>BSBM01000562.1:2362500-3630000 GCA_027924585.1 Larix kaempferi
TGGATTCATTCAAGCTACCAGTATCCATTGCAAGTGGAGATCATTTCTATAGAGGTATGGTGAATTGTAAATAAGTCTTTTCATTCACAAGATTTGAGATGAGCCCATGCCTTTTTCTTTTTAACATATGCCCACAACAATATCCATGCATAGACAAGAATGAATTTGACTGTATTGGAGATACATTCAGGTGACACTTTGGGGATTTGCTCCGGGACCATGAAACCCAAACCGGTGAGCAGACTTGGACTCTGTCGACTCCCACATGTCCACGTGGCCATTCTGGGCCTATCCATGATCGCCACGCACTCCCGGGGGCCTCCAGACAATAAATGGCCCCCTTGAGTGATTTTGGAATGGCCATCACTGAGCAAAACCCTAGCTCTAGAGATGGTTGATTGGCACCACTTTCGAGTCTTCGAGGCACGCTGTGGGGGGGCCTCTAGATGAAACTCGGTTTCCCAAACCCACCAAAATCAAGGGATTCATGAACGGAGCCACGGTTTGGCTTCTACGGGCATTCTAGTCAGGCACCTCAAGGCCATTTAAGGACACTTTGGGGATTTGCTCCAGGGCCACGGAACCCAAATTGACAAGTGGAGTTGGATTCCGTCGGCTCCCATAGGTCCACATGGCCATTGTGGACCTTTCCACGGTGGCCACAAGTTCTCGGGGGCGTCCGGACGAGAAATGCCCCCCTTGAGCGATTTTGGAATGGCCCTCACTAAGCAAAACCCTAGCTCCAGAGATGGCCCATTGGAACCGCTTTCGGGTCTTCGAGGCACGTTGTGGGGGGTCCCCTAGCTAAAAACCAGCATCCTGGACCCACCGAAATCAACGGATTCACGAACGGAGCCACGGTTTGGCTGCTATGAGCATTCTAGTCGGGCACCCCAGGGCCATTCAGGGACACTTTGGGGATTTGCTCTGGGGCCACGGAACCCAAACCAGCGAGCAAACTTGGATTCCGTCGGCTCCCAAAGGTCGACATGGCCATTGTGGACCTATCCACGGTGGCCATGCATGCCCGGGGGCTTCCGGATAATAAATGGACCCCTTGAGCGATTTTGCATGGCCTTCACATTGGGGTCAAATTTGCAACGTAGAGATGACATTGATGATGGAGATGTTCATGATGATGATGATGGTGATGATGATGAAGACGTTGATGATGATGGTGATGGTGATGGTGATGGTGATGGTGATGGTGATGGTGATGGTGATGGTGATGATGAAGAAGATGGTTCAGTGCTAGGGTTTGGGTGAGAGTTAGGGCCTGATTTATAGAAGGAAATTGAATTAGGATTAGAGTTAGAGTTAATGATGATGATGAAGATGGTGATGATGATGATGAAGATGGTGATGATGGTGATGGTGATGGTGATGGTGATGGTGATGGCGAAGAAGATGGTTTAGTGCTAGGGTTTGGGTGAGGGTTAGCGCTAGAGTTATAGAAGGAAATTGAATTAGGGTTAGAGTTAGAGTTAATGATGATGATGAAGATGGTGATGATGGTGATGGTGGTGATGAAAAATATGGTTTAGTGCTAGGGTTTGGGTGAGGGTTAGGGCTAGAGTTATAGAAGGAAATTGAGTTAGGGTTAGAGTTAGAGTTAATGATGACGATGAAGATGGTGATGATGATGAAGACGTTGATGATGATGGTGATGGTGATGGTGATGGCGATGGTGATGGTGATGGTGATGGTGATGATGAAGAAGATGGTTCAGTGCTAGGGTTTGGGTGACGGTTAGGGATAGAGCTATAGAAGGAAATTTAATTAGGGTTAGAGTTAGAGTTAATGATGATGATGAAGATGGTGATGATGATGATGAAGACGTTGATGGTGATGGTGATGGTGAGATTGGAGATATATACATTATGTTATAAATAATTTGTAGAAATGAGTTGGTATTTGGTTTTTATTGGAAACATAAAGGTTTATTGTTGAATTTCAATTTCAATTGGTGCTAGGTTGTATTATAAACTTTTAGAGATCTAGATCCATGATTCTAGGATCTAGAGAGTTCATCATTCTCCTATATACGTAAATTATTTTCAAGGAATAGATGAATCAAGTGTGGTGTGGTTGAGACAATCTTGTCTCAACATTGTGTGAGCAATGATGTGTATGATTTTTATTTTTGTATTAGAGTTGGTATAGGGATAACTCCCTCATGAGAGGACCCATGATTGTGAGAGATAACTATGAGGGTTTATCTCATGTAGGATTAGAATAATACGAGAGAGTAGATTATGTTTTTTCAGTGTTTATATTTCGTGGAATGTGTTTTTGTGGATTATTACCGTGTGCATGTGGAAATTTGATATGGTATGTTCGTTATAGTGTGTTTGTGCCATTGTTGGTAGTTGCATGAGAGAAAGGGTGATCTTGTGCATATTAGTATTCAAAATAAAAAATCATATTTTCTCTCATCATTGAACCCTTCAAGTTTTTCCATGTATATCCCTGATTCTAAGTCTTCATGCACAAAGGTATTCTTCATATACATCTAATAAATCTCAAGAATGATAATAGAAACCTAATAAAATCAATTTTTGCAATAGGGAAAAAGGTTCCCTCATTAGAAATTCCCTACACCTTAGTGTAGGCTTTGGATATGATCCCTTGCTTATAATTTTTGGCAACTACATATATTATTTGTTTCTTCTTAAATAATTATAGCCCATATGACCCTTACCCCTATTTTGTAGCACCATAACCCTTATAACCCCTTAATTTAGGTAAATATAAAATAAATATTAAACTGAGAATGAGAAAAATTCAAATTAGGATCCCAACTCAATGCACTTATCATGTAGAGTGACTTTCCAAATCAACCACAATTCTCTACCATTCAAGATTGCGTTGTCTAGGGATTAAAATATGCTCCTTTTTCAATTTTATGATAACTTCAATGATAATTAGTGTTGAATTTAGGTTAAATAAAAAAAAATCAATGTGCATGGTCATCTACAAGTAAGTAAAACCAAGAAAAAAGATAAAAATATCTCATTTCAACCATTGCCAAGCCTAGAAGAACCTTTCTCGGTGAGTCCCAACCATTTTTACCTTTGATTCATTGCTTTCAAGCTAGGAATTCCACTAACTAGTTCACCTTCAAATCTTGTAAAGTTCCCCTTATCCCCTAACTAAAAAATACAAATTAAAGAGGGTTTACTATTAAGAATTCTTGGAAACGATTTATACTAAGGATGGTGATAGTGATGGTGATGGTGATGGTGATGGTGATGGTGATGGTGATGGTGGTGATGAAGAAAATGGTTTAGTGCTAGGGTTTCGGTGAGGGTTAGGGCTAGAGTTATAGAAGGAAATTGAATTAGGGTTAGAGTTAGAATTAATGATGATGATGAAGATGGTGATGATGATGATGATGATGGTGATGATGGTGATGGTGATGGGGATGGTTATGGTGATGGTGGTGATGGAGAAGATGGTTTAGTGCTAAGGTTTGGGTGAGGTTTAGGGCTAGAGTTATAGAAGGAAATTGAATTAGGGTTAGAGTTAGAGTTAATGATGATGATGAAGATTGTGGTGATGATGAATATGTTGGTGATTATGGTAATGGTGATGGTGGTGATGGAGATGTTGAGGAGGAACCTAGAGATAACAAGATGGTGATGGTGATGGTGGTGATGAAGAATATGGTTTAGTGCTAGGGTTTGGGTGAGGGTTAGGGCTAGAGTTATAGAAGGAAATTGAATTAGGGTTAGAGTTAGAGTACGTGATGATGATGAAGATGGTGGCGATGATGAAGAGATTGATGTTGATGGTGATGGTGATGGTGATGATGGAGATGTTGATGAGGAGCCTAGGGATCAACAATGATGATGAAGATGTTGATGATGATGATGATGGTGATGATGATGAAGACGTTGATGGTGATGGTGATGATGAAGAAGATGGTTTAGTGCTAGGGTTTGGGTGAGGGTTAGGCCTAGAGTTATGGAAGGAAATTGAATTAGGGTTAGAGTTAGAGTTAATGATGATGATGAAGATGATGGTGATGATGAAGACGTTGATGATGATGGTGATGGTGATGGTTATTGTGATAGTGATGGTGATGATGAAGAAGATGTGATGATGGAGATGTTGATGAGGAACCTAGAGATGACAATGATGATGAAGATGTTCATGATGATGATGATGGTGATGATGATGAAGATGTTGATGATGATGGTAATGGAGATGGTGATGCTGATGCTGATGCTGATGATGAAGAAGATGGTTTAGTGCTAGGGTTTGGGTGAGGGTTTGGGTGAGGGTTAGGGATAGAGTTATAGAAGGAAATTGAATTAGGGTTAGAGTTAGAGTTAATGATGATGATGAAGATGGTGATGATGGTGATGGTGGTGATGAAGAAGATGGTTTTGACTACTAAGGATGGATGTTGATGTCTTGACCATGGTTGAGGTGATGACAATGAGGTTCATATGACTCCAATGAATCTTCCATGGATCATGGGGTAAAATGATGTATTGAACCATTGGGTTGACTATGTTCATTATGTGTCTTAACATAAAACAATCCAAGATACTTAAATTACAAAGAGTGATTATCAATATTACCAAAACATTGAAGACATTATTAACACTAAGGGTCTATGCCAACTTGTGCAAGTAGTAGTTCAACACATTAACCATGCTTTCATTAAAGGCACATAATAACACACAAAGATCGATCCATATGTAACTATGTTAACAATTCTATTTTATTGCTCAATCCAATTGCACCTATGCACACCTCTCATGTTTGAACTAATTCAAGTGATATGGTTAACCCTTCCATCCAAGCACACATATGAACTTCTCATATATCTATGTTAATTTGATATAATATGTGATGCAATGCTTGTTAGAATTGACTATTATAACCATTACAAGGTTAAGTATGGAAGAAATCATCATCTCCTATTTATTTTTTTGTAGCCCTAAAGTCACAACACTTTGTAATGTAAATATCACTCCTTAGTTTGCTTGGCTAGGTATCTTGTTGTTGAAAGGAAAAGATGCAAGACCCATTCAAATGAAAGGGACTCATATTGAGGTCACTTGGTGTCTAGAAATAACATTTATATGTATGTGAGAAATTTTCCATAACATTCTTATTGAAGACAAAATCATATATGCAAAAATGTAATCAAAGACAAACTCATATACACAAGTGCAGATCCATCTATTAATATGAAAAAATGATCCAATCATGTACACTTTTTGGAAAAATGGAACATCGTTCCCAACATCTATATAATGGAAACTCGTGCACCTTACAGAAAAAGGAAACTCGTTCCCTATACAAAATATGGCCCATGGTTCCCTATACAAAATATGGCAACTCATGCCCAAAATGCCACATCATGGCTAGTGTACATAGGAGGGTCTCTCAATCTTCCTGCCCACCCTTAGAGCTCCCAGGTGCATCTCCAAAATTGATCTTCCTCTTCTTCATGCTAGAAGAAGCCGGGTCCTTCCGATGTCTTGGACCACGTTCCCTTGAGCCCTGAAACGACAACAATAATATGTCAACTTTTCCTAGAAATTATACAAGTATAAAACATAATTTCAAAATAAAAATAGTTTTCAAATCTTACATAATTCACCGCATGCGAGACTGTAAGTCATGAGGGGGTCTCCCTCCTCCGTGATCCTAGTCTCTCGGTAATTCCACCGTGGAACATTTAGAACAATAAGATAAATGATGAAACTAGATGCATATAGTAATTTTCATTAAAATTTAATGAGATTTTCATAAACTAGTCAATCTCACCGTGAACACAGTCGGCTGGTCTTCGGGGTTGGCGGATGGAGCAGTCGGTTGGACAACCTGCTCCAATGCTAGGGTGGACGGTATCGGGGAGGTTGTAGCCACATCGACGGTGGCTACACCACTGGGGGCAACAGTGAAAGAAAGGGGGGTGGCAGAAGGAGGCATGGACTGGGATGGGCGAAGTGGACTAGCATGTCTAAGGCGATAAAGCTCAGTTGGCTGTAGTATGGGTCGGGGCACCCTAGAAGGGGAAGTGAGTGTGGTGGGGGAATGTGGGGGGGGGGGGGCGAGGTATGTGTTGCGGTGGAGGGATGGGTGACAGTGGATGTTTGGTGTGTTGTGGTCGGATGGGGGTGGGTGGGAAGATGGGAATTGATACGAGGGTGGTGGAAAGGTTGGGATGGGGTGATGGGATGCTAGATATGAAATGGAAGGGGGATATGGATGGAACTGTGGAGATGGATAGGAGGGGGGGTTGGATGGAAGGTGGTGGGGAGGGATCCATGGAATGGGGCATGTATGCCAGGGGATGCAAATGGCATATAAGGTGGCCGAAAAGTCGGGGAGGGAGGAATAATGGCATTGCCAGGTCGAGGTGCTCGCACCTGCATACACATTTATAACCTCATAGTTTAATATAGAAAAATATAAATATACACAGACAAGACATCATATTTGAAATTAAATTTATGGTTTAATGCACATGATAAATGTGCACATGGAGAACTTCTGACACCTGGTGGCGGTGGCTGGTCATTGAAGCATGTAGACACCTATGTGAACACTACAATTTTTAGACTAAATTTATAAAAAAAATATTAACAATATCAAACAAAATGTCAATGGGAATGAAAACGATAGTACTTAAAAAACATGACTGCAATTAATTTATATTCAAGTTGGATGATAGTGGTTTGATGGGCTTTGGATATTATATAGCTTTTTATTGTATTGGTGAAGTCCATTTGTTCAAGACTTGGTAAAGAACATGGTTGTGGGGATAGATTCCTTTGACCCACAATGGATTGGTCCCGTGATAGGAACAAATGACCCATTATGTGGTCATTCATTGAAGATAATGTGGAAAAGAAGGTTGACAATTTATGATTGAAGTGTTTGATGGCCAAAGTTGTCATTGATATTCGATATTCTGAAAGGATAGAAGGTGGCATGGCATGAAATTAAAATTAATTAAGGTGATAGGGCATAGAAGGTGACATGGTGAGATTTTCCTTTTCTAGAGTCATCCCCATGAGTAGGTGAGCTTTTCCTTTGTACCTAGAGAGATGTGCAGTGCCTCGTAAGCGAATGGAATTCATGTCCATTTACAAATTTGAATTGGAAACCTATGTAATGTGTTTGGGTTCTTGATGAAGAGTTCCTAGGTTTTGATGTTTTCTTATAGATTTGTCATTTCCTACAAGCTTGACTCATCGAGTGGAAAAGTATTTGCATCCCTAGAGTGAGGATATAGAGTCCCTCTATTTCCATAACATTTACATCATCAAATAAAATGGTATCTCATTGTTTCAATTTGCAAAGAGGTGCCAAATAGCAATTAAGTTAGTGTGCATGTTATTTAATACACTTTAGAGTGTTGATCGAAAGAAAAAGGAAGAAAGAGAAATCTTTTTCATGATTAACTTACTTACAAGCTTGAATGTGCCATGTTCTTTTGCATTGAATGAGTAATTATGTGTTCTTGATTGAATAGCTATGTTGTCAGAATGATATCACTTGATTGAAATCATAGAAATCTTGAGTGAAATGAGTTAAATGAGTATTCTTGATGCCAAATGTTTTACCAAGTTGTATTTGAATCAACATAATAGCAAGGCCCCATCGACCATATTTGTAAGATTATCGCTCTTCCTTATGGGCCTTACATCATTTTCAAAAACTTTAGTGACAATACATATGATAAGTTGTTTTACGTTGTTTATATGTCTTTCCTAATAGCATGTTCTGGGAGTAGTAGTATGATTACTTTCAGTTTCAATTATTAGAATAAATTGGAAATCCCATGATAATAAACTAGGGTAATAAGGACATGAGAGACATCAAGTTCTTGAATTTCAAGAAGCTTGGCCAGTATGATTCTCTTTTTCCCGAGAGTTTTGCACAATGTAGTGAAAATTCATAGCAATAAATAGTTTTCCTATTGGTCTCGGTGGATGCAAAAGTGACAAGTACAACATCTCAGTGAACTCAATTGATGCAACAAAGTTAGCAGAAGCATAGAAGTGATTTGACCACCTTTACCATTAAAATAACTTATTAGTAGAATACAAGGGAAAGTGATCATTACCATGGTAATATATTCTCAAAGTTTAAGCTTGAATAACACATGGCATAAGGGCATGGTAGCAAAGGTTGATTTGGTGGACAAAGTGATGGGCATTGGAGCCATTAGCACACCTATTGATCCAAGAGTCAAATGACCCATACTGTGGTCATTTGAAGATGATTTGGACAAGGAGAGTACATGGAAAAGATAGCTTGGATGACATGGTGACAAATGGCAAAGCAACAATAACACGCATGGCATTGGTAAGACACAAGAAGAGCAAGCAAGAATTGGATGGTAGTCTGAGGATGAAGGACACCGTGGACATCACCAAAACCCCAGCTGCGGGCTCATCATTGGTCAAGTAAGAATGACAGATTTTGGAAATTTCTCTACCATTTGTATAATCATTACAGGTCTAGGATGCCTAAAGTGAACATGGACAAATGTTTCTAGTTTTCTTAGGTTTTCATGTTTGATAAGGTTTCATTTTTGTTTGGTTGGATTATATGAATTTATAGCTCTCAAATAATTTAGACAATATGATAAACACTACTGTAAAATACAATGATAATATAGTAATTACTCAGTGCTAATTAATTTGTAATTACTGAACACAAATTACTGTTAACAGGATCTAATTATTCAAAGTAAATAAGTTACCTGTGTGTATGGTTCCGCCATATCCTCTGCTGATGCCATGGCTCCATCGAGGTCAAAGGAACCGACGTCCTCCCTTCCTGGGGGATGGAGACCCGGACCCAAATAACTGTACATTAAAACAAATAAAGTCAACAATGTGTAATTCAAAGTTAAATATATTAAACAATACGATATCAAATAAAATACAACAAATACTTGAACATTAAATAAAACAACAGCAAACCTGATCCATGAAGCTCCCTGTAGCATGTTGTTGTGTATCACCATGGCAAGAATTACCACAGCGAGAACAACGATGTGCCGTCGTTCCAGTAGAACTAAAAGGCCTCGCTTGGGTTCCACCTGTACCCGACATGTCCCGACCACCACCCATAGATCGTGCAACTGTCTGTGTCTCATTGATGTCCTTCCGGCTCTGTGAAGACATGGCCAAAAATGTGGTATGTCTAAGCAAGTGATGTGTGGAACGTTTGACGGAGTCATCAATCTCATTTATGACGCTACCAAACCCGGGTGGCTGAGGAGGGGGGTTTGGCTCTCTCCTGGGTGCAGGAGGTCCTCTAAGTGGGTTGCGGTGCAACTGAGGTCGATCTTGGGTAGAGCCAAGGCCGACACCCTGAAACTCATTGATCTAAAAATAGTTGACATGGTACCCTAGCTCAAACTCAACCCACAATTTTCAAAGGAAATACTTTGCGACCTCCAAATTGTTGCACGGGGGCCTGTCAAACACTATGAACCACCTCTTTCTCCAGTTATCTCTCCATGGCCGATAAATGCACCAATCCATGCAAACCTGAGGCCTCATCATAGCTAGAGGTTGTCCTATCGAGGGAACTATGAACTTGCTATACAATTGGGATTTGATGATGTTGAGGTCTTTTATCTGCTCTTTGCACAACCCAGTGGAGTAGTGTTCCCTCATTCGAGCCCTGTATTGGCTCAAGTTTGTTATCTCACTGTGTGCAATATTGATTGATTCAATAATGTTTTGCAGTGATGAAGCCAAAGAAACCTGAGAGGGTTCCTTGGTGCAGTTCAATTCATTACTTAGTTCCCTCAATTGATTTAAATCTTAGTGTAATTGATCTTCGAGATTTTCATTCGGTTCATTGTCGGTTCCCATGTTGTCTTCTGAAGGTCGGGTTTCATTGGTTTCATTGGATGGTTCAGGTGTGTTTGACATCTTGTTAGGTGTAGATGGCCTGCAATGAAATTTTCTTGGTTTTTTAATGGATTGTAAATTTTTTTTAAAATTAAAATTGAATTGGAAAACAAAAATAACAACAAATTTGTGCTTTCAGGAGCACCTACCTAGAGAAATTGTTGGCAAGGAGGTGTAGGGCGATTTGTTGGCATTATGGGGGCCTTGTGTGCTCTAGGACGCGCTCGTGGGGTGCCACTATGTGCTCGCGGGATGCTCTGTGCGCTCACGAGTTTGTCGAAAATGACAAACCCGTGAGTTCTGTTTTTTTTATAAAAAATAGGGGCGCCCACGCGTCATTGACGTGTGCGCGCCATTTTATGCGTACGCATCAATGATGCGTGCGCCCCCCTTTTGTCCACTTGGGCTCAACCACGTGGATGTTTGGCATTGCCGAAGCAGCGACATGTGCGCGCATTTGGATGCACGTGTGTGTCACTTTGTTTTTTCTGCTCACGCGCTGCTGTTGCGGCCATTTTGGGTACCAGCTTCGTACGGGTATCCTTATGTTACATTTGTCATTCCATAATGGTTATGTCACCAACATAGATCCATATTAAACCGGAATCTATCAAGCACTGAGAGGGATCCAAGGATCCAATTTCTTGAGGTGTATTTGCTTTTTATATTGCATTATGATTTTCAAGAAATATTTACACCTCAAGAAATTTGATCCCTCTCTCTACTTAATAGATCTGGGTTTAAGATGGATCTATGCAGGTTTTTATTTTTAGCTTTTGTTTATGAGCAACAAATGATTTTTTAATAAATTTTAATTTGATTTTAATTTTTTATTTTATGAGTAGACATAGATTTATTTAATTACTTTTTATTTGATTTAATTTTTTATTTTACCAACAAACATAAATTTCAACATCTCCCCAATACTAAACTCTAAAGCACTTAGCTACTATTCTGTGTCCAACAATGTGACATTCATTATATCAATTGCTGCATTAATCAATGATTATGAAGAACTTCCATGTTCTGTAAGCATGCCCATGGTTTTCCACATTGACAACATGATTAATCTTTAACCTGACTATGCATTTTTTCAGGTTAACTTTAACTATTATAATTGAATATTATTGAATTTCATTGAGTACTATTAACATGGTTCTTATGATTAAATGATTCTATCACATGACATCATTCATCAAAAATTATGTTGCATAACATTAAAATATTAATGTCTCTCCAAATAAATAGCTTTAAAGTAATATGCAAGCAACACTACATTTATTCCAGTGCGTGCAGTGTCATGGGGTTACGCATGCATTACATTTATTCCACTGCGTGCAGTGTCATGGGGTTACGCATGAATTGGATACAACTGCATGATATGATGAGAACTTTACTGAATCCAAGAAAAACATTTCTGAATACATGACTAAGATTTCAGGGAGACTGATTGAGAAGGTTTCAATCATAAAGGTCATTATAAGCGTTACGCATTACAAAATGACACAGGTTGCTGCATGCATTCATAATGATGACAGATATTTTCTTTAGAGACAACCCATGCATTTGAGGGTGGGATTCATTTCACAGCCATCATCTCTCTCATATATATATAACGAATTCCATTGAAAGCCTGCATTGTGCAATAATCAGGGCCGAACGTACTTTCTCCATAGCTGTATCATAACAATGGTATTTACCGAGACATTTCCAGATAAGGGAACCGTTATAGTAATTGCAGCATTAAAGAATGGAGCTGAAGGGGTGAAAAGCCGGAAGTCATGATTCTCTTGCTGCCCATGTTGGTTGGGTTTCTAAATAAATCCATATTGGATGGATACCCACGTATTGGTTTTATCAGCGGGATCGTGAATTCGCTGTCTTCCATTGACGTACTTAAACTTTCAAAGTTATCTTCAACGTTCGATGCCATCGAAGAGTGAGAATAGTAAAGTTAGGGTATATGAATAGTTACATAAATACAGAAAAAACGGTCATGAATAGTTGCACGCTGATACTTGCTCTAGAAGAAACGCAATCTACTGATTTGGACTGGCTACGTATGCTAGCAAACGGGTGCTTATATTAATTTACCTCCAGAATGAATGGACTCGATTGAAATCAAATTCCTTTTAATTTGAATTTAATGTGATAGATACACAAATTATATCTAGAAGATGTAAAAATATACAAGTTTATAATTCAAATCTTTTTGGTAGAGTACCAATGCAATAGAGCATTAAATGTTGTTTGGCTCCATTAACTACTTAGTAGGAAACAAAATTAACACATATATATATATTTTGTAAAGTTCCTAAATTATATTAAATTAAAAGACAAAAAGTTATAGGGCATATTCATAGTTACTTCTAGTAGAGATTTTTAGACAATGACCCGACTCAGAGTATCTACTGGCCCCTATGCAAAAAAACTAGACTATGACTATAAGTTTCCCATCCTGATAAAGTTTGAGCAGTTCTCCCCCACAAGCTGGGGGTTATGACTTCATAAAACAAAACAAAAAAGAGATCCAAGGACAATACCAGCTAACTAGAGATTTTTTCAAATTGGGATACTAGTTAATCATCATCCGACACAGAAACATGAGAGGAACCAACACTTGAATTCTCTCGCTTTGTTGCCTGCTGGACCGCTTCTGGACTCCTTCGGAACACTAGCTGCGTGTCGGTCGGCCAACTCGGCTGAAAGTTTTCCCAGTGAGAGAATGAGCAAGAGCCTCAAGCTTAGCATGATTCAAGTTGTTTCAAATTTCTAGTGTCTAGCCAATGGGTGCAGCCCCTCTTTCAGGCCCGCAATTCAAGTGGACATGGATGGTTCACTAGAGTTGTCTTAGAAGTGTCCCTGAATGTAGTCATTCATTTCCATACTCAGGAGAGATTTCACTCTCCAAAAAACACTCAGGCTCTTGGTGTCACAATTTTAATGCTCTATCGCAAGAGACCTGAGATCAATAAGCACCCTGCAATAGAGCCTTAAATGTTGCTTGGGCTCCATAAACTACTTACTAGGAAAAAAAATTAACTTAATTTTATATTTTCATTTATATATATTTATTGATATATGTAAACTAATAAAAATATTAATGTGTTCGCTGTATGTTAAATATTTAATATATTTTATAAAAAATATTATTAATGTGTTAAATAAATGTTTAGTGGAATATGAGATACATGAATGTTATTAATGTGGTTGTTGCTAGTTACCATTGAGTATAGGTATATAATCAAAACAATTTATTGGTAAATGTATTTATTAATATACAGAGTATTCATTATATTTCAATATTTACAAGAAAAAGTCATAATAAAGGATACAAATGTTATGGATAAATAATATTTAAGAATAGTAATGATAATACTAATATTATTAATCATAAATGTTGGATGAAATATTTGTTATGAATACATTAATCAGATGGCCAATTGTGACCATCCTAAGTGGTTATGCCATATTGGGACATTCATCTTAGATTATGTGAGTCAAATTGCTATATTCATGCATGTTTATGTTGCATTTTGATGCTCAATTGGGATTATAAAACATTTGAGTTTGGTTGGCCATTGTTGACTATGATTGACTATGTTTGACTAGTTGAATATAGTGAACCATGGCTGACTATGGTTTAATGTGGTTGACTAGAGTCCTCATTGGTTGAATTTGGTTAGCCACAGTCCTAAAGGGTTATGTTGGATTGCAACATTCCTCAATGATTGTGTCTCATTGTGAAATTCATCTTGGTGACTTGTGGTAAAGTGATACATTCCTCACGGGTTATGTTGCATTATAACCTTCTTCGAATGTTACATTAGATTGTGACATTCTTTAATATTTATATCCAATTTCTACAATTGATAGATAGTAAAAATATACATTAATAGTGCATCACTACACTTGATAATGTTAAGTTATTTTCATCCTTATAGTAATGGTTGGTCATGGCTTAATATGGTTGACTATCATTGATCATGTTTGAATGTAGTCAATCATGATTACCATATTCGACTATGTACAATCATGTTTACTATATTTGGACATTGTTTACTTTTATTGAGTATGATTGGCATGGATGATTATGGCTATTCGTTATGTCATATTATGGAATTTATCTTGGTTTACTTATGTTGAATTGGTACCTTGCATTTCCACATTCATTAAAAGTTATGTTTCATTAAACTTGACTAACTTTGATTGGCCCTAGTACTTTAGTTGACCATGGCTGACTAAGGTTGATGATTTTTTATTTTGGATTGTTGTGGTTTACAATGATGACCATTGTTTCCCATTTTGGTGAAGGTTGATGATAGTTGACTATGGTTGACAATGTTTGGAAATGATCCTTGACCTGATCATGCATTTTTTCTATGTTAAATTAACTATTATGTTTTCACTTTTTCTTACTTCTATTAAGTATGCTTGTCATGGTTGAATGGTTCTGTCACATTATTTTGTTCAACAAGGGTTCTATCACATTATAAAGTTCATCAACATTTATTTGACAATTTGATGTTCCTCAATGGTTATTTCACATTGTGACATTTGTCTTGTCTTACTTATGTCGATTTGTTACATTCCCGAAATGTTATGTTGTATTACGATGTTTATTAGCAGTTATGTCGCATTGTAACATTCCTAAATGGTTTTGTCACTTTTCTACATTCATATTAGCTTACTTATATGAAATTACTCGATTTTATGAATTCTTGTGTTACATTTTGATGTTCATTAAGGTTTATGTCGCATTAAGTTTGGTTGACTTTGGTTGGCCATAGTTGTCTATGGTTGAAAATTGTCAACTATTGTCGAATGGTTTACATTGTTCTTTAAGGGTTATGTCACATTATGATGTTCCTCAAGGGTTATATTACATTTTGTCATTCCTCAATGGTTCTATAACATTATAATGTTTATCTTGGATTATGTCAATTTGCTTCATTCCTCAATGGTTATGAGGCATTTTCACGTTCTTCAAAAGGTATGTCAATCATTATGCACCTCAATAGTTTTGTCCGGGGTAATTTTTAGGGGCGAAATTTCGCCAATTGGCTATTTTTGGGGCTTTTTTCAAAAAATAAATTTGTTGTTTGTTAATTTTTAGTCTCCAATATTGCCTATATTTACATAAGATATGTTTTTTTATCATAATATTCACCAAAATTTACATGTTTCAGTAGTAAATTGCATGTTTCATATTTAATATTAGCCTAACTATCTATATACAAGTTTTTTTTCAATCCAAAATAATCGCCTAGGATACTATACTTAAGTGTAATATCCGAATCCTTAAAGAATACCCTGGTTTTTTCTTGTTGCAACAATCATATTTCCTTGACATTCCTAAATGTTTATGTCATATTTTGACATTCATCTTAGATAAATTATGTGGATTCCTATAGTTTACCATTCTCACCATGGTTTCCCATGTTGACAATGGTTGACCATATTTAATAATGATTTTTAACTTGATTATGCATTTTTGTCGTATCAACTTGACTATGATGGTTAGATATTGTTGAATTTCATTGAGTTTTGTTGGCATGGTTTACTATGGTTGAATGGTTTTATCGCATTACATCATTCATCAAGGGTTTTGTTCCATTGGAATGTTCATCAACAATCATGTTTCATTATAATATGATTTAATCAATGTTTATGTCACATTGTGAGATTGATCTAAGATTAGTTATGCCGAATTGCTACATTGCTAAATGTTATGTTACATTTAAACATTCAATCAGGATTATGTCATACTTCATTTTATCCATGTTAATGTAATGTCACCAATAAAAAATCAGATACATTAACTCATTTGGAACCTTTGAGAACCATAAAAATCAAAACTAGGAAAACTAGTACAATTTGTTGTCCCAAAAAGCATTATTTTCCCTAACACTTCCAAACAACTCCTAATTCCTTCAAACCTCCCAAGAAGCCCCAAAATAACTGAAATACATCCAAATCCAATGAACCACTAACATAATTCAAGGACTTGTTATGAAATTTTTAATACATAAGACTCGTGATTGCATAATCCATTTAGATGATTTTCATAGAGATCGACCAATAGCTCCTCCCAATTGATCCAAACTCTTTCCTAATGGCCCGAATTCGACTTGCATAGAACCAAACACATATAAATGACTCCCAAACAAAATTCAAGAACCTTTATTCCAATTTTTGAACACTGGTCTCAATAATACATAGACATCTCTAACAGAGGGCGTGCAAGCATAAAGGTACCAATAGACCGGACGGTAAAATGTATACAAAAACCTTTGTGAGTGAAAAAAAAGTGTTTCCTATTTTAAATGACACTCCCTATGCAATGGAATATGAACCATAACCCCAAAACAATTAGAAAGAGTCGAATTAGAATATGACTTTCATCCCCCTTATCAGTGGTGTAATATTAAGAACACCCACAACCATATATCTTTCAAACCAAGCATAAATTTTTGCAATCAAACTCAAATCAATACCAATGGATTTCTAATAGAAAACAGGGAGTCATATGAAGGTTTTACAACAAAAAATATAATTTTATACAACCATATTCAAATATATAAGTTTGCTCATAGATAATCATTTACTCATATATTCACCATTGCTTGCAAATTGGATACCATATGGGGGAAAACATTGATATTTTTATTATAAATGGGACACTATAAGATATTAAATCAATGGATTCTATAGCATCTTGAAATAAAAATATATTTATGGAACAAAAACAATAGATATGGATTCTACAAAACCACGGAGAGAAGAGGGAGAGTTATTGCTCTAAATGAGTGATTTCCATCCACTCTTGTGCCCTTCACAAGCAATATTTCAACCCCAAGCTTCATATATGACCTATCGAGTGTACACGGATCTAGATATGAGTTCCATATAGAACATACAATAGCCACAAATATATTTAAGCCACCATAGTTGCGCCCTCCTGCACCAAGATCTACCACACGACAAGCTGCCAATGCCAAGAAACACCTACAATATTTCGTTGCTACAAACTAAATCAAACACACCAACATGAATTTGACCCCACTACTACAAATGGAAATAAACATATAAATTTAATATCTGTACAGAAATCCAAAGGTGAATTCTCCTCTCTATAATCAACTATGAAGCACAATGAAGAGATGTGGTTGATCCCCTCCCCTCTATTAGCTAGGGTGGGATCTTTCACCACCAAAACTAGTCACAAATGAAAGGGGAACATATCCCAAGCTATGAAAATCCACAAAATATGTCCAATATCAAATATCAACAATGACCAAAATCCATTTCACTTGTGTCTTCACCCTTTTTATAAATCTTGATGGAGCATTTCACCCTCATTCTAGAATTCTCTCACAAATATTTAACAAAATATTAATAAGGGTTTTTTTTATGAGAGAATGTCACCTTGGGACTCGTTTACATCCTATATTATTTTAGTTTTTTCAAATAATAACTTCATTCACCTTGGAAATTCGAATTAGAGAGGCTTAGCTTGATTTTGGGGATGTTACACTAGCATGTGGGCCCACCCCTCTCCTCTAGCACCCTCCTTGGATAAATTTATGACCTGCAACATGTCATAGGTTTTCATAAGTAGTAATTGGCTATCATAGGACCTCATTCTTGTCATAAGTTGTCATAGATGTCATAGGTTGTCATAGATTTTCTATTTTTATCCTGAGGAGTTACAACCCATGAGATGCCTCCATGATAGGATTCATTCCACCTTTGATGGGAGTTACACCACATATTTGGATTAATTCCTCCAATAATGCACCCTCCTTGCCTGATTGTGTCCAATTCCACCTTGGAATTCAAATTTGAGGGAGTTACAATTCATGTGGGGCCAAACTCAACCTCCAAATGTGCTCTCCTTGTCCAATTTTTCCTAATGTTGCATCATTTCACAATTTGAACATGAACTATACAAATATTTGAGGTGTTGGGTCTAGGAAATGCCCCTTTTTGGCCATCCTGATTACGTCATTTTGCCCTGATTTCATCCTACTTTTATAACCTATATCCATGTCTTTTTCCAAACCAATAAATAATATTGTCAGGTATAATTTGTTATTGCTTTATTTATTTTATTCCTAAGATTGTTAAAGATTCTGGATCTTAGTCCTTAGTTTATGATGATATGTGTGATTTCATTTAGCCAACGTATAAAGCGTAGGTGTATCAACCAAGTGGCGCTAGCTACTACTCTTCAAAGCACCAACTACTCATACTCCAAGGGACAATTACCACTTTGTGTAAGATGTAACAAAGCACTGAGACTCACGATCTTCCATCATTAATATGAGAGCAGAGTTCTTCATTTCTGTGTCTTAATTTGTTGTGACTCTCGGCGTCTCTGTTAGAAGGCCAGGGCCCGCCTTCTCACAGAGATAGCCGATTTAAGTAGGTAGAGTAGTTTAGTTTTACTTTTGTTTTGTGGTGTGAAATGATTGCAGATATTATTGGTACCTGTAACAGAGATTAGCTTTCCTTTCTGGTAGTTTATAATTGCATCTTGAATAGCTGTAACAGAATGGTGTGACAATCGACTGTGTAGGATAATTTATTTAATTCCATGTGTGTTTTAATCAACTATGACAGCCAAGCTCAATTCCAATTATCTTTTAGTTGTTTATGCTTTCTAGGATTTCCAGTAATTATCAGTTAGAGTTCAAGCTTGTGTTTTGATTCTGGTTGCTGTTGTATCTTCAATTGCATTCATAGATTAGACAGATAAGGGTAGAGTTAGAGTAGCCACTGGATAGATCATTTTGGGAAAGATTGAATGTTGTAGTTTGATAATTATAGGATTTAACTTCTTGCAAAAGTAATCTAGTTCCATTTCATTATTAGATCCTTAACTTGTTGGGTTGATTTCTGTAGGAAGGTTGTTTCACTTTGGATTCTTAGATGTATGAATTAGATTAGTTTTCTTCATGGAATGAGTTGGATCAGAAGATAGGTAGGATTATCATTTCCATTCATTTAATCAACTACTTGATCTGTTTATGCATAGATTGTGCTTATTGCCTTTGAAATAAAAGACCTCCCTGGGTTTGACAATTTATATTGACCATCCTGTGTGTTAACTTTAATTCATTGACATATAGGGTGACCAACATTTTGGCACCGTTGTCGGGGATGGTAATAGATAGACAGAGTTAGTAGTTGGTTTCATTTGATTTTATTTTAGTTCAATTATTTACAGCATGCATGAATACAAGAAAAACAAATCGGGAACCCCCTTTGAATACTAACATTGTAGGTGGAAGAGGTCGAGGTCGTAATGCAGGTCAGGGAAGACACATGTACATTGATGAGATAATTGCTAAAGCCGATTCTTCCACTAGACCACTGCGGAACTCTACAAGCAGGGGAAATCCTATTCCTCCCAATCTCGAACACTCCGCATCCACCGTGGAGAATACAACGAGACCTTCAACTGCTCTTGCAGAAAGTAAACCTCCTGAAGATAAGGGAAGCGCTATAGGTGCACCAGATAGAGAGGAGATCTTTCATATCGATGGAACCAAAGTTACTAAGGAAGTGTGGTTGGAGACTCACAGAATAGAAAAGGAGGAAAGAAGGAGAGGAGAAGAGAAGAAAAGAGACTAAGAAGCTAAAGCAGAGGAAGAACGCATAAAGGAAGCTGTTAATTTTTGGACCAGAACCATGGCTGGTAGAGAACAAAGAGGTGAGAATGAACATGAGAATCACTGGGAGGAAGAAGGAGAAAATAATCATCCTGGTAATACTTTTGCTACATTATAATTCCCTATCATCTAGATACCTGGAGCAACTCCTATGAAGAATATCTCACCAGCAGTTCTCCCAAATTTTCATGGTAAGACCTCTGAGGATCCTGATGAGTTTCTTTTTGAATTTGATATCCTCTGTCATAGCTATGATTATACCTCTAGTGCTCAGAAGCTGAAGTTATTCCCAGCCCCCTTGAAGGGAAATGCTCTGCACTGGTTCATGAGTCTGGGTCATGAGACCATTACTACTTGGGACCAAATGAAAAACACCTTTCTTTCTAGGTATCAAGAATATTGTAGAACTAGAGATAGAAAGGAAGAGCTGTTTAAAATGGTTCAGAAAGATGAAGAGAGTTTGGAAGACCTTGTGGAAAGATTGCTGTACAATTTACAAAGATCTGGCCATGTTGAGATTGGCAAGGATGTGCTCAAGATTATCTTACTAATAGGAATTAGAGAAGATTGCCTTGATATGTTGAATCTGCTAGGGAAAGGGGATATATCGAAGGAACCTTTTGAAAATATTGTTGAATTATGTCGAAGGTATTCCAGGGGATCTTCCAGAACCAGCAAATGAGACAAAGACCGAGACCAGGATGTCTTCACTAGGACTCAAAAGTCAGCTAGTGGAGGGGCCACTCGAGCAGAAATAGGCAACTTATTGGAGAACTTTAAAACATACATGATGAGCTCCATTTTCTCAAAGTTGGATGTCATTAGGGAAAAATAGAAACAAGTGGTGGAAGATCTTACACTTGGGGTATTTTGTCCTAAATGTAGGAAGAAGCATCCACTGAAGGAATGCCCATTGGACAAAGCAGAGGTATGTAGGATATTTGAACTCGAGCATGATACTAAGGAGTGTCCATCATTACCTAAGGTCAAAGTGGTCCTGCAGGCAACTATTCCAGATGTAGAGCCAACATACTTTATGGCACATAAGAAACCATGGAAGCCTAGAAACCAAGGTATGAATGTAGATCCAACATTTTTTCTGCATAATATGAATGGAATGAACAATATGCACAATATGAATACACAATTCCCCTCACATTATTCCAGCAACCAGTGGCATCCATTCCAGAATCCAATGCAAAATCCTAATTCATGGTCACCATGGCCACAGCAGTCGAACCAAGCTCCTTGGAATTCCAACTAGAGAAGCTCTTACCAAGGAAATAACTTTCCCCATCACCGCAAACAGTATCAATAGTACCCTCCTCAACAGTATCAACATCGGCAGTATCAGCAACCACAACTCCCTTTCCAAAACAATGCCACACCTATGAATGCACCACTTTGACCACAGCTACCTGCACAACCTAACCCGAAACCAAACAATAAAGCAGTCCATCAATTTGAGACTGCCAACATGCTTGCGTATTCCATTACTCAGATTCCCTGCAATGATATACAATTACGATCAGGGAGGGTAGTGGAGCCTATTATCACTGAGGATGTGTCACCCCCAGTGATTGAAACTGGAGTAAATCGGCACTATGAGAACATGGTTAATTCAGCAAGCCCCATTATTGAGGATGCTGATAATCCTACTGAAGCAGCAACTGAAACTCAGGAAGAAACACACGATGTGTCACAGCCTACACAGTTCAATAGAGAACCACCATACCCTAAACGATTGCAGCTGCAGAAAACAATGGAACAACCCCGATTTGATCTCGTGGGAGAGTTGAAAAATTTGTATGTTAAAATTCCACTGTTACAGGCCCTCCATGATGTGCCCATTTATGCTAAGATAGTTAAAGATTTGATCCGGATTGATGTGGGAACGAAACAAAATATAGCATACACAGAATCATATATAGATATATATTGCAAATAACACAGTGATACAGTAAACACATATTCTATTAAATAGCGGAAATAGAACAGACTGTAAAATACAATAGCTAGAATGGTGGTAGCTATCTCTGAGAAGAGATGTGGCCGCTAGGCTCATTCGTGCCAAGATGAATACAAAGAGAGTCCGAAAGGGCCTATTTATCATAAGCATGAGGGAAAGAATCCCAAACATCCAAAAACCTAACCCTAGGAGATGAAGCACCAAAAGTCATGTGGGCCCCGTTTGGGTAAGTTAGTACATCAACTTCCCGGGGTCGTAACTTTTGCATACGATCTCCGTTAGGGGCGCTCGGTAACCCATTGGAAAGTTCTATCCGAGATTTACAACTTTCGAATGGGGCCAAATGCGTGCCGGGGGCAACCATTTGGCCCCCCAAATTGCCAAAAAAGGTCGTTTAGGGCCTCAAAATGGCCCCGGAAGTTCAGGACCCGAAAAAATACCAAAAATAGTAATTTACCAAAATTGCCAGAAGACTGTTTTGAGCCAGTTGGAAGAGGTGGACCGCCACCGATATCCACCTGGATCAATCCTCCCTCCTTAGGAAGCAATGGTCTCCATTGCGTTAAATCCCTTATCATATGTCGAGCTGTGTGTCGAGTTGAGCTCTTGGTGCGACATTTGCTGAAGTGGAAACGTTGCCTTACTTTGACATCTTCAGAGGGTTGTAATTGTTGTTGATGGATGCGTTGGAGCTGTTCAACATTTTTGGTTGTTGTGGTATCCTTGGTATGCACCGGTGTGGATGGTTTCTTTTTGGAGGGGCCCCTTGAATGCGTGGCCTTGCACTGTAGAGGTACCCGAATAGGTGATGCTGCACTAACTTTGTGTTTTTCTTGTTTCTGCTGAGTAGAAGGATAATATGCAGAGGTTGTTGATGTCTCTTCGATCTGATGTTCACCTTCAGTGGCAATTGCGAATAGGGAAAATTTCCCAGTGTGGGAGATTATCTTCCTTCCGTGCTCGTTTGGGGTAGGTGCAACTATCTCTGGTATCCGATAGAGTTGTCCTCCCAAAGTGACAATGACACTGCGAGGTCGTGATTCATATACAGCATGACGCTTCCACATATATGGTTGTCCTAAAATAACATCACATACTTCAAGCGGGGCCACATCACACAATACCTCATCTTTGAAGGGCTTGATGCCATATGGTAGGCGACATTGGTGACTGACACGAATCGTTCATCCTTGGCTTAGCCATCCAATGGTGTATGGTTGTGGGTGTGGCGTTATTGGTAGCCCCAATCTCTTGATGGCTTCTTCTGAGATCAGGTTCTTCTGGCTGCCGCTGTCCACAACAAAGTGTAGGGGAATTCCCTTAACCCACATCTGTGAGTGGAAAAAGCGCTCCTCTGCCTCCGACTCTTCAGGCTCCTCTGGCTGAATCTGTGTGGTGGCAACAACGGCACTGGGTTCTGCATCAATGATCTGCTTCCCTTTTCGCGCGGCTGTGAAATTAGGTTCCGAGTCAAAATCGGAACTGGGATCTGATTCTGAAGCTTTGATCTCAGCCACCAATGACTGTTTTGAGCGACAATCATCAGTGTTGTGCCAGGGGCTTTTGTGGAACTCGCACCACTTCCAGGTGTCCTTCTTTGTCTTTTCTTTACCCTTCTTCGCCTGTGGTTGGGACTGGTTGTCCTTTTCCTGCCCCATGTTCTGCGAGCCAGAGTTTCCCTTGCCCTGCTTCTACGCAGGTCCGAAGTCACACTTGTTCTTTTGCTGAAATTTATGCTCAATTTTGACAGCATATCGATAAGCGGATCCGAGTGAAGAGATTTCCAGGAAATCCATCTCTGTTTGGATGTACCGTTGTAGGCCACTGCGATATTTCAGTACTAGGTGCCGCTCGGAGTCCTTGATACCTAGCTTTGTGCGCAAGGTATGAAATTTGTTGGTGTACTCCGACACCGTTTGGTCCCTCTCTTGATGCAGAATGGTCCATTTTGTGTACTGGTCATCATAGTTTCCAACAGGGTAATATTGTTCCTTGACGGCATCTATAAAAGAGGCCCAAGTGGGATTGGAATATTCAAACAATCCAGACTCGTCTGATGAGTTTTGCTCACAATAAGTTTCCCACCAATTTTTGACATGGGGGACGGCCTTAAGGAGTGCAAAGATGATCTTTTCCCTGTCGGAAAATTGGTGGACAGAGAAATACCCTTCTAGTAGATTCAACCATTTATCTAGGGCATCGGCATCGATTTGGCCTTCAAATAATGGGATATAAAAATTAACTTGTACCTTAAAGGAGGCCGTATCTCCCAAATGGCTGCTCGTTGAGGGTGCATTCGCCGCTGTTGGCATGCGTTGAAGGATCTGGGCGAAATTATCCATCATTTCGTTCCTCTGTCGCGCGAGGGCTTCCTCGAGCAACAACTTGATAGGATCTACTGCTCCGTCGTCTCTCTTTTCTTCCGCCATGGGAGGCCGTTTGGGGCGGCTAGAGTGGTCTTCCCCAAGTGAAACTAGTTCGAGACCCAACTCTCTGTATCCTGACCTCGTCGGGGACATGCACCGAGAAACAATCAAAGAGCAGACCGCTCTGATACCACTGATCCGGATTTATGTGGGAACGAAACAAAAGATAGCATACACAGAATCATATACAGATATATATTGCAAATAACACAGTGATACAGTAAACACATATTCTATTAAATAGCGGAAATAGAACAGACTGTAAAATACAATAGCTAGAATGGTGGTAGCTATCTCTGAGAAGAGATGTGGCCGCTAGGCTCATTCGTGCCAAGATGAATACAAAGAGAGGCCGAGAGGGCCTATTTATCATAAGCATGAGGGAAAGAATCCCAAACATCCAAAAACCTAACCCTAGGAGATGAAGCGCCAAAAGTCAAGTGGGCCCCATTTGGGTAAGTTAGTACATCAACTTCCCGGGGTCGTAACTTTTGCATACGATCTCCGTTTGGGGCGCTCGGTAGCCCGTTCGAAAGGTCTATCCGATATTTACAACTTTTGAATGGGGTCAAATGTGTGTCGGGAAAAACCATTTGGCCCCCCAAATTGCCAAAAAAGGTCGTTTAGGGCCTCAAAATGGCCCCGGAAGTTTAGGACCCGAAAAACTACCAAAAATAGTAATTTACCAAAATTGCCAGAAGACTGTTTTGAGCCAGTTGGAATAGGTGGGCCGCCACTGATATCCACCTGTATCAATCCTCCCTCCTTAGGAAGCAACGGTCTCCATTGCATTAAATCCCTTATCATATGTCGAGCTGTGTGTCAAGTTGAGCTCTTGGTGCGACATTTGCTGAAGTGGAAAGGTTGCCTTACTTTGACATCTTCAGAGGGTTGTAATTGTTGTTGATGGATGCGTTGGAGCTGTTCAACAGTTTTGGTTGTTGTGGTATCCTTGGTATGCACCGGTGTGGATGGTTTCTTTTTGGAGGGGCCCCTTGAATGCGTGGCCTTGCACTATAGAGGTACCCGAATAGGCGGTGCTGCACTAACTTTGTGTTTTTCTTGTTTCTGCTGAGTAGAAGGATAATCTGCAGAGGTTGTGGATGTCTCTGCGATCTGATGTTCACCTTCAATGGAAATTGCGAATAGGGAAAATTTCCCAGTGTGGGAGATTATCTTCCTTCCCTGTTCATTTGGGGTAGGTGCAACTATCTCTGGTATCCGATAGAGTTTTCCTCCCAAAGTGACAATGACACTGCGAGGTCGTGATTCATATACAGCATGACGCTTCCACATATATGGTTGTCCTAAAAGAACATCACATACTTCAAGCGGGGCCACATCACACAATAACTCATATTTGAAGGGCTTGATGCCATATGGTAGGCGACATTGGTGACTGACACGAATCCTTCGTCCTTGGCTTAGCCATCCAATGGTGTATGGCTGTGGGTGTGGCGTTATTGGTAGCTCCAATCTCTTGATGGCTTCTTCTGAGATCAGGTTCTTCTGGATGCCGCTGTCCACAACAAAGTGTAGGGGAATTCCCTTCACCCACATCTGTGAGTGGAGAAGGCGCTCCTCTGCCTCCGACTCTTCAGGCTCCTCTGGCTGAATCTGTGTGGTGGCAACAACGGCACTGGGTTCTGCATCAATGATCTGCTTCCCTTTTCGTGCGGCTGTGAAATTAGGTTCCGAGTCAGAATCAGAACTAGGATCTGATTCTGAAGCTTTGATCTCAGCCACCAATGATTGTTTTGAGCGACAATCATCAGTGTTGTGCCAGGCGCTTTTTTGGAACTCGCACCACTTCCCGATGTCCTTCTTTGTCTTTTCTTTACCCTTCTTCTCCTGTGGTTGGGACTGGTTGTCCTTTTCCTGCCCCGTGTTCTGCGAGCCAGAGTTTCCCTTGCCCTGCTTCTGCGCAGGTCCGAAGTCACACTTGTTCTTTTGCTGAAATTTCTGCTCAATTTTGACAGCATATCGATAGGTGGATCCGAGTGAAGAGATTTCCAGGAAATCCATCTCTGTTCGGATGTACCGGTGTAGGCCACTGCGATATTTCAGTACTAGGTGCCGCTCGGAGTCCTTGATGCCTAGCTTTGTGCACAAGGTATGAAATTTGTTGGTGTACTCCGACACCGTTTGGTCCCTCTCTTGATGCAGAATGGTCCATTTTGTGTACTGGTCATCATAGTTTCCAACAGGGTAATATTGTTCCTTGACGACATCTATAAAAGAGGCCCAAGTGGGATTGGAATATTCAAACAATCCAGACTCGTCTGATGAGTTTTGCTCACAATAAGTTTCCCACCAATTTTTGACATGGGGGACGGCCTTAAGGAGCGCAAAGATGACCTTTTCCCTGTCGGAAAATTGGTTGACAGAGAAATACCCTTCTAGTAGATTCAACCATTTATCCAGGGCATCGGCATCGATTTGGCCTTCAAATAAAGGGATATCAAAATTAACTTGTACCTTAAAGGAGGCCGTATATCCGAAATGGCTGCTCGTTGAGGGTACATTTGGCGCTGTTGGCATGCGTTGAAGGATCTGGGCGAAATTATCCATCATCTCGTTCCTCTGTCGCACGAGGGATTCCTCGAGCAACAACTTGATAGGATCTACTACTTCGTCGTCTCTCTTTTATTCCGCCATGGGAGGCCGTTTGGGGTGGCGAGAGTGGTATTCCCCAAGTGAAACTAGTTCGAGACCCAACTCTCTGTATCCTGACCTCGTCGGGGACATGCACCGAGAAACAATCAAAGAGCAGACCGCTCTGATACCACTGATCCGGATTTATGTGGGAACGAAACAAAAGATAGCATACACAGAATCATATACAGATATATATTGCAAATAACACAGTGATACAGTAAACACATATTCTATTAAATAGCGGAAATAGAACAGACTGTAAAATACAATAGCTAGAATGGTGGTAGCTATCTCTGAGAAGAGATGTGGCCGCTAGGCTCATTCGTGCCAAGATGAATACAAAGAGAATCCGAAAGGGCCTATTTATCATAAGCATGAGGGAAAGAATCCCAAACATCCAAAAACCTAACCCTAGGAGATGAAGCGCCAAAAGTCATGTGGGCCCCGTTTGGGTAAGTTAGTACATCAACTTCCCGAGGTCGTAACTTTTGCATACGATCTCCGTTTGGTGCGCTCGGTAGCCCATTGGAAAGGTCTATCCGAGATTTACAACTTTCGAATGGGGCTAGATGCGTGACGGAGGAACCCATTTGGCCCCCCAAATTGCCAAAAAAGGTCGTTTAGGGCCTCAAAATGGCCCCGAAAGTTCAGGACCCGAAAAACTACCAAAAATAGTAATTTACCAAAATTCCCAGAAGACTGTTTTGAGCAAGTTGGAAGAGGTGGGCCGCCACCGATATCCAACTGGATCAATCCTCCCTCTTTAGGAAGCAATGGTATCCATTGCGTTATATCCCTTAACATATGTCGAGCTGTGTGTCGAGTTTAGCTTTTGGTGCGACATTTGCTGAAGTGGAAAGGTTGCCTTACTTTGACATCTTCAGAGGGTTGTAATTGTTGTTGATGGATGCGTTGGAGCTGTTCAACAGTTTTTGTTGTTGTGGTAGCCTTGGTATGCACCGGTGTGGATGGTTTCTTTTTGGAGGGGCCCCTTGAATGCGTGGCCTTGCACTGTAGAGGTACCCGAATAGGCGATGCTGCACTAACTTTGTTTTTTTCTTGTTTCTCATTGAGTAGAAGGATAATCTGCAGAGGTTTTGGATGTCTCTGCGATCTGATGTTCACCTTCAGTGGCAATTGCGAATAGGGAAAATTTCTCAGTGTGGGAGATTATCTTCCTTCCCTGCTCGTTTGGGGTAGGTGCAACTATCTCTGGTATCCGATAGAGTTGTCCTCCCAAAGTGACAATGACACTGCGAGGTCGTGATTCATATACAGCATGCCGCTTCCACATATATGGTTGTCCTAAAAGAATATCACATACTTCAAGCGGGGCCACATCACACAATACCTCATCTTTGAAGGGCTTGATGCCATATGGTAGGCGACATTGGTGACTGACACGAATCCTTCGTCCTTGGATTAGGCATCCAATGGTGTATGGTTGTGGGTGTGGCGTTATTGGTAGCTCCAATCTCTTGATGGCTTCTTCTGAGATCAGGTTCTTCTGGCTGCCGCTGTCCACAACAAAGTGTAGGGGAATTCCTTTCACCCACATCTGTGAGTGGAGAAGGCGCTCCTCTGCCTCCGACTCTTCAGGCTCCTATGGCTGAATCTGTGTGGTGGCAACAACGGCACTGGGTTCTGCATCAATGATCTGCTTCCCTTTTCGCGCGGCTGTGAAATTAGGTTGCGAGTCAGAATCGGAATTGGGATCTGATTCTGAAGCTTTGATCTCAGCCACCAATGACTGTTTTGAGCGACAATAATCAGTGTTGTGCCAGGGGCTTTTGTGGAACTCGCACCACTTCCCGGTGTCCTTCTTTGTCTTTTCTTTACCGTTCTTCGCCTATGGTTGGGACTGGTTGTCCTTTTCCTACGCCGTGTTCTGCGAGCCAGAGTTTCCCTTGCCCCGCTTCTGCGCAGGTCCGATGTCACGCTTGTTCTTTTGCTGAAATTTCTACTCAATTTTGACAGCATATCGATAGGCGGATCCGAGTGAAGATATTTCCAGGAAATCCATCTCTGTTCGGATGTACCGGTGTAGGCCACTGCGATATTTCAGTACTAGGTGCCGCTCGAAGTCCTTGATACCTAGCTTTGTGCGCAAGGTATGAAATTTGTTGGTGTACTCCGACACCGTTTGGTCCCTCTCTTGATGCAGAATGGTCCATTTTGTGTATTGGTCATCATAGTTTCCAACAGGGTAATATTGTTCCTTGACGACATCTATAAAAGAGGCCCAAGTGGAATTGGAATATTCAAACAATCCAGACTCGTCTGATGAATTTTGCTCACAATAAGTTTCCCACCAATTTTTGACATGGGGGACGGCCTTAAGGAGCGCAAAGATGATCTTTTCCCTGTCGGAAAATTGGTGGACAGAGAAATACCCTTCTAGTAGATTCAACCATTTATTTAGGGCATCGGCATCGATTTGGCCTTCAAATAAAGGGATATCAAAATTAACTTGTACCTTAAAGGAGGCCGTATCTCCGAAATGGCTGCTCGTTGAGGGTGCATTTGCCGCTGTTGGCATGCGTTGAAGGATTTGGGCGAAATTATCCATCATCTCGTTCCTCTGTCGCGCGAGGGCTTCCTCGAGCAACAACTTGATAGGATCTACTGCTCCGTCGTCTCTCTTTTCTTCCGCCATAGGAGGCCGTTTGGGGCGGCGAGAGTGGTCTTCCCCAAGTGAAACTAGTTCGAGACCCAACTCTCTGTATCCTGACCTCGTCAGGGACATGCACCGAGAAACAATCAATGAGCAGACCGTTCTGATACCACTGATCCGGATTTATGTGGGAACGAAACAAAAGATAGCGTACACAAAATCATATACAGATATATATTGCAAATAACACAGTGATACAGTAAACACATATTCTATTAAATAGCGGAAATAGAACAGACTGTAAAATACAATAGCTAGAATGGTGGTAGCTATCTCTGAGAAGAGATGTGGCCGCTAGGCTCATTCGTGCCAAGATGAATACAAAGAGAGGCCGAAAGGGCCTATTTATCATAAGCATGAGGGAAAGAATCCCAAACATCCAAAAACCTAACCCTAGGAGATGAAGCGCCAAAAGTCATGTGGGCCCCGTTTGGGTAAGTTAGTACATCAACTTCCCGGGGTCGTAACTTTTGCATACGATCTCCATTTGGGGCGCTCGGTAGCCCGTTGGAAAGGTCTATCCAAGATTTACAACTTTCGAATGGGGCCAAATGCATGCCGAGGGAAACCATCTGGCCCCCCAAATTGCCCCCCAAATTGCCAAAAAAGGTCGTTTAGGGCCTCAAAATGGCCCCGGAAGTTCAGGACCCGAAAAACTACCAAAAATAGTAATTTACCAAAATTGCCAGAAGACTGTTTTGATCCAGTTGGAAGAGGTGGGCCGCCACCGATATCCACCTAGATCAATCCTCCCTCCTTAGGAAGCAATGGTCTCCATTGCGTTAAATTCCTTATCATATGTCGAGCTGTGTGTCGAGTTGAGCTCTTGGTGCGACATTTGCTGAAGTGGAAAGGTTGCCTTACTTTGACATCTTCAGAGGGTTGTAATTGTTGTTGATGGATGCGTTGGAGCTGTTCAACAGTTTTGGTTGTTGTGGTATCCTTGGTATGCACCGGTGTGGATGGTTTCTTTTTGGAGGGGCCCCTTGAATGCGTGGCCTTCCACTGTAGAGGTACCCGAATAGGCGATGCTGCACTAACTTTGTGTTTTTCTTGTTTCTGCTGAGTAGAAGGATAATCTGCAGAGGTTGTGGATGTCTCTGCAATCTGATGTTCACCTTCAGTGGCAATTGCGAATAGGGAAAAATTTCCATTGTGGGAGATTATCTTCCTTCCCTGCTCGTTTGGGGTAGGTGCAACTATCTCTGGTATCCGATAGAGTTGTCCTCCCAAAGTGACAATGACACTGCGAGGTCGTGATTCATATACAGCATGACGCTTCCACATATATGGTTGGCCTAAAAGAACATCACATACTTCAAGCGTGGCCACATCACACAATACCTCATCTTTGAAGGGCTTGATGCCATATGGTAGGCGACATTGGTGACTGACACGAATCCTTCGTCCTTGGCTTAGCCATCCAATGGTGTATGGTTGTGGGTGTGGCGTTATTGGTAGCTCCAATCTCTTGATGACTTCTTCTGAGATCAGGTTCTTCTGGCTGCCGCTGTCCACAACAAAGTGTAGGGGAATTCCCTTCACCCACATCTGTGAGTGGAAAAGGCGCTCCTCTGCCTCCGACTCTTCAGGCTCCTCTGGCTGAATCTGTGTGGTGGCAACAACGGCACTGGGTTCTGCATCAATGATCTGCTTCCCTTTTCGCGTGGCTGTGAAATTAGGTTCCGAGTCAGAATCGGAATTGGGATCTAATTCTGAAGCTTTGATCTCAGCCACCAATGACTGTTTTGAGCGACAATCATCAGTGTTGTGCCAGGGGCTTTTGTGGAACTCGCACCACTTCCCGGTGTGCTTCTTTGTCTTTTATTTACCCTTCTTCGCCTGTGGTTGGGACTGGTTGTCCTTTTCCTGCCCCGTGTTCTGCGAGCCAGAGTTTCCCTTGCCCTGCTTCTACGCAGGTCCGAAGTCACGCTTGTTGTTTTGCTGAAATTTCTGCTCAATTTTGACAGCATATCCATAGGCGGATCCGAGTGAAGAGATTTCCAGGAAATCCATCTCTGTTCGGATGTACCGGTGTAGGCCACTGCGATATTTCAGTACTAGGTGCCGCTCGGAGTCCTTGATACCTAGCTTTGTGCGCAAGTTATGAAATTTGTTGGTGTACTCCGACACCGTTTGGTCCCTCTCTTGATGCAGAATGGTCCATTTTGTGTACTGGTCATCATACTTTCCAACAGGGTAATATTGTTCCTTGACGGCATCTATAAAAGAGGCCCAAGTGGGATTGGAATATTCAAACAATCCAGACTCGTCTGATGAGTTATGCTCACAATAAGTTTCCCACCAATTTTTGACATGGGGGACGGCCTTAAGGAGCGCAAAGATGATCTTTTCCCTGTCGGAAAATTGGTGGACAGAGAAATACCCTTCTAGTAGATTCAACCATTTATCTAGGGCATCGGCATCGATTTGGCCTTCAAATAAAGGGATATCAAAATTAACTTGTACCTTAAAGGAGGCCGTATCTCCGAAATGGCTGCTCGTTGAGGGTGCATTTGCTGCTGTTGGAATGCGTTGAAGGATCTGGGCGAAATTATCTATCATCTCGTTCCTCTGTCGCGCGAGGGCTTCCTCGAGCAACAACTTGATAGGATCTACTGCTCCGTCGTCTCTCTTTTCTTCCGCCATGGGAGGCCGTTTGGGGCGGCGAGAGTGGTCTTCCCCAAGTGAAACTAGTTCGAGACCCAACTCTCTCTATCCTGACCTCGTTAGGGACATGCACCGAGAAACAATCAAAGAGCAGACCGCTCTGATACCACTGATCCGGATTTATGTGGGAACGAAACAAAAGATAGCATACACAGAATCATATACAGATATATATTGCAAATAACACAGTGATACAGTAAACACATATTCTATTAATTAGCGGAAATAGAACAGACTGTAAAATACAATAGCTAGAATGGTGGTAGCTAACTCTGAGAAGAGATGTGGCCACTAGGCTCATTCGTGCCAAGATGAGTACAAAGAGAGGCTGAAAGGGCCTATTTATCATAAGAATGAGGGAAAGAATCCCAAACATCCAAAAACCTAACCCTAGGAGATGAAGCACCAAAAGTCATGTGGGCCCCGTTTGGGTAAGTTAGTACATCAACTTCCCGGGGTCGTAAATTTTGCATACGATCTCCGTTTGGGGCGCTCGGTAGCCCGTTGGAAAGGTCTATCCAATATTTACAACTTTCTACTGGGGCCAAATGTGTGCTGGAGGCAACCATTTGGCCCCCCAAATTGCCAAAAAAGGTCGTTTAGGGCCTCAAAATGGCCCCGGAAGTTCAGGACCCGAAAAACTACCAAAAATAGTAATTTACCAAAATTGCCAGAAGACTATTTTGAGCCAGTTGGAAGAGGTGGGCCGCCACCGATATCCACCTGGATCAAGATTTGTGTGTCAAGAAACCAGGAAGAAGGCCCAAGGATCCCCCCACTATCCACGTGTTGGGAAATCTTTCAGAATTGATAATGGGGAAGACCCATGTGGAAAAATACGATGACCCTGGGAACCCGACTGCTACAATTCACATAGGGAACACACAAATTCCAAATTTCTTGGTGGATTTAGGCGTAGCTATTAACGTTATGACCATAGAAACTGTGAAGAAATTGGGACTCACTAATCTTCGGCCAACCCCTACAGTTTTGGAACTTGCTGATAGATCAACGATCAAGCCTGAAGGGATCCTGGATGACCCCGTGATCTCAGTCGACTCATGGGAATACCCTGTTGATTTCTTAGTGTTACAACCAAAATCCTAGTTGGGGGGACACCTACTAATCCTAGGAAGACCGTGGTTGGCCACAGAAGATGCCTGTATCAGCTGTCGATTAAGATCTATGACCATTTAAGACGGAAATGAGATCAAGAGCCTAACCCTGTACCCTCCAGCTCGACCAAGCACAGAAGCTGAGACTCCATTATGGGAAAATTTGGAGGAGGAAGAGGGTGTGCATCCATTACTAACCATAGGGAGAGCCTTAATGTTTAAAGATGAAACGGAGGATGATGCAATTAATAGTTTCATCAGTGAGCCCACGTCAGTCAATCAAAGTGTCTATCAGATCTTGGACAGTACTCTAGCTGCAACAGAACAAGAAAAGCTTACAAAAGAAACTCTAATCGGTGATGATAGTATAATTCCAGTACTTAAGAATTCGAAGAGTGTTCCAGTAGAAATTGGGCCAGGAAAAACATTGAATATCAATCCTAATCTGGCACCTAATGAGCTGGAACAACTAGTCACTCTGCTGAAACAACTTAAGGGAGCCTTTGCTTGGGAGTACACAGACATGAAAGGAATTCCTTCTCATCTGTGCACTCATCACATTTATATTAAGAGCGACTCCAGGATTGTATGTCAACCATAATGAAGGATGAACCCGAACCTGAGAGACATAGTGAAAGAAGAAATCCAGAAACTTTTGGAAGCAGGATTTATATATCCAATTTTAGACAGTGAGTGGGTTTCCCCACTTGTGATTGTGCCAAAGAAGAATGGGAAATGGAGGGTCTGCGTGGATTACAAATAATTGAACAAGGCAATGCAGAAGGACCATTTCCCCTTACCTTTCATTGATCAGGTCCTTGATACCTTGTCTAGGAAAAAGTATTTCTCCTTTCCAGATGGCTTTAGTGGCTATAACCAGATTCAGATTGCTCCAGAAGATCAAGACAAAACCACTTTCACTTGCCCCTGGGGGAATTTTGCATAACGAGTACTTCCTTTTGGGTTATGCAATGCACCAGCTACATTTCAGAGAGCAGTGATTGGAATCTTTTCAGAAATGGTGAATGATTGCATGGAAATCTTTATGGATGACTTTACTCCATATGGTGATAGTTATGAAGAAGAACTGAAGAACTTAGAAAAGGTCTTGAAACGCTGTGAACAAAGCTATCTCTCTTTAAGCACTGAAAAGTGCCACATGATGATGAGTGAAGGCATAGTGTCGGGGCACTTCATCTCTTATGATGGTATCCAGGTAGATCCATCTAAAATCAAGGTAATTGAAAATATACCAACTCCTGGGACATAGAAGGATGTACGTAGCTTCTTGGGGCATGCTGGCTATTACAGAAGGTTCATAGAAAATTTTTCCAAACTAGCTTCTCCTTTGTTCACTTTGTTGATGAAGGACGCATAGTTTGTCTAGAATGATGCATGCCAAACAGTGTTTACTGAGCTCAAGAAGAGGTTGTCTACAACACCCATCTTATGAGAACCCAATTGGGCTCTGCATTTTCACATTTCTTTAGATGCTTCAGACACTGCCATTGGAGCAGTTTTGGGACAGCAGGAAGGTAGTGCTCCTTATGCCATTTACTATATTAGTAAAAATTTGTCTCCTGCTGAACTAAATTATACTGTCAGAGAAAAAGAATTTCTTGCCATTATTTATGCCATCAACAAATTTAGACATTATATTACTGGATATTCCACTTTTGTGTCACTGATCATTCTTCTATCAAGTATTTAATGAATAAACCAAACACGAATGCTAGAGTTACTAGATGGTTGTTACTATTACAGGAATTTGATATCACAATTATTGATAGACTAGGAAAGGAAAATGTTGTTGTAGATTTTTTATCTCGACTTACTAATAGTGATGAGAATTTACCAGTCAAAGATTCCTTCCCTAACGAACTTTTGTTTGCAGTCTCAGCTCATTCCCCATGGTATGTAGATATTGCTAAGTTTTTGGCTACAAGTAAGCTTCTAGTACATCTGTCAAAGAGAGAAAAAAGGAAGATCATACAACAGAGTGCTAGGTACTGCTGGATTGATGGCCATCTTTTCTACATAGGGCTTGATTTAGAAATCAGAAGATGTGTTAGAGAAGATGAAATCTTTAGCATTCTTAAAGCTTTCCATGATGAGCCCTGTGGGGGACATTTTGTTGACAAGAGGACAGGTCATAAAGTTTTGAGAATGGGCTATTTCTGGCCTACATCGTTCAGAGATGCGAAGAAGTATGTTCAAGCATGTGATAGATGCCAAAGGATGGGCCAACCCAACAGATTAGATGAGATGCCTTTACAGCCATAGCTTGTGGTTGAACTGTTTGATAGGTGGGCTCTAGATTTTGTAGGGCCTATCAACCCTCCCTCAAAGCAGAAAGTTCATATCTTGGTTTGCACAGGCTACATGACCAAATGGGTAGAAGCTGTAGCATTGGTCAAGGCCAATGATTAGGCTGTGATTGATTTCCCATATGAAGAGATTTTTACTCGATTTGGAGTACCTAAGGAGATCATTAGAGATGGTGGACCATAGTTTGTATCTCACAAGCTGGAAGCACTATTGCAGAAATTTCACATTCAGCACAGAATAACCTCACCATATCATCCATAGGCCAATGGGAAGGTGGAGAGCACAAATAAGGTTATTGAGGCTATTCTGACAAACATAGTGAAGAGCCATCATAAAGATTGGGCTGAAACGCTTCCAGAGGCACCATGGCCCTATCGTACCACTTGGAATAACACCACTGGTTTTTCCCCATATGAGCTAGTGTATGGAAAGAACGTTGTTTTTCCAATTGAATTTGAAATCAGAACCTTGAAAATAGTTGTGAAAGCAAACCTAGATTTATCAGAGGCACAGAGGAATTGACTGAATCAACTCAATGAATTGGATGAGAAACGCACAGCTGCAGTACATCATACAGCTTTAATCCAACAATAGCGCTCTAGATGGCATGACAGATTTATAAAAAAGGGGTCTTCTAGGAAGGAGACTGGGCCATGTTGTATGATTCACAATTTAAGAGGGACTTTAAAGGGAAATTGTGCACCCGTTGGTTGGGACCCTATCAGATAGATCGGGTATTCAATAATGGGACAGTCCGGTTGATCACCATTGATGAGAAAAAAGTACCATTATTCGCAAATGGTCATCGGCTGTGACTGTATCACAAGCCGATCTCAAGGGATGCTTTTATTTCACAAGTTGTAGCTAATCCAGAGTATCAGTTAATGCCAGGGCAGGGATCTTCCTTAAACCCTGTGAATTCCTAAAAGTTGCAATTTCCACACATATTTTTGTACATAAATAATTGGTTTTTCTTTCATTCTGTATTTTATCTATTTTTTTTTGGCACTTGATCGGTTTGTTTTGAAGAACTGTGTGCAGGAACTAATTGGAGGAGCAGCGACTGTAACTGTGCCAAATGACTGTAGACGCCCCATATCTGTTCCTGATCTAATAAATCTCTTTTGAAAATATGGATAGTTCGTAGTCTTCCACAGATAGATAAAATTTGCTTCTACTTCACTCTGACGTAGCTGCGACTCTGCCACTTTTTCCCATTCTGCCAAATTTCGCAGCTGTGACTCCGCCACTTTTTCCCATTCTGCCAAATTTTGCAGCTGTGACTTCGCCACTTTTCCTTTGCTTCACTTTTCCACGGCTGTGACTCCGCTATTTCCGCTTACCTTTCTAAGTTCGCAGCGGCTACTCCGCTATTTCTGCTTCATTTTTTATTTTTTTTTCTCCTTCTAGCAGCTGTGACTCCGCTACATTTATCCATTCCGCTAAACCTAGCAGCTACGACTCCGCTATCCTTGACTATTTTGCTAAATCTAGCAGCCACGACTCTGTTCTTTCCACTTCATTCTCGCTCCTTCCATACAGTTGCAACTCTGCCATTTTCACTTATTTTGCTAAATTTTGTAGCTGTTACTCCGCCAGTTTGTGTGCTCTCCGATTGATGATGCCAGTAATGATGTAATTAGGCATTAGTTTTGTCGCTCGTTCCATAATGTCCAATTATGGTTTGCTATGAAAGAGAATTTCGGGTGCCTTGAGTAGCTGTCAGCCTGAGTGGCACTGGCCACATCACTTCAACACATGTGCATTCATAACCGCAAGGACGACGGACGGCTGTAATGATCAATCCATGGCTCAAACTCATAAATGCAAGGTACAGATCGCATCTTTTACATGATTTGGCAGAAAATTAAATACGGTAATAACGATTATGTCCTGTTGCAACCCTCGATTGACAAACCCATGCGAATTACACTTTAGGCACCTTGTTAAGGTCATAACTGTAATTATTTTCTGCCACCTTACCCTATTTTGCACCTGTTACTCCTATGCGCCAACTTCATCGTTTCAACGGAATGTTCATATTGGCGCAGACTTGCCTAAAACCTGATTTTTGAACCCTGACGACCCTTTGCATGGTCATAAAGCTTCAATTTCCACGTCCATATTGGAGATTGTTGTGTTTGTTTTGAACTTTGAAGGGGGATTAAAATGGGCAACCCAGTCCGACATGAGCCAGTAAATACAGAAGTTGTACGTGCCAATGCAGCAGTCCTTAATATTTTTACAGCAGCAGGTTGGATGACATACTTTGAACGGTTGAATGGTTTCCACACAGAAATGACATTGCAATTTTCCTCAATCTGACTGATACTCAATCCGAGGTCAGGGGACTGCGTGTGGTTGTTACAGAAGAAATCATAGCTGAGGTTACTGGATTAACCCTGGTTGTCAAGAAGTTATTTAGACGAAAGGCACATAATGCAAATGCGGTGAGGGAATTTTTGGCAGTTGACAAGCGGGTTATTCCAAAGCGCCGTGGGATGGATCTGGCATCTTTACCAGCACCCTAGAATCAAGTCACAATCTTTGTGAAAAGATATATTTCATGTGGAGGTAGGTACCAAGTTGTTTCCTTCTCTGAACTTCCCTTACTGTCTCATTTACGCCATGGTAACTTAGTAAATATACAATTCTATCTACTCAAAGCCCTACAAACCATGGATGGATATGCAAGAACCGCCCAACACCTAGTTTCCTCCCTTACTAATCATGGCTTAGTTAAATTACTGGTCCTAATAGCCATTGTAAATCATAATTTAACCTGGGAGCAATTTTTGGCTAGAGATGCACCAATCATACAACCTGTAATAGAAATGGAAGGTGTTGGTGAAGATAGTGAGGACCGGTGTTCCTCAAACCCAGTTGGGGGGGAGGCTAGAGCATTAGAGAACCATCCCAGTGACGAAGGGGAAGTAAACAAAGGGGAGGCAGTAGTAACAGAAAACCCTATAGCTGAGGAAATCGTGGTGGAATCCATGGAGCAGGAGGTAGAAAAATTCGAAGCTGTAATTACAGAAGAAGAAACTCAGTTAAAAGAAGCTGAAACTGGAGCAGCTATTAAAGCTGCGACAGTAGAAGCTGCAATTGCAGAAACAACAATTCAGGAGGAAGGATATCAGATAGTAGGAGGAGGGACTATGGAAATTTTCGAGGTTGCGTCCTCTCCAAATATAAGGGTTACTATTATTTAAGAAGAAGAGACCAAGGAAAAAACCCCTATGTTAAAGAAACGAAGAGTAGGATCAGGAAATAGGGGTCAGACACCCAATGAAGCAAAGAAAAGGAGGATCAGAACTGTCAAAGCGTCAGTAGCAGTAAGCGGTGAGGAACACCCAGTGGGAATGGTGAAGAAAAGGACCTGATCAGTAGCGGTAGCAGAAGCAGCTATGACAGCAGCAGTAATAGAAGTAGTTGCAATAGCAGAAGAGTTAGCAGAGACAATAGAAGAAGCTGAGACAGTGGATGCAATGGGTAATATTGAATCACCCTTAGCAGAGACAGTAGAAGAAACTGAGACAGTGAATGCAGTTGGGGGTAATACTGAGACACCCTTAGCAGGGACAGTAGGAGCAGTTAGAGAGAATAGGGAGTCACCTATGTTAGAGAAAACACCTGTAACAGGGGTGGATATAGAGATTCCCATTTTGAACCCCAAATCATCTGCTGCTATGCAGGAACCTTCCAAGGAGGAACCTCAAATAGAAAATATCCTACTTGAAAATGAATTATTGAAAGAGGAGGTGCAGATATTGCGAAATGAGCTGGAAAGATGGAACGGAGTAGCTGGAAAACAAGCATAGAAAAATTTGAACACATTAGCAAATGCTACAAATTTATTGGAAAATCCATCTTTTGCATTTGAAAATGAGAAGTATGGGGAGACTATTTGTCTAGAGTGTGGAGATATATTTTCTACAGCAGGACACAGAGTTGTTGTGTTGGGACTTGCATCACAAAAGCATGTATAGATAGAGGAGGTGGAAGAAGGAATGCCAGAAATCGAATTGATAGGGGAAAATGAGCCAAGAATTGAAGAGATCCCTGATTTGAATTTAGGAGATGAAACAGTACAGTCCCAACCATTAGGGGATACCGAGCTTCTTCAGGATCAGTCTCATTAGTCAGAAAAATCTAATATAAACCAAACACAATCTTAGCAGTTCAAAGAAATTGAGGAATAGGGGACTGTTACACAAGAACCAATACCCTTGAAAATGTTTAGTAAAGCTGCAACTCAGACAACAACACTTGATATCAAGGACCAAGAGGAAAACACTGTTACACAAGAACCAATGTTTCCAAAATCATTTGCTACAGTGGCAACACAAACTGAGATGGCTGAGATTGAAATGGAGAACAAGGATGTTGTCACACAAGAACCAGCAGTCCTAAGAATATTGACTGAGACTGTAACATAGACTGAGGAAGCTGAGGTGGATATGGAATTAAAGAATGTTGCTACAAAAGAAACAACATCCTTAAAACCCATGGCTGAGACTACACTACATGCACAAACCACTGCAACCCCACTAGAAGATGAAACTGTCAAAGTGCCAAAGCAAGATAAGGAAGTCATTCATCTGGATTCTGATGATGAAAAGGAGGTAGAAGATAGAAAGATTCAACGGCTAGAGAAGAAGGTTCTCTGGTTAAATCTCGAGTTGGATAAATGGTTCAAGTGGATTGAACAGTTCAGAACAGGTATGATCTCTCTCCAAAAACATAGGAATGTCATTAAGGGATTGAGAGAAAAGTGGGCTGAGGAGTTATTCTTCTAGAAACTCTGGTGGGAGAAACTTCAAGAAATATTGGAAGGACTAAAGAAACTTAAGTCCCTGCAACAAGAAAAAGACAAAATGTACACTCTTTCCATAGAATTGTTGAGTTGCAGGGCTCCATCCCCCTCTTACACTGTCTTTCTCCATGAGCAGACAACCTTATTTCAATTAAGAGCTCTCAAGGATGGAAGATCATTTGATTTGGCAATAGCTACTCAGTTTTTGGAGACTTTTTTGAAGAGTGATTTTGAGGATCAGCATTTGTTATGTGAATTATATTTACATGACAGGGCTTGTTATATTGACTTTCCATCTAATCCTTTACCTCTTCTAGGGGATGTTCAGCCGAGGGAATTTGCCTCCTTTGTCATTAATCATGTAAGATGGCGAGATGCTTTCCAAACCATCCTCGGGAATGAGGATAATTCTACTCTTTGGATTAGAGGGGAACCTTAGAATCCACCAGCATTCATGGCAAATCATGCTAAATCTCTCAGGGTTCCCTCAATTGCCTGATATTTTGAGAGTCTGTGGGATAAACTCCTTACCACATGTGTCCCAATGATTCTTAATATGCAGCAGGATTCCCTGGAAGGTAGTGAATACAGATGGCTATACTCTTCCTCATCTCTGAAGGAAATGGATCCATATGGATTTGAAAATTTTAGGCAAGCTTTGACAAGGATTCCTAGATATGTGCAGTGCATGCAAAGGTGTGGGTCTTGGTGGATTGGTTTGAGATTCAAATTCCCTCTCATTTGGTGGCCTGTGAGCACTTCTTATAGAAACAGCTATGCTTTGACATTAGAAGAAGAAGAATTGTGGTGGGAGCATTGGATATACTATCATGGGTTTGTGTCTCTAGGGGAGGCACCAGAACTTGCCTATAATCTTACAAATCTCCACATATTCCACTCAGATTCAAATTCGGACTAGGGGAAGTTGTTGCATGAGGACATGCAATCAGATAGTTGGGGGGAGATGTTGGGTCTAGGAAATGCCCCTTTTTGGCCATCCTGATTATGTCATCTAAGCTATATCCATGTCTTTTTCCAGACCAATTAATAATATTGACAGGTATAATTTCTTATTGCTTTATTTATTTCATGCCTAAGATTGTTAAAGATTATGGATCTTAGTCCTTGGTTTATGCGGATCTATGTGATTTCATTTAGCCAAGGTCTAAAACGCAGGTGTATCAGCCAAGTGGCGCTAGCTGCTACTCTTCAAAGCACTAGCTACTCATACTCCAAGGGACAATTACCACTTTGTGTAAGCTGTAACAGAGCACTGAGACTCACGATCTTCCATCATTCATATGAGAGCAGAGTTCTTCATTTCTGTGTCTAAATTTACTGTGACTCTCGGCGTCTCTGTTAGAAGGCCAGGGCCCACCTTCTCACAGAGATAGCTGGTTTAAGTAGGTAGAGTAGTTTAGTTTTACTTCTGTTGTGTGGTGTGGAATGATTGCAGATATTATGGGTAGTTGTAACAGAGATTAGCTTTCCTTTCTGGTAGTTTATAATTGCATCTTGAATAGCTGTAACAGAATGGTGTGACAGTAGACTGTGTAGGATAATTTACTTAATTGCATGTGTGTTTTAATCAACTGTGACAGCCAAGCTCAATTCCAATTATCTTTTAGTTGTTTATGCTTTCTAGGATTTCCAGTAATTATCAGTTAGAGTTCAAGCTTGTGTTTTGATTCTGGTTGTTGTTGTACCTTCAATTGCATTCATAGATTAGACAGATAATGGTAGAGTTACAGTAGCCACTGGATAGATCATTTTGGTAAAGATTGAATGTTGTAGTTTGATAATTATAGGATTTAACTTCTTGCAAAAGTAATCTAGTTCCATTTCATTATTAGATCATTAAATTGGCGGGTTGATTTATGTAGGAAGGTTGTTTCACTTTGGATTCTTAGATGTATGAATTAGGTTAGTTTTCTTCATGGAATGAGTTGGCTGAGCAGATAGGTAGGATTATCATTTCTATTCATTTAATCAACTGCTTGATCTGTTTATGCATAGATTGTGCTTATTTCCTTTGAAATAAAAGACCTCCCTGGGGTTGCCAATTTATATTGACCATCCTGTGTGTTAACTTTAATTAATTGACATATAGGGTGACCAACATGAGGCACATCACCACCTTGATAATTTTTCATGGATTTACCAAGTGAATTAGGACAATGCATCCCCCTAGTCTAATGGAGTGGTCCACAGTAAAAATTTTGGGACATTACAGTCCTCGCCACCCAAGATTTCTTGTCCTCAAACAATTTAAACTTGGGAGTGGTAGTGCTTCTTCTTCTTTCCCAAATTATGCTCATTGATTTTTCTGCATCCTTCCTTAGTGATGAATTTTCATAAAGCCGTGATTTCAAGTGGACCAAGTCATGAAGTCTACATCCCATAATCTAAACTGCACTAATGTTGAAGATGATGTCATGGTTCCATCCCAGTTGGAAAGAGGTGAAGTAAACTCACCTCAATGTATGGTCCTAGAAGGTACTGGCATAGGAAAAATATCGACCAATGGCAATAAGAAGAGTGACTCTATATTGCGACCACTCAATCAACTCCCCAAAAAACTATTCTTCTAAGAATATCATCATATGAAAGCCAAAATTGACTCTCAACTCTAGGTCTGCTGCTAAAAATTTTCCCTGCATTGTAACTATAAGATCCCAACTATTATAAAAAATGGAACCGCCATGTTGTTTTTGCGCAACTCTGATCATAATCACCCCCTCAAGAGATAGCTCCATCTCCCCAACTATCCTACCTACAACCCAATTGAAACAACTAAGTCCCAAAATAATGACAAGGTCCCAAATGAACCTAAAAAATGTAGAGTGTCTAAGACACCTGAACCCATCAATACCAAGATCCCATTGTCCGTGCTGCACTCCTCAAAACATCATCACTGTCACCTCTAGCTATTTTTCACTCCAAGGAATGCCAGGACACCACCACCAAATTGGAAGTTCATCACTCCCAATATGGTTTTGAACCTCTATGAGCCTCTCCAGTATAACATGAAGCTCCTCTTGTGCAATATGCACATTGGTCATATGTATTACATCAATGTCACTAGTCCCATCCAACTGAATCAAATGGAACTCGCATGTCTTGCCATGTAAAATGAAGGAACCAGATAACAAAAATAGATTCCTCTAATGCTACTCACAAGACTGAACAATGACTAGTATGCTCTAACCCCAATTTGTATCCGCATTTGTCATACATCTATCCACCAAATCCATGGATATGTAACCTCCTCTACTGGTTGGTCCATATAAAGTGTACACATCTACCTACTCCATGACTAAGTATCTCTCCCATAGAGGAATCTCGTGATCCTCTTGATGAAAAAAAGTACTTGGTCAATACTATCCATGTCAAATCTCTCCTCAAGTACCTACAAATATGAAATATCCTCATGATCAACCCCCACATGAGGTTCCTCCATCGAACCATGAATGTAATCAACCATATACAACTGGTTGTCTTACATGTAGGAGGAAGGGTGTGATATTTCCAACTCTTTGCAAAGATATCCAACCTCCATATTTGATTCTTAAATTTATTTTTGTGTGCTCTTCAAGGAATCATGGGTGATCTCAAGCTCATGGGTGAGCCTTCCAACTTCACCTTCTTCTTCTTGTGATGCACAATGGTACATCTCAGCAAGCCTAAGAAGATGGTCTCTAGTGGAAAGAAAGTGTATGCCATTAGTCTTCATGGCTGCCACTGCCTTTCGAATGGATTCAAAATATGCAAGGGCGGATTCTATTTTCAAACTCTCATCTTCCCCTGAAGCTCTGCAACAATAATTGGTCACCAAGGCATTTGTGTCATCAAAAATTTTCATGGTTGTTCTAACATTCTCTTTGATTACCTTCAACTGCCCTGTTAAGAGTTGCGGTTCATGGGAACATTCCTACACTAAATTTTATGATTTGTTTCCATTATCATCCTTTGCAAAATAAAATTCTAATGGATGATATAAAAATAAGAATGCTTGTGGCATGAATCCACAATACATAATTTGTCTTTAAAATTCAAATCAACATTAGAAGGTTTTACAATATCATTATCCCCATGTGAAATGGTTGTTATCTCATGACAACCGAAAGAACTATGACTGATGCAAAAATCAAGATTGTGATCATACCTTGGTGGTATGTTTCCACCCTTCGTGCAGTTGACATCAACTTCATAGTGAAGCTCTGACGAGGAATGGAAGGGTTATTTTTCTAATTTTTCAACCTCAGTGATCATAGGATTGGTTTCTTGTTCTTTATGTTCATCTCCCTCACATATTTCTTCCATTTTGTAGCCATTAGGAAGTGACTTGTGCTCCTCCAATTTGAGTTCATTTTGGAGATTCAAGGTTGCAATATGTGCTTCCCTTTGATCAAAAATTTCGTATGGATCAAAATATTTTTTGAAAATGGCTTCATTTTCTTTAGGCGTCCCACACAATGATTTATTTTTACTATCCTTATGTACATTTGGAGTCTGAACAATGACAATGGAGTCACTACCTTTGAACTAGATTCATCACAAGAACTTTTGGGTACTCTATTTGCAAACCTACCAAACATCCTTGCCATAGTTTTTTATTCAGATATTTCTGGAAGTAAATCTTTAAACTACTGCAAATTATGCTCCATCTATCAATATGTATCATCTAGATTCGCATGGTCCTAAATTATCTTCTCCCATTCAAAAATTTTGTCCTCTATGGTTGAGGCATGAAGGGGAGTGGGTAACAATATACCATCTACAAGTTTGGCAATTAAATAATTTTCACCTTCAACACTATATATGATATCACATAAAGAATCCCTCAACTCACGTCAAACATGAAATCCTCCATCTATCCTTACAACTCCTTCATTGTCCTCCATCGAAGAAATAAAAACATATTCAGAGAATGGTTCTTCCCATGTAAAGCTCTCCTCAAGCTCCCAAGCATCTGGTTCCAACCTCATGTCTACAACTCTTCTTCAAGTGAGGGTTATGTTATACAATTTTATTCCAAGTTATCCTTTAGTTATAATATTTTTCCAATACCATGCTCTGATACCACTGTAGTGTACCCAACCCTGAGAACCAAAAAAGGTTTGAACCAACTTGATTCTAATTCGAAACTAGGAAAAACTTGTCAAATTTTTCTATAAAAAGGTACTATTTCCAAATGCTCCCAAACACTACCAAGTTGAATCGAATATTACCAAAAAATTTATACATGGATTCTACACATCCCAATTCATAAACTTGACCCACTAATCACTTCCATACAACCAGGTTATGATGGTGAAACAATAACAAACTTTTCGCTACCAAATCAAAAATTGCAGATTTTTACATAGATCAAACTATAACACCTCCTAATTGACCCAACTCCTTCCAAAAGCCTAAATTTGAATTGAACAGACCCAAAAACATATAAATGAATCCATGACATACTTCAAGAACCTTTATTGTAATTTTTGAAGACTGGTCTTAATACTACATAGGCATCTCTAACTGAGGGTGCACAAGCATAAAGGTACCAATAGACTGACTGGTAAACTATTCATAAATTTGGCATACAAAAACGGTTTTGAGTGAAACAAAAAGTTTTTCCTACTAGAAATGACACTCCCGATTCAATGGACATATATCATAACCCCAATCACTCAAAAATATCTGAATAAGAATATTAATTTTATCCCCCTTATCACCGATGCAAGATTAAGAACACCCACAACCATAGAGCTTCCAAACCAAACCCAAATGCTTCCAAACACACTAAAATAAAAACCAATGGATTTATAAAAGAAACTAGGGACTCATATGAAAGTTTCACAGCAAAAAATTAACTTTATATAACCATATTCAAACATATTTTCTCATAGATAATCATTTACTCATAGATTCACCATTTCTTGCAAATTGGATAACCTATGGGGAAAAACATTGATATTTTTATTATAAATGGGACACCATCAGATATTACATCAATGGATTATATATAATATTGAAGTACACATATATATATCATGCAAATTTAGTATGTATGACTTCTATAAAACCACAGAGAAAAGAGGTAGAGTTAGTGCTCCAAATGAATGATTTACATCCAATGTTGCACCCTCCACAAGCAATATTTCAACCCCAAACATCAGATATGCTATCTCATGTGTGCCCAACAAAGAGATATGAGTTCCATATATAATATAGAACATCCACAAAGATATTTAATCCACAATAGATGTTCCCTTATCCACTAAGATATACGACAACACAAGCTACCAATGTCGGAAAACACCAACGATCATTCACTACTACAAACTAAATATCAAACAAACCAACATGAATTTGACCTCATTACTACAAATGGACATAAAAATATAAATTTAAGCTCTATATATAAATCTGAAGGTGACTTTTCCTCTCAATAATCAACTATGAAGCACACTAAAGAGATCTAGGTGATCTCCTCCCCTCTACTAGCTAGGGTGGGATCTTTCACCACCGAAACCAGTCGGAAATGAAAGGAGAACATATCCCAAGATATTAAAATCCACCAAATCTCTCCAATATCAAAAATTAATAATGAACAAAATCCCTTTCACTTATGTCTTCACCCTTTTTATAAATCTTCATGGAGCATTTCCCCTCATTCTAGAATTCTCTCACAAATATTTAATAAAATATTAATAAATGTTACTTTTATGAGAGAATGACACCTTGGGACTCATTTACATCCTATCTAATGTTAGATGTCCAAATAATAAATTCATCCACCTTGTTCAAATTAGAGAGGCTTAGCTTGATTTTGGAGAAGTTACACTAGCATGTAGGCCCACCCCCCTCATCTAGTGCCCTCCTTGGCTAAAGGTAGGACCTGCAACATGTCATAGGTTTTCATAAGTTCTCATAAGTTGTCATAATATATCATAGGACCTTATTCTTGTCATAATTTTTCATAGATGTCATAGGTTATCATAGATGTCATAGGTTGTCATAGATTTGTTATTTTTATCCCGGGTAGTTACAACCCATGAGATGCCTCCATGATAGGATTCCTTCAACCTTGGATGGGAGTTACACCACATATTTGGATTCATTCCTCCACTAATGCACCCCCCTTTCCCAATTGTGTCCAATGCCACCTTAGAATTCAAATTTGAGGGAGTTACAACTCTGTGGGGCCCAACAAAACCTCCTTATCTGCCCCCCTTTTCCATTGTTTCCTAATGTTGCATCATTTCACAATTTGGACATAAACTATACAAATATTTGACCCACATTACCACCTTTATAATTTTTCATGACTTTAGCGAGTGACTTAGGCCAATGTATCCCCGTTGATGCAGGAGCATCGGGGCCTAGGAAGATCAGTCGAAGTTGATTGACACGAATAGTCAAGCAGGGAGAATACTGACGACCACCGGTAGGAAAGAAAGGTTGGTTTTCGTATTCAGTTAGTCGAGAAGAAACTGTCGAGGTGCATCGACAAGAGGAGAAGGTCGAGAGAACATGTTCAAGGTCGACAGACGTCAGGGTTGCAGCAAAGACGTCGAGTTTCGACAGGTTGTCGAACTGCGACATCGATAGGTTTGAGGTGGAAGCCAAGTGTGGAGGAAGGGGTGGACGGGAGAAGCCAAAGACACGAAAGGAGGCCGGAAAATAAGTTGAAGGATGACAAAAGACAGTATGCTCAAGGTCAGTGATGGGACCGACTACTATCGCAGATTCAGATAGGCACGAAATTCAAGCAGAGTACTTGGTAGCCATTTGGGGTCACTAAGGAAGTTGTGAGCAATTAAGAAGGTAGTTGGGATCATGAAAGATGTCACCACAAGCAGAGGTTGTGCAACACGGTCAGGGGCATTGACAATTGTAGGTTTGCAGGATGGGAGAGGATTCGACAGACAAAGGAAGTGTGTCTCGGGGGTTAGAGTGATCTCGGGAACAACAGCAGGCACTAGTAGGGTAGAGGACCAGTGCACAGACACAACAAAAGGGGACACTCAGTATTCACTCGGGAGTTGATCAGTAGATTGGAGAGAACAATCACTCATCAGCTGAGTGCAGGTAGATCATATCCATAGCTCAGAGTTCTGCAGTGAACATCGAGAGAGTGAAGATCGACACACAGTGAAAGCACACATTTACTTATGTACATTGTAAAGGCTAAGGCTGACCAGTTAGTTGTTTTACTTTCCTTGCATTTCGCATTGTAACCGTAATTCGATTGAAGTAATAGAAACCAAGTTTTGGAATCCTGTTTACATCCAGTTCATGTGAATGAGTGTGTGTCATGTTTTATTGTTAAGCAAGAAGGTCCGACAGACCCGGCTTGCGCCAATTGGTATCATAGCCTAAAAGGAGTCCGGTTGAGTTGAAGCATCCTATGAGCAGGAGATCGTCATATCTGTATCACTGATGGAAGTGAATCCAATTTCAAGTGTGTTTATAGCTCCAACTCCGGTTGGGTAGAGTTGTACATGACCTATGAAGTCAGGTTACAATTGGACGAGTGGGAGTTTCAGCTGCGGTTGAAAATGGCTCACAGAGGCGTTAATGTCCAAGGCATTGGACGAAGAGTGCGTGGCACTGCAGTCACAGTTGATCATGAAAGTTTCAACGAGTGCATGTGAACAATGCAAATTTTGACTAGTGAAGTCATAGTTATCAAAGAAATCCAAAGGCATGGATGCGTTCTTGATGCATTAGACCACAATGACGAGGAGGTCGAAGAGGTGGAAGCACATGAATCAGTAGGAGAATAACCAAAAGAAAAACTCATCAAGCTTCTGACGGAGATGAGAGGTAGGATAAAGATAGATGTGCATACCTACTCAAGAAGTCTGGATCCAAAAGACTTGATCGACTGGTTCAAAGAAATGGAGAAATACTTCGACATAGAGAAGATCAAGGACCCTAGATGGGTTAAGACTGCATGTATGAGGTTGAAGGGTCATGCCTCATTATGGTGGGACACTTTGCAGGATGAAAGAGTCAAGAAAGGAAAGGAGAAAATCAAGTCTTGGGACAGGATGGTCGCCAATATGAAAGGGAATTTATTTCTAGGTGACTATGTGATTTCCTTGTTCCGAAAGTTGTAGAACTTTCGACAAAAAGAGATGACCGTGAAGCAATACACATAAGAGTTCTACAGATTGTCGATAAGGTTGGAGCAGACCGATGAGGGAGAAGAAGTTGTCGCGAGATATGTGAATGGATTGAATTATACCATACAGGAAGAGTTGAGCTTGTCAAGGTTCAGAGTGGTCAGTGAAGCCTACTAGTTAGCTCTGAAGGCAGAAGAGAAACTGTCGAGGGAATCTGCATCGACCAGAGGCAGGATGATTGGTCGGGGTGCGAAGAATGTTTCCGCAAAATGCCAAAGTAGCAGAACTAGGAGAGAATCCATCGAACACAACCAACGTTGGATGGGACATTGACTAGAGAAAGCGCAAGAAAATTGATTCGATGGTCAAGAGACGCGTGGTCTAGGTGCGTATGGTCAAAGTGGTCTAGCTGACAGAAAAGAAGTTGAAAGACTAGCTATGGTTTGTTATAAGTGTCGAGGAGTCAGACACAATGCATATGAATGCCCATAGATTCTACATGCTGTAGAGGAGTCGACACCTAGACGCCAAAGAGATGAGAAAGTCAATGAGAGGGTAGAGTCTACATCCAACAACAGTGAGGATGGGAAAAGGAAAGGTAGAACCATGATGGTTAGGAGGACGTTGGTTCAGGACAATCGACCTTACGAGAAAGAGCCAGCATAGCAGAAGGCTATCTTTTGAACTAGAGTGTGGATCAAGAAGTGGTATTGCAAGACCATATTTGATGGTGGCAGTACAGAGAATCTTGTGTCGACAGAGGTCATCATCAAAGCGGGTTTGAGATGTTGGGAACACCCAAACCCATACAAGATATCTTGGTTGCAGAAAGGACATCATGTCAAGGTAACTAGACAATGCCTGATAAACTTCAAGGTTGGGAAGCTTGAATACAACGTACTGTGCATCGTAATCCCAATGGATGCATGCCATCTGTTGTTAGGGATACCATGGAAATATGATCGAAATATTATCTGTGATGGTAAATCCAACACAGTCACAGTGTGGAAAAATGGCACGTAGAGGAATCTGAAGCCAAAACAGCAGGATCGAGCTGACTGTAAATAGGGCAAGAGAAACTATTGGGAGAAGCGATTGCTGATGTGTTCAGCCAAGGAATTCCTCATGGAGGAGGAAAAGAAGCCGGGATTTTTTGCCGTCATTTTGAAAGGGACTTGTGTCGATAGTTCGATAGTGGAAATAATTCCGGTTGAATTCAGAAAGATGCTCGACGCGTTCAGGAGCATAGTAGTCGACGAAGCACCGATGGGATTTCCACCGACGAAAAATCATATCCCATCAGATTGACTTGATTCCAGGCTTAAGGCTTCCAAACAAGGCACCCCAGAGAATGAGTCCGATGAAGGGCCAGGAACTCAATCGACAGGTCTAGGAGTTGTTTGATGGGGGATTCATCAAGGAAAGTCTGAGCCCCTGCATGGTACCATCACTATTAGCGTCGAAGAAGGGTGGAGAATGGAGGATGTCTACAGACTCCAGAGCCATCAACAAGATCACGATCAAGTACCAGTTTCCATTGCCAAGAATGCATGACTTGATGGATTTCTTGAGTGGAGTGAAGTACTTCATGAAGATCGACCTGAAGAGTAGTTATCACCAGATTCGAGTTAGAGAAGGAGGGAATGGAAAAAAACATTGAAAATGAAGGAAGGGATATATGAGTGGTTAGTCATGCCATTCTAATTGACTAATGCACCCAGTAAATTCATGCGACTGATGAATGAGGTACTGAAGCCATTCTTGGGTAAGTTCGTCATAGTGTACCTAAATGACATCCTGGTATTTAGTCGAACCAAGAAAGAACACTTGGGGCACATTCGAAAAGTATTGCAGAAGTTGTAGGAACATAAGTTGATGGTGAACCTACAAAAGTGTTTCTTCATGAAGGAACAATTGGTGTACTTAGGATTTGTAATCTTGGGTAAAGGGTTGGTCATGGACCCAGAGAAGGTGTAGGCAATATTGGATTGGCCGGAACCAACAAGTGCGACTGGAGTAAGAAGTTTTCATGGACTTGCCAGTTTCTACAGGAAGTTCATCAAGGAATTCAGTCCGATTTGTGTACCTTTGACATAGTGCATGAGAAAATGGGGGTTTAAGTCGATGGAAGCTACCCAGAGAGCTTTCGACAAGTTGAAGGAAAAGGTCACTTAGAGCCCGATGTTAGCGCTCCCATATTTCAACAAAGTTTTCCAAGTTGATTGCGACGCGGGTGGAATGGAAATTGGAGCAGTTTTGAGCCAGGAGGGCCGACCAATTGCATTCTTCAATGAGAAGTTGGATGATGTTAAGTGGAAATATTCAGTCTATGACTAGGAATTTTATGCTATTGTTCAAGCATTGAGGAAGTGGAGGCATTATTTGTTTCCCAAGGAATTTGTGTTGTACATAGATCACCAAGCACTAAGGTATTTAAGTACTCAGTCGAAGTTGAATCAATGGAACATTAAGTGGGTTGAATTCCTGCAGGGATATACCTTCATGTTGTGACATAAGTCGGGAAAGTCGAACAAGGTTTCTGACACACTGAGTCAAAGATTTGCATTGCTGAACACAGTGACAATTCAGGAAACATGAATAGAGCCGGTGAAGACAGAGTATGTGATCGACGAGAATTTTACGAAAGCATGGAAGGCGAGTCGAGAACCATGGAGTGTCGACAGAACACCATACTTGGATTATTTTATCCAAGAGGGATACTTATTCAAGGGAGAGTAGTTGTGTATTCCTAGAGGATCCATAAGAGAGAACCTAATCTGAAAACTGCACATCAACGGATTAGCAAGTCATTTTTGCATCGACAAGACCAAGGCACTGGTCGAAGAAAAGTATTATTGGCCAAGAATGATGACAGATGTCAGGATGTGGGTACGAAAGTGTCAAGTTTTCCAATTTGAAAAAGGGAGAAATTAGAACACAGGGTTGTATACTCCATTACCAGTACCAAATACCCAATGGGAGCACCTAGGCATGGATTTTGTGCTAGGATTGCTGAAGACATAGCAGGGAAATGACTCAATCTTTGTTGTAGTCAACATATTTTTGAAAATGGCACACTTTATTCCATGTTGGAAGACAAGTGATGCCACAAGCATTGTTGTACTATTCTTCAAGGAGATAGTTAGATTGCATGGGTTTATGAAGACTATAACGTCGGACAGAGATACCAAGTTTATGAGACATTTCTAGAGAACCCTATGGAAGAAACTGGATACGAGGTTGCAGTTTAGCTTGGCATATCATCCACAGACAGGTGGACAAACTGAGGTGGTAAACAGAAGTTTGGGAAACCATCTGAGGTGTTTGACGGTCGATGGACCCAAGCAGTGGGAGAACGTATTGGCTCAAGCAGAGTTTGCATACAACAATTATGTGAATCGGTCGATAGGCTTGAGCCATTCCAGATTGTTCAAGGACAAACCCCACATGGAATGGTAGATTTGGTTGATTTATCGACAGAAATCAAGAAGAGCGCGGATATGGAATCATTCACAAAACATATGAAATAAGTGCATGAAGATGTGCGAAAGCACATAGAGAAGAGAAATATGGCCTCCAAGATAAGAGCCGACATGAAGAAGAGGCTATAGTCATTCAGCGAAGGAGGCTTAGTCTATGCACATTTGTTGAAGGAAAGGTTTTCGACGGGAACATATAACAAGCTGAAGCTGAAGAAGATTAGACCGTGTAAGATTCTGAAGAATATTTCGGACAACACTTATGTGTTGGAGCTGCCGGAGGACTTGAGCATTTCATCAATGTTCAATGTCTCAGATCTGTATAAGTTTGAGGAAGGTTCAAGAAGCGGAAGCGTCGAAGTGTTGAACATCGACTGGACAATGCAGATTCCAGATCGACACAAAGACGATATCGTAGAACTAATAGAGGAACGTGAATTTGGTCGTACGCACAGTTCATGAAAGAAGGAATACTTAGTGAGATGTAAAGATGATGAGTTGTAGGAGGAGACATGGATTTTCAAAGAAGCGTTCAGAAAACTGATAGGGCAGTCGAGTTGTTTTTCATGTGGGAATACTGATGCAGGAGCATCAGGGCCTAGGCAGATCAGTCGAAGTTGATCGACATGAGAAGTCGACCAGGAATAATGCTGACAACCACTGGTGTGAAAGGAAGGTTGGCTGTCGGAGACAATAAGTCAAGTAGAAACTTTCGAGTTGTGTCAACAGGAGGAGAAGGTTGAGAGTCGACATTTTCAAGGTCGATGGATGACAAGGTTGCAGCAACGACGTTGATTTTTGAAAGGTTGTCGACCTGCGACATCGACAGGTTTGAGGAAGAAGCCAAGTGTGGAGGAAGGGGCAGACAGGCGAAGCCAAAGACGCGAAAGGAAGTCGATAGATAAGTCGAAGGATGACGGAAGACAATATGGTCGAGGTAAGTGATGGGACCGACTATTGTCTTAGAGTCAGAGAGACGCAGAAGTGAAGCGGAGTACTTGGTATCCATTTGGGATTGCTAACGAAGTTATGAGAAGTTAAGAAGGTGGTTGGGTTCATAACAGATGTCACCAGAGTAAGAGGTTGTGCAACACGGCCAGGGGTGCTGACAAATGCAGGTTTGCAGGATCAGGGAGGATTTGACAGACAGAGGAAATGTGTCTCAGGGGTCAGAGTGATCTCGGGAACAACAGCAGGCACCAGTAGGGTAGATGACCAGTGCACAGACACAACAAAAGGGGACACTCAGTATTCATTCGGGAGTTGATCACTAGATTGGAGAGAACAATCACTCATTAGCTGAGCGCCGGTAGATCATATCCATAGCTCAGAGTTCCACAGTGAACTTTGAGAAGGTGAAGATTGACACACAATGAAAGCACACATTTACTTTTGTACATTGTAAAGGCTAAGGCCGACTAGTTAGTTGTTTTACTTTCCTTGCATTTCGTATTGTAACCGTAATTCGATTCAAGTAATAGAAGCCAGCTTCTGGCATCCTATTTACATCCTGGTCATGTGAATGAGTGTGTGTCATGTGTTATTGTTAAGTAAGAAGGTCTGACTGACCTGACTTGCGCCACCCCTAGTCCAATGTAGTGGTCCATAACAAACAATTGTGGATATTACAGTTAACTTGACTATTGTAGTTCGACATTGTTCACATATATTTAATATAGATGGCACAGTTGATTTTAATAGAATGGTTCCATCAAATTATGTCATTCAATAAAGGTTACGTTGAATTACCGTGTTCAACAAGGGTTTCATGGCATTGTGATGTTCATCAAAGTTTATGTTGCATTGTGATGTCTGTTATCACCCATGATTTCCCTGGGTTATGGCAGGAAAGACCATGGGGTAAAAGTTGCAAACCAATCTTTAGTGGATGGAAACTATCCTTTCCAACCACATGGAGAGATACCCCTTTTGGGCTTCCAGAAATAGGATGGAGCTTTAAAATGTGCTGGGATATCGATCAAAGTGATGGCTAGACCTTCAAACTATGAATTAAAGGGGTTTTTTGGTTTGTTGGAGTTAAGAACAGGAGGACAGTTGGGCATGGAGTCAACTTCGGTGGGTTACTATCATCAATAGCAGGTTTGGGTCACAATTTTCAGGAGTAGGAGGCAAGGTAGACATGGCTCTTTCACATCAAGGAAATCAGTAGATGAAGGTAGAGGATGGATACAAATTCGTCTACAAGGATAGAACATTTAAGAATGAATTCTAACCTACAACTTCAAGAGGAAAAGGGTGGAATACCTAGTCATATGCATCTAGAGCATCTGGGAATGAATTACAGACCATGCAATCTTGATCTTTAGGTACTGCAGAAGTAAAAAAGTAATAAAAATACAAAGAAAGAATGCATACACATGAAATAATAGACATCAGAAACACACATCACAGGAATCTCAAGCTCCAAAATTAGGTCTTCTCATTGAATTAAGAGGCCGAGTTTAATATAGAACAGAGCAATAATCTCTCTGAAACAAAAACATCCAACCCGTTGGTCTACTTTGGACCTTTCCTTTATAGGCTTACATACAAAAAAATATCCTAACTAATTCAAAACAACTTGCACTGGTAGTGATGAAATCATTCGAGTTGAGCCGCCCAAATCAACAACCGCTGATTCTGTCATGCGCGAATGAGAAGAACTGCCTGTGCTGACAGCGTACCATTGGACCATGGAAACCACCTTCTCATCCATCGGCTATGGCCGTTGCGGTTTGATTAAGATAGGTAATGGAAACAAGCCCCTTCACCACTCTCGGGAGTACCATTTCCCATGACTGTAACTGGATTTGCAAAACTTTCTCAATCTGCAATTTTCTTTCCTCAACTACGCTTCCACAATTTCCCTTCCACAATGACCATTCCGCAACAGACCTTTCTGCAACCCGCAATTAGCCACGTGGCGTGCAGGGATTGGTCTTCTGACCTTGTGCTTTTCTGGAGGACTATCTTTCTGCAATCTAAAATCCGTAATGCGGGATGTGGGATGCAGAAACTTACTTTTTTATGCTTCTGAAAATGACTTTTCTGCAATTCGCAATCCGTAATGCGGAATGTGGGATGCGCAAACTATATTTTTCGCCCGCTGGAAGACTGCTTTTCTACAATCCGTAATGCGGATTGCGGAATGCAGAAACTTGTCTTTTTTCTATTTGGAAAATTGCTTCGCACAATCTGCAATCTGCATAGTGGATTACGGGATGCGGAAACTTGCATTTTGAGCTCTTTGGAAAACTGCTTCCCACAATCTGCAATCCGTAATGCGGATGTGGAACTCAGAAACTGGATTGCGGAACGCATTTCCGATTTTTGATCTGATGTGCTCTTTGATATTATCCATCCAATCTTTTTTGGTTGTGAAAGAAGCTCTTGTTGCTAGTTTTTCCTATGGAAGGGCTCTCCTACCTTGTATTTTCCCATTTTCTCACTATGGCTTGGTCATTTGGCTTGGATTTGTTTGGCACTTAGCCACTTTTGGGTTCCCTGATCCTTTATTTGATGTAACCTGCTAATGGGTGACCTCGGGGCTTTGAGTGGGAGCTTTGCTTCCCATTCCACGGTGGAAATCATGATAAGTGCTAACAGCGGCTCCAACCGGGGATGTTATCCTACCTGTGAGGTAGCAAGAACATGTAGACTAGTGGCCCTTATTCCTTTTTCGCATCACAAAACTGGAACGCGGCTAACTGAAAATGAAAATGAAAATATACAATGGGGGTGGGTCGGCAGACTTTCCCTTCCCATGAAATAATGCTTCAAGAACCGTCCATGGATGGCTCCCTTGCCAACTGGTTTATCATCTCTATCCTGCAGGAAGAAAGCATTGTTCCCATGATAAGCAGTGATGGTATAGGGACCCTGCCAAAGGTTATCAAACTTTTGGGCCTGCTAATCTCTTCTAGCATCCGATTTTAATACCGTATCTCCCACCTAGAAATCATCCTTGGTCTTTCTGTTAAAAGTCTTCTTGGCTTGGTCTCGAGCTTTAGTGGCTTCAGCCTGCACCCCTTCTCTAATTTCTTGCACTTCTACCAGTTGATTATCCCTCAGCTCGGGGTTTGGCTCTTATTCTTGTTCCTGTATCAATCTCATTACGGGCCCTCTGAGTGAGTGTGGGAATACTACCTCTGTTCCATATACCAGCTTGAAAGGCGAAGTTCCAATGGACCTTTTAGAGGTGATCCTGTCATCCCATCGGGCAAGAGTCAGCTTGGTGTGCCAAGCCCTTTTATTTTCTTGTAGCAGTTTCTTGATTATCCGTACCAGACTTTTGTTGGAGGATTCTTCTAGTCCATTCCCCTGGGGGTAGTAATCAGTAGAATGGCCCAACTTGATGTGGAATTTGCACACAATTTGACCATCTTCTTGGACTTGAAATCCTATGTATTATCAGTAATTATCTTAACAACACATCCAAACCTGGACATGATATTCTCCTCTAGAAACTTGATGATGACTATATATGTGGCTTTTCTGGTAGGTATTGCTTCGATCCATTTGGTGAAATAATCAATGGCAGTCAGTATCAGTCTGTGCTATCCAAAGGAGTTGGGTAAAATTTCACCAATGAAGTCAATTCCCCACTGCTGAAAAGGGGATTCCAATGATATTTGCTTCAGAGGCATTACAAAGAGCTTCCTCTTTCCTTCAAAAACTTGGCATTCATGGAAGCTAGTTATTTCCTTATAAGAATCCTTGAACATAGTAGGCCAATAGAACCCTGCCTTGAGAATTTTGTTAACAGTGCCTTTCCAGTAATGATTCCCTCCACGGACTCCTTTGTGAAACTCTTTCACTACTCCTTTGGCTTCATCTTCCACTGTGAAATTCAAGAGGACACCTCCAGGGTTTCCAATAAATACAACCATTCAATATGCAGTACTTTTCAACCTTCATCTTGGTGGATCTAGCTTTGCTTTTTCCCATTTCAGTGGGTGCTTGCAAGTTCTGCAAAACATATACAACATCAAAATACCAAGGAGAGGACAGGAATTTGTCTAATACTTGACGTAGTGGATCTTGGGATGTTTCTCCCTGTATGTGTGACAACAGGTTCACACTCATTGTATCCCAATTTGACTCATCCTTGAGTCTAGCTAGGCCTTTCCCTTTAATAAGCTTTGTAGGTTTAACCTCCAGGTCATATTCTAGCAGTGTATCTATCCACTTTTCTCTTCTTCCTTTTGGATTAGGTTGTGTCAATATATATTTCACAACAACATTGGGAACATAGGCTACAACATGGGAATGTAGGACATAAAACCTGAAATCCTTCAGAGTTTTGACCATGGCATAGGCTTTATTTTCCATGACGTTGTACTTGAGGTCAGCATCTCTGAGAGCCCTACTGAAGAAAGCTATGGGATGCTCATCTCCTTCTTGATTTCTCTGTAAAAGCACACCAGCTATGGAATGCTCAGAGGAAAAAGAAAACATAAGAAAATCCTTATCAAAATCTGGGTTGATCAATACAAGTGCTTCAACAATAACTCTCTTTATATCCTTAAATGCTTTCCTAGCCTCAGCAGTCCACCTAGCTTGAGTATATTTATTAAGCATACAGGTGATTGACCTCATGATTTCTGTAAAATTGGGGATAAATCTCCTTATGAAGTTCACTATGCCTAGAAAGGATTGGATTTCCTTTTTACTCACGGGGAGCTCAATTTTCTGTATTGCCTCTATTATGTCTGGATCAATTTTGATCCCATCTTTAGATATTATGTGACCCAGCAGCTTACCCACTTGCATGGAAAAATTAGACTTTTTAGGGTTCAAGGAGATTCCAAACTTTCTGCACTTGGTGAACACTTGGTGCAAATGCTTCAGGTGTTCTGCATTAGATTTGGAATAGACAGCATTTCATCCATGTAAACCACCACAAACGTTTCTTTCTCTCCTATAAAAACTATGTCCATAGCTCTTTGGAAAGTGGCTTCTGCATTCAACAGACTAAAGGGTATCTTAGCATACATGACGGTTCCCCAAAATGTGGTAAAGGTTGTCTTGATCTTATCCTCTGGTAGCAACTTAATGTGATTGTATCCTGAAAATCCATCCATCATTGACATCCTTGCTACCCCTACAACCTTCTGTAAAATGTGGTCAATATTGGGAAAGGGGTAGTTGTCTTTCAGGGACACTTTGTTGAGATTTCTAAATTCAATACATAGTATCATTTCACCATTATTTTTCCTCACTGGGACTATGTTGTCCACCCACTATGAAAACCTCAAAGATACTATGATTTTAGCTTCATACAACCTCTTTAACTCCTTTTCTATCAGTGGGAGCAGCATGGGATTCATCCTTCTCAGCTTCTGCCTGAATGGCATCTCCCCTGTCTTGACTTGTATGGTATGTTGGATGACAGATGTGTCATATTCTTTTAGATCTTCATAGCACCATGCGAACACATAAGAGAACTTTCTCATCAAATACATATAGTCCTTTTTGATACCTGGGGCCAGATACTTTGACATCTTGACAATTTTGGGTTCTTCATTTCTCCCAATGTTACAGTCTTCTACTTCCTTCAGGTTTAGAGCCACCTTGTGATCTCTGGCCACATCATTTTAATCAAACAGTCTCTCTAGTGGGACCAACCCTTTGGGTATGTAATTTCTCTTTAGCTGCAAAATATCTTTGCCTCCCAAAGTGGTTTTGATCTCTGGTGGATTAGTTTCCCATTCCTCCCCTTCACAATCTTCTTGATCAATCTGGATATTGGAAAACTCCCCAGTCATTTCTAGGAACTTCTTTATCTGTTGGTCATCTTCAAATATCTTCCAGTGCTTAGTATTATCTGGGACAGATGGCCTATGCCTTACATTAATCATGTGAGTTCTGGTAGGGTAAGCAGGGAGCTGAAATCTGCTAGCAGAATTGGCCAAAGTGTCTACCACTGTATTCTACTCTCTGGGAATGAAAACGATATCGTGCTCTGTGAAGAAATGATCAAACATGTCCCACACAACATTCCTGTATGCTTTTAGCCTGGGATTGTTAGCCTTATAGTGGCCCTTCACTTGCTGGATTATCAACTTTGCATCTCCATAAACCTTGATCTTTTTAGCTTTCATATCTTTGAGTACATTCAATCCCAATAGCATAGCTTCATATTCAGCCACATTATTTGATTAGTCAAACATTAGTTTGAAAGTATGAAACCTGGCACATGCATTTATTTTGACTAGAGGGATGATCCATACCCCTGCTCTAACTCCTTCTTTGTTCACAGCCCCATCGAACCTTATGATCTAGTGATTTTCTTTATGGAGGGTGGCCGTGGCCCCTGTTTCCAATTTTGATTTCTCATTACTACCTTCTTCCACCAGCTGCCCATCATTCTCTATGTTAGCTAGGCCTTTAAGGAATTTTACCTTATTTTCATCATTGGATTCACCATCTGGTTCAGGTAATGTGGTATCTTTCACATCTCCTCCTTCTGAACCTTGATCATAGCAGAGAATTGAGGAACCTACATCTGTGTCTAGGTAAAATATGGGGTGGTTCTCAGGCCTGTCCTTGTCGGTCACCACGTATGACATCCTATGCTCCCTATACAGTCTTATTCTTTCTCTAAAGACGTGGATGGTGGCATAATACATGTCCATTTGCATGGTTCCCTTCAACTTTGTAGTCCATGATCTGGACAAAAAATCCCAAAATTGGGTGGAATATCAGCCACTACCACATCCATGATCATATTCTTCTGAGGTATCTAAGTCAACTAGACCACCATGTCCTTAATCATCCCTACACATGGAAATTTTTTGAAATCAAAGGAGGACAAATATTTATAAGGTTTGGTTATTTCTAACTTGAGATTCTCCACTACTAAACTGGGTATGAGGTTATGCGAGGCTCCTGAGTCAAACATGGCATTGTGCAGGATATGGTCATGTATGTTGAGACTGATATAGAAAGGAGGAACATCCATTTCTGAGGCATTTCCTACATGGGGGCCAAACAGAAGCTTAGGTTTTTCATCTTGTAGATAGAGGGTATTAGGATGCTTTTCTTCTGCACCATTTACTACCTTCAGGATCTGGTCTTTATACTCTGAGTTCTCAACCAATTCATTCAAGGGGATGGATATCTTAATCTTAGATATTTCATTCTCCAAGCAGAAAGCAATACGGACCTTCTCTGCTATCTTTGTGTCCCATTCAACTCTCCCTTCTAGACCTTTCTTTAGAGGTTCTGACTCCTTCCCAAGAGTCTCCTTAGAGATTGCATCCTTTGGGTATTTTCTCCTAGTGATTTCCTTTCTTAGTGGTTGGGAAGAGGGTGGATCAGTAGCAGCTTTTCCTCGGTCTACTATCACTTTTCGTCTTCTCAAATTATGTTGTCTCTCAAACTCACAAATGGCATTGTGGAGCCCTCTTTGGTACTAGTCAGATTTTGATTCAATTGGGGCATCATCTGATTGCAGGGAAGACAGGTCATGTTCATCTTTCATCAAATAGAACTGGGGTTGGATATGATAAAAGAGATGGATTTGGTCTTCATCCTGTCTATCCTCTTCTTCATCGATGAAATTCTTAGCAAAAGGTGGTCTGATTAGCTGATTGTCAGGGTTTCTTGGTTCTCTAGGTCTTCCTTTTGGGGAAGGGGGCCTTCTAAGATTGTTAATTCGAGCTTGAGGATCTGGGTTTTCTCTGGCAGTAGGCCTATTATCAAGGGAGATCCTATCCACTAGTCTCTCCATAGTTCTCATCATTTGTTCAAATTTCGCATCCATGGATTGGGATGTGGAAGGATGCACTGTTTCATTGCATCTCTTTTTCTCAGCTTCAGTTAAGTGTTTCATTTTTCCTGATGCCATCAAGTTGGCTTCTACCTCTAGTGCATCTTTCAGCATATCAGGGAGAGTGGGAGATCTCCTTTCTCTCAACATGAGATCAAATTCATTGTCAAAACAGTTGGAAAAATGAAGATTGGTTGCCCCAGCAGGGGGCTTTATGTCCACAGGGATGGAGTTACACATCCTCATGAATCTGGTTGAGAATTCTTGGATAGTCTCCACATTGGTTTTCTCTGTATGTTCATACTGAGTGAGAAACTGGAGAGGGTTTTTCTTATCTTTCCATCTGGCCAGGAAAGCTTCTTCAAATCTTTCATAGGTAGCTATTCCCCTATTGGGAAGGGATTTAAACCATTTCTTCACTTCTCCTGCTAAAATTTGGGAAAACAACCTCATCTTCATCCACTTCTTCTAGGTATGTGAATTCATTGAACTAGTCTACATGCTGATGTGAAAAGACTCTTCCCTCCCCATCAAATCTTATGAGGAATTGGGCATATCCCATAGGTAAGTCATCAAGATTTGGTGGGAGGGCCAGAGGAGAAAATCTATAAGCCATGGCTCTTAGGTTTTGTTTGAGAGTAGAGGGAGTTTTAGGAGCAACAAGAGTGATATTCAGGACTTGGGTATTTTGGCCAGTAGTTTCAAAAAAGGGAGGCATGCCACTAGTTTCTTCCCAAGCTTGTATATTTTCCCACCAAGCACCCAAGCAATGGGTCTAGATTTTTCTTTGGTCTAACAGGGTCTCCCTTAGATCAGTCTCAGACCTATATCTGAATGGGGAAGAATCAGGTCCTTAAACTTGGAGGGATGATCTTTGCAACATATGTCTCTTTCTTAGGTAAAGAAAATGACCTAGTTAATAGAGAAATACCCGTCTATCTTCTCTTTGCTTTCTTGATGACCTTCTCTGGGTCTGAAGTAACCTTTGTTAGCTCAGGATCCTGGTGACTTCTGGTAGGTATTCTTCTAGGAGCCATAATTTCTTCTAGGGGTTCTCTGATTTGAAAGATGGCCTCGCCACAGGGATAATGCAGGATCCTCTTAGCTTCTGACTAATTTTCACCCTCAGTAATTAGCTCTGATTTGATACGAATATTTAGAAGTAGGCTTGATCTCGAGTGAAATTTCTAGAGTGTAAGTTAGAGTCGCCAAGGAAAATAATACAACCTTGCAGTCTCAGACTCTCTGTTCGCCCTCAGAGGTATGATTTTACACTGTGAAAACCAGATATTCTCCCAGCGGAGTCGCTAGAAATGTTATCACCCAAGATTTCCCTGGGTTGTGGTAGGAAAGACCATGGGGTAAATGTTGCAAACCAATATTTAGTGGATGGAAACTAGCCTTTCCAACTACAGGGAGGAATCTCCCTTTGGGGCTTCCAACAACATGATGCAGGTTAAAAATGGGTTGGGATATCGGTGAAAGTGGTGTCTAGACCTTCAAACAACGAATTAAAGGGGTTTTTTGGTTGGTTGGAGTTAAGAACAAGAGGACAGTTGGGAATGGAGTCAACTTCGGTGGCTTATTGTCATCAATAGTAGGTTTGGGTCGTGATTTGCAGGAGCAGGAGGCAAGGTAGACATGGCTCTTTCACATCAAGGAAATCAACAGATGAAGGTAGAGGAGGGAGAGAAATTTGGATACAAGGCTAGAGCAATTAAGAATGAATTCTAATCTGCAACTTCAAGAGGAAAATGGTGGAATACCTAGCCATATGCATCTGGAGAATGTGGGCATGAATTCCATATCATATAATCTTGATCTTTAGGTACTGCAGAAGTAAACAATTAATGAAAATACAGAGCAAGAACACATACACAAGAAATAATAGACATCAGAAACACACATCATAGGAATCTCAAGCTCCAAAATCAGGTCTGCTCATTGAATTAAGAGGCCGAGTTTAATACAGCGCAGAGCAGTAATCTATCTGAAACAAAAATGTCCAACTCATTGGTCGACTTCGGAAGTTTCCTTTATAGGTTTACAAATAAAAAAATATCCTAACTGATTCAAAACAACTTGCACTAGTAATGATGAAATCGTTCGAGCTGAGCCGCCCGAATCAACAACAGCCGATTCTGTCATGCACGGAGGAGAAGAAACGCTTGTGCTGGAAGCATACCATTGGGCAATGGAAACCACTTGCTCATCCATCGGCTATGTTCATTTAGGTTTGATCGAGACAGGTAACAAAAACATGCCCCTTCACAACTCTCGGGTGTACCATTTCCCTGCAAAGATCTCCATTTCCCGTGATTGTAACTGGCTCTACAAAACTTTCTTGATCCGCAATTTTCTTTCGGCAATTTCCCTTCTGCAATGACCATTCTGCGATAGACCTTTCCGCAATGGCCTTTCAACAACCTGCAATTAGCCACATGGCGTGCAGGGATTGGTCTTCCAGCCTCGTACTTTTTTGGAGGACTATCTTTCTGCAATCCGCAATGCGGGATGCGGGATGCATAAAATTACTTTTTTATGCTTCTAAAAATGAATTTTCTACAATCCACAATGCGGAATGTGGGATGCGGAAACTATATTTTTTGCCCGCTGGAAGACTGCTCTTCCGCATTCCGCAATGCAGATTGCGGAATGTAGAAACTTGTCTTTTTTCTATTTGGAAAATTGCTTCCCACAATCCGCAATTTGGATTGCAGGATGCAGAAACATGCATTTTGCGCTCTTTGGAAAACTGCTTCCCGCAATCTGCAATCCACAATGCGGATGTAAAGCTCGAAAACTGGCTTGCGGAACGCATTTCCGACCATTGATTTGATGTGCTCTTTGATCTTAGCCGTCCAATCTTCTTTTGGTTGTGGAAGAAGCTCTTACTGCTAGTTTTTCCTGTGGAAGGGCCCTCCTGGCTTGTATTTTCCCATTTTCTAGATGTCGCTCGGTCATTTGGCTTGGATTTGCTTGGCACTTAACCAATTTTGGGTTTCCTGATCCTTTATTTAATGTAACCGGCCAATTGGTGACCTCGGGGATTTGAGTGGGATATTTCCTTCCCATTCCACGGTGGAAACCATAATAAGTGCTAACAATGTCCATCAATTATTATGTCACATGGGACATTCATCATGTTTAGTCGTATCAAATTTCTACATTCCTTTAAATGTTATGTTGCATTTCAACATTTCTTAAAGAGTATGTCAAATTGAATTTTGTTAAATTTGGTTGAAAAGTGTAGATTATTGTTAGGAAAGGTTTCTCATTATTGACAATGGTTACCATGGTTCAAAGGTTATGTTATATTACAATCATCTTAACTAACTTATATAAAATTTATATAAAATTTCCATTGATTATATTGTAATATAACTTTAAATACACTCATACATAATTATTTGCTAGGCATATCCTTATAGTTATCCATTAATGAAATGTTACACCATATAATACAAGGATTTAAAGATACTATTCATAAATAGACACACTCTACACTTTAGATGGAGTATTATTATGCACATAAATCCCATCATGTGAATATATTAGTACAACCAAGAATGAGAAAAGGTATGAGAGATTCTTTTAAAAAATCAATTTCATTTAAAATATTTAACTTTAAGTTTTATATATATATATATATATATCATGAAATTGTTACAAAACTAATAAAGGAAGATAATTTTTGGAGGAGTAATATAGTTATAACTGTATTGTCATTATAGGTTTTTGGATAATCCACAATATTCATTATTATATGTCAATATTTCGAATATAAAAAATGACCCATTATCATATAACAAAAAATTTGGAGGATGAGAAAGAAGCAAGCCACAATCAATACCAAATAGGTAAAAGACTCTAACGCTAAATTCAAGAGACAAGTCTCACCACAAAATATAAATAACGATATAAATAATTATGATAATTGTATGTAATATGTTAACATTGCTTTAGGAATATAAGTTTTAAATGTTCTATTTATTTAAATGTTATTTATTGCAAATATATTTTCTCAGATAATACATTTACATGAGCGAGATTTTGTATTTCCTTTCATATTCAACATGGAATTGACATGTATTATTTAAAAAAAAAATTTAAAAAGTATTTCAACTCAATGTATAGATGATGATGATAATACTTAATGTTCGATTAGACCAATTTTGGTCTATTAGATTTTAAGAAACAAAATTAAGGAACTACTTTTTTTTCTTTAGAGTTTTATTTTGTTCTAAAAAATATTGGAGTGGAGCGTTCCTCAATTATTAAAATTTTGATGATATAAAAGGTTGAGCAAGTTCGTATTGTAACAAAAGTTTTGAAATTGATATATTATGTGGGTGCAGATTGGGAAATCTAAGAAGAAGTGTTTTTCATTATAAACAATCATAGCCTCACAAATATGACATCCTTTCATCCCATGGAGTTTTAGGAAAGGTCCAACTCCCTGTTTCACTATGTAGCTCATGAGAGTTTGTTCTTATTTGAGCTATGTGGATCTTATTCTTTACGCTAATTAAAATAAAGATATAATATTGATCTTTAAAATTATCTTATATTAATTTCTATATTACAATCAAATTTTATTTTAGTTAATAACAAATACATAAATAGTGGATAAATAATATTAAAATTAAATCAAACATATTTAAATTAATTAATAACATTGTTGAGAAAACATATGAAAATGGATGGCTAACATACAAATAGTTGTTATTATAATGTTGAATTGACCATACATAAAGTTATTATATTAAACATGTGAAATTAACAGTAAATATGCTTATACCTGCCTTTTAGAAATGTTTAAATGTAACAATTGCACATAGTCTAAAACTAAGAGATAAAATAACTATGAAACATTTAAAACATATAACAATGTATTATTTATGCATAGGTTAAAAACAAAAGTTAAAATATTTATAAAAAATTTGAAACTTGTAATAATATATTGTTTATGTATAGCTGAAAACAAGAAAAAATTTCTCATGCCTTCAAGAATAGAGATGTTTAAATGTTATCAACTAGTAATAAAGAAATGAGAATGTTACAAATGTCAATTGAAATTTTTAAATCATTTTTAAAATTAATAGATATATAGAAACTTTGTAACATATTAAATTTATTGCTGATAGTTTAAAATATGGCCAAACTAAAACAAAGGTATTATTGTATCTTTTAAATAAGAAACTATGAAATCTATCTAATATCACCTAATTAATCATTCATAATTATCATAACAAATCGAATTATTTGCATTGTAATAATTCCTTTTAAACACTTAATATTCTAAATTCATGAGAGTATAAGATTCAACATATACAAATAGAGTGTATACTTGTGGAAGGAGAAGGGGGGATGCTAGTGTGTTATCCTTTTTTCATGTCCTTAATATGAAGGGAGTTGATATACCCTTACCCAAATTGATTTCTTTTGCTCAAATAATCGATATTATGATGGGGAAAGTGGAGTTTTAAGAAGTGTTGGAGCAAGATCACATTAGTTTTTGAGTATCTTAGAAGCATTAGGTCCACCCACAAGGAAATCATAGCAAATTAGAAACTAATACCTTTGTTTTTATTTTTTAATAAATTATTTGTGCACACTATAAAAGTTAGAATAATTATCAAACATAAATTTCTAGGATATAATGCCTAAGTTTGATAGTAAGTTTGATAGTTAGGGTAGTATGTTGTTATGCTTCAAACAAATCCAAGGGTTCCAAACTTTTCTTAACTTATTATTCTATGTTTGTAAGTATATATAATGTATAGGAAAATTAGTTTCTCAAGCATCATAGACATTAAGTATTACATAGAAAGAAAGAAGGAAAAATTAATTTTTTTTTTAAGAATCCCCTGTTCGGATATCCACATCATCTATTTCGGGATACATCATCTATTTCAGGATCTTGCATGATCTATTTCAGGATATGATCTATTTCAGGATCTTGCATGCACAGGCATGCATCCCAGTCACCAGTTTGATGCCTCCAGCACCTTATCCACCTTCTTCTAGCACCCGGGAGCCACTTACCACAGAGTTTTAGCCCTCCTAAGCTGAAAGGGGCCCTCTTCTCACCTACTTCCAGAGAAGGGCGCACTTGTTCACCTACCACTGCAGATTCACTCCAGTTACATTCAGTTAGCTCCGATTCTCCCTGATTTGAGGCTAGTTTCACTCCCGACTGACTGTATCACTTCCGTTTGACCTCCAGTTTGATTAGGTGACTTGTTTTGACTTCAGTTAGCCTCCCATGCGCCCCCACTAAGCCTCCAGATCCTATATCAGTGCTACACACTTCAGTTACATTTATTACACTCAGTTAGACTCAGTTTGACACCTGGATGACTGGTTGTTGTGATTGATGAGCACCACCGATGATTGATGAGGACTCCTAGATAGAGTCAAGCTACTCCATTCAGTGATTTGAATGACCTCCTTAGGCAATTCGAATTGCTCAGTCATTGTGACAGTTTGTATTGTAATTCATTCACCCTTTCTGGGATAGAGAGCACTGCTGCATGTTTTGCACAGTTTTGCACCATATTTTCTATGTTCATCTGTTGTGATTGATTTACTTGTTCATTAGATCTGCTGTGACTAATTTTACATGGTATCACAGCCATTGCAGGGACAAGATCTCTTTTCTACAGGTGTTTATACAAGAAGATTTGACTGAATTGCTAAAAATTGCAAAACGTTTGGCATGAGATATCTCAAGGGCATTCGCTCCTGTGCATGCAAAGCTTGAAAAATATTCCAATACCACTCCAGAAGCTTGAGTTACCACATAATTCCTGGATCTGATACATTGGACCTATTCAACATTGCTTGAAATCCAATCCCAGGTGTGATGCAACTCTCAAAGGGTGGATTGTTCGACCTTATTGTGGTTGTTTTGATGTGATTTGCAGGTTTATTGTCTCCTCCAATTGCACTCGCTACCTTCTGCATGCAAGCCTTTCTACAGCAATTGCATTCGCTATAGTCTGCATGCAAGCTTCCTCTTCATCAGTTGAATCAATCCTTGCAATGGAATACTCTTCTTCAAAGCCTATCCTCACCCCATTCAATTATTTTGATTGGAAAGATGATATGGAGATCATATTACGTTCAAAAGGTTACTACCGAGTCACTCTTGGTCTTGAATTGGAGCCAAACAATGTAGCAGAAAGAACCAAACACTACAACAAGCTTGATGAAGCTTACGGTCTTCTTTGTCTCTCCATCTCCAAGGATCTTCACTTCCATCTCAGCGGATTGAAGACTCCAAAAGCCATATGGGAGCAACTTGAAACACTATTCGGCAAGCAGGATGAGCTTAGGGCTTTTCAATTAGAGAATGAATTGATTGGCCTTAATCCTGAGAATTTCGAGACCATCAATGAATTCTTCACAAAATTCAAGAACTTGAACTTGCAATTGAAGAACAGTGGTGTTATCAAAGAGGATAAACAGTTGATCCTCTCCATTCTAAGCAAGCTTGGGAAAGATTATTCGGTATTTGTCTCCACTTTCAATTCCGGTCGGCTAACTACCCCGAATTGGAAGATGCCTACCTTGAATGCCTTCATTGAGTCCGTTACGAAAGAGCATGACAAGTTGATTCAAATGGGGTCCATAAGCTCCAAAGATTCAGCCCTATTTGTTCAAGGACCCAAGATCTCGAATGGTAAAGGAAAGCTAAAGAAGGAGAAGCCCAAATTCGAGCCTCACAAGCAAAAAGACAAAGGCAAGCAAACGGATGCACCATCCAGTTTGAAATCCAAGCAAAAGGGCAAAGAAGGTAACCAAAAATCTAAATGTACTTATTGAAACCGTGGCTTTCATCCCGAAAGTTCATGTATGAAGAAGACTATAGATCAAATGGCCCTCCTTTTGGAAAAGAACAACATAACCCTTCCTGACGGTGCAAGGAAGAAGGATCGGAATGACGATCATGAAAGAGGACAAGCACTCATGGAAACGGTTTCGAAGCCCACTCTCTTGATAGATTCGGGTGCATCAAATCATATGGCTGCAAATATTGATTATTTTTCCTCATTCGATCCAAACAGCTCCATCCCCATCCATTTGGGAGATGACTCAAAAATTTCTTCAAAGGGCAAAGGTACGATTCATGTAGAACATGGATGCTTTCAGAATGTTCTCTATGTGCCTTCCTTAGCTTCGAATCTCCTTTCTATGTATCAAATGACACATACTGGTGATCCAAAGAAAGTCACATTCAGCCCTAATACAGTTGAAATTTCTGATATCAAAAGTGGAAGACTAGTCGCGGTTGGAAAGGCAAACCACACTGCTAAATGTTATAAGTTTTCGCACTTTATTCCGCTTGCAAAGCCCACTGCTCTTCGCACACATGGTAATGAGGTTAGTAGGCTTTAGCATGAAAGATTTGGACATCTAAATTATAAGTATTTGCTGCTGCTATCAAATAAATCCATGGTAGATGGGCTTCCACAACTCCGTTCCTCGAAGGGAATATGCACCGGTTGCATTATTGGGAAGCACCCCGAGCACAGATTCGACCGCGGCAAGGCTAGCAGAGCCTCTACTATTTTGGTATTGATCCATTCTGATATCAGTGGTCCGCTGCCCCATATGTCATTAAATGGTTCAAGGTATGTTTTGACATTTATTGACGATTTTTCCCGCTTTACATGGGTATTCTTTCTCAAAAACAAGTCAGAAGTGCTTGGAAAATTCAAGGATTTTAAGGCTTCTGTTGAGACCACCACTGAGAGCAAGATCAAAGCTCTTAGATATGATAATGGTGGGGAATATATCAAGTCCGATTTGCTGCAACTTTGTGCCCAAAGCGGAATCAAGATCCAACATACAGTTCCCTACACACCCCAGCAGAACGGTGTAGCGGAAAGGAAAAACCGGTCACTGAAAGAGATGGCTACATGCATGATTGAATCGAAAGGTTTGGCTGCAAATCTTTGGGCTGAAGCAATCAATGTTGCTGCATATATACAGAACCATGTTCCACATTCATCCGTGAAAGGTATGACTCCTTTTGAAGCATTCTTTGGTCACAAACCGGATGTGTCAAATTTGAGAGTTTTTGGCTCTACTGCATGGGCTAGAATTCCTTCTGAGAAGAGACGAGCTTTGGATCCACAAAGTATCGAGTGCATATTGATAGGATATGGGGAAGAATCAAAAGCATATAAACTCATGGATATCAGATCTAAAAAGATATTCATAGAGCGCAGTGTGCAATTTGAAGAACCGCTTCAAGAATTGCAACTAGTTGAGGAGAAAACTGCCGATTCACCGCCTTCACCAGAAGAAGATTCGAGCAGCGATAATGAAGGTATGAGTTCTGATATTTCTGATATTGTAGCAGCATATGATGATCATGACATATCAGGTTCGGAATCCGACCATTCAGATCCCCCTCAGTTACCAAAGTGGGCCCAAAACACTCTACAATCTGCTGGTTCTAGTCTTGGAAATCCTGCTGATCCGAGACGAACAACAGGAGACTTTCAAAGGGCAGGTATGGCTCTTTCTATTGCTGATCCATTTCTTCCTGAGATTTGTTATTTGATGGCTGGTTCAGATCCCCAATCATACTATTCAGCCCATCGAGATCCGAGATGGAAAAGTGCCATGGATGAAGAGTACAGTTCTCTTCAAAAGAACAATACATGGGAGCTAGTTTCTCTTCCACCTGGAAGAAAATTAGTGAAGTGTAAATGGGTCTACCGTACTAAAGTTGTTGCTGATGGCACTATCAGCAAATATAAAGCAAGGTTGGTGGCAAAAGGTTTTTCCCAAGTCCAAGGAGTGGACTACACAGAGACCTTTGCACCGGTTGCAAAGATGGATTCCATCCGCCTTGTTTTAGCTATTGCCGCATCCAAGCACTGGGAAGTGCACCATATGGATGTGAAGAGTGTATTTTTACATGGAGACCTTGCTGAAGAGGTCTATATGCAGTAGCCAGAGGGTTATACATCAGATCCATCATTGGTTTGTAGATTGAAGAAATCTTTGTACGGGTTAAAACAGGCCCCAAGAGCTTGGTACGCAAAGATGGACTCCTTCCTTCTTTCTCAGAATTTCCAAAGATGCAAATCTGATCCGAATGTCTATCTTCAGCGAGTTAAAGCTTTTGACATGAGCGATTTGGGCTTGCTGAGTCACTTTTTGGGCTTGGAGATAGCTCAAAATTTCGATGGGATCACTATATCTCAGCAAAAATATGCTTCTGACCTGTTATTGAAGTTTAATATGGCTGAATGTAAGGCAGCCCCGTTCCCATTCCTCTCAGGAATCAGTCTTGAGGAGGGAGATTCCACACCGCTTGCAGATTGCAGTATGTATCGACAGTTGATTGGTTCACTACTTTATTTGACACATTCACGGCCTGATATCTCATATGCCGTGAGTGCCGTGTCAAGATATATGTGGCAGCCACATGAGCTTCATTGGCGAGCAGCCAAGCGGATCTTGCAGTATGTGCAAGGTACGAGACAGTTTGGCATACATTATGCTGCAGATTCTGAGCTAGATTTCATTGGTTTTACTGATTCAGATTGGGCAGGTGATAGCATTGATCGGAATTCCACTTCCGGTTATGTTTTCATGATTGGTCATGGTGCTATTTGCTGGTCCAACAAAAAGCAAGCAGCCATTGCACTTTCTTCAGCAGAGGCAGAGTATCGAGGGGCAGTCAATGCCTGCATTCAGGCAGTTTGGTTGCAGGGTATTCTTTCCGAGTTTGGTTTTGGTGGCACTACTTCGACTGTCCTATTTTGTGACAATCAAAGTGCTATCAAGATCTCCACAGATCCAGTTCAGCGGCAGAGGACCAAACACATTGAGATTCATATGCATTACATTCGACAGTTGGTGCATGACCGCACCATCATTCTGCAATATTGCCCTACTGATGAGCAAATTGCAGACATCTTCACCAAGAGCTTCACTGAGAAGAAGTTCTCTTACCTCCGTTCACTGTTGGGGGTGAGTTCCATCATGGTGGAGACAGATTGATTCATTATTATGCTTTAGCTTGAGGGGGGGCTTTCTTCCCACTGGGTTTTCCCTCTTTCCTCACTTAGTTTATTTTCAGCATTTTTTTTGGATTATTGTATTGGGGTGACCTTTGGTCTTAGTTACCAGGGCCCCACATTATTTTAGTTGGCACATCATAGTCTAGCTTGAGGGGGGGTGTTCGGATATCCACATCATCTATTTCGGGATACATCATCTATTTCAGGATCTTGCATGATCTATTTCAGGATATGATCTATTTCAGGATCTTGCATGCACAGGCATGCATCCCAGTCACCAGTTTGATGCCTCCGACACCTTATCCACCTTCTTCTAGCACCCGGGAGCCACTTACCACAGAGTTTTAGCCCTCTTAAGCTGAAAGGCGCCCTCTTCTCACCTACTGCCAGAGAAGGGCGCACTTGTTCACCTACCACTGCAGATTCACTCCAGTTACATTCAGTTAGCTCCGATTCTCCCTGATTTGAGGCTAGTTTCACTCCCGACTGACTGTATCACTTCCGTTTGACCTCCAGTTTGATTAGGTGACTTGTTCTGACTTCAGTTAGCCTCCCATGCGCCCCCACTGAGCCTCCAGATCCTATATTAGTGCTACACACTTCAGTTACATTTATTACACTCAGTTAGACTCAGTTTGACACCTGGATGACTGGTTGTTGTGATTGATGAGCACCACCGATGATTGATGAGGACTCCTAGATAGAGTCAAGCTACTCCATTCAGTGATTCGAATGACCTCCTTAGGCAATTCGAATTGCTCAGTCATTGTGACAGTTTGTATTGTAATTCATTCACCCTTTCTGGGATAGAGAGCACTGCTGCATGTTTTGCACAGTTTTGCACCATATTTTCTATGTTCATCTGTTGTGATTGATTTACTTGTTCATTAGATCTGCTGTGACTAATTTTACATCCCCAATTCTATTAATTCTTTTCAAGACTTTTTAAGCTACTGGAGTTCTTATCGATGAGTCCCCATTTCAAGTATCCGATAGTTTCTTTTCCCACCAGTAAAGCACAAGAAAGGTTGTAAAACTACACTCGTTAGTGGGAAAATGATTTACCTTGATTATTTAATGAAGTGTTTAAAATATTATTCTGTTATGTTTTGAAAAGTGTTGCTATGAGCTAATTGCATGAAAAACGAGGTTGAATGAGTAGGTGTAGGTGTACTAAACGATAACATGTGAATCAAGGGAAGAACTAGAAGAACATCACCAAAATCAGTGCCTTTTTCCTAATCTATAGAGAATGAACTCATGTTCAACGAGAATCGACAGTTAGACATTTTTTATTAGGTTGAGCATTAGTATTTTATAAATATGGACCTCTTGGGTAGCGAGAGGCCCCTCCTGCTATTTTGAAGAATTATTGTTTTACGTTTCAGACTATCAAGACAGTTGGGTTACAGACCTGGTTTTAAACTATGTAGTTTCTAATTTAAATAAAGACTTTATGTTACCTACAATTCAATGTTTATAAGTTCTTTTCACTCCTGAGTACGAGTTGGAGAGGGCCCCTCCAACACGTAAGTCAAGAGATCTTGCAGTACAGGTATTTCTCATTATGTGTTGTGCATTGGTTGAATTTATATTGCAGATGAGAGTATTCTAAATAGCGTCTAGATAAAACGATTTGATTTCTGTAGTAGTTGAACACTTCTGCTTCCGTAGTTCATTACAACGCATTCTGTAGTATGATAACATTGTGTCTGTAGTCCTGTAGCAACATTCTACCAAGGAATAATTAACATCCATTTCTATATGTACTTGCATTTACTTTTGTAGCAGCGATCTAGATCTTCATCCCATGATTTCATTTCATTATCAGAACTGCTTATATAGATTGATTTCTTTCGGTATTTATTGATTACATGATGATATTCACTCCTTAATGATTTGATTAAAATTGTAGCATTAGATAATGGAATTCCGAATTTAGCTTTAGCATTAGATTATGTTAGATCATACTTTGAGTTTTATGCATTCGATTTACAGTAAGTACCCCTTAGATTAAAGATCAAGCTTTCATTAGTTTAGAATAGAGCTGTTATAATTCCAACATTCAATTCCATAGTATAATTTTTATTGTTTTCAGCAAGTTAATTCTTAAAATAGATTTACTGTTTCCTGCATTCAAATTCTTTGCCATAGATTTCATGTTTTCAGTATTTGAATTTCTTAGCATGGGAATTTCTCCTCCATAGATTAACACCCCTGTTTATAGTTCATTTAATCTTTCTAAGGAAACTCTTTAAAAAACATTAATACAAACACCCAACTTCAACAAAGACTATCCTAGAAGAGCACATATAGTGCCAGTGCCTCTAAAGTTTGTACGTCCCCTGGTTTGATAATTAAAGTAGGATCCTAGTCTAGCTGCCCTCATTAGGCACCCATACATAAAGCTCACCACTTTTTGGCGCCATTGCCGTGGATGTGCTAAATCGTTTTGGAGACATCTTTAGAAAACAACACAAAAAGAAAGAAAAAATCACATAAAACAAAAACATAATTTTTTACCAATGAATGCCTCATCAGGAAAGGGATAGGTTTGGACGCTTTCTACCTAAGCGTCCCATGAGAAACAACGGTAATAATAGTTCTGACCATTCTCAGTTCAAATTTCTAAACTCTGAAAACGAAATTGACTCCACATACGATCCAAATAGAGACAAGTTAAACAAAGACAACTTCTCTACCAGTTCCAGCTCAAACACCACGATGGAAGATGAAGAAGAGGAACCTAGGGAGCTGTTCACCTTCCCCATTAGCATACCTCTTGGAGATCCTTTGAGGTAGTTTGCAGATCCTTTGATTACACTACGGATGCACAAAATCTAAGACTTTTTCCCTCCACACTAAAAGATTTATCACTTAGGTGGTTCATGAGTTTAGAGGGGAATAGTATTTTTAGTTGGGACCAGATGAAACAGGCATTCCTATAAAAATATAGGGACTACTGCAAAGCAAAGGATACAAGGGATGAAATATTTAGGATGCAGCAGGGAGACCGTGAATCCTTAGAAGACTATGCCCAGTGTTTTCAGCTCAGCTACAAATGAGCTACCCATTGCACCCTAGACCCTAAATCACTGAAACTTGTCCTTCTTAGAGGGATCAAAGAAGATAATTTTGAGATCTTAAACTTCTTAGGAGATGGAGACATATTTCAGAAGACTTATGACCAGATACTCTAGATTTTCAAGAACCATTCTAGGTCTAGGAAAAGCAAGAATGGGACAAGAGATACACATCTACCCATAGGATCTTCATCATCTTCCGGACCCAATATTACAAAATCTAATTTAGGAAACCTGTTAGATGATATGAAGATAGACATCTTACAATCTATGGCCATGCAATTTGATGCACTTCAGATAAAAAAGAAGTAGGACGAAATTAACCAAGCCTTGGCATTATTCTTTCCTCGTTGTAGAAAAAAACATGAGAAGGGGCAGTGCACCTTGAACACCATAGAAGTATGTGGTCTCTGCATTGACGACCACTCCACAGATAAATGTCCCCATTTACCCTCATGTAAGGCTTCCATTCAAGACCTAGCAACTGAAGGAGCAATAGAACATCTCTATTTTATAAATCAAAGGAGGAATAATTTTGTTAGACTATATCAACCTAGCAATCAAGCCTACTATAATCAGGGCCAACAAAATTGGAACTCTGCACCAACTTCATGGCAAGCACAACCAAACCCAAATCAATGGCAGGAAAATCAGTATTAGCAGAGTCAACACACATATCAAGAAGCCTATCAACAATCTTATTATCCACCATCTTACCCTTCATATCCCCCACCTTTTTCTTCATCCACCACAAATTATGGGAATCAAAATCCCTATCAATCAAATTGGAGAGCTCCGTTGTAGCAACAACAAATACTCATCATGCCACCCCCACAGACTCAACCACCCCCCAGACCCTCGCAAATTCCATCTCCAAAGGTTGGCACAAGGACTCCCAATAGAAATCAAAACAACCAGGGAATTTGTGGATGCATCTCTCAAAGCCACAGAGTCGGAGAAGGACCAACTCATTGAGTTTTTCCTACACAATTTTGTAGCTCCTAGCTCGCCCAACTGGTCGCCAAACCCTTACATGGGTGATTTCCAGTTAAGGGCATTGTGTTATTGGATGAAAAATGAAATTGAACAAGCTTAGGACTACCACATTTATGTAGCAGCAAAATGGTAGACCCCATTATGGATCAGGGCAGAAGCAACTCACCTTGAAAGAATAATCTATGACCATAGAAATCTCACCATAGTTGAGGAGCAGATCCCAATTCTCCTTGAGAAATAGCAGCAGGATGTGGTTCACTTTGATCTTACTCTTCAAAGCACACATAAGGAGGTTCAGGAGTCTATTGGTGAAAGATGGCGCAGAGTGGCAAATGAAATGAAAATAAAAGAGCTTCACTCCCCTGTTAGACTTAAAAATGCTCTCGTAAAAGCTAAGCTCTACAAGGAGTCATTGATAAAGAATCAGCTTAGGTGGATAGGGATGAGGCTAAACCCCCCATTCTTCCATCCTCCGGTCATTAAGGAATAGGTCAATGAGGAAGAAGAGAGGAGGGCATGGGTCAAGGAAGATCAAAGTATGGGATACCACAAGCAAGTAGGGACCCCCAAGGTGGTATCATGGGACATCAGAGACGTCATCAGAGAGCAGAATATGTCACCCAAGGATGGGTGAATCCTTCAAGCATGGGGGAGATGATGAGTCCCCATTTCAGGTATCTAATAGTTTCTTTTCCCACAAGTAAAGCACAAGAAAGGTTGTAGAAATACACTTGTTAGTGGGAAAATGATTTACCTTTATTATTTAATGAAGTGTTTAAAATATTATTTCTTTTATGTTTTGAAAAGCGTTGCTATGAGCTAATTGCATGAAAAACAAGGTTGAATGAGTAGGTGTAGGTGTACTAAAGGATAACAAGTGAATCAAGGGAAGAACTGGAAGAACATCACCAAACTCATCGCCTTTTTCTGATTTATAGAGAATGAACTCCTTGTTAAATTTTGAGCATTAATTCACAATACTCTAGGATCTTCACTGAGAGAATAACATGTACAGTATATCAATGCATAACAATCAAAATAAGCATAACAAGCATCACAAGAATCGAAATCATGAGAGACAAGAGACACAGAGTTTCCGTGGGGAAAACCCTAAGGTGAAAAACCCCACAACTTCCGCAGAGATAGAGAGAGAAATGGCTGAACCAAAGTACAACCAAAATACATTGAGATAGTCTCCTAGTAGCAAATGATCCTCCTCCTCACTAGTGCGCCACTTTCTGAGTGAGAGAGAGATGAATTTCCGAATGATCTAAATAGAGATCACCTGATCTCTATTTATACTAACCTGTTTTCCCAGTGACCTTATGGGGCCGACTTGTCTAGCTACGTACATCCACATTATAATATATATATTTCAGGGACGACCCCACACATGGTGGTCTAATAACCCATCGGCAAGTACACACACTTGCGACACTTGTCAATCCACATGATGACACTTCCTTATAGAGGAATAACACATCTCTAATAAGGGTACAATAAATATATATGAAATACATAGATGAAATACATTCCGAAGTTACATATACATCAACACTCCCACTTAACTAGGAAGGTATTTCTTGACACAGATCTGCTAGACAAGTCTTCTTCATGGGATCATCGTCATCGATGCATCGTCATCGTCATCATCACTGCTGCTGCTATCTCAACCAATCTCTGACTCTACTCGTCATAGGAAGTTTTACAGAGCCAGTCCTTTTTCATACTGGATGTAGGCCCACCACCTGCAGGTCTTCGTCATCACTAGCCATACTATGGAATCCTCAGGACTTATTACGTGCGTCACAAAACATCGAAAGAGAATCCCAGGCTGTTACGAGCACACGGCTCTACCTATAGGATCTACCAGGGCCATATTATATGTGACGTCACCACAAAACCTCGCAAGAGAATCCCAAGATGTTACAAGCACACAGCTCTACCTATAGGATCTCCCAGGGACAGATTATTTGTGGTCACCACAAAACCTCGCAAGAGCATCCCAGGCTGTTACGAGAACACAGCTCTACCTATAGGATCTCCCAGGGACATATTATATGTGGTCATGGCAAAACCTCGCAAGAGCATCCTAGGACTTATTACGGGCACATAGCCCAACCAATCGGATCTCCCAGGGACATATTATATGCCATAGGACAAAACCTCGAAAGAGCATATGCCAGATATCCTAGGGCTATATTATATGCCATAGGAAAACCTCAAAAGACTATCTGCAGATATCCCAGGGCCAAATTATATGTCCTCCCAGAGCAAAACCTCGAAAGAGCATTTTCCAGATATCCCAGGGCCAAATAATATGCCATAGGAAAATCCTTGAAAGACTATCTGCAAATCTCCCAGGGCCAAATTATATGCTCATCTGCACAACCTGATCCATGACCATAGAGTATCAACCTGATACCCACCCTACATCATCCTGATGTATACATGATCATCCTGATCATCATCAATACAACATCCTGCTGCATGTCATCTGGAGCAACATCCTGAAGCTCGTCATCCATGATCATCCTGATCATACAATGCATCCACCTGATGCACACCAAGTATCTACCTGATACATATCATCATACATGATCCACCTGATCATACAGTGTATCCACCTGATACAAATACAAATACATGATCCACCTAATCATACCTGATACATATCAACATACATGATCTACCTGATCATACAGTGTATCCCCTGATACATATACAGATACATGGTCCAAGCATCCAACATGATGCATATACAAAATACATACGAATGATCCTACTGATCATATATAGCATTCAACATGATGCGTACATACATATAAATGATCCAACTGATCATATCCAGCATCCAACATGATGCGTACATACATAAATAAATGATCCAACTGATCATACAAAGCAGAAACCAGAACATCATCCTGATGCTCATCATCTAGCACTTACATCCACAGCCATGTGAAGGATCCTCATTCTAACATGATTGGAATGGCTTCAGCAAATGTGTCCATCACTTCTTCCTCGAAGTGTCATCAATCCGAAGAACACCAAGCCTCTCTCTGAAGTACTCAAACTTCACCTTGGCTAGTGGCTTCGTCAGCACATCTGCAATCTGCTCGTCCGTCGCAACATACAGGAACTTCATAGCTCCTCTCTGCACCATATCCCTGATATAGTGATATTTGATCTCTATGTGTTTCGACCTGTCATGAAACACTGGGTTCTCAGACAGCTTCACACAATTTTGGTTATCACAGAAGATACCAGTAGCATCCAATGGGAGATCAAATAACTCAGAGAGTAGCTTCCGTTGCCATACTGCCTCACAACTAGATGAACAGGCTGCAACATACTCTACCTCAGTTGTACTCAGTGCTACGTAGGACTGCTTCTTGCTAAACCAAGAGATCACACCTAATCCCATACTGAAGCAGCATCCAGATGTGGTCTTCTTATCTGCAGCACTGCCAACCCAATCTGAATCAACATAACCCTGTAGGTTAAACTTTTGATTCACCTAAGACTTGAGCCCATAATCCACTGTACCCTTCAAGTACCTTAGAACATTCTTTATAGCAACCAGATGAACACTCCTCGGATCTGTTAGGAACTGACTCAATGTGTTCACCGCAAAGCAAATATTTGTTCTAGTGTTCGTAAGGTACATCAAGGACCCAATGATCTGACGATACATAGAGACATCAACCGGCTTAGATGAAGCATCACATAGAAGCTTCAGATTCGATGCCATAGGTGTGGCCATAGCCTTCCAATCCATTATCCCGAATCTCTTCAGGATATCTACTATGTACTTCCCTTGACAAAGGAAGATCCCACCTACACTCTGCCACACCTCCATACCTAGGAAATAATGCATCATTCCCAAATCTTTCATATCAAACTCAGCAGCAAGCTTCCTCTTCATATCTGCAATCAGGTTCTGGGAGCTTGCTACAAGCCATACAAGGATTTCTTCAATTTGCACACATGTGACTCCCTGTCAGGTCTTGGGATTGCATCCCAAACATCTTCTTCATGATCGATAGATCATGGCATTCCATTTCTTCATCCCAGATCGTGGGAAATTCAATATCTTCAATAGACATCTTTGTTGCTGGAACAAATGTTGTAGTCCTTTTGTAGGTGAAGATATACGGTCTTTCCTACAAAACAAGTTAAATTGCATGATTAGAAACATCTCATAATTTTCAGAAAAGATTCTTTACACATAAAGAAATATGTCATCCAGTCATGCAATTATCTTAGCCAATGCTTCAATACAACATTTTTTCATGTTCCACAACTTTCTAGATGCCTTCCAGTCTCTACCAGAACATTGTTAAGAGTTTGCACTACTCCCAACATGTCAGCAAAGAGGTTTCATTCTAGATAAGTAGCACTGGAATGTTGTACAGTGCCATAGGCAACTTACCCATCACATGCATATTAGTAGTATACTGTTCATTAATGAAATCATTCTAATATGCACAATACATCTCCTAAGTCTAGGAACATAAGCATAATATTATTTAAACAAACAAAATAGGCAAGAAATGATAATTGAAATACTTATCTTTGTTTGTTTGTTGGGTGGACTCCCTCTGAGTCTTTGCTTCCTGGCAGGAGCTACTGAAGTAGCTTCTTCTACACTTTTGTGTTGTGGAATGTAGGAAGTTGGTCAACTCCCTCTGAAAATTTGCATCCTTGCAGGAGCTGCTGGAGTGTGCTCCCTCTTGATCTTTGCTTCCTGGATTACCTGTCCTTGAACTTATATTCATCCTTGCTGACATCAATCTTCTTGAACCCTAGAAACTATATTTTGTAACCATTCGAGCTTTCACTGCAACCCACAAAGATACCCTTCTTTCCTGAAAGATCTAGTTTGGTCCTCTTTTCCTTTGGGACATGAGTGTATACTGGAAAACCAAATATTCTGAGATGGCTGACTTCAAGTTTCTTACCAGAAAAGACCTCTTCTGGTGTCTTGCTGTCCAATATCTTGTGGGGTATTTTGTTCTGCACATATACAATTGTTCTAGCTGCTTATGCCCATAGATGCATAAGTAGATCCTGGTCATGCAGCATTGCCCTTGCTGCTTCCATGATAGTTTTGTTCTTCCTTTCTACAACTCCATTTTGTTGAGGATTATAAGGAGCAGTCAACTCCCTCTTAATCCATGAATCACTACAAAGCTTCTTGAAGTCACATGAGGTGAATTCTCCACCATTGTCGGATATGAATGTTTTGATCTTCTTGTCAGTTTGATTCTCCATCAAGGTTTTGAATTCCTTGAACTTATCAAACACCTCATCTTTGTTCTTCAAGAAGTATACCCAAGTCTTCTTGGAGGAGTCATCAATAAATGAGACATAGTAAACATACCCACTAAGAGAACTGAATGACATAGGACCACATACATCTGAGTGGATGATTTCCAGGATATCTTTGGCCTTGCTTTCACTGCTTGGGAAAGCCTTCTTAATGTTCTTACCTTTTGCACATCCTTTGCAGACACCTTCATGTTTGGTTTTGATTTCAGGAAGACCTTCTATAGCCTTGCTTACAATTGGAAGTGCCCTATAGTGCATATGAGCAAGTCTTCTATGCCAAAGTTCACTTGGCTCCATGGATTCATGCACCATGGCATGTTCAGGTTGTCCCTTCAATTTATACAAACCTCCCTCTTGCTCTCCAATCACTACTGCATCATCTATGGTCTTTCCCTTTGGCCACATTAGGACTTGGCCATCCAAAAATGCAACCCTCATACCTTTTGAATCCAATGCAGAGATGGAGAGTAAGTTCTTCTTGAGCCGAGGTACATAAAGGACTTCTTTCATCTTCAAAGATTTTCTAGAATCTAGGTTGTAGGAGGTTTCACCACTTCCTTTGATTGGGTATTGATAATCATCCCCAAGTTTCACCTTATGGGGTGATTCATGTTCAGATAGGTTCACAAAATATTCCTTAAACCCAGTCATGTGTTTGGAAGCCCCACTATCAATTAACCAATCATTACAACCATGGGAAATAGTACCTGTGAGAGCAGAGATCAGAACATACTCTTCTTCACTTGATGAGTCATCATTACTATCATCACTTTCTTCCCTAGCCTTCTTCTTGGGTGGTTCATCATCCTCGACAGCATGAGCATGAAACCTTCTTTTGCTTCCCTTCTTCTTCTTGTTGGAGTTGTTGTTATTATCCCTTTTGTTCTTGGGAAAATCTGAAGCAATGTGACCCTTCTCATTGCATGTGAAGCATCTTAGATCCTTCTTATTCTTTTGATAGGATCTCTTGTAGCGAGAGTGCTCCTTCTTGGGCTTGCTTCTTTTGGTGTGAGTTGCGAGAGCTTGATCTTCACCTCCCATCTTTTCCTCATGATCTACAAGTCTAGCTTCTTCTTGAGAGAATTCCTCCCATAGTTTACTGAAAGAGATCAATTTATTTCTTGCATAGATTCCTTGAATAAAGGAGTCCCATGACCTAGGTAGGCAATTTAGAGTGGTCATAACAACTTCACCATTGTCCACTACTTCATCCACAGCTTCAAGTTGCTCCTTGATCTAAGTGACCTTCGAAAAGTAAGATTGAATGGTTTCTCCATTCAACATCTTGACCCCTTTCAATTGATTCCGCAGAGTCATCTTCCAATTTATGTTCTTCCCTTCAAATAGATTGGTCAAAGAGTCAAACATCTCCTTCAGTGTCTTTAGAGAAGACACATGGGGTATGAGATGGTCTTTGATAGAATCAACAATGATTCTCTTTGCCTTGACCAAGTTCTTCTTATGTAATACTTTAGCCTCTTCATCCTTTGGGATAGGGATGTCTTCTTTTATATATGAGTCCAACTCATTCTTTTCTAGGATTAGCCCAATCCTATACTTCCAATCTCGGAATTTATTAGCCCCTTCAAGCTTATCCTCAAGCTTGGTGTGATGAGACATCTTAAGAGTACTTCAAATGGAAATAGAAAAGATTTAGGTCTTACCACTTGAAATGCTGAAAACTGGATCTGGTCTCGGATTAGGGTTTGTTGGAAAAACCCTAAATATTCAAAATGTGAATTTCAAATTTCTGAAAGGATAGAAAGATGTGCCTTGATGAGATGATCATCCTGGTGCATTCAGAATTTGAGATCAGCAAAGTTTTACCCTTTAGATTTGTCTTTTTGTCCTCCCGGGTTCACTAGGGAGAGCCCTAAATTAGGGTTTGAGTTTTCAAGGGATCCACCTAGACAAAAATCTTGATCCAAAGCTCTAAACTTTGATTTTTGCAAGGAGCTTCCAGCTGTGTCTTCAGATTCCAGAAATGCCTATTTTTGTGAAAACCCTAATTTTTAGGGCCAAATCTGAAAATGCTTAGAATTGAATTCTGATTGGACAGATGGATTCGCCTTGATGAGTAGAGTCAATCTACTATACTTCCTTTCCAAAATCTATGGAGAGAAACCCAATAAACAAGAAACTCAAGTTTTTGTCACTGCAAAATGTCTTCTTCTTAGGTTAGCTCTGATACCATGTTAAATTTTGAACATTAATTCACAATACTCTAGGATATTCATTGAGAGAATAACATGTACAGTATATCAATGCATAACAATCACAATAAGCATAACAAGCATCACAAGAATCAAAAGCATGAGAGACAAGAGACACAGAGTTTCCATGGGGAAAACCCTAAGGTGAAAAACCCCACAACTTCCTCAGAGATAGAGAGAGAAATGGCTCAACCAAAGTACAACCAAAATACACTGAGATAGTCTCCTAGTAGTAGATGATCCTCCTCCTCACTAGTGCACCACTTTCTGAGTGAGAGAGAGACGACTTTCCGAATGATCTAAATAGAGATCACCTTATCTCTATTTATACTAACCTGTTTGCCTAGTGACCTTATGGGGCCGACTTGTCTAGCTTGGTACATCCACATTATAATATATATATTTCAGGGCCGACCCCACACATGGTGGTCTAATAACCCATCGGAAAGTACACACACTTGCGACAATTTTCAATCCACATGACGACACTTCCTTATAGAGGAATAACACATCTCTAATAAGGGTACAATAAATATATATGAAATACATTTCGAAGTTACATATACATCAACACTCCTGTTCAAAGAGAATCAACAGATAGACATTTCTGATTAGGTTAAGCATTAGGATTTTATAAATATGGACCTCTCGGGTAGCGAGAGGTCCCTACTGCTATTTTGAAGAATTATTGTTTTACGTTTCAAACTATCAAGACAGTTGGGTTACAGACCTGGTTTTAAACTATGCAGTTTCTATTTTAAATAAAGACTTTATGTTACCTACAATTCAACGTTTACAAGTTCTTTTCACTCTTGAGTACAGGTTCGAGAGGGCCCCTCCAACACGTAAGTCATGAGATCTTGCAGTACAGGTATTTCTCATTATGTGTTGTGCATTGGTTGAATTTATATTGCAGATGAGAGTAATCTAAATAGCGTCTAAATAAAATGATTTGATTTCTATAGTAGTTGAACACTTCTGTTTCCATAGTTCATTACAACACATTCTGTAGTATGATAACACTGTGTCTGTAGTCCTGTAGCAACATTATTCCAAGGAAGAATTAACATCCATTTCTCTATGTACTTGCATTTGCTTCTCAAGCAGCGATCTAGATCTTTAGCCCATGTATTCATTTCATTATCAGAACTGCTTACATAGATTGATTTCTTTTAGTATTTATTGGTTACATGATGATATTCACTCCTTAATGATTGGATTAAAATTGCAGCATTAGATAATGGCATTCTGAATTTAGCTTTAGCATTAGATTATGTTAGATCAAACTTTGAGTTTTATGCATTCGATTTACAGTAAGTACCCCTTCGATTAAAGATCAAGCTTTCATTACTTTAGAATAGAGCTGTTATAATTCCAGCATTCAATTCCTTAGTATAATTTTTATTTTTTTCAGCAAGTTAATTCTTAAAAATAGATTTACTGTTTCCTACATTCAAATTCATAGCCATAGATTTCCTTCTTTCAGTATTTGAATTTCTTAGCATAGGAATTTCTCCTCCATAGATTAACACCCATGTTTACAGTTCATTTAATCTTTTTTAGGCAACTCTTTAAAAAACATTAATAGAAACACCCAACTTCAACAAAGACTATCCTAGAAGAGCACATATAGTGCCAATGCCTCTAAAGTTTGTACGTCCCCTGGTTTGATAATTAAAGTAGGCTCCTAGTCTAGCTACCCTCATTAGGCACCCATACTTAGAGCTCACCAATTATGCCCCCAAAAAACAAAGTTTGGTCCTAAGAGGACTGAATGGTAAAAGTGTTAGATGCATTCAATACTTTAACTTTGATGTAATAGAAAATCACAATGCGAAGAAGTAACATAAATTTATCCTTACAATAGTATAGCATCTTAAGTCCAAAAAATTAATACTTTAACCTTCCTATAATGAATAATTCAATCCCAAGAAACATTTGTAATTAAATGCATTCAATAATATAAATTTAAAATATATCATTGATGATTTTGAAAAAGATTTATCAATTGAACATAATCTCATGTTTTATGTCTCCCTAGCACGTATAGAAAAATTCTAGTTACAAGGGGATTTTCGAGTTAGTGAAACTTTAAGGTTTTTTGTTACATAAGAACCTATAGATATCAGTAAACTTCCAAACCAACTAGCTAAGTGAAATCTATTCTAAATAGTATCATCTAAGTGAAATTTATTGGGGGTCCAAGGAGGATTGGAGGAGGTTATATGGGTGGATATGGAGGAGGATACAGAGTAGGAAAGAATGGTGGTCATGCATGTCCCATAATATGTTATAATTGTGACTAGATAGAATAGTACATATCCAAGGATTTCGAATAGTTAAGGAGGGTACAATGTCTTCACTGCAAGGCACAATTTATATGACTGAGGATTACCCCAATTTAATACCCATGCAGGGAACAAGGAAAGCATATATAAATGTGAACCTGGTAAATTATAAATCTTGGAACATTACATGAGTAGGGATCTTATGATTAATGTGGTGTGCTCACATAAGAGTTGATGAATAAAATATTATAAATAGTTTGTCGCTTTATATGTTTCAGTATTTTTTACATTGCCAATATAAAAAATACATGAACCTAAGTGGGATATTGTAATGTCCCCAAATTTTGATTACTAACCATTTGAGAAAAATAATTAAATTTGGAATATCATGGCCTATAGTCATTTTGCAAATTTAAATTCAAATACTAGAAGGGGTGATGTGGATCACTATTTTTGTAATAAAATTGCCAAATACTCATAAATGAGCTCGCAATGGTCCAAGTCATCCAAGGAGGGCGCAGAGGGTAGAGTGGACCCAATGGGAGTTGCAACTCGCACAAAATCAAGGAGGAATCTCCAAATTTGAATTTCAAAGAGGATCAATGTCTACATGAGGCCACAATAACATTAGAGAGGTATTTATGGTGTCCCAAAGGATCATTCTCTCATAAAATATTATTTACTAATATTTTATTATATTTTTGAGAGAGAAGTCTCTAGAAGAGAATGGAGAGCGATAAAAGAAGAGTGAGGAAACCAATTGGGGGAATTTTGTAATTTTTAATTTTTAATTGAATAGATATTTTGGATTTGAAGCTTGGGATATGTTTCCCTTGCATTTGTGACTGGTTTTTGTGGTGAAATATTCCACACTAGCTAGTGTGAGAGAAGAGATCATCCATATCTCTTCGTTTGGGATTCATTGCAAGTGTTGAGAAGGATCATATAGATATTAGTATTGAGCTTCATTGATTAGATTATTTTGTGAGTTTTATTGAATATATAAAGACTCATTAGTATTCCAATGTTTCCATTGCATTGGTTTTCTAGTGTTTCCGATGTGGAGGGCGCACTTGCTCTCACATAGTGTTAATTGCCATTATTTCCATAGATTGGAGGTTGCACTGGTGGATCCCATTTATATTAAATACATATCCCTTGGGATAGATATCATGTACATATGACTTAGGGCACGATTTGGGGGGCATATCTATCATTTGGAGCTTCTTTGCATAGATTTAGAGCTTGGACCGATGTAGATGGGTCGAGAATGAACTTCTGGTTCTGGTAGTTCCATGCATTTTTGGGTTATGAGACCTGTTACATTGTGTCCATAGAACCATTTATAGCAAGGAACACCTCTTTTATACCCAAATTTTTTTATGTATTTAAATGATATATTGTCATTTTACTGGATCTGCTCTATTCGACATCTCTTTTGGTGGAGGGGTGCACCTCTACATTTCTATCTCTATAATTATTGGGTTTCAAGTTATTGCAAGAAACATTAAACTTTGAATGTTGTCCATATAATTATTTTTACTTCTTCCATCCATTCATAATAAATATTCACCGCGATTTTATCATATTATGCTCCCATATTGGTGTTGCTGGTTGAACTATGCGTAGATCTGAATTTATGGTTGTGCAATCTTTATGTAATGTGTATTAAACTTCTGTATAACTTTCTTGAAGTTGGTTGGTGGTATATTTGGATTGAATTGGGAATTTTAGGGTTGATTCTGAGCAATTAGGAAATATTTGGGCTGATTAGGAGGTGTTTGGTTCAAGTTGGAAATTAACTAGTCCTTGTGGTGAAATTCGAGCTAGTCCTCCTAGATTCGAATTGATGCTTATGGAGCTATTCATACTTGACCAAAACTATAATACATACATCATTCCTATTTTTCATTGAGTCAATAAATAATCTTTTGAATATGGTGATGTGATTTGTACTTTCAATGCTTCAATATTCATGATAAAGAGGTTGCATACAAAGTGTTTAAACAAAGCTCTGAAGCCGACTTAATAACCAGCTACCAAAACTATATATCAGATCCGATTGGGTCACATTATAGTGATTTAAAAGTATATTTAATGGGTTTCACATCATTATTCAAATACAAAAATTATATATAAACTCCACTGTTATTAAAGCAAATACCTCCATTGGGAAAAAATGAAAATCCGTGCCTTTTCTGTTGGAAAGTTGGAGTTAATATTTCTACCTTTTTAGTTGGGGATATTACAAATCTATTTTAAATACATGAAACTAATTGAAATCTATTCTAAAGTATTATGAGTAGTCTTTTATTTTTATGTTTTAATCTTTTGTACATTGCTATTATTTTATATATGTATGGTTGGCACTTTGTAAAAATATATGCTACATTAACAACTAATTGGATTAATTAAAATTTAATATTCATGTCATCTTTGTGTAGAATTAAAAGTTAATATTCCTATTTCAACTCATAGTTTTTTCATTTTGTAATTTAGTATTTACAAAATCCATGGAATCAGATAACTAGTCCCAACCACAAGCAAAGAAGGGAAATAGAAAGACAAAGGAGGACACCATGAAGTGGTGCGAGTTCCAAAAAATCCCTTGGCACAACACTAATGAATGTCACTCAAATCAATCATTGGTGGTTGAGATCAAAGCTTCAGAATTAGATCTTGGTTCTGATTCCGATTCAAAACCCAACGTTACAGTCGCATACATGGGAAATTAGATCATTGATGTTGAACCCAGTTTCACCATCGCTATGATACATATTTATCCAGAGGAACTAGAAGGGTCGGAAGCAAACGAGCACCTCTTCCACTCACACATGTGGGTGAAGGGAACCCCCCTACATTTTTTTTATAGTGGTAGGAAAAAGAACTTGATCTCAGAATAATTCATTAAGAGATTGGAGCTTCTGACAACAACACACCCACAACCATACACCATTGATTATCTAATCCAAGTACAAGGTATCAATGTCATTCATCAGTGTCGTCTACCATATGACTTCAAGCCTTTCAAAGATGAGGTACTATGTGATGTAGCCCCACTTGAATCCTGTGATGTTCTTTTAAGGCATGCATATATGTGGAAGCATCATGTCATGTATGATTCATGGCATTGTAGTGTCATTGTAACATTGGGAGGACAAATCTATCAGATACCATAGATAGCTCCAACTACCATAGTCTCTTTGACCTCAACCAAGTAGTGCAGAAAGATAATCTACCACATTGGAAATTTTTCATATTCCCAATTTCCTATGGAGGTGAACATCAGATCACTTACACCCACACAATCTCTATGTAGGATCCCTTTACTCAACATAAACAAGAAGAACAAAAAGGAATTGTTTCATCACCTATCCAGGTACCTCTATGGTGCAAGGCCACACATCCAAGGTGCTCCTATAGAAAGTGATTATCCACACCAGTTGTGGAAGAAAATTATCGCTCGGGATAGGTAGAATTTTTCTTCGATTATGAAGTGGTTCCCTTTTCCCGAATTCAATATAGAAGAAAACAAGTGGCCACTAACATCCTCCTAGACCTAGTGCATACACAACGAAACAAGTTGTGGAGGAAACAAGGGAGATAGATGACCTACCTCACTTTCGAAGGTTGTCCTTGTTGCTCTTTGGTTGATCCAACTTGTAGCCTTGATATTTGGGCTTATGGACCTGCTCACAAACACAATACAAAACCTTCTCTAAAGAAACAAATGCATAAACAAATACCTAACTGTCAAAAGATAGAAAAATTCATACATTCACCATGAAAGACATGAGATTGAGATAAATAATCCAAGTTTGTATTGAATGGAATGCCATAAAGAATTACATCATGCGTTATACCTAAATTAAAAGCAACATCTCCTCCAATCTATCCTTCTAGACCCCTTGAGAATCAAACTAGCATAAGGATGGCATCTCTAAGCATTCTTTCCATGTCTCAAATCCTAAGAATGAGCTCAATTTATAGGATTAGGGAGGGAAAACTACTTAGAGGAATGATTTGATCAAGGGAGGATATATTGTATCAATAGATATTATGGTTACTTAGAATGGAGGAGGGATCGATACTCGAGTGATAGGATTATCCGTTTCGAATATCATCCAAATCTTGCTCTTTGATTCATGCCAAGTGGTTGAGGAAAATTATCGCTTCCCCAAGGAAGGCCATAGAGGGATAAAAATTTAAATGATCACTCCCTTAACACTGACTTCCTGGAATTATCCCTCCCTGAATAAGGGGAGGGGGGTGATAATTTCCTTCCAAGGTTCAATCTAAGGTTTAGGAAAGTGGGTTTCGACCCCCAAATAGTAGGATTCTCTCCACATGATGTAGGGTCTAAACACCCTTAGGTAGCATAAAAACCATGCTACCCATGGTGATGAAGAATGAAAACCAAGCATGGCACATTAAGGTGATGATTTGAGGTGTAACAAGTGCCCTCTAAAGTGTGAGGTCAAAAGGGATTTGATGGCTGAAACACTTTACCAAGATATAGGTGCAAAGGGTACTGGAAGAGGATAGATGGATGGCTGTTGTAAACTAAGATGAAATAGTATATCAATATCACCCTCGAGCTAGACATACACATACTCAGAACAAACTGACTCAGGATACTGCCACCAACATGAAAATGTGGATATGTATCTACATGAATTGAATAGATCATGGCCATGAAAATAAAAAGTGGATCCACGATATAATAATGACACAACTACGTACCAATACAAGTGGATCTATGTGACAGTATAGATATCAGTACTAGCATGATGTCCATACTGGAACCTACTAAAAAAAATCCATCATAACTTGGGTAAAGTACATAACAAAGGCCCCGAGGGTCTTCGCCTCAATCCAAGAATGGTACGATTATAACCATGTGAAAATATGTATTGAATTTGAACATGGTAGACACCACTTGATTAGTGGTCATTGATGTAAGTCATTAACAAGTGTGAGGGAAATCACCAATAATGACAATGAATCCCAAGGTAACCTAGTACATTCCAATGAATGTGAATAAATGGATGAAGTCAAACACTCGTGGAATTATTTGATGAGAGGCCAACGATGTAAACCTACTCTCGAAATTGAGGAAACCTTTCATTGCGTCATGGAGGTCCCAAGGTACTAATTGGTTTCTAAGTTTGACTCCTGGATGATGTGTTGAAGTCAATAGGAACATACTCGTCAAAGGAGGGCCATAATGTATCCCATATCATCGACATGAAACCTTCACATGAAAGTGATGCAGGGTGTTATATCAAATGAGCGCAGGTTGACACAAGGATGAAGGTTGATAGGACTGTAGGAATGATGACTTAGGCTAAATTCCCTTGAACATTTGGATGGCATGAAAAATGACTTGGTGGCATTGACTCATGATATAGAGACCAAAACTTAATGCGATGATGACTGAGGAATTCTTTAGATAGACCAAATGAGTAAGATGACTCATGGAATTTGTATAACTCATAGGCATGCATATTACCCAACTATAAGACAAGACACAAACATGTGTCGTGTTCAAGGGAGATAACAAACTACTGCCATAATGTAAAATTGACCTAGTTTTCCCAATTCCCCCCCATCATGATTGAAGATTACCTCTTTGTTTTTTAACGATCTTGAGGAGGGTAACATATGCTCGATATAGATAATCTTAGATGATTCCCTAATCATATATTTAATGAACATGAAGGAGGGGTTCAATCCCATATGTGCCCTTCGATGCATTGTTTTATGAGTCCAAAGAAGGTAAACTCGACGATTTTTTCACATTAAGAGAGTCTAAAAAGAATCTAAGGAATATTTCAAAGTGGCTCTTTTTCGTAAATTTAGTCTCCTACGCTCGGAAAAGGATAAAACAATACGAGGGAAAACTCTTCTAGTCAATAATTGACTAGAGTATACCTTTTTCGTAATTAGTCCACTTATCCCGAAAAAGGGGTAAACCTATACCAAACAGACATTCTTTCAAATACTTTAATGAGCGTAAAACAAAATAAGTTCGCTCAACAATATTTTTATATTTAGGGAGTCTGAAAAGAGCTTAAAGGAGACTCCATGGTGTTCATTTCTCATATGTATTCTAATGAGGGATAAAAAGGGATAAATTATCACTTGAGAGATGTCTCATTTAGTTTTAATGTGCTCAAAAATTAAAAAATGTGCACATGTGTACAAAGTCACTAGAACGTAGAGAGAGCCCTCTCCTAAGACGTTGCAAACAACTGTCATGACTTGCCACCAATTGTGTTAGAATCTCATTAAAATTCCTAAATAAAACCAAAAATAGCTTATAAAAGGAGATGTCCACTATGATCGAGGATTAAAGAACTAGTTTATATGAAATTAAAATAATAATTAGTGAAAACAATTTCATTTTTACCTCAACATTTTACCTTGAAGGAGTTTTTTCCCTCTTTGGAAGTTGATATTCAAGTGTTGATTCCGGGAGATCCAAGCCACTATTTTTCAAGTAGTCTGAAGCAGGTTGGTTGTATCACCTAGCTATTTCATTTTATGGTTGTTTCATTTGATTTCATGTTGGTTTTTGGTATTTTTTATCCAATCTAGGGATTCAAAAATGCCCTCCCCAAATTACCGGTCTCTTAACAAATCGAGATGGGCGATTAAAAAGGGAATTATCACTCCCCCAACATTGGAGAAATGAAATTATCGCCCTGTACTCCACTCCGCGGGGGTGATAAAATGGTCATATGGGAAATTTTTGCAATATTTGAAGCCCAAATTTTAACCATTACTCTTTTATGTGATTTACAGGAGATCCTTGACCAAGAAATCCAAAATGATTGAGTGGAAAGAGCGTGAGCATGAGGGTGATGATATCGTTTCCCTCCATGACCAAAACACCATTGATGCACTAAGAAATTGTGGGTTGTTGAAATTCTTCAAGACTCAAATTATGAGAAAACAAGTGCTCCTCTTGAACCATATGATTAGCATGCGGAACGCTAATGACCAAGTTTTCAATGTGGGCCCTCACACCCTTTAAATTGAATTGGAGGACTTTTAATTTTTTGATGGTCTTTTCAAGTATGGGGAACCAATCAGTTTGACTAGTCATCAAGTTATCGAAGGGACTACAGAGGATTACATAGCCAATTTTTCATATTAGGGACTCGTAAGAGTAACGCTAAAATTTCAATCAAGGATGTCACTGATTGTCCTTTACACACTATTTTGTTCACTATCAAAAAATTGGATGGAAGCATGGGACCTCATCATGCTACCAAATCATAAATGGCATATTCCATTGATTTTATTTGGCCTCGAATTTTCAATTGGTGTAGGGGTGTATTGGAAAATACGAAGGATCATATTACTAAGTGTGGTACATAGTTGTAGAAGCAGTTTGGATATGGATGCCTCTTGGTTTCTTTCTTCTTAGAGTGAGTTCCTTTGTTGGATCTGTAGATATATGTGCCCATCTGACCTTCATCCGAGCTGCAAATGGAACTATGGACTTGTGATGTAGGTCAATTGGGTGGTGCCCGGGTACTCTCTTATGATGTTGGATTATTCACATGGTGGAGGTACCAAATTTCTATGATAGAGGATTATCCGTATATAGGGATGGATTTTAAGGGTGATAGAGACCTAGTGATTCCACAAGAAGCACAATGGGATGCAACATGTATGCTTCTAAAGAATTTGAATTTGCAATTGCATTTTTAGATTTTAAATATTTCAATATTTTTTGTTGTAGAAAAGGGATCTCAACATATTTTGGTTTTATGTCATAGAACGAGGACTAGTATGGACAATGGGTTCATCTCTGTTTCACCGATGTGGGGAGGCCCACAAGGAAGAGGAGACTGAGGATAAGGGACTTAGAGATGTGGAGAGGAACCTGGGAGGACTAACTATGGGAATTCCTCCCATGGGGATGGGTGAGATTCCTTACAATTATCAGGGGAACACTGAAGGAGTGCTAAACGTATTGGCCACTTCTTATGCTGAGTGATCTGGGTGGTTACGTGCTATCATTAGCACAATGCTCCTTGTGATGAGGAATAGAGTTTATTTGGTCCAATAGTCTCTTAGTTTTTTTGCGATATATATATATATATATATATATATATGTATGTATGTATATGTATATATATGTATATATACATATGTATATATGTATATATACATATATATACATATACATATATACATATATATAGATATATACATAACAGAGACCTAGTATATATATACATATATACATATATACACATATATGCATATATATATATGTATATATGTGTGTATATATGTAGATATACATATATATACATTAATATATATATACACATATATACATATATATATATGTATATATATGTATATATGTGTATACATATGTATATATGTGTATATATGTAGATATATATATATATGTGTGTGTATATGTATATATGTGTATGTATATATATGTATATATATATACATGTGTGTGTATATGTATATATGTGTATGTGTATATATACATGTATATATATACATATATATATATGTGTGTGTGTGTGTGTATATATGTAGATATACATATATACACACACATATATATATATGTGTATATATATATGTGTGTATATATGTATATCTACATATATACACATATATACATATATACACACACATATATATATATATATGTATATATATGTATATATATATATATGGGTGATGTAGCCCAATCATTCCCTTATGTATTTTTTGAGACATATGATGTGAAAACACTTTTGTTATGATATTTACATGGATCTTGTTTCGGCTGCTATCTCTAGATGTATTATGCACATGATGGTTTCTATTCACTATGCTTATTTCCATGTTTTTATGATGGTTCATGTATGCAGTAGATGCTAATTTAACACAAAATTAGCTAATGAATCAACCTTTGTATTGAATTACCTTGGTATGTATCCATATTGAATGAAATCAAAAGATATTTCAAGGAGGCATATCCTTCGATAAATTCAAAGTAACATGGTATCACAGATAGCATAGACGCAGTTAAGTTGGAAAACCACGAGTTAAGAATCCAGGTTAAAAACCATGTGGCATATGCCAAAATAGGAAACTTTAGTCAATAACCCAATTATAGCATGGTATTAAATGATATTATTGGTCACTGGACTGAGGAAAAATCCACCTGAACTCACTAGCTCATCAGTGGGGGAATAAACCACCCAGGATGCAAAAGCTAGGTTTCCGAGTATGCTAACTAGCATTGTCCACAAATACAAAGTATACTGACATTTGTGCATTTGAGCATATAGTGGGATAAGCAGTCGTAGGTGAAAACAATATCTCATACACAAAAGAAGAAAACAATCATACCACACCAAAACACATCAAACTATGGCATACATATGTACAAAGTACAAATGTAGGATGATCCTAAGAATAATACTTATTTAGGTAGAGGGCATTCCAAATCTCTCCTAATGGAATTCCATTGTGGTCAACTAGTTCATAAGAACCTTTTTTCAATACTTTTTTAATGATGTAAGGGCCATGCCACATATATTAAAAATTGCCTACTCCCACTTTATCATTATTTTGGTTGTAAACTAGGACTAAGTGACCTTCATTAAAGATTTGAGGTTTGAACGATTTGTCGTATTGGGTTTGATACACTTCTTATGTGATTCATTAGCAAGAGAAGCATCAACACAAGATTCATCATTTTTTTCCAAGTACAAAAGTGTTCTTCCTCTACAAAGGTGTTGAGAAGGATTTCAACAACTAGTTTAAGAGATGGAATATCATATTCGATAGGTAAAACTGCTTCTAGACCATAAACCGATTGGAATGGAGTAAATCTAGCAGCATTTTTTATCGAATTCCTATAATCTCAAAGAGCTAAGAAAAACATCAAATGCCAATTTAATCTATGTGTTGGATCATCATTTTTGAGATCTTGTTAATAGCATCTACTTGTCTGTTTGCTTGGGGGTAAAAGGGAGATGAGTTTTCATGACGAAAACCTAGTTTAGCACTTATCTCAACAATCATCCAATTTCTGAAATGTGAACCATGTTTAGTGACAATGGCTTGCAGGACTATGAAACTAGCGATAATGTGATTGAACACAAATAATATGGTATTATTTCCATCTTATGCAAACATAGGCATAGCATCGTCCCACTAGGTAAAATAGTCAACTGCAACTATGACATAATAATTCTCCTTGGACAAGGTATGCTTACAATGCATAAATTTAATGCCCCATTTTGCAAAATGGCCAACATCAAATACTGGATGGAGCGGAGCTGGATGCGAGGGCTTTTTCGGATTAAATTTTTTACAAGGGGGACACTTTTTTACGAATTTAATGCAATCTTTGAAAATGGAGAGCCAAAAGTATCAAACGTGCAAGATATTTTTGGCTATAGCCATCCCATAAACATTACCACCACATTATTCTAAGTGATATTTGTTGAGAACACATTCAGGTTCTTCATGGGTTAAATAACATTGAATAATACAATCGATACCACAATGATACAAAGTGTTTTCGATGAGAAGATAATACTTCACATGATGTCTAATACAATGACAATTCTCACAGGATAGTTTGGAACAAAAACGTTGGGTCTGGAGATATAAAATAATGTCTCTGTATCATGGATAGATCGCATTGATGAGGAACAATGATTTGTTAGGTAGATAGTCATTGGGATCAGTTTCATCATCAACACAGGGAAGGTCACATATAAGCTTAGAAAATACCAATGATCCATTTATATCAACAAGAATTTAAAATGCATGATAAATAAATTGAAAGATAATTCTAACAATATTAATTTTAAATGGAAACAATCTTTCAAAACAACCTTTAACAGGTATAATACTGACACAAAAATTCGTATGAACAGTATAACCTAATAGGAAATAAATGTCAATCTATAACATAAAATTTCTTAAATATATTAATGAAAAACTGAAGATACTTATCAGTATTTTATTGCAATTCGACTGACTTGGTAACTGCCACATTCCACCCAACCATAGACCTCAAACCGTTCTTGGTTTGTTGACAAGTCACCCTTGAGCTGAATTGAGCATGACAAGAACTAGAAGGCCTAGGGTAAATTCACTATCTCCTTTAGTAATAGCAGAGTAGTCACAGGGTCCGTTTACTATCCCTTTGTGTGAATCTTTCTTTAAAAATAACTTCCCTTACTTTCCCCAAAGTCCTCTTTCTAGGACACACCAAATACTAGGCGATCTGGTGTTTGATTGCTCAGATTCACGACAGAACCCTCTAGTGAACTTGGAAACACTTGCCCCCTGCAATGTTCCTCTCTAAGCTATTTATAAGTTTTTATGAGGAAAGGCTGCTAGGATTTAGGCTTAACTCACTCAGTTATTTGTGAGACACACTGACAATTCTGTTTTTATCTTTAAATTAATAATTCAGTTTATTTTAACTCTCACAATTTATTTTTATCTTTTAATTATTAAAATTGGACTTTTACTCACCTAACATCTAGTTGCTCTTTAGTTATCATCTACTTGACCATTCTAAACTCTTGCATGCTCAGTCCCTCTTTGAGTAGAAATCCCAGTCAGATAGAAAGAATAAAATAATAATAATAGTTTGAGTATTAAATAAATAATCAATGGATTACTGATCATCCAGAGCTCCCATATCAACATCGGTTAATCATCATGAGTCTAAGCGCTCTAAAGCATTACTGCTCAACACTTACTCAACTAATAGTGTTCCAGATCCCACTTTCTATACACTATTAAGTCAATTGTCTTAGTGCTCGAGAGCTTATGCTCAACACTAGTTTCAATAATTCAGATGTTCCAGAGCTCACTTGCTCACATCTTTTAATAATTTTGGTGATATTCATAGCTCACTTGCTCAACACCCAAAATAACCACTTAGGTGCTTCCCGAGTTCATTTAACTCAACACCTGTCAACAATAAAATAAGTTTTACGGACAATTAAATGTAAAAATAAAAATAGTCTTTTCTTGGGATATTACATCAAATTTTTAAATACATAGGTCTTTTATTTCTGCTATAACTTTTGACTCACTCAACTATTTTGAAAATGGGAAAGAACCCACACAAGTACAAACAAAAACCTACGGACTAAAAAAGAATATAGTTGATTGATTAGGTTAAGACCCTTATAGAGGGGCCTAATGCTTGACCATGTCATTTTAGGGCCTCGTTGACTTCCTTAATTAAAAAACTATATTTATAAAAGTAACTCTGTTTTTTTCTTAAAAATAGCATTGCACAAGAACCACCTGTTATCTAAATCTCTACATAATTTTTTTCACAAATTTGGACTATTTACATATCAAATCTAGGGCCTATATAAAATTTATATATTATGGAAGGCGATGTGATTGTATATGTTTCATCTTCTTACACCACAATCTAAAACGTTGTGTAAGTACCTCTAAAAATTCATTTTAATGATCGGATTTATGTTTTTCAGGAAGTCCATTACAACTAACGTGTTATAAGTGGGTATCATTACCTTGCATCAGCCCATATATATATATATATATAATTTTCCTTGGGTTGAAAAAATTCATTCCATATTACTTGAAAAGTGGCATGAGCATTGGTAGATATAAACGATGTCTCTCTTTGTAACACTTTCCAACTTTATTCAAAATAGATAATATCCTAACCTCATATCCAATTTTGAAAAGTAGTTGGATCCATGAACTCCATCCAACATTTCGCTATGAAAAGAATGGGGAATTTGTTATTCATCATTATTTATACCACCTTACCTTTTCTCATACGTGGCATTTAAACAAACTATGTAAAAGCATCATCACTTAGAAAAATAAGTAGAACATTATTACTGCATCGCTACTTTACTTGCCTCATTTGACTGAATAAATCCCTATAATAAACCTGTTTTTATTCAATTGCATGACTTTCTATGTGTTACACACATGGTATTCCATGGATTATCCTTTAACACCCACATGGTATTATGTCATGTCCCCAATTTTGGTTCATCCAGTACCATGGGTGAAAGGGGACAAGATCAACCCCTAAGGGAATTAAATTGTATTAAATCTAATTTCTTAGAATTAATTTTAGCCTAAGTCTCACAAATTGGCAAATTTATTTATTAAAGTTAATTTTGATAAATAAAACTAATGGATAATGATCAAGTGGGCCAAGAGGGTGCCCATGTGGAAGATGTTTCCAAAATGGATTAAGGGGTGAATATATGGTAAAACGATGAAGAGTAGGAAGGTGGAGATAAGGTTTCCAAATCAGAAAAAAGAAACAACTAGAAAAAGCTAAGGAGGGCGCACTTGCCAAAAAACAATCCAATTTACCAAAAAGGAAACATCCTGCATGGTGTAGTTTCCATTTCAATGCCCAGTTCACAAGGAAAGCAAGTGCTAATGCAATAAGGAAACATCTAAGGTCAAGGAGGGCATAGTTTCTAAAGGAGAAAGCTTATAAAGCAAAATTGAGGAAAGTATGTCCACTCATGGGTGACCTATTCTCATAGGTCACCAAGCCAAGTAACTTGCCCAGTAGATCATCCTGAAGTTTATAAAAGAAGCCAACCAACTCCATTTCACAAATTTTGTCATTATGAAGTTTGTATGAGAGCTTTGAAGCTCCTCTAGGTTTGGTGATGTGCCCCATTCTCTCATTCTCTCTCTCTTTCTCTCTAACAGGTATTGAAGACTATTGGGCAGCCATTGAAGATCTATTTGCAGCCACTGAAGATAATTTTGCAGCCATTAAAGTTCTGATATCAGTTTGGGGTTGAGTTTCTTTAGTAGGGTTTAAGAGTTCAAGAGTAATCCTTCTCATTATTCCCTCTCTTCTTCCCCATTCTTAAGTACTGCAGGGTGTTGGTGGAAGGTTTGCTCCATTGAAATATTTTCAGTGATCAATGAGATGAAGGATTTGATGTGTGATGGCCATATTTAGAAATAAAGTTGAACTTGCAGCCATTCATTCAACTTCTATCATGTCCAAGTGATTCTAGTTCGAGATTCCCCAAGGGTGTCATGTTTTGTACTCAAAGAGGTGAAGAACTGAGGGATTGAATCTTCTTTCCTTATGTCATTGGAGAGGATGGTTTGGTATGGTTTTTCCAGCCATAAAAGATATGTAATAAACATCTAAAATCAGTCCTAAAATGTTCTCAACTTTGCATATGAATATGCCCTAGAGGCTCATGATGTAATAATGGCTTTCAGTCTTGTTTTTCTAGCTTATTTTGGAGTAGTTTCGCCAGTCAAGCACTGTAATTTTGAATCGTAGATGTATGAAGATGATTAGATGATTTAGAATATCTGATATAACTCTTCTAATCCATTACAAAAATATTTTCAGCTAGATATATGTTTCAATGAAGGATTGGATAAACCTATGGGGGTTTTGAAGGTTGTTATGGTATATAAGTTATCTAGAAATGTAATGAGGTGATGTAAAGTTTGATGCTCTATATTTTCAATAAAATATGTTGTAATAGGTCCATTAAATACAGAAGTAAATATTATATTGGTCAAACACAAGTTCAACTCCTCCCCCTATGCTCATGGGGCACTCTCGGAGGACTAGTTTTAGCAGAAATTGCATTAAAAGAGTTCTGTTGGTCAGAAACCAATTCTGTCAGTTGTCGCTGCTCATGTAAAGACCATAGAACACATTATAACCTTAAGGTACTGAATTTGGGAGGGTTTCACAATGTTTTGGAAGTCAACCATTAAAACTAGCTCAACAGTCCAAGTCACAACAATTCCCCCCCAAATCTTCATCCAGTGTTTAATTGATGATTTTTTTATGACCATAGATCTCCATGAACACAATTATAAGTTTTTTAATCCTTCCCAACTCCCTTATATAGTTTGTATATGCAGATGTACCCAGGAAACATTGTGGTAGGATTCAGCGGTAGTTGATGTCCGAAACATAAATGGTCTCCGTGCTTTGTACAAAGGATCCTAAAATTTTCCCTGTGTCTAAATTGATGCTACACACTCTCCCATACAAATTTCAGAACCTAATATCATTACTGCCATCCTCATTCAGAGTTTTAGTCCCCGTCACTTACATCCTGCTCAGTTTGATAAATGGCCTTAAAAATTACTAGCAAAATCTTGTTATAACTTTGAGTGGAAGTTAATATCTGGGTTAGATCTTGGCTAGGATATTAAAAGAGTATCAAAGCACTTTCCTTGGCTCATCCTATGGAAAGTAATTCTCTTTGGAAAATTATCTCAACACTATCTTCAAGATTGCAGATGTGGAATTAGTTCCAATTATGGAAGATTTAGACTTTGAGTTGTACGAGCACGAAGATTATTCTTATGAGGAGTATGATAAATATTATGATGAGCAGTATGAAGAATATTGTGTACAGTATGAGAAAGATAATTCCCAAGAAGTACCTTCCATAAGCATTTCCCATGAGATCATGATTGACAGAACAGACTATGGTTATTCTGATAGCCATATTCAGGAAAAGGTTGCATGTTCTACAGTCAAAAGTCAACCTTCTATGGAAGAGATGATAAAAGATATAAAAGTTGCATTGGATGCATCCGACTTCACAAGAAGTTTTGGATCCTCTTCAAGAAGATCCTCCAAGACTATTTATCCTAAGACAACCAAGGAGAAGCAAGACCCAAAGACCAATCATGAGATTGTTGACAGAATGGGAGCAGAATCCACTACAAGCTTCTATGTTGAGGATTTCAAGATCACCTCAGAGGAGATTGGTAAGCTTAATGATGGTGAGACATATGTTGGATCAGATCCAAAAGAAGAACCTAAATCAAATCCAAAGTCACCACATGAGCTACATAGTGAAGCAAAAGATGACCACACATCAGTTGGATGTGAACCTAGACAATGGGTGGAAGAACAAGGCAACATAGCTCCACTGTTTGAGGGGAGAAGTATGATGAAAATGTATCGACCTCAATCAAATTTTTGTACCCATGTTCCTTTTGTAAATCATCAGAATAAAATAGAATACATTGTCAATAATGTGTGCCATGATGTGGAGAAACTAGTTCCCCGTAATGAAGCATTTAATTCTCAATGCTTAGCTCCTCAGAAACCAATGACTGTGGGAACATCAGGAGACCCTCAAAGTGTGGAAGAAAGAGGGAATACCATGGTTAGATATCAGCATATTTACAGTGGCCATGATTATTATGAGTCACCAAATCATTTTTCAGAAGGAGAGGAAAAAGATCCATGCACAACTAAAGATCCAACAGTCAAACATTCGATTGTTGGCAATGTGGAAGGTGAAATCACTCCCAATTTCTTTGTGGGTGATTTCAACATAAGTGCAGAAGATATGGGGAATATTGATGATGGTATGACATATTTTGGATCAGATCCAAAAGAAGAACATCAATTAGATCTGAAATCATCATTGAAACTTTAGGTTGAGGTGGAAGACAAGCCCAAATCAACTAGGTGTGAACCAAGGAATTTGGGAAAGAAGCCTGCTGCCATAAAAACACCAACTGAGGAGGAAATTTGGGCACAAAGGTATGGCTGCAATTTTTATTTTTGCATTCCTTTGTTGCAGCCCAAGATGGAAGCCACTTCCAGTGAGAATGATGGATTAGAAGATCCTTCTAGTGTCAGAATTTAGAATTTGGAGAAGGATGAATTGCAAGAAGCAGAAGAGGAGGTTCACCCGCTAGAACTTCTTGCCCTGATTGGACCATTGAAAATGAGTGAGGAAAAAATCAAGGAGGAATTGAAAAACCTCCATGAACTTAATGCTTTGATCTCTCACTGCTGTTGGAGAACTTCATCAATGGAGGAGCACCCCTCTGTTGAAAATTTTGTGCACATGTGGGAAGTAGTAGGAAGCCTAAAAGGAAACTTCTGTCCACTGCTTTTTGATAGAGATCCCTTGCTAGAGCTCGTGAATATCTACTATAATGCTGCAATAAGGAATGATGAGGAGATCAGCAAGCTCACTCATATGTTGGAAACTACCCAGGATTCTCTAATTGGTACTCATGGTGCTTGTCAAGAATCTGAGAATTAGATTGAGCAGCTTAATGAGAAGTTGCCAGAATCATTTTTTACCTCCCATATTTCACAAAGTCACAATAAGATGGTTTAATTATTTCATGTTCCAAGGGAGGAACCTCATGAGTTGGTGGATCATGAGGAACAATATTCTTGGTATGTGCTTGAGGAATGTGCAGACATAGTTGAAGAAAAACAAGCACATGACCTTTTCCAGAATGAACTTGAGAGGTTCATTGAATAAAGTCACTCTTCCAAGGAAGAGCCAGATGAGTACACCATAGATGGATCAGCCATCAATGGAGAGGATACATCCACAACTTCAGTGGATTACATGTTCAGAAGCATGGTTCACCATTCTTCATTCCCCACTTCAAATTCAGCCACAAATTTTGGGAATGAAAATTGGGTAAAAGGATTCTTCCTCTTGGTGTCACATGATGAGTAGCAGGATACTAAAAGTGAGGCCTATGACATGTTCCTTAACCCGTAGCAGTTGAGGAATCCCATGCATATGTGTGCAGCCACTTTTGACCAGGAGGCATCAGATCTACACTTACCTTCAATGTGTGGGTCAATTGATGGAGTTTTACACCCTTGGATCAATGGCAGAGAGTTGAGCCATTGGATGAAGAGGGGAGCACCTGTGGAGTTCCATAGATATCATGAGATCTCTTTATTTGAGGAGGACATACATATGGATGATCATGTTCCATATGATTCATCAAATAAAAGTGTTTATCCATCCATTGGTTGGATGGGTAGAGGCATCATTGCAATGAAGATCTTGGAAGGTAAAAGGCTCTCTTATTTCTGCAATAAATTGTTTGTAATAACTGACATTGTCTTGAATTGTGACCAGAAACAAAGATGTATTTTTCAGCCATTATATGTCTCCAGTACACATGCACAAGAGATGCATTCTAATTTTCATTCTCTCAAGAAGTTCTATGTTTGGTGGAGAAGTCTCACAGCTATTCAGTTTTGCATTGGGAGTGGCACATTTCCAACATGGTGGATGGATCCTGGTATACCCAGGAGTGAAAATTTGTTACAAGTAACAGTGATGATGGATGGTATTCATTAGGGACAATGGGATCCAAGAATTCCTTTAAGTGACAACTTTCTATAGGTGACATAAAATTTTGGGTCCTTACAGAGGAAGCAGTGTGATCCAAGAATTCTACTCAATTATCTTAATTGGGTTAAGATTTTTATTCATAATTTAGTGCAAATAGAGTTTACAGTGCATTTTATTCTTCATAGTCATCTTACACTTTATTCAGATCTTTTTGAAGGCCCCAAGTTTAATTTTCGGAATGATCAATGGATGGGGACAAGTATAATCAGAGTGGTGCTGCAGAAGCTCAGTGGAATCCTAACATTGCTTGACGACAAGCAATCTTGGGAAGGGGGGACTATCATGTCCCCAATTTTGGTTCATCCAGTACCATGGGTGAAGGGGGACAAGATCAACCCCTAAGGGAATTAAATTGTATTATTTCTATTTTCTTAGAATTAATTTCAGCCTAAGTCTCACAAATTAGCAAATTTATTTATTAAAGTTAATTTTGATAAATAAAATTAATGGATAATGAGCAAGTGGGACAAGAGGGCTCCCATGTGGAAGATGTTGCCAAAATGGATTAAGGGGTGAATATATGGAAAAAAAATATGAAGAGAAGGAAGGTGGAGATAAGGTTTCCAAAGAAGAAAAAAGAAACAACTAGAAAAAGCTAAGGAGGGTGCACTTGCTAAAAAACAGTCCAGTTTACCAAAAAGGAAACATCCTGAATGGTGTAGTTTCCATTTCAATGCCTAGTTCACAAGGAAAGCAAGTGCTAATGCAAGAAGAAAACATCTAAGTTCAAGGAGGGCATAGTTTCTAAAGGAGAAATCTTATAAGGCAAAATTGAGGAAAGTATGTCCACTCATGGGTGACCTTTTCTCACAGGTCACCAAGCCAAGTAACTTGCCCAGCAGGTCATCCTGAAGTTTATAAAAGAAGCCAACCAACTCCATTTCACAACTTTTGTCATTGTGAAGTTTGTATGAGAGCTTTGAAGCTCCTCTAGGTTTGGTGAATTTCCCAAGCCACTCTATGTGTGATGTGCCCCATTCTCTCATTCTCTCTCTCTTTCTCTCTAACAGGTATTGAAGACTATTGGGCAGCCATTGAAGATCTATTTGCAGTCACTGAAGATAATTTTGCATCCATTAAAGTTCTTATATCAGTCTGGGGTCGAATTGCTTTAGTAGAGTTTAAGATTTCAAGAATAATCCTTCTCATTATCCCCTTTCTTCTTCCCCATTCTTCAGTATTGCAGGGTGTTGGTGGAAGGTTTGCTCCATTGAAAGATTTTCAATGATCAATGAGATGAAGGATCTGATGTGTGATGGCCATATTCAGAAATAAAGTTTAACTTACTGCCATTCATTCAACTTCTATCATGTCCAAGTGATTCTAATTCGAGATTCCCCAAGGGTGTCATGTTTTGTACTCAAAGAGGTGAGGAACTGAGGGATTGAATCTTCTTTCCTTATGTCATTGGAGAAGATGGTTTGCAACTATTTTTCCAGCCATCAAAGCTCTGTAATAAACATCTAAAATCAGTCCTAAAATATTCTCAACTTCTCATACGAATATGCCCCAGAGGCTCATGATGTAATAATGGCTTTCAGTCTTGTTTTTCTAGCTTATTTTGGAGTAGTTTCGCCATTCAAGCACTGTAATTTCGAATGGTAGATGTATGCAGCTGATTAGATGATTTATAATCTCTGATATCACTCTCCTAATCCATTATAGAAATATTTTCAGCTAGATATATGTTTCAACAAAAGGATTGGATAAACCTAGGGGGGGTTTGAAGGTTTTTATTGTATATAAGTTATCTGGAAATGTAATGAGGTGATGTATGTTGAATATTGTAACCTCTAAGAATATTATATTTGTACATTATTTATTCCGGAGATGTTCCATCCCTCCGAGGTGGTTCTATTATGTATCCGGAGATGTTTATTCCTCCGAGAAGTTGTGGCAACTAGGGTTATTAGACCCACCATGTGGGGGTCGGCCCAGTCAGTTATAATAGGGTATTTAACCTAATGGTTAAATACGAGCCTACATGTACTTGTGTAAAATATATGTCAGAGTAGTGTATAAATAGAGGAGGTGTGTTCCTCATTTGACACACTCACTCACTTAAGTGAGGTGCACTTGTAGAGGAGAGGTCTGCTATGGTGGAGGAGGAGATCATGTCTTTGGTTTGCATCTTTGTATACTGCTGGTCATCTATATTGAGGAAGCTTTACTGGGTTTTCTACCCCATGAGGGTTTCCCAGGATAAATATGTGTCTCTTGTGTTTATGCTATGCTTGTTGTTTCTTCAGTGATCCTGTATATGCTATCATTGTGAAATGGAATGTAATGCTGCTATTTTCTGTCTTAGCATATTGAATTTTAACATGGTATCATAGCTAACCTGAAGGAAGACAAGGTATGGCACTTACGACTCTTGATTTACTTACGACAATTTGAAGGTTAGGGTTTTACATAGCAAAAACCAGTCATTGTGGAAATTTCGCTATAAATCCATTTCTGCAAAGGTTCAGGGTCTGAAAAGCTTACAGGTCGAAGATAACATCCCCAGGTACCTTGTGTCCAAAGGGAACCCTCAAATTCGTTGTACTTTATGAGTTATGATCAGTACAAGTTAGGGTTTCTGCCTCTTCCAGATCTCAGTCAAAATCAGGTGACCTTGGAAAAAAGGTAATAACTTGGGCTAGGAAGCTCAAAATGAAATTTCGTAAAAAGTGACAGGTAGTACACAGATTGTAATATCTTAGGAAACGTTTTCAGAGGCTGAAGGTGAACCAGTGACACGCGGCACACTGTACAAGTTCGCTCTCCTATTTTATCCCATAAACAGGTCACGTTGCGACACTTGGCATAACTCTCTATCAGAGAGTAAAATTGAGGTCAGACCTATCAAGATGGAAATATAACAGGGTGAGCTATCTCAGGAAACGTTTTCAGAGGCCGAAGTTCAAACAGTGACACGTGGCACGCCGTACAAGTTCGCTCTCCTGTTTTATCCCATAATCAGGTCACGTTGCGACACTTGGCATAACTCTCTCTCAGAAAATCCAATTGAGGTCAGACCTGTCAGGATGGAAAGATGACAGGTCAGGATACTGCAAAAAAGGTTTTTAGACCCTGTGGAGCAGAAATTTCAGAGTTATAGCAGAAACAATCAGGTGCATATTTCTGTCAAAACAGAATTATTTTTGGAGCACCTTTATTCATGGCTTCGGGAATTTAGGGTTTCGGAGAAAGTTAGAATTTTTGGAATTGGAGTCCACGGCTGGAAGCTCCTTAGAAAAATAAGATTTTAGAGCCTTGGATCAAACCTTTTGATTGGATAGAAGGGTGGGCTTCATCAAACCCTAGTTCGGGTTCCTGTCGAGAAGATCCAGAAGTTTCGAAGGCAATTTTGAGGGGTCAAATTTTGGAGATTTCAAAATTGAAGAATGCTAGGTTGATCAGCTCAACAAGACACATTCTTCCATCCATTCAGAAGTATGGAAGTCAAAGATTGAATTTTTAGGGTTTCTCTAGCAAACCCTAATCAAGCTCCAGATCAAGTTTCAGGGGGAGTTGAGGCTAAGGCCTTACATAAGAAGACTACAAAAAGTCTCGACAGGTATGACTTAAGGAGGTTCAGGTATGCCTTGAAATCTGATTCTTGATTAAGTTCATAATGTGTTTGTCTTCATGTTATTTATTAGTACAATCTTGATTAATGTTATTAATTGTCTTATCACCCTAGTAACAATATGAATGCATGTGAACGATCGAAGACATTCATTGATTAGGGCTATATGATTGTACTTATGCATTATGGTGTTGTGTGAGGTTGATGTTGTCTGCTAACAAGACATAGGTACATTACAAAAGACAAATCAAGTTCCATGACCATGACAACATGAAGACAAAGACTCACGAGGTATGTATGAATTTGTTATATTATGTTTAACCTACGAGACATGCAGGTTCTAGCTCAGGATCTCTAAATCATTGAAGAGATTGTTTAGGTATGTTGTACATAACTAAGCAGGTATACTAATCCAGGTATGTTTTCCTATGTCATGTTAGAATCTTACCTTGTGTAAGTATACTTGGTATGATTGGTTAGTAATCAAGGGTTTATGCATATTATGTCTCTTATCTTGGTTGATGATTTAACTAACTAGATCAAACAAGAATATGCATGAGTTGTTGATGTATATGTAACTTCGGAATGTATTTCATCAGTATATTATATGTATATTTATTGTACCCTTATAAGAGATGTGTTATTCCTCTATAAGGAAGTGTCGTCATGTGGATTGACAAGTGTCGCAAGTGTGTGTACTTGCCGATGGGTTATTAGACCACCTTATGGGGTCGGCCCTAATTAATATATAATATAATGTGGATGTACTCAAATAGACAAGTCGGCCCCAGTAAGTCACTGGGCAAAAAGGTGAGTATAAATAGAGATAGGAGATCTCTATTTTACTCATTCGGAAAAGCATCTATCTCTCTCTCTGGAAAGTGGCGCACTAGGGAAGAGGAGGAGGATCATCTGCTAGGAGACTATCTCTGTATTATTTGGTTGTATTTTGGTTGAGCCATTGCTCTCTCTATCTCTGAGGAAGTTTGTGGGGTTTTTCACCTTAGGGTTTTCCCCACGGAAACTCTGTGTCTCTTGTCTCTATGCTTTTGATTCTTGTGATGCTTGTGATGCTTGTCATATTATGATTGTCATGCATTGATATACTGTAGATGTTATTCTCTCAGCAAAGATCCTATAGTATTGTGATTTAATACTAAAAATTTAACATGGTATCAGAGCTTAACTGAGAAGAAGACATTTTGCAGTGACGGAAGCTTGTATTGCTTGTTTATTGGGTTTCTCTCCACAGATTTTTGAAATTCAGTATAGTAGATTGGATCTACTCATCAAGGCGCATCTTTCTGTCCAATCAGATTTCAGTTCCGAGCATTTTCAGTTTTGGCCCTAAAATTTAGGGTTTCCACAAAAATAGGAATTTCTGGAAACTGAAGGTACAGCTGGAAGCTCCTTGCAAAAATCGAAGGTTTGAGCTTTGGATCGAGATTTTTGGCTGGGTATATCTCCGGGAAACTCAAACCCTAATTCAGGGCTCTCCCCAGTGAACCTGGGAGGACAAAAAGGCAATTTTGAAGGACAAGACTTTGCTGATCTCAAATTCTGAATGTACTAGGCTGATCAGCTTCCCAAGGCGCATCTTTCTATCCTTTCAGAATTTTGAAATTCACATTTTGAATTTTTAGGGTTTCTCTGACAAACCCTAATCCGGGACCAGATCCAGTTTTCAGCACTTCAAGTGGTAAGTTCTAAATCTTTTCTATTTCCATTTGAAGTACTCTTAAAGATGTCTCTTCACACCAAGCTTGAGGATAAGCTTGAAGGGGCTGATAACTTCCGAGCCTGGAAGTATAGGATTGGGCTAATCATGGAAGAGAATGAGTTGGACTCATATGTGAAAGAAGACATCCCTATCCCAGAGGATGAAGAGGCCAAGGCATTGCACAAGAAGAACTTGGTCAAGGCAAAGAGAATCATTGCTGATTCTATCAAAGACCATCTCATACCCCATGTGTCTTCTCTCAAGACACCCAAAGAGATGTTTGAATCTTTGACCAAGCTATTTGAAGGAAAGAACATAAATCGGAAGATGACCCTGCGAAACCAATTGAAAGCAGTGAAGTTTCAGAATGGAGAAACCATTCAATCCTACTTTTCAAGGGTCTCTCAGATCAAGGAACAATTAGAAGCAGTAGATGAAATGGTGGAGAATGGTGAAGTGGTGATGACCACTCTAAATGGCCTACCCAGGTCATGGGATTCCTTTATTCAAGGAATTTGTGCAAGGAAGAAGTTGATCTCCTTCAGTAGACTTCGAGAAGAATGTTCTCAAGAAGAATCTAGGCTTATAGCTCGTGAAGAAAAGATGGGAGGAGAAGATCAAGCTTTTGCAGCTCACACCAAAAGAAGCATAACCAAGAAGGATCACTCTCACCACAAAAGAACTCATCAAAGAAACAAGAAGGACCTAAGATGCTTTACATGCAATGAGAAGGGTCACTATGCTTCAGATTGTCCCAAAAACAAAAGGGATAATAACAACAACTTCAGTAAGAAGAAGAAGGGCACCAAAAGAAGATTTCATGCTCATGCTGCCGAAGATGATGAACCCCCAAAGAAGAAGGCTAGGGCAGAAAGTGATAGTGATGATGACTCATCAAGTGAAGAAGAGTATGTTCTGATCTCTGCTCTTACAGGTACCATCTCCCATGGATGTAATGATTGGTTAATTGATAGTGGGGCCGCCAAACACATGACTGGGTTCAAGGAATCTTTTGTGAATCTTTCTGAACATGAATCACCCCATAAGGTGAAACTTGGGGATGATTTTCAATACCCAATCAAAGGAAGTGGTGAAGCCTCCTACAATCTAGATTCTGGAAAATCATTGAAGATGAAAGAAGTACTTTATGTACCTGGGCTCAAGAAGAACTTACTCTCCATTTCTGCATTAGATGAAAAAGGTATGAGGGTTGCAATTGTGGATGGCCAAGTCCTAATGTGGCCAAAGGGAAAGACCATAGATGATGCAGTAGTGATTGGAAAGCAAGAGGAAGGTTTGTACAATTTGAAGGGACAACCTGAACATGCCATGGTGACATAAATACAAAGATTCATCCATAGTCATGGATCACATAGAGGTATGTATAATTTGTTTTTGCAAAAGTTAACTAATGAGTTATGCAGGTCATTGAAGAGAACAAGAACACATTGCTAGACATAACTAGCAAATATGGTGACCAGGTATGTGTTTCTTATATCATAGGATCTATCATATAAGTATGCATGGCATGATTGATGATGATTGTTCATAAAGTCATAAGTTTGAATAATCATGATTGTATGCATATTATGTTTCTTACCATAATTGATGATATGACTAACCAGAAGGATCATGATGGTATAGGTTTGAATAATCACAAGTTTTATGCATTTTATATCTCTTATCTTGATTGATGATTCAACTAATCTGAAGAGTCATAGGTTTGAGTAATTACAGGTTTAGACATGTTATGTTTCTTATAATCCTACATGCTAATGCTTATTATTTTCTGTTTGAAATGATCATGACTATACATGCTTGAGATTATTGTGTTTTAATAGTATACCAATGAATGTATGATTTTATATGAGATCACAAGGATAATACATTCATGATACTAATAAGCATGCATAGGAACCAAGGATGAATGTAAGTTCAAGGACAGGTAATCCAGGAAGCAAAGATCAAGAGGGAGTACACTCCAGTGGTTTATGCAAGGATGCAGATATTCAGAGGGAGTTGACCATCTCTCTACATCCCACAACAGAAAGGTGTAGAAGGAGCTACTTCCGATTAGGACTCCAGCAGCTCCTGCAAGGAAGCGAAGACTCAGAGGGAGTCCACCCAACGAACAAACAAAGATAAGTATTTTAATTATCATTTCTTACATATTTGTTTGTTTAAATAAAATTGTTCAATGATGTATATGCTCATGGTCTTAGACTTAGGTTGTGTATTGTGCATATTAGAATGATTGCATTAATAAACAGAATACTACTAATATGCATGTGTTGGGTAAGTAGCCTATGGCACTGTACAACATTCCATTGCTACTTATCTAGAATGAAACCTCTTTGCTGACATGTTGGGAGTTGTGCACACTCTTAACAATGTTCTGGTAGAGATTGGAAGGCATCTAGAAAGTTACGGAATATGGATAAATGTTGTATTGAAGCATTGGCTAAGATAATTGCATGACTGTATGGCATATTTCTTTATGTGTAAGAATTTGTTCTGAAAACTATGAGATGTTTTCTAATCATGCAATTTAACTTGTTGTGTAGGAAAGATCGTATGCCATCTCCTACAAAAGAAGAATTACAACATTTGTTCTAGCAACAAAGATATCTATTGAAGATATTGAAGTTCCCAGGATCTGGGATGAAGAAATGGAATGCCATGATCCGTCGATCATGAAGAATGATGTTTGGGATGTAATCCCAAGACATGAAGGGAAGTTTGCTATGACTTCCAAATAGAACTTTCAGATCAAGCATGTTGCAGGTGGCAGCATAAAGAAATATAAAAGTGATGAAATAGAAGATACACCAGATGGATTCAAGACAGCTTTCTTGAATGGTGTAGTTGAAGAAGAAGCAGCCACTTGATTCTGAGACACATGATAGGAAATCATATATGTGCAGAACTTGGTATGGTGAAGATAGATTGATTGCCGACACGCAGCGGAAGCTTACTACCGAGTTCGAGATGAAGAACTTGGGGATGATGCACTATTTGTTTTTGGCATGAAGGTGTGGCAGAGTGCAGAAGGAATCTTCCTTGGTCAAGGGAAGTACACAGTAGATATCCTGAAGAGATTTGGGATGATGGATTGCAAGGCCATGGCCACACCTATGGCATCGAATCTGAAGCTTCTTTGTGATGCTTCATCTGAGCCAGTTGATGTTTCTATGTATCGTCAGATGATGTACCTGACGAACACGAGACCAGACATTTGCTTTGCTGTGAACACATTGAGCCAGTTCCTGACGGATCCGAGGAGTGTTCACCTTGTTGCTGTAAAGCATGTTCTGAGGTACCTGAAGGGTACAGTGGATTATGGGCTCAGATATGAGGTGAATCAAAAGTTTAACCTGCATGGTTATGTTGATTCGGATTGGGCTGGCAGTGTTGTAGATAGGAAGAGCACATCAGGGTGTTGCTTCAGTATGGGATCAGGTGTGATCTCTTGGTTTAGTAGGAAGCAGTCCTGCGTAGCACTGAGTACAGCTGAGGCAGAGTATGTTGCAGCCTGTTCAGCTAGTTGTGAGACAGTATGGCTACGGAAGCTACTGTCTGAGTTATTTGATCTCCCGTTGGAGGCTACTGGTATCTTCTGTGATAACCAGAGTTGTGTGAAGCTGTCCGAGAACCCAGTGTTTCATGACAGGTCGAAACACATAGAGATCAAATACCACTATATCAGGGATATGGTGCAGAGAGGAGCTGTGAAGCTCCTGTATGTTGCGACGGACGAGCAGATTGCAGATGTGCTGACGAAGCCACTAGCCAGGGTGAAGTTCGAGTACTTCAGAGGGAGGCTTGGCGTTCTTCAGATCGAGGACACTTCGAGGAAGAAGTGATGGATACATTTGCTGAAGCCATTCCAAGCATGTTGGAAGGAGGATCCTTCACATGGCTATGGATGTAAGCGCTGGATGATGAGCATCAGGATGATGTTCTAGTTTCTGCTTGATATGATCAGTTGGATCATTTTATGTATGTATGTACGCATCATGTTGGATGCAGGATATGATCAGTTGGATCATTTTATGTATGTATGTACGCATCATGTTGGATGCAGGATATGATCAGTTGGATCATTTTTGTATGTATGTATGCATCATGTAGATGCTGGATATGATCAGTTGGATCATGTGTATGTATTTTGTATATGCATCATGTTGGATGCTTGGACCATGTATCTGTATATGTACCAGGTGGGTACATTGTATGATCAGGTGGATCATGTATGGTGATATATATCATGTATTTGTATTTGTATCAGGTGGATACATTGATGATCAGGAGGATCATGTATGATGATATGTATCAGGTAGATACTTGGTATGCATCAGGTAGATGCATTGATGATCAGGATGATCATAGATGACGAGCTTCAGGATGTTGCTCCAGATGACATGCAGCAGGATGTTGCAGTGATGATCAGGATGATCATAGATGACGAGCTTCAGGATGTTGCTCCAGATGACATGCAGCAGGACGTTGCAGTGATGATGATCAGGATGATCATGGATACATCAGGATGATGTATGGTGAGTATCAGGATGATACTCTGTGGCCGTGGATCAGGTTGTGCAGATAAGCATGTAATTTGTGCCCTGGGAGATTTGCAGATGGTCTTTCGAGGTTTTGCCTATGGCATGTAATTTGTGCCCTGGGACATCTGGCAAATGCTCTTTCGAGGTTTTGCTTGGGAGGACATATAATTTGTGCCCTGGGAGATCTGCAGATAGTCTTTCGAGGTTTTGCCTATGGCATGTAATTTGTGCCCTGGGATATCTGGCAGATGCTCTTTCGAGGTTTTGTCCTATGGCATGTAATTTGTGCCCTGGGAGATCCGATAGGTTGAGCTGTGTACTCGTAATCAGTCCTGGGATGCTCTTGCGAGGTTTTTCCATGACCACATGTAATTTGTGCCCTGGGAGATCCGATAGGTTGAGCTGTGTGCTCGTAATCAGTCCTGGGATGCTCTTGCGAGGTTTTGTGGTGAGGTCACATATAATTTGTGCCCTGGGAGATTTGCAGATGGTCTTTCGAGGTTTTGCCTACGGCATGTAATCTGTACCCTGGGACATCTGGCAAATGCTCTTTCGAGGTTTTGTGACGCACGTAAAAGTCCTGAGGATTCCACAGTATGGCCAGTGATGACGAAGACCTGCAGGTGGTGGGCCTACATCCAGTATGAAAAAGGACTGGCTCTGTAGAACTTCCTATGACGAGTAGAGACAGAGATTGGATGAGATAGCAGCAGCAGTGACGATGATGATGACGATGCATCGATGACGATGATCCAGAGAAGAAGACTTGTCTAGCAGATCTGTGTCGAGAAATACCTTCCTTGTTAAGAGGGAGTGTTGATGTATATGTAACTTCGGAATGTATTTCATCAGTATATTATATGTATATTTATTGTACCCTTATAAGAGATGTGTTATTCCTCTATATGGAAGTGTCGTCATGTGGATTGACAAGTGTCGCAAGTGTGTGTACTTGCCGATGGGTTATTAGACCACCTTATGGGGTCGGCCCTAATTAATATATAATATAATGTGGATGTACTCAAATAGACAAGTCGGCCCCAGTAAGTCACTGGGAAAAAAGGTGAGTATAAATAGAGATAGGAGATCTCTATTTTACTCATTCGGAAAAGCATCTATCTCTCTCTCTGGAAAGTGGCGCACTAGGGAAGAGGAGGAGGATCATCTGCTAGGAGACTATCTCTGTATTATTTGGTTGTATTTTGGTTGAGCCATTGCTCTCTCTATCTCTGACGAAGTTTGTGGGGTTTTTCACCTTAGGGTTTTCCCCACGGAAACTCTGTGTCTCTTGTCTCTATGCTTTTGATTCTTGTGATGCTTGTGATGCTTGTCATATTATGATTGTCATGCATTGATATACTGTAGATGTTATTCTCTCAGCAAAGATCCTATAGTATTGTGATTTAATACTAAAAATTTAACATGAGTAAAAGAAGATTTCCTTGAAACCCTGAATGCTAATGATCATGACTGTACATATTCAAGATTATTTAGAATTAGAATGTTTTGAACATATATCATGTTGAGTGTAAACATTCATAAAGCATTGAACAGTATACTACTAATATGCATATGATTGGTAAGTTGGACAAACATTCCATTGTTGCTTGTCTAGAATGAAACCTCTTTGCTGACATGCTGAGAGTTGTGCACACTCTCGATAGTATGTTCTGGTAGAGATGGAAGGCATCTAGATAGCCACTGTATGCATACAGGATATGGGAAAGTGTTATGCCAAAGTATTGGTCAAAATAGTTGCATAACTATGTAAATGATATCTGTATGCATAATAGGTTATCATGTCAATATGATTTGATGATTATGAAGTATTACTAATCATGTACTTAATTTTGATTTGTAGGAAAGATCATGATGAATGATGAACTCTGAACAAGCGATGGATGTTCAACAAAAGATTTACAAATCAAACACACTATAGAAAGCTTGTGGTTAATGGATTCTCTTAGAAAGAGGAAGAGAATCATGATGAGATGTTTTGCTCCAAGGGACTAGATAAGACCATTCTCTTAATAATGTAATCAAGTTCTGTATGGGTTCCCAGGATCGGTAGTCAATTGATGAGCTTAATGATCATCACGGGTGATGTGGATCTCAACCTTTGCTACAAGGTTGAATATGGGTTCTATACACATATGACATGGATGAAAGAAGGAACTCACCACAGAGTTCGAATGATTTTGAGGCTCATTTTAGTAGACCCATCTGACGAGAGATGGCACAGATAGATATGTAGAAGATCACTCAATGCTGAGTGTGAATAATGGATAATTGACAGCTTCATGACAAAGCTTGGGCTTTACCAGAAGTAAAGCTGTTCCTAACCTTTACCTTAAGGTTGTGGATGATGAACCTATCATACCATTATTGTATGACGATGATCTCTTTCTGACAAGGAATGAGAACAGGTCATGAAAATGGCTGCAGAAATGAAAATGAAAGATCTCGGATTAATGCACTACTTCTTAGGTCTAGAAGTATGGCAAGATCCAAAAGGAATCTTTTAATTCAAGGTAAGTATGCTGTGAAGTTTCTAAAAAGATTTGATATGTTGGAGTATAAAGCCATGGCCACTCCCATGGACTCAAACTTGAAGTTGTTAGTTAATGACTCATCGTATTTAGTGGAACTAACCCTATATAGACAAATCATTGGGTCATTGATGTATTTAACAAATACTAGGACAGATATATGCTTTGCTGCAAATACCCTAAGTCAGTATCTAGTAGAACCTAGAAAAGTTCACTTAATAACTACAAAGCATGTAGTGAGGTACCTAAAAGGTACATTAGATTTTGGTCTATATTATCATGGAGGTCATGAACTCCGTTTACATGGTTACTCAGATTCTGATTGGGCAGGAAGTGCCTCAGACAGAAAGAGTACATCAGGTGGATGTTATAGTCTTGAATCTGCCATGATCTCATGGTTCAGCAAGGAACAATCTAGTGTGGCTCTCAGTACTGCTGAAGCAGAATATATATATAGCTGTCTGCTCTGCCAGCTGTGAAGCAGTGTGGCTTCAGAAGCTATTATATGGAGTGTTTGACTTAGAAATGAATTCCACTATGATTATATGTGACATTCAAAACTGCATCAAGATAGAAAATCTTGTATTCCACGATAAGTCAAAAACACATAGAGATCTGATACTTCTATATACGAGATATGGTGCAGAGAGGAGCTATCAAGCTCGAGTATATAAGCACTGAGGATCAGATTGCTAATATCTTGACTAAACCTCTGTCTCGAGCAAAGTTTGAATACTTCCAAGACGAGCTTGGTATAGTCCAGAAGGACCCTCCTCGAAAGGGGGAGTAGCATAGTATCTGATAACAAGTCTGTCTCATCAATGATGAGGTTACCTATTTACTGCACCTAGTTACTTAGAATTATTTAGATTTAGGAATCTTATATTTTTTCTTTTGATGATAGATGTATACATGCTTTTGATGATAGATGTATACATGGTTTTGATGATAGATGTTATACATGTTTTGATGATGAGGATACATGATTGACACATGTTTTGATGAATTTCTTGGTAAACATGTGAGGGGATTGGATCATCCCTGGACTTTAGTCCAAAAGAAGAGCCGTAGACATATGTCTTCGAGAATGAAGTCCTTGGTGGACTTGAGGGGATTGGATCATCCCTGGACTTCAGTCCTAAAGAGAGCCGTAGATGTATGTCTTCGATAATGAAGTCCTTGGTGGACTTGAGGGGATTGGATCATCCCTGGAGTTCAGTCCGAAAGAAGAGCTGTAGACGTATGTCTTTGAGAATGAAGTTCTTGGTGAACATGTGAGGGGATTGGATCATCCCTGGACTTCAGTCCGAAAGAAGAGCCGTAGACGTATGTCTTCGAGAATGAAGTTCTTGGTGAACATGTGAGGGGATTGGATCATCCCTGGACTTCAGTCCGAAAGAAGAGCCGTAGACATATGTCTTCGAGAATGAAGTCCTTGGTGGACTTGAGGGGATTGGATCATCCTTGGACTTCAGTCCTAAAGAGAGACGTAGATGTATGTCTTCAAGAATGAAGTCCTTGGTGGACTTGAGGGGATTGGATCATCCCTGGACTTCAGTCCTAAAGAGTGCCGTAGACATGATGTATCCAAGAACAAAATCCTGAATGAACAGGTAAGGGGATTGGATCGTCCTTGGACTTTGGTCCTGTGAATTGAACCGTAGACATGAGGTCTCCGAGAATTGAATAGGACTGGATCATCCCTGAGCTTCGGTTCAAAAGGTACATGATAGGACTGGATCGTCCCTGAGCTTCGGTTCAAAAGGTACATGATAGGACTGGATCGTCCCTGGACCTCGGTTCAAAATGTACATGACAAATCCTAGAATTGTTCTAGGTTACATCTAGCATGAAACAGGGATGGCTCTGTAGATATGATACATCCAGCATGAAACAGGGCTGGCTCTGTACATGTGATACATCCAGCATGAAACAGGGCTGGCTCTATAGATATGATACATCCAGCATGAAACAGGGCTGGCTCTATAGATGTGATACATCCAGCATGAAACAGGGCTGGCTCTGTAGATGTGATACATCCAGCATGAAACAGGGCTGGCTCTGTAGATGTGATACATCCAGCATGAAACAGGGTTGGCTCTGTAGATGTGATACATCCAGCATGAAATAGGGCTGGCTCTGTAGATATGATACATCCAACATGAAACAGGGCTGGCTCTGTAGATGTGACACATCCAGTATGAAAAAGGACTGGCTCTGTGGCGGTAAATCCTAGATTTGATCTAGGTCACATCCAGTATGAAAAAGGACTGGCACTGTGGTTGGGATTGGATCGTCCCTAGACATGAGACTTGTCTTAAAGAGATAAGGATTGATCATCCTGGAACTTGATCTGGATTGCATCATCCATGGACCTATGTCCTAAAGAGAGCACGATTGATCATCCTGTAATATGATCGTGTGATGACGATGCTGTCGATCGTGTGATGACGATGCTGATCGTATGATGACGATGTTGATCGTGTGATGATGATGTTGCCGATCGTGTGATGACGATGCTGATCGTATGATGACGATGTTGATCATGTGATGATGATGCTGCCGATCGTGTGATGACGATGTTGATCGTATGATGATGATGCTGCTGATCATGTGATGACGATGCTGATCGTATGATGACGATGCTGATCGTATGATGACGATGCTGATGATCGTATGATGACGATGCTGATGATTGTGTGATGACGATGCTGATGATCGTGTGATGACGATGCTGATGATCGTGTGATGACGATGCTGATGATCGTGTGATGACGATGCTGGTGATCGTGTGATCGTGTGATGACGACGATGATGATGATGTTGATGATCAAGTAATATCAACTCTGATGATGTTGATGTTCCAGTAACTAGTTGAGTTACTGATGATGATGAATTGAAGAAAGGTTCCGATGATATATAGATGATGTAGTCAATGACTCCTTGCTCCTGCAGATGTTGTTATAATATCCTTCTCGTTAAGGGGGAGTGTTGAATATTGTAACTTCTAAGAATATTATATTTGTACATTATTTATTCCAGAGATGTTCCATCCCTCCGAGGTGATTCTATTATGTATCCGAAGATGTTTATTCCTCTGAGGAGTTGTGGCAACTAGGGTTATTAGACCCACCATGTGGGGGTCGGCCCAGTCAGTTATAATAGGGTATTTAACCTAATGGTTAAATACGAGCCTACATGTACTTGTGTAAAATATATGTCAGAGTAGTGTATAAATAGAGGAGGTGTGTTCTTCATTTGACACACTCACTCACTTAAGTGAGGTGCACTTGTAGAGGAGAGGTCTGCTATGGTGGAGGAGGAGATCATGTCTTTGGTTTGCATCTTTGTATATTGCTGGTCATCTATATTGAGGAAGCTTTACTGGGTTTTCTACCCCATGAGAGTTTCCCAGGATAAATCTGTGTCTCTTGTGTTTATGCTATGCTTGTTGTTTCTTCAGTGATCCTGTATATGCTATCATTGTGAAATGGAATGTAATGCTGCTATTTTATGTCTTAGCATATTGAATTTTAACAATGTAAAGTTTGATTCTTTATATTTTCAATCAAATATGCTATAATAGGTCCATTAAATACATAAGTAAATAATAGAGTGTTCAAATACAAGTTCAACTCCTCCCCCTATGCTCATCGGGCACTCTCGGAGGACTAGTTTTAGTAGAAATTCCATTAAAAGAGTTATGTTGGTCAGAAACCAATTATGTCAGTTTTCACTACTCATGTAAAGACCCTATAACACATTATAACCTTAAGGTACTGAATTTGGGAGGGTTTTACCATGTTTTGTAAGTCAACCATTAAAACTAGCTCAACAGTCCAAGTCACAACAATTTCCCCCCAACTCTTCATCCAATGTTTAATTGCTGATTTTTGTATGACCATAGACCTCCATGAATACAAATATCAGTTTTTTAATCCTTCCAAACTCCCTGATCTAGTTTGTATATGCAGATGTACCCATGAAGCATTGCGGTAGGCTTGAGCGATAGCTTATGTCCAAAACATATATGGTCTTCGTGCTTTGTACAAAGGATCCTAAAATTTTTCCTCTGTCTAAATTGCTGTTGTACACTCTCCCATACAAATTTCAGAACCTAATCTCATTCCTACCATCCTCATTCAAACTTTCAGTCCCCGTCACTTACATCCTACTCAGTTTGAGAAATGGCCTTAAAAATTACTAGCAAAATCTTGTTAAAATATTGAGTGGAAGTTAATATCTTGGTTAGATCTTGGCTAGGATATTATAGTGCTATCAGAGCACTTTCCTTGGCTCAACCTATGGAAAGTAATTCTCATTGGAAGATTACAGATGTGGAATTAGTTCCAGTTATGGAAGATTTAGACTTTGAGTTGTATGAGCAAGAAGATTATTCTTATGAGGAGTATGATGAATATTATGATGAGCAGTATGAAGAATATTGCATACATTATGAGGAAGAGAATTCCCAAGAAGTACCTTCCATAAGCATCTCCCATGGGATCATGATTGATAGAACAGACTATGGTTATTCTGATAGCCATATTCAGGAAAAGGTTGCATGTTCTACAGTCAAAATTCAACCTTCTATGGAATAGATAATAAAAGATATAAAAGTTGCATTGGATGCATGTGACTTCAAAATAATTTTTGGATCCTCTTCAAGAAGAGCCTCCAAGAATATTTGTCCTAAGACAACCAAGGAGAAGCAAGACCCAAAGACCAATCATGAAATTCTTGACAGAATGGGAGCAGAATCCACTACAAGCTTCTATGTTGAGACTTTCAAGATCACCTAAGAGGAGATTGGTAAGCTTAATGATGGTGAGACATATGTTGGATCAGATCCAAAAGAAGAACCTAAATCAGATCCAAAGTCACCACATGAGCTACATAGTGAAGCAAAATATGACCACACATTAGTTGGATGTGAAGCTAGAGAATGGGTGGCAGAACAAGGCAACATAGCTCCACTGTTTGAAGGCAGAAGTATGATGAAAAGGTATGGACCTCAATCAGATTTTTGTACCCATGTTCCTTTTGGAAATCATCAGAATAAAATAGAATACATTTTCAGTAATGTGTGCCATGATTTGGAGAAACTAGTTCTCTATAATGAAGCATTTAGTTCTCAATGCTTAGCTCCTCATAAACCAATGACTGTGGGAACATCAAGAGACCCTCAAAGTGTGGAAGAAAGAGGGAATACCATGGTTAGATATAATAATATTTGCAGCATCCATAGGATGATGAGTCACCAAATCATTTGTTAGAAAGACAAGAAAAAGATCCATGCACAACTAAAGATCCAACAGTCAAACATTCGATTGTGGCAACGTGGAAGGTGAAATCACTCCAAATTTCTTCGTGGGTGATTTCAAGATAAGTGAAAAAGATATGGGAATATTGATGATGGTATGACATATTTTGGATCATATCCAAAAGAAGACATCAATAAGATTTGAAATCATCATTGGAACTTCAAGTTGAGGTGGAAGACAAGCCCAAATCAGCTAGGTGTGAACCAAGCAATTTGGGAAAAAAGCCTGCTGCCATAGAAAAACCACATGAGGAGGAAATTTGGGCACAAAGGTATGGCTGCAATTTTGATTTTTGCATGCCTTTGTTGCAGCCCAAGATTTAAGCCACTTCTAGTGAGAATGATGGATTAGAAGATCCTTCTAGTGTCAGAATTTAGAATTTGGAGAAGGCTGAATTGCAAGAAGCAGAAGAGGAGGTTCACCCGCTAGAACTTCTTGCCCTGATTGGACCATTGAAAATGAGTGAGGAAAAAATCAAGGAGGCATTGAAAAACCTCCATGAACTTAATGCTTTGATCTCTCACTTCTGTTGGAGAACTGCATCAATGGAGGAGCAACCCTCTGTTGAAAATGTTTTGCACATGTGGGAAGTAGTAGCAAGCCTTAAAGGAAATTTCTGTCAGCTGCTTTCTGATAGAGATCACTTGCTAGAGCTTGTGAATATCTACTATAATGCTGCAATAAGGAATGATGAGGAGATCAGCAAGATCACTCATATGTTGCAAACTACCCAGGATTCTCTGATTGGTACTCATGGTGCTTGTCAAGAATCTGAGAATAAGATTGAGCAGCTTAATGAGAAGTTGCCAAAATCACTTTTTACCTCCCATATTTCACAAAGTCACAATAACATGGTTGAATTATTTCATGTTCCAAGGGAGGAACCTCATGAGTTGGTGGATCATGAGAAACAGTATGTTTGGTATGTGCTTGAGGAATGTGGAGACAGAGTTGAAGAAAAACAAGCACATGACCTTTTCCAGAATGAACTTGAGAGGTTCATTGAAGAAAGTCACTCTTCCAAGGAAGAGCCAGATGAGTACACCATAGATGGATCAGCCATCAATGGAATGGATACATCCACAACTTCAGTGGATGAAATGTTCAGAAGCATGGCTCACCATTCTTCATTCCCCACTTCAAATTTAGCCACAAATTTTGGGAATGAAAATTTGGTAAAATGATTCTTCCTCTTGGTGTCACATGATGAGCAGGAGGATCCTAAAAGTGAGGCCTATGACATGTTCATTAACCTGCAACAGTTGAGGAAGCCCATGCATATGTGTGCAACCACTTTTGACTAGGAGGCATCAGATCTACACTTACCTTCAATGTGTGGGTCAATTGATGGAGTTTTACACCCTTGGATCAATGGAAGAGAGTTGAGCCATTGGAGGAAGAGGGAGCACCTGTGGAGTTCCATAGAGATCATGAGATCTCTTTATTTGAGGAGGACATACATATGGCTGATCACATTCCATATGATTCAGCAAATAAAAGTGTTTATCCATCCATTGGTTGGATGGGTAGAGGCATCATTGCAATGAAGATCTTGGAAGGTAAAAGGTTCTCTTGTTTCTGCAATAATTTTTTTGTTATAACTGAAATTGTATTGAATTGTGACCAGAAACAAAGATGTATTTTTCAGCCATTATATGTCTCCAGTACACATGCACAAGAGATGCATTCTGATTTGCATTCTCTCAAGAAGTTCTATGTTTGGTGGAGAAGTCTCACAGCTATTCAGTTTTGCATTGTGAGTGGCACACTTCCAGCATGGTGGATGGATCCTGGTATACCCAGGAGTGACAAGTTGTTACAAGTAACAGTGATGATGGATGGTATTCATCAGGGATAATGGGATCCAAGAATTCCTTGGAGTGACAACTTTCTAGAGGTGACAAAAAAATTTGGGTCCTTACAGAGGAAGCAGTGGGATCCAAGAATTCTACTCAATTATCTTAAAAGGGTTAATATTTTTGTTCATAATTTAGTGCAGATAGAGTTTACAGTGCATTTTATTCTTCATAGTCATCTTACATTTTATTCAGATCTTTTTCAAGGCCCCAAGTAAAATATTCAGAATGCTCAGTGGATGGGGACAAGTATAATCAGAGTGGTGCAACAGAAGCTCAGTGGAATCCTAACATTGCTTGAGGACAATCAATCTTGGGAAGGGAGGACTGTCATGTCCCCAATTTTGGTTCATCCAGTACCATGGGCGAAAGGGGACAAGATCAACCCCTAAGGGAATTAAATTGTATTAATTCTATTTTCTTAGAATTAATTTTAGCCTAAGTCTCACAAATTGGAAAATTTATTTATTAAAGTTAATTTTGATAAATAAAATTAATGGATAATGAGAAAGTGGGAGCCCATGTGGAATATGTTGCCAAAATGGATTAAGGGGTGAATATATGGAAAAAAGATGAAGAGAAGGAAGGTGGAGATAAGGTTTCCAAATCAGAAAAAAAGAAACAACTAGAAAAAGCTAAGGAGGGTGCACTTGCCAAAAAACAGTCCAGTTTACCAAAAAGGAAACATCCTGAATGGTGTAGTTTCCATTTAAATTCCCAGTTGACAAGGAAAGCAAGTGCTAATGCAAGAAGGAAACATATAAGGTCAAGGAGGGCATAGTTTCTAAAGGAGAAAGCTTATAAGTCAAAATTGAGGAAAGTATGTCCACTCATGGGTGACCTATTCTCACAGGTCATCAAGCCAAGTAACTTCCCCAGTAGGTCATCCTGAAGTTTATAAAAGAAGCCAACCAACTCCATTTCACAACTTTTGTCATTGTGAATTTTGTATGAGAGCTTTGAAGCTCCTCTAGGTTTGGTGATGTGCCCAAGCCACTCTATGGGTGATGTGCCCCATTCTTTCATTCTCTCTCTCTTTCTCTGTAATAGGTATTGAAGACTATTGGGAAGCCATTAAAGGTCTATTTGCAGCCACTGAAGATAATTTTGCAGCGATTAAAGTTCTAATAGTAGTCTGGGGTCGAATTTCTTTAGTATAGTTTAAGAGTTCAAGAATAATCCTTCTCATTATTCCCTCTCTTCTTCCCCATTCTTCAGTATTGCAGGGTGTTGGTGGAAGTTTGCTCCATTGAAATATCTTCAGTGATCAATGAGATGAAGGATCTGATGTGTGATGGCCATATTCAGAAATAAAGTTGAACTTACATCCATTAATTCAACTTCTATCATGTCCAAGTGATTCTAGTTCGAGATTCCCCAAGGGTGTCATGTTTTGTACTCAAAGAGGTGAAGAACTGAGGGATTGAATCTTCTTTCCTTATGTCATTGGAGAGGATGGTTTTCTACTATTCTTCCAGCCATCAAAGATCTGTAATAAACATCTAAAATCAGTCCTAAAATATTCTTAACTTCTCATATGAATATGCCCCAGAGGCTCATGATGTAATAATGGCTTTCAGTCTTGTTTTTCTAGCTTATTTTGGAGTAGTTTCGCCATTCTAGCAATGTAATTTCGAATGGTAGATGTATGCAGATGATTATATGATTTAGACTCTCTGATATAACTCTCCTAATCCATTACATAAATATTTTCAGCCAAATATATGTTTCAATGAAGGATTGGATAAACCTAGGGGGGTTTTGAAGGTTTTTATGGTATATAAGTTATCTGGAAATGTAATGAGGTGATGTAAAGTTTGATGCTCTGTATTTTCAATCAAATATGTTGTAATAGGTTCATTAAATACAGAAGTAAATATTAGAGTGGTCAAATACAAGTTCAACTCCTCCCCCTATGCTCATGGGGCACTCTCGGAGGATTAGTTTTAGCAGAATTTGCATTAAAAGAGTTATGTTGGTCAGAAACCAATTCTGTCAGTTGTCGCTGCTCGTGTAAAGACCCCAGAACACATTATAACCTTAAGGTACTGAATTTGGGAAGTGTTTACCATGTTTTGGAAGTCAACCATTAAAACTAGCTCAACAGTCCAAGTCACAACAATTTCCCCCCAACTCTTCATCCAATGTTTAATTGCTGATTTTTCTTATGACCATAGACCTCCATGAACAGAAATATCAGTTTGTTGATTCTTCCCAACTCCATGATCTAGTTTGTATATGCGGATGTACACAGGAAGCATTGCGGTAGGCTTCAACGGTAGCTGATGTCCGAAACATAAATGGTCTCCGTGCTTTGTACAAAGGATCCTAAATTTTTTCCTCTGTCTAAATTGCTGCTGCACACTCTCCCATACAAATTTCAGAACCTAATCTCATTCCTACCATCCTCATTCAGAGTTTCAGTCCCCGTCACTTACATCCTACTCAGTTTGAGAAATGGCCTTAAAAATTACTAGCAAAATCTTGTTAAAACTTTGAGTGGAAGTTAATATCTTGGCAAGGATATTACATATTATGTGGGTTATTCTTCAATATTGTTGCAATTCCTATAAGCATGTGGACGCGACCTTTTGGGGGCATTAAAGGATCATAGGCCTGATTCAGATAGATCTATAAGAGAGTAGAAGAGGAATTTGACCCCTAAATTATGAAAGAGTACATTGGATTCCTAAGTGTCTCAATTGAAGAATGGGATCATACTTTCAAATGATAAGCATTCACATTGGAACCAGTTCTTAATTGGAGCTCAATATTTTTGTATTAGTGATAACCATGGTGTAGAATTTGAGAAGAATAATATTTTCAAATTTATGTTTGGAGATCTAAATATGACTCTCTCAACTTTTATTTAGCTTCTTCCTTAAGGATACAACTGTTTTTCATTCACCATTGTTTGCAAGAGATTTCAACAAATGAAAGGACCCATCCCAAGTAGAGTATTGGTTTCCACTTTATTCCAACCACCTTTACAAGGTGAGATCACATTTTTCATGTTTTCCGATTGGACTAATACAAAAGTATTCATGTTTCCCTTCACTATTTTTGTTTCAATGAAATTTTGTGATTTATCTTGTAGAATTGTTACTTGAATATTTCCTATTTGCATATGTTATTTTAGAATACTCTTGTTCTAGTCTTGTTGAGCCCATGTTTTTGTATATTTTACAGTTCCAGATAAACATTCGTTTCCCATTTGACCCTCTCATCGTGACCCTTTTCACAAACTATATTACTAAACTTACTCATTTTGAGAGTTTTACATTCTATAGAGCTTCATTGGGTATTAAATTGATGGTCTGTAATGCCCCAAATTTGGCATTGGGTCACAATGGCCTAATCACATTGGCCCTATTCATTAGAGTTTGTCAAATTGATGCTAAAGGTCAAATAATTGCCAAGGAGGAAAATTACTAGTTTCCCAGGTTTGGGGTGGAAGCTTTGGGATTTGGAATAATGGGGATAATAAATGATGTTTGAACATTAGAATGGAATAAATATTTAATAAAGGATCTAAATAAATATATACAAGTGAAAATCAAAGTGGCATTTCATCATGAAGACATATGGAGGAAGTGAGACCCACATATGGCTAGATTTCCCCACTACATTTGACATCATTCTCTCACCAATTCGAATTCAAGGTGACTGGTAACATACTTGGGGGAGTCCAAAAGGTATTTTTCATTGCATGACTCATCCAAGGTCGAAATATAGAGGAAGAGTAACTCCCATGGAAGAGGAAGAGGCAATTTGGAGCTAGTGAGACACTTGGGCTAGATTCCCTAGCTCTATGACAACAATGATGAAGATGCTATGACACCTATGACACAAATCAGACCTGAAGGCTGACATATGACATATATGACATGTCAGGGATAAAAATAGACTCCAACAGGGTGCTCAAGGGTGTTAGGGCAGCTAAGATGCTTCCACATGTGATTTGGTGGAAGTGGGAGACTAGGAATTGTTGTACAAGGTGCATTCTTTGGAATCTCTTCCCAACATGAGTTGTCATGAGTCTCTTGGAAGGAATTCGACCCATGAAGGACATTAGAAGTTTATAAATGTCAATAACAAAGAATGAAACCAGCTTTTGATCATTTGTAGAATTTGCAATTGCATTTGTGAAGAGGGAGAGCTAGTGGATGACTAGTTTCTTGCCTTAGCCAATTTCGAGGGTGAAAGATTCCCATCCAAGTTGGCAATTAGAAAGGCCATTCAGACCTTTAATTTTGAGCTTTAATGGAGTATTTATTTGCAGGTGTAAGCTACAGGGCAGCTCATGGTTTCTTCTATTGCATCTCACTCCTTCAACCATTTCCAGTTTTGATGGCATATTCTTGATCCTTGAGGGAGGGCGTTTTTGGTGAGCTATTGTACTCTTTGGGGAAGATTTTAATGCCCAATTTATTTTTTAATATGAATTAAATACTTTGTTCTTCATCTCCAAAAATTTTCAGGTCGAAATTCCAAGTAGAAATGTATAAATCTCATTTTTAATGGAAGAACAATGCCATTTCCCCACTACCTTGTTGTGAACCAATGTATTGATGATGATTTCAAATGAATGGATGATTCTCTGATATATTTGTGATCAATATACTGCCATGGATGTATTCTACAAGTTTCATGTACTGTACTTGATCATTTGAATCATTTTTACTTAGTTTAGTTGTATTGGGAGGTGAAATAGTGCCATTTCCCCAAGGGTTGAATTGGGGACTTTTGCAGTTGAATGGGAGAGGGTGAGAAAAGTTGTAATAATCCATTAATGGTGCATATGAGACTTTAATAAAATAATTAACACATTACATACCTCTGTTCATAAATTTGAGTTGGTTTGGAGGCATTTGGGAAGCCATTTTCAGTACTTACCCCAGGGGGGATTTGAACCCCAAATCACTAGTAAAATTGCATAATTGGTCCAGAATATTAAGAGAGTTTGAAGAGGTAATTTGGTGGACATATGTCATCCATAAACATCATATTCAAGTTATAATATCATTCATACACCTTCCTTGAAGATTTGAAGGCATTTGGATTCAATTTGAGACCTAGAGGCCAATACTAGTCAAAGGAAAATCACTAGTAAAGTTACCTACATTGATCAGAATTGAAAGTGGATTTGCAGAAGTATTTTAAAGGTCCAAAGGAATCCCTGAAACACATATTTATGTTCTAATGATATTTATGTTCTAATATGTGTTGGTACATCAAAGATCATCCCGAGCCAAACTAGACAGATTTTTTCCAACTCCTTTTGCCATGATTTTGTCCTAGTGCTTTTGACGACTTCATAGGAGCACTCACTAAACTTCACCAAACTGGCATAGTGAGAGAGTATCAGATGGAATTTGAGAAACTAGCCAATCACACAGAAGGATTGTCTGATGAATTCTACAGGAGTTGTTTTATCAGTGGTCTCAAGGATGAAATCCGCTCAGAGGTCAAAAATTTTTGTCCCAACACAATGATGGAAGTCCTAGGGTTGGCTAAGCTGGCCGAGGACAAGATCGTAGCTCAACAACGCTCCAAACCCACCTTTGTTCCCTTCAGAAATATGGGTTCCCAACGACCTCCCATCATGCCTGCTCCTCAACCAACTCCTATCAAGCAATTGTCTAAAACAGAGATGCAGGCATGTCGAGAAAAAGGGCTTTGTTATAATTGTGATGAGAAATTCACTCAGGGACATAGATGTGTTCCACAAAAGCTCTATCTATTGGATGTGGATCCTCCGGCTTCCTCCAAACTTGATGAAGATGCTCCAGATACAGTAGATGATCAGGTTGACATTCAACACCCGCCTGTTGACACCCCATCTCAGGACAACCCACCCGAGATCTCTCTCCATACTGTAACCGACGTCACCACCCCACAAACAATGCGAGTCAGGGGATACTTCAACAAGCTCCCTCTTACCATACTCATTGATTCTGGTATCACTCATAACTTTATTGATCCTCGGATTGCCAAATAGGCTGATTTTTTTGTCCATCCTTGCTCCAACTTTGAAGTCATGGTTGCCAATGGAGGCACCTTACCTTGCAAGGGGAAGTGCCACAATGTGCGTATCTCTATGGAAGATTATACCCTGTACTCTCACATGTTTTCCTTGTCCTTAGGTGGATGTGATGTGGTTTTGGGCGTTCAATGGTTACGCACACTTGGCCCCATCTTATGGGATTTTGCTGAACTTTGGATGTAGTTTTCAGTCAATGGGTCACAACACAAATTTATGGGCTTACAGCCAGGGTCTCTCTGCATCATCAGTTCACATCGCCTGGAAAAAATACTTAAGAAGAATTCACATGGTGTCATCGCTCAGCTCCATTCCATTCAGATGCACCCATCAACAGTCTCCACTACTTCCTTGGATAGATATGCAGGTGTCTTTACTGAACCAATGAGCTTGTTGCCTTCAAGAGACCTTTCCTGTAAGAATTTAGCCGCATCTACCTCTCAGCAGGAAATGATGACTATTTTGCATACAGTCCAGAAGTGGCAGCCATCCCTATTGGGGAATTATTTCTGCATCAAGACTGATCTCCAGAGTCTGTAAAATTTCCTGGAACAGCGAGTCTCCTCCCCAACAAACCTAAAATGGGTTATCCAACTCATGGGTTATGACTATGCGACCACTTACCAGAAGGGTAAGGAAAATATGGTGGAAGATGCTCCTCCTTGCACATTTGATGACCCATTTTCTCTTATAGCTATTTCTCTGCTTGTTCCAAATTGGTTGCAATCTATTCAATGGGGCTATCTTTTCTATGAACTCCATGCTTCTTCATCAGCAGGGCACTCTGGGCTCCTCAAAACGTATGACCAGGAACAATGTAACTTCTTTTGGCAGGGACTCAAAAGGACAATTCAACGGATGGTGGTTGACTGTGATACTTTCCACATCAACAAGGGTGAAATGACCCTCCTTTTAGGACTGCTCAAACCCTTACACATCCCTCCACAGATTTGGACAACTATTTCTATGGATTTCCTAGAAGCGCTCCAGTGGTATAGTACCACTTCTCAAGGGACACCATATGAAGCAGTATTTGTACATGCGCCACCAGTTCTTCTTCCATACACCTTCAGCAGCTCCCCAGTTCAGGAAATTGACTCAATTCTTTGAAACCGTGATCAACTTCTTCTCATTCTGCAGGACAATTTTCACATGGCAAGAATTCGACTGAAACAACAAGCCGATCAGCACCGTTCTGAGTGCACTTTTCACATCGTTGATATGGTTCTTCTTCGTCTACAACCTTCCATGCAATCCTCCCTGAAACTCCAAAGGCGCCAGTGGCTCGGAATGCAACTCGAGGATGCTACAGGGGACCCACTCCTTCAGATTCTGCATCAATTTCCACATCTAAAGCTTTGAGGACAAAGCTTTTTCTAAGGTAGAGGGGATGTTAGGAACCCATGTCTTTACTTTGTTAGTATATTGTTGTTGGACGCATATGCTTTGTAAGTCGTCCCGTAGTATTTGTTGATCCATAATTTATATTAGCCCATAGTATTGACCCATAATATTGGACGCATATGCTTTGTAAGTCGTCCCATAGTATTATATGTCCCATGGTTTTGACTCATAGTATTGGTGCCTAGACTTAACACATGTTTTGTATTGACACATAGTATTGACCCATGGTATTGGTGCCTAGACTTAGTATATAAGTGTGTGTTGAGGCCTATGAAGGCACAGTGAAGTTAATTGTATTGAGCTTGCTCAAAGGAGGTTGCCCCCTTGAAGTGGCCCGTGATCAATATAAAAGTGATTCTGAGTTCTATTATTTCTGATATCTCGTGTATTTGCATTAATTAGTTATTGCAGGTTCATCACATTTTGAATGGATGTAATTATTAATTATTTGTTGATTCTTATAAGCAATAGTACATGTAGATAGCTCTCCTTTAAGAGAACTAATGACACTTTCATCCATTTGGATATGTTTTGGAATTCTTTGCACTAGGGTCATATGAGGTAATGAATTATCATTTGTTGCATGGAACGCTTCATTGGAAGGCCGTTATGATTCAACACAAGCTTGTGATTGTTCATCCCCTTAATGGTAGCTAGATGGAGGAGGATAGACATCCTCATGGGTAGTCTAAAAAAAATTTACTCGTTCAATAGTAGGTTGGATCTCATGGGTGGCATTAACAAAATTTACTTGTTCTTCATTAGATGGTATGAATGATTTAAATAAAAAATCTCGTGATTTAGATAACTAATATATGCCAAAAGTTCCTGTATTTAATCTTCAACCATATCATCTTCAAATGGTAGTATATGTTTGGAACTTGCTTGTTGTTGGAATTGCAACATTTCTCGATGAGCCCTATGCTTTACTTATTGATTAGGGCCATAAAGGGGCTTCTTCATCTATTTTTCTTGAAAATGAGGGCTCCTTTGTTGAGTGTTTCTGCTTATCCTATCATAAATTAGTAAAGAGACTTGTATGATCTACTATTTTGGGAATTAAAGCATGCCTCTGATTCACCATGCCTTCTCTTTATTTTTCATTAATTTCTTGGCTGATTTTAGGAGGGTTCCATTTTCTTTCCGATCTTCTTATTCTATTACTTATGTTTCCCATTGTCACAACATTCAATGCTAGTATATTTTTTTGCATGCTTTATCATTCATAATCCAATAAAACAAAAATCTTACAATCATGACTTTCCCAATAGGAACGTGTAGAACATGATTTCCAAGGCAAAGTTCGATAGAAATAAGGTTTTGGTGAGACCAAGAATAATTTTTATATCTTAAATAACACATGCATGAAATGTACAAATCACGTGCTCGATATGATCAAATCACATGCATGATATATAGAAATGGAGTGCATGATTTTGCACTTGTAATATTTTGTTTTTCTTCCTCCATTTGATGCCTTCATCGTTAATTTTTCTAGCAAAAACAATACATACACACATTTAACTTATGTAGTTTGTTCCTACCCAATTTTAGGTGTCTCTAGGCTTGCATTCATTACAACTAAAATCAATAATTAAAAAACAATAGGCTTCATTCTATTAGCAACCCTATTGTCTTGCACGGTACCACTTTACATACAAATCCAATATCAAATTGCTATAGCAAAGTGATATGTACTTGTGTATCATTTTTTAGGTTCTATGAGAATATATATTCTCATATGATCATATCAATGGATTAGTATAGTGCACTTATAATAATAATACATATCCACACAACAACATATTGATCTACATTTTTCCATGTGCCATGATTTGTACACGAACACTAAGAGAAACCTCAAGAGCATAATCTTCCCAAGCTATGTCATTTACGCTTCTCTTAGAGATGAGTGCTAGCTAGTTTAACCTAGATTTGAAAGACACTTACTCTGGATAACATATATTTTGTTTGATCTTGTACAAAATCTCCATTGAGAAAAACATAGTGTTTAACAATGCATAAGAATAATCCATCTCCTTCATCATTCCATAGCATTCTTTATCCCTAAAACACTAGATGTCATCCAAAAAATACCTAGGTGACTCTAGTGAGAGAGTTTATCCTAGAAGGATGTTAAAATTATTGAAGAAAAAATATATAGTAATAAGATGATATAAAACATTATCGTTTTTTATTTGTACAAATCACGTATCAAACCGCATCCACGAGATATAAACCAGTGGGTGGCGGGTGATGAGTTAAGGCACACCTAAGTTGAATGGTCGTCAGTTTGAAACCCTGTGGATACCAAAAATACAACCATGTTAAGGGTTGGTTCAATCTAGTCTGGGTGCGATCCCCGGGTTATTTTGACGGCTTAGATGCCCCCGGTTCATGGTACCACTAGCCAACAAAAAAAAGATATGAGTAAACCACGTGCATGTTATGAGAAAACCGGATGCACAATATATGCATATTGCATACATAATGTTTTTCTTTTTCCTACATGTCAAATACGTGAGTAGGTTTGGAATTGTGGCCTAGTTCTTAAAAACACATGTGTGGTATTGTTTTTCATAACAAAAGCAGGTTTTGTAGAACCTTGATTGCACCTAAAAGATCCTCCAACTTCATGTGCATGCCCCTATATTCATTATATTCATTTTCATTTAATCTATTAACAAAATAAATAATAAAATAATCCTAATTTTATGATAATTATTTTCTTCAACGTCACTTTTTTATATTAAAATTTGTAAATAAATATTGAAAAGTAAACAAAAACAACAAAATAATAAAATCCACACAGTTGTGGTTGAATTGTTATAAAGGAATAATAAAATTGTGTTAATAAGACCTTTTGCAAGTATTATTAAAATTTAATATTTTTTATAAGTAATATTAATTTAAAGTTGTGTTTATTCTTATTTCTATTTTTGAAATAATTACACAAATTTTATGGTTAGTGTCAATCTTAATATCAAGTTTTGATTTTAATAAATTGATTTAAAATTTTTAATTTTATCTAAAATAAAGGGATAATGTTGGTAATATTAAAAGAACTAGAATAAATAAAATAAAGATATTAGAAGGAGGTAATCAATCTTAACCTAAAAAATTGAAAAGCCAAAGATAAAATCAATATAGGTAAAATAAGAATGATTTCTCATGAGCTCTTTATAAAACAAAGGCACTCTAGAATTATTAAAAAAAAAAAAATCATCTTTGTGACACTTAGATGATTGAAGATGAAAATTACTTGTCATAGAATATCTTGTAAACAACTACTTTAAACCACAATTACAAAATATTTGTGAGACCTTCCTAGCCTTTTAACTCATTATAATTATGGTGATCTATTGATACTTTTATTAAATCAAAGTTAGACTGATAAACATTAATAACAACTACCTTTATCATTAAAAATTAAAATGACATATTAACTTTGCACAATTAATAAAACACCATATTACAATCTCTTTGAAATAATCAATCTTAAAATTAAATGATTATAAATTAAACATTCAAAAAATTAAAATTAATAAAATAAATTTTAATCTACAAACTATTTTTATACTTAATTAGGTGGGACAGTTAGCATTTTGTAATATGTAAAATCTGAATTTAGCTATGTTTTATTGGAGTTTTGATGGTAGAAATGGATTAGCAATCTTCAAAATCCCAAGGCACTTAAAATTCTAGAATTTGACAGCTAGATTTTGAAAAATTATGGCCAGATTTTTTCAAAATCTTACCTTAAAAAATCATCTATTCCTACTCAAATCATAGAATTTTTAAACTACTCAATATTTATATTATAAAAGTTACCATTATAATATATATATATTGTCATTATAAATTTGATATTGGGTATTATTAATGCATGCATTTCATGTTGGCAGGGACTATAGAAATCCACGCAGTGAGCACTTGCACTAGTCCAAATTGTTCATCCAATTAAGAATTTACTGACTCAAATTTATTTATGAGATCGATAAAAGCATTTCAATATTAAGAAAGTGATTTATACTTTTACAAAACACCTTGCAAGCCTAAGAGGCAACATTTTGCTTATAAATTTGAATGATAAGCGCTTCAAATATTTACAAGTGTGGACTGTCAACTAAGTTTTACAGAAACTTAACCAATAAAAGAAATTTATAGCTCTGTCAAAGCACGTTATTAAACAAAAGAGAAACAGCATTTTAGTTATAAATTTTATTGGCAAGGACATGTATGTGTGCATCGTGATGACTGTAGATATTGTTTTGTCAAAGTTTGCTTATGATTAAAGTCTATGCAATTGGTTTTCCTTTGACCACTGAGCTTTTGAGGAAATCTGTATGAAGTTTAAACAACAATTGTGGCCTAACTGAATGTGGGTAGAATGATGAGAAATATACAAGTTGATAATAAAAGTTACGACCCCATGAAAGAACAAGGAATCTAAGCTTTATATTGGGTATTGATGGGATTTCAATGCATACACAGGAACATCGAACCAACCAGAAAGTTATATCTCTGTCAGCAAGACATCATTAGTACAACAAGCTTGCACTTCCATCTCATTTTATAACATTTCATTTTCTTTATCGGTCAGTAAATTCTGTTGTTACTTACAAACGTATATATATCTTCTTTCATCTGATTCTATTTGCAATCATGCAGCGATAATATTTAGGCTGCACATAAAACCTTCTGTCCCTGTAATCATTTTCAAAGTTTTTCATAATTGTGGCCAGAGGTCAATCCATGTCGTTACCTTATTTTGATGAACGAACATATCATTAAAGTAAGAAACAACACAGAAAGCATGAAATAATTGTCATACTCGAAGTCTACAATTCCAACACTATTTTTGGAAGTAGGAAACTAGAAATCTGAATCGAGAAAAGCGCAAAACACAAGATGTACAGCAACGATAAAGATAAATAGTACTGCATGGAGATAATGGCGAAAATATAGTGAGACTATATGATTACCTGGCTTTTGAAGAAAACAAGTCACATTAATGTTTTTTGGAGGCCTGGTCAAATATTATCTTGGAATTGTAGTCGTGATTCATTTAACAGAGCTTTTCATCATTGTGTGTCACCGATTTTTGTGAAATAAAGCAGTTGTAAGTTCCGGGTGCGGGGAGGTAAGCCCGATGTGGAATCCATAAGAGGCGAAGTTGACAGAAAATTAAGAACCGCCCGTTAATAAGATCCACTCTACAACTTTTGAGGTAACTGTAACGATCCATGTCAATGCATTATACTCGTTGTACTCGTCCCCACAAGTGACAACCGACCCAAAACATATTTGTTCGTTCATTGTATAAACCCAGAGATAAGTATGACTCGAAAAGGGATGTGGACTTTAAAGAAAAATATGTTAAAATAATGAAGTCAAAGTTATAATTTTTTTTAATGTTAATTTTAAATTTAGTATATTGGATTTTTCAACAGTTCATAGGACCAAACTTTTTGAACTGAAAATGTTTAAAACAACTTTGGATTTCAAAAATGTTGAATATTTATGACAAAATTAAAAAATACTTTATATTTATATGTAAATGTGATGGGTTGTTAATTTAATTTTAAAAAGTTATATCAAATAAAAATTATACTATGAAATTTTTTGAACTTTATGTTCTTGTGAATAAATGTAGTCTACATATCTGTTCAAGATAATATATCACCATTCTAGTTAGTTGGTATTACTTTGAATATTAAATTGTTTGTATATTTCATTTATTAATAGAATTTTAGTTACATTGGATTCTTTAGAATCTAGTTTTTGATGTAGTTTGGGCATGTTTTTGATGGTGAGGGTAGAGGGTGTTAAGTATCAAACTAATTAAGCTTGGGAAAGACTATCCTTGTTATGCCAAGAAGCCTCCCATAGGAGAGAAAGAGAGATTCCAAAGTAGTAGATCATATTATGTTGTTATTCAAGGAATCTTTTTTGCAATAGAGGAATACAATGATAGGTCATTTTTCCTAAATCATTCGATCACAACCAATGGCAGTATATACACTTTCGACCAGACATAATTTTAAAGGGGAAACACCCTTTAAGTGAAAATTTAAGCTTATGATCCTTTATTTGAAGACTATATATAGAAGCACATGATTTGGGGAAATAGTTAAATTTGTTAAAAAAGTTATTACTTTGTTCAATTTTTTGGGGATAGTGAAAATAACATCTTCATGTTCCAAAAGTCACTTTTATATGTCAAATATTTGTTGAACAATTAATGATAGAGGCATGTCAGAGATTAATTTACAATATTTATTATAGGACCCACTTGGGAAGCTTTTTTTTTATGCCATCAAGGATATATTTTACATGGTTTAAAACTATTATGACTACTACACAAGATGGATGAATTTTCTATAGGAAAGGGAGAAAATAGTATTGAGTACACCAATATTTTCCATACCTTGCACTCAAAGCTAGGTATCAAAGAATCCAAAATATACTTGGTTATGAAGTAACACAATGACATATAGAGGAACATCAAAATGTAGAATCTCCATTCATCATGTCAACTATGAGGGGGCAACTACGAATTTCAAGTCTCTAAATTTTTCCCAATGGGTCATTATTTGAATTCATAACTAATAAATGTAATGTAAAAGAAAATGGAAATACAAATTTAATCAACACATGCATCATGCATAAACACGCATATTTATCAAACTAAATAAAATCATTCCACATCCATAAATAGAGAATAGTTATTTTCAATAGAAGAATATTCAAGCAATTGGTGTAACATCAATTTTTCCTCCCAACTGTAGGTATCAAGTGCATATTCAACCGTTGAGTTGGGATATGAGGTCATTGAGGTGAAGGAAACTCCTATCGGCTTCTCTCTCAACCTAAGAAGTCATTTTCTCTTAAGCTTAGCCAAACTGCTCACCACTAAGCAATTATAGGAATCTCACTTATCCATCCGAGCCATGACACTATATTATAATGACTGGCATGTTGTGGAATAAATTCATTGCTTGAATATTCATTAACGTCAATGCCATATTAATATGTGAAAGGTGACCCATGGATTCTATATTACAAGAGGTCCTTTTGGCTTCTTTCTGAATGTTCAACTTATTCCTCAATAACCGAAAAATAATTATTTACAATATTTTACACATGTCAAAACAATATTTACACTTTAGGTTTCCAACATTCACCCCCTTAATCTGAAGCAATGTTCATGAGTCCAAGCCTCCTTCCAAACTTTTCAATTTTTTATCTTCCAAGTGCTTTGGTGAATATGTCTACAATTTTCCCAATCATGCAACAATGTCTGGAATGAATTGTCTTGTCCTCTACATGATACTGAATTAGATGGTAGTCCATGTTAATGTTCTTTGCTCTATCATGGAATACAGGAATGGGTCCCCACCATGAACTCTGTGATAATTGTAGTAGTTCACAACAAAATGTAGTAGCGCAGACTCTAAATGACATGGACGGTAGCTAATGCCAACTTATCAACGTAAGAATACTTAATCTCAGGAGCTATTTATGCGCGCGATAAATAGTAAATGACATGCTCTTGGATCTTGTCATCCTCCTGAACAAGTACTATGCCAATTGTGTATACAAATGTAGCCAAAAATTCCCATGAAATCCTTGGTATAGTCTGGAGGGCTTAACAAGGGGGCTTATAATAACGCCTTTTTCAAGGCCTCAAATGAAGTTTGAGCAGCCTCATCCCAAAGAAAATAGGTGTCTTGTTTGAGCAGTCTCATGAAACCTTTTGTGAATTTGGCAAAGTTAATGATAAAACATCGTAAGAATTTGGACATACCTTGTAGAATTTGAAGTTGTCGTAGGGTTCGAGGAGGAGGCAGATTTACAATAGCCCCAACTTTGAGTGGATTGACCATGATGCCCCGACTGGATACGATAAAACCCAGTAAACGTTCGGACTCGACATACAACACACACTTATTAGGATTCAGATGAATATTATAGCATCTGCATCATTCAAACACGATTCTCAAATGATCAGGCTGATCACGTATCTTCTGAGATCGCGCTGGGAGATAATCAAGATAGGGTTCAAGTACATGTTTGATATCATGAAAAGCGAAGTTCATTGCGTGCTAGAATGTAGCCCCTAAATTCTTTAGTTCGAATGGCATCTTCCAATAAGAGATGGTCCCCCAAGGACAAATAAAAGTTGTTTTATGTTGGTCTTCAGGTTTTATCTGAATCTTGTTATATCTTGAACAAACATCCATGAAAGAAAACATTTCATGACTCGCACATGCATTGATAATCTGGTCTATGAATGGTGTGGGGTATTTGTCCTTAGGACAATCTTGTTTAAGTCCTGGAAGTCTATGCAGACTCAAATGGTTCTTTGATTCTTATCAACCAGAATAGGATTAGAGACATAGATGAATCCAGCTCTAACCACTTTCTCAACTTCTTCCTTGATGGTAACTGCTTTTCTAGGATTTACCAAATGGAGCTTCTATCTCACAGGTTTAACATTTGGATAAGTTGTGGTGACATGATCCACGATGGCGGGGTTGATGCCTTCCATCTCCTTGTAAGACCAGGAAAACACGTCGCGGAATTCCTTAAACAGATTGGTGTACAAAATGATCTCATCGAGAGAACAATCTGCTCCAATGAAAAGGTTTTCTACAATGCCAGGTTTGATGGAGATGTCGATCGGAATTTTTCTCAATATGTTTGTCATATTCCCATCAACATAAATCTTTTGTATAGAAGGGGTAGTGGACAAATTGACATCACCACCAAGTCTGACTGGAAAATCTCCTCTCTCAATTTTGTCCAGATAAGGAAGAAAATAAGACCAATGATGCATATGTTCCCATGGGTGTTCCAGGCCTACCATGGCTTCCAAAATGGCCTCGTCAGAGGGAAAAACAATATCCAGACAATCAAAAGAGTGGGTAGAGTTGAAAGACTATGCAGGGGCATAGTCCATATCTGATTCTGTGGAGACAAACGGAGTTGATATATGTTATGTTGCAGCACTCTGTGATGCTTGATAAGCCACTTCTGCAACAGACAGGGGAACGGTTGGTTCTAACCGAGTAGGGCGAATCCAAGGATCAGTTGTTTGATTGACCGTGGAAATCTCCGAAGATGAGAAATCAATGGTACTCGTCGAACCAATAAAGTTAATGGGATAAGGTACGTCGAATGTGCCCATCAGTTATGAATACATGCCTACTCCCAACCTCTCACTAGGTGGGTGAGACTAATCAATCAACATAATTGTAGAATCCGATGAAGCATTGTTTTTTTTCTTAGTGAATGAAATTTTATCAACCGTGATGATCTTTCCTTCATGAGGGAACATTAGTACCCAGAAAACGAACGATGGGACAACTTGCATCACATACACGCTCCTTCCTAACAAAAAATTGTAATCAAGAGGAGCATCCAACACTTCAACCTCCACAGACACCATCTTATTGATAAGTTCAACATCAAAAACAGGAAAGACTCCATGTGGATGGAAAGATCTCCCATCAAAATTCGTAAGTATAGTGTTGTAAGGAGCTAACTTAGGCGAGCCTATGGCCTTCCAACAGAAAATTGACATTACACATGTAGATGCATCCTCATCCACAATAGTTCTTCTAATTGTTTTAGGGCCATGGCCTACTTCTATCCGTAGGGCTACATGATACAACAACCGGGGTTTGATATTAGACATATCAAACTGAGCAAGCATACAAGATGAGTCCAGGCTCCCCATCGCCACTATAAGTGCATTCCCTTGTAATGTCCCCATTCAAATAAATTCATAACAAGGAAATTCCATCAATCCTACTAGTTCCCTAGGTTAGATGGAGACATGAGGAATTGCAATAAGGGAGATAATAAATGGTGTTTGGACATTAAAATGGAATAAATATTTAATAAAAGAGATAAATAAATAAATACAAGATAAAATCAAAGTGGCAATGGTTCATGAAGAAACATGGAGGTTGTGGGGCCCACACAAGCTAGACATTTTGTGCCACATGGTATCCTCCTATTGTAAATTAGAATCCATGGAAATCCTAAGGTTCTTGGGAGGAGTTGGAAGGCTCATACACTTGTAAATATGCATTATAGGTTGAATTGGGATGGAAATGTAACTCCCATAGAAGAGGAAGAGTCAAATGAGGAGTTATTGAACACTTGGACTAGATTCCCTAACCTATATGACAACAATGATGAAGATGTTATGACACCTATGACAAATTGTTGACCGGATTGATGACATCTGACCAATATGACATGTTAGGCCTAAAAATAGTAGCCAAGAGGGCACTCATGGGAGTTAGAGAATCCCAAAGGATTCCTACTCGAATTGGTGGAAGGTGGAAGGCTAGGAAGGGGAGGAAACATGGAAAATCATGAACCACTCCCTAATTCGAATTGGCTTGGAGTATTTGGATGGATTTCAAACCTTAAAAGTCTAAGGATGTTTATAAAATATAGGGATCAACCAAGAGAAGGGATTTTTTTCATTTTGAGAATTTGCATTTGTGAAGAGAGCTAGTGGAATACTAGTCTACTTGCCTTAGCCAATTTCGAGGGTGAAAGATTCCCATCCTAGTTGGTGTGTGGAAAGGCCATTCAGACATTTCATGGGAGATTTAATGGAGTCTTTATTTGTAGGTGTAATCTACAGGACAAATCGTGGTTTCTTCTAGTGTAGTTCATTCCTCCAACCATTTCCAGTTTTATTTGGATATTCTTCATCCTTGAGGAGAGGCACTTTTGGTGAGCTATTGTACTCTTTGGGGGAGCTTCTACTACCCCATTTATTTTTTAATAAGATGAATATACTCGTTTATTCACTTCCATAACTCTATCAGGTCGATATTCGAAGTGAATATATGTAAAATTGATCACTAATGAGAAAATAGTGACAATTTCCCCACTATATTGATGTATACCAATGAAATGTTGATGAATTAGAATGGAAGAGTGTTTCACTGATGTATTTATGATGAATGGAATTTTATTAATGAGTTTCAAAGTTTCCATGTTCAGTACTTAAGCTTTTGGAGTCATCTTGCTTATTTTTTATCAATTGGAGATAATTTAATGCCATTTCCCCCAAGGTCGAAACTAGTCTTTTGCTTCTGATTTTGAGAGTGTTGCAGCAAACCAAATTAATTGACTGGATATGTATTTTAAGACCCTCTTAATTTCCACTTGATTGTCCCTACCTCTTTTCAGAAATTTGAGAGGGTTCGGTACCATTTGGACAACCAACTTCACCCCTTACCCTAGGGGGGATTTGAATCTCAAATTGCTAGTAAAATTCCATACATTGGCCAGAATCTTAAAGGGGTTTGTAGAAGACTTTGGATGGTTCTAAATCATCCCTGAACATCATAATAAAGTCCTAATATCATTCATACACCTTCTCTAAATATTTGGGAGCATTTGGAGCAATTTGGAGACCTAGACCTCAAAACTAGTCAAAGGTCGAACTAGGGAAAAAAGTTGAAAATTTCACTATTTCAATAAAAATTAAAAAAGGGACATTACAAGTGGTATCAGAGCATGGTATTGGAACTTTATATGTTTAACTATTCATGAATACAAGGAGTCAATCAAATAATCCACCATCCTTAGAACCTGAAATTGAAGGTGTTGTTGTTGAAGAGGAATAAGTAAGAGAAGAAGAAGATCTTGTTGAAACTATGAATAAGGGACTCTCTGATGATAAGGAGTATATTAAACTCATAAAACCCCTCTTTGAATACATGACCAATAACATGTCCCATCACCTTATGAAAGGATTCAAATTAATGGCTAGCTAACTTGGAAGAAAAACAGTAATAGGAGGCAATAGTAGTTCACATTCAGAAGGAAAGAAGACAATGGGTGAGCATATTTTTTCAAGCACATGACCCCATAATAGACCTAATGAATTTCAGATCACACCAAGGCCTACTGCACCTAAATTTCTTGTTCCCAATGAAGAGCCTAACACCCAATTTGATATGAATGAAGTGGTAAAAGAATGGGAAAAGTTGAGTGAGGATTGTAAAAGGACTCTACCATTTGACCAATACTTTACTGTCTCAAACAAACTCAAGAAGAGGGGGGATAGTAGGGCTCTATTCCAAAAAAAAAAATTAAATTGTGCAATTGGTAAAATTCCACTTTCTACTTTTGATGGTTCCTCTCAAAGTTATGCTAACACTTGGGTGCAAAAACTAGATGTGTATTTTCAGTTGAATCCAATGGTGGAATATGATGCCTTAAAAATGGAAATTTTGCATCTACAAGGAGATGTTAATGAATGGTGGTTCCATGGTTTGAAAACTTTGGGACATGATCAGGTTGTAGCTAGGGTTTTACCCCTAGCTTGTGCCAATGAGCACCTACTAAGGAGAATGGACTCCTTAGTAGCAGTTCAGTATATTAAACTAATTATGCAATAAACAAAACATTAAATTATTTCTAATACAAGCATGAAGCATAAACACCAAAATGAAAGAATGTCTTTGTATTGATGTTACCTTGAGTGTCAAGGTTGGTGAAGCCCTTTGCAGTGTCCAAGAGGATGCTCCAAGCTTCAAGAATGCTCCTTCTCCTTCTCCAAGGTTGGGAATGGGCCAAAGGTGGCTCTCAAGGTGAAAATAGTTCAAAGGTGAACTAGGGTTTCGAGAGAGATTTTGGCAGAGTAAGGGTGCTTGTGATTGTGGATATGGAATAAGGGATCTCCATCACCTATTTATAGTTTTTTGGTGGTGGAGTGCTGACCCATGGTTTTGGGAAACACATGGTTTTAGGCAGCTGTATAGGGTTTTTTTCTCCTTTTCCTCATTATTTTATATTTTTATTCCCTTTTTAGGGGATTTTTGCTATTTTTGGAGGAAAAGGGGGTTTTTTAGCCTTTTTTAGGCTATTTTGATGGTTTTGTGGCCTTTTGGAGGCATTTTAGGCCTTTTGGAGGCTTTTTAATGGGATTTTTGGGATTTTTAATGGAAATATGGTAGGCAAATGGACAAATGAGTCATATAATGTGGTAAATGAGCTAGTGAGCACTTTTTGGGTGTTAACAGATTGCCCCCTGATGTGCGAGGGCAGGAGCTCATCGTATGGCCGATGGACATCATAAGTCATGAATGGTTTTCCTGGGTGTGGAGAGAAGAGAAGAAACAAACTGGAGCCCGGAACAACGATCCCGAACAACTGCAAGAACTAAAAGTACATAACCTCAATAAAGGATGAAGAATCATCTGATCATATGGACGAGGCGGGCATTCCCATGCTCGTATCAGGATATAACATAATAACAACAATGGGGTCCAAAAATGGGGACCTGAAATATACATGACCTCAAATACTGACTGAGGAATAATCTCAATATATGGACGAGGCGGGCATACCCATGCTCGTATCAAGATACATAAATATAACTGTAAGGCCCGAAAAAGGGGGACCTGTAAGGTACATGACCACTGTGTACATCATAAGAGTCCAGAGGGGACACAAATCTGGGACATACTGCTCAACGGATCATGTGTGAACTGCAGAACTGGTGCACCGGAACAATCAACAGTGCTACTGAGTGTGGTACCAAAGGAACTGATGAGCTGCTGGATCATAGTGACTGGGGTCATACTCTCCATGGTACCCTGACTGGAACTGAAACTGGGTACTCAAGGAAGCATGGAACTGGATGGCTTCCGAATACAAACGCCAACGCAGCCCGGACATCCACGGGAACATACAACTGGGCGTTCCAAAGTGACTCACCAATGTGCTAGAGTCGGGGGAAATCCGGGGTCTTCGACTAAAAACTGATGGGATATAATCCTACGCGATCCTCAACGATGCGATCAAGGTGCTGAAGTCGAGCATGTGAGGAACAACCACTCGGAGAGGCAATGATGTCTCCTCTCAGAATGATCCGTAGGCACTTACCACAGATGGTGATAAGTCCAAGGCGTAGGGACCTCTGGGCCTATCCTCTGGAATAGAGGAGCTGTCGTCGACAGAGGGAGACCTGCAACTATCAAGGCAATGATGTTTCCTTGACAGGAGCGCGAGGTACAAGACCGAAATGTGATAGTACTGATGGCAGAACTGATAAACTGTGGGGGGACAACTGGGCAAGTAGAGCGGGTGGACTCAAACTTCCTTTGTTCAGAGTATGATAATGGGAATGATCTGGAAGCATATGAAACTGACTCAGGGGAAAGGGATCATAGCTGTAATGGATCTGGGTGAATAACTGGCTGAGGGAGACTCAAGCTGGTGTAACATGGCAGGAGACTGCAGAATACTCTGAACAAAGGCGACCTAATTGGGGGTGCTGCCGAGATGATAGATCAAAGTGCCAAGAGGCACGGGGGAAAACTTCTTCATGGGTTAAGGAACTAGAAGAAGTGTGTGTAAAATGGTACTGTCGTGTGGATTTTACGAGCCCAGGACAGTTCATGCTCGTGGTTGCTTTCAATTTTAAGGAGTCTGAAAGCGATAAGAAGACTCTGAGGTAGTGGAATGGTACTGTCGTGTGGATTTTACGAGCCCAGGACAGTGCATGCTCGTGGTTGCTTTCAATTTTAGAGAGTCTGAAAGCAAGTAAGAAGACTCCAGGGGGTTGCTTTTTCGTAGATTTAGTCTCCAAGGCCCAAAGAAGCATAAAAGGATGCAATGAAGAACTCTTCTAGCCGGTGTGACTAGAGTATTCCTTTTTCGTAATTAGTCTACCAGGTCCGGAAAAGGGTTAAACTTATACCAGATAGACGCCCTTTCAGGTACTTTAACGAGCATGAAAGGAAGCAAGATTGCTCGGCGATCTTTTCATTCTTTTAGGAGTCAGAAAAGAGCTTAACGGAAACTCCCTAAGTGCCTTTTTCGTAAAGGACTTGTCCGGCCCGAAAAAGGGATAAAATTATACCGAACAAAAGGAATGGCCAGGCAAGGAGGAAGTGTTCAATCAAGGTTTAGTAATGATGACCAAGCATGAGGGTAGGTGGGAACACTGATGGGCCTCCTTGCGGGGAAGATGAAATGGTGGCAAAATAACGAAACAGTTGCAGTATGACAGGAGTGAATGGCTCATGTAAAAATGTGGAACAATCCGATGGCGGCCGATGTGGCGCGCAAACCGAGGCAGCAAGGTGTTGGGACACAATGTTGAAATTGTACCAAGTGAGAGCGAGAAATGATCTCAAGCATCATCACGGGCTCGGAAAAATGAATCCGGCGATATAAAGGATGTCAAAAACGGGTGACGGCCGATGTGGCACGCAAACCGAGGTGACGGGGGCATTTTGAAAAATGCCCGGAAAATCTGGAGGTGAGAGCGAGAAATGATCTCTAGCATCATCACCAGCTCGGAAAAATGAATCCGATGATATGAAACATGTGAAAAATGGAGAACGGCCGATGTGGCACGCAAACCGAGACAACTAGTGGCGTCTGGACACAATGTTGATATTGGTCCTAGTGAGAGCGAGAAATGATCTCAAGCATCGTCACGGGCACGGAAATATGAATCCGGCAGTGCAAATGGTGCGAAAAACGGAGTTCATAAGGACTCCGGAATGGTCAAAGGAAAGAACTATGCATATCAAATCAAATCAAACATACAAGTGACACGTGACCTCAAAAATGGTTGAGATCACAAGTGTGAAAAAGTGAGCAGGGTTAATGACTTGCCCCCATGCTATGTGCATGGGGTTTGTGATTATGGATCACATATGTGTGGGTTTGAACAATGGGTTCATCGACGTGCTGAGATAGATGTGATGGGGAAGGTTCAAAATGGTTGATCATGCCCCCTATCCCAGGGTCGAGGGAATCTATTATGCCCCTTGACTCAGAGGTGTCAAGGTGGTGCTCTATAATGGTGGGGTCAAGCCCGGGCATTTCGGTATAGGACCAGGCAAAGACATCATGGAATTCTTTGAAAAGGTGTGTGTAGTCCTCAATCTCTTGTTTACTGCAGAATGCTCCTAAAGTAATGAGTTCAGGGGCACGACCTGGAGCAGCAATATCGACTTGAATGACAGGTGAGATGTTGGCCATGTTTCCCTCCTCGAAGGCATCAGGAGCAGGAATAGGGTCCTTGAACCAGTCAACCTTGGTGGGGAGGAAGTCTTTAGATTCGACCGCGTATTGGGTAGCGGTGCTAGAGGAAGACGCTTCTGGAATGAAATAGGAACGGTGGTGCATATCATCCCAAGGATAATCCGGGGCAGTTAGCGCCTCAAGAATCTCCTCATCAGTATGGAAAGTCTGTGTCGTCAAATCGGTTGACGAGGGGGTAGTGGAAGTATTGGTTGAAGAGATCATGTAGATGGTATTAACCTCTCCGGAAGGTGAAGAGTCTGGGGGGTAGATCTCTTCAATGGTAGGTGGTGCCGTCTCAAGGTCCAGATTGTTCATCTCATAAAGAGCTGCTCTGTAATCCGGGAGATCAGGACAATGATGTGAATAGTGCCCGTAAATACCGCAGATAGCGCATGAGTGGTTGGTACGTAGGGACTTATCTTTAGGCTTAGGAGTGGGGTTTAGTTCGACAGTTGGGATGTTGGGGTCATCATCGAGCATTTGCATGTGTTTCTGTAATGCGGGTAACTGTGGGCATTGGTGGGTCGCATGGCCCAACTCGTCACACAGCGAGCATTTGGGAGGAGCACGAAACACTGGAGGGTTCTTGACTGTCTTGGGAGGTGGGACAGCAGTGTAAGGTTGTGGACCTCTGCCCCCAGTGGGTTGAAGAGGAGGAGGAGGTGTCGTGGAGGACGAAGGGGTAGGGACCCCGGGAGGTGGGTGGGTGGTAGTAGCCATGGGTTGCACCGGCTGGAGGACGACATCAGGTGTCGGCGGGCGAACGGGAGGCGATAGGTACCATACAGGTAATCCCAAGGTTAACCCAGGGAGGCTAAGGGTAGCCATGACCGGGGCGCTTACTACTCCTGCTGGAGGAACTAGGAAGGGGATCGTATGGATCGGTGTAACACCAATGTGACTAGGTACCAAGGGTGGTTTAGGCAACAAAGATGGTTGATTGTTAGGTGGTAGGATGTCATGGGACAAGGTACATAAGTCAGACATTTCGGGCGTAGATGATGGCGGAGGAATGGATTGAAAGGTGGAGGTCATCGGCGCGTCTGAGTAGACTCCAGGCCCCGTAGAGGAAACAAACGAGGTGGAGGTAGGAGAAACAGGTTGTTCAACCATGGGGAGAACATTTTCCGGCGCCGCTGGAGCACTGGGATCATAGTAGGTGAGCTGGTCAATCTTAACCACGCGTCCTTCATGGGGGAACATCATGGTGCGAAAGACAGAAGAGGCAACCGCCCGCATGGCATACATGTAGCTGCGGCCAAGTAGAAGGTTGTAATCCAATTGGGCATTGATTACCTCTATATCAATAAGGACTGTTTTACCACCTAACTGGACAGGAACGTTGGGCAGGAGGCCTTGGGGCTGGGGCCGAACGACCGTCGTAGGCACGTAACGCAGTGGTGGACTGCTGGAGAGGAGGGGATCCTAGCTTCTGCCATACAAATGTAGACATAACGCATGTGGAGGCACCCTCATCGATGATGCACCGATGGATAACAAGGTTCCTAACGGAGACTGTAACTTGGAAGGCTAAGCTGGAAGGTAGGCGTGGTTCAGACTGGTCTAAATCAAACGCCATCAAATGTGAATCAGTTGGGTCAATCCCCCCGATGGCGGAAAGTAAAGACTTGCGCTGGGAAGGGCAGTTCTTCAAGACTTCTAACGCAGACATGGCTGCGGGAGATTGGGCTAGGTCATCTACAATGTTGTAGTTTGACGCAGCACGCGCATTAGGGTTATTGTTGATTCGGCGCAGTGGGAAACGAGGTGCTTTCGCAGCGCCGTCTGTGGGAGGCGGAGGGATACGTAACGCCTGATCGGTGGGGTGGGCGTTAGTAGTTTTATCCGTGGGAGTGGCTTCAGAGGTGGAGCCATATTGGTTCCGACGGGTCTGGAGGTTGACGTCAGCTGATGACATCATCAGTAAGTGGTGGGTACCTGAGTCAAACATGGGTTGATCAGGGGCAGCGTAGGTGATCTGTTGTTGTTGGGGTTGCACGTTAGCTTGAGGGGCCAACGGCTGAGTGTTCACCACGCCTTGGGTCGGTAAGGGGTTTTGCAGCACCAAAGGGGGTTGCTGAGGTTGGGGGGGGTTGGGCGGTGCTTGGGGAGCCGCATGCCCTTGGCGATGGGCCTCGTCAACCCAAAGCTGCCGAGCTCGCTCCAAGTGTGGGCAAGCATGGGTGTAATGTCCATAGACCCCGCAAATAGAACAAGGGTGATTTGTTCGGAGATTGGGGTTTTTGGCCTGCTTGGGCGGGCGATCAGGGTTTTGATTAGCGGGTGCCGCATTGTTATTGTCAGGGGGATTAGCCGGTTGACCAGCTTGGTCCGCAGGTTGGTTATTTCCCCGATTACGGCCTTTGCCGCGGTTCTGTTGGCCCTGGTTACGTTGGTTATTCTTGTTTTGCTGCGGGTTATGTTGGGCGTAAACTTGCCCTTGGGCAGCAGGTGGATTTTGAGGTTGCGCAGGTGCAGGAGCAGGCTGCGGAGGATGATATGTAGGTTGAGGCTGAGCAGGTGCAGCAACTTGAGGGGATTGCTGATAGGACTGCGGAGCAGGTTGTGGATGTGCCGCAGGGGCTGCCTGGGGCGGATAATAAGCTGGTGGGGCTTGGGAAGGCGCAGGAGCTGAGGCAGCCTGCTGATGGTAGTAAGGCTGAGGGGCGACTGGAGGAGCATAAGCAGGAGTCGCATACCCAAAGCACTGAGGTGGACACGAAGGTCCATGGGAATGGTGATGTGTCATGGGAGCATATGAGTTGGTTGCTCCAGACTGGGAGGTAGCCCTCGACAGGTCGGGGCCAGGGGTAGGCCGTGCTATAGAAAAGGGTTGGGGATGCGAAGAAACACGGCCAATGATACCATCAGCAGCGTGGGATGCCCCCGGCGCATCATGATGGGAGGACTCGCCGCGAGGGGCGTCAGGTATAATGGTATAAAGGTAACCCGACTGGGCGTAAATGAGGTCGAACTGCTGTGCCTTAAGGATGGCCTCTTCTTCAGACTGGGGTCTTTCTGAAGCTACATCCTTAGCGATGACAGGAAGCAGGGACTTGAGGAACCAATCGAGGAAGATACGGTCATCTAGTTTAATCTTGCATAAGCTATGGCGTCTACGCCACTCATGGATGTGGTCCGTGATATGGGTAGCTGTGTTTTGTCTACAAGATAGAAGGATCTCAACGCCCGCGTCATAGCGGACTGGCAACTGGAAGAACTGCAGGAAGGTCGAGGCCAGGGAAGAAAAGGTGGCGTGGGTCCCATGAGGCTGCTCAATATACCACTTGGCTGCAGAGCCAGTGAAGGTGCGCTGTAAGAGACGGAGGCGAACAGAGTCATCCACGATGGAGTTAGAGGAACACCATAGGTGGAAAGACATGATATGGTTTTGTGGGTCCTCACCGGCCTTACCCTCGAATTTAGGGATGTCAGAGGGTAGTTTGGTAGGCATATGAGGCCATGTGGGGTCGTGTCGAATAGGATCGTTGGTCAATCTGGCCAGGTCAGGTAAGTTGAGGCTAGCCATGAATGGCAAACTGGAAGAAGGCTGCGACACAGTAGTGCTGTGGACCAAGTTGGGGCCAGTGCCCCCAAGTGGAGGGACAAGATTTAGGGTGGTGCCCCCAAGTGGGGGAACTGAGGTAGTGAAGGATGGTCCAGCACCACCATTGGTAGTGTGAGCCACTGATGTAGTGGGGATGGGAATTCCCGCTGTGGGTATAGGTACCGTGAGGGGAACGGTAGATGGTTGCCCCATGGAGGGCATACCAAAAACAGGTGTAGTAACTGGTGTAGTGGTGGATGTGCCACCAATGGTCCCTATGACGAATGGAGTGGAAGTCGTACCAGCCATGGGGCTAGTAGGGGCAGTATAAATAGGGTTCTCAGACTCTTCGTCAGAATCAGAGGTAAAGTAAGGTGCGTCACTATCTGGTGACGGAGACCTACGTCGCTGACGGGTGGAGTCAAGTGACAAGGCTCTAGATCTGTGATGAGTGGTATCAACGGACAATGATCGGAATCTATGACGAGTGGTGTCGAGAGAACCGTGCTGTGGGGGCTCGCCCCTGAGGCGCCGAGAATGTCTCGGGGACTCAATGGTGACAGATGGTGTCTAAATCTCTGTGGGTTGAGGTGAGTATAAAAACAGCTCAAAAATCCTAATGCAACCGAGTGTGCAGAAGGAGAGCTAAAGAGCAAGGCACTCAGGCCAACAACCAACTCAAAACACCCACTGCAACAGCTGTGCTACAATAGGTGGAGTAACAACAAAGATGGTCAGAATACCAACAAGCAGCAGGTTTCCTAAAAAAGAAAAATGGTGGACTCACTAGACCAAGGGAGGTAAAGGAGCATGCAAACACCTAGCTAAAAGTATTCTGACTTAACTAAACATATCCTCTGCAAGGTGATGAAATCCAAGTCAGACAATATGAGTAGGAAAGCCAAGTGGCTATGATATCCCCCTACCGGGAGGGATACCGGGTAGTCAATCCTAGAAGAAAGGCAACTAAGATACCCCGTTCATGACACGTCCAGAAAGGTGAATCTGCCGTTTAGTTCGTTGACCGCAATACCCCTATACAGGGATATCCCGCGAACCGCGAAAGGTAGCCCTTCGGTTACTGAATGGAGTGCGGTATTCCACTCAGGCCTCCGGAACCAGTCTCCCGACTTCAACCCTCCTAAGGGAGAGGCCCTCTGATAAACTGGTCGTGACCGTGCCAAAAAGTACTAGGGGATTTTGGTTCCCTAGTTGGACAACAACTATGTCTCAAGTGAAATAACCAAGGGGTGTTATTGGAAGCCTATCCCCCTGATCCTACCTAACTACAATGATTCTTTTGTGTTCCCCAAGTGGGGTTAGAATGTTGGTTTAGTTAGGTACTTTTTAAGGCTCACTTGATTTAATGTGACAGAGTGTGTGCTCGTGAGGTGTTGAACCCAAAAACAGAAGTGCCACAAGGGAGGGCAACTTCCACTCTATTAATAATGCTGAAATTGATTCTTTTAATTTGCAAAATTTTCTGAAAATAAAAATACTGAAATTTTAAAAAGATTCTGTAAAAGGAACAGAAATTATGTTGCAGAAAGGCTGTAAGGAAGTAGGCTGCAGGTGGGACAGAGGGCTGTTCAAATGCAGAAAATATTGCAGCAAGAGGGGCTGGGCTCAAAAACAGAAAAAGAGCAGAAATCAGACCGCGGGTCTGTGGCGGGTCAGAACAGGCCGACCGCGGGTTTGAGGGCAACAGCGGCGGTCAGGTCGCGGCTATCGGGCCAATAGTTGCAGTCGGGACGCAGGAACAATGGAAAAACAGACAGTCGGGTCGCGGCTAAAAGGCTAACAAGCGCAGTCGGGACGCCCGAAAGAGGCAAAAAGCCGCAGTCGAGACGCGTGAACAAGGCCGATAGGCGCAGTCAGATCGCGGCAAACAGGCTCGTTAACCACGGTCAGATCGCAGGTAACAGACTTGAATCCGCCGACTGAGCGTCGGAAGCAGTCTGAGAGCCACGGTCGGATCGCGGGTAAAGGCCTTAAAGGCGCGGTCGGGACGCGACTGTAGAGGAAAAAGACGCGGTATGCAGCGGCCGAAAGGGACAGCCGAAAGAAAAAATTTAAAACGGAAACCAGAAATTCGAAAACTAGGGGAGTCGCCAAAACTGTAGCTAGGGTTTTACCCCTAGCTTGTGCCAATGAGCACCTACTAAGGAGAATGGACTCCTTAGTAGCAGTTCAGTATATTAAACTAATTATGCAATAAACAAAACATTAAATTATTTCTAATACAAGCATGAAGCATAAACACCAAAATGAAAGAATGTCTTTGTATTGATGTTACCTTGAGTGTCAAGGTTGGTGAAGCCCTTTGCAGTGTCCAAGAGGATGCTCCAAGCTTCAAGAATGCTCCTTCTCCTTCTCCAAGGTTGGGAATGGGCCAAAGGTGGCTCTCAAGGTGAAAATAGTTCAAAGGTGAACTAGGGTTTCGAGAGAGATTTTGGCAGAGTAAGGGTGCTTGTGATTGTGGATATGGAATAAGGGATCTCCATCACCTATTTATAGTTTTTTGGTGGTGGAGTGCTGACCCATGGTTTTGGGAAACACATGGTTTTAGGCAGCTGTATAGGGTTTTTTTCTCCTTTTCCTCATTATTTTATATTTTTATTCCCTTTTTAGGGGATTTTTGCTATTTTTGGAGGAAAAGGGGGTTTTTTAGCCTTTTTTAGGCTATTTTGATGGTTTTGTGGCCTTTTGGAGGCATTTTAGGCCTTTTGGAGGCTTTTTAATGGGATTTTTGGGATTTTTAATGGAAATATGGTAGGCAAATGGACAAATGAGTCATATAATGTGGTAAATGAGCTAGTGAGCACTTTTTGGGTGTTAACACAGGTTACTACCTATGGATAATTTTTTGATAGGGTATTAGAGATATTTGAGCAAAAGGACCCATAATTACCTTTCAAAGAACTAGCCCAATTGAAGCAAGTGGGAACCCCTACTGATTATATGTTGGAATTTAAAAAATTATCAGTGAAGGTGGCTGATGTATCTATGGGAAGATTAGTATTTATTTTCACTAAATATTTGGTTGAACCCTTAAAAGGTTTATTTAAATCCCACAAACCAGCTACAATAAAGGATGCTATGAGCTTGACTAGAGATCTCCAAAATGTGTGCTTCCTAGAACAAGGTTTCCTCCCAAGCCTAACTTCAAATTTGAAAAGAAGCCTTGGAAAAGAGATACATTTGAAAAGAATCCTTGGAAAATGGATGCATTTGAAAACAATAAGAAAGAGGGAATAAACAGGGAATAACTTAGAAGAAAAAAATTGTGCTACACATGCTTTCAACCATGGGCACCGAGCCACAAATGTACTAAAGGAAAAGCTCAATACATTGAAGCATTTTCTGATAATGATGAGTATGAAGGGGGTATGGATGAAGAAGGACATATTTCAGATCAAGAAGAGGGATATGATACAACATAACAAGGGAAAAAAGAATAAAATCAGCCCTGACCTGACAAAGTAATAATGGCAGTACTTTCAGCAGTGCCTCTTTATCACACTATTCGATGCAAGGGTGTGCTATTGGGACAAAGGACCTCAGTTTTGGTAGATGGAGGATCCACACATAAAATGATTGATGCAGACATGGTGGAGAGAAGGAAGATACCTACTGAACCATTTGATGGCTTCATAGTTGTCATCCTAGGTCAAAACACAATGGAGTGCAAAACATGGGTTCCAAAGCTAAAAATCACCATAGGTAACTATACTTTTTCTGATAGCTTTTATGTGGTTGATGTTGCTGATACTAATGTGGTTTTGGGAGTGCAATGGTTGTACTCTATGGGGGAGCATACATTAAACTATCAAATTCCTGAAATGAAATTGCAAGATTCGAAAGGAATACTAAGGGTTGTGAGAGGGAAGCACACCTACCCAAATCAAGTGGTGACTTCGCATAGTATGAGTTCTATATTGAGACATGGAGATATTGAATGGGCTGCTGAATGTCACATAACCTCCCCCAAGCCGAACATAAAGTTTGTTGAACACCAAAAGGAGATAGAGCAACTCCTACAAAAATATGAAAAAAAAATTAGAGATCTTCCACATGGTAGACCACTTGATAGGGGGGTTGAGCACAACATTGTTTTGGAGGAGGGTACTTCACCCATACAAATACCACCCTATATACATCCAAAGAAATTCAAGTATGAATTGAAAAATCCATCCAAGAAATCCTAGAGTTGGAACTCATTAGACAAAGCCCTAGCCCTTATGATTCTTCAGTAGTGTTGGTGAAGAAAAAAGATGGAACCTTGAGGATGTGCATAGACTTTAGAGATTTGAAAAAGAAGACAATCAAGAATAGGTATCCTATTCCTAGAATTGATGATCTCATGGATGAGCTATTTGGGGCAAAACATTTCTCTAAAATTGATCTTAGATCAAGTTACCATCAAATTCGAATGAAGGAAGAAGATGTGCAAAAGACTGCTTCTAGATGCCACTATGGCCACTTTGAGTTTCTTGTTATGCCTTTTAGATTAATTAATGCTCCAGCCACATTCCAAGCATTCGAGAATAATATTTTTTGCCAGCAGCTCATAAAATTTGTTTTGGTCTTCTTTGATGACATTCTCATTTACAACAAAACTTGGGAAGAGCATTTGCATCATTTAGAGGTTGTGCTAAAAATTTTGCATGAACAATCCTTGTTTGCTAAGTTGTCTAAATGTGAATTTGGGATGAAAGAACTCTTGTATCTTGGGTACATTATTGGACAAGAAGGAGTGAAATTGCACATGGAGAATATAAAGGCCATCCTTGAATGGCCATCACGAAAAAACATCACAGAATTAAGAGGATTCATTGGAATATGCACCTATTATAGGAAGTTTGTGAAAGGGTTCTCCAAATTGACTTCTCCACTCACTAATTTGACAAAGAAAGATGCTTTCAAGTAGGATGAGGAGGGTGAAAAGGTATTCCAAAAAATGAAAGAGGTAATGAGTAGTTTTCCAATACTTGCATTACCTGATTTTACTAAACCTTTTGTTTTGGAATGTGATGCTTCAGGTGAAGGGATAGGGGTTGTCTTAAAGAAAGGCCAACAACCTATAGACTTTGAGAGAAGAACATTGCAGCCACATGAAAATATTTGCTCAATCTATGAAAAAGAAATTTTGGCCATCATGCATGCATTGGCCAAGTTTAGACAACACTTGGTGGGAAACAAGTTTGTGGTGAAAACTGATCACAACAGTGTAAGGCACTTCCTCACCCAAAATGATCTTAATGAGAGGCAAAAAAAGTGGGTAGCAAAAATTCAAGATTTTTATTTTGATATTGAATATATGAAAGGGAAGAATAACATTGTAGCTGATGCATTATCTAGAAGACCTTCTTTTCTCTCATGGACATTGCAAAAGATAGGAAAAACATGCTAATGGTTGAATATGCAAAAGATGGGTTTGCTTGTGATGTGTTAGATGGGATCAAAGGGGATGATAACTACAATATTTTGAATGGGATGATATATTATAAGGGAATAATTTATTTGGTTCAAAATTCAAAACTCAGGTACAATATTTTGCAAGACGCACATGATTCCCCACTAGCTGGCCATCCGAGAATCTTTAAAACTTATAGGAAATTAAGAAAAAGGTTTTTTTGGAAGGGGATGAAGGAAGATGTTTTGAAGTATGTGAATGAATGTAAGGTATGTCAGAATAAGAAATTTGAACTTTAGCTGGTTTATTGCAACCATTGCCCATTCCGAAACAAAAATGGGAGAGTATTTCAATGGACTTCATCACAGGTTTTCCCAAATATTTGGGTAAGGATTGCATATATTTGGTGGTGGATAGGTTGACCAAATTTGTTGATTTCTTTGTTGTTACATCATCTTTTAGTGTTGCACAAGTGGCTGGCATTTTCTTTAAAGAAATCTTCGGATTGCATGAGCTTCCCAAGAGCATTGTAAGTGATAGAGATAGTAGATTCATAGGTGCTTTTTGGCAAGAAATTTTCATATTGGTGGGAACTCAATTGACTCCAAGAAAAAGATATCATCCACAAACCAATGTCCAAATAGAGAGGGTGAATCAATGGTTGGAAGGGTACCTAAAAAACTATGTGGGAGAGCAGCAAAAAGCATGGGAAAAATGGCTACACTTGGGTGAGTTTTCTTACAACATCACCTTTCATATGTCAATAGGAATGCCTCATTTCAGAGCATTATATGGTTATGATGCAATTAATTTTGTTGAGCTTATATTTGGTGATCGTAGAGCCCCAAAAGATAAATATTGGGTGGAAGAGAGCCAAGAAAATTTGAATCTCTTGAAAGACAACTTGTAGGTAGCCCAAAATAAGAAAAAACAATATGCATATGAACATAGGGAAGAAAGGACCTTTCAGGTCAATGATTTGGTATATTTCAGGTTGGATCCATATAAACAAACATCCTTGAAAAAGAAGGGAGCAAAAAAGCTAAAACCAAAATACTATGGTCCATACAAGGTAGTTCAGAAGGTTAGAGATATAGCATATGAGTTAGAACTTCCAGAAGGAAGTAAAATCCAGAATGTATTTCATGTTTCATGTCTCAAAAAATCCATTGGTCATCAAATTGTCATTTCAAAAAAAACTTCCTCCTTTGGATGATGAAGGTCAACTCACATTTGTTCTAGAAAAATTTTTGAAGACTAGGGAAAGAAGGTTAAGGAGCAGAACTATCAAAGAATACTTGGTGCAATGGAAGGATCTTCCAAGTGAAGATGCCACATGGGAGGAGGAAAAAATTTGGAAGCATCCAAATCTGAAATTTCTTGAGGAAAAACAATATTGGGTGGGGAGGACTGTAATGTCCCCATTCAAATAAATTCATAACAAGTAAATTCCATCAATCCTACTAGTTCCCTACGTTGGATGGAGACATGAGGATTTGCAATAAGGGAGCTAATAAATGGTGTTTTGACATTAGAATTGAATAAATATTTAATAAAGGAGATAAATTAATAAATACAAGATAAAATCAATTGGACATGGTTCATGAAGACACATGGAGGTTGTGGGGCCCACACAAGCTAGACATTTTGTGCCACATGGCATCCTCCTCTTGTAAATTCGAATCCATGGGAAGCCTAAGGTTCTTGGGAGGAGTTGGAAGGCTCATACACTTGGAAATATGCATCATAGGTCGAATTGGGATGGAAATGTAATTCCCATAGAAGAGGAAGATTCAAATGAGGAGCTACTGAACACTTGGACTAGATTCCCTAACCTATATGACAACAATGATGAAGCTTCTATGATACCTATGACAAATTGAAGACCCGATTTCTGACATCTGACCATTATGACATGTCAGGCCTAAAAATATCAGCCAAGAGGGTGCTCATGGGAGTTAGAGAATCCCAAAGGATTCCTACTCGAATTGGTGGAAGGTGGAAGGCTAGGAAGGGGAGGACACATGGAAAATCATGAACCACTCCCTAATTCGAATTGGATTGGAGTATTTGGATGGATTTGGAACCTTATAAGGATAAGGATTTTTATAAAATACAGGGATCAACCAAGAGAAGGGATTTTGATCATTTTGAGAATTTGCATTTGTGAAGAGAGCTAGTGGAATACTAGTCTACTTGCCTTAGCCAATTTCGAGGGTGAAAGATTCCCATCCTAGTTGGTGTGTGGAAAGGAAATTAAAAAATTTCATGAGAGATTTAATGGAGTCTTTATTTGCAGGTGTAAGATATAGTACAGCTCTTGGTTTCTTCTAGTACAACTCATTCCTCCAACCATTTCCAGTTTTATTTGCATATTCTTCATCCTTGAGGAGAGGCGCTTTTGGTGAGCTATTGTACTATTTGGGGGAGCTTCTAATGCCACATTTATTTTGTAATAAGATTCATATACTCTGTTATTCACTTCCAGAACTCTATCAAGTTAATATTCCAAGTGAATATATGTAAAATTGATCATTAATGAGAAAATAGTGACCATTTCCCCACTATATTGATGTATACCAATGAAATGTTGATGACTTCGAATGGAAGAGTGTTTTACTGATGAATTTATGATTAATGGACTATTATTAATGATTTTCACAAGTTTCATGTTCAGTACTTAAGATTTTGGAGTCATCATGCTCAGTTTTATAACAATTGGAGAGAATTTATGGCATTTCCCCCAAGGTTGAAACTAGTATTTTGCTTCTGATTTTGAGAGTGTTGTAGTAGACCAAATTAATTGAATGGAGATGTATTTAATACCCTATTGATGTAACCTTGATGTACCCTACCTATTTTCATAAATTCGAGAGGGTTCAATGCCATTTGGAGAGACAAATTCATCCCTTACCCTAGGGGGATTTGAACCTCAAATTGCTAGTAAAATTCTATACATTGGCCATAATATTAAAGGGGTTTGTAGAAATATTTTAATGGTCCTAAATCATCCCTAAACATCATAATCAAGTCCAATATTAGTAATACACCTTCTCTGAATATTTGGGAGCATTTGGAGCAATTTGGAGACCTAGACCTCAAAACTAGTGAAAGGTAGAAGTAGGGAAAAAAGTTGAAAATTTCACTATTTTAATAAAAAAAAAGGGACATTAAATCCATTGTAACGGACAACTATGAAAGAATTATAGCTTGTAAATAGAACAAGGTGTTTGGGCGATATCCTCTACAACATTGTAGTTAGGAGCAACCTGCGCATTAGGGTTGTGCACAGCCTTTTTGAAGACAACTTTCAGGATCTTCGACAAAGGATCGACAAGTCTTTCAATGTGAACAGGTGTAGTTTACGAATGGTTGATCAACTGACGAGACACGAGTTGGGCCCCCAGCACTAGAGTTTCTAGAAGCTGAACCTTGTTCGTGAGGGAATGGATCCTTCAGAACAATTGGTTTCTTCTCACTGAGGAGCTTCTGGGATTCTTCCATCAGAGGGCATTGGTGGGTGAGGTGGTCATCCTCACATAACTTGCAAGGAAACTTGAATTTTTTTTTATCCCTTTTTCCCTCGGAATTTTCAGTGTTTTTGGGATTTGGATGGTTCCCCTCCCCTTTCTTGCCCTTATTTTTTTGTTGGGTTTCCGAGGAACCTTTTGATTGGTCTGCAATTATTGTACAGATTCAGTTGTAGAAGGGGAGGCTACAATAATAGTTTCATCTTTAGCAAACAATTTTACAGATAAAGCATGAACTTGCTTGGTCAAAGCTTCTAATGCTACTGAATCTATTGACCCTAAATAAAAAGGCAAAACTCAGGAAATGTGCACGAATACTAAATGTGACAACTCGCGGTTGATGCGTGGGTCTAGCAGGAAACTCGTAGCTAGGAAAAAAAGTGCGCTACTGCAACTACTGGAAAGTTGCGCACATGCTTCAAAAGAAATTAAAAGGAAAGAAAAGAGACCACAAAAATTACTGAATCAGATAAAGAGCTCAGAAAGAGACCTCTCACAGGCTATAAAAATACCAAAAGGAGATACAGGGGTGTCTAGCAAAAGAAAGAAGGCAAAGCAAAAATAAAAAACAGACCCAACACCCAAGAAATAAAACCCTATAGCAAAAGGGTCAAACCTACAGGGATGTTCGCGGCTGTATATACTAACAACCTGTGCATGCAACTAAAAGCCACGGGTTGTAAAGCTAACAAATCATTCACAAATCAAGAAATGCATGCCTGGATGTACAGGAAACTTGCGCATGGGGACTGATAGAAGAAAGAAAAACATTTTCAAACTAAAAACTGGACTGGATCAAATGAAGGAAATTAACAAAAACAACCTTTGAAACCTCATGAAAAACCAGAAAGCTGTAAAAACTGAAGTAAGAATAACAAGATCCCCATAGCATAAATGAACAGGAGATCCCCAGCGGAGTCGCCAGTTCTGTTGTTAGGGAAAATACCTTATAGAAGGGGATGGATAATACCAATGTTCCTGGGGCTGATAGATAGATATATAAGGTTTCACACTAATTACTATAAACAAATGATATTAGGAAAGAGTACCTTATTTATGGAGGCTGGTCCTAGCTTTCTCCCAATCTCCACAACAATATACCTACAAACCAACAAACCTTCCTCAAAACAATTTGACTATAAACATATAATGATATTGACAAAAGAATGTATCATTAATTATAATAAAAAATCCAATAGAATTGACATTTTATTGGGATTGGAAGAATATCTCAATCTTTATTGTCAAAGAAATGCAGCAAAATACAATTGATATACTTGATCTTGCTTCAAGCACTTCTGCAACCAAGTTTTGGGCTCCTGCACCTCTGTTAACTTGAAATTCCTGTAGCATAACAATAGATTTCTCTCCCAATTGGCCTCTTCCCCATGGCTTACCTTTGTATTTATGGCCAAGGAAAGAAGTTAGATTCATGAGGTAGTTGAATTGGGAAGTTGGGGGAGTTACAATACCAAACTCAACTAATCCCAATTCATATTCCTAATATATTTTTCAATTTCATCTTAAGATACCCGCAGGTATGACACTAGGAAACAGGCACATGGTGCACGGCTAGTTCTCTTAGCAACTTGCGCATACAACTTTTAAGTGATGTGTTCAGGTTGTCAATATTGGAACCCGTGCATGACCCGCTAGATGTCAATTATTATAGTCGCGGCTTCACAATGAAATATGCAGAAAAAATAAGTTTTTCAGCTGAAGATGTGGGATCTTAGCACTAAGTCATCTATGGTAAACCCAACTCTTCCATCCATAGTGTCCTTTTGTGTGATTGATAGGGAAATGTGATCACGAACGTAGAAGTGTTGATTTGACCTATAACAGTGTATTTCAGGGGAATTGCAAGTGGTATCAGAGCCCATATTAAAACACTCAAAGACCTTTTGGGGATCACAACTTAAAAGACATTTGCTGCATAAAAGTGTTTTCAAAACCTTACTTATGATTTTATAAAACTAACAAACTTTTGTTTTTACTGACTGGTTAATTTCTACAGATCTAGAGAAAACTGAATCATGAATACAAAGGGGAATAGTAGTAGATATGGGAACTTAGACTCACCACCTCGAGAAGAAGAGATCGTCGTGGAGTTGAATGATAGCATTGGGACAGCCAAGCCATCCGACTTAAGGAAGATGATATAGAGTTTACAAGAAGATCTACAGAGCTTTAAAGATGATAATATGAATGAAAGATGAGAACAATAAGAAATAAACAAAGCTATACTTCAGAATTTGACAGGGGTAAAACCCCAGAGACAAGTCAACCACTCGGAAAAAAATCCGAAGAAGACTATCATCATAAAAAAAGGACCAGCAGTCCTAGGAATGAGGGAAGAGAAGAACAGACACCTGACCTCATGGATGAGGAGTATAGTAGCTCTTCCAGTGATTACTCATCATTCCCTTGCAACAAGAGACAAAAAAATGATGATAGCCTACAAGGAGAGTTTCGGAAAATCAAGGCCCCAACTTATGAGGGAGAAATGGATATGAGAGAAAAAGCTGAAGAATGGATTTTGGGAATGACTAAATACTTTCAGGTACATAAGTACTCCAGTGAGATGAAATCCCATCTGGCCATTTACAACTTCAACGGAAAGGTAGCGAGATGGTGGAGAGATCTGAAACACACTAAAAATAAAAAAATGAAGAATATCAGATGGGGTACCTTTAGAAATCTATTTAAGGAAAAGTATATGTCAGAAAGATTCTTCGACAAGAAAGTGAAGGAGTTCCATGATCTACGAATGGGTTCCCTAACTATGGATTCTTTTATCAACAAATATCTGGATCTGTTACACTATGTACCGTACATTGAAGATGGAAAGGTAAAGATACAATTGTTTTTGGGGTGTTTTCCTCCAAATTACTGAGAGAGAATTGAGTTTGAATATAAACAACAACAGAGACATATTCAATACCTTTTTGGATAACCGCAAATGAGGATTTAGGCCACCGCCTTACAGAAATCAGAACAATAGTTTTCCACCAAACAGAAATTTCAACAGACCAGGTGCATGGCCCAATGTACCCGCACCAAATGTCAATAGACCAACAATGAATAAAGGATCCAGGACTAATCCGCTACAGGTTATCTGCTGGAAATTCCAAGGGCCCCACTACTTCAGAGATTGTCCAAATAAGACAGATGTAGTCCTACACAAATTATAAGAAGAAGCAATGGTGGAAGACATGGCGGGAACACCGAGGATCTATGCAGCACTCGATGAACGACAAGCAGACCATCAGTCTACCATGGTCGAGATAGAATTTAATATCTCCAACACCCCTATTTCAATTATGATTGACACCGGGGCTTGTCGTAGCTCTGTTTCTCCTAAAATTGTTGACTCATGTAAACTGAACAAAGAGAAACATGGGAAACCATGGATGGTACAAGTAGCCACTAGTACAAAAAGGAAGCTTTCAGAACTGGTGAAAGAATGCAAGATAGATATGAACGATTTTTTTTTACAGAAGTAAACTTGAACATATTACCTTTGGGATCATATGACTTACTAATCGAAATGGACTGGTTGGAACAAGACTTTGTCATGCTTGACTATTTGAAAAAATCAATATTGTGTATAGACAGACAAGGGAACCAAATAAAGATTCAAGATATACCCAGGAAAGTCTCTGTCGGACAGATATCCGCCTTAAAAGAAAAGAAATGTGTAAGGAAAGGATCCAAGCTTTATGCAGTTAACATTCAAAACATAGAAGTCGAGCGAGAAAAAAAAATTGAAGACTTTCTGAATCTTGTATATTTCAAGGATGTATTTCCTGAGCAAATATCAGGAATACCACCCAACAGGGACTTAGAATTTTCTAGAGAGCTAACACCCATATCGATACTAGATTCAAAGTCCCCATACTGCATGAGCACCAGAGTTAGTAGAGCTTAAACTGCAACTACAAGAGTTGATAGAAAAAAGGATACATCAGACCTAGTGTGTCTCCTTAGGGATCACCTATACTCTTCGTAAAGAAGAAGGCGAGACAATGCGAATGTGCATTGATTATCGACAGCTCAACAATATGACCGTCAAGAATAGATACCCACTCCCTACGATAGATGACTTGTTTGATCAAGTTCGGGGAGAAAATATATTTTCAAAGATCGACTTACGATCCAGATAGCATCAAGTGAGGATCCGTGATGAATACATAAACAAAACCACCTTTTGGAATCGATATGGCCATTATGAGTTTGTGGTTATGCCTTTCAGGTTAACCAACACACCAACCAATTTCATGTGCATGATGAACATCTCCAGTGAGTACCTGGACAAATTTGTACTAGTCTTTATAGATGATATACTAATCTACTCCAAGAGTAAGGAGGAACATGAGGATCACCTCAGGATCATGTTACGAGTATTATGGGAACACCAGCTTTACGCCAAATTTAGCAAGTCTGACTTCTACAAACCCCAGATACAGTATTTGGGTCACATCATTTCAGAAAAGGGAATAGCCGTCGACCCAAAAAATATTAAAGCAATTGAGGATTGGCCTACACCTACTTGTGTCATTGACATTAGATCATTTTTGGATTAGAAGGTTACTACCAAAATTTCATTAAGAAATTTTCATGGATTTCTTATTCCATGAACGCCTTACAAAAGAAGGCAACGAAATTCCTATGGATGTCCAAATGAGAAGAATGTTTCCAAAAGCTTAAGAAACTATTGACCAGCGCACCTATACTACGGATTGCGGACCCCTATGGGGATTTCATTGTTTGCACAGATGCAAGCAAATAAGTACTTGGTGGAGTCCTCATGTAGCCTGATTTTGTGATTTGCTACGAATCAAGGAAATTAAAAGAGCACGAACAGAACAACCCCATGCATGATCTTGAGTTGGTCACCATCATCCACACTTTAACGATGTGGAAGCACTACCTAATGGGGAAGAAGTTCCTTTTTAAGACATATAATATGAGTCTGAAGTACCTATTTGACCAACCTGACCTAAATGCTAGGTAGGCTAGATCGTTGGATTTCCTCAGCGAGTGCCACTTCAAGTTGAAACACATAAAAGGGAAGGAGAGAAAGATTGTCGATGCCTTAAGTCACAGAGCTCATATGTTGTATGAGGTGACTATGAGTCGAAACAGATTCGGATCTGCACAATAGAGTTAGAGCAACAAGCAAAAATGACCGCTTCTATGTTGAGATCCTTAAACAGATATAGGAATATAGGTTATTCCAACAACAAAAGGAATATAAGATCAACGATTCAGGGTTGTTATGGTCTAAATAAATACTCTATGTTCTGGATGGTGGAGAAATTAGGTCTAACATTTTAATAGAGTTTCATCAAAAACCCTACTCGGGACATCCAAGATGTCAAAATATATTGGTAGTGAAGAAACACCTTTTCTGGCCTAAATTGAAGACCGACATAGCACTATTCATCATGGGGGCTTCACTCAATAAACTGCTATCATAGCATGTTCGTTCGTGGCATATGAAACAATACCCCTAATTTCACTAAATATTGGAAAATACCTTCCAAAAGCGTTTTCTTTAACCCCCTCCCAATATGCCTTCCAAATTTAAAAAAACCCCTATTTTCACTAGATATTGTATGTATCAGTTTTTTCATTTACAATTTTGATACCCCTTTATATTTCTACCTAGTATATTGATATGATACCCCTCTTATGACCCCACATGCATTCTCCAATGCACCTTGCTTCTTTCAATGAATATTGTGGATGCACATTACTTTACCCACAATGCAATTACTCAACCACATATCATTATGAGTTGCAACATCTAATGGTCTGATGAAGAGATAGAAGATCACTTCTTGTATGTCACTAGAGCCAATGAACATAGTACAACATTTAGATTGCATGTTGCAGTTCCCCAATCGTTGACTAAGCCTATTGTGGGCTAGCTATCCAAGCCCCCAGGGCCTGTAACAAGCTCTAGGAGGCTGACTAAACCTCCCAAGGCCTTTAATAGGAAGAAGTGGTTGGGTATTCAAGCCCCCAAGGCATATTTAGGGCCTATAACAGGCCTTGGAGGCTTAGAGACTCCCAAGGGTATTGGTAACAACTGGCTGAGTGCTATTAGTAACAATTGGCTTTCAATGACCATTGTTTCTCGACTATGATCGACTGGAAACCCACTTCATGACAAAACCCCTGGCCTCAAGCATGCCTCAAGACGTGATTTCCTTGTGTACTGGTAAGACCGAGCCTTGCCTCAACTCGATTTCTCATCCGACCGTGATCCCGACATCTCCATTTGGCATATATTTATCAGCCCACCCATATAAAAAAGACTCCAAAGTATTTTTGTATTGTTACATTAAATAAAAAAACCCTTTGCCCCTTAATATATAAGCAATATAATTTCTAGGTTTTCATGAATATTTAATACCGCAATATGAATGAATGTGATATTATATTGCTTTCTAGTAAAGCCCCCGTGATATTCATCTTCAAATGCCAAGAATGTCAACTGGTTAAAGCGGAGCACCAACACCCTTCAGGGTTGTTGCAACTGCTACCCATTTCGGAATGGAAGTGGGAGGTTATCAGTATGGATTTCATCACAGGATTACCGAAGGGAAAGAGGAAAAATGATTATATTTTTGTAGTGGTAGATAATTTTTCCAAAGCAAAACACTTCATCCTGGTAAAATCTATGTACAAATTTCTTCACATAGCAGACATTTTCTTAAAAGAAATCTTCTGGTTACACGGGATACCCAAGGAAATCATTTCAGATAGAGACACAAAATTCACCAATAATTTCTGGAGATACTTATTCTCCGGTTTAGAGACACAGTTAAAATTCAGTACATCCTACTATCTGTAGATGGACGGACATAAATAATGGGTAATTCAAATCTTGTAGGATATGCTTTGAATGTACGTAATGAACAATCCCACAAAGTGGGAGGACTACTTGCACCTTGTAGAGTTTTCATACAACAATGGGTGCCATACCTTTGCCAAGATGAGTCCCTTTGAGGTACTCTATGGCAGAAAGTGTAGAACACCAGTGACTTGGGACAGCTAGGTAGACAGGCTTATGCTAGGGCTGGACTTACTAACAGACCTAGAATAGTTAGTCACCAAAGTACAACAGAACCTAAAAGAGGCACAAAACTACCAGAAGAGTTATGTAGATAAAAAGAGGAAAGACAAAGATTACCAAGTCGGCGAACATGTCTTCTTAAAAGTGAAGGAAAAGAGAATCTCATTGAGCTTAGGAAGATGCGGAAAGTTAGCTCCTAGATTTTGTGGACCCTTTGAAATACTGGCCAAGAGAGGACCAATGGCTTATGAATTAGCTTTACCTTCCCATGTGAAAGTTCACAATGCTTTTCACTCATCTTTATTGAAGAAATATGTCTATGATACTAAGCATGTAATTTATTGGTCCTTGTTACAGGTAGAACCAAAAGGGGAATTTATGCCAGAACCACTTCACATATTGGACAAGAGGGAACTATAGCTCAGGAAGTGAACTATTGTCTAGCTAAAAGTGCAATGGAAGCACTTTGGACATGATGAGGCCACATGGGAGAATGAAACCACCATGAAAGAGGATTACCCTACCTTATTTCAGGGTTTCATTTCCAGTCCCTAAACACCGAGATGGTGTTGTTCTAAGGGGGAAGGGATGTAATTTCCCAAGACTTTGAATTTTGTTAGGTACTGGGCATAAGCCCCAATTAATTTTGTTATGTACTGGGCATAAGCCCCAATGTAAATGGATTACGTTTTTGGTTATGTGATGGGAATAAGCCCCGATGTACATGGATTACTTTGGATATTTGCTGGGCATAAGCTTCGATGTACATGGATTACTTTGGATATGCGTTGGGCATAAGCTCTGATGTACACGGTTGAATTTTGGTTATGAGTTGGGCATTAGACCTTATATACATGAATGAATTTTTTATGTGCTGGGCATAATCCCTGGTGTACATGGATGACCTATGTGTTGGGCATAAGCCCCGATCTACATAGATGACTTTTATTATGTGTTGGGCACAAGCCTCGATGTACATGGATGACTTTTATTATGTGTTGGGCATAAGCCCTGATGTACATATATGTGTTGGGAATAAGCCCTGGAGCACATGGGTTAAAGTAGTATGTACGAAGTGTGCGCTCTGGAGTACATAGATAACCCAACAATATAAATAATAAGTGTTGGGCATAAGTCCTGGAGCACACCAACCATTATGATGTTGAGCATAAGCTCTGGAGCATCGGATCCTTGGCCATTGTATCCCTAGGTGTATCTTACAAATGCATCCTAGTACTAGTGTTGAGCACAATCTCTAGAATTGCACTAGTGTAAATCCCATCAAATAACTATTGAGCATAAGCTCTGAATAGCATTGGAGTTGCCTCACCTTGAGTGTTGATCCTGAAAAACTCTGAAGAGCAAAAAATACACATATTATTACTAATGTTGAGCCAAAGAATCTAGAGAATTAGTAATCCTATTTATTCAAATTGATTAGATGAATCACTTTCTATTTTCTCATCAAGGATGGACTGAACTGCCACTAAAACGGGGAACCGAGCATGCAAAGGGCCTAGAAAAACCTATCTTTAGATTGACTGACCAAACCTACTAGAGGCTATGATAAAATAAATCTTATGATTTATGAAGCATCGGGATTATACTATATGATGCAATGAATATAAAAGGGGATTTATAAAATATCCTCAAAGATTATTTATATAGATATAAATATACATGCCTAAATTATATATATAGAAAAAGATAATTTATATATATGTAGATATTATACATATTATAAAAGATAAGGAAATTAAAAAAGTTGAGTTCATAATATATATATATATATATATATATATATTTATATTATATAAATAAACTAAAAAGTCGAACTTATTCTTATTATATAAACTAAATAAATAAAACCAAGAGTTCTATTTTTCAATTAAAAAATATAAACAAATTAAAACTTCACTTATCAAAGAATAATAACCAAAGTGATATTTTAGTTATATAAATATATAATATTCAATATATTATAACTATGAGTTAAGAGCATGAAAACATTAAGTTTCAATTCCAAGACCTAGGTTGCACCCTAGCCATTATACCTATAAATATATGGACAAGTACAAAGAGATGGATATCGTACTATGAGATTGGAACGAACTCCAAATCTTGCATATGAATAGTACAAAATTATTCCTCATTAAAAGAAGATAACAACAACGTTCCCTAGGTATTCTAGACTCCTTGCATGCTCGAACCAGCTCGGGGGTGATCCGAAAAACGAACCAAGAACGGTTCGGGGTCAATGGTTGGGAGGAACAAGGCAGTTCTGGAGTTATTTGGTTACATTTTGACAAATATGATAAAGGTAGTTCCTATAATTCTTTTTTTGTATTGTGCAGGTTAACACGGTACTTTCAGTAGCACCTTCGCAAGTAAGTATTTACAGTCTTTTAGTTTTAAATCTTGTTTTCTCATAATAGCTTTAAATAGAAACTTAATATTCTTTTTGAATTCCAATATTTATACTATAAATCTTTTATTCATTATTTAGTAGCGTTGCCATTGACAGAACTTGCTTAGTCATGACGCACATGGGTTTCCCCTTTTATTTTATTGTTGTAGACTAAAATCTAGGTACTCAAATATAAACGAGATTTTCTATCAAATTAGATTTTAAACAACTCTGTTATTTAGACTTTCCAATTCACTACTCTTTCCAAAACAAGGATCATGCATACATTTAGAATAAACTGTTATTTATAATCTTTTAAATAAAATGTCCAAATATAAGTCATGCATACCTATTCTTATTAGCATATAGGATAATCAAAGGATAACTCTTTTATTTCCAAATCAAATCTAGAAAACTAAGAGATCCATATTTAGACTAATCATCCACACTCCATAACTAAAATACATAAACCAAGGAACTACATCTCATTCCTCATAAAATTTATACTAAACCAGAAATTAAATAATAGAACAGTGATTTTCCTGTAATAATCTTTCTCTAAGACAGGGTCAAATCTCATACGAGAATCACTCTAGCAGAGTCAAGCTTGTGCTAGAGAACTGTTACTAAGAAATTAACACACAGAAGTATTCCCGAATTGAGTAGCAAAACATCCATGCAGAACACACATTTTATTTAAATAAAACACTGACCTGGATACAAATAGCGTAGTATACCATTTCCACATAGATTTACTATTAAATTCCCAAACTGAAAACATAGTAAATCAAATCACAAGATAGAATTTCCTACTACAGCATGTTTTGCAAACCCTACAATTATTCCTAGAAATCAACCGATATATTAAACCAATAGATACATGCTATATTGATAAGTAAGTTGAGTAGCTCAATAGATTCCCAATCAGATCCAGGATTCAACCTTACAGACTCGACTCTCAACAAGCGAACCACAGAGCTCTCATCCCATGCAAAGGGCTTCGCTAAATCAACAAGATTCGTTGGTATTGTACACAAGGGATCGACTCCCTTTAGTTGCCCTAGATAAAAAGAAAACAAAATTTCTAGCATCATGATTTCAGACCACTATAGATTACGCTATTCCCTAAGTACATTAAACACTTAGACCTGGGATCGATCTTCAGTCATCCCATAATTAAAAGGAGAGTCCCCTAACTAAGAACTACCAATAAGAAAACCCAGAACACAATTTCCTTTCAACACAGTGAAATAACCAGGGACATAATCGTATGATTTACACAATCAACAAATAGAAAACGATAGGAAAATAACACATTCAGAACCAACGCAACCATTAAAACGATTACATCATTTAGTAAAGAATTCACATAGTAGTCAAATAGAGACAAATGCACAATAGATAGACATGTAATAAACAGGTTAAAGATACAGAGTAAATCACTCTTGAAACATTATATTGATGTTATCCAAATATCGAGTTTACACAGGCCAAGGCCAAAAATTACATTATCCAAATAAAGGCCTCCACGGGATTAAAAATCCCAAAAAACATTACATTTAAACCTTCCAATTATGGTTTCAAAGAACAAAACCATCAAACCCTGTGCATAAAGAAGGAATGCTCGAAAACACCTTGTCACTATAGGGCTTAGCACAGTCTCGTCTTAAAACCAAGTGTTCTCCCAACAACGATGAAGGCAAAGGAACTGGAGGTTGCGAACTTACCACTTATTGATGCCAGTGTCGAAGCATGTAACTGGTTCAACAGTCGCCCTATATACCTACGAACAAAAGCACAAAGATTGAAATTAGTATCTTCATAACTTGATAAATGGAAATAGAGGATTCAAATACAAACATAGAGCTAAAAGGAATTAACCGTTTACCTGAACTTGTGTTTCCGGAGATGAGAATGCCCGAAGCCATGATCATGACCTCATCTCACCACCAGTAGGGTTGAAACCCCAAATCACTTCTCAGTCCAAAACGCAGCAATAACGACACTCTGAAACCCCAATCTCCCACAGTCAAATGTATTTGAGCAACACTCTACAAAGACTCACCACAAACAAGTGTAGATTGAACAATGGACTGAAACCCCCAAACCCATCACTGTCAGAAAATAGAAGAGGAAGCGTGAAGGCTTCCCTCCCAAATTATACTAAATCTTAAACCATCGATACAGGTTGTAACATGTGTTCATCCATATGGAAGAGACAGGGTGCAAACTTCACATGAATGCATTTAATAAACTTACCAAACCATCCACTACCTTAAACCTTCATCCAACGCTATCGTAGAACTTAGGCTAGTATATTAGGGGACATGTAGCGCAAGGTATGACTCTATTAAAGTTTAGATAGATAATAGCTCTCACATTTTATAGCTACCAACATAGTTAATATTTCCAGTGTACCCCCTCCTTTGGCGCTAGCGAAGGTTATAAAACCCCCTCCTTTGGAGATAGCGAAGGTTATAAAACCTTGAGTAGGGTTTTTTTGTTCTACCATAAGTCATTTCACATAGGGTTCCTTAACCATTTAGTTAGGATGTTGCTTGTCAAATATAGGTATATTTTAGTTCCAGCCAGCCTCAGGGGACCTGTAAAAAGAGTTACGATATGACTTAGCTTTCCAACTAAGTAAGTTCGAACCTGACAGACCTTTACACTTCTCTCTTAGAACATAAATATTTATAAGGACACACATTCATAACTTAAATGAAATACGCAAAATTTGTTGACTTAACCAATAGAAGATCATTAGTAATACAACCACAACAACTACAGGACTAGCATAGTAGACGAAATAAATGTCGCATAGTTAAACAAATAGCTACATAAACAAATCGAACACAGTTACATTCCAGATAACATATTGAGATAAGAGATAAGTATCCATCAATATACTTTACAGTGCTGAAGTTAATTTTATAAAGATTAATTATCTGAATAAAGGACCCATACAATTCCTCTTTAATTGTGTATTTTAGGGACATTACACAAAGAATTAGTGAAGGTCGTACAATGTTTGGAAGAGCATCTAATGTCAGACCTAGGGGGGTCTCCACTTCTCAAATTAACTAGTCATGTTCTGAAACTTCTTCCCATGCAATTTGCAGACCATGGATGGGTATATTAGTTGTTTGGGTGTCTGATAGTTGTGTTAATATGTCTTATTCCCCATCAATACCTTCCTCTCCAAATTCGAAATCATTTGGAGGTGTTTGGAAGCAGTTGTAAACTAAACCCTAGAGTCAAAACAAGGTGAATCCAAGGACTTTCCTTTGAAGGGATATTACAATTTTTCTAGCAAAAAAACTACATACACACATTTAAATTATGTAGTTTTGTTGCTACCCAACTTTTAGGTGTCTCTAGGCTTGCATTCATTACAACTAAAATCAACAATTAAAAAATAATAGGCTTCATTATGTCAGCAACCCTATTATCTTGCACGGCACCACTTTACATACAAATCCAATATCAAATTTCTATAGAAAAGTGATATGTACTTGTGTATCATCTTTTACGTTCTATGAGAATATATATTCTCATATGAGCATATCAATGGATTAGTATATAGTGCATTTCTAAGAATAATACATATCCACACAACAACATCTTGATCTACATTTTTTCATGTGCCATGCTTTGCACACGAACACTAAGAGAAACCTCAAGAACATAATCTTCCCAAGCTATGTCATTTACGCTTCTCTTAGAGATCGGTGCTAGCTAGTTTAACCTAGATTTGAAAGACACTTACTCTGGATAACATACATTGTGTTTGATCTTGTACAAAATCCCCATTGAGAAAAACATAGTGTTTAACAATGCATAAGAAAACCCATCTCCTTCATCATTCCATAGTATTCTCTAGCCCTAAAACACTAGACACCATCCAAAACATACCTAGGTGACTCTAGTGAGAGAGCCTATCCTACTAGGATGTTAAAATTATTGAAGAAAAAATATATAATAATAAGATGATATAAAACATGATCATTTTTTATTTCTTACAAATCATGTATGTGATATGAGCAAACCACATCCACGAGATGTAAACTAGTGGGTGGTGGGTGATAAGTTAAGACACCCCTAACCTGAATGGTCATCAATTTGAAACCCCACGGATACCAAAACTCTAGCCATGTTAAGGGTTGGTGCGGTCTAGTCTGGGTGCTATCCCCGGGTGATTTTGACGTCTTAGATTCCCTTGGTTCATGGTACCACTTTCCAACAAAAAAAAGACATGAGTAAACCATGTGCGTGTTATGAGAAAACTGCATGCACAATATGTGCATATTTCATACACAATGTTTTTCTTTCTCCTACATGTCAACTACATGGGTAGGTTTCATGCGTGATATTGTTTTTCATAACAAAAATGGGTTTTGTAGAACTTTGGTTGCGCCGAAAAGATCCTCCAACTTAGTGTGCATGCCTCTATATTCATTACAATCATTTTCATTTAATCTATTAACAAAATAAATAATAAAATAATCCTAATTTTATGATAATTATTTTCTTCAACATGACTCTTTTATATTAAAATTTGTAAATAAATATTAAAAAGTAAACAAAACAACAAAATAATGAAATCCACATAGTTATGGTTGAATTGTTATAAAAGAATGATAAAATTATGTTAATAAGACTTTCGCAAGTATTATTAAAATTTAATATTTTCTATAAGCAATATTAATTTAAAGTTCTGTTTATTTTTTATTTCTATTTTTTTTAATAATTACACAAATTTTATGGTTAGTGTCAAACTTAATATCAAGTTCTGATTTTAATAGATTAATTTTAATTTTAAAATTTTTAATTTTTAAATTTATTAAGTTTTAGCTAAAACAATGTTGATAATATTAAAAGAACTAGAATAAATCAAATCAAGATATTATAAGGAGGCAATCAATCCTAACCTAAAAGATTGAAAAGCCAAAGATAAAATCAATATAGGTAAAATAAGAATGACTTCTCATGAACTCTATATGAAAAAATGCTCTCCACAATTATTTAAAAAATACCTTGAGATAAAAAAAAAATCTCATCTTTGTGACACTTAGATGGTTGAAGATGAAAATCACTTTTCAAAGAATATCTTGTAAACAACTACTTTAAAACACAATTACAAAATATTTGTGAGACCTTCCTAACCTTGAACTCATTATAATTATGGTGATCTATTGATACTTTTATTAAATCAAAGTGAGACTCATAAACATTAATAACTACTACCTTTGTCATTAAAAATTAAAATGACATATTAACTTTGCAATATTCCTAAAACACCATACCTCAATCTCTTTTCAATAATCAATCTGAAAATTAAATGATTACAAATTACATTAAAAAAATTGAAATTAATAAAATAAATTTCAATCCAGAAATTATTTTTATACTTAATTAGGTGGGACTGTTAGCATTTTTTATTTTGCAAAATCCGAATTTAGTTATGTTTTACTGGGATTTTGATGGTAGAAATGGATTAGCAATCTTCAAAACTCCCAAGACACCCAAAATTCTAGAATTTGACAGCTGGATTTTGAAAAATTATAACCAATTTTTTTCAAAATCTTGCTTTAAAATATCATCTATTCCTACTCAAATCATAGAATTTTTAAACTACTCAATATTTATATTATAAAAGTTACCATTATAATATATATAACTTACCATTATAAATTTGATATTCGCTATTATTAGTACATGCCTTTCATGTTGGCAGGGACTATAGAAATCAAGGAAGTGAGCACTTGCAATAATCAAAATTGCTAATCCAATTAAGGATTTACCTAGTCAAATTTATTTATGAGATCGATAAAAGCATTTCAATACTAAGAAAGTGATTTATACTTTTACAAAACACCTTTCCGCAACATTTTGGTTATAAATTTGAATGATAAACGCTTCAAATATTTACAAGTGTGGACTGTCAACTAAGTTTTACAGAAACTTAATCAATAAAAGCAATATATAGCTCTTTCAAAGCACGTTCTTAAACCAAAGAGAAACAGCATTTTAGTTATAAATTTGATTGGCAAGGACATGTATCGTGATGACTGTAAATATTGTTTTGTCAAAGTTTGCTTATGATTAAAGTCTATGCAATTGGTTTGCCTTTGACCACTGAGCTTTAGAGGAGGTCTGTATGAAGTATGAACAACAATTGTGGCCTAACTGAATGTGGGTAGAATGATGAGAAATATAAAAGTTGATAATAAAGGTTACGACCCCATGAAAGAACAACAAAGAAGCTTTATATATTGGGTATTGATGGGATTTCAATGCATACAGGAACATCGAACCAACCAGAAAGTTATATCTCTATCATTAGTACAACAAGCTTGCACTTGCATCTCACTTTATAACACTTCCTTTTCTTTATCGGTCAGTGAAGTCTGTTGTTACTTACAAACGTATATATCTTCTTTCATCTGATTCTATTTGCAATCATGCAGCGATAATATTTAGGCAGCACATAAAAGCTTCTCTCCATGTAATCATTTACAAAGTTTTCATAATTGTGCCCAGAGGCCAATACATGTTGTTACCTTATTTTGATGAATGGAGATATGATTAAAGTAGAAAACAACACAGAAAGCATGAAATAATTGTCATACTCGAAGTCTACAATTCCAACACTATTTTTGGAAGTAGGAAACTAGAAATCTGAGTCAAGAAAAGCGCAAAACGCAAGATGTACAGCAACGATAAAGATAAATAGTACTGCATGGAGATAATGGCGAAAATATAGTGAGACTATATGATTACCTGACTTTTGAAGAAAACAAGTCACATTAAAATTTTTGGAGGCCTGGTCAAATATTATCTTGGAATTGTAGTCGTGATTCATTTAACACAGCTTTTCATCATTGTGTGTCGCCGATTTTTCTGAAATAAAGCACTTGCAAGTTCCGGGTCCGTGGAGGTAAGCCCAGTGTGGAATCCATAAGAGGTGAAGTTGACAGAAAATTAGAAGCCACCGGTTAATAAGATCCACTCTACAACGTATGAGGTGAGTGTAACGATCCATCGTTACATGTCAATGCAATACACTCCTTGTACTGGTGCCCACAAGTGACAACCCACCCAACATATTTAATCGTCCACTGTATGGGTTATCGACTGAGAAAGGGATGTGGACTTGCAAGAAAAATATGTTTTAGTAATGAAGTCAAAGTTAGAAAAAAATTAATGTTAATTTTAAATTTTATTATATTGGATTTTTCAATAGTTCATAGGACCGAATATTTGTAACTGAAAATGTTTAAAACGAGTTGGCATCTCAAAAAAGTTGAGTTTTTATGAGAAAATAAAATAAATACTTTTTATTTTTCCAGCGAAAAAAAACTACTATTGTTATTCAAAAATGAATCAAATAGTACAATGAAAACTTATGATTCAAATAGATGAATCAATTACTCATCATCATGAAAGTTCTGAACTGCAAGAAATTTCAGAAACCACTCAAGACTATCCACGCAATCAACAAAGCACGGAAGATGCCTACACGACAACACATACAAAAAACCAAAATATGATATCCATCGATACAAAAAACCAGAATCTAGACCCGAAAACAGGTCAGTCAAGAAAGTAAATAGAGCCACAGTCCAGCATGCAGCTGTCGCACCATTCCTCCCAGATTAACAGACCTTCAATGCCAGATAGAGCTAGTTGGAGAGCTTGTCAGCTAGAGAATTATGTTCTCTATAAATATGTTCAAACTTGATATTTTGCTGCTTTGATATTTCAAAATGAGTTCTAATAGCCCAATGCCTCAGATTCATAACATTGAGCTTGAAGTCGCCCGCCGCCTATTTGATGGTAACCCGTGAATCACCATATACCTTGATATTAACCAACCCAAAGATATTAGCAACTTTAAGTACACACCAGAGAGCCATTAACTCAGCCTTCATGTTTGTTCCTGTGCCACAGTTGAGCCTGGCAGAAAAATAATGAGAATCATTTAGGTAAATAACTCCCCCAACTGCACATAAACCATATTGCGAGGCACCATCAAAGAAAAGGACAGGCTGATCCACTTTGAATTCAAATAAACTAATTCTGTCAGATTTCATCTTCTGGTTATCCACCACACAAGTAGAAAGCATATTCAAAGCAATCAAGCTACAATGCACAATATCAGGTGCAGAATTCCGGAAAATGGCACTGTTTCTGGTAAACCATATAGCCCAGGGGATACAAATAGAAACATAAAAATGCTGCTTGCAGTGTCTATACCAATTTAATAAACATTTATTAAAGTCACCTACATCCCAGCACTGAGTTATTTTAAGCTTTATAGACGCCACATCCCAGATTTTACGAGTAAAGGAGCAATGGACAAATAGATGCTGTTTTGTTTCAACTGCATTTTTACAAAGAACACAGACACTAGGTCCAGTCTATCCCCGTTTACACAGATTTTCCCATGTCTTCAACTTGTCTTGCAGAACTAACCAAATGAAGCATTTCAGCTTTAAAGGAATAGCCCATTGCCATATCCTTTTATACCACCAATCCTGTGGGAAGATAAACTTTTCCTGTAAAATTCTAGAATATGCAGATTGAGCCGAAACAATACCAGATGCAGGATTACCACCCCAAACAAGCTTATCATGATCATTATTCAGTTTGACACCAGCTGCATTTAACTTCTTGATGTAGTCATCCCAGATGCGGGCTAAAAAACCACTAAGACCAATCTCTTGTACAGACAGCCACTTCGAATTGATCTCATTTCCAAAACTTTGATACTGGATTTTATTCAAAGTGGACAGCCCTAAAATCTGCAGATAACGAGAGATGCTAGGACAGAGGATATAATCATGTTCAAACCCTATGATAGGATCAATCCCAACACGTATCCGTCTTCCAGAACCCACTTGCCATAAAAGATCATTTTTGATCCAGTGGAAAATTTTCATAAAACCCCGCCAAGTAGGGGAGAAATTCCAACTTACCAATTTTGGATTCCTATTCCAATAGAAAACATCCGATTTTATATATTTGTTGTGAATGAGTCTAGACCAGAGGGTCTTTCCAAAAATTCCCCTCCAAGCACTTTTTAATCTGAGAGCAATATTGAAGGTCTCCAAGTCTTTAATGCCCCATCCTCCATATCGATATGGTTGAGAGAGTGTATCAGCTGCAACCATAGGAATCTTTGCACCACAGGCAGACCTAGACCAAAGAAAATTGTAAAAGTACTTTTTAATGATCTTAATGATGTAAGATGGAACTTCAAGCAAGGAAAACCAATATACAGGTATGCTGGAAAGAACAGACTTCACTAATATAAGTTTACCACCAATTGACAAGAGCCTGTAAGACCACTGTGCTATACGTGCCTCAATTTTTCTCAGCAGCCAAAACCAATCCTTGATTTGATAATTGTTCGGCTTAAGATTAAAGCCAAGATATTTGAAGCCTTGATCAATGGAACAGCACTTATAAGGCAAAATCAATTGGATGCCACTAATCTGATCATCATTTAGAGAATAGTGATCAAAGTTAGATTTGGCAGAACTGACCATCATACCTGTAGCTCTACAAAAAGTCTGAAAAATTTCTTTGTACATAGCCCACTTGGCTTGTTAATTTAATTCTAAAAATTTATATCAAATAAAAACTATACTATTTAAATTTTTTAAATAAAAAGCTATATCAAATAAAATTTATATTATTTGAAAATTTTAAATTTTATGTTAAAAGAAAGTTTTGGTCTTTTGCAATGTCTTCTTGTGAATTAAGTAGATATACCACCATTTTAGCTAGTTGGTATTACTTTGTATATTATTATGTTTTTATATTTCATTTATTAATAGAAAATTAGTTTGGTTGTATTACACTGATCTCTAGAATATTTTGTTTGTTTTCATTTATACATTATTTACATAATCTAGTCTTTGGTGCTTCTTTGTGCATGTCCTGGACGAAATGAAGGAATAGGGTGTTGAGTATCAAACTAACTAAGCTTGGGGAGACCACTCTTTGACATGCCATGAAGCTTCCCATGGGGGAAGAAAAGAGATATTCCAAAGTAGGAGACCATATTATGTTGTTACTCGAGGAATCCCTTGTGTAATAGAGGAATATGATGGTAGGTAATTTTTCCTTGATCATTTGATGATGCCAATGGTAGTAGATAGATTTACAACAAGACACAATTTTGAAGGGGAAACGCCCTTTAAGGGACAATTTAACTTTGACAATCCTTTATTTGAAGACCATATAGAAGCACATGATTTCGGGAAATAGTTTTAAATTTTTTAAAAAGCTTATTACTTTGTGAGAGTGAAAATATGATCTTCACATTTCTTAAGCCCCTTCTCTATGTCAAATATTTGTGGGACAATTACTTGTAGAGGTATTCCAGAGATTAGTTTACAATATTTATGATAGAATCCACTCAGGAAGCTTTTTATGATGCCCTCAAGGACAAATTTTACTTTGAAACTATTATGACTACAACACAAGATGGATGAGTTTTTGATAGGAAAGAGAGAAAATAGTATTGAGTACACCAATATATTCCATACCTTTCACTCAAAGCTAGGTATGAGAGAATCCCATATATACTTGGTTATGAAGTACCACAATGACATATAGAGGTACATCCAAATGTAGCATCCCCATCTATTATTTCACATGTGAGGGTGTAAATACTTATTTCAAGTCTCTAAATTTTTCCCAATGGGCCATTATTTGAATTCATAACTAAGAAATGCATGTGAAGTGCATGAATGTAAAATACAATTGAAATAAAAATTTAATCCAAACACACATCATGCATAAACACACATATTTATCAAAGGAAATGAATAAAATCATTCCACGTTCAGAGACAAAGAGAATAGTTATCTTTCAATAGAAGAATATCCAAGAAATTGGTTTTGTAACAATGATTTTTTCACCCAACAATAGGTATAAACTGCATATTCAACTATTGAGTTGGGTTGTGAGCTCATCGAGGTGAAGGAAAATCCTACTGGATTCTATCTCTCAACCCAAGAAGTCATTTTCTCTCATGCTTAGCCAAATTGCTCGACACTGAGAAATTATAGGAATCTCACTCATACATCCCAACCATGACACTCTCTTCTAATTCCCCACATGTTGTGGAATAAATCCATTGCTTTATTTTTCATTAATGTAAATGCCATATTAATACGTGAGAGGTGACCTATGGATTTCATCTTCCAAGAGGTCCTTTCGACATTTTAATGAATTTTTAGGTTATTCTTCAATAACCAAAAACTAGTTATTTACAATATTTTACACATGGAACCAATATTTGTACATTAGGTTTCCAACATTCACTTCCTTAATCCCAATCAGTGTTCATGAGTTCAAGCCTCCTTCTGAACCTTCCAAGTTTCTCTCTTCCAAGTGCTTTGATGAAGATGTCTAAAATTTTCTCATTCATGAAACAATGTCTCAAATGAAATATTTTGTCCTTTACATGATATTGAATCATATGGTAATTCACATTAATGTTCTTGGTTTGATTGTGGAATCTTGGATTCCTGGCCAATTTGATTGCAGAAGTGTTGTCAATAAATAGAGGAGTAAACTTCACATGTTTTTCCTACAAATATTCTAGTATTTTCCTGAGACACACAATCTTCGTTGTTGCTTCTGTAATAGCCACATATTCTTCCTATGTTGTGTAATATCTTGGAACTAACTATTGGCATGATCTCTAGGAATTAGTTGTTTATCCAAGACTCATAAGGTAGCTAGAAGTAGACACTCCAATGTTTGTGTTTCCATCAAATATTGAATTAGAATACACAATTAGTTATAATTCATCCACTTAAAAATACTTGAGTCCAAAACATTGAGTTCCCTTCAAGTATTTTAGAACTCTTTTGGAGGTAGACCAATGCCCTTCACAATTTTTTTGAATCAACCAAGAAAGGATCCCAACAATTAATGAGATATATGTTCTTGTGGTAAGGTAGATAAGAATCCATACAAGTTCTATGTACTTGGTTACATCGTCAAATTCATTCCTTTCTTTCGATGTCAATTTGAAGTTCTACGCCATTGGAGTGGAGAGAGGATTACATTCTATCATGCCGAACTTGTTCAACAATTCTTTGATGTACTTCTTTTGGGAGATGAATATGTACTTTGGATTCTAATTACATCAATTCCCAATTAGTTATGAAGATGTCTCAAATATATCATCTCAAATCCTTCAACTATTTCTTTATGGATACAATATAGCTTTCACTAAATTTGAAAACACAAGAAAGAAATATTCATGCATATCTCAATAAATGTACCTTTATTTCCACCACTTGGGGTCTGTATGTAAGTTATGAGTCTCTTTCTACATGATTCCTTTTCTAGTCACCCACTCCTAGATTTCCAATAGTAATGGCTTCCATGACATGTTTGTGGATTGTTTCCAAAATAAAATATTGATTTCGAACAATGGAACCAATTGTTGGCACTAGACACTAGACCTATCATTTAGTGCCCAAGCCAATATTGAACCCATTAGCATTTAAATTTTCAATATATTCAAGGGGGGAAAGGTATCATTTAAGACACTAATAGGCATTAAATGAACAAATTTATTATATGGATACATGTAATATTATTTATATCCAAAAACAATTACAAAACATAATAAATCACCATTCATAGCATGCATTACTTAGAAAGAATACAACTCAAAAGTTTTTAAAGAATGGGAAACAAGCTTCCATTTCATTCCATATTAGGACAAGCATAGTACATGTGTGCATAAATCCTTATATATCCATACAATACATAAAACCTAATTATGTCCTCGTTCAAACGTCATAAAGTTGTATTTTCTATAACTCTCCTTCAATTATGCCCATTACCCCTATTTATACATATCCAAGTTTTTTTAATGTAAAATAAGAGTACTTTATATTAACATAGTGTACAAAAAATTACAATCTAGATTTCAACCATCAATTTGCCATAGAGTCTGAGATATAGTATACCATATAATCCCTCTACATAGTATCATCCCTAGGGTCCCTCCCCCGAAGGAGAAAACATGACCTACATTCATTTTGTAAAGACGCTCGAGACCAGTGCAAAATGCATATCAGAGCAAACACTCGAGCCCAACAAAAGAATAGAACAAAGACAAAATCCCATAACAAGAACCTAACCAAAAAAGAACCTTCTGATTTTTCTTGGGTACCTCCAGTAACCCAGGAACCAAAAAACAACAAAACAAAACCATTTGACTTATCACACCATTACGACGAGGTTCCATTACCCAAAACTCATCATCAAGCAGAGTACTACCCCAACCAAAAATTAAGATACCGAAACAGAAATACATAGCCAAAACCTACCCAGTCTTGGAGGAGAATCTACTGGTTCTTGATCGCGGGGTGGGGGGGGGGGGAGAAGACCCTCCTCATCATCGTCTTTTCCTTCACTCTCGTCGATCTTGATGCTTCCAATCCCGATTTCCTGCACCTCCATTGCTGGTCCATGGCCGAAGTATCCCATCTTTGGGAGGAATGGGATCCCCATTTCTTTGCCAATTGCATCAATTTTCATATGAAGGAGTGAGGTATCAACATATAATTATTTCCAGAATGCCATGGTATATCATCACCACCAAGCTTCTCCTTCCGTTGAAGAAGCACCCGACTTAACAGTCTCTTCATTTCCTAGTAAAGGGTTACCATTTTCTCGAACAGCCCCTAGCATGCTCTCGTCGACCCAAGGTATTCAATCCATTTTTCCAGAGCTGTAGTATCTAGCGAGGGAGTTTTTTCTAGCACCTCTCAGCGAGACCCCATCTTCCATCATCTCAAGGTCGGATCTAATGGCCGGATGAATCGATGCCGGATACTGTCATGCTACCTGTGTTGCCCAAATTTTCTCATGATTCACCCTCCTTCTCCTTGGATTCTTTAGATTTCCATGATTCCCCATAGTATCCATGTTGCACACAACGGATACGTATAACTCCTCGTCACCCAGCACTCTACCACCTCCTGACTCGTTATCACCCCAACTCACGTAATCCTTTTTTGTTGCAAAATATTTACCACGACACTCCCTAACATCACCTTCTCCCCATTTAATAGTGAAGAATGGGATGTGTATGGAAATTGTAATAATTGTCAATAAGACCTTCCCCATCCACTCCCTCAATCTGATGCAATTCCCACTGGTTTCAATAATAACCATGATCTGAATCCTTCCCTCTCTCTGTACTTCCAGCTTCAACCATTACCATCTTCAGGTGCCATTGTGTACTACGATGTACTATCAGGTCAAACCACATGCGGGCATATGCAATAGCACCCACCCTTCCACTTCCCATCGTAAATTCATTCACCCACCATGTATCAAGATGCTCTTGCATGTAATCATGTTGACACATCTCCATGCTGACTCGTTACACCCGCATCCAGTTACTTATACATATCCAAGTTGTTTCCACTATCATACAAATATTTCTTATACCTTTTCTCAGTTGGTGTGTAAGAAACCCTATGTGAAATACATAAACATCACACATAAACTATTACAAATCCATGCACATAACAAATCCATTGTATACAACAAAAACAAGGTGAACGCACTGCAAAATCATGCAAAAGCATTCAAAATTGCAAAATAGGGTGCCAACATAGATCCATTTTAAGCCCATATCTAATAGGCACAGAGTGGGATCCAATTTCTTGAGGTGTAATTTTTTCTATCTTAATTATTTTACACATAAATAAAAAAAATTTAATCTCAAGAAATTGTATCTATCTTGGTGCTTCATAGATGGTTTAAGATGGATCTTATGGTGGTTTTAATTTTTTATATTATGAGTTGACCTGAATTTTTTAATTACTTTTTATTTTTGATAAGTTATGAGCCGACATTTATTTTGTAATGTGACAAACGTGACAAACATGACAACATCTCCCCCATAGTAGGTTGTAAGCACCTCGCTACTCTAGGTGTAAAAATTATGTTCCTTGGGCTTCTTTCCTTGTTCTTGTTGGATATTTGCATTTGTAAAGGTAGCATTGGGTTTTGTGTCGATATCAACTTCCCTTTATCTAGATCTAAATGAGAATCTAATCCAAAGTCTAACTCTAAGGATTTTAGCTCAATCAATGGTGAAATAGTTTAGTGACTTTTGTTAGTGTCGTGCAAGGATATTTCATGTAACTAACAAACAAATTTCTAGCGTAGTTTGTTGACTTCATGTCCATTTCCTTTTATTACCTATAGCTTGGAATGGTTTTCCTAATGTTGGATATCTTTGATCTATCCTTTGTTCTATGAGTTAGGGTTACCATTACCATGCTTCTATTGTAGCAAATTTTCAAAACCAAACTACCACTTATTATTCTTCTTTAAAAAATATCTCAATTTTGGTAGCATATCAATAAGCGACTCATAGTGATGATATATCCAACAACTCCTTCCCTAATTGAATGCACCTCTATATGTCATTGTGGTGCTTCATACCAAAGTATCATTGAGATTCTTTAATACCTAACTTTGAGTACTAGGTATGGAATATATTGGTGTACTCAATAATATTTTCTCTCTTTCTTATCAAAAAATCATCCATCTTGTGCACTAGTCTCTAAAGTTATGAACCGTGTAAAATTTATCCTTAAGGGTATCAACAAAAGCTACTTGATTTTGTTCTATCATCTGGTGATAGTAGTCTCTAGCATGCCTCTCCTAGTAGATGTCCCACAAATATTTGACATGGGGGAGGGACATAATGAGTGTGAAGGTGATCTTTTCACTATCTCAAAAAATTTAACAAAGTAATAACCCTCTAACAAATTTAAATATTACCTCAAAGGATTTGATTCTATATGGTCCTGATATAAAGGAATGCCAAAGTAAAATTGTACCTTGATGGGTGTTTCACCTTCAAAATTACATCTTGTTGAAGGTGTCTCTACTACGATTGGAAATCATCAAATGATCTGGGAAAAATGATCAATCATCTTATTCCTCTATTGCATAAGGGATTCCCCTTAGAAAAAATTTAATAAGATATCATAATTCAAAATCTCTCTTTTCTTCGATCATGGGAGGCTTCTTGGGTTTACAAGAGTGGTCCTCCCCAAGCGTGGTTAGTTTGATACTCAACATCCTATATTGTCACCTCATCAAGGAAATGCACAAAGAAACACCAAAGGCATGTTTTTTTTATTCCACTAATTCAAATAATGTACATAATCAAATGAAAGGTTAAGTATAAATGGAAGCAAACTGAGATAGTCTACATATCAAAGCAATACAAAAAAACCAAAATTATATTGTCAAATAAAATAGATAAACGAAATAGCATGCAAAGTAATACTAACTAACTAGAATGGTGGTAGCTTACCTATGAATAAATATGTCTGAGCTACACTCATTCATAGGAATCCATTGCAAGAGATGAAAACTTCCTTTTAACATAAAGTATGATGCCCTAAGGTGAAAAAAGATGAAAAAACTCATAATATCAAAAACTCCAACCTTAGGAAATAATGTTGAAAAAATATTGTTAGCCTCAAGGAGGCTAATTAATATGTCAATATCCATGGTCCGCAAATTTTTCATACAAACTATATTTAAGGTGTTTCTTGGACTTTTACAAAGCTTAATACACTCTCTTTGTGTTTGGCACACCACACAATCAAATATTTTGCGGCCTATGTCATTTTCCAAAGATGCAAGGGAAATGAATAAAAACATGTGATGAGTTTTCTACATGAAAAAATATAGTAGAACTGTCATGATGTGGAACCATTATGAATTAGTGGAACATGTGGAAGGCGACTAGTATCGACCCCTAGATAAAAAAACTTTCCATTACACCATTATATCCTATAAAGTATTTGAATGATTTTCATTATTTGATCTTATAACTAAATTTACATCTAATTGAAATTCTAGGATGTATAGAGGTTGATGCTTAATCATGGACTCCTTTAAAGACACTTTATATGCCACATAATACTGAAAAAACATGGAACCTCTGACTTTAGGTGACAATTAGGGGTACTTCCCTAATTGATTTGAAGATGAAGTAAAAAGACAAAAGATAGGCAATTGAATTAGCTTTCATAATATATAACATTTATCTATAAAAAATGTGTAATTGATTATAAAATTAGTTTCTGTTAAATTGGGTTTTCAAATTTTCAGCACATCATAACATATAATATGTTTGTACGGGTGCAACACTTATTGAGGTAAATGATGTCAATTTTGGATAAAATATTGCAGACATATAAATTACATATGGGCCTAGTGCAACACTATTTATTAAAAAAAATTCATGAATTATTTTTTTTATTATTAATTATTGAAGTCAGAAAACCTTGAAATGAAAACGTTTTGTGCGGGTGCAACACTTTAGGGGCAAAATTTAATGAAATCATTGATTTCTATATATACAATTGTAGAGATCACTCTCCTCTAGTGAACCATATAGTTTTCTCGAGAAATGGTGAAGGCAATCAAAAGTTATATAAGAAAAACAATCGATGTATCTATTTTTTAAAAGTGACGTGTGTCATTTAGAAAAATAATAATAAATAAATAAAACATACATTTTTAGGAAAAAAATACAAATTCAGAATCGTTAGATCGTACTCTACAATATTCTATATTTTCATAAAAAAATATTGTGTTTGTCATAGAAAAACACGCCATTGAAACTGAGCATATTGATAGAGTTCTAAAATACAGGCAATAGCCCTAATTTATTTGTCCTAGCCAATAGGTTCAGTAGTCCAAAGCTATTTCTGAACATCATGCCAAGTTTTGTTCCCGCCGAGTTTTTAAATTTTAAAAAAATGCATATGCGTTTTAGCCTTGTTCATATCGCATATGTGATATAGCGCATATGCATTTTATCTTTAGTAGCTTGCTATGAGAGTAAAAAAGAGTTTACCAAGTTAGTGGATAGGCTTAGGGAGAAACCCCATCTAAAATAAAAAGATCATGGTAATTATTGGCCCCTCCAAAGCGGCTTAGTGTAAGTGTGGCGAAAGGAGTACACTTAGACTAAACTTTGTGAATGGTTGTGGATAATGAGGTCATATTATTGGTGGTTCAACGGCTAGTCCAAATGAGGTATTATGATGATGAGGTTACCAAGTTAGGATGCCTTTCTTGTTTCCTCTGCATGATCAACCTCAATGGTCGGAACAGGGTAAACAACAAGTGTAGGCTCTGTATATGGATATGTCAATTTTAAAAAAAAAATTACATATACATTGGTCTTGGAACATCATACACTTTCTCCCTCTATAACCAACCTTCCCCCCTTTGTCTATCTAACACATACACATACCCTCTCTCCATCCCTCTTTATCTAACCATCGTTATTTCTCTCCTTCACCACCCCTCTACCTCTATAACCATCCCTCAACCATCTCTCTCTCTCCCCCTTCCCTCTTCTCCCTTCTTGCTTCTCCCCTTCCTCCCTCTCCTTCTACCTCCATGTGTTCCATCCTCTCACTCACTCCATACCTAACTTTCTTCCCCTACCTCCTCTATCCACCCCCTTTTCTCTCCCACCATAATTTCTTCTCTCTCTTCCTCTCTCCCCCTCTCTGTCTAAATATCCCCTCTTTCCTTATCTGGACACTCCCCCTCAAACAAACTTACACACCTCTTGGTATTGAAAATCCACACCCCATATCACTATATAACCAACCTTCCCCCCTTTGTCTCTCTCACAGACATCCACACACTCTCTCTCCATCCCTCTCGATATAACCATCGCTATTTCTATCCTTCACTATCTCTATGCATCTATAACCATCCCTCAACCCTCTCTCTCTCCCATTTTCCTCCCTCTCTCTCTCACTCCCCCTCTCTACCTAAATCCCCCCTCCTTCATAATCTCACCACACCACCCTCAAACAAACTTACACACATCTTGGTCTTGGAACACCACACCCCCTCTCCCTCTATAACCAATCTCCCCCCTTTCTCTCTCTCACACACATCCACACATCCACACACCATCTAAAACAATTCCTTTGTTTCCCCTCCCTGCAGCCAAAACCCTTTCTCTATTCCCCCCCTCCCTCCCTCCCTCCCTCCCTCCCTCTATCTCCATGTGTTCCATCCTATCACTCAGTCCATCCCTCACTTTCTCCCCCTACCTCCTCTCTCCACCTTCAAGCCTTCATCCCTCCTTCATCTCTCCATATTTCTCTCCATTCCTTAGTATCCATCTCTCTCTCTCTATCTCTCTCTCTCTCTCTAACTCTCCCCCTCTCACTCTTTAACCACCCCCCATTTGTCTCTCTCTCTCACTCACTCTGTACCTCTCTCTATACCACTACTCCGTCCATCCCTCTCCTCCCTCTCACTCTTTAACGACCCCCCATTTGTCCCTCCATCCATTATGCTATATTTTTCCTCCATCCATTATCATATATCTTTCTTGCACCCAATCATCCCTCCCTCTTATATATATCCCTCTTCCATGCCCCCTATATCTCTCCCTCCCTCCCTCCCTCCCTCCCTATATCTCTCCCTCCCTCCCTCCCTCCCTCCCTATATCTCTCCATCCATCCCTCTTCCATGCCCCCTATATCTCTTCCCCCCCCACCCTCCCTCCCTCTCACTTATATTTATTCCCCTCCCACCAATCCCTTCCCTTTATATTTCTCCTCCCTTCAGTCCCCCCTCATATCTATCCCCTACCCATCCCTCCCTTCCCCTTATATTTCTCCTCCCTTCATCCCCTCCATATCTCTCCCCTACCCATCCCTCGCTCCCATGATTCCCTCTACACATTCCTCTCCCTCCTTTAACTCCCCCCGCCCTCTTTTATCTTAATCAATCTAATGTTGGGACATGAGCCACCCCATAGACCTTCTTGATGGAATCTTGGGAGTCTAAATGGTATTATAATGGGATAAGGGTGTCATAATAGGGTTTTGGATGGGAGGGATGGGTCTCTAGACATTGACCATAGTCATGGAAGAAAAGACAATGATTCTCTAAATCAACACACATGCCTTATAGATGGAATACTTGGCCTTTAGTGGGATATGGGTGTCATTATGAGGTTTTATGCAATAAGGATGGGTTTCAGGGTCTTAACCATGGTAATGGGACAAACGTGTAACAGAAGCAAGTCTTAAACCACTACACATGCCCTTTAAAGGGGATATTCAGCATTAATATGGGATATATGTGCCATTAGACTATTTTATGCATTGAAGATTATTCTCAAGGAATTGACCATGGTCATATAGGAACCGTTATGAATATTTTTAGACAAGAGATAGTTCCAAAGACACTACCATGGTCCAAGGATAAATCCAATCTTCTAGGGATTAAATGATGTTTTTATGGTTCATGGACAAATCACAAGGTCCCAGACTATGATAATCCCTATAAATGGATTCTAAAATGGGATAAGGGTGTTATTATAAGGTTTGGGACTTTGATCATGGTCATGGAAAAAAGGTAGGGTCTTAGGACCTAAATGAAGCTTTTATGGCTCATGAGCTATAAATGAGTCCTTTAATAACCACACATGCCTTCTAGATGGGATATTTGGCCTTTAGGCTGGGTATGGGTTCCATTATGAGGTTATGTGCACTGGGGATAGGTCTCAAGGTCTTAACCATGGGTATGGGTTCCATTATAAGGTTATGAGGTTTCAATATTTGATATGCACCAAATTGCATGTGCGATATATCACACATGCGATTTGGTGATCATGTTATACAAACTGGCCATTAGGTAAAAAGCATAGTATGCATATCGCATATGCGATATAATGCATATGCGTTAAAATGGACATGCGGTGTATCGCATATGCGATATTTTTTTTATAAAACAATTTGGGTTGTGGGCCGTGGGCCAGTTTTACTGTACCAAAAGACAGAATTCTTTTGTACCCACGCAAAGAGAACTATTCAACTTTCCATTTAATCATTTCTTACACAAATCCATAGGTTTTGTACAAGTTTGTGTGGAATTCAATGGGGAATGTACGTAATAGAGTTCGAAAGTCAGCGAGGAAGGTGCTTACACCGGAAGAAGCTGAAAATAAAAAAGAAAATAAGAGGGAAGATTCAAGAAATCGTCGACATTCATTGGATGAGAAAATACTTCCCATTCCCGCTCAACAGATACTTGCTAAGGAAGATATTGCAACGTTAATGGAAGTTGGTTATAAGGGATATGATAATCTTGGTCCATTATTAAGTAGACAATATTGTGAAGAGTTCAATCATTATGTTCCCGATGATGCAAATGTGACTCCGCAACAACCATGCCAGGTGGTTCAATCTCCTCATCGAAGTTGTCAGCTTGTAGTGGATGTAAACGTCACTCCAGCATTTCAAACGGCAAGAAATCTTGCATCAAAATGAAAGAGAACTCCTAAACTCATACAAGTGGATGAGAGTGAATTGACTTCCATGGAAGTTAAGGTGGCTAAACGCACTATCCTTCGTCATTGTTCTCAAATAATGAAACAATATTTTGATAAAAAATCTGAAGTCGGTAAATGCCAATTGTTTTTAGCTTTGATTAAATCCAGAAATGTAACGAATATAATAATATATTAATTATAGTTTATTAATTATTAAGTGAAAGGGTGTAACCCTTCACTACACATGCTCAAGCCTATAAAGGCGAGATTCATTGTAATTTAATATCATCTCATCAATTATCTTATCAATTATATTTCACTATTTATCCATTTACGGAGCCATTGTCTTATTTACAAGGATATCTCTCCTTCAAGAAATATGGCAACTGTTAGAAGAAAGTTAAGCATAAGAACATTGAGGAATATCGAATCAAGTAATCACATTGTTAAATCTCTTGCTGCTTCATTCACATCGATTGGTAAAAACACTCGTTCACAGGACTATAATGTGGCTCACCGCGTATTGGCTGAACCAATTGTATGTAGATCCACAAGACAATTTCGTTTACTTAAATGCACATCACAAATTGTGCCTTTACATCTATAGACATTTAAAAAATATTCAGTAAGAAGAGACAACCTTGATGTAGAGGGACAAATGGAAACATTATGGGCATTTAGGGGTAGGTTTCCCCTCACAGACATGAAGTTAGTCGAAGCAGTGAAGGGACTAGTGCACACTTTTTGGCATGATAAAACTAGGACTTCTTCTAAAACAAAGGATGTGTTAAAACGTTGTAGGGGTTCTATGAACAGTGAACCTCATGGTAAACATTATCTTGACATGACACAAACTCAATTGTTCTAGATTTTTAAATTTTCCTACATAGAGCTAAGGCTCAGGCAAAGATCTTTTGAAAAATGCAAGCCTTGGTATGTTAGAATGAATACCATCTGGAAAACTTGTTGTTGTAGATACCACATAGATTTTGATCTATATTATCATACATTTGCACATATACGTCATTTTTTTCATCCTAACCATGTGCAAGAATGCTCAAGTACAGTACCTCCAATGTCATCTAGAGATTTCATCCATAGCATAATGTGTTTGAGGCAAGATAAGCAGACACATTACTTAAAACAATGTGTAGAGGGTTCTTGCAATAATTGTGGTGGGATATCATTATGGTCTGATTGCATACATGAGAGTGAAGATCAAGCATTCGGGAATACAATTTTCGAGAAGCAGAACTATCAGTACAAGACATATCAGCTACATGATGGGAAAGAAAGTAGGAAGATTGAATTGGTGACTTCAAAGGTGATAATCTACACGAATATTATTCATTTAACTAAGTGTACATTGTTTATGTTGTTTTATAAAATTGTTAAATATTGACATATTAATATTCATGTAAACCTTTTTATGTTGTTTTATAACACTGTTTATTTTTTTCCACCATGTCCAAGTATGTGATTTTATTTCAGAGTTCCGTGGAAAGATCCAATAGTACATTCAGCATGTCGATATGGTATGGTGGAAATATGAGCAATTCAGAATATGCTGGGACACCTTCCCTCTTGGAACAATACTATCAGTGATTGAATTTGCATTAAATTACACCCTACAACCACAAAATTAAATACAAAGTCAATACTATCACTCAGAGAGTAGGTGAGCATAATGGTCCATATCACTTATCGACATGGGCCAGATAGCAATGAAGAGAAACATGTGATATTGAAAGAAAGTCACTTTTACATAAGTGACAACCAGACCCATGACATCCATTACGTGCAACATTGCTTTAAATTGTTTTATGATCATGTGATAGCTATGGATATACCATTTTATCGTCATTTTATTTGGTCAGATGGTTGTGCTTGTTAACACCCAAAAAGTGTTCACTACCTCATCTACCACATTACATGGCTCATTTGCCCATTTTCCTACCATATTTCCCTTAAAAACCCTAAAAATCCCACTAAAAAGCCTCCAAAAGGCCCAAAATGCCTCCAAAAGGCCACAAAACCATTAAAATAGCCTCAAAAAGGCTAAAAAACCCTCTTTTCCTCCAAAAATAGCAAAATCCCTCTAAAAAGGGAATAAAAAATATAAAATAATGAGGAAAAGGAGGAAAAAACCCTATACAGCTGCCCTAAACCACATGGTTCCCAAAACCATGGGTCAGCACTCCACCACCAAAAAACTATAAATAGGCGATGGAGATCCCTTATTTCATATCCACAATCAAGTATACCCTTACTCTGCCAAAATCTCTCTTGAAACCCTAGCTCACCATTGAGCCACTTTCACCTTGAGAGCCCCTTTTGGCCCAGTTCCACCATTGGAGAAAGAGAAGGAGCACATTGGAGCTTGGAGCAACCCTCTTGGACATTGCAAGAGCTTCATTCAACCTCCACATTGGAGGTAATATCAATACAAAACCATTATTTATATTTTGTTCTTTATGTTTCATGCACGTGTTTTAGATTAGTTTACATTTCTGTTTTAGCTTAATAATTTACATTTACTGAACTGCTACTAAGGAGTCCATTCTCCTTAGTAGGTGCTCACTTGCACAAGCTAGGCGTAAAACCCTAGCTACAGTTTTGGCGACTCCCCTAAGTTTGAATTTCTGGTTACAATTTTTTCTTTTTTCTGTTCGGCTGTCCCTTTCGGCCGTCGTATACCGCGTTTTTTCCCCCCAAAGTCGCGCGCCGACCGCGTCTTTCAGGCACTTACCTGCGACCTAATCGCGACTCTCAGACTGTTTCCGGTGCCCTGTCGACGGCTTTCAGTCTGTTACCTGCGATTCGGCCGCGGCTATTAGCCTGTTTGATACAGTCTAACTGCGGCTATTTCCCTGTTTTCGGCGTCCCTCCTGCGGCTTTCGGCCACTTTCCCGCACCTCGCCGGTGCCTTTCGGCGTCTTTCCTGCATCCCGCCTGCGGCTTTCAGCCAGTTTCCCGCAGCCCGCCGGTGCCTTTCGGCGTCTTTCCTGCGTCCCGCCTGCGGCTTTCGGCCATTTTCCCACAACCCGCCGGCGCCTTTCGGCGTCTTTCCTGCGTCCCGCCTGCGGCTTTTGGCCATTTTCCCGCAACCTGCCGGTGTCTTTCGACGTCTTTCCCGCGTCCTGACTGCGAATTTCAGCCCATTTGCTGCGTTCCGACTGCTCAGTTTCGCCACAAACCCACGGTCTAATTTCTGCATTTTTTACAGCTTTGAGCCTAGAACTTTGCTGCACTATTTTCTGCACCAGCACAACCCTCTGTCCTACTGCAGCCACCCTTCCTTACAGCATTTTTCTGCAGATTTTATTTCTGTTTCATTTACAGAATCGTTTTTACATTTTCAGCATTTTACATTGGAAAAAGAAAATTGTGCATTTTAAAAGTTCATTTCTATATTGTTATTGCTAGATAGAAAGTTGCCCTCCCTAGTGGCACTTTCTACTTGGGTTCATCATCACCTCACGAGCACACACTCTGTCACATAATTCAAGTGAGCCTTAAAATCTACTTAACTCAACCAATATTCTAACCCCACTTGGGGAACACAAAAGAATCTTTGTAGTTAGGTAGGATCGGGGGGATAGGCTGCCAATAACACCCCTCGGTTACTTACACTTGAGACATAGTTGTTGTCCAAATAGGGAACCAAAATCCCCTAGTACTTTTTGGCACGGTCACGGCCAGTTTATCAGAGGGCCTCTCCCTTAGGAGGGTTGAAGTCGGGAGACTAGTTCTAGATGCCTGAGATGAATACCGCACTCCATTCAGTAACCGAAGGGCTACCTTTCGCAGTTCGCGGGATATCCCTGTATAGGGGTATTGCAGTAAATGGACCAAACGGCAGATTCACCTTTCTGGACTTGTCATGAACGGGGTATCTTAGTTGCCATTCTTCTAGGATTGACTACCCGGTGTCCCTCCCGGTAGGGGGACATCTTAGCCACTTGGATTTCCTATTCATATTGTCTGACTTGGATTTCATCACCTTGCAGAGGATATGTCTAGTTGAGTCAGAATACTTTTAGTTAGGTGTTTGCATGCTCCCTTACCTCCCTTTGGTCTAGTGAGTCTACCATTTTTTATTTTTTAGGAAACCTGCTGCTTGTTGGTATTCTGACCATTTTGTTGGTACTCCACCTATTGTAGCACAGTTGTTACAGTGGGTGTTTTGAGTTGGTTGTTGGCCTGAGTGCCTTGTTTTTTGAGCTCTCCTTCTGCACACTCGGTTGCATTAGGGTTTTTGAGCTGTTTTTTACTCACCTCAACCCACAGAGTTTCGACACCATCTGTCACCATTGAGTCCCCGAGACATTCTCGGCGCCTCAGGGGCGAGCCCCCCCAGCACGGTTCACTTGACACCACACGTCATCGCCACAGATCATCATCACTTGATACCACTTATCACAGATCTAGAGCCTTGTCACTTGGCTCCACTCGTCAACGGCATAGGACTCCGTCACCAGACATTGACGCCCCTTACTTTACCTCCGATTCTGAAGAAGAGTCTAAGAACCCTATTTACACTGCCCCTACTAGCCCCATGGCTGGTGCGACTTCCACTCCTTTCGCTGTAGGAACCATTGGTGGCACATCCACCACTACACCAGTTACCACACCTGCTCTGGGAATGCCCTCGATGGGGGCCACATCCACCATCCCGGTCACCATTCCTATTCCCGTAGCCGGCATCCATACCACCACTCCACCAGTGACTCACACTACCCATGGTGGTGTGGGCCCATCCTATACTACCTTAGTTCCCCCACTTGGGGGCAACATTCCCAACCCTGCCCCTCTACTTGGGGGCATGGGCCCCAACTTGGTCCAACCCACTCCTGTGTCACATCCTTCTTCCAGTCTGCCATTCATGGCTAGCCTCAACCTACCTGACCTAGCCAGACTGACCAACGACCCTATCCGACACGACCCTGCACGGCCTCATATGCCCACCAAGCTCCCCTCGGACGTCCCTAAGTTCGAGGGCAAGGCAGGTGAGGACCCACAAAACCATCTCATGTCCTTCCATCTATGGTGTTCCTCCAACTCCATAGTGGATGACTCTATTCGCCTCCGTCTGTTACAGCGCACCTTCACTGGCTCTGCAGCCAAGTGGTATATCGAGCAACCCCACAGGACCCATGCCACCTTTACTTCCCTTGCCTCGACCTTCCTGCAGTTCTTCCAGTTACCTGTCCGCTATAACGCGGGCGTTGAGATTCTCCTATCTTGCAGAAAAAACACGGCTACCCACATCATGGACCACATTCATGAGTGGCGTAAATGCCGTAGCTTATGCAAGATCAAATTAGACGACCGTATATTCCTAGATTGGTTCCTCAAGTCACTTCTTCCTGTTATTGCTAAGGATGTAGCTTTCGAAAGACCCCAGTCTGAAGAAGAGGCCATCCTTAAGGCACAGCAGTTCGACCTCATTTACGCCCAGTCGGGTTACCTCTATACCATTATACCTGACGCCCCTCGCGGCGAGTCTTCCCATCACGATGCGTCGGGGGCATCCCACGCTGCAAACGACATCATTGGTCGTGTTTCCTCGCATCCCTAACCCTTTTCCATAGCGCGTCCTACCCCGGGCCACGACCTTTCGTGGGCCACCTCACAGTTTGGGGCCACCAACTCATATGCTCCTATGACACATCACCATCATTCCCATGGACCCAGTTGTCCACCTCAGTGCTTCGGGCATGTGCCCCCTGCTTATACCCCCCCGGTCGCACCTCAATCCTATTACCACCAACAGGCTGCACCAGCTCCTGCACCTCCTCAGGCCCAACCCGCTTATTACCACCAGCAGGCTACACCAGCTCCTGCGCCTTCCCAAGCCCAACCAGCTTATTACCTGCCACAGGTAGCCCCTGCGGCCAATCCACAACCTGCTCCACAGACATATCAGCAACCTCCTCAAGGTGCCACACCTGCGCAGCCTCCACCTACATACCATCCACCGCAGCCTGCTCCCACTCTTGCACAACCTCAAAACCCACCTGCTGCTCAAGGGAAAGTTTACGCCCAAAACAACCCGCAACAAAACCAGAACAACCAACGCAACCAGGGCCAACAAAATCGCTGCAAGGGCCGTAATCGTGGAAATAACCAACCTACTGACCAAGGTGGTCAACCGGTTAATCCCCCAGACAACAACAATGCGGCCCCCGCTAACCAAAACCCTAATCGCCTGCCCAAGCAGGCTAAAAACCCTAATTTGAGAACGAACCATCCTTGTTCTATCTGCGGGGTCTATGGCGACTACACACATACTTGCCCACATTGGGAGCGAGCTCGACAACTTTGGGTTGATGATGCCCATCGCCAAGGGCATGCGGCTCCTCAAGCACCGCCCAACCCCCCACAACCTCAGCAGCCACCTTTGGTGCTGCAAAACCCCTTACCAACCCAAGGCGTGGTGAATACTCAGCCGTTGGCCCCCCCTCAAGCCAACGCGCAACCCCAACAACAACAGATCACATACGCCGCTCCTGATCAACCCATGTTTGACTCAGCTACCCACCACTTGTTGATGATGTCTTCCGCTGATGTCAACCTTCAGACTCGCCGGAACCAATATGGCTCCACCTCTGAAGCCCCTCCCGCTGATAAAACCGCTAACGCTCATCCCACTGATCAAGCGTTACGTATCCCTCCCCCTCCGGTCGATGGTGCTTCCAAAGCAGCTCGTTTCCCACTTCGCCGTATCAACAACAACCCCAATGCGCGCGCTGTGTCAAACTACAACATTGTAGACGACCTAGCCCAATCTCCCGCAGCCATGTCTGCGTTAGAAGTCTTGAAGAACTGCCCTTCCCAGCGCAAGAATTTACTCTCAGCCATTGGGGCTATTGACCCAAACGATTCGAATTTGATGGCATTTGATTTGGACCAGTCCGAACCACGCCTGCCTTCCACCTTAGCATTCCAAGTTTCTGTTTCCGTTCGGAATCTTGTCATCCATCGATGCATCATCGATGAGGGTGCCTCCACATGCGTTATGTCTACATTCGTATGGAAGAAGTTGAGATCCCCTACCCTCCAGCAGTCCACCACTGCGTTACGCGCCTATGACGGTCGTTCGGCTCATCCCCAAGGCCTCCTAGCCAATGTCCCTGTCCAGTTAGGTGGTAAAACCGTCCTCATCGATATCGAGGTCATCAACGCCCAGCTTGATTAAAACCTCTTACTCGGTCGCAGCTACATGTATGCTATGCAGGGGGTTGCTTCCTCTATCTTTCATACCATGATGTTCCCCCATGATGGACGCGTGGTTAAAATCGACCAACTCACTTACTATGATCCAAACGCTCCCGCTGCACCCGAAAATGTTCTCCCCATGGTTGAACAACTAGTCAGTGGCGCTGCTACCTCATTTGTTTCCTCTTTGGGACCTGGTGTTTACTCAGACCCTCCGATGACATCCACTTTCCGATCCATTCCTCCCCCGTCATCTACACCCGAAGTGTCTGACCTATGTACTCTCTCCCACGATAACCAACCAACTACCAATCAGCCACCCTTGTTTCCTAAACCACCACTGGTACCTAGCCATATTGGTGTTACACCTATCCACACAATCCCCTTCCTAGTCCCTCCTTCGGGAGTAGTAAGCGCCCCGGTTATGGCTACCCTTAGCCTCCCTGGGTTAACCTTGGGATTACCCGTATGGTATCTTTCGCCTCCCATTCGCCCGTCGACACCAGATGTTATCCTCCAACCGGTGCAACCCATGGCTACTACCACTCAGCCACCCCCCAGTGTCTCTACCCCTTCGTCCTCCGCGACTCCCCCCCCTACTCCCAAACCCACTGGGGGCAGAGGTCCCCAACCTTACACTGCTGTACCACCTCCCAAGACAGTCAAAAACCCCCCAGTATTTCGTGATCCTCCCAAATGCTCATTGTGCGACGAGTTAGGCCATGCGACTCATCAGTGTCCGCAGTTACCAACATTACAGAAGCACATGCAGATGCTCGACGATGACCCCAACATCCCGATTGTCGAACTCAACCCCACCCCCAAGCCCAAAGATAAATCCCTGCGTACCAACCACCCATGTGCTATATGTGGTGTTTACGGGAACTATTCACATCATTGTCCCGATCTCCCAGATTACAGAGCGGCTCTCTATGAGATGAACAATCTGGATCTTGAGACAGCACCTCCCACTATTGAGGAGATTCACCCCCCGATCTCATCCCCATCCGGGGAGGTCAACACCATTTACATGATCTCTTCCACTACCATTCCCACGTCAACCGATTTGACAACCCAAACTTTTCGTACTGATGAGGAGATTCTTGAGGCACTCACTGCCCCGGAGTATCCCTGGGATGACATGCACCATCGTTCGTACTTCCTCCCAGAAGCATCTTCCTCTAGCACCGCTACCCAATTTGCGGTTGAATCCAAAGACTTCCTTCCCACCAAGGTTGACTGGTTCAAGGACCCTATTCCTGCTCCTGACGCCTTCGAGGAAGGTAACATGGCTAACATCTCACCTGTCATCCAAATCGATATTGCTACCCCTGGGAGTGCCCCTGAACTCATCACTTTAGGAGCCTTCTGCAGTAAGCAAGAGATTGAGGAATACACTAACCTTTTCAGAGAGTTCCGTGATGTCTTTCGGTAATTTACATTATAAATAGGTGATGGAGATCCCAGAGCTCAAAATAGTGTCGCAGACCAAATGGCCAACAACATTCTAGATTGGCACATCAATCACACCATGTAAAAAACCTCCATCATGCATTGCATCTCATAAAAATATATAAAAACCCAAAAAGATTGCAAGGGGCATCCATGTGCCTATCATCACATAAACATTTGCATCCATGTGCAATAAAAAATACAAACCACATAACATACACAAGGGGCATCCACGTGCCCAACATCCTATCCTACTTGCATCCACGTGCAATGTAAAACATATCACCAAACATAATGCGCATCCACGTGCGTACAACTAAACAACATCATACAAAAAGGTGCATCCACGTGCATATATATATATATCAAAAAATACATGTTCAGTGCTATACATGTCCTGAGTACCCCTGCACTCAGCTATACAAAAATGGCTATACATCCCTAAAGCCTCATCAAAATACATGTCGTAGCTACAAAACTCGGGGGGAGTCCCCTGCACTCCCTAATGAGAGTCGTATCCTGCATCACTGCCTGCATCGGCTGCCTCTGAGTCCTCCCCTCTCTCCTCCTCCGGCAAGTCCTCATCTCCTATGGGCTCCTGTGCCCATGCCCGGTCCACCAAGATCGCCACCCAGATCGCTATGGATCTGAACTCTCGAGGTGCCATCATGCAATCCTGAACCACATCCGGATCGACATCCCGCCATCCCTCGTCGGTCACCCCTATCAGCAAACGGTCTAATAGTGCCCGTACCAACTCCAGCGTCCCCTCCGCATCGCGGCGACGAACCTCTCCTCACCCAGGCAGAGTTGGCACGGCCACAATCCCCCTCCGTGCCACATGACCTGGCGGCGGCCTCAGGCCCACATCTGCAGATCACCCATATGTCAGTCACAGTATATCAATCTACTCTCATATCTACAAAACTTGATGCAAGCAAAAACATACGTACCATCGGGACCCCATGCCTGTCCTGGTGCTCGTGGCGCCTCCGGATCTCCTGTGTAGTCCATGTCCCTATACGGGAAGTCGTCCAGTGTCAATGGTATCTGGAGCCACTGCAGGAACAAATCCTGCATAAAATACCTGCCAACATTGCCGCCACCACGGCGGCGCATCATCTCGCCCCACCGCACCATCCGCGGCTCCCTCAAACCTCCTGCTCTGATCGGCACCCGTGGCCGCAGTGTGGGCACCCTATCCATAAAGAAGGCACACAATAAAGAACCATAGCAAAAACCTTTGCCATATTCCTTCGCTGCTGTCAGCTGCCGCTGAACGCAGGTCAGGTACATCTGGCCCCACGCGTAGTACACCCCATCCAGTACACGCTCTATCATCTGCATTTGAGCCCCAGACACCTTCTCAAGTGACTGGGACCCCAATACTGATGGCTCCTGTAGGTCCCTCACCAGGCCTGTACTAATGGCTCCTGTAGGTCCCTCACCAGGAGTGCATTCCTGTGCACCCTCGCCTCGGGACCATAGTATCTCTCCAGCATGTCTTCCATGTCTACGTCCGCGGCGACCCGCGGCTGTGTGTCTGCCACCCTGCCCAGACAGGGCAACCCCGTCAGAAAGTATACATCGGTCAGGGTGAGGTCCACCCTCTCACCCTGTACTCGGAAAGCCTGTATGTCCGACTCCCAGAAACTAATCAGTCGGTTTAGCAGCAATGCTGCCGACCGTATCATGGGTACCTGGGCGAACTTTATAAGTCCGAATAGTCCCAGCACCGATCGCACATTGCGATCCCCTCGGATGACGGCCATGATCTCATCAGGGATCTCCCGCTCTCTCCATAGAACCTACGGCATCCTATCAATCACGCAAAGTAATCTCATCAGACTCATGTCAAATAACTAAGTCCTTCCCTTCCCCCTGGAAAACCCTCATAGCTCATCCCAAAACCGCGGCTTTCGGGCTCCCTGCCACGGTTTCACACCGCGGCTATCAGACCTACAGTGGCAGTTCTGAACCGCGCCTGTCAGGGCTAACCCCACGGTTTCGCACTGCGTGTTCCTCCTTGGAACGCGCAGTACCAGACAGCGTATCCAGCCGAGAAACACGCGGTACCCAACCATGTGGTTCTCCCCAAAACTCGCGGTCGTCAACCGCGGTTTCGTCCCCCAAACCCGTGGTCCACCCCACGTGGACCGTACAAATAACCCTGGGACCCACTACCCAACCCCCGACCCTAAAAACATGCAGCTATGAGTTTGACGGAATACCTGTAGCTCCCGAATCAGAAATCGACCGGTCGGATCGTCCAGAAATGCCACCTCAGCTCTGGTCCACTTTGATCACAAGTCAAAGTCAAATAGTACAAATGCCACGTGTCATGTTGGACCTACTCACTATTTATAGTCAGTTGACTTTTTCCTGTTTTGATCATTCTGAACCCATACGGAGTCCGTTTCTCGAACAATTTCCACCATTGGAATCAGCACGACGAGACCATCATGATGGTCATCTCGTTGCATTATTTTTTCCCCGTCATTTTTGCCTATTTTTCAGACGCCACTAGTCGCCTCGGTTTGTGTGCCACATCGGCCGTTCTCCATTTTTCACATATTTTATATCATCGGATTCATTTTTCCGAGCCAGTGATGATGCTTGAGATCATTTCTCGCTCTCACCCCCAGAGTTTTCGGGTCTTTTTTCCAAAACACCCCCAGTCATCTCGGTTTATGTGCCACATCGGCCGTTATCCGTTTTCAACATTCTTTATATCGCCGGATTCATTTTTTCGCGTTCGTGATGATGCTTGAGATCATTTCTCGCTCTCACCTGGTACAGTTTCAACATTGTGTCCCAACACCTTGCTGCCTCGGTATTGCGCGCCACATCAGCCGCCATCGGATTGTTCCACACATTTACATGAGCCATCCACTCCTGTCATACTGCAAATGTTTCGTTATTTTGCCACCATTTCATTCGCCCTGCAAGGAGTCCCACCAGTGTTCCCCCCTACCCTCGTTCTTGGTCATCATTATTGTTCCTTGATTGAACACTTCCTCCTTTCCTGGCCATTCCTTTTGTTAGGTATAATTTTATCCCTTTTTCGGGCCGGACAAGTCCTTTACGAAAAAGGCACTTAGGGAGTTTCTGTTAAGCTCTTTTCTGACTCCTAAAACAATGAAAAGATCGCCAAGCAATCTTGCTTCCTTTCATGCTCGTTAAAGTACCTAAAAGGGCGTCTATCTGGTATAATTTTACCCCTTTTCCGGACCTTGTAGACTAATTACGAAAAAGGAATAATCTAGTCACACCGGCTAGAAGAGTTCTTCATTGTATCCTTTTATGCTTCTTTGGGCCTTGGAGACTAAATATACGAAAAAGCAAACCCCTGGAGTCTTCTTATTTGCTTTCAGACTCTCTAAAATTGAAAGCAACCACGAGCATGAACTGTCCTGGGCTCGTAAAATCCACACGACAGTACCATTCCATTACTTCAGAGTCTTCTTATCGCTTTCAAACTCCTTAAAATTGAAAGCAACCACGAGCATGAACTGTCCTGGGTTCGTAAAATCCACACGACAGTACCATTTTACACACACTTCTTCTAGTTCCTTAACCCATGAAGAAGTCATCCCGTGCCTCCAGGCACCATGATCGATCATCTCGGCAGCACCCCCAATCAAGTTGCCTTTGTTCAGAGTATTATGCAGTCTCCTGCCAGTTGATCCCAGCTTGAGTCTCCCTCAGCCCAGTCACCATCCTAGATCCAATACAGCTACGATCCCTTTCCCATCAGTCAATTTCATATGCTGCCCGATCATCCCCATTATCATACTCTGAACAAAGGAATTTTGAGTCCACCCACTCTACTTGCCCAGTTGTCCCCCCAGTTTGTCAGTCCTGCCATCAGTACTATCACATTTCGGTTCTCCACCTCGCGCTCCTGTCAAGGAAACATCATTGCCTTGATAGTTGCAGGTCTCCCTCTGTCGACGACAACCCCTCTATTCCAGAGGATAGGCCCAGAGGTACCTGCGCCTTGGACCCATCACCATCTGTGGTGAGTGCCTACGGACCATTTTGAGAGGAGACATCATTGCCTCTCTGAATGGTTGTTTCTCACATGCTCGACTTCAGCACCTTGATCGCATCGTTGAGAATCGCGTAGGATTTACATACCTACCATTATTTAGTCGAAGACCCCGGATTTCCCCTGACTCTAGCACATTGGTGAGTCACTTTGGAACGCCCAGTTATATGTTCCCGTGGATGTCCGAGTTGCGTTGGTGATTGTATTCGGAAGCCATCCAGTTACATGCTTCCTTGAGTACCTAGTTTAGTCCCAGATCAGTTCCCGTTCAGCGTACCATTGAGAGTATGACCCTTGTCACTCTGGTCCAGTAGCCCATCAGTTCCTTTGGTACCACATTCAGTAGCACTGTTGATTGTTCCAGTGTATCAGTTCTTCAGCTCAGACATGGTCAGCCCAGCAGTATGTCCCAGATTTTGTGTCCCCTCTGGACACTTATGATGTACACAGTGGTTCTCTATGTATCTTACAGGTCCCTCTTTTCGGGCCTCATAGTTCTTTTTATGTATCTTGATACGAGCATGGGTATGCCCGCCTCGTCCATATATTGAGATTATTCCTCAGTCAGTATTTGAGGTCATGTATATGTCAGGTCCCCATTTTTTGGACCCCGTTGTTATTATTATGTTATATCCTGATACGAGCATGGGAATGCCCGCCTCGTCCATATGATCAGATGATTCCTCATCCATTTTTGAGGTTATGTACTTTTAGTTCTCGCAGTTTGTTCGGGATCGTTGTTCCGGGATTCAGTTTGTTTCTTCTCTTCTCCATACCCCAGGAAAACCATATATGATTTATGATGTCCATCGGCCATACGATGAGCTCCTGCCCTCGCACATCAGGGGGCAATCTGTTAACACCCAAAAAGTGTTCACTACCTCATCTACCACATTACATGGCTCATTTTCCCATTTTCCTACCATATTTCCCTTAACAACCCTAAAAATCCCACTAAAAAGCCTCCAAAAGGCCCAAAATGCCTCCCAAAGGCCACAAAACCATCAAAATAGCCTCAAAAAGGCTAAAAAACCCCCTTTTCCTCCAAAAATAGCAAAATCCCTCTAAAAAGGGAATAAAAAATATAAAATAATGAGGAAAAGGAGGAAAAAACCCTATACAGCTGCCCTAAACCACATGGTTCCCAAAACCATGGGTCAGCACTCCACCACCCAAAAACTATAAATAGGCGATGGAGATCCCTTATTTCATATCCACAATCAAGTATACCCTTACTCTGCCAAAATCTCTCTTGAAACCCTAGCTCACCATTGAGCCACTTTCACCTTGAGAGCCCCTTTTGGCCCAGTTCCACCATTGGAGAAAGAGAAGGAGCACATTGGAGCTTGGAGCAACCCTCTTGGACATTGCAAGAGCTTCATTCAACCTCCACATTAGAGGTAATATCAATACAAAACCATTATTTATATTTTGTTCTTTATGTTTCATGCACGTGTTTTAGATTAGTTTACATTTCTGTTTTAGCTTAATAATTTACATTTACTGAACTGCTACTAAGGAGTCCATTCTCCTTAGTAGGTGCTCATTTGCACAAGCTAGGGGTAAAACCCTAGCTACAGTGCTGGATAGTTCAAGAATGCACATGTATTTCAATGGTTGTGTTTGTTTCACATAAAATACAAGGTGCCACATATATGGAACTAATTTGAAACAGTTCATGGAAAAGGAGAGCACAATGGTGCTAGTGCATGCATAAAAACTTCCCTTCGAAGGGAAGAGATGAATTTTACAGTTGCTCACCTTCGAGAAACTGCATCTATAGTGAAATGCTGTGCATCTGTAATGGGAGAACAATCAACAAGGAAACACCTGGTGCGGAGAATATTATGGGAGGTGACAAATGTGGACCGATCCCAAACACATCGGGTGAACACAATGCATGGAACTCGACAGTTTCATTAAATTATAAGCTCAGACAACACAACCCTACAAATTTGGACAAGATTGAAGGATTTCTTTTGCAGTTCCTATAGAATCGATGAATGGGATGATTGTGAGTATACAGATACAGTTGATACATCAGATCGAGTGACAATTGGCACCGATTTCAAGGGGTTTAATGAAATAGACCGTTTGGAAGATGATCAAACATATATTTCTACAGACTATGATCACATATCGGATCTCATACAAGCAGGTACAAAAAGTAAATTAGTAGTACCTAAATCACTACAAGCGTTTACATTGAAAGAAATTTTATTTATGTTACATGCAAGACCTTTTTTAATAAATGTATTGTTAACTCAACCTATTTCCTTTCACATGTCAGATATATGCAGTGGTTTCCCCAAAAACTAATGAATGGGGTTCTGACTATTGGTTGGCACGTTGCTTAGAGGGGAAACAAACCATTCTCGAACCAGTTACAGATGATGAAAATATTGAATTCCCAACTGGCTCGATGGTTATAAAAGGGGAGTACTTGACACTAGCAGCATAGCATAAAAAGAAGGGTGGCTATGTATATCAGGATTATAGACCAGGAGCTATTGTATACCACTTCACCAACTTGGTAGTTGGTATAAACATCAAGTTGCACACACTTTCGAACAAAAATAGGTCACATGTACGATACTTGCTACCTCATTTAGAGCATGAAAGATTGATGGAAACCATCGGCAGCAGAGATGATCCAGATGGCCTACTCAAGTGAGTGCATTTTCAGGTGTTACTAGATTGTCCAGTGTGGCTAGATTGTCAGGTGCATTATTTAAACTTGATAGTGCGTGCTGAAGCACAATTTCAATTATTTAGACTTTAGTTTATTCCCAATGTACTAACCTGTGATTGACGGATATCATTCACAGACATAATACTATTCATAGGATACTGGACACTATAAACATGATCCTACAAACTCATGTGAGTTATCTATAAATAATGTTTGCACATTTTCATTGGGTTCTCTTTATTTTCTTATGAGAGTACTAATGTTTAGCCTTTCATGTGCCTAGGATACAAACACGATCTATGGCACATTGGAGGCACCAAGAACAACCCGGTGTATTTAGACACCAACAAATAGAAATCAGAAAAATTACAAGCTCTTGAGTTGTTGCAGTTTACTTTTTTTGATGTTTTTTATATTAATGTACATTTAATTACATTGTTGGGTCAACTCTTGCAACTCTTGAATTGGTGGGTCAACTCTACAAAACCCTTTACCGTGTCGGTGTTGGTAGTGTTCTGATATCGGCCTTGCCCATACAGACTTGCAGGAGCCAATGGCATGCAATTTTGCTGCTCCGGTTGGTTTTTCACTCCTGGACCGAGAGTCACCAAGTGTCCCTAAACGGCAATTTCATGCAACTTTCAACTCGACATAAATTGGAAACCGAAGGTTGGATCGACGAACCGTTGAATCCATTGGTCTCCTGGCATGCGATTACCTCTAGGGGGGCCTCTCCACCATGTTTTCATGGCCCAGTGACTTCATTGCGCATTGATTTCATAAAATAGGGTTTTGCTTAGTTTCCTTCAATGCAACTCTCGCATTGATGGGTCAACTCTGCAAAACCCTTGACTGTGCCAGTGTTGGTAGTGCTCCCATATCAGCATTTCCCATACACACTTGAAGGATCCAACGGCATGCAATTTTGCTGCTCTGTTTGGTTTTTCACTCCCGGACCACGAGTCACCGAGTGTCCCTGAACGACATTTTCATGTGACTTTCAACTCGAAATAACTCGGCAACCGGAGGTCAGATCGATGAATTGTCGACTCCATTGGCCTCCTAGCATGGGATTACCTCTAGGGGGCCCTCACCACCATATTTTCATGGCCTAGTGATTTCATTGTGCATTGACTTCGTAAACTAGGGTTTTGCTCAGTTTCCTTCAATGCAACTCTCTCATTGGTGGGTCAGCTCTGCAAAACCCTCAACCGTGCCCGTGTTGGTAGTGTTCCCATGTCAGCATTCCCCATACACACTTGGAGGAACCAATGGCATGCAATTTTGCTGCTCCGTTTGGTTTTTCGCTCTCGGACCGAGAGTCACCGAGTGTCCCTGAACGACATTTTCATGCAACTTTCAACTCGACATAAATCATCAACTGGAGGTCGGATCGACGAATCGTCGACTCCGTTGGTCTCCTGGCACGTGATTACCTCTATGGGGACCTCTCCACCATGTTTTCATGGCCCAGTGACTTCATTGTGCATTGATTTCTTAAATTAGGGTTTTGCTCAGTTTCCTTCAATGCAACTCTCGCATTGGTGGGTAAACTCTACAAAACCCTCGACCATTCCAGTGTTCGTAGTGTTCCCATATCGGTATTTCCCATACACACTTGCAGGATCCAATGACATGCAATTTTGCTGCTCCGTTTGGTTTTTCATTCCGAGACCGAGAGTCACCAAGTGTCCTTGAACGACATTTCCATGCGACTTTCAACTCGAAATAACTTGGCAACCGGAGCTCGGATCGACGAACCGTCGACTCTGATGGTATCCTATCATGCGATTACCTCTAGGGGGCCCTCTCCACCGTGTTTTCATGGCCCAGTGACTTCATTGTGCATTGATTTCGTAAACTAGGGTTTTTCTCAGTTTCCTTCAATGCAACTCTCTCATTGGTGGGTTAACTCTGCAAAAGCCGAGGGCTCTGAAGGGAAATATATCCCAATGGAGTCAACTTTGAAGGGAAAGATCTCTGAATGGAGTCATGTTTGTGGAGAATCTAAGTGAAGATGGAAATATGACATCAAAATTTCTTCACCTAAATGATTTAAATGGAGTCATGAGGTGAATTATCTTCACCAAGGGTATGTGGTAGGATATAACCAAGAAATCTTTGCACAATCTAGTAGGCAACGATTTCCAAATCTACAAATGTGTCATGTCATGAGAGCATTCTTGCTCTTTATTTCTCCCAGTTCAAGAAGAAGCGGACTATCCATCGGAGAATGCCCCAAGTGCTCTGCTTAGAGAGACAATTGGTTTATAGAAGGACAAATCTTGAGATCCCCTATACATATAGAGTTCAAATTATTTCACAGTTGCAATGAGGTTACTGTGAAATGAAGAAAAGCAATAAAATATCCCAATATCCCAACAAGTTAAGTGAGTTAATCTTTTGGGGGTAGTTTTTGGACTAAGATCTACAGTTTTTACCCTAGGGAAAATTTGAAAATAAGAGTAGTAGTTGAGTAGTAGAAAACCCTAAGTGACAAAATATACCTAATCTCTATGTGAGAAAATAGCAAAAAAACCAGGGTTTCACGAACTACAAACCATAAACGTAAAAACTAGGGTTTATAAATTTACACATGTAACTACAAACTAGGGTTTTATGAATTCATTAGGTTTATATAATTATATTTCTTGGTCTCACTAGACTAGAAACCAATAGACCATTAACTTATAAGCTATGACCTCAGCTAAAAAACAACTATGGTTTCATGAACTACAAACAACAAACTTAAAAGCTAGGGTTCACAAATTTAGACATAGAACTACAAACTAGGGTTTATGAACTCATTAGGTTGATATCATTATATTTGTTAGTCTCACTCAACTAGAAACTAGTGGACCATATACCTAGAAGATATGTACCTACACTACAACAAAGCTAGGGTTTCATGAACTACAAACATAGGCATGCACTAACATAGGGTATTCATCATATATACTTGTTAGATTCCTAATTTCTAAAATGTTGACACCTACATTGCTTCTACGAACCAAACAAGGGTTCAAACATCTTCAACAATTGGCAAAACGTCATTGTAGCGAGGTGATACTGTTGTGTTAATTGTTGGTTGTTCATAAAATACCTGGTAGAGTTTTAACTTAATCAAACATTGATCAAACTAGGACTTGGATAAGATACAGGACAAGATTCATTGCTAGTTGTTTCGAAAACAAATTGATATATAGTTTGTTAATCTTATAGACATGTGTCCAAGCCCAAATATTTCAAACATTGATACTTATATTTCCTCTGTTAATCAAAACTAGAAAAAAATCCCTTAACGTTTGTTAACTCATCATTTCACAAGACCATAAACCTAAAAACATAGTTAAGCATAACTGCAAGGCATATAATGCACATCATGTTCCCATATCAAGTCAACCATATATATAAATATGAACATTGCTTTATATTACATGTTCATATAATTTTTTCAAAAATGGCATGCCATGGCCATAATACAAAATAGTGGCTCATACTATACATCTGTGTGTATACAAACAAAACGGTACATGTATGTATTCCCCATATACATGGATTCTATTTACCCCCCTATACATGGATTCTATTTACCCCCCCTATACATAAATTCTATTTATCCCCCTTTTCGTTGCCACTGTCAGTGGATTTTGAGAAGTCTATCTTTCTTTTTCATTTGCTCAATTGCGTTCCCCAATGCTGAATAGGAGTATCAATTCTCATTTGCAGAAACTGCACAAAAAACAAAAATTTGTAAGTTAGTTCACCAATCTATAAAAATAAATACAACTCTATGTACATTTGTTTAAATTCCAAGCAAATATAACATTTTTACTTACGGTGCCTGTGTAAGTCATGGTACTTGGAAGTGTAACTGCATGTACCCGAGGGGGGGGGCATGGCATGTCATCAGTGGCCCCAATTGGGTGCTCTTCAAGCACCACTCACTCAGTAGATTCCTGCATAAAGTAACATATGTCAATGTAAGAAAATACAAAGAAAACGAGACATATACTAAATGGATGGACAATGAATTTTTCAAAGAAAGCGAGACATACATGTACCTGGGGGGGCAGAGGTGGGTCACCAACAACCTCGATTTGGTGCTCTTCAAGAACCACTGCCTCACTAGATTACTATATAAAGTAACATATGTCAATGTCAGCAAATACAAAGAAAACGAGACATATAGTGAATGGATGGACAATGAATTTTTCAAATAAAGCGAGACATACACGTACCTCGAGGGGCAGAGGTGGGTCACCAACAACCCCAATTTGGTGCTCTTCAAGCACCACTGCCTCACTAGATTCTTGCATAAAGTAACATATGTCAATTTCAGCAAATACAAAGAAAACGAGACATATACTACATGGACGGACAATGAATTTTTCAAAGAAAGGGAGACATACACGTACCTTGGGGTGGGGCAGAGGTGGGTCACCAACAACTTCGATTTGGTGCTCTTCAAGCACCACTCGCTCAGTAGATGTATGCATAAAGTAACATATGTCAATGTCAGCAAATACAAAGAAAACGAGACATATACTACATGGACGGTCAATGACTTTTTCAAAGAAAGTGAGACATACTTGCATGTACAAATTAAACTATACTATATATATACCTGGGAAAGGTGAAGAAGTGGGTCATGGGTGGGTGGACTAAATGACATTGGCCTAATTAGATGGTCATATAAAGCACGAAAATCATGCTACATAACAAAACATAAAGATACAATTAGAAAATTTCTAATAATTAAAAGCATTGTTGGAGAGAACTTCCGCAGCATTTAGGAAGCTGCTAATTTTGGGAAGGATAACTAATTTTGGAGAGAAAGTACCAATTTTGGCGGTAAGACAAAGATATCGCCGTAGCACAAATTCCGGCGGGAATCACGGCGAGAGGTACAGAAAAGTCAAGCATGTGGTACAAAGAAGAGGCCGAAGGGAGAGCTCAACCACCGCAATAAAGGCACCGGAGATGAAGAGAGGGTTCAGCTACCCTCATTAAAGAAGAAGGACCACAGTCAGCGTTGCTTGAACCAAGAAGAAGCGACGGGCCGATGCATTAAAGACTAAGGACTGCAGGAAGCGGCGACGAGACAGAAGGCGGCCATGGAAGTACAGCGAGTTGACTGTAAGTGGTTAGGGTTGAGTCACTGTTGGGATAAGGCCCACAGTTTTGTAACTGCGATGAGACCTTCGGGCCATCTATATATAGTAGTCTTTTTATAGGATAAGGGGTTGGCCACATAGCGATGGAGACATCAGGTAGATGCTAGTCAAGTCTTTTGTTGTTGCAAGCCTGAACATCCCTGAGAAGACAAGGGCCGACCTGTTGAGAGAGTGCAATCCGCAGGGATTGCGAGAGGAAGAGAGTGCACTGTAAAGGCAAGAAGAGAAAAGAGGTCTATAGAGAAGGGCTCCCACTGAGGTGGAGTTTCCCAGAAGACCCCTGTTGTAAAGAGTGGAACGGAGTTGTGTTTATTCCCCAGAGTTGTAAACAAGAACCGCAGTTCCCCTGGGCGTAGTCTTTGCCCTGGGAGTATCAATGTGCTTATCTAAGTAGCACTATTGTAATTGTGTAGCCATTGTTCTCATTCACGTGTTTGTGCTATATATGAATGCTTCAATCTGTTATAAGTAATGTACATGGTCGTCAGTTAACTTCTGAATGATGTATAACAATTGCGATAATCATAGCTAACCTCTTTGCGAACTAGATAATTGTTAAACAGAGGTTAATGTGCGAGTAAGAACTGAATATGAGGCATGAATGGTTTATTTAGACATTGCGCAAAGTAATGTTCTACCTAGTTATGTGTTGCGAGATATCAAGGGTCGAGTTCATTAGTGAGGGTTAGGCTTGTAGGCTGAATGTTGTTGCTAACTGCAGTACCAGGATAAGGATAGCTAAGACCACCTATTAACCCAGGAAGCGGTCAAAGTTCGCTTGCCGCAGGAACTAGAAGGGGAAGATATCGCACCTACGATATCTTGGGCATCGCTAGACGGTTTCACATAGGGAAAGACTTATCGCATTCCCTGCGTACTGCGATAAGACAGAGGCGTAGCCGGAGTAATGGAATGAGATAGACAGCTTCTGTGAAAGGGGTTAAGGAGGGTTTAACCACCCTGGATGCCTCGGAACTTGGCTGAGGACACTTGAGTCTTCTGCCTCCCATTAGAATCACTTCGGGTGAGACTTCAGGTTGCTTCTGCGACCTGTTGCCGAAAGGGCCAGTGAGCTAAGGGTTCTGTTGGTCTAAAAGATTACCGCCAGCCCGGGTCTGTCCAGAGAGAAAGGATAAAAGATCAACAAGCATACATGTTGAATCATTAAAAGCATAATTAAAATAATATCGTTGTTTGGGAATCTTCCTCTACATGCGAGGGACCTGCCTGGGACTCCACAAACTCATCGTGCCCACCCCGCATAAAACATATTGTATCCAGATTAAAATGTATTGAATGTTTCAATCTCTAGTATAAATATGTAAATCACGATGACAAATTAAAAAGTAAAGTTCTCTCCAGGGATAATTTTAAGGACCCAAACTTATTTAAAAGTGTATGAACCTTGGCAAATGTTACCAATTCTTAGAATATCAACTAAAGAATTATTTTTACTTACATATCGGAGTAATTCATCGCCATGAAACTGTGAAGCAGGCCCATAGCATATGCTTCCACACCCTGTGCAAGGGTGTGGAATAACACGACGCTCTAAACCCTCTGCATCTCTAGTGCGATGGTCCATCTACAGATGGTCCAACCTCATAAGTGCCAACCCCTTGGCCTACATTTCCTTTGACAACAGTCCCATGTCGAAGCAATGTATCTTCCAAATGGAATACGGCATCCTGTGTATCATAAATAACAAGACCCCCAGGAGGATATACCTGAGGGGGGTTTGGTGTGCGTGGAGGGTGTTGTACATGGTTAGGATCAGTCCTATCCCCTTACCTATCTTGGGGCATCCCATGACCTACACCCTATAACTCTAAAATATCAAAATAGTTCACATGTCTCCCCAAGATAAATTCTGCATACATCTTCCTCAGGAAATAGAATGGGATGTCTCTATTCCCATGAGGGTCTTCATCAAAGAACATGTTCCCACTATCCATCCAATTGGATTTCACATTTGGTTCCATGCACCAGTCTATGGAAATGTGTGGTCGACTAGTGGGTGGAACCAATCCGGTGCTAGGGTCCCGAAATAATGAAAATAGTTGGTCTTTGGTTATCTTTAGTTTTTTCATGTCTTTGTAGCTTAACCCAGTGGAATAGTATTTCCTTTGGGAATCTCTATACGAGATAATGTTGTAAAGTGCTCCCTGGGCATTGGCAATTTTGTTTTTTATGGTATATAATGCCTCGGATAATGATTGTCTTAAATGGTCCCCCCCTCTAAACAGTGAGCTAAGGCGCTTCAATGCACCCAAACGAGCCAGGATCTCTAAATTCCAGTTGTGTTCCTCCTCGGTGTTTGGGTTTGTGTCTAGATTTGGGTTTGGGTTCAGGTTCGTGTTTGGGTCTTGGTTATCAGTGGTTTCACTATGCACATTTTCTTCAACATTTGTGTTCTCCATTAAGATTAAAACAACAAATTCAAATTTATTTAATATTTCATTGTTTGGTTTAATCCAACAAATTTTATTAAATTCGTTTAAAGAAAACAAAATCTATTAAATTAAAAAACACAAATGAAAATTGAAATAAATTTTGAAGGAAATGGCCACCTACCTTCCATTGCATCAAACTTTTGAATCGACCCTTCCAAATTCGCTTGAAAACTCGAATCTCCTTAGGGTTTTATCACTCTCCCGAATCGCCTTCGGCCTTGAGTGTGAATTGCGAAAATGAGGATGCGGGCCTATGTTTTATTTTTTCTTTTGGTATTACAAATCATACTTGCGATATATCACAAGTGTGATATATCGCACTTGCGATTTGTAACTCTTACAAAATGCAAGTGCGATATATCACACATGCGATATAGTTTAACTAAGCTAAGCCCCACTCTATATTTGTACTTACCAACATGGGTTCCATTTATTAACTTCGTCTATAGAGATAGGCACCCATGACATTAAAGTTTACAAGTGGGAGTACATATAGTCCATGACTCAAAGTTAAGCTTCATGCTTCTTCTCATAACCTGCATTTCCCCATTATTTCTAGCCCCCAAGCAGTGCTCTGTATTTCTTATAATGGAATTATTTAATATACTCTTTGGATTATATCATATTCCCACCACTTAATCCATACTACAATGATCACTTGTGATATTTTTATGTCATTAACTTACCTTCATGGAGATTATCAATAGTGCCCACCCCTAGTCAATTCCATTTTCAATATGGTCTCTGTTTATTCCACGTGGTTATCTTGGGGACATTTAACTCCTTTTCTATACCACATCCCAATTTATCTATTTTTTGGGAAACCATACAAGTTCTCCTTAGCACACTTACAATTGTATATATCTCTTTTTTGGAAAACTTCCAAGTGTTTTTTGTTCAAAGCACTTTGCGATGAATCACCCTTGAATTCCTATTGTTTTATTCATTATTGTTCTAGTTTTCAACCTCACTATTCCTTACTCGTTTAAATTTCATTTCCTTAGTCATCAAGTACATACCTTCTCTAAGTTTCCTACATTGGCCTTTGACAGGTCATTATAGCCTAGTGTCCTTGGAACTATCCACTTGAGATCAAGTTAGGCTTGTCATCATGATCTAAACAAAATAATTATTGAGTCCATCATTCTTTTCCTTACACTTCCATTGTTTTCTTAGTCCTAGTAAATATCATTCCATATCCTTGTGTATTACATCATTATAGCATTCAACGATTCCCTTATACTTTGTTTCAAGTATATCTTCCCCCATCTACATCATCACATAAATTATAGGGTTTTGATATAGAGGCATTGTGTATTTTGGCCTCATTTTCCTCACTAATGGGTTACCTTAGTCTAGGTGAGGGGAGATATCATTTTCTCTTGAATTAGTTGAATATCATGTGCTCAAATTCATGTAATTATTGCATTGTTGAGATTCATACACTTGAGTTGGTCACATTATATCATTTTGGCCAAAGAACCTAGATACATCATACTCTTTTCAAACAATTTGTGAGTCTTCTTGGATCCATAAGCTACGTTTATTTGTATTGCATCCAAACTGTGTTGGAAATAATGGTCCAACTTCAGTTGCACTTCTTTGGATTTGTTTAGTTCCATTGTTTGGATTTATTCACTAGTTTGTTTGAGCCACATGTGTTGAACTTCTTATTTGTTATTGTTTGCATATCTCGATCCCCCCTCATTGTTTCATAAGGTTTTCATTGTTGTGATTTGGCACCACTATGTACTACGATTTGGACCTATGATGTCATGATCCCATATTGTATAGAGACACCTACACAAGCATGTATATTCCCACCTTGCTAATATTGAGATTGTATACACACCTTACCGCATTGATTGGTTGTTTGCAAGTGGGTCTCTACAACTATTATGGGATTCATCCTCCCTCTTTGCCCATTTTCTCTCCTTTCTTATGTGACTATTTGAAAGATAGAAACATGTATGTATTTTTTTCATACAATGTGCTCCTAACCTCATACATCAAGGGGAAATTATTATCATCTTCTTTTTTCTCACCTACTTTTTGAGGAGCACCTTCACTATTTTACATCACTTTGGTAGCTTTTTCCTTCATTTCCATCATCTCCATCCCATTATAACCTTAGCATTATCATCAAAAGATTAGTTTAAAAAGTCAATTTTGACCATTAAAGTAAGAACATAGTATTTTCCTAATTTTAAGGGTGCATGCACAATAAATCCCTTTAAAACTATGCTTTGGTCCTAAAACATGAAAATTATTACCTTTTCGGCCCATAAATGTTGTGTTCCTTCCAAAAATGGCATAGTGGCATAAAGTGGACCTTAACAATTTGTTATTTTCTAAAAAGCATTTGCTAAGATGGTTTGTCTAAATTGATCATCGTAATAGGAATATCCATGTCAATTATATTCTTGGAAACACAATTTTGGTATTACAAAACGCACTTGCGATATATCGCAAGTGTGATATATCACACTCGTCATTTGTAACTCTTACAAAACGCAAGTACGATATATCGCACATGCAATATAGGCTAACTAAGCTTAGCCTCGATTTTGGGCTCAGGTTTTCCGAACCTAGCCACAATAACGCATATGCATTATAGATTTACGTTTCGGACATGCGTTTTCGATTTCTAAAGTGGCACTGAAAAGTGGAACCAACTTCATGCGCACGTCCATAGAGAAGGATAGAGAGATATCAAACATTCATAAATAAAAAATTGTATGAGAATTACCTGTAGACAAAAATATTGTTGCAAAAAGTTGTTTAGGTTATGTGTCACTGCAACTATCAATCATCAAATTTAACTTCATAATTGTCAAATAAAGAAAGTGCATTGAAAAATTACCTTAAACCTAACTTCATAATTGTCAAATAAAGAAAGTACATTGAAAAATTACCGTAAATTGCAAAAAAAAGGTATTAGACTAGTGCAACCAGCATACATCCATCTTAACTTTATACCTATCAAATACATAACATGCATTTAGCACATTACTTTAAACTCCAAGAATCAGTTCACATATGATTAAATTTTACGATATTTATTTGACATCATAGTATTATGTCAAATGGTTTAGAAATATTTTGAAATTTTGAAATCGATTTATAACACATTGTTTATATTTTTAGCTATATTTATATCTTATTTATTTAAAAAATTGAATATTATAATTGTATTTGTATAATGGTTTTAAAATTAAATTGACAATCTATTAAATGAATATATATAATATTTTTAACTTTTATAAATCCATTTTAAAGTGAAAAAACTAAATATTTTAATCCTATGAACTATTGATAAACCCAATATTTTATTGTTATTAACCATCAAAGAATTCAAAATTCAAAGTTATATATATATATATATATATATATATATAACTTTGAGTTAATTTGTGACATATTTTTCTTTTAAAGTCCATATCCCTTTTCGAGCTATACTTATCTGTGGGTTGGCAAAATGAATGATTAAACTTGTGTTGGGTTGCTTATCACTTGTAGAGTGGTGTACCTAAACACAAAGGTTTATCATTTGTTAAATTATTTTTGACCACTTTAGAGCGTAAACGTTCATCCAAACATAAACGTTTATCATTATTTAATAATGTCAAATAAAGTGACTCTTCGACATTGCATATCATCAATAAAATATCGAAGTGATATAGCCCCCATGATTCTAATCTCTGCCAACAAAAAAATGTCCATTGGATTCGCTTGATTGGACAGCGTCATCAACAATCCAATGTTAACAACTAAATTGAAAAACATATGTATTAGCCACTGGTTTCTTAACTGGTTAATTGGACTTTTCTCCCCGGAACTTACAAGTGCTTTATTTCAGAAAAATCGGCGATGGACAATAATGAAAGTCTGCGTTAAATGAATCACGTTTACAATTCCAAGGTAACATTTGACAAATTAATGTGCCTTTTTTTAATCAAAAGCTGGGTAATCATATAATCTCGCTATATTTTCCCCATTATCTCCATGCAGTACTATTTATCTTTATCGTTGCTGTACATCTTGTGTTTTGCACTTTTCTCGACTCAGATTTCTAGTTTTCTACTTCCAAAAATTGTGTTGGAATTGTAGACTTCGAGTATGACAACTATTTCATGCTTTCTGTGTTGTTTTCTACTTTAATCATATCTTCAGTCATCAAAATAAGGTAACAAAATGCATTGGCCTGGCTTCCAATTGCCACTGGCCACAATTATGAAGACTTGTGAAAATGATTGCATGGAGAGAAGCTTTTATATGGTGCCTAAATATTATCGCTGCATGATTGCACATATTGTCAAAATAAAGAAAATATATACGTTTTCAAGTGAAAACAGAATTCACTCATCGATAAAGAAAAGGAAGTTATAAAATCAGATGCAAGTGTAAGTTCGTTGTACTAATGATGTCTTACTGAAAGAGATATAACTTTCTGGTTGATTTGATGTTACTGTATGCCTTGAAATCCCATCCATGCCCAATTTTCTTCGTTAAAAAAAAGCTTCTTTCTTGTTCTTTCATGGGGTCCTAACCTAACCTTTATTATCAACTTTATAATTCTCATCATTCAAACCGCATTCTTGGTTAGGCCACAATTGTTCATCATACAGAGTTTGTCTAAAGATCAGTGGTCAAAGGGAAACCAATTGCATAGACTTTAATCATATAGCTGATACTTTCACAAAACAATATTTACAGTCATCACGTTTCACACATATAAGTCCTCGCCAATCAAATCTATAACTAAAATGCTCTTTCTCTTTTGCTGATAACGTGCTTTGAAAACGCTATAAAACGCTTTTTGAATCTTTAAATGCTTTTATTGATTAAGTTACTGTAAAGCTTAGCAGTCAAGATAAAACCATCTGCCTAGGGTTTAATCATATTGAAACTTTGACTAAACAATGTTTACAGTCTTCACATATATGTACGAGGCGCTTATCATTCGAATTTATATAACCAAAATGTTCTTTATGCTTTTATCGATCTCAGTAAAATCCATAATTGGATGAACAATTTAGATCAGTGCAAGTGCTCATTGCCTTTTTGTCTTTGGAGATTGTTTAATCTAATTATTGCTTATTGATTTATTGAGATGCATGTCTATTACATACAAAATATTACAGAATATCAAATTTATAAGGGCACCTTATTTTAAAAGTTGTATATATGAAGTGGAATGATAAGTATACAATTTTTGTTAAGAATAGAAATTTATTTTATTGTTATTAATTTTTGTGAAATTCTATTCATTTAATATTGAGATTGTTTATGGGCAATAGTTTCAAGTATGTTGTTTTTGCAATTGGGTAAAGTTAACGTGTCATTTTAATTCTTGATGATGACAAGAAAATTGGTTATTAATGTTTATTGAAACTAATTTTGATGAAAGTGGTTATTAATGTTCACTGAGACCAATTTTGATTTATAGAACTTTAAAAAGATAATCAATCACTTGGTTTTCCTTAGAATTCTATTTCACTAGATTGTTGAAATATTGTAACTTCTAAGAATATTATTCGTGTACTTTATTATTCCGGAGATGTTCTATTCCTCCGAGGTGACCCTATTGTATATCCGAAGATGTTTATTCCTCCTAGAGATTGTGGTAACTAGGGTTATTAGATCTCCCATGTGAGGTTGGCCCTGAGTTAACTGTTTAGGGGTTATTAGACTCTCCTGGGAGAGGTTGGCCCCATTAGGGTGAAAAGTTAGTTAGAACATGAGTATAAATAGAGGAGGTCTGTTCCTAATTTATCTTATTCATTCACTCACTTGTGATTGGCGCATAGGAGAGAGAGAAGTCTGCATAGGAGGAGAAGGAGCTCTTGTTGAGGACTACATTTTGTATTGGGATGATTATCTATATTGAGGAAAGCTTTGCTGGGTTTTCTACCCCATGAGGGTTTCCAAGGGTAAATATTTATCTATCTTGTGATTTTGTTTCTTTCAGTGATCTTGCTTGTGAATTTAGACTAAACTTAACATGGTATAGAGCTAGCCTGAATAGGACATCTTTCACAAGGTGAAAATACCTCTCTCTCCTCCTCTGGTGAAAATTAGGGTTTGAGCAAAAGCAGGAATTTTTGGAATCTGATTGCATGGCTGGATAGCCCTCCTCAAAATCAAACTTTTTGAGTGGGTAGAACTCTGAGAAAGTCAAACCCTAGTTTGGGTTTTGGACGAGAAAACCAGAAAACCAAAAAAAAACCAATAAACCAAAAAAAGTGCACACCTGTGCACCAGTGAACCAGAAAAGCTGCGAACCTATGCACCAGAAAACTATAAGAGTGAAGACCAGAAAACCAGAAATTCTGTTGTAGATCTAGAAGGTTAAAAGTTGAAGTTTCCAGAAGTAGAACACACCAGTAATCTCAATTCAATCAAGCTCATCTCCTCGTAAGTACTATTCTATCTTTTGAAACTTCAATCTCTGTGACCTCCTGAATAAGATGGCTCCAAGCACTAAGCTTGAAGACAAGCTAGAGGGTATAAAAAAATTTTGAGCATGGAAATACAAAATGGATCTCATTCTTGAAGAGAATGATCTTGTCCAATATATCAAGGATGAGGTTGCAGAACCTGAAGAAGATGAAGCCAAAGAGAAGCATAGGAAGTACTTGATTAGGGTAAAGAGAATCATTGTTGATTCTATCAAAGACCACTTGATTCTCCAAGTGGCATCCAAGAAGACCCCAAAGGAAATGTATGATGCTCTTTCCAGAATGTATGAGGGAAAGAACATCAATAGGAAGATAAACCTGAGAGCTCAATTGAAGAGCACCAAGATGAATAAAGGAGAATCTATTCGAGACTATTTCTCAAGGGTTTCCCAGTTTAAGGAACAACTAGATGCCATTGGAGATACCCTTGATGAAGACGAACTAGTCATGACTGCTCTAAATGGTCTCACTAGACCTTGGGAGTCATTCATCCAAACCATGTGTGCAAGAAAAGAAAGTATGAAGTTTGATGTGGTATGGGAGGATTGCATTGAAGAAGAAGCTAGAGTTGCCAATAGAGAAGCCTTGCTCGAAGAAGTTGACCAAGCCTTATCCATCCACACCAAAAGAAGAAGGAGTCACTTCAACTCCAAGAAGAATAGTCACAAAGAATCTCATCCTCCTCACAGATTTAAAAAGATAGGAGGAGTAAGTTCATAAAGAGACCTCTCCTTAGTTCAATGTTATAGTTGTCACAAACTAGGACACATTGCTAGAAATTGTCCTTCAAAGAAGAAGAAGAATCTTCACAAAAGACATCAAGCACATTTGGCAGAAGATGATAGTGAAGAAGAGGAAGAGGAAAGGCCTCAAAAGAAAAGAACTAAAATAGAAAAAGAAGATGCGTAAGAATATATTCTATTCTATGCACTCTCTGGGTCTGTAACACCCGAAGAAGATACATGGCTCATTGATAGTGGTTCTTCAAAGCACATGACAGGACAAAAGAAGACTCTCTCAAGACTTGAAGAGAAGACCTCTCCACAGAAGGTATCTCTAGGAGATGACTATCAATATCCCATCAAGGGAATTGGTGAAGCAAGCTACAAGCTTGATTCTGGAACCCCATTGAAGATGAAGGAAATCTTATATGTACCAGGTTTGAAGAAGAGCTTACTTTCTATCTTAGCATTAGATAAAAAAGGTTATAAGGTTGCATTCATAGATGGACAAGTGCTCATGTGGTCCAAAGGAAAATCAATTGAGGATGCAATTGTTATTGGTGAAGAGGAATGAGGTCTATACAAACTCAAGGGCCATCCATAAGCTACCCTTTTTCATGAAGCCACTATCCCAAGTGAGTTATGGCATAGAAGGCTTGCTCACATTAACTACAAAGCACTACCTCATGTGAGAAAGGTAGTCATAGGACTACCAGACTTAAAGATTGATCATGATGGCACTTGCAAAGGATGTGCAAAAGGGAAGAATATCAAGAACCCATTTCCAAAGAGTGATACAAAGACTCAGAGTACATTGGAATTGATACATTCAGATGTATGTGGACCGATGCCATCCACATCCTTGAGTGGATATGAATACTACCTTACATTCATTGATAAATACTCAAGGAAGACTTGGATATATTTTCTAAAGGGAAAAGATGAAGTCTTTGGAAAGTTCAAGGAATTCAAATCCTTGATAGAAAACCATTCAAAAAAGAAGATTAAGATACTCAAGACAGATAATGGTGGAGAATATACTTCAAAATATTTTGAAGTCTTTTGTAAAGAAGATGGAATCAAGAGGGATCTAGCCACTCCCTACAATCCCCAACAAAATGGTGTTGTGGAGAGAAAGAATAGAACCATTATGGAAGTAGTAAAAACAATGATACATGATCAAGACCTACCTATGTATCTATGGGATGAAGCAGCCAGGACATCAGTCTATGTGCATAATAGACTATCTCATAGTGATCTTGATTTCAAGACCCCAGAAGAAGTGTTCATAGGGAAGAAGCCTGAGGTAAGTCACCTCAAGATATTTGGATGCCCAGTATACATTCACATTCCAAAAGAAAAGAGGACCAAGCTAGATCCTTCTGGGAAGGAAGGATATTTGTTGGATATTGTGAAGCATCCAAAGCATTCAGAATATACATCCTAGGATTCCATCATATGGAAATAAGTAGGGATGTGACATTTGATGAAGAGTCAACTCTCAAGAGATTTAGGAAGTGCTAGTATGAAGAAGTATATGAGGAAGAGGCACCTTCCAGAATTACAGAAGCTCCACCCACTCCTGAAGAGACAACACCTGAAGGCCATGACATGTTGGAACCACAACAACCCCCTGTCATGAACATATCAAGGAAGAGAAAACCAGCATGGGAAAGAGACATTATACTAGAAGCAGAAAATTATGGATCTCTTGAAGGCTCCACTAGGGTGAGCAAGAAACCAAAGACATTCTCCAACTATGTGGCTTTGATGTGTGATCTTGTAGATTAAGAACCCACTAGTTATGAAGAAGCATCTCATAAGAAAGAGTGGTTGGAGGCAATGATGGAGAAATACCAATCAATAATGAAGAATGATGTTTGGGATATAGTTCCCAAACCAAAGGACAAGAGTGTGGTATCCTCCAAATGGATATACAAGATAAAGCATGTTGCAGATGGCAGCATTGAAAAGTATAAGGCAAGGTTTGTGGCCATAGGGTTCTCTCAGAAAGAGGGAATTGACTATGAAGAAACATTTGCACCAGTTGCAAGGTACACTTCCATTAGAACCATCATGGCACTTGCATCCATGATAAAGTGGGAATTACACTAGATGGATGTGAAGACAGCCTTCCTGAATGGTGTGATTGAGGTGGAAGTGTACACAGAACAACCACAAGTATTTGAGGTTGAAGATAGAAGAACTCACATATGCAAAGTAAAGAAGGCTTTGTATGGGTTGAAGCAAGATCCCAGAGCTTGGTATGGAAGAATTGATAATTTCCTGACAAGCTTGGGCTTTACCAAGAGTAAAGATGATCCTAATATTTATCTTAAAGTTATGGATGATGAACCTGTCATATTGTTGCTACATGTGGATGATCTGTTTCTGATTGGAAATGAGAAATAGATTATCGAGTGCAAGAAGACGCTCTCTTTAGAATTTGAGATGAAATATCTCGGATTGATGCACTACTTCCTAGGTCTGGAAGTATGGAAAGGGCCAAGAGGAATCTTTCTCAAATAGGGAAAGTATGTTGTGGAAATCTTGAAAATATTTGACATGTTGGAATGTAAAGCCATGGCCACTCCCATGGATTCCAACTTGAAGCTATTAGATGATGACTCATCAGAGTTAGTGGATATTACTCTGCACAAACAGATTATTGGGTCATTGATGTATTTGACAAATACCAGACCATATATATGCTTTGTCATGAATAACTTGAGTCAGTATCTAGTGGAACCTAGACGAGTTCACTTGATAGTTGCAAAGCATGTGATGAGGTACCTAAAGGGTATGATAGACTTTGGTCTATGTTATCTTGGAGATCATGACTTCAAACTACATGGCTACATAGATGCTGATTGGGTAGGAAGTGTATCAGACAGGAAGAGCACATCGGGAGGATGTTATTGTCTAGGATCTGCTATGATCACATGGTTTAGCAAGAAGCAGTCTAGTGTGGCTCTCAGTACAGCTAGAGTGAAATATATTGCTGCTTGCTCTGCTAGCTATGAAGCCGTATGGCTTCGTAAAATGCTATCAGGATTATTTGACTTAGAGATGGACCCCACTGTGATCCTGTGTGAAAACCAGAGTTGTATCAAGATGACAGAGAATCCAGTGTTCCATGATAAGTCAATGCACATAGAAATCCGATATTTTTATATACGGGATATGGTGCAGAAAGGAGCTATCAATCTCAAGTATGCGAGCACTGACGAACAATTTGCTGATATATTGACCAAACCTTTGTCTCGAGTAAAGTTTAATTATTTCCGAGACAAGCTTGGTGTAGTTCAGAAGGACCCTCCTCGAAAGGGGGAGTGATGTGGTTGATGATGATGAGATTACCTGCATCGATAGTGAGGCCAATGATGTGGACACTTGTATTGATGATACCGACGATGAGGTCGATGAGTTGTCCTTAGACTTGGTCTAAGTTGGCAAGTGGATTGTATCATCCTTGGACACATGTCCTAAAAGAGATCCGTAGACATATGTCTTTGAGAAAGTGGTCCCTAGTGGACGAGATGGGGATTGCATCATCCCGGAACCCTTGGTTCAAAATGTACGTGATAGGACTACATCATCCCTGGATAGATGGTTCAAAATGTACCTGATAAATCCTAGATCTAATCTAAGTCACATCCAGTATGAAAAAGGACTGGCTCTGTGGTGGTAAATCCTAGATCCGATCTAGGTCACATCGAGTATGAAAAAGGACTGACACTGTGGTTGGGATTGCATCATCCCTAGACATGGATTTGTCTTAAATGGATCAAGGATTGCATCATCCCTAGACATGGACTTGTCTTAAATGGATCAAGGACTGCATTGTCCCTAGACATGGATTTGTCTTAAATGGATCAAGGACTGCATCGTCCCTAGACATGTATTTGTCTTAAATGGATCAAGGACTGCATCGTCCCTAGACATGGATTTGTCGTAAATGTATCAAGGACTACATTGTCCCTAGACATGGATTTGTCTTAAATGGATCAATGACTGCATCGTCCCTAGACATGGATTTGTCTTAAATGGATCAAGGACTGCATCGTCCCTAGACATGGATTTTTCTTAAATGGATCACGGACTACATCGTCCCTAGACATGGATCTGTCTTAAACAGATCAAGGACTGCATCGTCCCTAGACATGGATCTGTCTTAAATGGATCAAGGACTGCATCGTCCCTAGACATGGATTTGTCTTAAATGGATCAAGGACTGCATCATCCCTAGACATGGCTTTGTTTTAAAAGGATTAGGATTGATCATCCTGTAAGTAGATCTGGATTGCATCATCCATAGACATGAGAGGTGTCTTAAAGTGAGAGGGATTGATCATCCTGTAATTGGATCATGTGTGTTGCAAGATGATCCAGATGTTGTCGATCAAGATGATCCAGATGCTGTAGATCGAGATAATCCAGATGCTATAGATCGAGATGATCTAGATGATGTTGATTGGTAGATCTAGATGCTAAAGATTGAGATGATCCAGATGCTGTAGATCGAGATGATCCAGATGTTGTAGATCGAGATGATCTAGATGCTATAGCTCGAGATGATCTAGATGTTGTAGATCGAGATGATCCATATGTTGTAGATCGAGGTGATCTAGATGTTGTAGATTGAGACGATCCAAATGATGTTGATCGGTAGATCCAGATGATGAGGTTGTTGATCGGGTGATCTAGATGATGATGATGCTATAGTTGATCGAGTGCTACAGAATATGAAGACTCAATACTAATGATGCTGATGTTCTAGTATTGATTATGTTCCAGTAACTATTTGAGTTATTGATTATGGTGTATTAAGAAAGCTTCCAATGATTTATAGATGTATCATGTATCATGTAGTTGATGACTCCTTGCTCCTGCAGATGTTGTTATAATATCCTTCTCGTTAAGGGGGAGTGTTAAAATATTGTAACTTCTAAGAATATTATTCTTGTACTTTATTATTCCAGAGATGTTCCATTCCTTCGAGGTGACCCTATTGTATATCCGAAGATTTGTATTCCTCCGAGAGATTGTAGTAACTAGGGTTATTGGATCTCCCATGTGAGGTCGGCCCTGATTTAGCTGTTTAGGGGTTATTAGACTCTCCTGGGAGAGGTCAGCCCCATTAGGGTGAAAAGTTAGTTAGAACATGAGTATAAATAGAGGAGGTGTGTTCCTCATTTATCTCATTCATTCACTCACTTGTGATTGGCGCACAAGAGAGAGAGAGAGGTTTGCATAGGAGGAGAAGGAGCTCTTGTTGAGGACTACATCTTGTATTGGGTTGATTATCTATATTGAGGAAAGCTTTGCTGGGTTTCCTACCCCACGAGGGTTTCCCAGGGTAAATCTTTGCCTATCTTGTGATTGTGTTTCTTTCAGTGTTCTTGCTTGTGAAATTAGGATAAACTTAACATAGATCACCATAGTTACAACTAGTATAGACCCATCTAACTCCCGTTTAACAAAGCACCCAGAGGAATCAAATATGCAAACCTTTCACCACTAAACTACAACGCACAGATCTCTCACAACTATACATGCATTCGTTTTTCCTTTTTAATGGAACAAACTAAAACTCCCCCACCAGCGCTCCACTATGATACAACACACTAATGCATACATTCTTTCTTTTCTTTTCTTATTTTAATTTTAATTTTAGTTAACTAATTTATGTATTTGTTTTTAATTTTTATGGGACAATGGACTCTTCTTCCCCCACCAGGGCTGTAGAAATGCATGAATTAAGATGTTAGGAAGCTCAATATTATAGCTAATATTTTGAAATTATTTTTTAATATTAGTGTTTACAAACATTCTATCACAAAGTGACTTTCATCTTCAACCCTCTTAGTGTCACAAAGATGATAAATGGTTTCATAAGTTATTATGTTTTATGAATAATTGTCCAGTGCTTTGATTCACTATGGAACTCATGAAATTTTCTTCTTATTTTAGTAATTGATTTTCTTATCTACTTTCATCTTCTAGATTAGGGTTGATAACCTCCTTATGATATCTTAATTATCTCTTATGTATTATTTATCTAGTTCTTATAAGTTAAATACTCATCATAAACATGATTTTAATGAATTTATTTAGATATTAAATAAAGATGAGTTAGCACTGCCACTTAGAACAGTATCTGATCTCAAAACCTAAATGGTCCTAGTATGTTGTGCAAAGGATTCTTTAGCTAGTGTAGCCCTTGTTTTCCATCATTACATGAGGTTTTGAGTTAGTGGTCCTAAATTCCTAGTTAGGATTATCTCAGTGGTATCAAAACATGGTCCTTACACCTCTACATTGGATCATCCATTGAAGAATAAAATGATAGCCATGACTTACTATGATGATGATTATGATGAGAAGTATGAAGAGTACTGCAAAAAATATGACTATGATGAGGAATATGAGTACCGTACACAGTATGAAGAAGAGGTGCCCTATGTCGAAACTTTTCAATTTCCAGGAGATGAGGATTATTACTATTGTGACCAAGTGTACAATGAATACCGATGGGACAAATGACTGATGTCTTATCCTTTGAAGGAATTAGCATGGTTGAACGCAACATGTAAAACCTTGCCCCAACAATATCAAAAATATTATTCTATGAAGGAAGAGACACACAAGGTTATTCCTTTCGAATAATTTGTCTATATGGTGTTTGAATATAGCACCAAGAATGAAGATGTGGAGTTAATGAAGAAAGTTCTATGCCCTTCTTCTAAAATACCGTCAAGATGAAATCATATATGTTTGAGTGAAAAGGAGGAAGCTACATTATTTCACTTGAAGAGGAAAGAGCAAAGTTCCAATGAGACATCAAAGGAAGAGAGTAGAAATCAGCCTATATGTGGAATCCATGGAGATGAAGAAGCATCAAGTACTACATCAGAAGAGGATACTAGCAAGAAGGAAAAATCACATGTGCATAGGAAGTTGCGCATGCACATGAGGAAGCATGTTGTGCTGGCTAACACAAGGAGGACAATGATCATAGATCACCCCAGAGAGGTTCATGACACTCTGGACCTGGATCAGAGAGCATATACTAATGGATGCTCAAGCCTTTTTGGAGAAACTATTGATGATTGATCAACTTCTTGTGAGGAACCTACTGATGGGTGTCCAAGTCATTGTGTGGTACTTACTGATGAGTACCCAATATTTGTAGGAGCATATACTGATGGATGTTGTCATGAGATACCTAATGATGGGTGTCAATATGTGGTGCCTACTGATAGGTACCAAAATTGCATGGAGACATCTACTAATGGATGTCCATCCCTCTATATTGGTGGCATAGAGATCATCCTTGATGAGGTTGCTGCAAGTTCCAAATCCATTGATCACAAAGATAATAACCTTATAGAAGCGAAATATGAACCAAGATCAACTTCCTAGTGACCGCTTGAGCTTCCATGTGAAGTTGATCGAAAGAAAAAAGAAGAAGAGGAGGTTCACTCTCATGAGCCATCCTTCATTGAAGGGTCTTTGAGGATGAGTGAAAGGAAGATCTATGAGGCCATTAACATACTCCATGAAAATCAAGCATTGGTTTCAAATTCTTGTTGGAGAGTGTCTTCATTGGAGGATCCATCCTTCCTTGAAGACATGGAGAAGATTCAAAGAGTAGTGTGCAACATCGAAGGTAATTTCATGGATTTGATTTTTGAAAGAAACAATTTGGTTGAGGTTAATGAATGGTTACATGAGGCATACTTGAAGAATAATGAGGATATTTGAATAATCTCAAAATTCAAAATGAGAAACTTATTTATAGGTTGCAAGATACTTGTCCTTCCTCCTATGTTTCGGATTGTCATATGGTAGATTGCTTGACATGATGGATCATGAGAAACATGGATATTTGCATGTGCTTGATGTGTTTGAAGATGATATTGATGACAACCAAGCACTTGTTTTGGTGGAAGAGGATCTTGACTTGCGTATTGATGATTGTTACACACTTTTTGAAGAAGTGCATGATTCCACTACCTTGGTACCAATCTATGAGGAATTTTTTGCACTTTTGAGGGAGGTGCATGATCCTACCCCTATGCATCCTTCACATGATAAACATTTACCACTTTTTGATCATTTGGGTGAGTTGGTTCATTCTCCTACATCCTACACTTCCACATTTTGCAACATTCATCCTAATGAATAATGGGTGAAATTTTTCTTTTTGATGGTGCCACATGAGGAGTATGAAATTCCTATCTCTCCTTTTAACGATGACATGACTAGAGCACCTTCTTTTTTACATTTGCAGCGGTACTTTTTGTTATCTTATGATGATACACATATTCATGGGTGAAAATATGGTACTCCTTTTAGCCCCTTGAAGGCTCGATGTTTTCTTTGTTCCTTACTTGATAGGAGAGTTCCTTCATCCATTGTTTGGGTGAAAGGCCACATGGAAAAATTACTTGACACCTTCCACACCTACTTGGAGCAGCATCCATTGCTCTCATTTGATAAATCTCACATTCATGGATGTATTGATGAGACTTCTTTGAGCCACTTGAAGTCTCCTTCTTTTCTTTGCTCCATACTTGGTTCATATTTTGGTGGAGGTTCTTCATTCACTTCTTGGATGAAAGAACACATGGCTGATTGTTTTGAAGCTTATGAAGTTATTTTGGAGAAGCAATATAGGACATGTGATCCTCACCTATGTCATTGGAGTAGATTTGATTGGTCACTTGATGCTTGTGTGCACTTCGCAAATGGTGGTCTACTTGCTTGGATGGGAAAGCTCTTTCATGATTCTTTGATGAGGCACCTTCTTGATGTGCATTTGTATGATTTTGTTATGTACTTTGATGATCTATATTTTGTACTTATAATGTTTGGGAGGATGCTCATTAGAGAGTGGGTGTTAACACCAGAAAAGTGCTCACTAACTCATCCCTTTGGACATACACCTTTGTTGACCAAATTTCCTACCAACCTTGCCTCCAAAACCCCATAAAACCCAAATGGATATTAAAAATACCCAAAAATTCCCTCAAAAACATACTAAAACCCAAAAAGAGGGTCAAAATAAAACAAATAGGGAATAAAACCCAAAAGAAAAGAAAAAAGAGAAAATAGGGAAAAAACCCTAAAAATCCCTAAAACCCTAATCCAAGTTTATAAAAAGGGGTGGAGGCCCCTCATTTCTGCATCCCTCAATCACTCTACCCTCATGCTGCTGATTTTTTTCCAAGGCCTTAAGCCATCCATCTTTGTGCCTTTTGGCCTCCCTTGAGATAAAAAATTTCAGCCACCATCAAAGCATTGGAAAGAAGAGTACCGAACCAAGGAGCTCCGGAGCACACCGCCATAACTCCACCAGCCTCATCTTCGAGTTAAATGTATTTTTTGCAAGCCCTTTGCTTGCCCATAATATAAAAAAAAAGATTCTTTATTCTATAGTTTTTTTCAAGTTTATCGTTTGTTGTTTTAAGTTATATTTTATTTCAAGCACATGTTTAAGCTCAGGATTACAGTTTAATGTCATTCATTTCAATCATTTGTACTTAGTTTATGGTTATTTTCTTCCATACTGCTGTTAAGGATTCCACAATCCTTAACAGGTGCTCATTTGCACAAGCAGGGGCTAAAACTTGAGCTACAGTTTGGTGACTCCACTGTCTAAACCCCTCTCTGACAAGTTTAGTTTTTATTAATATTTCTGTTTACAGTTCTCTTTTCTGTTATTTCTTGCTTAGTTTATCAGTTCTAGGTGTTTTCATGTATGGTTGCAACCAGTTTGCATTCATGCGGAACACCACGTATTTTTCACTGAGAGCTGCGGTCCAAACCGCATATCTTTTCCACCTTTGCCTGGTCTGCACATCGGCTTCTTAGCCTTTTGCGGCGACTAAAAACATGAATTATCCTTACCTGTTCGCGGTCCCAACCGCGGCTGTGCCCCACCTTCACGCGGTCTGCACATCGGCTTCTTAGCCTTTTGCTATGACTCAAAATGCGAGTTATCCTTACCTGTTCGCGGTCCCAACCATGGTTGTGCCCCATCTTCGCGCGGTCTGCACATCGGCTTCTTAGCCTTTCGCTGCGACTCAAAACGCGAGTTAGCCTTACTTGTTCATGGTCCTGACCGTGACTGTATGCCATTTTCACGTGGACTGCACCGCGTAAAACCCAGTCTCCTGCTCGCAGACTGTACCATGGCTCTCACCACTCTTCCCGTGACCTTGTCCCCGCACCAGAGCGGTGCCTCTCACTACCCCGACATATACGCGGTTTCCGCCGCAATCTAGACCAGCCACCAGTGCGGCTTCCACCACAGCAACACCTCGGTGAACTGCACTGCAAAACACAGCTTTCCTAGCGACCTGCGTGCTGCCACCACCCCACCTACATGCTTTTACCTCCGTGATTTCTACGCTGCACACCGCATTAGCCAAGCCGTAACTTGCACTGGAAACCGCGATTGCCTCACCGAAACCCGCGCTGCACCGCGCCATATGTCCCGGAACTTGCGCTGCACACCATATCTTTCAACGAAAAAGTCGCGCTGCACACGACACTGAATAGCCCCTTAGTCACATTTGGATTTCCACTTTTTTCATTATTTTAATTGTTTAAAAAAAAAAAAAAACTTTTTGTTGTAAGTATTTGAACCAGCATTCAATTTCCAGCATTGTTTCCATTTTTCTAGCATTTAAATACCATCTTTTTATTTGCTAGTTAACTGCCAACATTATCATTGCACACACTCTGACACCTAACTCAAGTGAGCCCTAAAAAACTAAACTAAACCAACTTTTAACCCCACTTGGGGAATGTTGGGCAGGGCCCAAATGGGTTGGAAAAATATAAAACTATGGAACATTGCGCGTAGCGCACTACAATAGGAAGAAAAGGCTATTTTGATAATTATGCATTGCGAGCTGCGGCGGGAAGAGGAAGCAGTTTTGTTGAAAGCGCATTGCGCACAACAACAAGCTACAGGAAGTTTTGAGAAATTGTGCATGTCGTGCGATGGTAATGGCTAAAGGCACGGTCGCACAGTAGGATGATGCGCAAGGTAGTGCATGAGCTATTTTTGATTCAGAACATGGGTAAAGGTCAGACGAGGACATGACCTATTTTGGGTAAGGAACAGGTGGAAGGCAGATGAAAGCAACCTGTTCGAACATGTGGCGGCAAGCAGTTGAGAAGCTAGGCCACGACTCCAATGGCGACAGGCATGCAAAGGAGTGGAAAGGGACAAGCCATGATGCCATTGTAACCGTTTTGAGGACTGCGGTTGTTAGAAGAGCGTGTGATCCACGACTGGCCCAGCTGGAGCAAGCGGAGCAGGCTGTCGACGGTGACAGCTAGGGTGGCAGCTAGCCACGATAGTTTTGGAAACCTTAGGGTTTCGGCCTAATGTCTATAAAGACATGACCTACGAGCATGATCTATAAATAAGGCACAATATTGTAAGGGAAGGGTTACTCTTCCATTTTGGTTAAGTATTTGGGAATTGTAAAATATTAAGCTTAGACAACCATTGTAAAGGCTCTACAGCTGAGTGTGTAGAGACCTATCTGAGAAAGAAGAGAGTCTGCAGCTGAGTGCGTAGACTAAGAACGGTTATACCCTTCCCATTAAGAGAAATATTAACAACTGTTCTTGTGGACATAGCCTCCATCTGGGGGGTGAACCATGTTAAATTTTGTGTTATGTGACCATTGTGTGTTTATGATTGTCCATTTTATTTGGTATGAATGTTTAATGCTGAAGACTTCTGTTATACGATTTGTTTTATATGTATTCGCTGCAGTGAATGGGAATAATATGTTAAGTAATACATGCACGAAGGAATGTTAAGTATTCAACACTTACGAATCTAAGAATGTATGAATCTGTCAAATGGGTCACATAGTTGAACATTGAATTTATGCGCAGCATTGGAGCGCGTAGTAATGTATGTGTATTAAATCATCTGCAATTTAATGATAAGAACTTGAATGGAATAAAGGGATAAAGAATGCTAAGTAGAGTGGTTGGAATTAAACATCCTGGCAAGGACGCGCAGTCTAGTTGATGCGCCGAGTCATTGAAGGTTGCTATGGGGTAAGCTACTGATAGCTTACTATCGTAATGCAAAGGTATCTTGTATCGCACAGTCATTAAAGGTGCAAGTACGCAAGCGCGGTTGTGTGCCAAAGTACCCCGCGCGGAATAGAAGGTTCGCACAGTTATCTATCTGCGCAACTCACAAGGCATTGCGGTTCTTATCAGCCTTTCCCCCCCCTCCCATTGCATCACCCGATTGTGGAAACTTGATTCCGCAACCACCCCCTCAGCTTTGCCTCGGGTGAGACCTCAGGCTGCGCGCAGCCTGTTGCAGAAAGTGTCGGTGAATTGGGGTTTTGTTGGTTCCTTGAACCACGAAGTACCTGGGTCTACACTGGAAACCTCTAGAAGGTGTTGATAGCCAACATGGAACATAGAAGACTTTGGTAGCTAGATAGGACAAGGGTGATAGGTATCTAAATAACACCCCTTTGTCGCTTACATCTGAGACATAGTTGTGGTAATCTAGGGTGCTAAAATCCCTTAGTATTTTTTGACATGGTTTCGACCAATTTGTGGGAAAGGCCTCTCCCTTAGGAGGGTTGAAGTGGCGAGACTGGTTCCAGAGGCCTGAGTGGAATACCGCAATCCATTCAGTCACTGAAGGATCCTTACTCGTTGGTCCGCGTGTGGTGATTCCTTTTAGGCCCACATGGTGATAGGACTAGAGCTACAGATTCACCTTTCTGGATGTGTCATGAACGGGGTATCTTAGTTGCCTTTCTTCTAGGATTGTCTACCTGGTGTCCCTCCCGGTAGGGGGATATTATTGGCCTTTGGTTCCACTTTTCGTATTGTTCGACCGGTATTTCATCACCCTACAGAGGATACATCTAGTTCGAATCAGCATACCTTCTAGCTAGGTGTTTTCATGCTCCCTTACCCACCCTGAGTTTAGTGAGTACAGCTTTTTTTCTCTTTTTAGGAGCCTTTGTTTGTTGGTATTCTGACCATTTTTTGCCACTCCGTTCGATTGCAACACAGTTGTTGCAACCAGCATTTTGAGCATTGTTGTTTGCCTGAGCACGACCTTTTTTATGCTCTCCTTTTGCACACACAGTTGCACTAGGATTTTTGAGCTTTTCACTCCTAAAACCTCACTCGGAATACCGTCATTGCCATCATTAAGTCCCAAAGAAAGTCCCGGCACCAATGGGACCAACCCCTGCAACACGGTTTAATTGGCTCTCCTCACCATCGACATAGAGCCTCATTGCTTGACCCAGACACTCCTTATTCCACATCTGACTCAGAACCAGAATACAACACATAAACTGTTCCATCTATCCCCTTGGCTAGCATGACGTCCAACCCCTTTTTTGGAGGATGGTCAGCGAAGGACTCAACAAACACCCAGATACCACAACAAAATCTATCCCTATCATGTCATCTACACCTAACATTCCCACCACCACATCCATTCCTATAGGGATTGGAATGGTCACCAATACAAATCCTCTGGTGACCAGCAACATACTTGGGGGAAGTGGCCCAACCCTTGCCGCTATGGCCCATATCGTTATCCCAAACCTTGGGGCCGGTGGCCCCACCCTTACTGCTATGGCCCACACTGTTATCCCAAACCTTGGGGGCGGTGGCCCCACCCTTTCTGCTATGGCCCAGACCATTGCCCTAAACATTGTGGGTAGCAGTCCCACCATTTCCGCTATGGCCCATACCATTTCCCCAAACATTAGGGGAAACGACCTCACCATTGCCACCGTGGCCCATAACGTCGCCCCACACATTGGGGGAAACACCCCCACCATGGCTGTTATGGCCCACAATGCCACCCCACACATTGGGGGAAGCACCTCCTCCATGGATGCTATGACCCACACCATTTCCCCACACATAGGGGGCAGTGGCCATACCATCACCGCCACGACAAACACACTTCCCCCACCACCTCCGATGCACCTTCCTGCTAGCTTTCCATTCATGGCCAGCCTGAACCTCTCTGAATTGGTGAAGTTGACTAATGATCCGATACGACATGATCCTATGTGGCCTCCCATGCCCACCAAACTCCCCTCGGACATACCCAAATTCAAAGGAAAGGGAGGAGAAGACCCTCAAAATCATATCATGTATTTCCACTTATGGTGTTCCTCTAACTCCATTGTGGATGACTCTATTCACCTTCGACTACTACAAAGAACCGTTACTGGAGCTACATCCAAGTGGTATATTGACCAACCTCATGGGACCCACCCTACATTCACATCCCTTGCTTCCACTTTCCAGCAATTCTTCCAGTTACCCGTTCATTATGATGCCGATGTAGAGATCCTCCTATATTGTAGGAAAAATATGACCACCCACATCACGGACCACATCCACGAGTGGCGTAAACGATGCACTTTATGTAAGATCAAGTTGGATGACCGTATCTTCTTAGAGTGGTTCCTGAAGTCCCTCATACCAACCATCGCCAAGGATGTGGCTTCCGTGCAACCTCAATCTAAGCAAGAAGCCATCCTCAAAGCCCAACAATTTGATCTTATCTACACCCAATCTGGATACCTATACTCTATCTTACCAGATGCCCCTCGTACCAACTCGTCCTGGAGTGACTCCCCAGGAGCATCCCATGCTACCAACGGCATCATTGAACATGTATCATTGCGCACCCAACCGTACATGGCTATGACCACTCCTTTTGGCCCTGATCTTTTGCGTGCCACGCCCCATTCTGGAGCAACTACATCATACACCCCGGTCATTCGGCCTCCTCATACTCATGGACCATCATGCCCACAACACTGTTATGGCCATGCAAACACCCCTTATACTCATCCTATAGGACAACCCACCTTTTACCAACAGCCGACTCCACTCGCACATCCCCACCCCTAAGTTCAGCAGGATTACTTTCCCCCTCAAGCCCCAATGGCGCAACCACAAGTTCCCCCAGTTTATCATCCACTGCCGACCCCACCTACACTAGCTCAACCGCAAGCACATCCTAGTTACTACCCGCAGCTGGCACCGTCACCACCTACTCAGCCACAAAGTCCTCCCAATCCCCAAGGGCAAGTCTATGCCCAACAACATCCACAGCAAAACTAGCCTACTCAACGCAACCAGCAAGGCCAACAGAACAAAGGGAGAGGACTTGACCGTAGGAATAACCAAACCCAAGACCAATGTGGTCAACAACCAAACCCTCCCAATAACAACAACACCGCCCCACTGGACCAAAACCCTAACAAACCACCTTGCCAGGGCAAAAATACCAACCTACAAACAAACCACCCTTGATCCATATGTGGGGTATACAGCCACTATATGCACAATTGTCCGCATTTAGATCGTGCCCGTCAACTATGGACGGACGACGCCCAACGCCAAGGACAACCTCCTCCTCCTACACAACCCAACCCCCAGCCACCTCCCATGGTGCTGCAAAATCCCTTGCCCATGCAAGGGGTAGTAAACACCCAACCACTACCTCCTCCTCAAGGAACTTCACAACCACCTCAGCAAATCACATATGCTACACAGACAAACCAACAGATGGATTTGGGCACCCACCATCTCCTCATTATGTCATCAACTGACATCAATCTTCAAACGTGTTGAAATCAATATGGCCCTAACCCCGAAACCCCCCGTGTTGATACTGCTGCCCCCACAGATCAAGTCTTACGCATGCCCCCACCACACGACGATGGGCCCCCTAAATCCCCTCGTTTCCCACTTCAGCGAATCAACAACAATCCCAATGCCTGTGCCGCAACAAAATATAATATCGTAGAAGATCTAGCACAGGCCCCCGCTGCCATGTCTGCCTTAGAAGTTCTAAAGAACTGCCCTGCATAGAGGAAATTATTTTTATCCTCCATCCATGCCATAGACCCTAATGCCTCAAGATTGATGGCATTCAACTTAGACCAAGCCGAACCACATTTTCGTTCAACACTATCCTTCCAGGTTTTTGTATCAGTCCGGAACCTTGTCGTCCATCGATGCATCATCGATGAAGGTGCCTCCACTTGTGTTATGTCGACATTTGTTTGGCAGAAGCTTAGATCTCCCACTCTACATCCATCAACAACTACATTAAGAGCTTACGATGGCCACGTAGCCCAACACCAGGGTCTTTTGACCAACGTTCCCGTCCAGCTAGCATGTAAAATGGTCCTAATCGATATAGAGCTTATCAATGCACAACTTGATTACAACCTCTTACTTGGTCGTAGTTACATGTATGCTATGAAGGTCGTCGCTTCGTCCGTCTTCTGCATCATGATGTTCCCACATGAGGGACATGTGGTCAAGATTGACCAAATAACATACTATGATCCCAATGCCCCAACTGCTCCCGAGAATGTTCTCCCCGTGATCGAACAACCCATCCACAATGCTCCTACATCGTTAGTCTCCACCGTCGGCCTGATATTATACATGGAATCACCCATGACCTCCACATTCCAATCCATTCCACCTGTCTAAAGATAACAGAGATATCAGATCTTTGTACAATTTCCTCCGACCACACAGTGCCCAACCAGCAACCGCCCTTGCTACCGCAACCACCATCGGTACCAAGTTATATTGGGGAAACACCCATCTATACGATCCCGTTTTTATTTACTCCATCTAGAGTGATTAGTACACTGGTGATGGCCACTTTGAATGTCCCTAGATTAACCCTCGGACTACCCTGTGGTATTTACCTTCCCCTACTCCTACACCAACACCACAGGTCGTTCTTCAACTAGTTCAACCTATTAACACTTCCAACCACCCACCACCAAGAGTGGCAAACATGCCCAAATATCCTCTTTCTGGTGCAACATCCACATCTGCTACACAACCTCCCCCACCACTACCTAAAAACACTAGGGGCAGAGGCCTGCAAAACTATACCTCCCCACCGGCAAGAAAACCAATGGCACCCCAACCACCCCCAAGTGCTCCTTGTGTGACAATATCGGCTACTCTACCCACAACTGTCCTTAGCTACCCAATCTCCAAAAACACACGCAGACCTTGGATGATGACCCCAACATCCCCGTGGTCGTACTAAACCCCCCAGCCCATCAGTGCAACAAGGCGTTATGTACTAATCACGCTTGCGTTATCTGCAGAATATATGGTCACTACTCACACCACTGCCCCGACCTCCTGGATTACAGAGAAACCCTCTACGAGTTGAATAATGCTAACCTGGAAACATCACCTCCTACCATTGAACAAATTCATCCTCCAACATCTTCCCCTTCGGAAGAAGTCAATACCATATATATGATCTCTACAATTGATAGAAATGACTCTCCTCCAACATCTACCCTTCTCTCGTATGACGTGATCACTCAGCACTTCCGTAGCGACGAAGAAATCCTTGAAGCCCTTATAGAACCAGACTACCCATGGGATGACATGCACCATCGATCATATTTCATCCCTAGTGAATCCACCCCTATCACATCCAACCAATTGGTAATTGAAACAAAAGACTTTCTCCTCAAGAAGGTCGGCTGGTTCAAGAATCCTATCGTCGCCCCTAAGGCCTTTGAGGAAGGAAACATGGAAAATATTTCTTGCATCACACAAGTAGACATTGCTCGGCCGAGTGTCCAACCTGAGATCATCACCTTAGGTGCCACTTGTACGGAATACGAAATCAACGAAGCCAAAAAACTTTTTCAGGATTTTCGTGATGTCTTTTCCTGGTCTTATACCAAGATGCCCGGCCTAGACCCTACCATTGTTGAACACCACATCAATACATGGCCTGAGGTCCCACCTGTCCGCTAGAAGTAGAGACCAATTCACCCCTCCAAACTCCCTGCAGTCAAAATTGAAATTAAGAAGCTTCGGAAAGCTGGATTCATCTATCCCATTGCTTACACCACCTAGGTGTCCAACCCTGCACCTGTCAATAAAAAACAGGGCACTCTCCGTGTTTGCACAGATTTTCGAGATCTCAATCAAGCATGTCCCAAAGACAACTTTCCCACACCTTTCATCGACCATCTTGTTGACGCTTGTGCCAGACATGAAGTCCTCTCTGTTAGAAAAACAGGATCGCAGAGCAATAACAATAAACAGAAATGCAAATATAATCACACATACACATTTCAAGAGAGACATAGATATATCGTGGTTCACCCAACTTGGGCTACGTCCACACGGAATTTGCCAGTCCTTATTATTATTACCGTCCAGCAAGTCGAAGGGATACAACCTGCAGCACAACAACTGCACTTCCTCTTCTCTATTTTACAGTCTCTCTCCCGATCTCAAAGATCTTTACAATGCATAAAACCTAATACATCAACCACCCTAGCCGTATTACAATTTCTTTCTTTTATAAGGGAAATACAATGGGAAAATACCACGGGATACCCAAAACCATGGGCCCGCAAAACAGCCCCAAAAATTTTCTTCGGGGGTGTTGCCTCCGAACCCCCATTTCTCGGGGGCGCTGCCCCCGAACCCCCGCCGGGGGACCGCTGGCCCCCGGACCCCCCAGCCAGGGGGGATGGGCCCCCCTGGAACCCCGTGGGGGGGCGATGCCCCCCCACACCCCCCTCGTTGGGGTGAGTGTACAGTCCACCTACACATCATATAGAACTGGGGTACAAACACGGCTGATACAATATCATCTATGAGACTAGAAGATCTGGCTCCACAACGAACAATCTCCAACTTGGAGACTGATCACAACAAATCCACCGCTGCTACACTTGCTGGACTTGGACTTGGAAAATTTATCCTCTTCACCTTCATGCTATAAGGCCAACTGAAACCAAGCGTGAACTCGGTTTCTCTATGGTCACTACATTTGTGATCATGTCCGCAGGATTCTGGCTAGTATGTATCTTTTCCAACTTTAACAGTTCATCTTCCAGAACAGAGCGTATGAAATGGTACTTGAGCTATATATTTTTAGTCCTGGAATGGAATGCTGAGTTCTTTGCAAGATGAATGGCACTCTGGCTGTCACTATACAGTCTGCTATCCTTCTGCTTCTTACCCACTTCCTCCATAAACCTCTGCAACCAAATCATCTCTTTACTAGCCTCTGTAATGGCAACATACTCTGCTTCTGTTGTTGAAAGTGCAACAACCTTCTGTAGTTTCGAAATCCAGCTTACTATTGTTCCACCTACAGTAAACACATACCCTGTGGTACTCCTCCTGCTATCCTTGTCACCTGCCATATCTGCATCAACATATCCCTATAGAACAGTGTCTGAACCTCCAAAACATAATGCCTCAGTGGTAGTACCTCTCAAATACCTGAGAATCCACTGTATTTCCTTCTGTAAAGTTAGTCACAGCAGATCTAATGAACAAATAAATCAGTCACAACAGATGAATAAGAAGATATGGTGCAAAACTGTGCAAAACATGCAGCAGTGCTCTCTATCCCAGAAAGGGTGAATGAATTACAATACAAACTGTTACAATGAACAGAGCAATTCGAATTGCCTAAGGAGGTCATTCGAATTACTGAATGGAGTAGCTTGACTCAATCTAGGAGTCCTCATCAATCATCGGTGTTGCTCATCAATCACAACAAATAGTCATCCAGGTGTCAAGCTGAGTCTAACTGATCATAATAAATGTAACTGAAGTGTGTAGCACTGATATAGGATCTGGAGGCTCAGTGGGGGCGCATGGGAGGCTAACTGGAGTCAGAGCAAGTCAACTAATCGAACTGGAGGTCAATCAGAGGTGAAACAGTCAGTCAGGAGTGAAATCGGAGTGAAATCAATCAGAATCGGAGCTAACTGAATGTAACTGGAGTGAATCTGCAGTGGTAGGTGAGCAAGTGCGCCCTTCTCAGTCAGTAGGTGAGAAGAGGGCGCCTTTCAGCTTAGGAGAGCTAAAACTCTGTGGAAAGTGGCTCCCGGGTGCTAGAAGAAGGTGGATAAGGTGCTGGAGGCATCAAACTGGTGACTGGACTGCATATCCTGAAATAGATCATGCAAGATCCTGAAGTAGATATGTATCCCGAAATAGATGATCCTGAAATAGATATGTATCCCGAAATAGATGATGGATATCCGAACACCCCCCCTCAAGCTAGACTATGATGTGCCAACTAAAATAATGTGGGGCCCTGGTAACTAAGACCAAAGGTCACCCCAATACAATAATCCAAAAAATGCTGAAAAATAAACTAAGTGAGGAAAGAGGGAAAACCCAGTGGGAAGAAAGCCCCCCCTCAAGTCTAAAGCATAATAATGAATCAATCTGTCTCCACCATGATGGAACTCACCCCCAACAGTGAACGGAGGTAAGAGAACTTCTTCTCCGTGAAGCTCTTGGTGAAGATGTCTGCAATTTGCTCATCAGTAGGGCAATATTGCAGAATGATGGTGCGGTCATGCACCAACTGTCGAATGTAATGCATATGAATCTCAATGTGCTTGGTCCTCTGCCGCTGAACTGGATCTGTGGAGATCTTGATAGCACTTTGATTGTCACAAAATAGGACAGTCGAAGTAGTGCCACCAAAACCAAACTCGGAAAGAATACCCTGCAACCAAACTGCCTGAATGCAGGCATTGACTGCCCCTCGATACTCTGCCTCTGCTGAAGAAAGTGCACTGGCTGCTTGCTTTTTGCTGGACCAGCAAATAGCACCATGACCAATCATGAAAACATAACCGGAAGTGGACTTCCGATCAATGCTATCACCTGCCCAATCTGAATCAGTAAAACCAATGAAATCTAGCTCAGAATCTGCAGCATAATGTATGCCAAACTGTCTCGTACCTTGCACATACTGCAAGATCCGCTTGGCTGCTCGCCAATGAAGCTCATGTGGCTGCTGCATATATCTTGACACGGCACTCACGGCATATGAGATATCAGGCCGTGAATGTGTCAAATAAAGTAGTGAACCAATCAACTGTCGATACATACAGCAATCTGCAAGCGGTGTGGAATCTCCCTCCTCAAGACTGATTCCTGAGAGGAATGGGAACGGGGCTGCCTTACATTCAGCCATATTAAAATTCAATAACAGGTCGGAAGCATATTTTTGCTGAGATATAGTGATCCCATCGAAATTTTGAGCTATCTCCAAGCCCAAAAAGTGACTCAGCAAGCCCAAATCGATCATGTCAAAAGCTAGATTTAAGGCAGTTTTTAGCTTGTTTATTGAAGTAAGTGTGCTACCAGTAATAAGCAGATCATCAACATAAAGTACAATAACCAACAAATTACCTTTAACTCGCTGAAGATAGACATTCGGATCAGATTTGCATCTTTGGAAATTCTGAGAAAGAAGGAAAGAGTCCATCTTTGCGTACCAAGCTCTTGGGGCCTGTTTTAACCCATACAAAGACTTCTTCAATCTACAAACCAATGATGGATCTGATGTATAACCCTCTGGCTGCTGCATATAGACCTCTTCAGCAAGGTCTCCATGTAAAAATGCACTCTTCACATCCATGTGATGCACCTCCCAGTGCTTGGATGCGGCAATAGCTAAAACAAGGCGGATGGAATCCATCTTTGCAACCGGTGCAAAGGTCTCTGTGTAGTCCACTCCTTGGACTTGGGAAAAACCTTTTGCCACCAACCTTGCTTTATATTTTCTGATAGTGCCATCAGCAGCAACTTTAGTACGGTAGACCCATTTACACTTCACTAATTTTCTTCCAGGTGGAAGAGAAACTAGCTCCCATGTATTGTTCTTTTGAAGAGAACTGTACTCTTCATCCATGGCATCTTTCCATCTCGGATCTCGATGGGCTGAATAATATGATTGGGGATCTGAACCAGCCATCAAATAACAAATCTCAGGAAGAAATGGATCAGCAATAGAAAGAGCCATACCTTCCCTTTGAAAGTCTCCTCTTGTTCGTCTCGGATCAGCAGGATTTCCAAGATTCGAACCAGCAGATTGTAGAGTATTTTGGGCCCACTTTGGTAACTGAGGGGGATCTGAATGGTCGGATTCCGAACCTGATATGTCATGATCATCATATGCTGCTACAATATCAGAAATATCAGAACTCATACCTTCATTATCGCTGCTCGAATCTTCTTCTGGTGAAGGCGGTGAATCGGCAGTTTTCTCCTCAACTAGTTGCAATTCTTGAAGCGGTTCTTCAAACTGCACACTGCGCTCTATGAATATCTTTTTAGATCTGATATCCATGAGTTTATATGCTTTTTATTCTTCCCCATATCCTATCAATATGCACTCGATACTTTGTGGATCCAAAGCTCGTCTCTTCTCAGAAGGAATTCTAGCCCATGCAGTAGAGCCAAAAACTCTCAAATTTGACACATCCGGTTTGTGACCAAAGAATGCTTCGAAAGGAGTCATACCTTTCACGGATGAATGTGGAACTCGGTTCTGTATATATGCAGCAACATTGATTGCTTCAGCCCAAAGATTTGCAGCCAAACCTTTTGATTCAATCATGCATGTAGCCATCTCTTTCAGTGACCGGTTTTTCCTTTCCGCTACACCGTTCTGCTGGGGTGTGTAGGGAACTGTATGTTGGATCTTGATTCCGCTTTGGGCACAAAGTTGCAGCAACTCGGACTTGATATATTCCCCACCATTATCAGATCTAAGAGCTTTGATCTTGCTCTCAGTGGTGGTCTCAACAGAAGCCTTAAAATCCTTGAATTTTCCAAGCACTTCTGACTTGTTTTTGAGAAAGAATACCCATGTAAAGCGAGAATAATCATCAATAAATGTCAAAACATACCTTGAACCATTTAATGACATATGGGGCAGCGGACCGCTGATATCAGAATGGATCAATCCCAAAATAGTAGAGGCTCTGCTAGCCTTGCCGCGGTCGAATCTGTGCTCGGGGTGCTTCCCAATAATGCAACCGGAGCATATTCCCTTCGAGGAACGGAGTTGTGGAAGCCCATCAACCATGGATTTATTTGATAGCAGCAGCAAATACTTATAATTTAGATGCCCAAATCTTTCATGCCAAATCCTACTAACCTCATTACCATGTGTGCGAAGAGCAGTGGGCTTTGCAAGCGGAATAAAGTGCGAAAACTCATAACATTTAGCAGTGTGGTTTGCCTTTCCAACCGCAACTAGTCTTCCACTTTTGATATCAGAAATTTCAACTGTATTAGGGCTGAATGTGACTTTCTTTGGATCACCAGTATGTGTCATTTGATACACAGAAAGGAGATTCGAAGCTAAGGAAGGCACATAGAGAACATTCTGAAAGCATCCATGATCTACATGAATCGTACCTTTGCCCTTTGAAGAAATTTTTGAGTCATCTCCCAAATGGATGGGGATGGAGCTGTTTGGATCGAATGAGGAAAAAGAATCAATATTTGCAGCCATATGATTTGATGCACCCGAATCTATCAAGAGAGTGGGCTTCGAAACCGTTGCCATGAGTGCTTGTCCTCTTTCATGATCGTCATTCCGATCCTTCTTCCTTGCACCGTCAGGAAGGGTTATGTTGTTCTTTTCCAAGAGGAGGGCCATTTGATCTATAGTCTTCTTCATACATGAACTTTCGGGATGAAATCCACGGTTACAATAAGTACATTTAGATTTTTGGTTACCTTCTTTGCCCTTTTGCTTGGATTTCGAACTGGATGGTGCATCCGTTTGCTTGCCTTTGTCTTTTTGCTTGTGAGGCTCGAATTTGGGCTTCTCCTTCTTTAGCTTTCCTTTACCATTCGAAATCTTGGGTCCTTGAACAAATAGGGCTGAATCTTTGGAGCTTATGGACCCCATTTGAATCAACTTGTCATGCTCTTTCGTAACGGACTCAATGAAGGCATTCAAGGTAGGCATCTTCCAATTCGGGGTAGTTAGCCGACCGGAATTGAAAGTGGAGACAAATACCGAATAATCTTTCCCAAGCTTGCTTAGAATGGAGAGGATCAACTGTTTATCCTCTTTGATAACACCACTGTTCTTCAATTGCAAGTTCAAGTTCTTGAATTTTGTGAAGAATTCATTGATGGTCTCGAAATTTTCAGGATTAAGGCCAATCAATTCATTCTCTAATTGAAAAGCCCTAAGCTCATCCTGCTTGCCGAATAGTGTCTCAAGTTGCTCCCATATGGCCTTTGGAGTCTTCAATCCGCTGAGATGGAAGTGAAGATCTTTGGAGATGGAGAGACAAAGAAGACCGTAAGCTTCATCAAGCTTATTGTAGTGTTTGGTTCTTTCTGCTACATTGTTTGGCTCCAATTCAAGACCAAGAGTGACTCGGTAGTATCCTTTTGAACGTAATATGATCTCCATATCATCTTTCCAATCAAAATAATTGAATGGGGTGAGGATAGGCTTTGAAGAAGAGTATTCCATTGCTAGGAGCGAGTCAAATGATGAAGAAGAAGCTTGCATGCAGACTAGAGCGAATGGAATTGCTGTAGAAATGCTTGCATGCAGAAGGTAGCGAATGCAATTGGAGGAGACAATAAACCTGCAAATCACATAAAAACAACCACAATAAGGTCGAACAATCCACCCTTTGAGAGTTGCATCACACCTGGGATTGGATTTCAAGCAATGTTGAATAGGTCCAATGTATCAGATCCAGGAATTATGTGGTAACTCAAGCTTCTGGAGTGGTATTGGAGTATTTTTCAAGCTTTGCATGCACAGGAGCGAATGCCCTTGAGATATCTCATGCCAAACTTTTTGCAATTTTTAGCCATTCAGTCAAATCTTCTTGTATAAACACCTGTAGAAAAGAGATCTTGTTCCTGCAATGGCTCTGATACCATGTAAAGTTAGTCACAGCAGATCTAATGAACAAATAAATCAGTCACAACAGATGAATAAGAAGATATGGTGCAAAACTGTGCAAAACATGCAGCAGTGCTCTCTATCCCAGAAAGGGTGAATGAATTACAATACAAACTGTTACAATGAACAGAGCAATTCGAATTGCCTAAGGAGGTCATTCGAATCACTGAATGGAGTAGCTTGACTCAATCTAGGAGTCCTCATCAATCATCGGTGTTGCTCATCAATCACAACAAACAGTCATCCAGGTGTCAAGCTGAGTCTAACTGATCATAATAAATGTAACTGAAGTGTGTAGCACTGATATAGGATCTGGAGGCTCAGTGGGGGCGCATGGGAGGCTAACTGGAGTCAGAGCAAGTCACCTAATCGAACTGGAGGTCAATCAGAGGTGAAACAGTCAGTCAGGAGTGAAATCGGAGTGAAATCAATCAGAATCGGAGCTAACTGAATGTAACTGGAGTGAATCTGCAGTGGTAGGTGAGCAAGTGCGCCCTTCTCAGTCAGTAGGTGAGAAGAGGGCGCCTTTCAGCTTAGGAGAGCTAAAACTCTGTGGAAAGTGGCTCCCGGGTGCTAGAAGAAGGTGGATAAGGTGCTGGAGGCATCAAACTGGTGACTGGACTGCATATCCTGAAATAGATCATGCAAGATCCTGAAGTAGATATGTATCCCGAAATAGATGATCCTGAAATAGATATGTATCCCGAAATAGATGATGGATATCCGAACACCTTCCAATGTTCTTTACCTGGATTGTTCATATATCTACTCACAACTCCCACTGCATGTGCAATATCTGGTCTTGTGCACACCATGGCATACATCAAGCTGCCAACTGCTGATTGATAGGGAACCTTGGACATGTAATCTATCTCTTCTTGTGTCTTGGGACACATTTCCTTACTTAGACTGAAATGGCTAGCCAAAGGTGTACTTACAGGTTTTGCATTCTGCATTCTGAACCTCTCCAACACCTTTTGTATGTACTCACTTTGAGACAATGTCAATTTGTGATTTTTCCTGTCTCTCATTATTCTCATACCTAGGATTTGCTTTGCAGCACCCAAATCCTTCATTGCAAATGAATTAGCTAGCTTCCTTTTGAGTACATTTATATCCTGCATGTCAGACCCTGCAACAAGCATGTCATCCACATACAATAACAAGATAATGTATCTTCCATTGTCTAGCTTCTTGAAATAAACACAGTGGTCAGAATGACATCTACTATAACCTTGTTCTGTCATAAACCTGTCAAACTTTAGATACCACTGCCTTGGAGCTTGCTTCAAGCCATACAAGCTCTTTTTCAACCTGCATACCAGATCCTCCTTACCTTTGACTTCATACCCTTGTGGCTGCTGCATATATATTTCTTCCTCCAAATCCCCATGGAGGAAAGCTGTTTTTACATCTAATTGTTCAAGATGCAAATCTTCTACCGCCACTAGACTTAAGATAGTCCTAATTGAAGTCATCTTTACAACAGGAGAAAATATTTCATCAAAATCTATACCTTTCTTCTGTGCAAACCCCTTTACAACAAGTCTGGCCTTGTACCACTTCTTACCTCCTTCTTCTTCCTTCAACCTGTAAATCCATTTGTTTTGCAATGCTCTTTTACCAGCAGGCAACTTAACCAAATCCCAAGTCTGGTTTCCTACCAATGAGTCCATCTCCTCATTCATGCCTTGCTCCCACTTCTTTCTAGTTTCCACCTGCATTGCTTCTTCATAACATTCTGGTTCACCAGAATCAGTCATCAATAAATAATACATTGAAGGAGAGTATCGTTCAAGGAGTCTACTTAACCTGGTAGATCTTCTTACAGTTGCAGGAGTTTCAGGTACTTGCTGCTGCTCTTGATTTTCTGGCACCTTCGGAACTTCATTTTCTTTAACTTCATCAAGCACTATGTACTCTGTGCTTTCCTTTTCATGTTTCTTTCCCTGCAACTGATCTTTATACATGACCTTTTCATTGAATATCACATCTCTACTCCTGATGATTTTGTTTTTTTCATAATCCCATAAACGATAACCAAATTCATCAACCCCATATCCAATAAAGGTACATTTCTTGGATTTAGCTTCAAGCTTTGTTCTATTTTCTTTATCAATATGGACAAATGCTTCACAACCAAACGTTCTCAGAAATGAGTAGTTTACCTTCTTATCTGTCCATGCTTCCTCTGGAATACCACCCTCCAAAGCACTTGAAGGTCCTCTGTTTATTAAATAAACAGCAGTATTTACAGCATCCGCCCAAAACTGTAAGGGCAACCCTGCATGCAGTCTCATACACCTTGCACGCTCCATGATCGTTCTGTTCATCCTTTCTGACACACCATTTTCCTGTGGTGTTCCCGGGACTGTCTTCTCTCTACGAATCCCATGATATGAACAGTAACTATCAAACTCCTTGCCGCAGTACTCACCTCCATTATCAGATCTAAGACACTTCAATCTTTTTCTTGTCTCATTCTCAACCAAAGCTTTCCACTTCTTAAAAGTAGCAAACACATCAGATTTCTGTCTAATGCAATAAACCCAAGTTTTTCTAGTTGCATCATCAATAAATGTAACATAATAATGAGATCCACCAAGAGATTGTACCTGAGCTGGTCCCCATACATCTGTATGCACAAGCTCTAATTTTTCATTCTTCTTCTGTTTCCCAACCCTGAGAAATCTGACTCTCTTCTGTTTTCCATAAACACAGTTTTCACAGAATTCCAAACTTACCTGCTTCAAATCCGGCAGCAACTTCCTTGAGTGGAGAATCTGCATCCCCTTCTCACTCATGTGGCCAAGCCTATGATGCCACAATGCTGTATCTGTTCCTATGGAAGCTAAAGAGATAGAATGGTCAGTATTTTGAGGACATAAATACAACGTACCTACTCTGTCTCCTTTTGCTATCACCATTGATCCTTTAGTGATCTTCCACCACTTTTCTCCGAATGTAGATAAACATCCGCCATCTCCCAACTGCCCTGTTGAGATCATATTTCTTTTCATAGCAGGAATATGCCTAACATCTTTCAACAACCAATCAGTTCCATTCTTAACTTTTATCCATACCTTACCCATTCCAACAATTTTACATGGCTCATCATCACCCACTAAAACATGTCCAAAATCGCCAGGAACATACTCATGAAAGTATTTCCTATGGGGTGTAGCATGACATGAAGCTGCTAAATCTACTACCCAATAATCACTAGTATTATCTAATGCAAGAATCAAAGCATCTTGTAACACATCACTTGCTACATTTGCTTCCTGGGTAGTTTCCTTCTGTGCATCTCCTTTCTTCTTTAGAGATTTGCAGTCTTTCTTCAGATGTCCTTTCTTTCCACAGTTCCAGCACTCTATCTTTCCCAATCTGGACTTGGATCTGCCCGTTTTAGACTTTCCACGATTACCTTGGCTCTTTCCTCTCTCCTTTTGTCTTCCTCTGCTCTCCATGGTCAACGCATTACCTGATGTCTCACCTGTGCTTTTTCTTCGCATTTCCTCGCTAAGAATAACACCAATAACATCATCAAATTTCAAGGTGTTTGAACCAGAGACAGAGTTACTTACAGCCATGACCAAGCTATTCCATCTTTCTAGCAATGAACACAAGATTAGAAGAGCCCTAACCTCATCATCAAAGTTCACACTTACAGAACTTAGCTGATTTGTAACCGTATTAAACTCATTTAAATGATCAGTAACAGATCCACCTTCAGACATCTTCATATTAAATAAACGCTTCATTAGAAATACCTTGTTGGAAGCCGAGGGTTTTTCATACAGCTTACCTAATGCTTTCATCAAACCCTCTGTTGTCGTTTCTTTTGAGATATTGAAAGCCACCGACGAAGCCAGGCTCAACCGTATTGTTCCCAGAGCCTTTCTGTCAAGAACCACCCATTCTTCGTCCTTCATAGTCGTCGGCTGCTTTGCTTTTCCTCCCAACGGTAGGAATAGATCCTTCTGGTACAGATAGTCCTCCATTTGCATCTTCCATAACCCGATGTTTTGGCCGTTAAACTTCTCGACCTTAAACTTTCCTTCTTCTGCCATTGCTCCCACTCGAACCAGAAACCCTAGCTTCCTGCGGGTTTAACTGCCAAATAGACCTTTGGCTCTGATACCAATTGTTAGAAAAAGAGGATCGCAGAGCAATAACAATAAACAGAAATGCAAATATAATCACACATACACATTTCAAGAGAGACACAGATATATCGTGGTTCACCCAACTTGGGCTACGTCCACACTGAATTTGCCAGTCCTTATTATTATTACCGTCCAGCAAGTCGAAGGGATACAACCTGCAGCACAACAGCTGCACTTTCTCTTCTCTGTTTTACAGTCTCTCTCCCGATCTCAAAGATCTTTACAATGCATAAAACCTAATACATCAACCACCCTAGCCGTATTACAATTTCTTTCTTTTATAAGGGAAATACAATGGGAAAATACCACAGGATACCCAAAACCATGGGCCCGCAAAACAGCTGGCGAAAACAACACCAAAATTTTTCTTCGGGGGTGCTGCCCCCGGACCCCCCAGCCAGGGGGGATGGGCCCCCTTGGAACCCCGTGGGGGGCGATGCCCCCCCACACCCCCCCGTTGGGGTGAGTGTACAGTCCACCTACACATCATATAGAACTAGGGTACAAACACGGCTGATACAATATCATCTATGAGACTAGAAGATCTGGCTCCACAACCAACACTCTCCTTTATGGATGACTTTTCCGGGTACAACCAAATACACATTCGTAAAGAAGACCAATATAAAACTGCATTCACTACCCCATGGGGCACCTTTTCCTACCGGGTCATGCCATTTGGTCTAAAGAATGCGTGTGCCACTTTCCAACGAGCCATGAAATACTGCTTCCACGGCCTAACTCATATCATCCTGGTTTACCTAGATGACCTTACCGCTCGCTCCAAAGAATGATCTAACCACCTAAATGACCTCCGGCAAGTCTTCCTCCAGTGCCATAAATACAGAATCCACTTGAACCCTCTCAAATGTGTCTTTTTCGTCCCTGTAGGATGGTTGTTAGGATTCATTGTGTCATAGAAAGGGATAAATTTCATCCCTTTAAAATTCCAAGCCATCTTGGACCTACCTCCCCCTCGCACCGTACATCAATTATAGAGTCTACAAGGGAGAGCCAACTTTCTCCACCACTTTGTTCCTGAATATGCCACGATGGTCCACGGCTTCCTCCGCTTTCTTCGTACCCGCAGCCCATTTGTCTGGGATGAGCAAGCTCAAATAGCCTTCATAGCCCTTAAAACAGCCTTAACTAACGCCCCTTTGATCTCCTCCCCGGATTTCTCAAAGGATTTTATCCTATATGTTTCGGCATCAGAACACACCGCCTCTGGGGTGCTTGTTCAAGAAGATAGTGCACGAAAAGAGCACATAATCTACTATGTGAGCCAAACCTTGTCTGGCCCACAGTTGCATTACCCTCCTGAAGAGAAGATGGCCCTGGCTGTCATCTTCTCCCTACAAAAGCTCCATCACTATATATTGCTGAGCACAACTACTATTGTGGCTGACTCTAATCCTAGGGTTTACCTACTGAGTCGTCATCAACTTCAAGGCCGTGTGGCTAAGTGGGTCATTATTCTCCAAGAATATGACCTCACATTTACAACACCAAAGAGCATCAAGGCCCTTGGCTTGGCACAACTTATGATAGACTTGCCATTGTCATCCATTTCAGCCCCCATTCAGACCAGTCTTCCGGATGATCATTTATTTATCATTTCTTTAGATGACCCTTGGTACGGTGATATCTTGGTGTACCTTTGCACTCAGAAATTTCAACCGGAACTCGACCGCGATGAGCATCGAAGCATACTACATCACGCTTCATGTTACCTTCTCTTAGGAGATGTATTATACCGTGATGGTATCGACACCATTCTATGTTGCTGCCTCACCCACGATGAGGCCGAACAAGTCATTAATGATTTCCACAATGGAGCTTGTGGCGGACATTTTTCAGGGATGGCCACTGCCCAAAAAGTCATTCGTGGCAGGTATTTTTGGCCCTCCCTTTTCACTGACTGTATCACTATAGTAAAACATTGCCGCAGCTGCCAGCTCTTTGCACCTAAGGAAAGGACCCCACCCACCCCCCTCCACCCAGTCTTCACTGTTGGCCCCTTTTGCAAATGGGCCATCGATTTCATGGAATGCAACCCAACCTTAGCAGGTGGCCATAAGTATATCATTGTCGCTATGGATTACTTCACCAAATGGGTCGAAGCCATGCCCACATTCAACTGCAAAGCCGACACCGCAGCTCGTTTCTTCTTTAATCATGTCATTAATCGGCTTGCTGTCTCCCAGTAACTTATGTCTGACCATGGCAGCCACTTTGAAGACGCCATCTGGAAGGAACTGTCCATCCTTCTTAAATTCAAGCATCAATACTCTTCCGCCTATTACCCTCAAGGGAATGGTCAAGTTGAGGCCATCAATAAAATACTGAAGACCATTCTTCAGTGTACCATAGATCTCCATAAGCCCAACTGGCATCACATGTTATTTCCAGCACTTTGGGCTTATCGCAGTTCCACTAAGACTACCACAGGGTTCACCCCTTTTCACTTGGTCCACAACATCGAATCGGTTCTCCCCATAGAGTGCCAGATTCCCTCCCTCCACATAGCTGTAGAACTCCTTCCCAACACCTCCCCACTTGAACAACGCCTAATTCTTTTGGAAGAGGCTAACGAGGATCATCTGATGGCCATTCAAACCATCGAAGCAGCAAAAAACTGCTCCAAAGTGGGTTATGATAAACAAGTTCACCCACGCAATTACAGGGAAGGAGACCTTGTCCTAGTCTATGACCAAGCACACAATAAGACCGGGAAAGGAAAATTCGAATCCATGTGGTAAGGACCATACATCACGCATACATGTTTGGGACATGGGGCATAAATCCTCACTGATTCTGAAGGGACCCCTTTGCGCAACCCTCGGAATGGGTTGTACCTTAAACGCTTCTACCCATAACACCTTTTTGAGTACCCACCTGTCCCCTTTTGTACAGTTTCATTCCCTTTTTTGTTTCCCACCCTTTTTTATCTACGACCTTACATTTTGATTACCCTGCATGATCATAGATGGGCTCCCTCCCACTACAATACGTTGGTTTCGACGATGGCGCAAGTCGCTGGTCCTCGAACCTCGCCTCTGCAGCTTGGGTCTTATATTCCCCCTCACACGAGATCATCCACCTTGATGGAGTGTGCATAGGTGATGCTACCAACAACCAGGATGAGTACGATGCCGTGGTCGGTCTACTGACCGCCACCCTCCATATGGGCATAAGTCACCTTCGTGTGTTTCTTGAATCCCAGCTGCTTGTCGCTCAACTCAACAATTGTTACCAAGTATGGGATCCCTGCCTTTTTAGAAAGTTCCTGCGCACTAAACAAATGATTAGATAGTTTGAATCCATTACATTCACTCATATCCCATGCAATCAAAATAGTGTACCAGACCAAATGGCTAATAATATTCTAGACTGGCACATGAATCACCATAAGTAAGGCACCAATCATACATACCATCCACATGTACATAACAATATCATTTAAAAATATCAAAAATAAAATTAACCATAAGTGCATCCACGTTCAAAACCATAAATTGCATCCACGTGCATAAACATAATTGCATCCATGTGCATATAACACAAACATCATGCTACGTGCATCCACGTGCATAAAAAGCAAAACATCATCACAAAAGGCATCCACGTGCCATCAATATATATATCATCATGAAAATGTCATCAGTACCCACTGCACCAAAATATACATATAAACATAGCGAGGAGCCCCAACAACATCCTCGGTAAATATCATGAGCCGTATATACAAAAATCCCACACGATCATCACAGTGGGGGCAGCCTTATCAACTGCCTAGTCAAACTCCTCTCGGTAGTCCTCATCATCATCATCTGCCGCTGACCCCCCTGCCTCAGCAGCAGTAGCCGCAGCTGCCCGTGCTGCCTCCTCATCCTCTCCCAGCTCCTCCTCAGGTAGCCCCTCCTCAAGATCCTCCTCCTCGGGCTCCTCATCCTCCTCAACCTCCCTAAGATAAGGCACATCCCCTCAAGCAAACGATCTCACTTTTTGTGCGGCCATCACAATGCGCCGCATAATAGGCCTCCACTCCTGTGGAGCATCATAACAAATATCGATCAGCTCCTGATCCAAATGCTAGCATCCATCGCTCGAGATCCCCTCCAAGAGCAAATCAATCCCCTGCCTCAAAACATCTAGAGTAACTACAACACTTCGGCAACAACCCTATCCACACCCGACTGGGTCCACCCCCTCCACATGCCCTCGTTATAGCCTATGACCCGGTAGTGGTAATGGTCCCACATCTTCCAAAAAAAAACACCAAAATATCAATACAGGCCCAGCAACGAAAAAATAATATCATACACAAAACCTACCAAACTGAAATAAAACAAACATACCGTCTAGTCCCCAAACCTAGCCAGGAGGTCTCGACATCTCTGGATCCCCACGAAAGTCCATCGCAGCATATGGATCATCCTCGATGGATACTGGTATCTGCATCCACTGTAGAAACAACTCCTCAGTGAAAAAATAGCCCACCAGCCCTCCTCCCCTACGATTCATCATCTCACCCCATCGCCGCATCCATGGCTCGGTCGGGGGCGCCACTCATATGGATCTGTGAGGCCCAAGCGTCTGGACTCACTCAAAGAAAAAGGCACACAGAAAAGATGGGAAACAAAACTCCTTCCCCAGGTGTCGGACCTTGCTCAGCTCTCGCCGAACAATAGTCAAATACATCTATCCCCATGCATAGTACATCCCGTTAAGGACGCTCTCTATCAATAACATCTTCCCTCCCGTGATCCGGTTAGGGCCATGGGAACCCAAAACCCGTACCACTTCCGCTGCAATAGCCTGCATAACAGAGCTCTCTATGTCACACAACATAAGTGAAGAACCACTCACCTGCGCCACAGGTAAACAGTGTCTCTCTAGTAAAGTCTCCATCGATACATTCCCTGGCCTCCTCAGCTGGGTCTCGACAACCATACCTTACTGGGGCAACCCAGTCAGGAAATATACATCGGCTAGGGTCAGATCTAGTCGCTCACCCTGGATCATGAAATCCTGGATGTCAGAGTCCCAAAACTCAACTAACTTGTTCAGCAATAGAGGTGCCAAACGCATATACAGGATTTGTGCCAACTTCAGGAACCCACTATCAGCTAGTTCCTCCCAAACCCCTCGGTCTGTCCAGATGTTCCTCTGGATGTTGGGAGGAATATCCCGCTCTTTCCTTCCAACCTATGGCATCCTGCCAATAACAACAATAAAGCTCATTAGATCCCCATCTAAAAAAAAAAACACAACCCTCTGGAGTGCACTATCTCCCTTGAAACACGCATTCCAGAACACATTCACCAACCATTTCCTTGCGCTTCACACCGCGCTTTCTTCCCGGAAAGCCGTGGTCCACACGGCAGACTGAACCACCCCCTGGTTGCACCCTAAAACACGTTTTCCCCTTGGAAAGCCGTGCTTCAGAGCGCAACCACCATGGGTCCACCCGTGGGGCACAGCGCAGTTTTTCGGATACCCCAGCGCGGCCTAAACCGCACCTTTGGCAAAGAAAACCGCGCTTTGCAGCACAGCCATCCCCCCCATTGCTGCGGTACAGACCACACCAAACCATCCAGAACCCACGCTATGCCACATAGGTTCCCATTTATGGCTGGTACAACCCCCTAGAGACCCAAAAAAATACAAAAACTCTTAAATGAAAAAGCTAAGGACATGGGCTCTTACCTGCAACTCCTGGAATACAAATCCACCGGTGAAATCTCCCACAAACTCAAATTTAACCTCTGACCTCCTCTAATGCTCTGTCAAAATCACCATGCACAAATGACACCTATTATGGGGGACCACTTACTATTTATAGACACTGGCCTTATCCTCCTCTTGCCATTACGAGATCATCTGAGGCTCGTTTCTCAAACCGTTGATACCAATGCACTCAAAGCAGCTAGAACTTCGTGATGGTCCAGTCAGTTTACATTTTTCACCAGCACCTTTTTTCGGGCATATTTTAATGCCCCTTGTCACCTCGATTTGCGTGCCACTTTGGTTGTTGTCCGTTTCTGACATTCTTTATATCGTTAGGTTCAATTTTCCATGCTCGTGATGATGCTTGAGATCATTTCTCGCTCTCACCTCTAAATCTTCCGGACATTTTTCACATGTCCCTCGTCGCCTCGGTTTGCATGCCTCTTCGGCCTTTGTCCATTTCTGACATTCTTTATATCGCCGGATTCAGTTTTCAGCGCTCGTGATGATGCTTGAGATCATTTCTCGCTCTCACCTCTAAATCTTCCCGACATTTTTCACATGCCCCTTGTCGCCTCGGTTTGCGTGCCACTTCGGCCCTTATCCATTTCTGACTTTCTTTATATCATCGGGTTCAGTTTTCTGTGCTCAAGATGATGCTTGAGATCACTTCTTGCTCTCACCCCTAAATTTTTCTGGCATTTTTGACATGCCCCTCGTCGCCTCGGTTTGCATGCCACTTTGGTCGTCGCCCGTTTCTAACATTCTTTATACCATCGAATTCAGTTTTTCGTGCACATGACGAGGCTTGAGATCATTTCTCACCCTCACCTGAAAAACTTTTTTACATTGTGTCCCTACACCTTGTCACCGCGGTTTGCGTGCCACATCGGCCGCCACCAAATCTTTACAAGTTCATGCATTACAACCTATCCATGAGCCATCCACTCCATCCATACTGCAATTACGACATTTTTTTGTTGTCATTCATCAACCCGTAAGGAGGCCCCATCAGTGTTCCCCCCACTATTACTCTGCTAGATACCCATACTTGTCCCTCGATCGAACACTTCCTCCTTTCCTCACCATCACTTTTGTTTAGTAGAAGTTTATCCCTTTTTCGGGCCGAGCAATTCCTTTACGAAAAAGGCACTTAGGGAGTTTCTGTTAAGCTCTTTTCTGACTCCTAAAACAATGAAAAGATCGTCAAGCAATCTTGCTTCCTTTCATGCTCGCTAAAAGTATCTAAAAGGGCGTCTACCTAGTATAAGTTTACCCCTTTTTCTGGACCTCGTAGACTAATTACGAAAAAGGAATACCCTAGTCACACTGGCGAGAAGAGTTCTTCACTGCATTCTTTTATGCCTTTTCGGGATTTGAAGACTAACACATGAAAAAGCATCCCCTTGGAGTCCTCTTACTGCTTTCAGACTCCTTAAAATTGAAAGCAACCATGATCAATCACCGTCATGGGCTCGTACAAATCCACAAGACGGTACATATCCACCATTTTAGAGTTTTCTTATCGCTTTCATGCTCCTTAAAATTGAAAGCACTTACGAGCATTAACTATCCTAGACTCACACAAATCCACATGATAGTACCATTTTTTGAGCATACTTTCACCCCTTCTTCGAGTTCCTTAAACCATGAAGAAGTCCCCAACGGTGCTTCTCGGCACCACTCCAAAGCATATATATAATTGCACTATTACGGCAGCTTCCCCAGCTTGGTCTCCTTTATTCAGAGCATTCTGCAAAATGTCACCTTCAGAGTCTCTGGATATGATCCTTCAGTAGGTCCCCCTGGGTCTTTCCCGCTGCAGTACTCATCCTTTATCCCTTAAGCTATGATTCCCATACCTAAAAGTTAGCTTCATAATCTACCAGGTCATCCATGTCATCATGCTCTGAATAAAGGAAGTTTGAGTCCTCCCACTCCATGACCCCAGTTATTCCCCATCCCCACAGTACGTCAGTCCCACCATTAGTACTATCACGTCTTGGTTATACACCTCGCACTCCTATCGAGGAAACATCATTTCCTTGGTAGTTGCAATGTCTCCCTCTGTCGACGCCAACCAATCTATTCCAGAGGATAGACCCAGAGGTCCCTGTGCCTTGGACTCATCGCCATCAGTAGTGAGTGCCTACAGATAATTTTGAAAGGAGTCCTTAGTGCCTCTCTAGATGATTGTTTCTCACATGCTCGACGTCAACACCTTGATCGCATCATTGAGATTCATACATGGTATCGGTCATTTCAGTTATTAGTAGAATATCCCAGATGTCACCTGACTCCAGCACATTTGTGAGTCTACTAGAAGAAACAACCAGTCATATGTTCCTGTAGATATCTGGCCTATGCATGGCGACAGTTTCATGGAAGTACCCCAATAACATGCTACTTTGACTCACAGTTATTGGACACCTTCAGATCCAACATTTTTATCAGTCATTTCGGTACCACAACCAGAGTGATGAATGTTTTCCACTATATCAGTTTTTTCACATTAACCCTGGTTAGGCCACGAGTATGTCCCAGATTTGTGTCCCCTCAAGACCAATATGATGTACACAACAGTTTTCTCATGTATTGTTCTGGTCCCCCTTCATGGACCCCATTATTATATTTTGACAACGAGCATGGGTATGCCCACCTCGTCCATATGTTGAGATACTCCTCAGTAAGACATGTATTTTTAGTTCTTGGAAGTCAGTATAGACCCCGTGTTTCGGTCTCCAACAAGTTCGTGCTCTTCTCCATCCCAATGCTTATTACCTAGGAAAACCACAGTACTTATGATGTCCATCGGCCATATGATGAGCTCCTTCCCTCACACATCAGGGGGCAATCTGTTAACACCAAAAAAAGTGCTCACTAACTCATCCCTTTGGACATACACCTCTGTTGACCAAATTTCCTACCAAGCTCGCCTCCAAAACCCCATAAAACCCAAAAATTCCCTCAAATACATACTAAAACCCCAAAAGAGGATCAAAATCAAACAAATAGGGAATAAAACCCAAAAGAAAATTTAAAAAAAGAGAAAATAGGGCAAAAACCCTAAAAAGCCCTAAAACCCTAATCCAAATTTATAAAAAGGGGTGGAGGCCCCTCATTTCCGCATCCCTCAATCACTCTACCCTCATGCTGTTGAATGTTTTCCAAAGCCTTAAGCCATCCATCTTTGTGCCTTTTGGGCTCCCTTGAGATAAAAAATTTCAGCCACCATCAAACCATTGGAGAGAAGAGTACCGAACCAAGGAGCTCCAGAGCACACCGCCAGAACTCCACCAGCCTCATCTTCAAGGTAAATGTATTTTTTGCAAGCCCTTTTCTTTCCCATAATATAAAAAAAAAGATTATTTATTCTACAGTTTTTTGCAAGTGTACCGTTTGTTGTTTTAAGTTATATTTTATTTCATGCACATGTTTAAGCTCAAGTTTACTGTTTAATGTCATTTGTACTTAGTTTATGGTTATTTTCTTCCATACTGCTATTAAGGATTTCACAATCCTTAACAGGTTCTCATTTGCACAAGCAGGGGCTAAGACCCCAGCTATAGTGGGATCCTGGCATCTCCCACCTTGATGTAAAATTTTGTGTTACTTTTCTTATTGATGGAATGTCACAGCTATGGGATCCTGGCATTCCACACTTGGTTGAAATAATTTGTAGGATATTGTACACCTCCTACTTTGATGTATTGTTTTTGGAGACCTTGTGCATGATATAAATGCACAAGCATTGGGACATGGGCATCCCACAATCAGATTTGTATGTATTTACACTATGTATTGATGGGGTGCACAAGTGTTGGGACCATGGAATCCCATACTTGCTAGATTGGCTCATGATGACATTGTGCACTAGGAGAGTGCAAAAGTAGTGGGGCCCAGGAATTATTGATCATTGGGAGCTCGTTGGGAGAAAATTTTGCTTGGATGTCTTGAGGAAGCAAGCCTCTTCTCTTCCCCATGGGTTCATCTTTACAACAGATGGTGATGGTTTCCTACATGGGAAACACATTTTTGGATGGACTTATGTTTTCCTTGTACGGTGTTATAATGACTTCCATGTGACTCTTATGCATTGCATAGGAGATTATATATTGTACATTGTATTCTTGAGGATCACTTGGGATACTGGAATATATGCATATCTTCACTTGAATGAGTGAGAAGCCATTGTTTGGATTCAAAATTCTATGGAGATGGTCCATATTGCTTGAGGACAAGCAATCTTGGGAGGGGAGGAATTGTCATGTCCCCAAATTTTTCCTTCAATCATAACGACCTAACCCACTTGGCCATGTCCATGATAGTTTGTCAATTTGGTTCTAAGGGTTAAATAATTGCTAAGCATGATGTCCATGTTAGTAATAATGAAAAATTAGATCCAAATGGACAAGGTGGGTCACATGAAGAAGAAATTCCCAATTCAAAGTCCAATGAAGATAACGCCTAAGTAGTGTGAAAATGGATATCCTTGTTGCAGGTTCATTATGATTTAAGTAAGTGGATATGGGCCACAAAAATAATTGTTTGCCCCAAAAATATTATTTGGCACATCCAGTTTGAATTGGCAAGTAATATTGGGTCAAAGGCAAAGTTTCTTCCACAAAACACTAGTTGAGCTGGTCCAATGTGTGAACAAGTACATGGTGGTACTGAGGAGGATTATCCCATGCATTGAATGTGTTTACTAAGTCAAAGAGAAACCTAGGAAATATTTTGCACCAAATGGCGTGCTTATTGAATGTATTTGGCCATTTCATTAAAACATGGAAACTGAGTGTAATTAGGGGAAAGAATGGGTCAAAGTTGTTGGAAAAAGGAGGGAAATGGTCAAGGAGGTTAGAGGGAATACTTATGGAGATATTTGAACAATTATGGGCCATTAATAACTCAACGCATGGTTTTGGGATGAACCATGGTATTTGTCCCTAGTTTTGGTTAAGTGGGGGCAAGCTATCCAAGTCTTTGGTTTTCTTCAGTCCATGGTATTTTCAAGTGGTTTTGGGGTTTCTATGAAGCTATATAAGAAGCTACAAGCACACTTCCAAAGGTTTTGTAGTATTTGTATTTTTTTTTATGGAGATTTTGCTTGAGAAAATTCTGGTGCTTGGGAGATGTGCCACTTGCAAACAGTAGGGAGATGTGCCCCTCTGTACTTTTATCGAGGAGTGGAGCACCCAGATTCATTCATAGAAAATATTTGCATAAATCTACAACATTTTATTTCAGATTTGTATCAAGGTGGAAAAGCATATGCCACATTTTGCTAGTATTGTGTTTCTGACCAATTTTGGGTGATATAGTGTAGTAATTGGTGTTGTGTGAGAGTCATTGGGCCACTTGGGCTCTAAAAAAATATTTATTGAGCCACTTGGAAATGCAACGAGTTACAAATGTAAAAACTTATTAATCGCTCAATAGAACAGCGAAACCAACGAGTGGTAACTACGTAAAATACAAACATTTCTTACCTTGCAACGTGTACCCAACACTCTCTGCCAGTAGCCACCTCATGCAAGTGCTGAGCGTGTTGGAATCCCTCCTCCCTAGTTCGGGAGTGAAGCCATGATCAATGCATAAGAGCTCGAGGGAGCCTGACAACTTTGCCAAATGAATATCAATTGTAGAGTAGGGTTTTGGTGTATTATTGTTTTACCGGTGGAAGAACTGACGACCACTAAACCCATTAATAGTTCATTAAACACATAGTACCTCATAAAGGGTGGCGCCAATAGACCCAGCTAGGATCAACGATGCACATGCTATCACAACTCCCAAGATGCCGATCAGGAGGATATCCGACGATCATGAATCACTTACCATTCAATTTCTACAACAGTCAAACATTAATGCAGGAAAGCTTGGAGTTGGAAGCCTCAAGCGAAAGCTAGCCTGGCTGGATGGAGCACGATCAATTTGAATTTTAGTTTATGAGCTTTCAATCCACGTCTTCGTCAAATCGAAACACTTTCCACGAGGAGACTGCAGGGTTTAAAACATTGGCTCAAGCTTTGCTTAGTCAGCATGGAAAGAAAATGAGTCACATACTGTCACCATTCATTCCATTTTATGCAACATTCAAACCTTGGCTTATGTGTGATGAACCTTTGCTTCCTATACGTATGTAGTGCAGCATGTGTGTCACCTGAGTTCCAAGCATTGGGCCGGTGGCAAGTGCACATTGGCATGCTGACAGGATTTGCATGGGCCAAGGTCCAATGTGGAGTTGACTTGACCATGCGATAATCCACACGTCGCATTATTACATTTCAATGCATTACTCTAATTTACGTTCATGTAATATATCACTTTGCATTCCATTGCATTAAGATATGTCTTAATGCGTTACATTTGCATTGACCTTGTATTTATATATATCATAATACTTTCAACTTACCCTGATCTCACGCTAGTGGCATTTCCCATGTGTTACGATTGGCATATGTTGTGACTACAAGCGCCTAAGTATTTAGTGAGTGAGCACTTGTGTGTTAAGCTCGTGGGTAGACCTATGGTCAACCCTTAAGGAGCTTGGGATATAGTTATATATACATATATATTATTAGATTATAATATATATATATATATATGTTGATTACATTGCATTTAAATCATAACATTGCATTAAGTTGTAATGTTCATAGTTACGACAACTCAATTCTCTAAGGTATGTATATATATATTAAGTGGTAATATATATATATATAGTTTTCATTTCATTTTTTTTATTATAATCAATTTTAATTTATGCATGGAATTAATATAAACGAACTATGGTAGATTAATATCATAACCTAGCTAGCACATAGTTAGTGCTAGTGTTAGTGGGATATAAATACATAGGGAGTATGTTAGCAACCAAGCATAGTATATAAATTATGAAGGTTAAGTTATATCCATATTAATTTTGTATTATTCTCGATTAATAATTAATAGCATATTAAGTGACATTAATATAGCTATTTATTGATGTATTTAATGTTGCTTATGTAAATACTGATTGTTGCAAGTGTGTAGAAGGTAGTCTCTATACTTTCAGCATTTACTTATTTGATGACTAATGCAGTGACACATAAGTATGTGGTCATAGTCGGCACTTGTGTGAAAAATGACCGGACAATAAGGACGTTTAATGCACACTCTTTCATATTATTACTAAGTAGGCTGTGACGACAGCTAGCATGTTTATTTCCACAATTTTTTTGTCTGGTTAGGATATTTTTCAAAAAAAATATCGTGTAGAAGAGACGTGACAAATTGGTATTAGAGCATGGTCACTACACTAGGACCTTAGGCTCTTTTGCACTAATGTTGTGTGTTATTTAGAAATAAGTAACTAAAATTCTTGTAGCATACTATTTTAAAAACAAATTGTGAGTTAATTACATTGTTGTTATGACTTCTAACAAACAGATGTTGACCACACTTAGATAGTACAGTGGCTGAAACAGTAAATGGCAGAAATAAATTCTGCGAAACAGGATGGAAGAATCCATTCAGCGAGGAGAAATAGCCAGCAGGCAGGAGAGAAATCAGGACTCTCCACAAGGAGCAACAACATCCAACGAAATGATGGAAACAGTCAAAATTATGAAGGATAAACTGATTAGCATTAAAGAAGAAAACATTAATTTTTTTGAAGAAAAACGAGAACTAAATGCCATTCTGCTGCAAAAGTTGGCGGAAAAAGAAAACAGTCACCTCCCTACACCGAAGGAACAACATGCAGAAAAATCAGTTACCAAAAGAAATTCAAAGTTTAAGACTACACCTCCAAGGAATTCTGCGAGCTACAACATGGACATCAGCAACAAAGAGTCACATGGAGAAGATTTTGAAGAATACGTTCCTAAGAAGAAAAAGAAAACTGGAAAAGTAAATCAGCTGCACATAGAGTTGAGAAAAATAAAGCCTCCTATTTTCAATGAAGAAGTTAAAACTGGAGAAGAGGTTGAACTATGGCTGAGGGACATGGACAATTATTTATGCATGTTCACTTATTCCAGCATCATAAAGGCTATGATTGATGTTTTCAATCTGCAAGGAAAATATTTGGCTTGGTGGGATGATCTCAAGCTGAACCGATCTATCAACGAAAAGAAGGTGAAGTGGAAAGCCTTTGCAACATTCTTCAAACATAAATACCTGTCTAAAAGGTATTTCGATAGAAAAGTGAAGGAATTTTATGACCTAAAACTGGGACAATAGACCATGGAGGAGTTGATCAACAAATTTCTGGAACTGCTCAAGTACGTTCCGTACATCCAGGATGAATAAGTTAAAATTCAACATTTCCTGGATTGTTTACCGTTTGGCAACAAGGACCGAATAGAGTTTGATGATCCAAAGACATTGGAGGATGCGTTCAGAAAGGCTAGGCTATGTTTTGAACAAGGACAGAACATGGTTGAAGTGTCTAAAAGGTGGAATGATAAGAAGAAATCAAAATAAGAAAATAGGCAGAAAGGTCACAAGCCCAACCATTTCACAAACCAAGTTTCAAGGGCACCTTTCAGCAACAAGTTTGAGGGAATCAAGCCCCAATCCAAATTTGTTCCACCCGTTAAAATGTTTAGCACTAAAGGCACCAAAAAACCGGAAGCCACACCATCCATAAGATGCCACTCCAATGTTTGGGATGTGGAGGAAATCATAGATGGCATGACTGTCCTCACAAGAAAGATCAAAACAGATCAGTACAAAACCTTCAAGAGGCTACCATAGTCCAACACATAGCAAGGACTCTGAAAATCTATGCGGAATTGAACAACCGTCAAGCATAAAATCAAGCTTCTATAATTGAGGTTGAAGGTATGATATCCGCGATACCTATGTCTATCTTGATTGATTCTGGCGCATGCAAAAGTTATGTAGACCCAAAATTTGTGATTCGTGCAAACTTAGTAAAAACAAATACATGCAGCTTTTGCTGGTTCAAATGGCCACAGGAACGAAAAGAAAGGTTTTTGAAGAGGTAAACTAGTGTCAGTTAAAGTTGAATGAATCTTACAGCAGTGCAGATTTAAATTTTTTGCCATTGGGATCGTACGATTTTCTTATCGGTATGGATTGGATGGAAAAACATAGGGCTATCATAGACTGCTATCAAAAGTCTATCACTTTTAAGAATGATGTGGGACAGCTGGAAAAGATTCAAGGAATATTAAGAGCAGTAAAATTAGGGGAAATTTCTGCTCTTCAGTTAAAAACAAATGCACGAAAAGGGTGCAAATTTTATGTTGTCCACATGACAGAAAATCAGAAAGATGAAATTTCAGATTTCACCGAACATCTTGTTTTGGCTGAATATGAGGATGTGTTTCCCGAGGAAATTTCTGAGTTACCACCTAAAAGAGAACTGGATTTTACCATAGATCTGTCCCTAGGAACAATACCAAATTCTAAGGCACCCTATCGGATGAGTACTCCTAAATTGATTGAGCTGAAAGCACAATTGCAGGAGCTATTGGAAAAATGTTACATCTGTCCGAGTGTGTCCCTGTGGGGAGCACCGGTGATCTTTGTATGTAAGAAAGATGTCACATTCAGACTATGCATAGAATATAGACAGTTGAACAATGTAATTATAAAAAATTGGTATCCCTTGCCACGGATTGATGATCTATTCGATCAGGTTGGGGGTGCTACTATCTTTTCAAAAATCGATCTAAGGTCGGGCTATCATCAAATCAAAATTAAAGAATAAGATGTGCATAAAATAGATTTATGTACTCGGTATGGACATTATGAATTCATGGTGATTCCATTCGGTTTGACGAATGCACCAACCATGTTTATGTTCCTAATGAATAATGTGTTCAGCAAGTACTGGGATAAATTTGTTGTAGTGTTTATTAACGACATAATCATCTATTCGAAGAACCAAAGTGAGCATGAGGAACACCTAAGGTTGGTGCTACAAGTTCTAAGAGAAAATTAGCTTTATGCAAAGTTATCCAAGTGTGATTTTTACAAGGACCAAATACAATACTTGGGTCACATTATATCATCCCAAGGTATTACGGTGGACCCAGACAAGATCAATGCCATAATGAGATGGCCTACCCCACAAAATGTAAGTGATGTTCGCTCTTTCATGGGTTTAGCCAGGTACTATCGAAAATTTATTGAAGGATTTTCCAAGGTGGCTCACCCCATCACCTCTCTGTAGAGAAAGGAAGTTAAGTTTATTTGGACAGCCAAATGTGAAGCAAGTTTTGCAAAGTTGAAACGGTTGTTAACTTTAGCCCCTATTCTAAAAGTGGTTGATCCTTATGGAGACTTTGTGGTATGCACAGATGCATGCAATGAAGGTTTGGGAGGCGTGTTAACACAAGACGATTCGGTAATCGGTTACGAATCTAGAAAGTTAAAGACACATGAAGTAAATTATGCGACGCATGATTTAGAACTGGCTACCATAATTCATGCTTTAAGAATGTGGCGACATTGCCTTTTGGGAAAGAGGTTTGTACTTAAAACCAACCACATTGGGCTGAAATATCTTTTTGAACAGCCAAACTTGAATGGACGGCAAGCAAGGTGGTTGGCTTTCTTAAGTGAGTTTGATTTTGAAATTTAGCATATCAAAGGCAAAGAAAATAAAATAGTTAACGCACTTAGTAGACACATGCATCTACTAACTATGACTTCAGTTAAAGTTTTCAATCTGATTTAATATCACGGATCCAGATAGTGGCTGAGAAAGACCAAAAATACCTGAATCTAAGACAAAAGTGTCTTGCAAAAAATTCAGATCAGCAAGCAACAAATTACAGCGTATCCAAGGATGGACTGCTGTTGTTTAAAAACAGACTATACATACCAGATCAGGAAGATTTGAAACAATTAATTCTTGATGAATTTCACAAAAGACCATATTCTCGTCATCCAAGTTATCAGAAAATGATAATAGCTATTAAAAAACAACATTACTGGCCTAGACTGAAATTTGAAATCACTAAATACATTGCGAAATGTATGGACTGTCAATGGGTGAAAATGGAGCATCAACATCCGGATGGTTTGTTGCAGCCCATACCAATACCTGAATGGAAATGGGAGACCATTTCTATGGAATTTATCACGGGTTTCCCAAGAATAGTAAGCAACATGATGCCATCATGGTTGTAGTGGACAAGTTGACTAAGGAAGCTCACTTCATACCAGTGAAGTCCACCTTCAAAGCAATAAACATTGCAGAAGTGTTCATGAAAAAAGTATTCCGACTCCATGGAATTCCCAAGGTGATTATATCCAACAGGGATACAAAGTTCACTTCACATTTCTGGAAGGATCTATTTACAAGTTTGGGGACTAAATTGAGTTTTAGTACCTCCTACCATCCTCAAACAGTTGGACAGACTGAAAGGGTGAATCAAGTCCTAGAGGACATGCTTCGTTTGTATGTTATGGACAATACGAAGTAGTGGGAAAACTACCTACACTTAGTTGAATTTGCCTACAACAATGGGTACCAAACTTCACTAGGAATGAGTCCCTTCGAATTTTTGTATGGCATAAAATGAAAAACCTTATGACATGGGATGATTTGGTAAATCAGAATGTGATGGGCCACGAAATGTTGGCAGAACCAGAAAACATTGTGCTGAAAGTGAAAACAAACCTAAAAACTACCCAAGATAGGCAGAAAAGCTATGCTGATATGCATAGAGAACACAAAGAATTTGAAGTTGGGGATCATGTATTCCTAAGGGTGAAAGGAAAGAAAATTTCTTTGAGCTTGGGCAAGGTTGCCAAACTTGCACCAAGATTTTGTGGTCCTTTCCAAATACTTGCTAGAGTAGGACTTGTTGCTTACTAGTTAGCTTTTCCAACAAATTTTAAAATACATGATGTGTTTCATTGCTGAAGAAATATGTATATGATCCTAATCATGTTGTGAATTGGCATGTGATTCAGGTGGAATCAGAAGGAGAATTCCAGATGGATCCTATTTTCATACTGGATCGGAAAGAGGTGGTACTTCGGAATCGAACCATCATTCAGGTAAAAGTGCAATGGCAGCACTATAAGCAAGAGGGTACCTGGGAAATGGAAAGGGAAATGTGGGTTGCATACCCTTTCCTGTTCGAAGAAGTACATGACACAAACTGAATTTGATTTATGCTATTTGTTGTTTTTGCAAAACTGTTTAACACCGAGGATGGTGAAAAATTAAGGGGAGGGTGAATGTAATACCCCAATTTTGGACTTTGAACCCCTATTATATTTTGCTAACTATTATTTCAATTTCACTTAGTTGACTTTAGAAATATGATAAATTGATTTCTAGTGACCATGTGGACCAGCACATTAAAGAGATGGGAGTCATAGTCCCCTATGGGTTAGAGGGTAAACACCATTTATAATAATAATGAGAAATTATTATTGTAGATAAATGGAAAACCCTAAAGAAAATATTTAAGAGACTAATGAATTAAAAGAAATAACAAAATGAGAGAATTTCACACTAAGAGATATAAAAAGTGAAACTGCTCCAAAACACTTCATATTCATTATGGTCATTATCACTCATAACAATGCTACACATTCTGATGAGCCTGAACACTCCTGGGACAAATGATTGAGGACAGCTTTGGGAGTACCATACTGGTCCAGACTGGATGAGAACAGATTTGGGAATACCAAACTGGTCCAGATTATGAGGAATCATATAGATAGGTATTGGCTTGGCCACTTAATTGTGTGCAAGTAGGATAACTACCCCAAGCTTGCAGGAGCACTGCATTTTACTCTGAATAGGTTGTGTTTACATTGATTCTCTTAATGGCTGAGTCTTAAAAGGACCTAGAGCATTTTGGAGCTCAGGAGTACTAAGTTGGATGTTGGGTTTCCTGCAGCCACTGAAATACCCTAAATAACTTGGAGAACCAGTTAAGGGTAACTTAAAAACCTATACTCTAAACTTGGGGGATTGTGAACTTAGCTCGAGGGTGACCTAAAATCAAGGTGTACTTGTTGGTCAAAGGCTGGGAGGTTTGTGCTTGGTTCCACTGGTTTGCAGAAATATAGATAAGTGTCTCTGCTTTATTGTATAAGTTTTTATGGACATTTGCTAGAGTTTATTATGCATAACTCTGATTTATTGTTTACATATCATATCTGAGCATGAATGTTTTATTATGCTAAATTATGTATGTGGGTCATGAGAAGAATGTTATGCCTCTGTCTTGTTGGGCAGATTCATGATTTAATACTACACTTTCAGTTTTCATGATGCTGCTAGAAATAAGATGACATGCTATTTATGCAGTAAATAGACTGACTATTTTTATGATTATTGATGTACAATACTGAGAGAGGCAGATTTGAATTTTTACAGTTTATGCTAACCCTAAGCAAATGGTACCAACATTTGAATACATTACAGATCATTTTCTTAACAGGCCTTATTTACTGGTAGAATGCATGTTTCTAATGTTATGACTGAAACAAGGCAGACATGTAAACCCTAGGGTTTACATGTCAAGCCATTTAAATTTTGTAAGTCTTTCATTCTATTTTATAGGTGAAGCTTGAGACTATTGAAACCAGATCTGTCTATTTATTGGATAAGAAAACAACGTGTTCATGAATTTAATCTACATTATATGGACTTAAAAGTTTGATAGAGTTACATGGAAATCAAATGCCATTTGTATAAATAATGTGTTGTATCCAGATTGGTTTCATATGTTTCCATAACACTTTTGTATACACCATCCTGTTGATTTAACTCAAGATGCAAATCAGTTAAGGTTGGGCTGACTGTATTTATGCGGTTATGTCTTAACTCTCTGCATGAGAGCACTACCAGCACTTAACCCTAGTCGTGAAACCCTCCACAATAGCCCCGACTTCCACGAGGATTGTGGATGGCTGAGTTTTCATCTTTGCGACTGCATCTAAGACCATTGCATACTTAATGCTTTATATATTTATTTCGTATGTATATAAGTATGGGCTCAGAGCTTTCAAGCTACAGTTTAACATACAATTTAATAAGTTCTGTAATCGGGACTGAGCGCCCATCTTAACCATTTAATTAAACAATGTATAGATAGGAGACCCATTCACATGGTGTCCCAGTTTCCTCACCCTATCGCCAGATAGATCATGTTAAGCCTTAAGTGGAAGTGCATCATTCGCAGGCATGAATGCCCTAGCGCGTAGGTCGCAGGTTCGACCTTGGCCATCTTGGTGAAACCCCATTTTATGAATTACAGTTTGCATTTACCGACATAAGCATTTTATTAACATATAATGGCACGCTAATCGTATTAAAAACAAAGTGAAAATTAAAAATGCATTTCGATATTCGTTTGCAGTCGCACAGGATCACATCCCTGCGACTAAGCTCATCCATTGTAAATAAATGAAAACATGTTCATATATTATTGATGCTATTCATATCTCAAAAGAGGGACAGAGTCCGAGAAGCTTTTTTAACCATTCCTTGCTATATAAACCCAAGCTAACGTGTAAAATGTTTCATATAAAATGCATTCATTATTTACAAACTAAGTATTACAATCCTGAGATATTTAGCTCTCCTTTACACATACAGAAATCCATTCAAGGGTCAGCCAAAGCAAACAGTGCTCATAAGTGGCGTTTCCCAGCATGGCCAAATGGCCAGGTTCAAACCTCATGAAGCAGTTTTCACCATATAGTTTACAAGTAAATGTTACGAGCATACAACCTGGAAAACCCTCAGCATTTTATCGGAGTCGTATGTAACAATAAGTTGGCCTAAGGCCATATGGCAGCATGCCAAACAAAGTGAACTAGAGTCTTAAGTAACCCATCCTGGACCGGCAAGGTAGTTCCACCCGCAGGACCTAGGGAGAATGGGTTACCTGGGTATTCATGGAATCGCTTATTCGTCCAAGTCGACAGCACCGAATGAACCAACACTCCCACGACCTCTTAGCCCCTACGTCAAGAGGGCCAACATAGTAGTTAGCCATGACAAGGGTAAAACCTCCTGTGTAAAAGTAATTGCAAAATGAGTAACAACAGTGTAACCACTTACCATTGGGTCATCCAACGCGAAGACCAGACTGGAACAACTCCATACCTGCAAGTGGAAATGCAACCAGTTACAAATGTAACAACTTATTACTCGCTCAACAGAATAATGAAAGCAATGAGTGGTAAATACGTAAAATACAAACATTTCTTACCTTGCAATGTGTACCCGGCGCTCTCTTCTAGTAGCCACCTCACACAAGTGTTGAGCATGTTGGAAGCCTTCCTCCCTAGTTCAGGAATGAAGCCATGATCAACGCAGAATAGCTCGACATAGCCCGACAACTTTGCCAAATGAACATCAACTGCAGAGTAGGGTTTTGGTGTATCGTTATGTTACTGAATACCACTGAACCCGCTAATAGTTCATTAAACACAGAGTACCTCATAAAGGGTGGTGCCAACATCCCCAGCTAGGATCGACGATGCAGATGCTATCACAAATTACAATATGGGGATCTAGATCATATCCGACGGTCACAAATCACTTACCATTCAATTTCTACAGCAGTCAAACATTAATGCAGGAAACCTTGGAGTTGGCAGCCTCGTGTGAAAGCTAGCCTGGCTTGCTGGAGCATGAACCCTTTGAATTTTAGTTGTTGAGACTTCAATACATGTCTTCATCAACCGGAAACACCTGCCACGAGGAGACTATAGGGTTTAAAACACTAGCTCAATCTTTGCTTAGTCAGTGTGGCAAGAAAACAAGTCACATACCGTCACCATTCATTCCATTTTATGCAACGTTCAAACCTTAGCTTATGTGTGATGAACCTTTCGTCCTCTACATATGTAGCGTGGTGTGTATGTCTCTCGAGGGCCAAGCATTGGGCCAATGGCAAGTGCACAGTGGCATGGCGATAGGATTCACATGGGCCAAGGTCCAACGTGGAGTTGACCTGGCCATGCGATAATCCACACATCGCATTATTACATTTCAATGCATTACTCTAAGTTACGTTCATGTAATATATCACTTTTCATTCCATTGCATTAAGATATGTCTTAATGCATTACATTTGCATTGACCTTGTATTATATATATATCATAATACTTTCAACTTCCCTAAGCCCACGCTAGTGGCATTTCCCATGTGTTACAATTGGCATATGTTGTGACTACAAGCACCTAAGTATTTAGTGGGTGAGCGCTTGTGTGTTAAGCTCGTGGGTAGACCTATGGTCAACCCTTAAGGAGCTTGGGATATAGTTTTATATATATATATATATATATATATATATATATATATATATATATATATATTAGATTATAATAATATATATATGTTTATTACATTGCATTTAAATCATAACATTGCATTAAGTTGCAATGTTCATAGTTACGACAACTCAAGTCTATAAGGTATCTATGTATATATTAAGTGGTAATATATATATAGTTTGCATTTCATTTGTTTGATTATAATCAATTTTAATTTATGCATGGAACTAATATAAACAAACTATGGTAGATTAATATCATAACCTAGCTAGCACATAGTTAGTGTTAGTGTTAGTGGGATATAAATACATAGGCAGTATGTTAGCAACCAAGCATAGTATATAACTTATGAAGGTTAAGTTATATCAATATTAATTCTGTACTATTCTCGGTTAATAATTAATAGCATATTAAGTGACATTAATATAGTTATTTATTGGTGTATTTAATGTTGCTTATGTAAATACCGATTGTTGCAAGTGTGCAGAAGGTAGTCTCTATACTTTTGGTGTTTACTTGTTTGATGACTAATGCAGTGACACATAAGTATGTGGTCATAGTCGGCACTTGTGTGAAAAGTGACCAGATAATTTTATATGTTTAATGCACACTCTTTCAGATTATTACTAAGTAGGCTATGACAACAGGTAGCATGTTTATTTCCGCAATTTTTTTGTTTGGCTAGGATCTTTTAAAAAAAAAAAAAAATCACGTAGAAGATACGTGACATTTTCCATGATCGAAACAACATTATCAAGGAAGATCATTAAACTAGTTAGGGATTTCATTTCTATGGATTCTATTTGATTACTTTTGCATCTCAATTATTGAAACATGATATTATTTTCACTACTTATTTACCTTTTTGTTTTCTTCATTCTTCATTTTCTTCTTTTATTGTTTCATTTTTATTGGATTGCAAATTTCCACTATGTATTTTGTTAATGTTTGAGCTCTATGCAATGTAAAACTTAGTTTGTAGGATAGGCCCTAATTTCTATTCTAAACCCTACAAACCCTAGAAATTCTTGGATTGGAGGGTAAAATTCCATGAAGCCCAACATGAAAGCTTTCGGTCTTCTTGAACATCTTTTCCATGCCTATATACACATGCCCAAACATAAAAATCTCGATTTGAAAGCTCAGTGGTGGTCTAGACCATGAAAATCATGGAAAAGAGCTTCATGAATATCTAGATGTTGAAGATTCCATTGAACATTATGCATCTCATTTTGTTATGGAGAAAACATTACGTGATGATGATGTATACTTGAATGAATACATTTTAGTAGCTATTATAATAAATGACAAAGTAACTTTTGGGGGCATTACACATTTTATTAGCCATAATCATGAATGCCAAAGTGACTTTTTTGGGGCATTACACATTTTAGTAAGCATCATCATGAATGAAAACGTCACTTTTCGAGGCATTACACATTTTTTAGGAACATTCAACATATTTAGAGCCATGTTTCACCACTGAAATATTTTTTGCAATGACACATGGTTTGAGGCATGTTTAGGAACCTAAATAATGAAAAGATGTACACTCAAACCTAAATTAGAATTATGACAAGTCGAAAATGGACATTGGAAAGAGGTAAACCACAAACTAGGGTCTTACATACTAGGGTTTAGTTAGGCTAGGGTTTATATCTTCAACAATTTTATGAAAGTGAATACATGAGAAGCTATTGGTTAACAATATATTGGAACAAACTAGGGTCTTCCAACCTAGGGTTTAGTTTAAGGCTAGGTTTAGATGTTCAACAATTTTATGAAAATGAATTCATGGGAAGCTATTGGTTAGCAATAAATTGGAACAAACAAGGGTTTAGTTTAAGGCTAGGTTTTATACCTTCAACAATTTTATGAAAGTGAATTCATGAGAAGTTATTGGTTAGCAATATATTGGAACAAACTAGTGACTTACAAACTATGATTATGCAATGAATTGTTGGGATGGTTTGAGTATCACTTGTATTCCACTTGGTAGTATATTTAGGGATTCAAGTATGGAAGTTTTACTGATGTAATAAATGTTCAAACTCATATTTCAAACAACAACAAAAACATGAAGATCCTTTGAAGATATAAGATAAAATATTGCTAAAAACCCTAGGGTTGAATATTGTTGTATATTTGACCATATGTACATGAAGGCCCAATGGATTTTATTACAATTTAGTTCATGCATTCCTTACCATTGGACTTGATACTTTGCCAGTGTTTTTAGCATTCTAGAGTAGGCACACTTCAACCGAACTTCATAGATGCTCATGTACTTGTCATTTGATGAAATATGGTATCATTGATGAAATGTGTAGCATTTATTAGACTTCATCTTAGTTTGTGAAAATGTCATAGGCTTACATTGATGATATGTGTAGCATGTTTTAAATGAAAAAAGTTATTCAAACATATTTTGACTTATTTTTTAAACTTCTTTTTACTTTGCAACATATTTTCCATGCAACCATTATTCTAATAAATGGGTATGACCCCTTGGAATTGACAAAAACACAATTTCAAATTAGATCTCAAAGTAGTGTGCATGTAATGAGTTCATTGAACTGTTGAAAGATATTATTATTTTGTTCCATTAAGATAATTTTTTCATAACACAATGGTCGCATGTTAATTGATCAATGCAATAAATGTAAGAGAAGAAATATTGCTTAAAATCTAATATGAAATGAGTGACTTAATATGTAATTATGTAAATTTCAATAGAATAATTGATCAATTTGTAGAAGAGATCAATCATCACAAGAACAAGTGGAAATTCAAGAGAAAAAATGCAATAAATTGTATCATGCATTGATAGGCGATTGTTTATAATGTACAAAATATGGAAAACTAGTCGTCCCTTAAATGGCATGTCAATGTACAGGTATCCCAAAGTACAATGATGTACATGTATGTCAAAGTACATATATCCAAGACTAGGACACATCAAAAATCACTCTTTCGCTTCTTTTTCCCCAACTTTGCTCTACCAACCATATCCCTAGGATCGCTCTGCATCTCAAGAGTCTGCAAATTTGTTTGGTCACGGATTTGTCCATATTTTCATCACCTGTCGACATATATTTCATTCCTCTTCCTCCTATTATTATCCATTTATCATTCCATTTTCCATCCATTTGCTGTAAATTCTCATGAAATACCATATTACTCCCATTGATGCTTTAGTGGTTAATAATTATTATTTTCCTTTACTTTTGATAAATTGAAGACTATTATGCATAATTTTATTGATGATGGCTAGTGGAGTGATTTTTCATATTAACAGCAGCCGCACTTATGCTTCAAACCTCCAAGGTTGGCATGCTAGAACACGTCCACATGGATATTCACAACATGGTTTCATTCCTAGGATTGATTATGTGGATTTGTGATTTCAATTCGTTCCCAAGTCCAACATGGTGGCCTCCAACTCATAATCAAACGACTCCAACCAGAAACGTGTACTAGATAAGAACACATTGATTTTCATCGCAATTTTCGGGCATATGAAGAAGAATATCGAAAATATGGGACATGGATTTTGTGCATAACGGCCTCAATTACCTGACACATGAGGAACTCTCCAAATAAAGCCACGGGTTGAGATATACAGCTGGTTCTTTAAACGTGTAATTCCCATATTTACTGTTGCTGCCGGTTTTATAAATTAGCAATTTGTTGAAACTGATTCCAAGTTGGGAATTCGGTTTCGCATTCTTATGAGTGATATTTATGTATAAATATGTAATCATTCTCATGTATGGGGGGAGGAGAGCAAGCAATGTTATGCTGTAGGATTTGATCCAGTCTCTGTTGTAATACTTTCATTCTGATAATACATGCTGGCAGTTTCTTAATTCTGGAGTTGTAAACTTTCATTGTGGAGATCCGGCTCTACTCAATGGAGGAAGGGCCCTCTTCCCTGAGCAGATGCTGGTAGTGTTGATTGTAAGTGTGTTATCATGTAGATTGCTTATTATTTAGTTCATTCTTTCATTCAGTAGATTTATCATAGTTGTATGCTTTCATTCATTAGATTTATCATAGTTGTATGCTTTCATTCATTAGATTTATCATAGTTGTTTTCTTGTTAATTCGTTTGATAGATCATTGGCCAACACATCACTTCTTTTAGATTCATGCAATTAGATCTTCCTTCATAAGAATTGATTTTGTTTGAAGAGTGATTAGATTTAAATTTTTATGAATAGGATTAGGGTTTGATTTATTTTCAAGAATGTGTGATCTAGTTTACAAAGATTTTAGATTTCATACCAATAGATCAACAGTGTCAGGTATAAATTGTGCTTGCATAGATATTGCATGATAGCTTTGAAATAAAAGACTTCCTCAGGTTGATAATTTATGTTCTGGTAGGTTCAGTTGTTTATTTAATTAGACAATTAATCTGCCCAACAAAATCAAAGATCATTTTTTTATAAAATAACTACACCAATATCCTACCACTAACAAACTTAAAAAGTAAACTTATGGAGAAATTATTTATGACAAACACTCACCAAATCTAGTCGGGGTATAGATTCCTACAATGTGTTCATGGAAATACTCTCTATAATTGTTCTCTGCCAATAAAGGGTCATATCTCAATTAATTCAAAAATTATCAACATGTGCATGTAAATTGAATAAAAATACTTGGTATGAATTAATGAACATCTCACCATGGGAGGAGACCTGGTCACAACCATGGATTGAGCAGAGGGGCCAGTCACTACTGTTGTTAATTTCTACAATCACCAAATGCTAAAATAGTTACACATGCATGAATAAACAATCTAATTACATGATTATACTATGTACAATTGTTGAAATAGTTACCTCCATATGACTTGTTTCTATTGCAAATACGACACTAACTATAGCATCAATGACCCTTGTTTGGTTAGGTGTAGATGGATATTCCATATGTCTTCTATAGAGTACATCCACACCCTTTCCAAGAGTGGATCCTCTCTTATATACTTGTCCCTTCTACACATTTGGACTACAAGGAGAGGCAACTGCAAACTGTTTTCTAAATATAGCAGGTGATGGATACAATCACAAAGTGCTGATGTAGTTAGAAATGCATTAATTAATGAAATAGCATGTATTAACAAACTAGAAATGTTGAAATACTTACCGATAAACGGTATGCTTCAAACAAATTTGCGGCATGTTTTTCCATATACTCATGCCATATGGACTGTGTCGTGCTTATCTCCCCACCGGGGGGGATCACTAGAATAAATGATTTCCCTCTGTGGGTGATCTACAACCTGCAGCTTAGAAAATTGTAAATATTAGACTGTGTAGCATTAATTAACTAACATGTGATAAAAAACTAACATGTATTAAAAAGATTACATGTTGAAATAGTTACCTCAGTGTGAGCTATTGTCTCCAAAGGTATGAAAACATCTTGTACATCAGAATATTTTGGTACATGATCCTCTCAAGTAGCCTGGGAATCATCAGTGGTAAAGGCTTGCCCCACGTCCTCTTCTTGTAGCAACTGCAAGTTTTAAAACCATTAAAAATATTAGCAATCTATATATGTGTATAGTAAGGAAAATTAATTTTCAAACAAGGATAAATTGTTAACCATTTACTTACTTAAGTAAAATACCTAGTAAAGCCATCATATGTCTGGACAGGACCAAACAAGGGATGGATGCATGTTGTGCATGGGTGGAGCTCTCGGTTGTGCTCATGATATGCGGGTCTAGTCCCACTACTAGATGCTCCTCGACCACTGGAAAGTGGTGGCTCTACCACATCAGGAGGTGGTGGCCCTAACCCACCAATAGATGGTGGTTGTGATGGCCTTTCCTGGTACGTAACTTAAAGATATGTTCTATGGTGAAAAACTGCTTGTGCCAACTATAGGAATGACTCCTACATCTGTGGGACCCGTTGATGCGTAGGCAGCACATCTAGCATGGGTATCAACCTGTGAGGTGGAGCTACTAGGAAATTGGGATCTATGTACCTTGCATTGGGATGTTATTGAGGACTTCCCATCGCAATACCCTGGTATTCCAAGATATCAAAATAGTTTACATGCTTCCCCAAAACAAATTCTGCGTACATCTTGTCGTACAATGACTTAGACACTGTAATACCCCCAATTCGACCCTTAGGATATATGAGCCTTTAATGTAAATCAGTGTACATGTGATGTATGTTTTCCTAGCGTGGAGCTCAAGGCCAAGGCCCCGCTAGTGAAAGCCGAATTTTATTTAAAGGGCAAGTATTTGATATTTGATACCATGTGCTCTTAAGCCATGGAAATTGTAATATGATGTAAATAAACATCAGGCAATATAAAAATCCAAAACTGGCTATGGAGGCAACGAATGAGAAGGGGCCATGTGTATCCACTAGGGAGTGGTGAGGGGGCTATGGGAGTAAACCATAGGTTGCCATATGTCTTTATGAGAACCCATTTGACCTTTCTAGATGACATTTATTCCTGTTGTAAGAGAGTGGTTGAAGAATTAAGTCAATGACTTTGATGGAGTATGGGCAGCCCTGAAATTCGTATGGGAAGGTATGGGCTCTTTTGACTTGTCCCACAAGTCACTCTACATCTTGGGGGTTGCTCCATCCTTATCCCCATTCCATTGTGGAAGTATGGGACATCTTTGCCCAACCAAAAACGAGCTCCCAGCAATGAGAAAACCAGAAATCGCGACTTGAAGGAAACCCACGTTTTGGGGAAGCCAAAAACATCCCGATTTGGTATTGGACAGAGAAATCCAATGGGGGATCCATTGGTAGGAACCTTGGGGCGAATTTGGGAGCAATAGCTACCCCAAAAGCCATGGGAAAACCCAGTTTTTGCAGCTCAGAAAACGAGTGACGGATTTGGGTTATTTGCTGAACGAAGCTGTGAGAAATCCGATTGTGGATGTGTGAATAGAGGATGGGATTGCTGAGTCTAGTTTGAAGGGTATGTGGCTCTGGGTTGGAGCTCAGTGGACTAGCATCCTCCTCCATCTCCTATTGCATGCTTGAGAAACCCAACCGTGTGTTGGCTTAGCATGGCTATTTGAGTGAAACCCTGACTGTGAGGGAGCCATCTAGTTCCTCCTTAGTGGATACACAGCCCAGCTCGGGGGTGATCTCTCAGCTGAAAGAATACAGGCTGGATAGAGATCTATGGTTGGGTGGAACGTTGCTCTCACGTAGCCAATTGTTTGGGCCATTATAATTCGAGATAAGTATTCTTGATGTTAATTCTATGCCCTGCAAGCATTTTAAATAATGATTGTTGTTTATATGTTGAATGCATGATAAAACTGTGTGCATATGTATTGTTAATTCCGATGTGTTTATATTGAATTGAATCTGCATAGAGAAGTTTTAAAATGCCAGGAATTTATGTGCAAAAATATTGGGGCTAAGTTTATCAAAAGCCCGGTAGGTTGTTAATGTTTCCTTCCCTGTTGTTCTATGGAGAAGGGGACGTTACAGACACAAAAATGGGATCCTTAAAAGGAATGGCTAGAAATATATGAGGCTTATTATCAAATTCATGGTAAAACTAGAAAGAATCCTGAGCCTATGATAAAATATCAGCATGGGAACAAAAATAGCATAAGGGTGTTGACTAGGGTGACCAATGTTAGGTAGGCTCTGCTCTCGGACTGGTGCATAATGCATATAGAGATGGTTAACACACCAAGATCCTATAGGTTCAACCCTATGGAGAATTCATATGGAAAAGGATTCAAATGCATCATAAAAGTGGGGAGGCATAAACCTATATGCAAGGTTCTAAATATACCTGACGTGATTGAAGAAAATGTCACCAAGGATCAATAAGTAAGCATGAATCCAACTAAGAATCTTGTCTCCAAGAAATAACAGTACCAAGATCATATCTAAAAAATATGTAAATAAAGATATGATACAGGTCACTTTGGTAGAAATACTTTCAACTTCACTATCATCAGGCGTAATGAAGGTAGAGCTAGCCAACGAAGACTCTATATTACCAAATCTCGAGGACTTACAATCAACATGATCAACTTTAGGATGAAGATCAAAGTTGAAGAATGTAATGGAATATGCAGGAACAAATTCATCATCACAGGAGTTGTAAATTATAGAAGTAGAATCAAACTCAGCAGGACCACCAATTTATGGGACTATGGTAGAGTCTAAAGAGTCAGCAATGGTAACATCAGACTCCAAAAGCAAATCAGGACTGAACATAACAGCAACTGGATAAACATCTAAATGAATGGAAGAATGCATTATAGACTCTAGAAAAAATTCATAAGAAGGAAGTATATCATCCCAGATAGAACACATGTCCAAACATTGAGATGGAGGTATCATCGGGTCAACTTCCAGGACCAAGTACTGAGAAAGTAAGCATGAACTTAGGGGATTCTTCTTAGTAGAAATTGAGACTAAGGGATATAAAGGTTGGTTCAACTGAATACACCCAACTTTAGAGGTTAAATACTTCCAAGGGTCAAATACTAAAGCAATGTTTCCAATGCTACTTAAACCAACATAGCTAACAGGAGCAGGTAAATCAAATGTGCCCATAATATATGAATACATACCTACTCCCAAACTTTCACTAGGTGGGTGTTCTTGATCAAGCATAGGAATGTTGGCTTCAGAATAGGCAGTGTTACTTTTTTGGGTGAAGGACAATTGATCCACTATGATAATCCTTCCTTCATGTGGAAACATTAAAACCCAAAAAACGGATGATGGAATGGCTTGCATGGCATAATTCCAAATCCTTCTAATAACAAATTGTAATCAAGAGGAGTGTCCAGTACCTCAAATTCCACGAAACTACTTTTCCTGCTAACTAGATTTTAAAAGAAAGCAACATCCCATGAGGATGGAAAGATATTTCATCGAAAGAAGTAAGTACATTGTTATATGGAACCAACTCACGAGAGCGTAACGCTTGCCAACAAGAATAGCCATAAAACACGTAGACGCACCTCCATCTAAAATGGTTCGTCCAATAGTCTTAGTACCATGAACTACTTTGATTTGAAATGAAACATAATATGTAAAATGGGGTTTGATATCAGACATATCAAAATTTGCCAACATATTCATGGAATCAAGACTTCCTATAGCTACCAAAAGTGCATTTCGTTGCGAAGGGAAAATTTGCAAAACTTCCAAAGCACACATTGCACATGTTGTTTGGGCTAAAGCTTCCACAACATAATAATTAGGAGCATCCATCACATTAGGATTATGTGAAGCCCACTTGTAGACACGTTTCGATATATTTGGCATTGGATCTATTGGCTTCTCAATATGAAGAGGAGTCGACAGTGCAAGAATCTCTTTATCTTTCTGTGACGATTCTAGGCTATAATTCCTTGATCTTGTTTGTAATAAATTGTTTGGGAGAACCATCTTGATGTATGACTAATAAGATGATGTGGCACCTTGGGTGCCCCAAGTACTAGAACCACCAAAATCCATGTTTTATCCCTTAGGAAAAGGATCCTTGAGAATGGCAGGTTGTTGTTGTTTTAATAGCATCTGATATTGTTCCATTAATTGGAATTGATGGGTCAAGTGATATTCCTTGCAAAGCTTAAAAGGAAACTTTAATTTTTTCCATTCTTAATTGCCCCCCTCAACATTATCAATGGACTTGGGCTTATTTTCACTACCCTCCGTCTTTGTACCCTTGTTCTTTTTACCACCAGGTTGTTGAGTACCCTTTTGGTTAGACTTCACATTGTGTATAGTAGTTGTTTGCGAAGAGGGAGTGGAAGCCGTAGATTCCTCTACTGCAGAACGCTTAACAAATAGTTCTTGCACTCGATTCGCTAAAGATTCTACAGTAGATGTGTCAACTAAACCAACAATTCCATCAACATGTGGTCTAGTATTAGGTTTCGCAGGATCAGTAATTGATCATGGTGCATCAAGAATAATTTCATATAAGATCCCAAACTGAGAATAAATCAAATCTAGATGTTACGCTCTAAGAATGGCTTCCTCTTCTATTATAACCCCTGAAGTAAAAACATATTTGGATATGTAAGGTAGAAGTTTTTAAAAAACCATTCTAATAAGAACTCCAAAGGTATCTCATCCTTAATCATCATTTTCATTATTCTCCACTCCTAGATATGGTCATAAATGTGAGTGGTCTTATTTTTCGTAACGGTATATAGAAGGTATGTATTGGCATCATACCAAACAAGAAGCTGTAAATGGTTAAGGAATACTGTCGCTAAATCATAAAAAAATGGTAAGAAACAAATGGCAACTCAATGTCCCACTTATTTGCTACACCATTTAAGGTTCTCTAAAAGAGGCTCAACCATATAGAATCATCATTTAGCGAATTGGAGGAACACCACAAATGAAAAGTTGTGACATGGTCCCCAAGATCTTCACCAATATTTACTTCAAAATTTGGAATGTATGAGGAAAATTTGGTTGGAATGGGAGGCCAAGTTGGATCATGATAGACCGAATCATTCATCATTTTTGAAAGGTCTGGAAATTTCAAAGTTGCAAAAAAAGGTAAAAGTGGTCGAGCTGAAGGAAAATGTGTTTGGGGAGCCAGGAGAGGAAAAAGTTCCCATAAAGTTGGTTTGGGTTGCCCCCATCCATCATTTATGAAGTGAAAGCATTTTGAAAAGAGATCCATCCATATGAAAATGGATTGCACCCTTGGGGTCCACTCCACTAAGGTTGAGAGTAAGTCCCTCCAACTCCAACAAGAGCTGAAGAGAAAGCAGTACTACCTCTTATGCCAAAAATAGAAAAAGGAGCACTCCTTAGAAGTATATTTGATGATTGAACATTAGTTGTTTTAAGACCAAAACTTGTAAAGGGATTTTGACTCGTGTAAGGTGCAGTAGAGTGGAAAGGCATAGATACTAAAAAAGGAGTAGAAGGAGAAATATGTCCTCCAAACCAAGGGAATCCTTGACAAAGTGGAGTGGAACTACTAGGATCAGTCTGGAAGTTCTGAAAGAAAGGGGACGATGTAAAAGGGGCAGTAGAAATATCAGTGAAAGGTACACCAAATGAACCCTTCTTACATCCAAAGGGTATAGTAGAAGTGGCAACTTGAGTACCAGATGACACTAAGGATGGTGAACTAAATTTCAAAGATACGATCGAGGTAGCAATTGACTACACTGAACTAGGTACCTATATACTAACATGAGGAGGATAGAACCCTCCAAACACGAGAGCATATGTGGGAGTAAAAAAATTTCCTGATCCTTTCCCTATATTTTCCATATGGAAACGAGATGTGATCCTATAAGAACTTAACCCGGGTTGACCAAAAGAATCTACTTGCACTAACGCTAGATCATAGGGTCCAGTTAAAGTTGGGTTAAAAGGTCTTACAAATCCTTTAGATTGCAAGTATTCAACCCTAGTTGTTTGTGAAATAGTTGTAGTGTACTTGATAAGACCAGGTTCCCCAAGAATATTGGTTGTTTCAGTTGGATCGAAAGAGCCACTTGTGTTTGTTCCTTGCCGCTGAGGTGGTGGTGGAGGCTCCACGGTGAGTGGAGAAAGGTTTTGCGACCTTCTAGACCTACGAAGAGGATGATCCTCCACAGCTAAAAATTCAAATTAATGAATACCTAGGGCCAACTAATCATGAGTGAAGCAAACAACACACCACTACAAAAAAATACTAAGTATTCCAAACTAGGAAAACATATGACCTTCCAAAGGAGCGTCTGGGATGATGAGGACCTAGAACAAACCAATGAAGGGACGCAGAACAATTACCCTGTGTCCCCAATATAGATACCTTAGGTCCAACCATTTGAATCGCCAACCTCCTTCTCAAACCACTGCAATGGATTCCCTCCCATGTTTGTCCTAGGTACAGTAGAAATAACCTTCTACTATCACCTGTGTATGAGCCCTAAATTCTAGATACTAAGGATACCAACCTTGCAGATAGGGTCCGGGGGGACATTCGGGGGGACAATCGTAGGTCGAGTCAATTTGCATGGGAAGGTAACAAAGAGACAAACTCAAAAGCACCGATGGTAATAATAAGTCCTCGTATGTGCACCAACCCTGGGATATTCTCAATTGAATATCAAAGGGATATCTCCTTTACTAAATCTCGCATGACCTCGTGCTTAAATCCAGTGTGAGTGGAGCTTCCCGGTTCACTATTTGTAAATATGGATTTACCTAAAGAGAGGCAACTAATTATGAGTTTAACTACTTTAGACAGTTTAAGACCTAGTCAAAAGTACTAGCATAGACTAGTTGATCATCGTCCCTAAAAAATAAAAAGTTACTAATAAATTTTAACTTAATTGTTATTTTTAAAGGTTGTTGTATACTCAGAAGGTAGTGGTGGTGCAAGTAGTGATGTTCTAACTGAAATATAGAAACAACATGGTAAGTACCTAAATAAACTTGAAAATGTGATGCTTTCACTTTCTTTTTCTTTTATCTTTCTAAAACGAAGAACTGATACTGTAATCCTAATAATGCAAAGTTTTGTTTTCTTTTCCAAAAATGTAAGTATGCAAATGCAACTCTACTTTTGAAAATAAAACTTAAATGCTTGCAATGTAAATAACTTGTTTTCAATGGAAAAAACTATTTATAAACAAGCACACTACACTAAGAAGATAACAAAGTGTATAAAAACTTTGCACCTAGCCTATAAGATCATAATTTCAACTCACTCAAAACCTTGACAACAACATACTTGAAAATTCAATTCAAACAAAAATTCAAATTCACTAACTTTGGCATAAGATGCTTTGATTAAGAGATTGAAAGACAACAAAGGTATCAAACAAAGAACCCTCCAGGGTTCTATGCAACCCCCAAATAGTCCAACACCACCAATAGAGGCCAATTCAAGCACAATGAATCCAAACACTCAAGCATGCAAGACCAAGGCACAAACCATTAACATGCTTTTAAATATAAAAAAAGTTCTAAAGGAGAAATGAAAACTTCAACACAGACAACAAAGTGCCTAAACACAACCTGTAAAGAGCAGTGACTTCAGAAAAATTCAAGACAAAACCCTAAAAGTTAAACCCTAGCAGGAAAATCTTCACCTACAGGATTACCCGTGACTGTAAGTACAACATCAAGTGAGTGACACGTCGGTGTAGAACAAGTTATTTTTAAGGATTCTAATAGTATACCCAGGTATAGTATTCTAGGCGATCATTTTGGATTAAAAAAATCATATATATAGCTAGTAGGCGAATTTTAAATATGAAACATACAATTTACTACTAAAATTTGTAAATTTTGGCGAATATTACAATAAAAAATCATATCTTATGTAAATATAGGCGAAATTAACGAGTAAAAATGACCAAATAGCGAATTTATGTTTTGAAAAAAAACCCGAAAAATAGCCAATTGGCGAAATTTCTCCCTTAAAAATTACCCTGCTGTAAAACAGGTCACTAGTGGGTAATAGGGGAAAATGCTACTGTATGTAAAAGAAACCCATGAGTATGCCTCAAAAATAAAAATAAAACAATTGCTCAACAAAATCAAATTCTGGGTTGAAACCAAAGGTATAGACCCCCTACAAAATCCTCCTAAAACCTATAATGACACTCAAAGCTAGAAAAACTTCAAGCAAAAGACCCCAAAGCAACTAGTAACTCCCCAACGGGGTCGCCAGTTCTGTTGTACAGAAAAATTTCTTAATGACTGGGGTAAGTAGAGGTCACCAACATATTGACATATTCAAGTAGAAATCAATGAAATTTGCAGACAAAAAGCAAGATATTCTATATGAAATAAACAAAGGTTTGAAAGTTGAGCAATTAGTACCTTATACTAATGAAGGTGTATCCAAGCTCTTCAATCCTCAAGCTTTACTCCAAGTTCTTGCATAAAGACCTACAATACAAACATAACCCTCCTTAAATATTTTGATTAGAGATGGATAAATAATGAAATTGAAAGCACATAGACATTAAAGATATCAAACACTTTCCAATATCCAGTTCATGCATCAAATTACTAGCAATATGGGAAAGGAAAGATCTCTTTATTGATTGTAATAATGGAAAAAAATACATTTCACCTCGACCTGCACAAGCATCTCTTGAAACCTGATCAGGATTCTTTTACTCCTCTCCTTCTACCAAAATTCCTCTAGCATAAATTTTCCAAATGAGTGTTCCCTCTCTCTCATGGCCTCCCCTTTGTATTTATGACAGAGTTGGGAGAGTAGTTTCGAGAGAGGATTAGTTAGGATAGGTATGGAAGTTAGGAAACCAACTCCAAATGCCTATATTTCAAATTTCTTTTTTTATTTTTCATGATTTTTGAGGAACACCTGGGTGAAGAATGCACCATTCGTGATTTAAGCACTAGAATGCTAATTAAGGAAACATATGAGTACAACGTTTAGGTAAACATGGGAGTGGTAAAGGGACCACAAGCAGGTAACTCGCTAGTTGACAAGTTTTCACTAGCGTGTATGTCCTTTTTCACTAGCGTGTATGTCCTAAACTAAACACATTAAAAAGAGATCAATTGGAGAAATAGGGAATGACTAGGGCCACAACCATCAATACCAAATCAAATCCCTTCAATACATAGTGTCCTTTTGTATGAGCGAAAACTCAGTATTGTCACAGACGGAAAAGGGTTGATTTGATGGATAACACATCTTTCTAAGAAAGTATAACAACATTTCCCAATTTTTGTGTGGTTGTACATCAAATACCATGTACCATAGGCCCATCCAATTATCTATGAATGGTTGATATATACACCACTCAATAGAAATATGCTTTTTGTTTACATCCGGGATTTCACCCATCCGTCAATCTCTAAAAAGGGAAAATATGTGTTGTTTTGTTATCTTCAATTTCTTAACTTCCTTGTAGCTAAGTCCATCGGAATATTCATTGCTCTTTCTCTCTCAATATGTGGCAATGTATTGAAGCACACCCTTTGACCTACTAAAGGTCTCTATCATTGCATCCAAATTGGATGCAAGGATATGATGTCTATCGTCAACAATAACAATTGAGGATCAAATGTCTATGAGCTTCTAGATTTATCTTTGTATATCTGTGTGCGCATCCATGCTCTCCACTGCAATCAAAACATAAAAATAAAAAACAAATCATTAGAAATATACATGCTATAGTGACATCTCTTAAAAATGAAAAATGAAAAATATTGTGCAAGAACGATTACATAATTACAAACATAAATCTCATCTCAACATGTGAAAAAAATATCAAAAGGAATGATGTTGCCAGTATCGATTTTTGCAATAAGGACGAGTGGCAGGTTTTTGTACTAATGTTTTAATTGACACTACTTTTTCATTAAAGCATAGACAACATTTTGAAGTCGTTTCATCCTATGAGTGTGAATCACTCATCTCAAGGTTGTACCCATAGTAATCGACATCATCACAAATCATGGACATGAAGGGTTGGTTTTCAGGATAACTCTGTAGAATTCATTCCTTTCTTTTGGCCTGTGCTTTATGGAAATAAACAGGCATTCATGGTGACAACGATAAACTGTGGGTGAAAAATGCATGCACCATGACGAAAATTAAGAAACCGGGTGGATTAATTTGCAGGTTTGAACCAGACAATTTACAGTGGGTTAATGAGTTTCCAAGATTTGCAAAAATGATGAAAGAGGCAGGTTGGTTCCCATTTTGCGAAAGATTGTAGGGTCACAATGTACAAGTGAAAAAATATTTTGTCAAAAATTACAAGGATGCAATTGTGCATTTTGAAACTTTAGAGATTAGGATTGATGAAGATTATATTGTAGAAGCCATTGTAGTGCCATCACAGGGTCACAGGGTGAGAAGTGGTTCAAACAACAGTCTTTTGAAGCTGATTATAGTAAGTTTCCGTTTCCAGGGTTTGAAGAATTGAGCTGGAAGAATGGTATACATGTAAGTAAACTTAAGCCAACTTGGAGGACTCCATTTGAAATGGTTCAGAATTACATAACTTGTGAGGGTCGTTATGATAGGATTTTGAGGTTTCATTTATGGTTTTTGATGCATCTCAATGGATATTTGAAGATGAATTTGCCATTTTATTTGTCTAGAAGTGTGCAAAAGATGGTTTCCTGGGTTCAAAGTCATCAAGAACATACTTCCTGTTGTCTTTTTCATCAAGGGTTGATAAAGTTGTTGATAGTGTTTCAACTAAATAAGAAGGGACATACTTGGGACCATTTCCTCTCTGTGTCAGGGTTTGAAGTAGAAAAATAGAAGCATTGTGAGGATAAGGGAAAAGAAAATAAGTCCAAGAGTCTAGGTAAGCAGACGAAGGGAGCAATGGAACCAATAAATGAACAGGGTAAAGAGCTCGCAGAGGAGTTTACTATTGTGAATGATGAACTTTCAGAAGTATATGTTACCAGGACTGTTGTAAAAAGTATAAGTTTAGAAATGTTTCAAAAATAGGGAAAGTTGAAACCCTAAAGGCAAAAGATGTGGAACCGAGTTTAAAGCCAAGGACCTGATTGAGAAGCAAATTGGAAGCAGAGATAAAGGTTTTACATAACCCTATAAAGAGAAGTGAGCTTGTGGTCATAAAATATTCTCTTAATAAAGAAGACATATAGGTAGCAAATGAAGAACATTTTTTAGCAGATGAGAAATTTATAAAGCTTCAAGGAAGTGCAGGGGGTATACCTGAGTCTTCATGTACAGGTAAAAAGAAAATATATGAGAATGAAATTAGTTCAGGTTCAAAGTCTTTGCAAGTGGATGAAACCCTTATGGATTTAGAAGAGGTTGAGATAGTATCAGAATTAGGTCAAACCAAGAAATCTTTGCAATCTTACAAAGAACAGAACAAATATCTTCAAGACATAAATGAAAATTTAATGTCTGCTAATAAAATATTGCGAGAAGACTTGGAAGAGAAAGAGGTGGATTATCAGAAGCTCGTCCTCATATCCAAAGACATTTTGAGAAAGAAAAGAGAAATCCAGAAGCAGTATGAACAAGTGGTGATCCATAACAAAGAATTTCAGAGTCAAGAGCAAAACAAGGATGTAGAATACTCTAGGTTATAGAAAAGATCCCAAGTTCTAAGTGATATGACTGTTTTAGCTGAAGCTTCTAAAAGTCTTTGATTGATTAAAAGCCCAAGTTATTTTTGTTGATAGACAATTAAGATTCTACAACAAGCAATAGATAGGGTTGTTTTATTTTGTTTACAGTTGTTGACTTTAAAGTTTAAGTTGACCTTCAAGTTAGTTTGATAGAAACAAATTCACTATTTTAAGATGGTCGAGATCCATGAAATGGGGATCTGAAAACTGTTTCAAATTTTGAAGGTTATTGTATATAATAGACAGTAGTGTGATATGTAAAGGGGTTGGAATAGCATATGGAGATCAGATTCTTGTAACGAATTGTAGGCATGTATGCATCTTGTTTCTCTTAATATGAAATGATTGCTTTGTAATGATTATGATCAAATGAGCCATGTTTTTCTTTAATAATTGAATTACATGTTATTCATGATTTTGTTCTGTGTATGGTCTTATTCATCTATGCAAGAATTCTTATGATCCACATGAAATTATCTTTAAGATATCTGATGCAGAACCTAAGTCATTTCTTTTATAAATTCATGCTCGTAGGCTTTCCTATTACTGTACTTAACAATGATACATTTCCTGCAATTTAGTCTTCTATCCTGGCTTGATCTTTGTTATGTTTGCATGCCTACCATCATTACTATAAAATAATATTCCTAGTTATCCTTTAACTACTATCAAGATTTCTCTAGGCTTGAACCTTAGTAGTCTAGGTCCAACTCTAATGATAACATCTTCTAGTGCCGTTGCTGGGGATGAAGAAACAAAGTTATTTTCTCAGGGTTTGATATTGATTAGATCCTCTTCTTTTCGGTGAACAAGGAGTTGACACTTATATGACTGCATATTTCTTCACGGGGTGATTCCAAAGAATCTAGAGGTGACTCCACTGGGGAGGATCCAGAATGACATCAAATGATTGAAAGGAGGCCATTGTGGCTTGGAGATTTTCACCTCTTGACTTTTTTGCAGTTACTGGTTTCCCACATCCAGTACCAAATATGTCAGAATGGAGATATTTTCTGCCTATCTTCGGAGAAAAGAAAGAGGACATTCCTGCACATCACCTCATTAAGTTTCATGAGTGCATGGATCTGCTAGATCTACAGCATGAATATGTTTGTATGAAGATGTTCATGTATTCATTGGATGGTGATGCATGTGAATGGTATTTCTCATTACCTCCTTCTAGCATTTCATCGTTGAAGGATTTCCACACAGTATTCCATGAGCACTGTAAACCGTACTTTTCAGATGAGTTCTTATTTGAAAATTGTTGTGAGAAATATGATTTTAATGATGAGATCAACGGAAATAGTTTGGAATGTTCTCATAATCTTTTTAATAGTATTAATAATCATCTGAATGCTCATCATGAAGATCATCCTTGTAGTGAAAGGATCGGTGAAGAGGGATTTGATTTTAATCAGTCTAAAAAATATTGTAGTCATTTTCAAGATGAATTTACTGTTCAAAAGTTTTATGAAGGTTCTCATGTATATGATGAGGAGGATGATAAGGCTAAAGAAGAAAAAGATGATTTGTTGTTAGCTATATCTTTTCCCAATTTTGTTTTACAGTGGGAGGTTTTTCAAAATTTTGATATTGCAGTTGATAATCGTAATACTTTAAATGCATTTGGTACCAATCTAGATGTTTTTAATAGTGATGATTATGATACAGGAGCTGTTCCGAATCTTTTTGAAGGTCATATTGCTGATAATAATATGCAGAAATATTCATCCTCCCCATTAGGGTTTAAAAATGATGTTCCACTTTATGATGAATATAGTGATGATGATCCTGATGTCTCTATGGTGACAACATCTGACCAGTAGATTCGGGAAAACATTCAATTCATCAGCTATGAACAGCTAGAGCCAGTGTATGATAGTTATGCATCTTATGGAAGAATAGAAGAGGAGGATCAGCTTGTTTATGATGAGTACCCAGATGATTTAAAATAGTATCTTTCTCAATCAACACCTATCAAACCCTTCAGCTATGACACTATATGTGACACCCATGAGTAGGAAAGAGGAGAGCAATATTCAATGGAAACTCTTGAGCAGCAGTTACATCTTTTAGATCAAGGGAAAGCTATCAATTCTGAGCATGAAGGAATAATTTTTCATGAATTTCAGGATCTTGTTGGTGATTGTATGAAGTTTCATTTTTCAAAGGTTTCTAATGCCCCATATTTTGGCATGTTTTATATTTCCAACTGTAAGTATCAACTGCTTATACACTATCTTCTGCATCCATTTCATCTTTTGTTGGTTTTCTCAAACAGTGACGTGCATGGAGCTATCATTTTCAATCAAATGGTTTCCTAGCTTCATTGGAAGTATGATTACACATGATCAGCTTGATGTTTGTAATACAGGAGGAGATTTCCAACCGAGAGGGATGAGAGTGTAATAGGAGATCAGACTAATATTTTTATTATTTTACAGGCATGTATTTGATTTATGGGTTTTCAAAGAGGGCTTTGAAGTGATCGTATTCGATATTGGCTTGTTCTATTTTCATTTTGAACTGATAAATATTATATTGTGTCCATGATTCTTTCCAATACTTGGTTTCTTGCAGATGGTTTATACTTTTATCAATGATCTGGACAGAGCTTGTCTTCTCCTTATATGAGTTCATTCTCGTGATCTTTCTTCCTTGTTTATGTTTATACATTCGATGTTCAATATTCTCATCTTTGTTAGCCTGATCTTTGTTATATTCATCTTCTTTTCAACTTACAAATCTTGTCATCCTTTCAATAATTTTAAAGATTCAGTAGCCATGCTCCTTCTGCAGTCAAGGAACATCTTTTAGTGATAACAGGAATGAGGCAACATTGAAGAGTATAGAATCCTACCTTTCTAATTCCCCTTCCTCTTCCAATTCATCCTCCTCTTCCAATATATCATCTATAAACGCTCGAGTGTTCTTGCTGAGGCCTCGCCCATCGGTGTCATGGATGGTGGGCACAAACTGCAAAATGGATGTCGTGACCTCTTTTTGGGTTTTAATATATTAAATAGAACACTCGAGCATTATGTATTTCTATAATGCTCGAGTGTTATATAAATACATAATGCTTGAGCATTATGTATTTATATAATGCTCAAGCATTACAGAAATACATAACGCTTGAGCGTTTTGGTTTCCTATCCTGTGTGTTAAATGACATGGCACGCTCAGGCTACCCCATGCCTAGTTCAAATAAATTCTTGAGCATTTTTGTTTCACTGAACTTTCTCGTGTTTCATGAAAGTATAATTGTATCTAAAAAGTCCCTCAAATTCGTGCGAGGGCCCATGTCCCTACGAGTGATAGTTGGGTAGGGAAAGGTATTTCCCATGGTTTGTAACAACCAGTTATAGTCCCAACATTTCTCCCTAGCACCCATTAAGGGAATTTTTTACAGTGGTTGTATATGGGATTGTTGAGTTTATTGTATTGTTTGAATTTATTTTAATAATGGTGATGTATTCATTTTTTTTATTTAACCTTGAAATGATTTTATTTTTATTGTTATGGGAATATTTTGTATTAGATAATGTCTTGGTTAGACCAAGCAATGGTGGAATACAACCTTTTCATAAATTTTCCATAGCCTTCAAGCAAAAATAGGCATATCCAAGTCCATCGTATCTTATCTTGTCCTGCAATACTTCTAACCATATGGTCATGGAAGGTGTGCTGTCAAAAAAATTATGATAATAAAAGAACTACAAAACAAAGATCCTAGACCAAGTCACTATTATCTTCATTTCCTCCTTTATTTTGAGATTGTTAACTTTCCTTAATGAATGATTAGCCACCAAATAATTTTTCATTGAAAGTACCATGATTATCACCCTTCTTTTCCCCTTTTCTTCTTATGGATATCCAACCATTCTTTCTCACATCAATGAAGTATTGAAGAATCACTATATATGTTCCTCTTCCAACTTTTCTTTCCAAGTTCACTATAAACTCAAGGTTCATATTTTTTATTTTATTTTTTATTTTGGCTAATTTGGGTTCTTCCTTCCCCACCTCAATAATTGTTGGTTGTAGAGCCTAACTATATTCCTGATTCAAAGGTGTTATTTCATCTACATTTGGATCCCAATTCTGGATGGAGCAATCTGAGGGGCCAGTTCCCCCAAAGATAATGTTTTTGGAAAAATGCCTTGGACAATATTTGATTTTCGTAGTCAATCTAGACTGCTCATCATTAGGTCAAAAATCTAATGGTAGAAATTATGGTGGTTTTTTTTTATCGTAGAAGGAAACCCTCTTTCTTTATGAGGGCGTTGTAATAAGATGACGTAGTGTGAGAGAGGAGACTGTAGGAGAGTGAATATGAGGTTGCAATGAATGTGCTCTATGTTTATCCCTTCATTTTTTCTAGATGGAATAGAGCAAGGACTCGTTTTTTCTCTATCGGCGTAGGGCCCATATCAAGTGAAACATACACACACACACACACACATATCATGTATTTTGTTATTTTATGTTTTATTTCCACATTTAGCTTTGGATTTATGGAAACTTCTATTGCTTGTAGAGATATTACCAAGTTGTCAAATTGTTGCTAAATAATTTCATATATTAAACAAGTTTCTCTAGATTATAACCTTAATGTGGCTAATCGATATTCTTTTGAGATTAGTTAGTCTATATAGCACTTGTCTCTCTATATAATTTTCTCCACAATTTCGAACTGTTATCTCTATATTATGGATAGTAATGCCTAAGGTATAATGGTTAAAGTGGACTCTTATTCCAATGAATAAAAACTCTTCTTAAACTATGGACTCTTATTCATCAATAAAAACTATATCCCATCGTCAAGATTACATTCTTTATGTGGATTTCAGAATGAATAAATTTATCAAACTGCATTAATACTTACATATGTTATGAATAATATAAGAGGAACTTTAATAAAAAAAATCACCTCTTTCTATACATTTTTCATCTCCCCATCTCTACCTTTTTGAAATTATGACCATTTTCTAACTTTGAATATGCGTATGCATATGACCTATGACCCTTAGATAAGTGTAAGTAACCTTTATATTTTTAAGGGTGCCTATGTACCATTTGCTTTATACTTCACAAAACAATCTATTCATCTCCATATTATGATATGTTTTAGAACAAATGATCTAATATGAACACTTTTTTATCCATTTACTTGTTATTAGTATCCTGAGTTTCCTTTTTGGGTTCATCTCATAAAAGTGGCATATGTCATAGTTCGATGAGGGATAGATTTATATTTTTCTATATAACCCAATTAGTTACTTTTGGTTATGTGAATTAATAAATCAAACAAAGGTAGGGAGTTTGGTATTATATAGAAACTCTTTGATAAGAAAGAATATATTTGTTATTGTTATAGAAACTCTTTGATGACAAAGAATAGTATCTCCAATCATGACCCGTTAATCCCTATACGATGCATAAAATACATAACCATGACCCCTTAACCCCTATACGATGCACAATATATATCTTTATCACATTCTTGTATTAACGGAAAAACTTACATATAAAAAATACAGTTTACTTAAAAAAAATTGTAATATTTGGCCAATATTACAATAAAAAAATATATTTAATGTAAATATATCCAATAAAGAATTTATTTTTTGAAAAAAACTCCAAAATTAATCCATTAACCAAATTTGTCCCTTAAAAATTACTTACCCTGCTTCAAAATCCCACTACATCCACCACTATTTATCATCATCTAGAACTATCAGTATTTAGACTTCGAGTAAAAGCTCTGATATGACAGCTATTTCATGCTTTCTGTGTTGTTTTCTTCTTTAATGATATGTTGATGAGATCAAAATAAGGGAACGACCTACGTTGGCCCAGCCTCCAACTTCCACTCAACACAATTATAAAGACTCATAAAAAAAATTGCGCGAAGAGAAGCTTTTGAATGCCGCCTAAATATTATCGCTGCATGATTGCACATCATGTATCAGCAACAACAGAGTTCACTGATAGATAAAGAAGGAAGTTATAAAATCAGATCAAAGTGCTGGTTCCTTGTACTAATGATGATAGAGAGATATTGCTTTTTCATTGATTTAATGTCACTGTATGCACTGAAATATACTTTGTTCAAATAAAGCTCGGAGCCTTTATTATCAACTTTCATGCGATCGTAGCCATTATTATCAACTTTTATATTTCTCATCATTCAACCCAGGCCAGGATCGCTGGTCGTATGCAGTTCTCTAAAGCTCAGTGGTCAAAAGAAAACCATAGAGTTTAATCATTTGCATAGAGTTTAATCTTTTAGAAGTCCTTATCATTAAAATTTATAACTAAAGTGCTGCTTCTCTTTGGACAGGAAGGGATTTTGGCTATAAAACGCTTTGTTAATCTTCAAATGCTTTTATTGATCTTATAAATAAATTTGACTATGTCTCCCTAAAGTTTAGTGGTCAAAAGCAAGTCATAATTGGTGTTCTTATAGTACGTATAGCTTAGTGGTTAAAAGAAACCTATTTGCATATTTACAGTCCCTATAAAACGCTTTTTGCAATTTTGATTAGTGCAATTCTTATTGCCCTTTTTGTCTAAGCTGTTGGATTTTGCTTATCAATATTGCATATTGACTTATTGTGTTGCTTCTTGTATTAAATGCAAAATCATATGAAACGTACTATAATATAAAAGTGCTTCAACGTTTAGAAACTGATTTGATTAAAAACAGTGATTTTTAATTATTTATTATAGTAACTATTTAAATTAAAATCGTTTATCATAGTAGCTTATTTGAAATAATTATATGTTAGTGTTGATTTTAGTGGAATAGCATAATCTGTCACACATAATCTGTCGTGTGATGGATCATTCAATTGAATTTGTCTCGACATTGGATGAAGATTAGGTGTATTACATTTTTAATAAATTAATAGAAATTTATTAAAATCATGTTTTGTTATTGAGTTTGACAATACTAAGTAGATTTTTTTGTTGAAACGGAATTGTTTTTTTAATGTTTAATGTTATATATAAATTTTACAGAATGGTTTAACTCATTCCTTGTTTGATAAGAGGAAGCATGCTTTTAATTTAGGAGGGAATGTGATTTGAAGAGAGCTTATGAAGAAAAGGTATACTAAATAGTCATGATTAGATATGAGTAATTGATATTGTTATTGTGATTTATGAATAATGTATATTGGCAATGTGATTTACTTTGGTTTGTTATAAAGTTTATATATTGTGTTGTTATTATATAATGTTAAATGTTTTTTAATTATTGAAAAGTAGATTTGATAATATATTTTTTTATTATATTTAATATTAATGATTAATATTATTGGGCTGTTTCAAATAATTTGTACTTTGAAATATAAATAATATAACGTGAAATATTATAAATATAAATTTGTTTTGAAATTTTAAAACATTATTATATTAAAAATTAAGATTTAATAATTTTTTTGGAAGCATCGTGCATAAATATTACTCAAAGTGATATTATCATCAAATATTTATAAATATTATAATAATAAACTATTTATTTATATATATATATATATTATTTTGTAAGAAATATTACATTTAAATTATTGAAATCAAATTGATATTTGTATTTTATAAATTAAAATAAGATTAAATATTGAAAAATAGAAACATGTTTTAATTTTTGTTGATAGATTTATATAAGCTATATGTGTATTTAGAAGAAGTAGGTTGCGTGGTACAACCTTAGTTTGAATAGTCATTATCGTTCTTTTTTATGTTGATGACATTATTCTTATGGCAACTTGTTCTTTTGATCTTGATAAACAATTAAGAACTCTTAAGGATTTATGGTCTAATATGGGCATGATTGTTAATACTGACAAAACAAAAGTTATGATTATCAAGTCGAGGAAGCTCACTTAAACTAACTTTGTATGTGACAATAATATCTTGGAAGAAGTGTCTTCCTACAAGTATCTCGGAATTGCTATCCATCACCAGATGAACTGGAACTAGCATTGAGAAAACGATTGAGGGTGGAAAGCTTACTTCGGTCTTTATAACAATTTTAAATCAGCTAAACTTGTGATGTGGGATAAAAAGAAGTTCATTTTTGAAACTCTAATCATTCCCGTTATCTTGTACGGTTGTGAATTTTGGGGTTGCAGCATCTCTAGAGATGAATCATTGAGAAAGATAGAATGAATCCATAATCATTTTATAACCTGTAACCTCAAAATTAAAAGCAAAAAACCCTATCATATCCTCCTAATAGAAGTGGGTTTTCCCCCATCAAGAGCATCACTATGACTAAGTACCTGATGTACAAGTACAAGATAAATAACATGGGAAGTCATAGTCTTCCTAAAATTGCTTTAAAATCTAGTCAATATCATCTCACAAGGGATTCAGCTTGCTAACCAATATCTTTTCATGTTCATTCATAAAGGTGGATTTTTAATTGTTAAAAATACAGTCAATATATTGCAGGTATTAGGGGGAAGGAAGTAGGATATGGGGGGTTTATAGGTATTGGGGGTATAAAAATGTATATTTAATACAAATAGGGAATATCTCGTAAAAATAGGGTTTTTTTAATTGGAAATATGTATTGGGAGGGGCCCTCAACAAAAGGATTTTGGTAGGTATTTACCAATATCTAGTGAAATTAGGGGTTTTATTTAATATCCCATGAACGAAGGCGTAATGGCATAGTTTCACTCAATGAAGACCCCTTGGACCACCTGCGTCTCAAGATAAGTTGGTATAAAGATATCATGACATGGTTACACCATTAGGGACTTGATAAAAATGTCACTTTGCAAAACATCAATAACATTAAAAATATTGTTACTTCTAATTTTATAGAAAAAATGTGGGACACTCGAATGAGAAAGAATTAGAGATTAAGAGAAACTCAAGATATTATATCTCAGGTCCCCTTCCATCCATCCAGTGGAAGGGAGGAAACATGACCGAACATACTGGGGCTTATTTGACAATCTCAGCCCCATTCATCCAACTATCAAATGCATAAAAAATTAAAAACTCATGTGTGCAGACCATTCTTAATCAACACATTGGAATTAAAACATATTAACATACACACAAACTGGAATGCTTCAGCATATCTATCCCAAGTAGATGATGAATCCGAATACAAGGAATCAATCCCATTCTCATGCTATGCACAAAATTAATGTCAACCATATTAAGATAATCCTTTCGTTTCATCAACATGAATAATTAACCTTCAGAACAGAACACATTACATAATACAGAATGAGCATAATTTAACCACAGATAATACTTATCTTGAAATGTAACTGTCCAAACAGCTGGGTATGTGAGAGCAACGTTACATCCAACCATAGGTCTCTGTCCATCCTTTATTCTTTCAGTTGAGATACCAACCCCAAGCTAGGTTGTGTATCCACTAAGGAGAAACTAGACAGGCTCACTCATAGCCATGGTTTCACTCAACAACCCACACCCAACCGAAGGAAGATCCCTTTCTCTGCTGCATAGTCCTTTAGGTGCCCCTTTCATCCAGTGTTCTTCAGGGTGAGCATACCAAGGTCCAAGTTACTAAATCCCTTGAGATTCTAGTCTTCACTGGGTTTATCAAGCAATCCCAACCTTTGTTCTATCATTCACCCTTGGAATTTCTTCATTCGGTGATCAAATAACTCAATCCTATAATTGGGCTTCCAGGCTATAAAATCGGGGTCTTCCTATGGATTTTGGGGCATCTAACACTCTCAAATTCGCACCAAGGTTTATGCATATGGATCCCCCATTGGATTTTACTCTCAATACCAAATTATGGGCGTTTATGGTTCTTCAAAACGTGGGTTCTTTCATAGTTGCGATTTTTTATTTTCCTCACTGCTAGGCATGTGTAATGGATAAAAACTAATGCTTCCATCATCAACAATGGAATGCGAATGAGGAAAAATGAGTTCCCATCAGGTAGAGTGACTTGTGGGTCAAAGAAACAGAGCCGATACCTTTCCATATGAATTTCTGGGCTACCCATGTTCCATTGAAGCCATGGACTGATTTCTTCAACATAATTAATTGTCAGCAAGCAAATTCAAATGAGTTCTCAAGATGACATTTGGAATCCTATGGTTCAATCCCACAACCCCCTCAACACTCCCTAGTGGAATACACATGGCCACTTCTCATTAGTTGCTTCCATAGCCAGTTTTGGTATTTTATTGCATGATGTTTATTTACATCATTTTTACAATGTTCCATGGCTAAATAGGACATGGGTGACATAATAGCTAATACTTTCCTTTTTAAATAAAATTCGAGCATCCACTAGTAGGGACTTGGCCTTGAGCTCCACGCTAGGAAAACATACATCACATGTATACAATATTTACATTAAAAGCTAATATATCCTAAGGGTCAAAATGGGGTATTACAATCCCCTCCCCCTTAGAATAACACTGTACTCAATGTTCAATACTTAGGAATACATATATAATTTACACGTCCAAAATTTTCAAAAATTTTCAGATCTGCCCTACGTTCTATCCTTTACTTTGAACTTTCAGGACTAAGTCCTTTGGCTTCCACAAGCTTCCCTGTAACATCCCAAATTTTCATCAAAATTTAAAATTTTTAATACTAGCAATAATAACTTAATTTAGGATAATTTATAACTGTGGAAAATAATAATTGTTGCTTGTAACATCATTAACTAATAGCTGTTAGTACTAATCACAATAAAATTATGTTATAATTAAAGCGACAGTGACAACTTAAATGCATTCATAACAACTATGATTATGATAGTTAAATGCATGAATAAATCAGACTTTTGATGTGACACTTCTCAATGCAATGATAAGTATGATTGATATAATAATGAAATGCTAGGTTAGAATTTCATATGATACTTTTTCTTTGAGATGATACTGATAGTTTGCTTATTTGTTGTCCAAGAGAGTCCTATGTGGGACCCCAAAGCTTACTTAGCTGTAACGCCAAAACATTGGACCTGTTCTATGTGCAGACGACAGGTAAGAAGTTTCATGATTGAAATAAATTCTAGTTTCATGTAAAGTTCAATTCAACGTCGTAAATAAAAATAGCATGTTTAGAGATTGTTGCAACTATAAAAAAGTACAGGTATGATTCGCATGTTTACACCTTTTCTTTCCAAGGTTCATCTTGTAACTGAGTAAACTCAACCCAGGTTAATTGTCGAACAAGGATCTTGTTAGCAGCATTGTCGTTGTTGTCGTCATTGTACTAGTTGGTTGTGGTGATAGTTGTCTTGTCGTTGTCATTTAGAATGATAATACCAAAATGTATGTAATAGTTATGAGCTTGTAAACTCTTGCGACCAATATTATTCAATATATATGATTGGATAACTATACTAAGTTTTGTAAATCAAGTTTCCTATCTACCATTGTGCAATTCAAATCTTATGGTATAATGGAATTCTTACTTAAACACTATATAACAATTATGTGAATATTCAATAATGTGAAATAAATAAAAACAATAACTAAACAAACATTATGTGGAATATAGTGCAATTAAGCTTTGGACTATATATAATTGTGGTCCTATTTAAAAAAGACACAACATATCCCAAGTCTTTATGAATACAATAGTGTGACTATACCTATTTTCGGTTTAATCTCAACATTTAACATATATCGGAGATGTTGCAATATATGCAAACGTTAGAATCATAACAATACTATACAAAGTGTTTTGCATTTTAATACAAACATTGTAATATATGGAAACAATAGCAATAAAGTGCAAACATTAGAATTATAACCATATATTTGCATATACGTTGTTACTACTATGACGAATACGATATTTTAAAAATTGTTATGTTAACAAATGAAATTGTAATATTTACTATCACATCGAGGTACTGACAAGCATTAACTTGGGAGTTGACAAGTCACTGGTTCATAAATTTGGCGCCGGTCTCGAACTATGGCAGAGATCACTCAACGACCCTGCATTAAAACTTGGTACTACCTCCCTGCCAAATTGAATTTCCAAAGATCCACGTAGATATGAACGTCTCCATGCTTGCTGTTGTGTAAGGGTATTACGCCTTTGCATTGGTCATTACTCGCTTATACGATTGCCATGGTAGTAATGACAACCTGTGATGAAGAATGGAAATAAATGTTGATGTTGTTGATACCACTATTGACATAGCTGGCAATGTTGTAACCATCGATGATTATGAGTCTAAGCCATCGGATCACAACCCTAACTTTTACCGTGTGTTTGGTTTTTGAACTCGAAAAGTTGCTTCATTGTGTTATTGTTAGGGTCTGTATGGCCGACAGGCTGCTGAAAAATTTGTTAAAGGTCTTGGGTGAGGTTCGACCTCGAAACCTCCTCAAAGGGTTGAAAAAGCAGGGTTTCTTACTATAATGTCAATGTAGTTTTGGGAGTTTAAGCCTCTGGTTCTAAGGGTTGTAGTCTTAGCTTTATATTTTCTAAGAAATAGAGTGAGACAAAAGAAATCACAGAGCTTGGATGAGGATAATGGCTCCCTAGTGTCGTTTGTGACAATGTTCTCTTCAAGTTATGAAGGTAATCATGCTTCTGAGGAATGGGTGTTTCTTTTGCTGCACTTTCATTTTTTATTTAAAAAGTAACAGGTATCTAACATCAAAACTATCGTTTGTCAGTTGCAGGGTTCGAAAGAAACGATTGAGTAATGTTTTTCCAAAGGTATCAGAGTGCCTTATTACTGGTAAGCCTCGGGTCTTCCATAACCCTAATAGTGCTCTTGGACGGTGGTTGAAGTAGTTCAAAGGATGAGTAATAGGCTTGTCAAAACTCGTCGTTTTCTCTGTCGATGTTGATAGTTGAATAAATTCCAAAAGATGCTTGTTATTCAGTGACGTGACTCTTGTTTTCGTTTAAATGGTTCTTGGTTTCTATACTTTGAAATTTTATGATACCGACTAGAGTTGTGACTCGTCGATGCTTGAGAATAAATGGGTTCTTTTAACTGTTGAGTAACAGTTTTAAACCCTGTAATCAATTTTGTTTGTGGAGACGTGTTGTAAACCTTCATTCTGAAAATCCATGACTTCAATGGTTAAGTTTTGAAAAGAGCCGTGGGCTCATTCATTGTGTAAATGATACTTCTCTCTTTGGAAAATAAATTGGCATGCTAAAATATCTTGTGTAAATGTCTGTGTAAATGGACTTTATGCTGAAAGTTACTAAAATGTTTTTCGAGCCAAATTAGGGTTGAAGATTTCATCGATGATGAGGGTTCTGTAGAAATAAGTGTTGAAGCGTCCTTCATTTTGAAAAATCAAATTATTAAATTGAAAAATTATCCCATACCAAGTGTCAAACAGATCTATAGTGAAAGATTAAAGCTGTAGATTGAAAATCGTTAAGTTATGAGCTAGGGTTTGTGGACATTTCTGTAGGTGCTAACTGTGTATAGTAAAATTGTGAACTAAATTATCTCTATGTCTTCAAACTGGCAATAGGTCATAAACTCATTGATGTTTAAATTAATAGAAATCAATCTTTTGATAAATGAAATGTGTAGGATTTTGTCTTGAATCAAAACCTGTGTAAAGAGTAATATTTCTATTTGTAGTACGATCATATGGAATACAAAGACTTAATTAGGGTGTGATGGAAAACAAGTTTTTTTCTGGAAATAAAACAATTTCATACTGTTTATAATTTTAAGATGTGGATGTATGAGGTATGAGGTGTCGACAAAGTATAAAAAAAAATCTTGCACTACAGATAGGAAATAGTCTTATAAACCCTAAATGAAAATCAATCTTTCTTTAAACAAAAGAGAATTGTATTATGATTGTTATGTATGGTTTCGTTAAGATAAATACATCCACTTAATTTGTAGCTATAGTATTGAATTGAAAAACATGATATAATATAAGGAGAGATGAAATCTATCTATTTCTTTTATGCATGGAAGGATAAGAATAATTTGATGCATCTACACATAATTTATACATTGTTTGTTTTTTGTGAAACTCTAATAAACACGTATATATATATTCATACCTACTTTCTGCTATATTTAACTATAATGCAGAAACTAATTAACATATATATATATACAGAGAAATAATAGGGTTTATATTCTAGGAAACACTACAATACTTATGATCTTCTAGATTTTATCAATCACTTCTATTACTGTTTAGTATAGAGCAGCATGATGAAAACAAACTCAAACACTTTTATATCGTTTCGATTCATCTGCAATTGCCCATCCTCTAATCTATTTTAATTTGCATATCTCTACTAGAGTACGATGCTCCCAAACTGCATGTGGAAAAATAGGGATATTGGTTTATCAATTTAACATTAAACTTAAACATTCAGACTTAAACATTTCTAGAGTTAGATTCTTTTTTGAAATCGGGAAAAATAGAAAATACTAGTTAAATAGAACATAATTATTTACTGAGAATAAGTTAAAAATTCTGTAGAACCTGAGAAAATCTTTAGGGCAACAAACAGCCAAAGAATACTGTGCCACCCAACCAAATTCCTGAAAACAGTCAAGTACTGTTTTAGGACCCCCGAGCCTGTTCACTAAACCACCAGGAGGAAGAAACTCAGGAAAGAGGACTTCTCCTTATTGTAGTAATAACTTCAGAATCCTCCATAGTTAGCAGTCCAATAGATTTCACTAGCATCTTTGGTTCCTCTCAGCAATAATGCAGACTTAAGATCACAATCACCACTAACCTCCCTATTCGAATCTCTCTTGTGGTCATCTGATCACAAGAGGCAAATCATCTGCAGAAATATTGATTAAGAGCTGCCTGCCAAATTTGAATTTTCCTTTATAGGATGCCTAGGCCTTTTCAAATGTTACTCGGTCATTAAATGAGCTGCTTTCTCACTCCCTCCACTTGGGGGATAATGCCCTATTTTAGGGAAAGTTGTCCCATAACCAACAGTTAGTGGTGTGATGCAACTACTGCCATGTGTCCCATACCTTCCAACAACTTCCATTCCTCCTAGTGGGTCAGTGAACACTCATTCAATAGTCCTCTTGGGTGTTTGTCTCCTAATTAATTTATTTAAATAATAATATTCAGTAATTACATTCATCCATGATCAAAATTGATCTTAATTACAAAACTTTGTAATTTAAATTAAAATAAAGTATTTTTGCAAATAAAATAATAATTCTCAGAAATTTGGGTAGGTGACATACACCCCCCCTTAAGTCTCAACATCGTCCTCGATGTTGTCTAATCACTCATTGAGTGATCCTGAAACAAAGTTGGGTATGCTGCCCGCATACTACTCTCCAACTCCTAGGTTGCCTCTTCTGGGCTAAGGTGCTTCCATTGCACCTTCACTTGCCCAATGTTGCGATTCCAAAGAATAGTTTCCCTCCTTCTGATGATATAATCTGGTTCCATCGAAAAATCTCCGTCTTGTCCCACCTGTACATCATTCCAGTTTACAACATGAGTAGTATCGTGCACATATTTCTTTAAAAACGATATATGAAAAAATTATGTATTTTCAGGTTAGGTGGCAAAGCCAGTTGGTATGCCACTGCTCCAACCTTAGATAATATTTCAAAAGGACCGCAATACCTAGGTGCCAACTTGGCACAGCTCCCTAATTTCAGTGAACTCTTTTTCGGTCTTACCTTGAGAAACACATGTTCACCCACCTAGAACTCTTTGTGAGTTCTTTTCGAATATGCTTGACTCTTCTGCCTATCTCGGGAAGCTTTTAAATGTCCTTGCACCTGTTTCACAATTAGTTCTAACTCTTGCAATAATTCAGGTCCTAAAACAACTCTATTTACTGGATCATTCCACGAAACAGGCGTATTACATTTCCTACCATAAATAATTTCAAAAGGACTAAGTCTGGCCAATGCATGATAATGATTATTATAAGCAAATTCTGCTAAGTGCAGATAATCTTCCCACTTACCAGGCTGATCCTTAACATACATTCTTAATAAATCTTCTAACACTTGCTTTACCCTTTCTGTCTTCCCATCCGTCTATGGATGAAATGTTGTACTGAAATTTAAAGTTGTATTCAATCCCTTAAATAGTGACCTCCAGAAGTTTCCTGTAAACTTCGAGTCACGATCTGAAATTATTACTTTCGATATTCCATGAAGTCTAAAAATATGTTTCATAAAAATCTCTGCAATGTCTGGTGCTTTATGTATGTTCTTCATTGGTATGAAATGTGTTGCCTTGCTGAGTTTGTCCACCACCACCATGATAGAATCATGTTGTTTCTGATTTTTAGGTAATCCAGTAATGAAATCTATGCTGATCACTTCCCATTTCCAGCTTGGTATTGGTAATGGTTGCAACAATCCAGCTGGATGTTGGTGTTCAACCTTCACCTTTTGACAGTCCAAGCATTTTGCGATGTATTATGCTACTTCATCTTTCATTCTGGGCCAATAGTATTCTTTTCTCAGCATAGTGATGGTCTTTTGATATCCTGGATGACCAGAATAGTGACTTTTATGCATCTCATTTAATATCAAAAATTTTATTTCTTGTATATTTGGTACATACAATCTGTTTTTATACAGTAATAGACCATTTTCCTTAATTCTGTAATCTGCCATACAATTTTCATAACTGTTATTGGCTGCCTTTTCCTTCATTTTTTCTGTATTCTTCATCTGTTTCACCTTTTTCCAGAATCTGATTTTCCAAATCAGTTGAATAATTACTGATTGCTGAAATGAAATTTAGTTTTGCCTTACGACTCAAGGCATCTGCAACTCTATTCTCCTTTCCTTCAATATGCTGAATTTCGAAATCATACTCACTTAAGAACGTCAACCATCTATCATGTCTAGCATTCAGGTTTTTCTGATCCAATAAATATTTCAGACCCATGTTATCTGTTAATAATGTAAACTTTCTGCCAATAAGGTGATGACGCCACATTTTTAAGGCATGAATAACTGATAATAACTCTAAATCATAAGTAGAGTAATTCTTTTCATGTACTTTCAGCTTTCTAGATTCATATGCTATCGCGTGTCCTTCCTGTGTCAAGACTCCACCAAGTCCATCATTGCATGCGTCTGTACAAACTACAAAATCCTTGTTGGGTTCAGCTATCTTCAAGATAGGTGTTGTCGTTAGTAGTTCCTTTAATTTCTTAAAACTCTCAGCACATTTCTAATCCCAAACAAATTTCTTCCCTTTCTTCTGCAAGGAAGTTATGGGGTTGGCAATTTTTGAAAAATTCTCTATAAACTTTCTGTAATACCCAGTAATGCCCATAAATGATATTACATCTGACACATCTTTAGGAACCGGCTAGTCATTAATGGCCCTTATCTTGTCGGGGTCAACCGAGATTCCTTCTGTTGAAATTATGTGTCCTAGATACTGAATTTTGTCTTTGTGGAAGTCACACTTACTAAATTTGGCATACAATTGATGCTCTCTTAATACTTGTAAGATAATCCGTAAATGTTCATCATGCTCTTCTAAAATATCATCTATAAACACAACATCAAACTTGTCTAAGTACTTATGCAAAATATTATTCATCAAACACATAAATACAGTCAGGGCTTTAGTCAAGCCAAACGACATGACTACAAACTCGTAATGTTCATACTGAGTTCGGAAAGCTGTCTTGAAAATATCTTCGTCCTTAACCCTTACTTGATGATATCCTAATATTAGATCAATTTTCCAAAATATTGTTCCTCCACGCAGCTGATCAAATAGATCATCTATGCGGGGCAACGGGTATCTATTCTTGATCGTCATCTTATTAAGCTGGCGATAATCTATGCACAGTGTTAATGTCCCATCTTTCGTCTTAACGAAGATGACAGGTGCTCCCTAAGGAGACACACTTGGTCTAATATACTTCTTGTCAATAAGTTCCTTCAACTAAGATTTTAATTTGTTTAACTCCAGTATATTCATTCTGTATGGAGCTTTTGAATTTGGTACTGCTCCTGGTATTAACTCTATGGTAAAATCTAAATCTCTTTAGGGTGGTAATCCTGGAATCTCCTTAGGAAATACATCTTTAAAATCTTTTAGGACAAGTATGTCCTCTAATTTTAGTTTGTCCTCTTTATTCATAATCTCATCATTTATCACGTTTACTGCAAACATTTGGCATCCCTTCCTAACTACCCTCTTAACTTGCATGGCTGAAATTTGTCTAAGGGTTACATTCCTTGGAATGCCTTTTATTTCTACAGTTTTCCCTTCATCATTTAAGCATGTAATTTTTTTTCCATAATAGTCAAGGATGACATGATGGTCTTCTAACCAGTCCATCCCAATTATAATGTCATACGAACCTAAAGGTAAAATATTCAACTTGATTTGTGTTTGCAAATGATTCATGGATAAAACACAGTTCTCTATAAAATCTGAAACTTTCATCTTTGTTCCAGTTGCTAGTCTAATTAGCCATGATTAACTAAACTTTTCAGTTTTCAGTTTAAGACTTTCAACAACATTTGGTGATATATAACTTAAACTAGCACCTGGGTCAATTAAAACAGTAACAGGATGGTCATGTATCATACCTTCAATATCTACCATGGAGATTTGATGATCTGCTTGCCTGTTGTCAAGTGTTGCATTAATTCTTGGCATATCCCTTGCTACGTCTCCAACAGTAGGTTCAGTCTGAATAGAGTTGATGTTGTTTGCCTTCCGTTTCCTTAAGGGACATTCTGATGCGTAATGGGGGCCTTGACATTCAAAGCATTTGATATGTGGCTTTGGCTCACTGGTTTTGGTGTTATTAGGTGCATTTTTCGGTGCTGTAGAATGCTGCTGTGAATTATTTCTAGAATTATTTCCTTGGGAATTTTGATTCTGAAAATTCTTCCTTTGGAATCCGGAATTTCCACTGAATCTGAAATTTTTCTTCTTCTGTTCAAAATTGTTGGGCTTATGATTTTTCCAATTGGACATACCCTCTCTCTTCCAATTTGTATCATAACAGAAAACTGCCTTTCTCATAGCCTCCTCTAATGTTTTAGGAATGTCATACTCAATTATTTCTTTAATGTTGAATGGTAAACAACTTAAGTACCTTTGAATTTTTGGTTTCTCTTCTATGAGGTATGGTACATATCTCAGTAAGTTCAGAAACGTACTGTTCATTTCCTTCATATTCATACTTCCCAACTTCAAATTGTAGAATTCTTTAGATTTTTCTTCGTAGTACTACTCAGATAGATACTTCTTTTTGAAATATCGTTTGAAAGCACTCCAGCTTACATCTTTATCTTTGATGCCCTTTACCCTTTTAATGTCTTGCCACCAGATATCCGCTTTTCCGGTCAAGTTATATATAGCCATCTTTTCCTTTAAGAACTATGAATAGTTGTAGATATGGAAGTATTTCTTCATCCCTGATATCCAAGCTTCAGCAGTCTCACCTTTCTCAGTTTCTCCATTGAAAGTTGGAGGTCTTATCTTCTTGAATTCTCCAGAAATCTGCTCATATTCTTTATGATTTTTCCTTCTTGGTTTGGAGTCTCCTTCACTGCTGTCACTGGTATAGTTACGCTTCCTTTTGCATTTTGCAATAGCATCTCCGGATGATGTTGAGCTGTCTTTTACTTCGCTGATTTTTATGTTCTGATTTTTATCAGTGTGAGGCATGTCCTCAACTTTGGAAATATCTTCATTGTTTTTCTCTTGTTTCTCTGTTTGGATGTGTTCAAACAACACTTGATTGCGTTGTTCTTGTGCTTGCAGAATCCTTTCATTATCTTGTTTCACACATTTGATTTCTACCTTTAATTCTTGAAAGTCATGTAACAATTCTGTTGAACTGCTATTTAATTCCCCGTGACCTTCCTCTACAAAGTGTTGTCCCGAACTGTGACTGTTTGGCTGAAATCTGTCACTTAAATGTTCAGCTGAGTTCTCCATACCTGTAACTGAAAAATAATTTATGATAACATAATAATAAAATTTTCAAGTTAGTATAATTTTCTGTTGTATATAAACATTTTCTTCTACGTGTTTTGGACCTCATTCAGGCCTAGAGTTTGAATATGTGCTCTGATACCACATGTAACATCCCGAATTTTCATAAAAATTTAAAATTTTTAATACTAGCAATAATAACTTAATTTAGGATAATTTATAACTGCGAAAAATAATAATTGTTGCTTGTACTATCATTAACTAATAGCTGTTAGTACTAATCATAATAAAATTATGTTATAATTAAAGCGACAGTGACAACTTAAATGCATTCATAACAACTATGATTATGATAGTTAAATGCACGAATAAATCAGACTTTTGATGCGACACTTTTCAATGCAATGATAAGTATGATTGATATAATAATGAAATGCCAGGTTAGATTGTGATATGATACTTTTTCTTTGAGATGATACTGACAGTTTGCTTCTTTGATGTCTAAGGGAGTCCTATGAGGGACCCCGAAGCTTACTTAGCTGTAACGCTAAAACATTGGACCTGTTCTATGTGCAGACGACAGGTAAGAAGTTTCATGATTGAAATAAATTCCAGATTCGTGTAAACTTCAATTCAACGTTGTAAATAAAAATAGCATGTTTAGAGATTGTTGCAACTATAAAAACGTACAGGTATGATTTGCATGCTTACACCTTTCCTTTCGAAGTTTCATCTTGTAACTTAGTAAACTCAACCTAGGTTAACTATTGAACAAGTATATTATTAGCAACATTGTTGATGTCGTCGTCATTGTACTAGCTGGTTGTAGTGATCGTTGTCTTGTCGTCGTCATTTAGAATGATAATACCAAAATGTATGTAATAGTTCTGAGCTTGTAAACTCTTGCAACCAATATTATTCAATATATATTATTGGATAACTATACGAAGTTTTGTAAATCAATTTTCCTATCTACCACTGTGCAATTCAAATCTTATGGTATAATGGAATTCTTACTTAAATACTATATAACAATTATGTGAATATTCAATAATGTGAAATAAATAAAAACAATAACTAAACCAAACATTATGTGGATTATAGTGCAATTAAGATTTGGACTATATATAATTGTGGTCCTATTTAAAAAAGACACAACATATCTCAAGTCTTTATGAATACAATAGTGTGACTATACCTGTTTTCGGTTTAATGTCAACATTTAACATATATCGGAGATGTTGCAATATATGCAAACGTTAGAATCATAACAATACTATACAAAGTGTTTTGCATTTTAATACAAACATTGTAATATATGGAAACGATAGCAATAAGGTGCAAACATTAGAATTATAACCATATATTTGCATATACGTTGTTAGTACTATGACGAATACGATATTTTAAAAATTGTTATGTTAACAAATGAGATTGTAATATTTACTATCACATTGAGGTACTGACAAGCATTAACTTGGGACTTGACAAGTCGCTGGTTCATAAATTTGGTGCCGGTCTCGAACTATGGCAGAGATCACTCAACGACCCTGCATTAAAACTTGGTACTACCTTCCTGCCGAATTGAATTTCCAAAGATCCATGTAGATATGAATGTCTCCATGCTTGCTGTCGTGCAAGGGTATTATGCCTTTGCATTGGTCGTTACTCACTTATACGATTGCCATGGTAGTAATGACAACCTGTGATGAAGAATGGAAATAAATGTTGATGCCATTGATACCAATGTTGACATAGCTGGCAATGTTGTAACCGTCGATGATTATGAGTCTAAGCCGTTAGATGACAACCCTAAATTTTACCATGTGTTTGGTTTTTGAACTGGAAAAGTTGTTTCATTGTGTTCTTGTTATGGCCTGTATGGCCAACAGGCTATTGAAAACATTGTTAACGGTCTTGGGTGAGGTTCGACCTCGAGACCTCCTCAAAGGGTTGAAAAAGCGGGGTTTCTTACTATAATGTTGATGTAGTTTTGGGAGTTTAAGCCTCTGGTTCAAAGGGTTGTAGTCTTAGCTTTATATTTTCTGAGAAATAGAGTGAGACAAAAGAAATCGCAGAGCTTGGATGAGGATAATGGCTCCCTGGTGTCGTTTGTGACAACGTTCTCGTCAAGTTATGAATGTAAGCATACTTCTGAAGAATGGGTGTTTCTTTTGTTGCACTTTCATTTTCGATTTAAAAGGTAACAGGTATCTAACTTCAAAACTATCATTTGTCAGTTGCAGGGTTGGAAAGAAACGGTTGAGTAATGTTTTGGCAAAGGTATCAACGTGCCTTATTACTAGTAAGCCTCGGGTCTTCCATAACTCTCATAGTGCTCTTGGACGGTGGTTGAAGTAGCTCAAAGGATGAGTAACAGGCTTGTCAAGACTCGTCGTTTTCTCTGTCGATGTTGATAGTTGAAGAACTTCCAAAACATGCTTTTTATTCAGTGACGCTACTCTTGTTTTTGTTTAAATGGTTCTTGGTTTCTATACTTTGAAATTTTATGATACCGACTAGAGCTGTGACTCGTTGATGCTTGAGAAGAAATGGGTTCTTTTAACCGTTGAGTAATGGCTTTAAACCCTGTAATCAATTTTGTTTGTGGAGACGTGTTGTAAACCTTCGTTCTGAAAATCCACGACTTCAATGGTTAAGTTTTGAAAAGAGCCGTGGGATCATTCACTATGTAAATGATACTTCTCTCTTCGGAAAATAAATTGGCATGCTAAAATATCTTGTGTAAATGTCTGTGTAAATCGACTTTATGCTGAAAGTTACTAAAATGTTTTTCAAGCTAGATTAGGGTTGAAGATTTTGTCAATGATGAGGGTTCTGTAGAAATAAGTGTTGAAGCGTCCTTCATTTTGAAAAATCAAATTATTAAATTGAAAACTTCTCCCACACTAAGTGTCAGACAGATCTGTAGTGAACAATTAAAGCTGTAGATTGAAAATCATTAAGTTATGAGCTAGGGTTTGTGGACATTGTTGTAGGTGCTAACTGTGTATAGTAAAATCGTGAACTAAATTATCTCTGTGTCTTCAAACTGGCAATAGGTCATAAACTCAATGATGTTTAAATGAATAGAAATCAATCTTTTGATAAATGAAATGTATAGGATTTTGTCTTGAATCGAAACCTGTGTAAAGAGTAATATTTCTATTTGTAGTACGATCATATCGAATACAAAGACTTAATTAGGGTGTGATGGCAAACAAGTTTTGTTCTGGAAATAAAACAATTTCAAACTGTTTATAATTTTAAGATGTGGATGTATGAGGTATGAAGTGTCGACAAAGTATAAAAAAAGTATCTTGCACTACAGATAGGAAATAGTCTTAGAAACCCTAAATGAAAATCAATGTGTCTTTAAACAAAAGAGAACTATATTATGATTGTGATGTATGGTTTCGTTAAGATAAATACATCCACTTAATTTGTAGCTATAGTATTGAATTGAAAAACATGATATCATATAAGGAGAGATGAAATCTATCTATTTCTTTTATGCATGGAAGGATAAGAATAATTTGATGCATCTACACATAATTTATACATTGTTTGTTTTTCGTGAAACTCTGATAAACACGTATATATATATTCATACCTACTTTCTGCTATATTTAACTATAATGCAGAAACTAGTTAACATATATATATATACAAAGAAATAATAGGGTTTATATTCTAGGAAACACTACAGTACTTATGATCTTCTAGATTTTATCAATGACTTCTATTACTGTTTAGTATAGAGCAGCATGATGAAAACAAACACAAACACTTTTATATCTATTCGATTCATTGGCAATTGCCCATCCTCTAATCTATTTTAATTTGCATATCTCTACTAGAGTACGATGCTCCCAAACAGCATGTGGAAAAATAGGGATATTGGTTTATCAATTTAACATTAAACTTAAACATTCAGACTTAAACATTTCTAGAGTTAGATTCTTTTTCGAAAGCAGGAAAAACATAAAGTACTAGCTAAACAGAACAGAATTATTTACTGAGAATAAGTTAAAAATTCTGTAGAACCTGAGAAAATCTGTAGGGAAAAAAACAGCCCAAGAAGACTGTTCCACCCAACCAAATTCCTGAAAATAGTCAAGCACTGTCTTAGGACCCCTGAGCCTATTCACTGAACCACCAGGAGGAATAAAATCAAGAATAAGGACTTCTCCTTGCTGTAGTAATAACTTCAGAATCCTCAATAGTTAGCAATCCAATAGATTTCACCAGCATCTCTGGTTCCTCTCAACAATAATGCAGACTTAATATCACAATCACCGCTAACCTCGCTATTCATATCTCTCTTGTGATCACCTGATTCACAAGAGGCAAATATTCTGCAGAAATATTGATTAAGAGCTGCCTGCCCAATTCAAATTTGCCTTTATAGGCTGCCCAGGACTTTTTTGATGTTACTGGGTCATTAAATGAGCTACCTGCTCACTCCCTCCACCTAGGGGATAATGCCCTATTTTAGGGGAAGTTGTCCCATAACCAACAGTTAGTGGTGTGATGCAACTACTGCCATGTGTCCCATACCTTCCAACAACTTCCATTCCTCCTAGTGGGTCAGTGAACACTCATTCAGCAGTCCTCTTGGGTCTTTGTTTCCTAATTTATTTATTTAAATAATAATATTCAGTAATTACGTTCATCCATGATCAAAATTGATCATAATTACAAAACTTTGTAATTTATATTAACATAAAGTATTTTTGCAAATAAAATAATAATTCTCATAAATTTTGGTAGGTAACATGCCCCTGCTGGTTCTGATCTTCCAGCTCATCCACAAGTCTTAAAACTTTATGGCTGCTACCCTCTTGATGTTCCTTTGTTGGGAAGTTGTGGAGGCGATGATTCCCTCCACATTTCCAACATTTCACTGGCTGCTTTATCTTTTCCTGCTCAATTTCCTTTGAGTCTTCCCACCTGGAACGTTTCTTTGTGGACTGATTGGATGAATGTCTCCTCATTGATCCATTGTCCTTTCCTCAGTTGATTGTTTCCAGAAATATTTTTACTTGTCTTTGTAGACAAACAGTGTCCTGCAAAACGTTATGGTTCATCTGATTCTGTTGCTTTTGTAGCTTGAGCAGTTCTCTGAGATTTTCTTGGGTCTTGGCGATTGTTTGAAGAAGAGTTTCAACCAAATCTATTAGTTTTTGGTTTGTTTCCATGGAAATGTACACAGATGACCACACTTTTATTACTAGCAATCACTTGCTTGTATCGGCTACAACCAATCGCTTCAATTTCTCGCCTGTGAAATACATCATTGCAATTTCTGTTAAGCCAAGCATAATATAAACATTAAGATCAGTCAATTCATTGCCCCATTGACATGTGTATTCCATGCTTTACCCATGAGACTCTCACGCTTTCCATGCTTTACCCATGAGACTCTCACGCTTTCCATGCTTTCCCAACATACACATAAATTCCTTCATGTTCATCCATTCATAGGAAATTCATTAATTCAGCATTCACAATTATTTAAAGCATTTAACACAATCATTTCAAGTCATGACATGCATCAAACCATTTTTTGTTCTTATAAATGCATCAATAAAAAAAGGAAAGAGAGAGCAGTAAGAGTTTTCTCCTCTTAGTCTTGTTCCATTATGGAACTCACACCACCACTGTGGTTTTCATGCTCCTATCCTCTTTTACTTCAACATGAATGTTTGACCTACCCTTCTTGGCTATGACACTTAGTGTCTATGGTCTATTCTAGACCTCTCAACCATGGAGTCCCTCCACATGGTTTGTCTACAACTCTTGGCTGCTAGGACCCACACTGTCCCACTGGAACCATCTTTCATTATTGTTTATGTTGAGCTCTTTAGGACGGTCGCATGTCCACATGCATCCCTAGGATGCCTTCATAGTACTTGCTTCCAATAATACCTATACTCAAACATTGAATCAATTCACATGTTTAGTTTATTTTCATAGGGTTTATCTCTAAACAAGAGTTTAGGAAATCATAACCAAATCATATACACATGTATATTGATAAGCAAGAAGCTGCAAGATAACCAAATACTTATATGTATTGTGCATTTTCTCTCTGGTCCACAGGGTCTTGCTTTGCTTTGCAATCCTTGGGATCGCCTATGGACTTGGATGTTCGGCCAACATGCAGGCTACTCCACAACATCAAATAATTAATGTCCAGCCAGTACACCTTCACACCGAATTGGAAGGAAACTTCACCACGACCATTTCTAGGTCAAGGATCTACTATGGAGCCATAGTCATATAGCATCCCTTTCATCAACACCTTCATAACATCCAAGTAACAAATGCCAAACTAGTGCACCGACTCAGTTTGTTAGGCATAGAACAAACCTTCATCAAAATCCCCACAACCTCCACAACATCCTTTCATACACATCAACCCTTCCACCACAACCCCTCACAACAACCTTTTACTTTGCTTCTTTAGTGTGCAACACCAAATTGCATCTGTTTAAGCTGATAACACAAGTAGTATAGGCAAACTCATCAGCGTTGTTGCTCTAAAATTGTAACCATAATTCATAGCATTCACCATCAAGTATTGAAACACCAGGAATTTATCCACTCCCTAGGGTGTATTCAATATTGAAAACCCTATCATGACCCGACATCGGGAAAGTGTGCACCCCTTTCCAATGTGATCCATGTAGGCCCTACTCATACTCAACCAGTATTCCATAATGAAAATGAAATCAAAACATGCTCTACATATTGACTCTAACAATTAGACATGCATATTCTTAGCTAGGGTCACAGAACACTTATCCATTTGCAAATGTAGTCTTTCTTCATTGATGAGGAATGGGGGTTCCTTCTCTGAGTTGATAGTCCCTCGGTTTTCCATTCCAACTCCTTTTAATGTTACATAACCCTCATATGTCTTACTGACATAATATTTACCATCTCACTCATATTGTTTACCAATCCTGCAGTGCAGATGGGACATTATCAAATATCCAATGGCATTTCACCCGAAACCCATTTGCAAGATATGGGATCTTTCCCATGAAGTTTGGCTTCTACAGGCCCTCTCTCATGGTCTTACTGCAATGTGTCTTCCTAGAACACTTACTAAATAGACAAATAGTCAGCAACATTTAACAATAAAATTCAAATCTGATTGTTTCATAACCAATCAATGGCACTAATAATTAAATTCAATATGAATTTGCAATTCTGTTTACTGTAGAAATCAATTTGCTTAGTCATGAGGCTATCCTCATATTGTTTGTCTCTTGTAAGTGGCACCACTCTTCCCTTTAGGATTTTATGCTTGCTAGAATAACATGAACATCCACTTACAACACATCCTCCTGACACAATTCTATGCAAGCCAATGATGATTAGCAATTATCAACAAATTCTCAAATCTGAAATCTACAAGTCCAAATTGACAATCTGTTCTGCACAAAAACTATTTTCACAGCCATGAGATCCTCCTCATGAGGTTTGGCTCTTTCACGTGGTAGATTCCAGCCTTCATCATGGACCTACCCACCTTGCCATGCCCAAAACAATCTACCTGAAATCTAAAACTTCAATCAGCCAAACACTTTGTAAGTCTCTATGCATATAATATTTCATTGTTGCAACAGTCACTGAAGCATTTTTCAGAATTTTAACACTCCAGAATTCAAACACTTCCAGCTGTTAACATATCAATATCACCAAAACTCATTTACTTCATGTGGATCATTATCATACTAAAATTGCAAGGTACAACCACATCATTCATGCAATTTAAATGAAACTTTAGATACTCGTTACTTCTCAGTCATATGATTCATACAACTCTGCCCTTCCATAGAGCATTTCGACAGCCCATCGATCATGACTACCTTCTTCATGCATTTACTATTTTGCATTCATAGCAGCTTATAAAATGATCCTAGAATTATCATCAATTCATTATTCAATCCATTATTTAGTTTGCAATAACAAATACACCCTCCCCATGCATTCATGCAATGCATCACAACATGTGCACCCACACTCATGCATGAACATTTACAACATTTTCCTTATCTTTTAATGTGCATTCACTCAATGCAACCACAAGATTTATAAATCATCCTAATGCATATATCCACTCAATTCTACCTTTCCTTGGCTCTTGAATATTATGCATTCAAACATATTATGGCCTAATCATGACTATCTCATATAACATGCATTACCATAATCAGGATCACCAGTCCTCGCTTGCTTTGGTTATTAGGCTCATAATCGACATACACATGGAATGATCTATTTTTATATGAATGTAGTCTGAATTTCTAAACAGTCACATGGTATGAGACCTCTTGCCTTCACAACTCCATGCTCCACCACACTATGGCAATATGGCATACACATGAATTCACTCAACCTTATATGCATACCATTTTATGATTACTAAATATGGTTCAAGGGATTCTTACCCGATCCCCTCTCAACAATTATGAAACGATGATAATTAAACCATTACCTGTATGGGTCCCATTTACACCTTTGATGTTACTTGATCAATTGGTTTCTCAAAGAGGATTACAGAATTCTTCCACCAACCTCGACTTGATCATGGATTTGCTGCCCTAACATTTCCTTCATAATGTTGTTGGCCACATGCAACAACATCATAAACATATTTAGCCAAGCTTCGGTTGTCTTTGGTCCTACAAAAAATACCAACATCAATAGTGATTATCAGCCACAATATTTTCCATTAGTGGTTCATTGCATATGTAGAACCTTACTACTTTTACCAATATGTAATATCATATGTGTGCACAAACATCTGCTCATGCACTGTGCAATGTTTATTAATATGCCAACCAATGCATATCCATGCCATCCACCTATTCTATTGTATTTTAGCATTCCCATGCCATAAATTTTCTATACATCAAGCTCATAAAATATAAATATAGTTTGCAAGATAGGGTTTAAGGAATTCTCCCTTTCCAATCCCTCATCATAGCATGGAATTCCTCTTCCACATCACAACTGGTCTGATTTCATGTCCTCTAGCAAATACACAAGGAATCATTAGATATGATTTTATCACCAAGCATCAATTCAATACATATACTCATGCATAATATTCCAACCTGCTACTTTCCAGGCATGCAATTCTAGAAATTGCCCATATTGACAACAATTTGGTCAAAACAACCACTGGCGCTTTTCTACTCTAAATATCTATGATGTATGATAACCTCATTCAAATTCTGGTGATGAACCACTGTTCCCTGCTGGATATTATTTCCAATTCCTATCCGCGTGCTTCATTCTGACTTCGGGTGTGGAAATTACATTACTTCAAAAATGACAATTTTAACCAAAATTCTGCACTTTTACATAGTTGCAAAATATCCTGAAGTGCCAACTTCAGCGACATGTAGAAGAAAATCTAGAAGGAATCAGGAAAACGTTTCTACTGGGAGAAGTTATTCCATACAATAAGGAACACTCAACAACTTGCGTATCTCTATTCTGATGTACCATTCATCTTCTATAAAATTTTGGGTTTGACTAGTTTTCACTTTTAACATTTTCCAAAATTCCAAAATTTGGGGTAAAAAATGGCTATTTCCCAAACGGTGCATTTCTGGAAAATCTCTGTCTAATGTGAATTGTCTGTTTTAATGAGAATATGAAATGTTGAGTTCAGTAAATTTCTCGAATCCTTCATCTAAGGTCTCTTTCATCCACTGCAAGCTTTTCAAAATCTCAAAAAAGTGGCTCGAAATAGTGCTTTTTGGCCTTCTTACTCACCCGGACTCCACATCCTTTGGATTTTGGCTCCAACATTCCAAACTTAACATCGTGCCTGCTCCATGACCACTCCATATCAGTTTCAACTCAATCCAACCTTCTGTCAAGCGTCGAGACACTAATTTATACAAGTCATTAATTCAAATTTTATGTCAAATTGGATCATAATGAGCTCGGTATCTTCACTGGTTCATTCACGACCTTCGTTAATGGCCTCAGAACACCACTAAACTCATCCAATTATGATCCTGCATGCTCCTGCAATCCAAAAATCAAATTTTACGATTTATACTTTTTTTGTTTTCCCGCAATCCGTAGGTTCCACAATCTCGCAATTCATACTGCGGGTGCGGAAATGCTAATTTTCCAACCCAAGACTACTCCATCCCTCAATCCCACAACCCGCAATCTGCATTCCCGCAATTCCGCAATTGCGGGTGCGGAAAGCAAAGTCGCACTCAAGAAAATTTTCCATTTTTGCAATCCCGCAATTCTGCAATTGCGGGTGCGGAAAGCCAAGTCGCGAATACGGAAATTTACAATTTCCACAATCCCGCAACCCGCAATTCCGCAATTGCAGCTTCGGAGTTGTGGATATCCAAAACTCAAATCTGAAACTTTAACATTTATGCAATCCTGCAATCCCCAATTGCGGGTTCGGAATTGCGGAATGCCAAAATGCAAGTTATCAAAAGTTACATTTCCGCAATCCGCAAATGCGGAAACACGTTTGTTCCTGCAACTTGAGGGGCTCGTAACTCCCTTGTCCCTTAACCAAATCAGGTGAGTCTAGTATAGTTGGAAAGATATTGGTGATATCTATGCAATGGTGTGATCCCCTATCCCACTTGAGAACTCTGATTTTTCCATTTTTCCAAATCAAAATGATGCCACAAACTTCACCAATACCACGTTAAAACATTTTGGTATATTCCTGTAACTCATAATTTGGCCCAAGCAGCCCCAGTGCTGCAACATGGGTTCTGATACCACTCTGTCACGTCCCCTTCCATCCATCCAGTGCAAGGGAGGAAACATGACCGAACATACCGGGGCTTATTTGACAATCTCAAACCCATTCATCCAACTATCAAATGCATAAATAATTAAAAAATCATGTGTGCAGACCATTCTTAATAAACACAGTGGAATTAAAACATATTAACACACACACAAACTGGAATGCATCAGCATACCTATCCCAAGCAGATGATGAATCTGAATACAAGGAATCAATCCCATTCTGATGCTATGCAGAAACTTAATGTCAACCATATTAAGATAATCCTTTCGTTTCATCAACACAAATAATTAACCTTCAGAACATAACACATTGCATAATACAGAATGATCATAATTTAACCACACGGAATACTATCTTGAATTTAATTGTCCAAACAACTGGCTATGTGAGAGCAACGTTCCACCCAACCATAGGTCTCTATCCAACCTGTATTCTTTAAGCTAGGAGACTACCCCTGAGCTGGGTTGTGTATCCACTAAGGAGGAACTAGATAGGCTCACTCACAGCCATGGTTTCACTCAACAACCCACTCCCAACACAAGGAAGATCCCCTTCTCTGTTGCACAGTCCTTAAGGTGCCCCTTCCATCCAGTGTTCTTCAGGGTGATAATAGAAAGGTCCAAGCTACTAAATCCCTTGATATTCTAGTCTTCACTTGTGTTAGCGCAATGCCAGTCGACAGGGGTTCCGCTCACTATTGAAACATACCGCAGTCTCTCTGGCCATTGACCCGGACAGGTTTTATCCCACCCAACAACACCTGTAGAGCAGATGAGGTCTCACCCGAGGCGTCCAGGAAGAGCAGACGGAACCATGTTTCCGCCAAATGAAGGAGGATGGTTGCGGCTATAATACTTAAACTTATTGCATAACTGGGACAGAGATTTCTAAGCATTGAACATGGTATTTAAAGCAATATTCAACCAAGACATTCATCATTGCAATGACAGTAATTGTAAAACAAGTATCACATCAAAGAAGCATGACATTATTTGTATAGTGCAACATCACATTACCATAACTGAACAGATTGAACACAGAGATTGTACCAAAATAGCTTCATCATATTATCATTGTTGACCCAAATACAATGTCTCTGCAAAAATTAGATCTCCGCAATGACTCTTGACATCAAAACATACCCGAAAGACATACAACCAACAATAGAGCTTTGCATAATATCTTCAACATTTGTTTATGATGCCCCTTCAACATTTACAATTCTTATCTATATATAAGCTTCTGCCTTACAACTCTTGTCCACTTTCTAACAACTTGTTAACCGACACAATGGAAAAATGACTCAATACCTAACTGACCTAGTCCAAAAATGACCAAAAACCCACATTCTGCGGTATAACTGACTCAACAATACATAATATGTGGTTCAAACGACCCAAAACCCGTAATCCACGGTACAATTGACCCACACATGCATACAATAATCTTCCGCTTGTCGCCTTTCGTGCCATCTTCTGCCTTGTCACAGTATTGGAGGTGTTGCGATAACACTTTACCAAACAACCTGTGAACAACTGGGTTGATCAAGCAATTCCAGCCTTTGTTCTATCATTCACCCGTGGAATTTCTCCATTCGGTGATCAAATAACTCAATCCCGTAATTGGGCTTCCAGGCTATAAAATTGGGGTTTTCCTATGGATTTCTGGGCATCTAACACTCTCAAATTCACCCCAAGGTTCATGCATATGGATCCCCCATCGGATTTTACTCTCAATACCAAATTCTGGGCGTTTATGGCTCTTCAAAACATGGGTTCTTTCACAGTTGCGATTTTTGGTTTTCCTCACTGCTGGGCATGTGTAATGGATGAAAACTGATGCTGGCATCATCAACGATGGAATGAGAATGAAGAAAAATGAATTCCCATTAGGTAGAGTGACTTGTGGGTCAAGGAAACATACGAATTTCTGGGCTGTCCATGCTCCATTGAAGCCATTGACTGATTTCTTTAACAACTTTCTTACACAAAATTAAATGTCAGCAAGGAAAGTCAAATGGGTTCTCAAGATGACATTTGGAAGCCTATAGTTCAATCCCACAATTCCCTGACCACTCCCTAGTGGAATACACATGGCCCCTTCTCATTAGTTGCTTCCATCGCCAGTTTTTGTATTTTATTGCATGATTTTTATTTACATCATTTTTACAATGTTCCATGGCTAAATAGCATATGGATGACATAATATCTAATACTTGCATTTTTAAATAAAACTCAAGCATCCACTAGCAAGGCCTTGGACTTGAGCTCCACGCTAGGAAAACATACATCACATGTATACAATATTTACATTAAAAGCTAATATATCCTAAGGATCAAAATGGGGTATTACATTATAAAATGGTCACTAACCCTAATCTAGAAGATGAAAAGTGTCTCCCTACTTTAACTAGTTCGAAGAAGAAAATTAATATAGGCAAGATAAGAATGAATTCTCATGAGCTTCATAGTGAAACAGGGTGTTGGACAATAGCTAAAACACCATAGGTGAAAATGATTTGCCATCTTTGTGACACTACATGAGTGTTGAGGATGAAAGTCACTTTCTCTTAGAATACCTTGTGTATACTCATATTAGATCACAGTTCCATAAACCAGGATACAATACATACCTTCCTAACCTTCTAACTTGTAACAACTACAATGAAGTAGCAAAGAAGAGTAAAGTAATCACATCTCGATCTTGAGATTTCATTCCCTAGGAAAAAAATTCCACGAAACTCTCATGTAAGCATGATGTCGTAGGAAGAATCTTTACAATTCCCTCCCTAGTAGTGATAACTGCCAACATCACCCACGATCCTAGGCATAACTATATGCACGAAATATGAATTACCTTCCAACATCACCTATGTCCCCGCGAGTGATATTTGGGAAAGGCTAGGTATCACCCATGTTTTTCAAGGGTCAACTATAGTCTCGTCATGTCTCCCTAACACCTCATCCAAAGAATGTTAACTAGCGATTTTATATGATATTGTTGAGTTATTGTATTGGTTAAATTTATTTTAATAATGGTCATGTGTTCATTTTTTTTATTAATATTAAAGTGATTTTTTTGTTGTTATGGATAGAATTTGTATTAGAGAAGGTTGTGGTTAGACCAAACAATGTTGTAATACAAATGTTTTACAAATTGGTGATAGCCTTAAATAAAAAATAGGCATATCCAAGTTGATATTCATATTATTTCCCTCCATCACTCCTCGCCATATAGTTATGGCAAGTGTATTGTTATACATATTATGATAATAATAAAACTACACAACAAAGGGCCTAGATCAAGTAACTATTATCTTCTTTTCTTCGTATATATTTAGATTTTTAATTTTCATCAACGAATGATTAACCACTAAATAATTTTTCGCTAAAAGTGCCATGATAATTTTATTTTTATTTTTATGAATATCTAACCATTCTTTACTCACATCAATAAAGGATTGAAGAATCATTATATTTATTCCCCTTCTCACTTTTCTTTCAAAGTGCACTATAAACTTAGGGGTCATGTGTTTTTTTTCCATTAATTGGGATTCTTCCTTCCCCACATCCCTAAGGATGGTCCACTCATAGCCAATCCTCTTACCTTCGAATTCTTACCGAGCCAACATTTAGCTCTAGATTTATGGAAACTTCTTTTGTTTGAATTGATATTACCAAGATGTCTAATTGTTACCAAGAAATTATCAAATATTAAACAAGATTCTATATATTGTAACTTTAGTGTCGCCAATTGATATTATTTTAAGATCAATTTGGTTATAACGCCTATCGCTCTAGCTAATTTTCCATCCTTTCCAAATGTTATCTCTATTTTCTGCATTGTAGTGCCAAGTGGAATATTATTTTGGTGAATAAAAGCCTTTCCCTATTTTGGTGAATAAAAGCCTTTCCCAAACGGTAGAAGCCTCTCTCAAGAAATATAAGTTTTTGGATGTATATGACATGATATTCATTTACATACATATATATATATTAGTAAATATAACTAGATAAAAAAAGGAAATATATTGTATTATTTATGTAAAATTTAGAATGAATAACTTTATTAAATTACGCTAATATTTTTATATATTATGGATAATGCAGGAGGAATATTAAATAAAATCCTCTCTTTGTACTTATTTTCATCCCAATCTTTACTGTTTTTTTTGGAATTATTACCATTTACCAACTTCAAATCTTCCTCTCACCATTAGATAAAATGTGAGTAACTTGTATTTTTTTAGGGTGCCCCTATCCCATTTTGTTCATGCTTCATAAAGATAATTTTGTGATATTCAATATGAACACTTTTTGGATCTATTCACCTGCTTTCATTATCCTTAGTTTTCTTTCTAGGTAGATCTCATAAAAGTGTTCTAGTTGGATTAATGATAAATTTATATGTTTTTTTATTAACCTAATTAATTATTTTAGTTGGATCAATGATAAATTTATATTTTTTTTTATTAACCCAATCAATTATTTTTAAAAATGTGAAAGAATAATCAAACTACACTCAAAGTAGGAAATTTGATATTGATATAGGAACTTTGGGTAAAAAATAATAGTACCTCAAATCATGACCCTTCTCAAATCCATAATATACATCTTATCATTTTTTTTCTGTAGACCTTGAAATTGCATGCACTTATATTATGTTCATATTCTATGCTTTCAATTTCTCTCAATATGCATTCCTTATCCCATTGAAAATAAATTTGACAAAAATGGTCGTGACTCCTTACCCTATGACTTTCTGTAGTAATTCCTCTTGCATTGTGACCTTCCCTGTAATGATGTCGCTATAATAATCCCTCTTTCACTGTGACGTTCCCCATAATGATGTTGTCAAGAGTTCAATTTCTTCTATGGGTTAAATTGTATTGTTACATCAAAACCTTATATAGATTTATTATGTGTGCAAAAAGTTAAAATTTTATGTAAATTCATGGCAATTTAGTTTCAATTTTGAGATATTATTTTTTTGAGAATAATGGAATAGAATCATGAGATTTAAGTGAAATAATCATAAGTTTACAATGTATTGGATGTCCTATTATTGGTCATCTCTTTTTTCATTGTTCATGGATGTAATAATTGTTTATAGTTACTAGCATAGATCCATCTTAAACTAATATCTATCAAGCACCTAGAGGGATCCAATTTCTTGAGGTGTATTTCTTTTTTTAAAAATAAACTTAAGAAATTTGATCGTTCATATCATATAAAAATCTTGATTTTTTTATTTTGTATTCACATCTTAGATTATATTCAATAAATTTGAATTGTGTTAATTTTGGTTTTATATTATTATTTTTATATATTTATTATATATATAAAAGTTAAATTTTTTAATATACAAAAATATTTTAGAATATAAAAAATTAAATCAATATTTTTTTGTAAAATAGAATATAAAAAATTAAACTAACATCTATTGTGTCAACTATTTTTAAAATCAAATCTTTTGAAATACACAGATTAGTTTAAAGTGCCGAAAAATAATTACAAAACACTTTTGAAATACAAACATTAGTTTAAAGTGCAAATTTTTTTTTTTTTTTTTTTGTCTACGTTTCTTTTTGAATGAGTCATTGGAACCTCAAGATCTTTTCTAAATTGTCATGAAGGGTTATTATTACTTCTTATTATTAGTCAAATTATTTTGAATCATTTTTATAGTGTTTAGTTATTATTTAATAATATGAAATAAAATAATTTGTTTTATTATCTATATAAATTTATTATATCTTTATAAATATCAATTATTTGGAAGTGCAAATTTTTAAAAAATGTAAAGATCTCAAGTTAAGATTAATTTATACAAATATTTTATAAATAATAAATACTCTTCAATAATAAATAGCTTTTATATATATATATATATTTTAAATTTAATTACAACCAACATTATAATTTTTTTAAAGTATCATGTCAACTCTGAATTAGACATAGATGAAACTACACTTAAAATTAGAATTTTTTTTAAGTATCATGTCAACTCTGAATTGGACATGGATGAAACTACACTTCTACCCATAGTGAACTCAGAAAACCCCCATTCCGAGGCAAACATAGATAATTAATAGGTTATAAATGTGGATAATTCTATTTCTTATAACAAGAACTTGCTCATTGGATAGCGTCATTAAATATCCAACGTTAATAACGAAATTGACAAGCATTGAAAACGTTATATGTTTTGATGGATTCCTAATCAGGCTTAACTCCCAACTTCCAAGCAGCAGTTTGTGAAGGAAAGATAGCGATTGCCAATTATGATAGGCGTTAAGTCCACTAATTCTATGGTTATATTAATGGACATTAAAAACTTGGTACATCTATTATCATTTATCATCATCATTTTTTTATTTTCAATATTTATAGTTATTTATTTTTATATTTATAAGTGTTTATATTTTAGAATTTGGAGTGTATTAGCATTTATGTTTTTTCTAAATTGTAGGAAGATGAAACAAGTATACTGTCCAGATTGATTTTATGATAGTAATTCAAAATTTAAAATTAACAATTATAAAAGAAAAAAAAATACAAAAAAAACTGATAATTGATGCATGCATAACAGATAGAAAATGCACAGATAATTCTTAACTAATGCATAGATAAAAAGCTTCTTTACAAATAACAAATAACTTATTATTTATTTGTAACACTTAACTTATGACCTATCCATAACTACCACAAATTAAGTGACTCTGCTAATTAATATGGTTATTGTATATATTGTATCTCACTCTTTTCGTTTTCTACTTCAGAAAATAGTCTTGAAATTGTAGACTTCTGGTAAACCTATGATATGGCAACTATTTCATGGTTTCTGTGTTGTTTTTTACTTTGATCATATGTCCACAATATGAAATTAAGGTAACGACACACGTTGGCTCAGCCTCCAACACCCACTGAACACAATTATAAAATTAAAGGCTCGTCAAAATGAATGCGTGAAGAGAAGCTTTTGTATGCCGCCTAAATATTATCGCTGCGTGATTACACTTCATTTATGTTTATAAGTAACAACAGAGTTCACTGATAGATTAAGAAGGAAGTTATAAAATCAGATCAAAGTGCAAGTTCGTTGTAGTAGAGAGATACTGTTGTGTCATTGATTTGATATTAGTGTATGCACTGAAACCCCATCCATGGCCAATATACTTCGTTCAGATAAAGCTCCTTTCTCCTCATTCTTTCATGGGGTCGTAACCTTTATTATCAACTTTTATATTTCTCATCATTCTACCCACATTGTCGGCCATGTCGGACAGGCCAGTTTGGTTGGTCCTATAGGGTTCCTTTAAAGCTTAGTGGTGAAAGGAAAATCAGTTGCATAAAGTTTAATCATATAGAAACTATATGAACTCCTCATCATTCAAAATTATGTTTTTCTGGCTGGGGCTAGGAAGGTATTTTGACTGTAAAATGTTTTCTTAAATTTGACTAATTGATCTCGGCAATAAATTTGACGAAGTTCCTCTAAAGATTATGGTCAAAAGCAAACCATTATAATTGATGTTCGTATAGAACCTATATATGAGTCGTAAAATGAAACCTATTTGCATCTCTTTACAGTGGCCATTGAACGCTTTCCAAAGCTTTGATTAGTGCAGCTACTCATTTGAGGACTTTTTGTCTAGGTTTTCCTTCTCTATCTTTCAATGCCTGCACTAAGTTCTTGAAGAGAGGATTTTTCTTAATGTAATCATTTTGCTGCTTCTGGTATTCATCACAGAATTATATGAAACGTATGAATTGGATTGATAAGTATAAAAGTTCTTCAACAATGTGTTGTTTTATTAATGTAGAGTAGAATAGCGTAATCTGTAAATTGTCATTTATCATTTAATTGAATTTGTTTAAAGATGAGGTGTTTTTCATTTTTAATATTTAAAGCAAGTTTATGAGAATCAAGTTTTGTTTTTAGATTAATATTAATAATGACTTTATGACTGGCTTTGTAGCAAATTTTTTATTAGCATAAATATGTTATGCCTCATCCACTGAATCACAATTCAGTGAAAATTAAAGTAATGTCATGAATATTGTCTTCAATGTCAATAAAAATGATTATGGTAGGTATTGTTGATGCAACTATTAAAATGAGTGCTTTGTTTGATGAGAATATTTATGATTTTGTTTTAAGAAAACTTGATCTGTTTTTGAGAGAGAATTTTTTAGAAAAGTATAGGAAATGGTAAGGATTTTGGACTTCCTTGAGTAGATCAACAAGATTAAATCTGATGTAACAAGTGTACCGTGGAGATTCATTTCATGGTGGTCGTATCTTGTTATGCTCAACTGCATTGTGATTAAGATTTAAATAAGATTTAGTTAAGTTGTTGTTAGGAAAAGGTGTATGTTTATTAAATAGTTTTGGTGTTTAGATACTATCTGAGATTTTGGACTTCCTTGACTAGATCAACAAGATTAACTCGAGTGTAACAAGTGTAACGTGGAGATTCATTTCATGGTCGTCGTATCTTGTTATGCGCCTCAAATGCATGGTGATTAATATTTAAATAAGATATAGTTAAGTTCTTGTTAAGAAAATGGGTATGTTTATTAAATAGTATTTCTTTTTATGTTTATATTAATTAGTTTAATGTTTATATGTTACTTGAATGTTTATATTAATTAGTTTAATGTTTAGTTTTTGTTTAACAACCAGTCATATCAACAAAACTAAGTTGTTGGCTATGCCTATCGATATTCACAAGCCAGTGAATTTATAAATTTTATTGTTTTTAAAACAATAAAATAGAATTATCAATTTTACATAAAATAATAATACATTTACAATATAGTATATCTAATCCTATCACTAACCCTCTCTTTACTCTTTAAGAGGCAATAACTATTCATATCGATCACTTTAACATTGAAGAAATGCTTAATCTATTTCTTTGTATCTTTATTTTGTTTGATTCTAAATAGATCCTTACAATTATATATTTCCCATATAATCTTCTTCTTTTTATGTTTTCTTCCTTTTAACTAATGTTTAAAATTTTCCTTTTAAGTCTAACACTTGTTGAATCTATTTCCATAAGTGCAGATAAATAGTATAGTGCATCATTTAATTGAACAATACCAAACCTTTCAATAAAATGGGATGTTTGTTATTATTCATTTTATGTTTTGTTCCTTTCACCTTTTTTCTCCATAATGCTTGTAAGTAAGGTTTACAAATTTCCCTTATGTCTAACATTTGTTGAATCTATTTCCATAAGTGATTGCACCAAGTGAAACGAGGTGCTCTACAGTCAAATATGGGGGAGATGTTCTAACGTGTATGTAGCCTTATATCTAATAAAACGTAAAAAATAATAATTAAAAAAAATCATGTCGGCTCATAAAATAAAAAATTATGGAAAGTATTTTAAAAAAATCCATGCTCATTCATAAAATAAAATATTATGAAAAGTAATTAACAAATAAATGTTCGTTTATAAAATAAAAACTTAAAACTTAAACCTAGATCTATAAATCAAGAAAGATCAAATTTATTAAGTTTAAATTTAGAAAAAAAAATACACCTCAAGAAATTGGATCCCTTTCAGTGCTTGATAGATACCGGTTTATGATGAAGATAGTATAGTGCATTGCTTAATTAAACAATACCAAACTTTTGAATAAAATGCAATGTTTATTATTATTCATATGTTTGTTTTTATTATTGATGCTTCTCCTCATTCCATAAAAAAAATGGATATGTGTAATTCACATGCATTCAACAATAATTGAATTTATATAACTTGGTAATTATGAATTGGTCATTTTAATCATATGAACGAGGAGTTACAATTTGAATAGAGAAGCCCATACAGGTGTTATGTTACCCTTGTTATATCGGCTTAATGAACAGGATAGTACTAATACCATTAGATCTGCTAGTTACCTATTATAAGGTATGGTCTTACTTCACAGCTTTCATATAATAAAAGTATCCAAGTTTAATAGCGCAGCAGCCCCCCGTCCATTTGAGTAGGCCCAGTCGAGTATCCAAGTAGTTTAGTATCCCAAGCGAGTATCCAAGCGAGTATCCCAGCCCTTGCACCTACCTTTCCATCCTAATTGGGTAATATATTACCCGCCATTTACAATAAATTACCCGCCATGATTAAAGCAACCATCATCAATGAAATCATAAATACATAAACATATACCATCGATATCTATCGATCATAAAGCATCTCGTATATATTACAATCCACCCGATCTATTATATAATATTCGGGTAATCGTAAGTTATATGATTTAGACTTTTTTTTCTATCCAAATTTTTCATTCTTGATGTTTATCATTTTCATTTTATGATATTGTTTAATTTTTTTTTACATTGATGTGTTTATATTTTAGAATTTGGGATGGATTACCATCTATGTTTTTCCTAGAATGCATGATGATGAGACAAGTGTATGATTTTATGACACTCATTCAAAATTTGAAATTAATAATTCATAAAAGAAAAGAAAAATATCAAAAATAACTTGTAATTGATTCATGGATAAGTGGTAACTAATGCATGGATAACTCTTAACTAAAGCATCATGAATAAAAGGCTTTCTCTCAAACAACAAGTAACAAATAACCTATTACTTATTTGTAACACTTAACTTATGGCCTATTGATGTTCACTAACCACAAGTTAAATAACTGTAGTAATTATATAAAACTTAACTTTTATCTTTAATATAACATTTATTATACTAACTCTATTTTGTATTAAATGAAGTGAAATGGTGACCAACCTAACCTTTACATTTTATATTAGCCTTGTATTTATCATATATCCACAAATCGAATATTTTAAGATACCAACCATTTTTCACAGAAATAAACCTTTATGCATAGATGATCATCTATCATCAATAAATGGATATATTCTTGGATAATTCTAATGTCTCCTAACAATCACATGGCCATTGGACTCGCTTGATTGGACAGCGTCATTAAATGTCAAATATCCAACGTTAATAACTCAATTGAAAAAGATTGAAAACGTAATATGTTTCGAGTGATTCCTAATCGGGCACGCAATAGCTTTATTAATTAGGAAACATCAACGATGGACAATAATGATGATGAAAGTCTTTAATTGAATCACTAATTCAATAATTCATATATAATTTCATCGTTATAATGGACCTTGCATATTGCGAAAAATCCAGTAAAAACTATAACGTGACTTTTTCTCAAAAGTCCGGTACATCCATCACTATTTATCTTTATCGTTGCTGTATATGTTAATGTCTCGCTCTTTTCTCCACTCAGATTTCTCGTTTTCTACTTCAGAAAATAGAGTTGGAATTGTAGACTGCGGGGAAAGCTCTGATATGACAGCTATTTCATGCTTTCTGTGTTGTTTTCTTCTTTAATCATATGTCGATGAACGACATACGTTGGCCCAGCCTCCAACTCCCACTCAGCAAAATTATAAAGACTCATCAAAATGATTGCGTACAGAGAAGCTTTTGAATGCCGCCTAAATATTATCGCTGCATGATTGCACATCATATAAATATGTATAATATCAGTAACAACAGAGTTCACTGATAGATAAAGAAGCAAGTCATAACATTAGATCAAAGTGCAAATTTGTTGTACTAATGATGTCTTGCTGATAGAGAGATCTTGCTTTCTCATTGATTGAATGCTACTGAAATATACTTTGTTCAAATAAAGCTCCTTTCTTCTAATTCTTTCATGGGGTCGTAGTATTTATTATCAGCTGTCATGGGGTAGTAGCCTTTATTATCAACTGTTATATTTCTCATCATTCAACCCACATCATCGGCCAGGCCAGGGATGTTGGTTCTGTACAGTTCCTCTAATCTTCAAAAGCATTTATATATCTCATAAATATATTTGACAATGTACCTCTAAAGCTTAGGACTCAAAAGCAGGCCAGAATTGGTGATAGCTCAGTGGTAATAAGCAACCCATTTACATATGTTTACAGTCGCACTTGTGCTCATTGCCCTTTTTTCCAACCTTTTGGACTTTGCTTAATATAATTATGATTTATTGACTTTTATAAGCTTTTGGACTTTGCTTAATATAATTATAGCTTATTGACTTATTGTTGTGATGTATATGTTATGAAATAGAAAATTATATGAAAATATTTTATTAAGTTGGAATAGAAAAGTATATGAAAGCATTATATTAAGTTGAATAGTAATTATAGTTTGAATCGTAGTTATAATTTGAGTAAGTTTAATGGTTAATAACATATATTTTTTTTATAAAATCTTATTTTAAAAAAAGGAGACTATAATTTAATTTAATTTTTTAGATATTTTAATTTTATTTGAAACAAAAATAATTATTATTATTTTTAAATTGTAATTATTTAAAATTGATATTTTTTTTTAAGTTAATATTTAGATTTGAATTTGTGACTTTTCATTTATAATTTTTTCATTTTCTCATTACAAACTGCTCTACTTCCAATGAGCTATTAAAATTGATATTGTTGATTATAATTATTCATTTGAAAATAATTTATGACTTTTCATTTATAATTTCTTATCTCATTTCCTCATTACCATTTACTCTATTTCCAATAAGTTATTAAAATTGACATTATTAATCAAATAAATAAACTTTAATATGCATTAATATAATTTTCACTATAACAATTATTAGCATAACTATGTTATGCTTTTGATAACTAAATTACAACTTAGTGAAAAATAAGGTGCGGTTTTGAATTTTGTCACTAACATCAGTCGATTATGTTGGAGAATAGGCAATGTTTATCATTTAGAATGAATAATGGGTATTGGTAATGTCTTGGGTATTGGTAATGTGTGGTGTGTTGTATAAATTTATGTGGATTTATTAGGTATATGAAAGAATTTTCTATAAATATGATTATTATTTATATTTAATTAATAAATGTTAAAAAATTATAAGTATAATTAATTTTTAAAATGTTTATTTTAAAATATAAATAGATTTGAAAAACTATTTTTTATTATTATATATATTTTTATGGCTATTATTATTATCTTTTTTAAATAGTTTGAAATATAAATGCTATTATATTAAATATATATGGCTTTTTAAATAATAATATTAAAAATTATGATTAAAATTTTTGAATGAAAATAAGACAAATATTGTTTTCTTAAAATGATATTATCATTTATAATAAAAAATATAATATAATTTTATCATAAATAATAAAAAATAAAATATTTTTTCTCATTATTATTCAAAAAAACTTTTATTTTTCAAATGTTAAAAGCATACTCAAAATGGATTCTTTATTTTAAAATTTAAAGTAAAATTAAGTATTGAAAAATTTAAGGAAAAATTATTATTTTTGTTCATAACCTTTTATGAAATTGATGTTGGTATTTTTTAATAGAAATTTTTTTTATGATGATGATGATGATGATTAACGTCCAGTGAGATCAACTTTGGTCTATCAGACTGTAAGAAGGTTATTACTCGGTTTGCTTTAAACTTTTGTTCCTATGTTCAAAAAGCTTAGAAACAAGCTTTCCAAGATCACTATAGTTTTGGCATGTCATGAGGTTAGAAGGGTTTGTATTTTAGCAAATACTATGAAACTTGTATCTAATGTGGGTGTAAGCAGGACACTCTAAGAGAAAGTGATTTTCATCCTCGAGTCTCATAGACTCACAAAGATGACAAACCATTTCGTCCCACAGAGTTTTGGGAATAGACCAATACCCTGTTTCGCTATGGAGCTCATGAGAGTCTGTTCTAATCTTGGCTATGCTCATTTTATTCTTTGAACTAGTTACTATCAAGATATAATTTTGATCTTCCAAATTAGGGTTAATGACCTCCTTATATAATCTTAGTTTTCTCTTAATCGCTAAATTTTCCTTGCACCACAATTTCTCTTTAAACTTAGAAGAAATAATATGTTTGACATTATCGATATTATGCAAAGTGACATTTTAATCAATGCCCCAATGGTCTAACCAAGCCATCGTATGTTTACACCAACTTTGCTTGAGGCGTAATTGGTTTTGACTTGAATTTAAAGCAATTTTAGGAAGTCTCTTATTTTCCATGTTATTTATCTTGTGATTGTACATGAGGTACCTAGTCATAGCCATGCTCTCGATAGGGAAAAGATCCATTTCTAAGAGGAGAATAGGATAAGGTGTGTTGCCTTTAATTTTGAGGTTATAAGTTATAAACCGCTTCTAGATTTGCTCAATATTTCTTCAAGATTCTCTAGAAATGATGCACCCCCATACTTCAAAATCGTATAACATAATGAGGATGACAAGAGTTTCAAACAGGAACTTATTTCTATCCCACATGACCAGGTTGGTTGATTTGTACAATTATTTTCAAGACCAAAATAAGCTTTCCATCCTCCATTAATCATTTTCTCAATGATGTGGTTCCAATTGAGCTTGTGATGAATATCAATTCCAAGATACTTGTAAGAAATCACTTCCTCCAATTTACTGTTATCATAAATCAAATTTGCATATGTGTTTTTATTAGATTTTATAATCATAACTTTTGTCTTGTTGGTGTTAACAATCATACCCATGTTAGAGAAGAAATCTTTGAGAATTCTTAATTGTTTATTGAGATCAAAGGGGAACCTTTCCATAAGAACAATATCATCAACATAAAGAAGGAGGATGATAACTATCCCAGCTAAGATCGTGTCGGAACAACACGCTTCTTCTAAACACCTTTCTCGTTTATTGATGTAAATTCCAAAAAGGGTAGGGGAGAGGGGGAAACCAATATTACAGTTTATATCCGCTAACCAGGCCTCGTTATTCTTAAACATGGCAATGACCTTTTCGTATAACCTTATCGCGGAATCTCTCAATTCAAAAGGAACATTAAGCTCCTCTAGCCTATTCCATAGGTTATTTCTAAATCCACTGTATCAAAAGCTTTCCTAAAGTCCACAAAGCAACAAAAAAGATCTGACTTATTATTACGACAATCCTCTGCAATGATCCTAAGCGTAACAAGGTGTTCTGTGGTTTAATAATTCCTTCTAAAACATGCTTTCCGTTTATCCCTCTTACCTTCCATCTCTATTCATTTATTGATCTACTTTTTATAAGATAATACCATATAAATTGGCAAGGAGAGGGCTAATCATAATGGCGATAATTAGAGGGATTATTTTTATCGCCACTTTTGAAAATAGGAATAATGAGGCTCTAATTCCAAGGTGTAGGGAACCCTTGCTTGACTATTAAATTAAAGAGTTTGTGGATGTACGGGATGAGGAGAAGCCCCCAATTTTTAATATTTTTGCTTGGTAACTTTCAATGTCTTTATACATATAATGTAATAATACATTTTTATTATAAATGTTTAAATATGGTGTTTTTATAATGTTTTATATTATTTAATTCGTGGAATGTAAACTTTAATTATTTTGAATTTTTTATTTAAATTTTTAATAATAGTTAATAATGTAATTAATTTCTTTTCATTTTTAATAATTTTGAATTTTTTACTTAAATTTTTTAATAATTATATTTTATGGCATATTTTTTTTAAAATATCATTTTATTGATTTCCATGCTATATTGCATTAATCAGACATTGTAATATTTTTTTGTCTAAATTTTAGATGGGATGGTTGAGTTTATTGTATTGTTTAAAAATAAATAAGTTTATTTATTTATTTTTAAAGTGATTTTTTTTTATAGTTATGGATACACTATGTATTATAGAAAGTTCTTTTTGGTTTTTTGAGATCCACTTAATCATAATTAGGTGGTTTATTATGTGGTTCCTAGGTCTTTTAATCAACTTTTGACACCTTTACTTGGTTTTCCTAGCTCACTTAAGGCTTAGGGTTGGGTTAAGGAATCTCTATTTGTTTTGGAGGGTTTGGTGTCTTGGATAGTAAAGGGAAAGTCCTAACCGGAGGAAAGTATAAAGGGGATTCCCATGGATAACTATGCACCTCAATGGACATTGCTAGTATCAACTAGAGGGGATGTAGAACTTGGTTGGACGGTGAGGAAATCAGTGAATGTTCCTTCTTTCACTACTAGATTTATATGTCTCATTCAACGATTTTTTATGCCAATGTGATGTCGATTCTAAAGTCACTCAAACATCCATGGATTGGCGTCTTTGAAAACATCGATTGAACGTTGGTTAAGTATCCGTTACACGTCTAAAAAGGGATATTTATTAATGTCAATGAAACATCCAAAAAGAAACATCACTTAATGTGGAATGGACATCCGAAAAAATCAGCTTGAGACCCTTCCCTAATGTGGAATGAAAGTTTGAAAAGTGATATTTCTAACGTGGAACTGAAGTCGAGTAAACATTCGATAAGCTACGCCTAACTTGGACCTAACGTGGAATGAACATTTGAAAAGCGACGTTTATAACCTGGAACTAATGTCATCTAAACATCCTCGATAAGCTACGTTTAACTTAGACTTAACATGGAATGAATTTCCAAAAAGGGACATTTATAACATGGAACTAACGTTGTCTAAACGTCTAATAAACCACGTCTACAATTTCCTTGAACAAAAAAAGGTGTCTTTTTCGTCGAAGGAATGTCGAAATACTGTGAGTGGAACACCGAATAAGCCACGTTTAAAAATGTTTTCAAAAAATACAAACATGGATGTAATGTCCAAGTCTCGTTGAATGAATGTTGACTAGTTAATCAGTAATCGATGTTAGAATTATGGTACTGTTGTGGCCATAACAGATCTCATGCTTAAGCATGGGAGCTACATTCCTAATAAACACAAAGGTAGTTGGGTGAGTTTTCTTGTAAATATGAGATTTTGGTTTTTTATTCCTAAGATTCCTTACCCATACTCACCGGATCTGTTCCATCAAATTTCATGGATTTTGGTAGCGCATATGTAAAAATGGATTTCAGTTCTCACTGCCACAATGTCTGTTAACATTTTTGTCAAAACAATTTCCCTAGAGTCTGCACACTTTTCACTATCCTACATCAGCTTGTTTCTTCTTCCAAAATTCCGTCAAATTTTCCAAGTTTCATGCTTTTAAAGTTTGATTCCATGAGAGATTAACCATGCATTTCATTTTTCATAAAATAATAATTTTTATTTTTAAAGAATAAAAATAAAAATTATTATTTTAACCTTTACTTTTTATCTCTTAAACATTCACTTCTCTTCACGTTGCCATTAAAAGGACTAAAGTTTTATTATGTAAAAACATAATGGGTTTTTTGTCCTATTTGAAGTCAAATTATTCGATTCTAACCATTATTTCATCCCTACCATTTATCCAATTAGCTAATGAAGCATGAAAGCTCACTAAGTTGGAGTCCACGAGTCCATGGTTATTCCAACGTGTGCTACGCGTTGATGAGAAGGTTTTTATTCATGAATCTAAAGTCTTGATGTATTTTTCCTCAATACATGTGGTGTATTGTTTTGATACATGCAAATAAAAGCAATGAAAGACAGTAAAACCGAGCACCAAGTTTTTTCAACGAATTGTCGAAGCTCAGGGATAGCGCCACATGGGGAGATTTCATAGTGACAGCTAATGTGCTCTGAATTTGAAAAAGAGATTTTTCAAGCATGAAGTCAGTAATGACCATAGAGTCAGTTTCAGCATTTCAAGGCTTGAAGGAAGCTACAGGATTTTATTTGGATAGATATTATGATGATTGAATTGTTAAGATGAGAGAATTGGTGCCCTTTTGATTATACTTCTGGCATTGACATCATTGCTACAAAATTAAAGAAATGTCAGGTTCCACTTAATTGTAGCAAATATAATCAAAGGAGCAGATTTAAAAGAAAAAATTAGCAGCTGTTCAGCTAGTTCCAGATTTTTAGTGAATATTTTCAGGCATCAATTAAGTATTTAATTGCTGGTGGCAGAATATTATGTAGATATGAGTAGTGGTCAAAAGAATACAAGTGCAATATCATTTCCAGGAAATCGAATTCAGCATTTTCAAGTAACATTAAAACATTCAAAGGACGCAGATTCAAATTTTGAAGGCAACCAACTACAGGTGGCAGAGTATGTCATGAAGATTCTTGATCAAAGATTAGGTCCAGATTTCCAGGCAATCAGTAAGCAGGTGGCTGTGGAAGAGCATTTTACTCCATTATTCCCAATTTCCTGTGATAAATTAGGTTTTATTTTAGAATTTGTGGCCAAAAAGAAGGACAGTTTGACTATTCTATTTTCTATTTAAACTATCATTTTCAATGTAAGAAAGGTGAGTTCCAGCCGAGAAGGCTAAGGCAGGGGTTTGAAAATTATGATACTGGAGTGGCAAGGGCATGTATACATTTAATCTTGTACTGATATAATACGCTGTTTTGAAATGATTATGTTCATATGAGTCTGTTTTCTGTTTAAATAATTGAATTTTATGTTTTTGTGATTTTGTCTGGTGTATGGTCTTAAATCCATTGCTAGAGTCTCATTGTTAAATGTGAAGTTATCTTTAGAGTGCTTAATGCAGAACTTGGTTCATGTCTTTCATAAAGTCATACTCATGGCTTTGTCTTATTAGTCTTGATTGTGATACATATACGGCTGTTCAGTATTCGCTTTCAAATTTAGCTTGATTTCTGTAGTGCTGGTCTTCCTACCACCTAAATTTACAAAGTTGTTTCCTTTTGATCGAAAAATTTCTAAGTGTTTTGGGCTTGCAGGAAGCTTGATTTTTTGAGTATTTTATCATTTACTTCAATCAACCCGAAACCCGACATTTAGGAAACCCACAACCCGACAGTTGCGGGTTGTGGGATTTGTTTGTTTGTCGTGGATTTTAGGAAACCCGCAACCCGACAGTTGCGGGTTGCGGGATTTTATTTTGCAACTTATGATTTTTGTCATCCCGACACCAGCAACCCGACAGTTGCGGGTTGTGGGTTTTCTTTGTAAATAATATCGGGAAATTTTAACCCGAAACTCGAAACCCGAAGCCCACAATTGCGGCTTTCGGCTTTCGGGAATTTCTTTTTAAATTTGATTTTGTTGTGTGTTCCCGAAACCCGCAACCCGACACTTTCGGGTTGCGGATTTCGGGAAAAGTTTTTCGATTGTGATTTTTGTTTCCCATTCTCGAAACCTGCAACCCGACACTTTCAGGTTTCAGCTTTCAGGATTTCTTTTGCGCTTTTGTTTTCTTGGAATCCCGAAACCCACAACCCAACACTTTCGGGTTTCAGCTTTCGGGATTCTTAAATAAACTTCCAAAATAAGTATGAATCCGATCTCGCATCCCGCTTCGGTTCATCTCAGCCGTCCATTCATTTTGATCCCACGGTCATGTTTTAATCTTGCGAATCCAATAAATAAGGGCTTTTTTGTTTTATTTTACTGTTGAAAGATTGTTCCGTCGCGCTATTATTTCATTGCAGCAATTCATGTCAAAAGACGTTATTACTGTTTTTTGGTTACTCTAGGTTGGATTGTTGCCATTACTGCAGCCTGTGTTCATTAGTTCTGGTTTTGTATTTGACATCATTTTGCCATTGTTTCGACTCCTTAAGATTCCATATCACTACACCCGTTTTGGTCTGAAAGGTTGTTCTGGTTATTCTGTTAAATCAGGTCACCTGGATCCAATTTGATACGTGCAAAAGGGTTTCTAGTCTGTGTACTGAAGCTCCTGTTTGAGTCATTTCGCAGTCATCTTTCTAGCCATAATTTCCATTTTGGTCACAAATCTGAATTCATGATTGTTGATGTGAAAATACTTGTAATAATGAGCTTTTGAAAGCAGTTTAAGTCATGCGAGCTTCGGTTGGTTGTGTACTTTCACACAGGTTTAGATCTAACTGATGCATGTCTTCGCTCGTTTCATTATAGTTTGAATAATTGCAATGAATTGGTCGTATAATTTGAATCATTACCACTCATCCTGCCCAATTATTGTCATCTTATCGGTTGACCTTAAATTGGCAACAAACATGAAACCTTTAGCTCGTCCCTTGCATTCTTTAAGGGGAAAATTTATGTGTGATAATCTTGTAATCCGCCTTCTAAACGTATCTAATAAAAGTAATATGCAGACAGGTAATGAATCTCCCAATGCCCATTTTAAAGATGAAGAACTCTATCCCTTACTATATCAAGAACCTATGTTACCACCTTTTGATGCAGGTGTTCCCGATTTAAGTAGCGATATAGGTGAAGAAGATTCTAAGGCTCTGTCTATCTGCATGCAATTCCCTGATGAGAAAGAGAAGAAAGTTCCTGAAGAACTGGCTGACCATGACAACGATGTTATACGAGATTTTATAATCAACCAAGAACTTAATGTCCCGCCGACTTCTTCTGAAGTAGATCCTTTAATGGATTTTTCATTTTTTGAGAATATAGTTCCTGATCTGGAAGTTTCCACGGCAGATTCTCCCCAAGCCAAACCACCTGTTACCAATAGTCAGCAATTTGGGATTGAATTTTTGTTGTGCCGTGAAGATCTCTTTGATTAAAAGAGTAATCTTTAGAAAATCATTTTGAGAGGTGACGGAGATCATGTAAAACGAGAAATGACAAAATTTCTTCGGTCGATAGTTTGATCCGATTTTGTAATCCTTATTTTGGGAAATCTCTATCCTTCTCTTCTGCTGTAATTTCCTATTTAAAGAGGAGGACCTCTCGTAGTTATGGTTGGGTAATTTTGGAGTTGGAAGTCAGCAGGAGACTGGACTGGAGATACTCTGTTTAGCAGAGCCTTTTGTAATTTTTGTACAAGACCTCTTTTAACACAGTAAAGTTATCTTTTGATCTATCTTCTATTATTCCTCAAGTTTCTTTGAGAATTACTTATTTATGCTTCAAATTGTCATCTTTTATGTATTTAATCTTTTGCAGGATATCCATTAATGCTTAGACCTGTTATATTGATTTTTCTGTATGACTGTTTCATGCATGAAGTTGTTTTTGTTGAGTTTCTTCAATCTAAACATTTTCATCTTATATTTCTGCAAATGATTTGGTGCAATATATTTATATAATCAAATGTTAATTTTTCAATTAGCAGAGTGATTACAGATCGGATCTTGGACAGGCTTTAATAGTTGGAAGATTGTCACTTAATTTTCATTAATTGATAATAATTAGAGTTAACAAGTAATTCGCATAAGACATTTATGTTAAGGGTGATTAATTACTTGTTTATTTTATCTCAAGACTGATCTGCACAAAATCAAGCTTCCTTTTAGAATAGGACTAACTTAAATTAGTTTCATTTTCTGAAATAGGTTAGATTAGCTTAGCTTAGCTTTACTATTCTCACATATTTGTTTTCCTTGATTCAAAAACTGACCTAACTAATCAAATCATCAACTCTTAGAGTGCCATCGGAGGCCAAATATCCGTAGAGGATCACCATACCAAACAGGTTGGGGATAGAACTGCCCTTGCGCAGGGTCTTTCGAAGCCTTTCAACTTGGGTTTTCTTCCTCTGTTGGGAGCCTTGGAACCTTTCCTGCACCTTTTCATCTAACCTGCACAACCGAGGCCTCAACGGGTACCAATGTGTAGTGTCCCTTTTAAAAAAATTGAAAAAATTGGGAAAAACTACAATTTTTGGCCAATTCGACCGTTAGACTAGTGATGACTCAAATGCTTCCAAATGGATCCTAAAGATCTCAAATTGGGTCTGAAGGTGTTTGAAAGATATTAATACATAAAAATGAATCTGATGGGTTCTTGGACACTCTCAAAATACTTCTGCAACATTCATTTAACTTCATGAGAAATTGGGGAAATTTACTAGTAATTTCGAGGTTCAAACCCCCAAGGGTAGAGGTCACTAATGGCTTCCAAAATGTAGTATGACCCTCCCAAATTTCATAAATCAGTTCCTAAAGGCTGTGGAAACTCCCATAAATCATATATTTGTAGACATGTCTTCACATAAGGGGAAATGATAGAAAAAATCCACAACTTGCTCTGAATTTCAAGATTAATGTTCCAAGGACTTGTGTAATTTGTATGAAAATTCTTCAATACATTAATGGATCTCCATACATCAATAAAATCACAGATATTGACTGAAACAAATCAAAACCAAACAACTTCAAGCTCTCACAACAAGATATAGGGGAAAATGGAACCATTCATACATAATTTGGCATTTTTACATAATTTCACTTGGATTTTTGACCTGAGGTTCTTCTGAGAATAAAATACAGATTAAATACATCATATTACAAATAAATGGGGCCCCTTGGACTCCCCCAAAGATATCATCATCTCACAATGTGCTCCCTTCCTCCAAGAGCCAAAATATGAAGATAAATGTGAGAGAGATGTGGGAGCAAGTTGAAGAAGATAAGATCACGAGCATCCATGTAGCTTCAAACTACAACAAATGAATCCATTGAAGATTCAAATGAACGGTCTGAATGGCCTCTCCAATTTCCAATTAGGATGGGAATATTTCACCCTCGAAATTGGTACTAAGGCAAGTAGAGTAAACACTCCACTCGGATGGACAAGCCATGCTCTCCAATTTGCAAAATGAGAAATGATCAAAAATACCCTCTACTTCTTTGTTCTTGTCTTTTATAAACTTTCCAAGTCCTCCATGGTTCGAATTCCTTCCAAAATTTTCATGCCAACTCAAGTTGGGAAGAGATTCCAATGTGTGCCACTTGTCCATCAATTCCTAGTCTCCATCTTCCACCAATTCGAATGGGGAATCATATTGGCTGCCATAACTCCCTTTTGTGCCCTCTTGGAGGCTATGTTTAGCCCTAACATGTCATATAGTTCATATGTCAGCAATCAGGTCTAATCCTTGTCATAGGTGTCATAGCATATTCATCATTGTTTTCATCGAAGCTAGGGAATCTAGCCCAAGTGTCTGAATATCTCTAAGATGCCTCTTCCTCTTCCATGGGAGTTACTCTTCCATGGGAGTTACTCTTTCACTCAAATTCGACCCTCATTGAGTCATTCCAAGTATAATTTCCTTTCAACTCCCCCAATAACATTAGACTCCACCTTGGATTCAAATGGTTGAGAGTAGGATGCCATGTGGGATGAGGAATCTTGCTTTCTGTGGATCCCACAGAACCAATGTGCCTTCATGACCAAGTGCCACCTTATTTTCCTATTGTAAATATTTATTTATCCCCTTTTAATAAATTTATGTCAATCTAATGTCCATTTAGGTTTTATTAGCTCCCTTAATATTCTAAATCTAAATGTTTCCACCCCAACCCAGGGAACTAGTAGACTGGTGGAATTTCCCTTCTAGTGATTTATTTGGATGGGAGCATTACAGTCCTCCCCACCCGAGATTTCTTTCCCTCAAGCAATTCTAAATTAGGACACTGCAAAAAATTTTCCTCTTCCCATGTTGCATCCTCACTTGGAAAATCTTTCCATTGTACCAAATATTCTCTTATGGTTCTTCTCCTCAATTTCCTTTCTCTTGTCTTCAATTTTTTTTTCTGGAATAAGTATGAGTTGTCCTTCATCATCTAATGGAGAGATTGTTTCTGACATATAAATTTGCTGACCAATATCCTTCTTAAGGCATGAGACATGAAATACATTGTGGTATTTTCTACCTTCCGGAAGTTCTAACTCATAGGCTACCTCCCCAATTTTTCAAACTATCTTGTATGGACCATAATACCTTGGTTTGATGTTTTCTGATCCTTTCCATTTTAAGGAGGTTTTTTATATGGTTGTAGCCTCAAATAAACCAAATCATTCACTTGAAATGTTCTTTCCTCCCTATTTTGATCCACGTATTGTTTTTGTTGATTTTGGGAAACCTGCAAATTGTCTTTTAGAAGCTTCAAAATATCTTGACTTTCCTCCACCCAATACTTGCCTTTTGGGGCTCTACTATAACCAAATATTTTCTCAACAAAGGTGAGTGCTTCATAACCATAAAGTGTTTTGAAAGGAGACATTCCAATGGACATATGGAAAGTAGGATTGTAGCAAAACTCACCCAAGTGTAGCCATTTAACCCATGCTTTATGTTGTTCACCAACATAGTTCCTCAAGTACCCCTCCAACCATTGGTTCACTCTTTCTGTTTGGCCATCAGTTTGAGAATGATAGCTTGTGCTTGCAGTCAATTGAGTGCCAACCAACTTGAAAATTTATTGCCAAAAGGCACTCATAAATCTGATATCCCTATCACTCACAATGTTCTTGGGAAGTCCATGCAATCTGAAAATTTCTCTAAATAATATATCAACCACTTGTGAAACAGTAAAATATGATGTAATAGAAAATAAATTGGAAAATTTGGTGAGTTTATCCACCACAACATAAATACAATCCTTACCCAAATCCTTGGGAAAACCTGTGATGAAATCCATTGAGATACTTTCCCATTTTTGTTCTGGAATGGGAAATGGTTGCAATAGACGAGTAGGATGAGTGTGTTCAAATTAGTTTTGCTGGCATATCTTGCATTCATTCACATATTTTAGAACATATTCCTTCAGCCCTTTCCAAGAGATCCTTTTCCTTAATTTCCTATATGTTTTGAAGAAACCAGGATGGCCTGCTAAAGGAGAATCATGAGCTTCCTTCAAAATATTTTGCTTTAGATTCGAACCATGAACCAAGTATATTAGGTCCTTATAGTAGATCAGTCCATTCAAAATATTGTATCTATCATCTCCTTTGACCCCATCTAACACATCACAAGCAAAACTATCTTTGATATACTCAACTATTAGCATATCTTTCCAATCTTTCGAAATGTCCATAAGGGAAAATTAAGGTCTCCTAGATAATGCATCTGCTACAATATTATTCTTCCCTTTTACATATTCAATGTCAAAATAAAAATCTTGGACCTTACTTACCCATTTTTGTTTCCTTCCATTGAGATCATTTTGTGCGAGAAAATGCTTTAAACTGTTATGATCAGTTTTGACCACAAACTTGTTTCCCACCATATATTGTCTAAACTTAGCCAAGGCATGCATGATAGATAACATTTCTTTGTCATATATGGAGTATAGATTCTCATGTGGCTGCAATTTTCTGATCTCAAAATCTATGGAGTGTTGATTTTGCTTTAGGACCGCCCCTATTCCTTCCCCTAATGCATCACATTCCAAAACAAAAGGTTTAGAAAAATATGGTAATGCAAGTACTGGATAGCTACACATTGCCTCTTTAATTCTTTGGAAAGCCTTTTTATCCTCTTAACCCCATTTTAAATCATCCTTCTTGGTCAAATTAGTAATTGGAGCAGTTAATTTGGAGAACCCCTTCACAAACTTCCTACAGTAAGTGCATATTCCAATGAAGCATCTCAATTCAATGATGTTTTTGGGTGATGGCCATTCAACAATACCCTTTATTTTATCCAAGTGCACCTTTGATCCATCTTCACCAATGATGTTCCCAAGATACAAAACTTCTTTCAACCCAAATTCACATTTGGACAACTTAGCAAACAAAGATTGTCCATGCATAATTTTCAATACAACTTCTAAATGATGCAAATGTTCCTCCGATGTCTTACTATAAATCAAAATATCATCAAAGAAAACCAAACAAACTTATAGAGCTTATTGAAAAATATTTTTTTCATGCATGATTGGAAGGTGGCTAGAGCATTTGTCGAACCAAAAGGCATGACAAGAAATTCGAAATGGCCATAGTGGCATCTAAAAGCAGTTTTCTGCACATCCTCCTCGTCCATTCAAATATGATGGTAACCAGATCTAAGATAAATTTTGAAGAAGAACTTTGCTCCAAATAGCTCATCTATTCTATGGATGGGATATCTATTCTTAATTGTCTTCTTGTTTAGAGATCTAAAATCAATGCACATCCTTATGGTTTCATCCTTTTTCTTCACCAAAACAACTGAAGAAGCATAGGGACTAGAGCTTGGGCTAATGAGTCTCAATTCTAAGAGCTCTTGAATATCCTTTTCAATCTCATCTCTGAACCTTTTTGGTTGTATATATGGTGGTATTTCTATAGGTGAATTACCCACCTCCAAAACAATGGTGTGCTCAACTCTTCTGTCAAGTAGCCTTCCAGGAGGAAGGTCCCCCAAAACCCTTTCATATTTTTGTATTATTTGCTTTAATTCCCTTGGATGTTCTACAATATTTTTTTTTGTCTTGGGGGAAGTGATGAAACATTCAGCAGCCCATTCAATATCCCCATGCCTCAATATGGACCTCATACTGTGGGAAGACACCACTTGATTCAGATAGGTGTGCATTCCTCTAACCACCCTTTGCTTTCCTTCCAAGTCTTTGAATTTCATTTCAGGTATTTGTGAGTTCACTGTATGTTCCCCTATAGAGTACATCCATTACACTCCCAAGAACACATTTGTATCAGCAACATCAACCACATAAAAACTATCAGAAAATGTGTAATTACCATATGAGTTGTAGCTTTGGAATCCATTTTTTGTACTCCATAGTATTGTGACCTATAATGATTACTTGAAATGATCAAATGGTTCAATAGGTAACTTTCTCCTTTCCACCATGGATGCATCAACGAATTTATGATTTTCTACTCCATCTACCAATACCAAAACTCTTTTCCCTTATACCACTCCTTTGCATCGAATGGTGTGAAAACGAGGCACTCATGAAAGTACTGCCATTCTCCTTTTTTAGGTGATGGATGATGTCATTCTGCTGGGTCATATCCCTCTTCTTGGGATGAAATATTTTCTTTTTCCTCCATGTCCCCTTCACCTTCATCATCATCAGAAAATACTTAAATGCATTGTGCTTTCCCCTTAGCACATTTATGCCCTGGTACCCATGGTTGGAAGCATGTGTAACATAGTCTCTTTCTTCTATGTTATTCATGTCTTGGTCCCTCTTTCTTGTCCTTTCCAAATGCTTATTGTTTCCATGGCTTATTTTCAAATCTGAACTTGGAAGGAAATTTGGGCTTGGGAGGAAACCTTGTTTTGGGTAGCACATTTTGCAGATCTCTTGCCAAGTTCATGGCATCTTTCAATGAAGTAGGTTTGTGGGATTTAACTAAACCCTTCAAAGGTTCATCCAAAACTTCAATAAATATAAATACTAATCGAACCATATATATATCATCCACCTTAACTGATAGTTTTTGAAATTCCAACATGTACTCATCAGGGGTTCCAATTTGCTTCAACTGTGCTAGTTCCTTGAAAGGCATTTCAGGGTCTTTTTGCTCGAATCTTTCCAATATCATGTTAAAAAACTATTCATATGTTGTGACCAAGGTTTTAATCCCATGGAACCACTAACCATTGGCTTCTCCTTCAAGATTCAAAATAGCCATTTTTAGAGCATCCTCTTCAACCATTGGATTCAGCTGAAAATACACATCTAAATTTTGTATCCAAGTATTTGCAGAACTTTGAGATGAGCCATCAAAGGTAGGAAGGGACATTTTACCTATGGAATAGTTCAATTCTTTATTTTGAAAAAGATTTATATTACCTCCTCTCATTTTGAGCTTGTTTGACACAATAAAGAATTGATCAAATGGCAATGTCCTTCTACAATCTTCACTCAACTGCTACCATTCTACTAGAACTTCATTCATGCCATATTGGGTGTTAGGATATTCTTTGGGATCAAGAAAATTAGGTGTGGTATCTCTTATTGAGCTTTGAAATTCATTGGGTCTATTATGAGGCCCTGTCTTTGAGAAAATGCTTCCACCAAATGCCTTATTCTCCTCACTAGGAGAACTAGTCCTGCCTCCTATTGCCAATTTGCTAAAAAATTGACTAGCCATCAATTCGAACCCTTGCATTATATTCATTTTCATGTCTTCAAAAAATGGTTTCATAAATTTCCTAAACTCCTCTTTCTCCTCCATATATAAATTTCATTTATCATCGTTAGCCATAGTCTCAACAGAGTGCACCTCTTCTCCTTCTTCTTCATCTTCACCAAAGGTACTTTCAGTGTTTATCTCTAAGGGTGGGGGGTGAATTCTTGACCTAGTAAATGGTCACCCAAAAAGGTTCAAGGACCATTCTCTAATACAACTTGTAGTGTCCCTTTTTAAAAAAAATTGAAAAAATTGGGAAAAATTGCAATTTTGGGGCAATTCGACCCTTAGACTAGTGATGACTCAAATGCTTCCAAATGGCTCCTAAATATCTCGAATTGGATCTGAAGTTGTTTTAAAGGTATTAATACATAAAAATTAATCTGATTGGTTCTTGGACACTCTCAAAAGATGTCTACAACATTCATTTAGTTTTAGGAGAAATTGGGAAAATTTACTAGTAATTTCGAGGTTCAAACCCCCAAGGGTAAAGGTCACTAATGGCTTCCCAAATGCAGTACAAAACTCCCAAATTTCATAAACAAGGCATGGATTAGTTATAGGAATTCAATGGGAACCCAAATAAATCATTAACCAATTCCTAAAGGCTGTTGCACCTCCCATAAATTAGATATTTGTAGACATGTCTTCACATAGGGGGAAATGATAGAAAAACTCCACAACTTGCTATGAATTTCAAGATTAATGTTCCAAGGACTTGTGTAATGTGTATGAAACTTATTGAGTACATTAATGTCTCTCCATACATCAATAAAATCACAAATATTGACTTAAAAAAATCGAAACCGAACAACTTCAAGCTCTCGCGACAAGATATAGGGGAAAATGGCACCATTCATATATAGTTGGGCATGTTTACATAATTTCACTTGGAGTTTCGACCTGAGGTTCTTCTAAGCATAAAATATATATTAAATACATCATATCACAAATAAATGGTGCTCCTTGGACTCCCCCAAATATATCCACATCTCACCATGTGCGCCCTTCCTCCAAGAGCCAAAATATGAAGAGAAATGTGAGAGAGATTTGGGAGCAAGCTGAAGAAGATAAGATCATGAGCATACATGTAGCTTCAACCTACAACAAATGACTCCATTTTATCTCCAAATTTAATTTCTGTATGGCCTCTCCCATTTCCAGTTAGGATGGGAATATTTCACCCTCAAAATTGTTGCTAAGGCAAGTAGAGTAAACACTCCACTAGCATGGACAAGCTATGCTCTCCAATTTTCAAAATGAGAAATGATAAAAAATCCCATCTCCTTATTTTTTCTTGTCTTTTATAAAATTTCCAAGTCCTCCATGGTTCGAATTCCTTCCAAAATATTCATGCCAACTCAAGTTGGGAAGTGATTCCAATTTGTGCCACTTGTCCAACAACTCCTATTTTCCATCTTCCACCAATTCGAATGGGGAAGCATGTCGGCTTCCATCACTCCCTTGTGAGCCCTATTGGAGGATATGTTTATCCCTGACAAGTCATATAGGTCATATGTCAGTAATCAGGTCTGATCCTTGTCATAATTTTCATAGCATCTTCATCATTGTTGTCATAGAATCTAGGGAATCTAGCCCAAGTGTCTCAATATCTCTAAGATGCCTCTTCCTCTTCCATGGGAGTTACTCTTCGACTCAAATTTGACCCTCATTGAATCATGCCAAGTATAATGACCTTCCAACTCCCCCAATAACATTACACTCCACCTTGGATTTGAATGGGTGAGAGTAGTATGCCATGTGGCATGAGGAATCTTGCTTTGTGTGGGTCCCAAACCACCAATGTTCCTTCATGACTAAGTGCCACCTTAGTTTCCTATTGTAAATACTTATTTATCCCCTTTTAATAATTTTATGTCAAGATAATTTCCATTTTGGGTTTATTATCTCCCTTATTCCAAAGCTAAATGTTTCCACCCCAACCTAGGGAACTAGTAGATTGGTGGAATTTCCCTTCTAGTGATTTGTTTGGATGGGGAAATTACACAACATTTGGCCCATATTGCTTGTACATAAAACAAATGTCCTACAGGTTGAGGGATTTTCTTGGCTACTAATCAACTAAGTTTTGTACTCCAAGTAGTGGTTATCTCAATCTAGTTTTATGAATGATTTTTTTCTGCATTGTGGAGAGATCAAAACTATTTTCCATGTCTTTTGGAGCTGCAATATGGGTTGAAACTGTTAGTATGAATTAATTCATGGACATGAATGAATTAATTTTTTCCATTATAACCTACCATTTTCCTCCTTGAACCTATGAAAAATCCATAATTCCAAGACAATAAGCATTCTAGGTACTTAAGGTTTTTCTCCACCCATGTTCCTATTATTTGGTGTTTAAAATAAGTTTTAAATCATTTAAAAGGTGGAGTAACAGTAGTTTACAAAAATCTCAAATTCTTGTAAATTGAGTAGCTTTCAATACTTATAGGTGGACCACTCAAATTATGCCACATGGGTTTTAATTTGGACATGTCAAACGCACTTATCCATCTCCTAAATGACCGAAAGTGGGTTTGAGTTAAGCACAAGAGACACAACTAGTGATGGGTATGGAGGTTGAGTTAGCGCAACACTATTCCTACAATCCTTGATTTGCTTGATCCACTAGATCATGATGAAATATGTTACAATTTAAGCACTAGGCCATTTGGACCAAATTGCGATGGCTAGTTTGTTTTCCTTCCAACTTCATACTGTCGAGATAATGACAAACAATGGTTCCTCCAAACATTATTTATTGGTTCCTTCATATTAAAATGGATGACTGTCATATGTGTTTCTTCATGAATCAGCCCATCCATTGAGTCACATGCAAACCATTGTTGCTTCCATATTTGGGTATGGAACTAATCAGGGTGGTGTGAATCCTCTCCAAGTAGACATCAACTTCACCTTTCTCAAGCATGATATTAAGATACAATTTCTTTATTCCTCCAACTTCACACTCAAACAATGTAAATTATTTCCAAGCATGCAATGTAACTCCCCATTTAAGGAAGTTCTTAATTAGGAACAAATCATGGGAATCCCCCATAAAAACTTCCATAAAAAATGATTTTGGCACCCAAAAGATGCCTTCCCCCATAATGTCAAACTGTTCTTCTTGAACCCAACCATTCAATGGCTCATCTGCAAATATGCCTTTGTGATACTTTGCTACTAAATGATCTTCTAGAACAAATAATCCTTCCCATGAACAAAGAAGAACCTCTACTACTATATTCTTGCATTCATGATCAAATTTATAATCTTGGACTTCACTTACCAAGCTTGGTTTCCAATCCTTAAGCTTCATTGGTGTAATGCAATGCATCCTACCTTTGTGATCAGATTTTACCACCCATCTGTTCTTATTTAAAACTGATTTGAACTAGTCCATAACATGCATGATGGATGCCATGATGTCATGCTTCTCATATGGTTGCAACCTTCTTCTTTTAAAATCTTTTGCATTCCCAATATCCATCAAATGGTATTCTATGCCTTCTTTGGTGGCACCCCATTGTAGGCCGAATCGGTGAGTGGAACTTGGTAGTGTAGGTATGAGGAAACCAACCCTAACTCCCATAATCTCTTGAATCATCATTTCAGCCTCTCCTATCCAGCAAGAAACTTCTTCCTTAATTCTTACTTGTGAGAAGCTAAAGAAGCCTCTTGTGTTTCTTATTGAACTTGGTCCACCATGAGTATCCCAAATCATACCATCAAGAAAGTTGGTACTAACTTGCACATCCATATGATTAAGATTCATGATATCAATCTCTTCCCTCACATACTTGGCTCAATTTGCATGGAAGGATAATTCTTCCATAATGGTTAGCACAATATCCAAGCATTCTTTCCAAATCTTGGTGCAAACAAACATATCATTAGAAAATTGGGAAACATACTTACAAATTTGTTCATCTACCATGGTGTACATGCAAGGCTTGAATGTAGTAGGTATATAATTCAATCCAAGGAGCATGAATAGGAACTCAATGTGCCCACAATGGTACTTGAAGAATAGCCTCCACATTTCTTCTTCCTTGAACCTTTTCAAATGCTTGTAATGAAAGATACTTATGGATTGTACATCCATCCTCAATTCATCCTTATGCTTCTTCACCTTTTCAGGTGGTCTACCTAGTGGAAGGTATTCAAGAACCTTTTCATGTTGTTCTAGTGACTTCCATATGACCTCAATTTTATGTAATTAGTCCATACTTGTGCCTTGAATTGTGGAGAGGCCCTCACTATCCCTCACAATGTCACCATGCTTCACTATGAATATCATGCCAGGAGATAACTCCTGATATGCTATGTAATTTTTCCTCCAATGTATGAATGGAAATGTATGGAAAGCATCATATTGCAGCCATAGATGCCTTGTATGTTGATCATTGAACATAACAAACTTAAATGAAATAGTATATCCATCACCAATGCAAAAATAACTCTTACCAATGTCAGCTAGTCTTGCACAATCTTGGGTCTCCATCTTGGTAAGGTAGCTATCCATCCAATTCAATGATGAATGGGATTCTTTGCTTTCTGATCCAAATGGGATGTAATCATCCACCTTAATTAGGGATTAGTATTCCTTACATGAAAGAGGTTCATAATATCTCGAGAGCGAAACAGGTGCCTGGCAATCATCCTGCAAGTCAATGATTTCTTCAAGAACTTGCAAATTTGAAGACTCCTTATGTTTAACTCGGACATGATGCTGCTCCACAATGTCATGTGCACTATTATCCACACACATATGATCACATGTGTGCTCATCCAACTCTTTATATTTATGCAAACTCTCTTCTAAAAATTAATCCTTCTCAAAAATTTGGATCTCAACACTAGAAGGATATTTTCTGCCAACCTTCTCACCGGAGTTGGCTTCCCTATCAAGATGATACAAAGGAATTTGGTGAATGCGGAATCAGAATGGTTGTAATACCTTTTTAAAACCTCTATCTCTTCATGATATGGAGTGGTGATGGTGCGCTCCTCCACCAAATATCAAGTTTCACTCTCAACTAGATTGTAGTTGTATTTTCCTCCATAATAATGTTCTGAGAATGGTTGAAGGTTTGATATTTTCTCTTCCTCTAAATATTCTCCACAAGTGGATTTTCCTCTACCAATCTCATCTTCCATGTCCCTTGTAGGGATCTCAAACTCACCAACAAAGAAGCTTGGGTGTCCATGTTTGGATTCAATCTCAATACTGTGAACAACCTCTTGCATGGTGGCTTGGCCTACCCTCTTAGGGTGTTCCTCAAACTCTTTTGTGATTAACTCAGTGGGATATTCTTCAGATTGATGTAAGAAGGAATTGCTGCTACAAAAATAATATTTAACTTTGTTCCTTATCTTGAAGTCTTATTTTTCTTGGTCAATGCATTCATGAGAGGAACCACATGGCTCTTCTCTTGGAATATTTCTGCTCCTCTCCTTGGATGGTTGATTGTTACTATGCCTTTGCTCCTTCAATATAGATGATGCATATTTAACCTTGGTAACCTTAGAATCAATATTATTTGGGGCTTTGTTTGAAGAGAATCTGAAAAGTCTCTTCATGCTATAAACAATGGTATCCAATGAGGCTTCACTTTCGATTCCTCTTTCTTCTTCTTCTTTGCTTGGGGTAGTAGAAAAACGTTTTTCCTCCATGGATGGTTTTCTACTCTCAAAATAATCATAATCTACATCCTTGGGTTTGAATACAAATCGGCAATAAAAATAATATTTCAAGGAAATGGCTTTACGAATCTCTTCTCCCAATGTTAGATACTCATGTTAGTGGTGGGGCAAGTTTTCACATGCATATATCACTTTTTCTAAATCATTTTTAGGATTAGCCATCGGTGGTTCATGAAATTGGTATTCACTATACATCTGATCACAAATGTAACCAATCTCATCTCTCGGTATGCCTCCATGAATGTAAATGATTTATTCTTACTCATATAACTCAAAGTCTTCATCTTCCGTGACTATATCTAGTTCTATAGGTGCAACTTGGAGATAGTTTTGAGATATTTCTTCATATGAGATTTATTTTCCATGGGATGAGCCAAGGAAAGTGATATGGTACCACTGTAATGTACCAACAAGGGATGATGATACACTAACTCTAACTCCTACCAAAGTCAGCTAAAAAAAATGAATTCAGAGGGCTAGTTTTACTAGAGGTAGGCAATATCAAGCACTCTATATGGGAGGAGGAATATTATGGATGATAATACCTTTTCACAAAGCACTAGGACCATTGATGGTTCGAAATAATCAAGGGTGAAATCTACTACAATGCTCCTGGAAACCCTAACATATGCAAACTAGTATATCACCATTCATTGACTGGAAGATATGGGTGAAGGATTCTGAATTTAGGAGGATAAATAACATCAATTTATATTCAATATATCATCAGGTTGAATTCCAGAAATTTTGATTTTTTTTTTAAGAAGTCTCACAATAATATGACAAAAAATGCTTTACTAGGATTGCACAACTAGTGAGAATTCAGGACTCCCAAACAGTCAATAAAGGCTCAAAAAACTATGATATGAGACTTGTAATATTACATATGACATATTAATCAAATATAGTAACAAGAATGTCTTCATTTGGATCAATACTCATTCATTTATTAAATGCATTCTGAAAACTAGTCAAATTCTAGGAAAATCTAGAAGGGGTGGAGAAAACTCAGCATATATCATACTTATGCAATATTAAATGTTATGAATGATATCAGATATTTATAATTACTGTAATTACATCATATATGATCCAAGGTGCTTCTCAAAATATTACCAAAACTCCTCTCCTCTTCAACATAACAATCTAGCACTGGAAATCAACAAGAAGCTCTAAGATTCGAACCATAGACTTCATAAGACTTTTATGAAATTCGAACCAGCCTTGGATCAGCTACATGAATTGAAATAAAAATAAATTATAATGTCTGAACACCATAATCCTCTCACATGAAGTAGGGGCACATCACGCATCTTGGACTAGGGGCACATCTCCCAAGTCTCTGAGGCACAATTGCTCTCATACCAATACTCAAACTGAAAAAAGATGTGAAATGGAGTTGTAATAATTATAATATAGATTTAGATGGATTGTTTAGCAATTAATATAGTCTAAGGAACTCTCATGGAGTGGATAAGGTTGATTTTCTTTCTGCTTTAGCTTTTTCCTTTCTTTTTGTTTTGCTTTGCTTTCTGCGTTAGCTTTTGCCTTGATTTCTACTTTGTTTTGCTTTTAGCTTTAGATTTTTCCTTGATTTCCGCTTTGCTTTCTTATTTTTCTTTTTCTTTTGATTTTGATTGTTCTTTTGCTTTGATTTTTCTTTTTCTTTTTCTTTATCCTACTTTTTCTTTTCTATCCTGTTTTTTCCTGCTTTTCTACCTAACCCTGCTTTTCTGCTTTGTCCTGCTTTTTCCCTACTTTTCTGTTTTACCCTGCTTTTCTGCTTTGTCCTACTTTTTTTTCTTTTTTTTTTCTGCCTTGTCCTGCTTTTCTTCCTTTGTCCTGCATTTATGCTTTTGTCCTACTTTTCTGCTTTTGTCCTGATTTTGTCATGCTTTTCTACTTTATTCTTCTTTTCCTAAGTTTTGCTGCTATATTCTGATTTATTCTCCTTTTCCTACTTTCGTTGCTTTGTCTTCTTTATATTTTCTTGTCTTGCAAGTTACCTCTTAGTCAACCTTATCCTATAAGGCACTCTTGTGGAGCAATAAAATAAAAATAACTATTTAATGAAAAATACTTTTCACCAAGTGCATATCAACTTTAAGAAAATAAATTCAACACCTCCTAATTAATTAATTAATTGATTTCTTGAACTTTCAAATTAACCCCAAGTAAATGATATTTTCTCCTCAACCCAAGGGATTGATTGGGTTAGGAACTCAATCCAATGATCATCAATGAGGGGACATGACAAAACAGAATTTTTACATGGAAACACAAACGAGAGAAAACCACATAATTATCTTTTTTAATGAAAATATTACATTCGAGGAAGCACAGACTTCCTGTGTTTACCAGTACCGACTGGAAGGAGGCACTGACCCCCTGATTTTACAGGCACCAACCTGAAGGAAGATACAACTTCTTGAGTTCTCCAGCAGCAACTGGAAGGAGGCTACGACCCCTTGCTCCTTTCCCCATCCTTCTGCCCAAATATATAATAATAGTATGTTACTCTGATGAAATTCTGCTACACACACAGTTCTGATCTTCTGATATTCATTTTGTTGTGCGCACCTTCAATATGCAGTATAATTGTTGTCATTGTGTTGCATACAATAATTCACTTCAACACTTCACCTCACTTCAACACTCCACTTCAAATTCAATAATTTACTTAAACTGACATTGCACTGCATATACTATGTCCTACTTCAACTGATGCATACTACACCCATATTCAATATTCTGTTCTGCTATTGTGCATCTACACTTTCAATTGATACTAAGCATCAACTGATAACTTGATTTTCTAACTTTGCACAATCATATCGGATGAACACACACCTTCTGAGATATGTTCATTCTGTTTAAATTCCAAAGTATTTCAAACAATTTGTGACCTTATGTGCATCATATGGTTTAATGCACGTGTCTCAGATCATCCTCATTATCATGTGCATATTGATTATGTTGCTACTCTATCTTTGCGCATCTGATGGTCTTCCTTACTTTGCACAGATCAACTTAATCTTCATGTGGAAGTGAAACTTCTTCTTGCATCACACAATATAATTTAGTTCTATTTTTGTGTGCTTTTGAAAACCTGTGACTATCTGCGTGTTGTCTGTGATACTGTGATTTGGTCCTGAGGCACTTGCGCATCCTTTGCATTTTGTCATTCTATCTTTGTGCAATCGTCACAGATCTACAACATCATTCTGCACACCATCAGCTTTTCATGTTCCCAGTTTGTAAAGCACCTGGAAGCATCCAATTTCACCTTAAAACCCCATGGATCTTAGTGAAAGTCAATTAATTCATTGGTGAGGGGGATAACATTGGTAAATTACCGTAGGAAATTAAATTAACAAGGAATAAAAAATTTGGACTATAGTTGTTTCAATTAATTAAATTGAAGATGATGTAATTATTATTTTGGTATTTAATTATTAATTACATGTGTTGATGAGTTGGATGATGAAAAGGGCGCATAAGGAGATAATTTTGGATCAGAGAGTTCTCAACCAAAGAGGAAAGTGAAAGAAAAAGAAGAGCAAAGCAAAAAAGAGGAAACTATAGGAAAGAAGCACAAAGAAAGGTGTCAGGACAAAAGAAGGAAACTTACAAAAGCAGTGCATAAAGAAGGAAAGTGCACAAAGCAGGCAAGTGAGGAAAAGCAGGAAACATCCAGAAATATAAAGAGGGCACAGTTTCCAAAAAGAACAAAATCCAGCCAGTTGTAAAAAGAAGGAAACATCTAGAAAAGCCAAGAGGGTGCAATTTCCAAAAAAAGGAAAAGCTAGTCAGTAGAAAAGATGAAAAGTTCCAACTCATTCAAGGAAGGTGCATTGGAGGAGGCCAAGTAGTTTTATTGGACAGTTAAATTTCTCAAAAATTCACCCAGTCTATAAAAGAAGGAGGGCGAACCACATTCATATTTTTTTTACAGTTGATGATTTGTATGCGAGAAAACTCAAGCTTCTCTAGGCTTTGGTGATGCACCCTTAGCCACCTGTGGGATATATTCCCCATATTTCTTGTTACATTCTTTTGAACATGATCCATTGCATCCATTGATGACCAATTTGCAGATCTCATCCAACTCTATGATTACATCCTCTCTTCTTTCTATCTTCTGAAGTATTCTTCTCATTCGGTGGAAACAATGTTTAAGGGATTAAATAGAGATTTTGGTTTTGGCATTTAGGATCATTTATATGTTATGAGACCTATTCCATTGCATATGGAGGGTCATTTCCAGTAATAAATGTATTTTTTCTTGTTGAAAAAGGTGTATGTATGACCAATATACAACCATTCTCACTAGAGCCATGGTTTCACTGTTAAGGAGTGCACGTGTGCAAATTGGAGAAGTTTCAGTTGATGAATGCACCCCCTATGAGCAGTCTCTGAGATATGGTTCACCTTCCAAGAGAATACATCTTCCATGTATTCATATATTTCATATCCATAGAATATCATGCTTCTTCTTCTCTTCTCAGACTCCTTCTACACCTAGTATTGTAAGAATTCCATGGTTGGAGAATCTTTGTAAAGTTTGAGATCAAACTATATTCATTTCCTACTCAGTATTCTATAATTTAGTATGATACTATTATTTTATATGTATCTGAGCCATATTTTTCATCAGAAAGATAATTCAAGAGCCTTAGAGGTTGAGTGTGCTCACCTTTCACAAGACTAGCTCTCTCTGCATTTTTATTGACTAGTTTACAAAAATTTGCAATATACTTAATTTTGTAAATCCATTTTCCTTTATGTAAATTGTTGTAGGAGGTAATTTTTATGAATAATATATCCCAACTCATAAATAAGATATTTGTGACCCTTTAGTATTGCTTGTATTCGTATTTCTGAAGACTAGCTCATTGAGCACTTCTATTTGACTAGCTTTGCAGTCGTTTACTTAAAAAGTATTTGTATGCTCAATTTCAGTTCCATCGGTAATTTTGGGTCCATGTGACACTTATGAATACAATCCCACAATTATACTTATAATTATTGGCTTTATTTTCATGTTTGGAAGAGTTTGGAAGAAAGCTAGTGGAGTAGTCCACCATAGCGTGCTTTCTCATCTTGCCCTCAAACTCAATCAAAACCACCCTAAACCTGAGAAACTGTTGTCCATCATCAATTTAGGAGTTTATTGACATGTTTTACACCTCTGTTTGATGTCAAGTGTAAGGTAATGAGTTTATTATGCATATGTTGGTGTTCCCAAGAAGCCTTTGAGTAGACCGTAGTGACAGATGTTGTTGAAACATAAACAACCCCAATACCTTGTGCATAGAAATCAAAATATGGACTTGATGATGTTTTACTTGATGATACACACTCCCTAGTACATTTTTTAGATCCAAAAGTGTTCTCCTATCAATCTCTGGGTGGGTTATTCACTGACCAAGACTAGTTTCATCTTGTCTAGTTTTGTGAGATAGTTCTGCTTGTGAATTTTCTGATTTTAAAGTTTGTATTTGAGATAATATCATATAATATAGGATTAGGGATATTACAGTAGTATCAAAGTGATTTCCTTGGATCATCCTATGGAAATTAATTCTTAGTGGAAGATATCTTAGATTTATTTTCAAGTTGCAATTTTGGAACTAGTTGCAGTCATGGAAGATGAAGACTTTGAGTTGTATGAGGAAGAAGAAATCATTTACATTGATGGAGGATTAACAAAATATGAGGATGGTTACATTTGTGACCATATGTATAGATACCAATCGGATGAGCCACCAATGGCTCATGCTAAGAAATATTTTTAAAATATGATATCTACAAGTAAATATTTGTCCTACCACTACCAATAATATCTAGCTTTAGGAGAACAGATTCGTAAGGCCATTTCTTCCAAAGATTACTTCTGATGCAGATTTGTACTTGAGATCAAGGATGAATACTTGGATTCAATAAAGAGAATAAAACCACCCATGGAGGAACCAATTTGTTCTTCCTCTGTGAGTAAAGAGGAAGAAAAAATCATCCAACTGCATCTTCTAGAATCATGAGATTGTTTAGGTTTTCTTCAAGCAGATATTCCAAAGGTTGTAAACATGAAGAAGCCACCACCGATTCTGCTAAGGATCAACAAATTATGGATCAAAGAGTAGCTAATAATGAGTTCCAAGAAGTGGAATATACTAACTGTTTCTCAAGTAATGAAGAAGCATCTACTGATGGATGATGTGATGAGGTACCTATTGATGGGTGCCTAAGTTTTCAGGAGACATCTACTGATGGATTTCCATCTCTCTATGTTGGTGACATAGATATACCACTTGATGATTTTTTTACAATCACAAGTTCCATTGAGCATGAATATGAAGAGTATGTAGTAGTAAAAGTTGTTCTAGAGTCAACTTTTCAGCATCACTTGAACTGCATCATGAAGTTGACCTCATCGAAGAAGAAGAAGAGGTTCATCCTCAAGAACCTCATTTCTTTGCATGGCCCTTGAAGATGAATGAAATAAAGATCAAGGAGAGCTTACACATTCTCCATGAAACACATGTTTCATTGTCACAATATTGTTGGAAGGCTTTGTCATTGGAAGATTCATCTTTCTTTGAAGCCATGTTTTTTTTTTGACAGAGATTACTTGCATGAGCTTGTTCAGATGTTTCATGGATCATCCTTGAATTATTATGAGGATATTTAGAAGCTCAATGATCATTTGATAGTCACCCAAAATTATTTTAGAAGCACTCAAAGATCCCTCTTAGAATCCAAGATCCAGATAGAGAAACTTCATCAAAAGTTGCAAAGATCACACATACCATTCATCCAGTCTCTTATGGTTGGTTGTACTCAGAATTGTATGGAGGAACCTCATGATATGGTGTTTCATGATGTGCATGATAACATGCATATAGTTGAGGAGTTCTTATATGCAGATGAAGAGTTTCGAGCACATACAGTTCCCTAAAGCGAGACTGACCTTCTTCCTGGCGTGAGTCATTCCTCCATTGAGGAATCAGAAGAGCTCAAGTTTGATGGACCATATTATGATGGATTTAATGCATCCTATAGATTGATTTATGAGGTTTGCAGTGATAAAGTTTGGTCCAAGATCATACATTATTTCCTTCTATTGATTCCATGTCATTTGAGGAGGAAGTTTGGGTCAAATTTTTTTTTTTCATGGCGCCACCTGAGGAGTATGAAACTCTTATCTCTCCTTTTTATGATGGTAGGTATATATCACCTTCTTACCTACATTTTCAATGGCATACTTTGTTACCCTATGATGATACACATATTCACAGATGCATATATAGTACTCCTTTAAGCCCCTTGAAGGCTCATTGTCTTCTTTGCTCCTCATGCGGTTTAGATTTTCGAGGATCTTCATTCACCCCTTGGATGAAATAACACATGTCTAATTATTTTGAATCCTTTTACATTCTTTTGGAGCAACATTGTGGGACATGGGATCCTTTCCTATGTCATTGGAGCATATTTGTTTTGACCCTTGGTACTTGTGTGCATTGGGAGCATGAACTACAATCTGAATTGCATGTGCTTGGGGAGTCTAAAGCTAAGAAAGAAAAAGGCCAAGCACTTGTTCATTTCCATAAATATTATGTGTTTCCTCATGAAGAAATTTGTACAGTTTTGGAGGAGGCACATGATTACATTTCGGTTGAGCCAACCACAAGTTTGATGGATAATTGTTTCCAAGTGTGGGCTCACTATCCTTCACCCCACATACATATGGAATCCATCACACATACGTGTGATTGGGTAAAGGGATTCTTTCTTTTGGTTCCACTTGACGAGAAGGAGGTTCCCACACTTTTATTTGATGATTGGATGGTTAGACCTTGGGGTTTGACAAGCACACTATCCCCTTTCCAATTTGATGAGAAACACCAAAGGAATCTATCTAATGTCTCCATCATGCATAGTAGTGCATTTAGTTGGAGTCTTTTTTCATCTATTGATTGGGTGAATGAACACATATTGGAGCTAAGCACCCCCAAGGGTGAGTTTGTTGTTTGCATCAGTATAAGGTTTATGGAAACAACAGACATCTTTTGTGAGTATGTGTATGGGTATATGTGGCTTCTATGTGATGCCTTGAAGACTTGGAATTGTCACCTATGTCAATTTGCTAGTAGTGATGAGAGTCTTTGTGCTGGTTTGCACATGGATCATAAGGAAGGACTCACAGAGGTTTGGTTTTGCATTGGAAGTGGTGAACTTATAGTATGGTGGAATGATCTAGACATCCTCCATGATGATATATTATTCATGTTGATCTTGATGTTTGGAAGGATGCAGCTGAGACAATGGGACCCCAGAATTCTTTGGAATGACAGTTTTCCACAAGTAGTAGTGCCACTGGGGGACATACAACACAAACAGTGGGATCCGGGAATTCTTCTCAGATGTCTTAGTTGGGTTGAATTTTTTTTGAAAAATAGTTGGTCATTGGGAGAATAGCTATAATCATAGTGGTGCAGCAAAAACATGTTGGAATTTTGGTTGGAGTTGGAGTTGGTTTCTTGCTTGAAGACTAGCAAGCTTGAGAGGGGAGGACTGTCATGTTCCCATTTTGTCAAGAACCTGGAAGTAGCCAATGCATCTTAAAACCTCATGGATCCTAGTGAAATTCAATTAATTAATTGATCAGGGGGATAACATTTGTAAATTACCCTAAGCAATTAAATTAACTAGGAATAAGTAAATTAGACTATAGTTGTTTCAATTAATTAAATTGAATATGATGTAATTATTATTTTGGTTTTTTATTATTAATTACATGTGATGATGACTTGGATGATGACAAGGGAACATAAGGATATAAGGTTCGATCAATGATTTTTCAACCAAAGAGGAAAGTGAAATAAAAGGTAGAGCAAAGAAAAAAAGAGGAAACTAGAGGAAAGAAGCACAAAGCAAGGTGTCAGGAAAAAAGAAGTGACAAAAGCAGTGCATAAAGAAGGAAAGTGAGGAATAGAAGGAACCATCCCAAAATATAAAGAGGGTGCAATTTACAAAAAGAATAAAATCCATTCAATTGTAAAAAGAAGGAAACATCCAGAAAATCCAGGAGGGCGCAATTTCCAAAAAAGAGGAAAATCTAGTTAGTAGAAAAGTTGGAAAGTGCCAACTCAGTCAAGGAAAGAACATTGGAGGATTCCAAGGAGTTTTGGAAATTTAACTTGCTCAAAAATTCACCCATTCTATAAAATAAGGATGGCGCACCACATTCATATTTGTTTTACAGTTGAGGATTTGTATGTGAGAAAGCTCAAGCTTCTCTAGGCTTTGGTGATGCACCCTTAGGAACATGTGGTAGATGTTCCCCATAGTTATTGTTACATTATTCTACACATGATCCATTTTATCCATTCATGAACAATTTTCATATCTAATCCAACTCTATGATTACAACCTCTCTTGTTTCTATCTTATGAAGCATTCTTCTCATTCGGTGGAAACAATGTTGAAGGGCTGAAATGGTGGTTCTGGTTTTAGAATTTATGTTCATTTATAGGTTGTGATACATGTTCCATGGCGTCCAATGGGTCATTTTCATTCATAAACGATTGTCATATTTTTTAAAAAGGTGTTGGAATGACCACGATACAACCATTCTCACCATAGCCACTATTTTAGTGTTGAGGAGCGCGCGTGTGCAAATTGGAGAAGTTTCAATTGATGAATGTGCCCCCTATGATAATTAAATGAGATATGGTGTTCCTTCCATGAGAATACAGCTTCCCTGTATTCATCTATTACAGATCCAGAGAAGAACCTACTTCTTCTTCTCTTCTCAGACTCCTTCTACACTCGGTATTGTAAGAATTCCATGGTTAGAGATTCTCTATAAAGTATGAGAACAAAATATATTCATTTTCTGCTCAGTATTATATAATATAGTGTTATACTATTATTTTATATGTATATGATCCATATTTTTAATTATAGCGATAATTCGAGAGCCTTAGAGGCCGATTGTGATCACTTTTCACAAGACTAGCTCTATGTGCATTTTTATTGACTAGTTTCCATTAATTTGCAATATAATAAGTTTTGTAAATCCATTTTCCTTTATTTAAGTTGATAGGTGTTAATTTTTATGAATAATCCATCCCAACTCATAAATAATATATTTGTGACTTTTAGGACTTCTTGTATTCATATTCTGAAGACTAGCTCATTTAGCACTTCTATTTGACTAGTTTTGCAGTTTGTTTAATTAAAAAGTCTATGTATACTCAATTGAGGTTATTTCATTCATGTTGGGTCCCTTATAAATTTATGAATACAACAACACCATTATACGTATAATTTGTGGCCTTCTCTTCATGTTTGTAAGAGCCTGGAAGAAAGCTAGTGGAGTAGTCTACCATAGCACACTTTCTCATCTTTCCCCCAAACTCAGTCAAAAATTCCCTAAACCTCAGAAAATATTTTCCATCATAAATTTAGTGTTTTATCGACCTATTTTACACCTCTGGTTAATTTCAATTGTAAGGTAATGATTTTAGTATGCATATGTTAGTGTTCCTAGGAATCCTTTGAGTAGACCGCGGCGACATTTGTTGTTGAAATATAAACGAACCCAGTACCTTGTGCATATAAATTAGAAGCTGGACTTGGTATTGTTGTCCTTTCTGCTTCACACTACCCAGTACATTTTTCATATCCAAAAGTGTTCTTCTATCAATATCTGGGTGGGTTATTCACTAACCAAGACTAGTTTCATCTTGTCTAGTTTTGTGAACTAGTTCTGGTTATGAATTTTGTGATTTTAAAGTTTGTCTTTGAGATAATATCATATCAGGGATATTACAAAGCTATTCATTCCTCTACTTTTTTGAATTCGGCTCTCTGCTCGATCATGTTTTTCTGGTTCCACGAGCCCTTGATGCCCCGAATATAAATCTGTATCTTACACTTACAAGCTCTTCATCCTTGCTATCAAGCTTACATCAAATATACCACTTGTTGGAATATTCACACCATCATGCAGTCATGAAGGCATGCAGGCATGCATTTGCATGCAATTGCATGCATCCAGTCATCATATGGATGGTCCTCACAGCACGTAGAGCTCACTTTCAGCTCCTCAGAGCCTATCTTTAGCCCCCATTTGGCCTCCTACCTACCTGATGCGCCCTTCTTGACTGTTTTGCATGGCAAGTGTGCCTTTCTCACCTACCACACTCAGTTAGTGTGCCTTTACTCACCCACCTTCAGTTATCACTCAGTTAGGGCGCCTTATCTCACCTATCGGGAGTTATCATTCAGTTAATGCATTGATTGAGTAGTTCTTCCACTGATTGCTCATGCTGACTTCTTGTAGCTTCTAGTTAGCTAGTTCTGGAGTTCCACTTGACTATTTGACAACCTCATGCACCCCCCTTGGAGTCTCCATTCCGTGATTTATTCCTAGATGGTTCTGTTAGACTCAGTTGGACACACTTGACTGGCTCTTACCATTTATGACTGATACTACTGATTGGATGATGTCTCAATAGTTATCCAAGCTAGACGCTGAGCTCAGATTCGAATGCCCTACTTGGCTAATTCGAATCCTATATGCTGCATCATCATTGATTATTGTATTAAATTCTTTACATTCATTATTCAATGTATGATACTGCTATTGTTCATTATTATGTGTTTATGAGTGATTATTGAGTGCATGATTCTCTTCTTCTTTTCAAATATTCTTGAGAGTTTAATCGTTCAGTCGAAGTGTAGCATTCTCCATCAGCAAAAACTTCTCTTGTTTTGCAGGTTTATTCACCCATTCAAATTCTTATTCAACTATTCGACTTTGTCTTTTCAGATGGATCTAAAGAGCACATCTTCCAACTATGTTGAGTGAATAGCCAAGATGGCTCTCTTCATGAGAACCAAGGGATTCACCCAAATACTCGATGGAACGATGGTAGAACCTGTAGTGAAGTTGAAAAGTCCAAGTAATTAGATATGCTTGATGTAGCAGTTGGTCTCCTCCTTCTCTCAATTTCTAAATATCTTCACTTCCATGTCATCGATCTTACATCTCCTAAAGAGGTTTGGGACAAGCTCGAATAGCTTTTTGGATAGAAAGATGATATGAAAGGACACAAATTGGAGAATGAACTCATATGTTTGACTCCTGACAGCTTCAAATCTATCAATGCCTTCCTCACCAAGTTCAAAATCTTGATATCACAGTTGAAAAGAAATGAGATAGTGAAATAAGACAAGCGGCTTATTCTTGCCATTCTCTCAAAGTTGGGGCCAAACTTCTCAGTTTTTGTATCTACTTTCCATTCAGCTAAGATGTTCATTCCAAAATGGAAGTTTCCCTCACTTGATGACTTCATCCAATATCTTAATCAAGAGGAAGAGAAGTTAATCTCCATGGGAATGATCAAACCCAAGTTGGATTCGGCCCTTACAACTGCTGAGGCCAAAAGGGTGAATGGTAAAGGCAAGCAAAATATTTCTGATAAGATATTGAATGATACAAGGCCTACAGATACTCCATATCAGTCATATGGGGCTTCTAACTCAAGTAATACCAAGCATTCTCAGAAGAAAATATCGAAGTGCCCATATTGTCTTAGAGGATTTCATCTTGAGAGTACTTACATGAAGAAGACTATAGATTTGATGGCTCAGTTACTTGAGAAGAACAATCTTCCTGTACCTGCATGTACAAGGAAGAAGATCCTGATATTGAACCTTCTATATCCGAAGACAAAGAAAGATGTCATGCCCTCATGGTAAGAGCATCAATAGATTCTTCCTTCATTATAGATTTAGGAGCATCAAGACACATGTCTTCCTCCAAAGAACTCTTCTCCAGTTTCGAAAGCTCAGTTGGCCCTTCCATCATATTGGGAAATGATTCAGAAGTATCCTCTCAAGGGATTGGAAGAATCTATCTTGACCAAGGTTATTTTTCTATGTGCTTTATGTTCATTCTCTTGTAGCTAATATTCTTTCAGTGTATCAAATGACTCATATTGGAGAGCCCAAAAGAGTGATCTTTTCTCCAAATGAAGTTGAGGTACAACACATGGTTTCAGGGGAAATCATTGCAAAAGGAGTTGCAAATCATGAGAAAAAACTATGTGAGTTTTCACACTTCTTACCTCTCTCAAAGGAGTCTTATCTTCGCTCTCATGCACATGAAGAGAGTAGACTATCTCATCTCAACTACAAGCTATCTCAAAATGTGGTTGATGGTCTTCTAAGAGACAAGATTGCTCATGGAACCTTCAAAGGTTGCTTGAAAGGAAAGGATCAATCTAAGAAGATTGAGAAAAAGAGGACTCTTGAAGAAGTATGAATGCTAGATCGAGATCCACAAGAACTTGGAGATCTAGCACCTATTGGTTCAACTCCTATGGCCAAATGGGCCATCACTACTACATCCACTAGTGATCTTGTTGAAGATCCATCATCATCAGATTCTAGTTCTTTTGATGCAGAGTTTGGAAGTGATGATGAGTCAATTTCACTTGCTTCTTCACATGAGTTTTCAGATTCAGAGTTTCAAAGTGATGATGAGCTTCAAGAGAGAGAATCTCCATCACATGATAGTTCAAATTCAGAGTATGAGACATCAGCTTCACATGCTTCTTTACATGAGATTTTAGATTCAAATTTTGGATGTGATGACGAGCCAGTTGCAGATGCATCTTCACATGATATTTCAGATTCAGAATCTGAAGATGGAGATGATGATGATGGAATGCTAGATCCAAATGCACAAGAACCTGAAGGTCTAGAAACTAACGATGAAGATGAGCGAATGGGATATCCAGATCCACAAGAACCTGGAGATATATCACCTGATATTCCTCCTCTTCCTCGATGGGAAACCACTACACTCCGATCTGCCGGTGATTTGGTTGGTGATCCACATGATCATAGAAGAACTAGATCAGATTTTCAGAATGGAAGGTTCCATCCTTCTCACATTGCTGATCCATTTTAGATCGATCGATCCTTCTTCGAAAAGGAAGGACACTTACCTCCTTCAAGGGTGGGTGATGATATGCTACATTAGCATCCTTCAGTGTATTTTGAGGGAGGGATTTCTTCCCACTGGTTTTTCCCTCTTTCCTCACTTAGTTTATTTAGATTGATTGTATGAGGTGACCTTTGGTCTTAGTCACCAGGGCCCTATTTTACTATTTTTAGTTATCTCATAGTATATCTTGACGGGGGGTGTTGGAATATTCACACCATCTTGCAGTCATGCATTCATGCAGGCATGCAGTCATGCAATTGCATGTATCTAGTTATCATATGGATGGTCCTCTCAGCACCAAGAGCTCACTTTCAGCTCCCCAGAGCCTGTCTATAGCCCCCATTTGGACTCCTACCTACCTAATGCACCCTTCTTGACTATTCTGCATGGAAAGTGTGCCTTTCTCACCTACCACACTCAGTTAGTGTGCCTTTACTCACCTACCTTCAGTTATCACATAGTTAGGGCACCTTATCTCACCTACTGGGAGTTATCATTCAGTTAGTGCATCAATTGAGTAGTTCTTCCATGGATTGCTCATGCTGAATGCTTGTAGCTTCTAGTTAGATAGTTCTGGAGTTCCACTTGACTATTTGACAGCCTCATGCGCCCCTTTAGAGTCTCCATTCCCTGATTTATGCCTAGATGGTTTTGTTAGACTCAGTTGGACACACTTGAGTGGCTCTTACCATTTATGACTGAAACTACTGACTGGATGATGTCTCCATAATTATCCAATCTAGACGCTTAGCTCAGATTTGAATTCCCTACTTGGCTAATTCAAATCCTATATGATGCCTCATCATTGATTATTGTATTACATTCTTTACATTCATTATTCATTGTATGATACTGTTATTGTTCATTACTCTGTGTTTATGAGTGATTATTGAGTGCATGCTTCTCTTCTTCTTTGCAAATATTCTTGAGAGTTTGATTGTGAGTTTGTTACAGTTGCTAGTTCCCTGTAGATTATCACACAACTTTCTTTCATATTTATACATGTCTTCCATGGATTGTATGTCCACAAGTTGGTTGTGGATTTCCTTCTTTGCTTCACATTTTATTCTTCTTCCACATATCATGTTATGCGCTATTGATCTGGCATCTATTGTGGATCTTGTGCATACATGGTCCTCCACTTAGTGGGACTTTAAACCTTGCAGTGTAGTCTTGCACCTTTGATGTACCATTGCTTTGTGGAACTTGGGCATACATGGTATTAGACATAGTGGGACTTTAACCCTTGCGGTGTGGTATTTCTCCTTTGATGTACCATTGCCTCTAGAATTTGAGCATACGATAACTTCAACCGATGCACCCTTCTTGGTACTTGTGTGCGCTTCAACAACTGAAAGTATCCTTTGATTGGTGATACTTGTGCGTTTTCAGGACTTTCATAACTGCTCAACCATTTCGTGTTCCATGCCATGTGCACTCCAAATCTGTGCCCAATCAACTCCTTTTCTTGCTTACGCATTCTCGAACCTTGTCCAATCAACACCTTGACTTGATTGTGCACTATTCAAGATTCTCTCCAACCAACACTTTACCTTGCACATTGAAGGACTATGACTAGATGGGATTGAGAGCTACTTCATGTACCACATGTCCATAAAAAAAAATTTGCTATCTCTTTGTGTTGTTTAGGTTCTACCTCGACTCTTGTGGATCCTTTCAATTGTTCATGCTCTTCTCTATCACGAGGATAAGAGGACTCTTTTCTAGTAGACCGTGTACAAGGTTTCCTTTCTATGCTACCTGTGATTAGCACTTCGTCCTCTTCTCCAAACTTGTGTTCATCTTGTTGGAGTACTTGTCTACCCTACTTCTAGTGACTCTAGTAGTTTCTTCCAACGTCCCACATTTTTTGGATTTTCTTCCACTTCACTTTTCCTTCTTTTATACATATTATTATCAACGGACCTAATCTCTTTTTAGTTCCAATTACTTGATCCATATCGCAGTTGGCATTGTTTTCGAATGCCGACATCTACTGCGACAAGTCATCATCGTTGACACAACTTTGATGAGTTTTAACATCGACATGACTTCGACACACTCAACAACGTCATAGTTTCGTTGTATAAATCTATAGGAAAGAACACATAGTTAGAGCAAACCTCACAAATCTCACTCAAGAATTGCAGAGAAGAAGAAGAAGAAATGAATCAATTATCACTCATAAACTCAGAAATGGAAAAATCTGTAGCATAATCATACATCAGTTCTAAGATGGCACTGTGAAAACTAAATACAATGATGAAGTTGTCAAGTGAATTTGAATTAGCCAAAGGTCATTTGAATTCTCCTTAGTGTGTGGCTTGGATAGCATTGGAGACATCATCCAATCAGTGGTAGTAGTCACAAATAGTCAAAAGTCAGTCAAATGAGTCTAACTGAGTCTAACTGAGCCATGTGAGCACAAATCAAGGAATGGAGACTCCAAGGAGGGCGCATGAGGTTGTCACTAGGTAAAGTGGCACTCCGATACAAACAATTGGAAGCTACAGGTAGTTAAACTGAGCAATAAATGAAAGAACTGGTCAATCAATGCTGCAACTGACTGTTAGTGATCCAAGTAGTGTAGTAGGGTGCATATGTCATCCAGGTGAGGAAAACAAGGCGCACTAGGTAGGTAGGAGGGCTATTGAGGGCTAAAATTAGGCTCTAGGCGGCTGAAAATAGATTCCAGGTGCTGGGGAGACTACCATACTGATGATTGGATGCATGCAGTATGCATGTATGCATGCAGAATATAAAAAATGATGGTGAGAATATTCCAACACCCCTCTGCAAGCTATATTATGAGGAAATAACTGAAAACTAGTGGTAAGGACTTGGTGACGGAGACCAAAGGTCACACCGTACAACAGTCAAAATATATAAAGTGAGGAAAGAGGGAAAACCTAGTTGGAAGAAAGCGCCTGCCCCCAAATAGAGTGAAGGATGCTAATGTAGCATGGCATCACTCACCCCAAGAAGATATCTAAGGTAAGTGAACCTATTCACCGAAGAAGGATCAATTGACAAGAAATGGATCACTGTGTGAATGATCAATGTGAGAAGGATGAAACCTTCTATTCTAAAAATCAGATTTGTTGGAATATTCACACCATCATTTTTGTATTTTGCATGCTTGCATGCAAATCTGCATATTGCATGCATTTGCATGCAACTGCATGCAAATCTGCATACTGCATGCAACTGCATGCAAATTTTCATACTGCATGCATTTGCATGCAACTGCATGCATCCAGTTATCATCATGGTGGTATCCCCAGCACCTAGAGCTTGTTTCTAGCTCTTGTTTTTTTGCATGCAAAACTACATGCTGCATGGATTTGCATGCCACTGCATGCATCCAGTCATCATCATGGTTGTCTCCCCAACACCTAGAGCTTTCTTCTAGCTCTCCAGAGCCTGTCTTCATCCCTCATTTGGCCTCCTACCTACCTAATGCACCCTCTTTGACTTATTTGCTTAGCTAGTGCACCTTTCTCACCTACCACTGTCAGTTAGAGTGCACTTACTCACCTACCACCAGTTATCACTCAGTTGGGGTTCCTTATCTCACCTACCAGGAGTTATCATTCAGTTAGTGCATTGATTGAGTAGTTCTTCCACGTATTGCTCATGCTTACTGCTTGTAGCTTCTAGTTAGATAGTTCTAGAGTTCCACTTGACTATTTTACAGCCTCATGCGCCCTCCTTGGAGTCTCTATTCCTTGATTTATGCCTAGATGGTTCTGTTAGACTCAGTTAGACACACTTGACTGACTCTTACCACTCATGACTGATATTTCCGACTGGATGATGTCTCCATAGTTATCCAAGCTAAACTAGAGATCTGATTCGAATGCCCTAATTGGCTAATTTGAATCCTATATGATCCCATAATCATAGCTATTGTATTCATTCACTTACATTCTTATTCATTGTATGATACTGAGATATTGTCTATTCTTTTGTGTTTATGAGTGATCATTGAGTGTCTCCTTCTCTTCTTCTTTGGAACATACTTGAGAGTTTGATTGTGAATTGCTACAGCTGCTAGATCCCTTGTAGATTCTTACAAGATCTGGTTCTCCTTTGATCAAGTGGATCACCAACAATATCTCTAGAATATCTAAGAGTAATGGCTGCCCATCTCAGAAGAGGAGGATCATCAGTTTGTAGATCTGGATGTACCATTCGCTCATCTTCACTATCAGTTGCTAGATATTTAGGTTCTTGTGGATCTGGATCTAGAATTCACTCTTCATCATCTTCACTTTCATATTCAAAATCTGAACTCTCATGGGATCAAGCTTCGCTCTCTTGCTCATCAGGAAATGGTGATGTGGTAGGAAATCTCTCTTGCTCAACATGATGAGCATCATGAAGTGGCCATTCCTCAAACTGTACACTCCTTTCAAGGAATGTTGACATAGTATAAGGATCAAGAAGCTTGTAGGCCTTTGCACTCAATGCATAGCCCACCAGTATACACACTCTGCTTTGTGGATCTAGTGATCTCCTTTTCTCTGTTGGAATCCTTGCACATGCTATGGATCCAAACACTCTAATATGGGATACATCAGGTTTGTATCCCATCCATGCTTCGAAATGATTCATATTTTTCAGTCCTTTATGCGGGACTCTGTTCTGAAGGTAAGCAACACAGTTGATGTCTTATGCCCAAAGACTAGGGTTCAACCCTTTCAACTTTAGCATGCAAGTTGCCATCTCCTTTAATGTTATGTTCTTTATCTATGCAATGGCATTATGTTGTGGTGTGTAGGGAACAATATGTTTCATCTCTATTCCTTCATCATCACAATATGATTGAAAGTCACCCTTGACATACTCTCCTCCATTATCAGTGTGAATGGCCTTGATTTTTCTATCTGAAACGTTTTCTGCAGAAGACTTGAAAAACTTAAAGTATCCAAACACTTCTGATTTTAATCTGAGAAAGTATACCCATGTAAATCTTGAATAATCATCAATAAAAGTAAGAATATACCTTGCCTTGTTCAAAGATAGATCTGGAAATGGCCTTTTAAGATCACTATGAATTAGATCTAGAGGTTGAGAGGCTCTCCTTGCCTTTCCTTTCTCAAACTTCTTTTCAAGATGTTTTCCCATCAAGCAACCCTTGGAAAACTTAACTTTGGGTAGTCCTTCAACCATCTCTTCAGTATGCATATCTTGTAGGTACTTGTAGCCGAGGTTCCAAAATATTTCATGCCATAGCCTACTCTCTTCATTTGCATGAGTGTGAAGAGAAAACTGCTTGGAGAGAGGAAGAAAGTGAGAGAACTCATAGAGTTTTGATTGGTGGTTTGCAACACCTTTTGCAATGATATTTCCTGAAACGATGTCTGAATACCAAGAACTCTTAGGATGAAATCCTCTATTGTAATAGGTACATTTGGATTTATCCTTTTGAGAATGCTTGTGTTAGTCCCAGAGACGTTCTAAGGCTGTCTTTAGAACTGTGCCTGGGCATCAATAATATCTTCTGAAAATTTACTGAATTGAATCACATCCGATAGAAAATAATGTAGGATTCCGATCTTGAAATATAAATGGGTAGTATTTCAATGTGACAGAGATCAAACTTTGAATAGAAAATGGAACATGGAATGGCATAAGATAAAGGCATTGTAGAAAGTAAATCTTTATCCTACGATTAAAGAATGATGTGTTCATCCTGGGAGAGGAATTCAACAACCTTCACAAAATGAACACAGAACCGCCACTAGATAATACGAGGATATCACCTTCAGATCAATTAGCATGAATACTTCAATTACTAACCATCTTAGAAGAAATAAAATTAAGCAACTGCACCCATATTAAACTCATAACTGATCTATGAATCATACATAAATGGAAGAGATGAATAACAGGAGAAGGAACAAACTGAACACATTAAAACCATGAATCCATAAAAGCTCCAAGATATGGAAAAAATAATCTTCTTTGTGTATTGATCAAACTATCAAATATAGGAAGTGATACTTCTTACAAAAGAGAGCCGACCTCTTTGTCTATGCACTTACTACTCTATATATAGCCTTATGGGTTCGTACAAAATTTAGATTTTACAAAAAGTTGTTACAGCCCAATGGCTTATAAAGATCTATTTATGATTCTTCACAAAACTATTACAAAAGGGAACCTTAAATATTTACGGTTGACCAACATCCTGCTGAGGCGGGGGTCCACCCTGTTGAGGTGGAAAAACGTTTTGCGGCATGGAAGAGGTCCCTGCCTCTGGATGGGCGGAAATGGCTGCAACTGCTGCTTGTTATTTGATGGACTGTTTCAATTGCTGAGCTTTGCTGAATCTGGTAATGCCCTTCCAATCTCTGCCAATAGGATATCGATAATACTTGAGATCTCTAAGAGCCGAATCGAGTTCACTATAGCACTCGAAAGAATCCTTTGGGAGATTATTGAAAATAGCCTGCAGGAGTTCGAGGACTTCAAAAAATTTGTCCAACTTCTCTACAGCCGCTTTTCCACTTAGCTCCTGCAAAGTATCAATCAAGCGAATCTCGGAATCCCTTGCTTCTGTCATTAGTGTGACGTAATGCTCCAGTGGGTGAAAGTCTTTGTTCCCATCCCAAAAAGAAGGAAGACCAAGTGGATAGACTACCCTAAACTACTCCTTGAAGGAAAACACATGCTACTTCAACTGAAATTCCATGTCCGCTACGTCCTGAGCCAAAGTATGCTTTGTGACCACCTTGTTTTCTTCCATGATTAATTTGGTCCGATCCGGGATGTCGCATGTTTGCAGCTCTGCAAAGGTTTTCTCATTCAAGAAGTCAATTACTTCTCTATCCTCATGAGCATTTGGATTTACCTAGCCTATTACGTCTCGCACATCCAGAGAAGCGGTCTTAGCTATCTCTATCGATGTATATGTAACTTTGGAATGTATTTCACCCATATATTTCATCTATGTATATTGTACTCCTATAGAGATGTTATTATTCCTCTATACGGAAGTCTCATCATTTGTATTGACAAGTGTCATAACTTTCCAATGGGTTATTAGACCACCATGTGTGGGGTCAGCCCTGATTAAGTTAACCATGGGTTATTAGGCTAAGTTAGACAAGTCGGCCCCCACTGGTTTATTGGGCAGGATAGGACATGTATAAATAGAGATTGGGAGATCTCTATTTGATCACTTCATTACTCACTTATCCATCACTCGAAAAGTGGTGCGCATGTGAGGAGAAGGATCAGTTGCTAGGAGGAGACTATCTCTGTGTACTTGGATTGTACTTTGATTGTATTATTGCTCTATCTATCTCTGAGGAAATTGTGGGGTTTTTCACCTTAGGGTTTTCCCCACAGAAAATCTATGTGTCTATTGTCTCTTATGTTTGCATCTTGTGATGATTGATATGCTTGCTATGATTGATATGCATTGATATACTGTACATGTTATTCTCTCAGTAAAGATCCTAGAGTATATTGAATTAATGATAAAAAATTAACATGGTATCAGAGCTAACCGAAGAGAAAGACACTATGCAGTTGCGGAAGCTATGGCTTCTTGTTTTTGGGTTTCTCTCCATAGATTTTGGAAAAGAAATATGATAGATTGACTCTCCTCAGCAAGGTGAATCTTTCTGTCCAATCAGAATTCTGTTCTGAGCACTTTCAGTTTTGGCCCTAAAAATTAGGGTTTCCACAAAAATAGGAATTTCTGAAATCTAAATACATAGTTGGAAGATCCTTGGAAAAATCGAAGTTTAGAGCCTTGGATCGAGATTTTTGGCTGGGTAAATCTTTGGGAATCTCAAACCCTAATTCAGGGTCCTCCAAGTGAATCCGGGAAGACTAAAAGGCACTTCTGAAGGGTGACATTTTGCAGAAATTAAATTCTGAGTATACTAGGTTGATCAGCTCATCAAGGCGCATCTTTCTATCCTTTCAAAAAGTTGAAAGTCACTTTTTGAATTTTGAGGATTTCTCTGACAAACCCTAATCCGGGACTAGATCCAGTTTTCAGCAAATCAAGTGGTAAGACCTAAATATTTTCTATTTCCATTTGAAGTACTCTTTAAGATGTCTCACCACACCAAGCTTGAGGATAAGCTTGAAGGGGATGATAACTTCCGAGCATGGAAGTATAGGATTGGGTTAATCCTGGAAGAAAATGAGTTGGACACTTACATAAGGGAAGAGGTCCCTATCCCAGAGGAAGAACAGGCTAAAGCCCTCCACAAGAAGAACTTGGTCAAGGAAAAGAGGATCATTGTTGATTCTATCAAGGACCATCTCATCCCACATGTGTCATCTCTAAAGACACCCAAAGAGATGTTTGATTCCCTGACCAAGCTATTTGAAGGGAAGAACATAAATCGGAAGATGACCCTACGGAACCAATTGAAAGGGGTAAAGCATCAGAATGGAGAAACCATTCAATCTTATTTTTCTAGGGTCTCTCAAATCAAAGAAAAACTAGAGGCAGTGGATGAAATGGTGGAGAATGGTGAAGTTGTCATGACCACTCTGAATGGCCTACCCAGGTCATGGGATTCCTTTATTCAAGGAATTTGTGCAAGAAGAAAGTTGATCTCCTTCAACAGACTGCGGTAAGAATGCTCTCAAGAAGAAGCAAGGCTTGTAGCCCGAGAAGAGAAGATGGGAATTGAAGATCAAGCTCTCACAGCTCACACCAAAAGTAGCAAGTCCAAGAAGGAGCACTCTCATCACAAGAAACCTTTTCAAAAGGGTAAGAAGGTTCTGAGATGCTACACTTGTAATGAGAAAGGGCACTTTGCCATAGATTGTCCCAAGAACAAAAGGGACAACAACATTAACAACGTCAACAAGAAGAAGAAAAATAACAAAAGAAGATATTATGCTCATGCTGCTGAGGATGATGAACCACCAAAGAAGAAGGCTAGGATAGAAAGTGATGACTCATCAAGTGAAGATGAATATGTTCTAATCTCTGCTCTGACAGGTACTATTTCTCATGGTTTTAATGATTGGCTTATTGACAGTGGAGCTTCCAAACACATGACTTGGTTTAAAGATTCTTTTGCAAATCTATCTGAACATGAGTCACGCCATAAGGTAAAACTTGGGGATGACTATCAATACCCTATCAAGGGAAGTGGCGAAGCCTCCTACAACCTAGACTCTGGGAAGTCTTTGAAAATGAAAGATGTTTTATATGTACCTGGGCTCAAGAAGAACCTACTCTCCATATCTGCATTGGATGCAAAAGGCATGAGGGTTGCATTTGTATATGGCCAAGTACTTATGTGGCCAAAAGGTAAAACTACAGATGATGCAGTAGTGATTGGAGAGCAAGAGGGAGGTTTGTATAAATTAAAGGGACAACCTGAACATGCCATGGTTCATGAATCCATGGAGCCAAGTGAACTTTGGCATCGAAGGCTTGCACATGTGCACTACAGAGCACTATCAATTACAAGCAAAGCTATAGAAGTTCTTCCTGAAATCAAGACAAAGCATGAAGGTGTTTGCAAAGGATGTGCAAAAGGAAAGAACATTAAGAAGGAATTTCCAAGCAGTGAAAGCACAACAAAAGGAATCTTGAAGGCCCAATGTCATCCAGTTCTCTGAGTGGGTATGTATACTATGTCTCTTTTATTGATGATTTCTCTAGGAAGACTTGGGTTTATTTCTTGAAGAAAAAAGATGAAGTGTTTGATAAGTTCAAGGAGTTCAAAGCCTTGATGGAAAATCAAACTGATAAGAAGATCAAGACATTCAGATCCGACAATGGCAGAGAATTCACTTTAGGTGATTTCAAGAAGTTATGCAGTGATTCAGGGATTAAGAGGGAGTTGACTGCTCCCTACAATCCACAACAGAATGGAGTTGCAGAAAGGAAGAATAGAACTATCATGGAAGCAGCACAAGCAATGTTGCATGACCAGGATCTACCTATGCATATTTGGGCAGAAGCAGCTAGGATAGTTGTATATGTGCAGAATAGAACACCTCACAAGATATTGGACAACAAGACACCAGAAGAGGTCTTCTCTGGTAAGAAACCTGAAGTCATCCATCTTAGAATATTTGGTTGTCCAGTATATACACATGTTCCAAAGGAAAAGAGGACAAACCTAGATCCTTCAGGAAAGAAAGGTATCTTTGTGGGGTGCAGTGAAAGCTCGAAGGAATACAGAATAGACTTTCCAGGGTTCAAGAATATTGATGTCAGAAAGGATGTAACATTTGATGAAAACTCAGCTTTCATCAAGTCAAGGAAGACACCTGTTGAAGATCATGAAGAACCAAAGAAAAATGGATTCCAAGACACCACCATGAATGAAGCAATTCCAGAAGCAGATCGTGAAGTTGAAGATCCACAAATACCTGTAGATCCACCCCATGAGAAGAAATCTCACAAGAGGAAGCCTGCATGGGCTAGAGAGCTCATTCAAGATGCATAAAGATATGGCATTCTAGAAGAAGAACACAGAGAAAGAAAGAGGACTATATCAAATACCAGTTATGTTGCCTTACTCTATGACATTATGAACAAAGAACCTTCTAGTTATGAAGAAGCAGCAGAAAAGAAAGAATTGAAGGATGACGTGGTCGAGGAATATCAGTCGATCATGAAGAATGATGTTTGGGATGTTCTCCCAAGACCTGAGGGTAAGTTTGTTGTGACTTCCAAGTGGATCTATAAGATCAAGCATGTTGCAGATGGTAGCATAGAGAAATACAAAGCGAGATTTGTAGCTCGTGGCTTCTCCCATAAAGAAGGGATTGACTATGAAGAGACTTTTTCTCATGTGGCTAGATACACTTCCATTAGATCAGTACTTGCTCTTCCTGTAGTAATGAAATGGAAGATACACCAAATGGATGTCAAGACATATTTCTTGAATGGTGTAATCGAGGAGGAAGTGTATGTGGAGCAGCGACTTGGTTTTGAGACACATGACAGGGATTCATATGTATGTAAGTTGAAGAAAGCCTTGTATGGTTTGAAGCAAGCTCCTAGGATGTGGTATGGTAGGATAGACAGTTTCCTATCCAGTTTGGGCTTTACCAAGAGTAAAGCAGATTCCAACCTTTACTACAAGGTTGAGGAAGGCAATCCCGTGATACTACTTTTGTATGTGGATGACCTGTTTGTAACAGGTGAGGATGGATTGATTGCTGATACCAAGAGGAAGCTTGCTTCCGAGTTCAAGATGAAGGACTTGGGAATGATGCACTATTTTATAGGGATGGAGGTGTGGCAGAGTACAGATGGAATGTTCCTTGGGAAAGGGAAGTATGCAGTAGAGATCCTGAAGAGGTTTGGGATGATGGACTGCAAGGCCATGGCTACACCTATGGCATCGAACCTGAAGCTTCTGTGTGATGATTCATCTGATCCGGTTGATGTCACTGTGTATCGTCAGATGATTGGGTCCTTGATGTACCTGACAAACACTAGACTAGATATTTGCTTTGCAGTGAACACATTGAGCCAGGACCTAACGGATCCCAGAGGTGTTCACCTGATTGCTGTAAAGCATATTTTGAGGTACCTGAAGGGTACAATTGACTATGGGCTCAAGTATGATGCGAATCATAAGTTTAACCTGCAGGGTTATGTTGATTCGGACTGGACAGGCAGTGCTGCAGATAGGAAGAGCACATCTGGGTGCTGCTTCAGTATGGGATCAGGTGTGATCTCTTAGTTTAGCAGGAAGCAGTCCTGCGTAGCACTGAGTACAGCCGAAGCAGAGTATGTTGCAGCTTGTTCGGCTAGTTGTGAGGTAGTATGGCTGAGGAAGCTACTTTCTGAGTTATTTGATCTCCTGTTGGATGCTACTGGTATCTTTTGTGACAACCAGAGTTGTGTAAAGCTGTCTAAGAACCCAGTGTTCCATGATAGGTCGAAGCACATTGAGATCAAATATCACTATATCAGGGGTATGGTGTAGAGAGGAGAAGTGAATCTCCTGTATGTTGCAATGGATGAGCAGGTTGCAGATGTGTTGACGAAGCCACTAGCCACAGTGAAGTTTGAGTACTTCAGAGAGAAACTTGGTGTTCTTCAGATTGATGACACTTTGAGGAAGAAGTGATGGACACATTTGCAGGAGCTATTCTGAGCATGGTGAGAGGAGGATCCTTCCATGGCTGTGGATATAAGTGTTGGATGATGAGCATCAGGACGATGCTCTAGTTACTGCTTTGTATGTGTATATATATGCATCATGTTGGATGATTGATATGATCAGTTGGATCATTTATATGTATATGTATGTACGCATCATGTTGGATGTTGGATATGATCAGTTGGATCATTTATATGTATATGTATGTACACATCATTTTAGGTGTTCGATATGCTCAGTTGGATCATTTATATGTATATGTATGTATGCATCATGTTGGATGCTAGATATGATCAGTTGGATCATTTATATGTATGTAAGCATCATGTTGGATGCTGGATATGATCAGTTGGATCATGTGTATCTGTAGATGTATTAGGTGGATACATTGTATGATCAGGTAGATCATGTATGATGATATGTATTAGGCAGATACTGTGTATGCATCAGGTGGATGCATTGTATGATCAGGATGATCATGGATGACGAGCTTCAGGATGTTGCTCCAAATGACATGCATCGGGACGATGCAGTGATGATGATCAGGTTGATCATGTGATGATGTACATCAGGTTGATGTATGGTGAGTATCAGGTTGATACTCTGTGGCTGTGGATAGGTTGTGCAGATGAGCATATAAGTAGACCTGGGAGATCTGGACAGGATGAAAAAGGCCTCAGATTCTCTTTCAAGGCATTGCTCTGAGAGGACATATAAGTAGACCTGGGAGATTTGGACAGGATGAAAAAGGCCTGAGATGCTCTTTCGAGGCATTGTCATATGGCATGTAAGTAGACCTAGGATATCTGGACAGAATGAAAAAGGCCTCAGATGCTCTTTCGAGGAATTTCCATGACCACATGTAATAAGTCCTGGAGATCTAGACAGGATGAAAAAGGCCTCAGATTCCCTTTAGAGATATTGCTTGGAAAGACACTCTTTTAAGGTTTTGTGGTGGGGGTCACATGTAATAAGTCCTGGAGATCTGGACAGGATGAAAAAGGCCTCAGATGCTCTTTAGAGATCTTGCTTGGCAAGATACTCTTTTAAGGTTTTGTGACAGTCACATGTAAAAGATTCTGGGAGATCCTACAGGTAGATCTATGTACTCATAACATCCTAGGATGCTCTTGCGAGTTTTTGTGACGCATGTAATAAGTCCTGAGGATTCCACAATATGGCCAGTGATGATGAAGACCTGCAGGAGGTGAGCCTACATCCAGTATGAAAAAGGACTGGCTCTATAGAACTTCCTATGACGAGTAGATTGGATATTGATTGAGATAGCAGCAGCAGTGACGATGACGATGATTCACTGATGATGATCCAGAGAAGAAGACTTGTGCTAGCAGATCTGTGTCAAGAAATACCTTCCTAGTTAAGAGGGAGTGTTGATGTATATGTAACTTCGGAATGTATTTCACCCATCTATTTCATCTATGTATATTGTACTCCTATAGAGATGCTATTATTCCTCTATACGGAACTGCCGTCATTTGAATTAACAAGTGTCGTAACTTGCCGATGGGTTATTAGACCACCATGTGTGGGTTCGGCCCTGATTAAGTTAACCATGGGTTATTAGGCTAAGTTAGACAAGTCGACCCCACTGGTTTATTGGGCAGGACAGGACATGTATAAATAGAGATCGTGAGATCTCTATTTGATCACTTCATTACTCACTTATCCATCACTCGGAAAGTGGTGCACATGTGAGGAGGAGGACCAGCTGCTAGGAGGAGACTATCTATATATACTTGGGTTGCACTTTGATTGTATTATTGCTCTATCTATCTCTGAGGAAGTTGTAGGGTTTTTCACCTTAGAGTTTTCCCCATGAAAACTCTGTGTGTCTATTGTCTCTTTTGTTTGCATCTTGTGATGATTGATATGCTTGCTATGCTTGCTATGCATTGATATACTGTACCTGTTATTCTCTCAGTAAAGATCCTAGAGTATGTTGAATTAATGCTCAAAAATTAACAATCTCTACTTCTTCATGGGAAACTATGAAATGATTCCATTGGGATTATATAAAGGTTGCTATCTGATTCCATAACATAACATTATCCTCTTGGATTAAAGTTTTTCTTGTGAGTTTTGTGGATAGATCCCGCACCTTACCCTAGAGCTCATCCACTATTTGTTGGAGCTCCGAGATAACCTGATCTCTCTTCATCAACTTCTCATTTTCATTGAAGAGATCGTCACACTTCGCCCTTATCTGAGTCTATATCTGATTGAGTTGTGCATCTTTAATTCTCATCTCCGCCACTGCTTGTGCAAGCTTGTCAGTTGGATCTGTTGCTGATGAGGATTGAAGGTTATCCGCTTTTTTTCTAGAGGAGATCCCGATTCAGCTTTCTTGCCACTTCCAACTCCCCTTCTAACCAGACAATCTCCTCTTTAAGCGTATGACCTTCGCTGACCGATTTCTCTAATTCCGTCTAAATTTTAATGACGTCTACTGTTAGAATGCTCTGCTATGGGAATATTTTGCCTCTTTTTCAACCCTGCAACTTCCTTGTCCTTTTCCTTTAATATGGCCTGTAATGGGGCCCTATCATCTGGATAATGAATAGCCTTTAGCATCTGTTGTTCTAGATCAGCTATTTTCAACTGTGTAGATTTATTTGATGATTTCTCATTCCTTGGCTGCTTCTCCAATTTATTTACTGCAGCTCGTAACCTGTTAGTACTCATAGTGAATTTATGCACATCCCTATACACTCCTTGTCTTGGTTTCCTATGCAAATCCATGATATAGTGAGATGTTATTTGATCCAAATTTACAGTTATGTGGGTGGCTTTAAAATTCGACGGTGCCTTCTTTCCACCAGGTGCTATTTTCTCTAAGATATCCAATTTAAGGGCTCCTTGCTTTAGATCCAACGCAGATAGCATCTTGGAAGTCCTTCCTGTATCTAGATCCTTCTTAGCAAATAGTGACTTCTCGAGATCTATGTTATCCTTCTTAATCTGAGCGTAATGACCGAATAATCCCTTCCTAAAAAAGGATGTAGTAACTAAATATCCCTCTGTGGCTTGAGTCTCCTGTCCATGCGGCCAGACGACAGAAGGAAAAGTATCAATAATGATAGGTGCCACAGGGGGTGATGCCATCTTAACCTCTAAAGTTCCACTAGACACTCCTTCTTCTTTCAACCTTTTTCTTTTTGACCCCACACTTCCGGACCCATCCCCTCCGGTATTGGTCACTAGTTTTGACGTCTCCCTTTTCCCTAGCATATAAATTTTCATCGGTGTTGGGACAACTGGTGAACCCAAATCTTTGCTTGGCATTAATCCGGCTTGACATTAATCCCAACTTTCCATATTTTCCATCTTGTCTAGCAGGGGGTGCAGCTCATGGTAGTATGCTGCTGAGCGGGACACCTGCCTATTTACAGAGATAATCCCTTTGGGGCCATAGGGATGTATCATGCTTAAAGAGAAACCATAGGAAGCTAGAATTTATTCAACCTCTTTCTGAGCGGCTCTATCCCATACCTGAAAAGAATCGGCCTTGCTAGGGACCTTGAAAGTTCTCGCACTGTTTCCCTTCATAAAATGAACTTCGTCACAATTGAACCTATGGCGAATAAAATCCAGTTCAAATAATCGAGGAGTCATAAATATGGAGATCCTATAGGGAGCTAACTCTGCCCCATACACCCTGATCTCGGTATGAGTCTCGAAACAAAACCAGTCACCCACATCCTCATTGGGATTAAGCTGAAGGAGTTGCTTACATTCCGAAAATATTCTCGGTGGGAGGTCGTCAAACAACAATGTGTACACTTTTTCTACGATAGTATCAACAAAGGTGGAAAACCTCTCTCGAGGCAGATCCAGAATTACAAACCTATCAAGATCATTTTTTTCGAAATAATCTGTGTTGTGACAGATGATCATGTATAGGAGAACAAAGCAGTACCGAAAAATTATTTTGCACGTGAAACTCATTAACTGGAGGTGTATGGACTGGGCGAGGAACGCTGACAGGTCCAGGATAATGGGTGCTTTGCACTGAGATAGGTTCATGATAACAACATGTCGAGAATGGAATCATTGATTACCACATCATTGTCATACCCAAAGAATCTACAAATCATGGACAGAATTGGTTGAACAGAACCAGCGAACGCTTCCAGGCCGAAAAAATGATTGATTGTCTAAAAAGGTTCCCTTAGGAGGAAAGAGCAGTCAGATGAAGGCATCTTTGTTTTCCAAAGACAGCTCACGAATTGTTTTTGTTAATACCTCTTCATCAAAGGTGAGTGCTGAGGCCTCCTCCTCTAACTCTGTTAATTCCATAATTAGCTCTCTGCTAATTGGGCATACCATGTTTCCTACCCGAGACATAATAGCCCTTCTTTCTGGTACATAGCAATCTTCGCACCACTGTATTATTTCTGGGAAACATCTGGAAGGAGGAAGAACCATTTTATCCAAGCCATATTTCCAGAGATTAAGAAAACCGTTTCCACTCTTTTCCTGCTCCCATGCTTGTAGAGCCAACGCATGCAGATTTGGGAAGGAGGAAATAGAGTCATGTATGTCAAAGAAAATGTTGCCGAGGTGCTCCTTAGTAATGTTGTATGTGGATGCAGTAGCGACCTCGGGGACATACTCAGAGCCCATGCTAATAAAGGCTTGGGGAAGGAAGTACAGGATATGGGCCGCTCTGAGAGTTTAAAGAAGCTGGGAAAGGAAGAAAGGCAGAGAAGCTCTAGAGTTGGAGTGTAATGTGAAATGACTTCCTCCTCTCGGAGGTATTTATAGGAAGAGACCTGGGGGTGGCTGAAATAAATGCAGGGTTTACGTGGAGCTTTGGTATTAGCTTGTTAACTAAGGGGTATATGCTTTATTAAATGCTGGAGATCCTTCATTAAATGACAGAGGTACGTCACTGTAAGTGATGGCGGAAGTGACCGTTTAGGTATAGCTGGTGGTGAAGCGAAAAGGGTGAGAATGTAATGCAGTGGGATGTGATAATCTATAGACAAGAAGTGGTTTGAGGGTCATGAAAACATGGTTTAGGCAGCCTCTCTCCTCATTATCAATGTAAGGGTTATATTGAAGGGATGGAGGTCTCTTTTTTAGGCCTACCGAATTTTGTTGCTCGATATTTTTTATTTTGAGTGACAACCCCTTGATCTGCTTCTGATATACTGAATTTTTCATCAACTTGGTTAGGCGAATAGCTATTTTTAGTTTACTCAATTCATGTTCCAGATTAAAAGAAGTGATTTCTTCTTGATAATATTTATTCTGAGCTGATTTCTGGGGCATGCTTCTGAGGGGAACCCTATTTTGTATATATGTCCAATTGGATCTTTGTCTTGAGTTGTACCTCCCTTGTGGTTTATTAGTCTAAACCTCATGCCAAAATGTACAACCTCGTAATTGATCCCTTTTTTGGAAATTTGACATACCTGAAACATTCTGTTTATTCGAGAGTGACTTCTCCTATTCTTCTCTAGTGAGGTATATAGGAGAGGGATCTTTCTCCATCCAGCTCAGGTGTTCACCCAATGTTTCATATACCATCTATGTTGGGATTTTGACCCGGCTGTTTCCATTGTCGCTAATAGGTGGCTTTAATGGTTGATCCTCGTTACCTATTTCTTTAAATATCGCTTGAGGATTGTACGATTGTCTGTTAGGACTGCTATTTTCTAATTCCATCTTGTTGATCCTTTTTGACAGATTCTTGATAATGCGGGTCATTTCCTCAATCTTTGCATCTTGAGAATATTTTATTTCTAAAGAAATTCCTTCCTCGTTGTCCTGCAGGTAGTGAGTAGGAATATCATTAAGGGGCGTGAGTAAATGCAGAGGTCCATGTCGGTTCATCACCCATCTCGGTATTCTGGGTGGTAGTGGTGGCCCTCCGCCTCCTGACATCAAATGGCTGCCGGTTGAAAATCTCTGCTTGTAAGACAATGAGATATTTGGGCGGATTAATATGAGTAGTAAATTATTCGCTTACAGTATGGCTTCTTTGAAAGCTAGGAAAATCACAAGGAGTGTGATGACCCTGGGGAAAATGCTCCTTTTCAAGGGGTTTTCGACGATGAATTCAGACAGAGGGAATTGGGGGCCAAACAAAGGGGAAGCGAAATTTCATTGATAGCTCGGTGAGGTAGACTGGAATATCCCACGTTTATGTCTCCAAGAAATTGCATCTTCTACGGCCACAAATTCTTCGTGGCTTGGGTTCCAGCGAGTGTGTCTTCATCCAGATGCTAGGTTTGCTTACTGTGGAGTCGCCAAGTGGATAACAGCCTGCAACTCAATTTCATCCACCATGAAAGTGAGAGCGTATAATTTTGTGGTTATACCCAGGGAATATTTATCTTGATTGCGTTCCCCGACAATGGCGCCAAAAACTATGTTAGTCCCAAAGACGTTCTAAGGCTAAATTTAGAACTATGCTTGGGCATCAATAATATCTTCTGAAAATTTACTCAATTGAATCACAACTGACAAAAAATAACGTAGGATTCTGATCTTGAAATATAAATGGGTAGTATTTCAATGTGACAAAGATCAAACTTTGAGTAGCAAATGGAACATGGAATGGCATAAGATAAAGGTATTGTAGAAAGTAAATCTTTATCCTACGATTAAAGAATGATGTGTTGAGCCTGGGAGAGGAATTCAACAGCCTTAACAAAATGAACACAAAACCGCCACTAGATAATACGAGGATATCACCTCGAGATAAATTAGCATGAATACTTCAATTACTAACCATCTTAGAAGAAATAAAATTAAGCAACTGCACTCATATTAAACTCAGAACTGATCTATGAATCATACATACATGGAAGAGATGAATAACAGGAGAAGGAACAAACTGAACACATTAAAACTTTGAATCCATAAAAGCTCCAAAATATGGAAAAAATAATATTTTTTCTGTATTGATCAAACTGTCAAATATATGAAGTGATACTTCTTACAAAAGAGAGCGAACCTATTGGTCTATGCCCTTACTACTCTATATATAGCCCTATTGATTCGTCCAAAATTTAGATTTTACAAATATTTGTTACAACCCAACAGCTTATAAAGATATGTTTATGATTCTTCACAAAACTGTTACAAAAAGGGACAACCTTAAATATTTACGGTTGACCAACGTACTATTGAGATGGGGGTCCACCCTGCTGAGGTGGAAAAATTTTTGCAGCGTGGAAGAGGTCCCTACCTCTGGCTAGGAGGAAATGGCTGCAGCTTCTGCTTCTTCTCTGGTGGACTGTTCCAATCACTGAGCTTTGTTGAATCTGGTAATGCCCTTCCAATCACTTCCCATAGGATATTGATAATACTTGAGCTCTCTAAGAGCTTAATCGAGTTCAATATAGCGCTCGAAAGAAGCCTTCAGTATATTATTTAAAATAGATTGCAAGAGGTCGAGGACTTCAAAAATTTTGTGCAACTTCTCAACGACCGCTCTTCCAGTTAGCTCTTGCAGAGTATCAGTCAAGCGAATCTCAAAATCCCTTGCTTCTATCATTAGTGTGAAGTAATGCTCCAGTGGGTGCAGGTCTCCGTTCCCATCCCAGAAAGAAGGAAGACCAAGAGGATAGACTACCCTGAACTTATCCTTGAAGGAAAACACATCCTGCTTCAATTGAACTTCCATGTCCGTTACGTTATGAGCCAAAGTGTGCTTTGTGACCATCTTGTTTGCTTCCATGATTAATTTGGTCTGATCCCGGACGTCATATGTTTGCAGCTCTGCAAAGGTTTTCTCATTCAAGAAGTCAATTACTTCTCTAGCCTCCTAATCCTTTTTATTTACCCGGCCTATTACGTCTCACGCGTCCAGAGTAGCGGTCTTAGCTATCTCTGCTTCTTCATGGGAAATGTTGAAATGATTCCACTAGGATTTTATCAAGGCTGCTATCTAATTCCATAACATAACCTTGGCCCCTCAGATTAAAGGTTTGCCGATGAGTTTTGTGGATCGCACCTGCACCTTACCCTGGAGCTCATCTACTGCTCGCTGGAGCTCCGAGATAACCTACTCTCTCTTCATCAGCTTCTCATTTGTATTGAACAACTCGTCACACTTCGCCCTTAGCTGAGTCTATACCTGATTGAGTTGTGCATCTTTAATGCACATCTCCGCCACTGCCTATGCAAGCTTGTTAGTTGGATCTGCTGCTGATGAGGATTGAAGGTTATCCACTTTTTTCTGGAGGAGATGCTGATTCAGCTTTCTTGCCATTTCCATCTCCCCTTCTAACCAGACAATATTCTCTTTAATCATCTGACCTTCACTAACTGATTTCTCTAATTCCGTCTAAATTTTAATGACCTATGTTGTCTGAGAATGCTCTGCTGCGGGAATATTTAGCCTCTTTTTCAGTCCTGCAACTTCCTTGTCCTTTTCGTTTAATATGGCCTGTAATGGGGCCCTATTGTCTGGATTCTGAACCGCCTTTAGCACCTACTATTCTAGATCAGCTATTTTAAAATGTTTATCTTTATTTGATGATTTCTCATTCCACAGTTGCTTCTCCAGTTTATTTCCTGTAGCTTGTAACCTGTTAGTGCTCATAGTGAATTTACGCACATCCTATTATGGAGAAAAATTCCTATGGCTTCGCGCAAACCACAACAGACAACTGACTACCAGAAAATAAATCACTTCTCAATGCTATGCTATATAAATGACAATGCTAAGATAAAGGAGAATATAACCAACCTCGATACGGGCGTTCGATGTAGATCCCTAATGAAGCTTTCAATTCGTGCACTTGAACCTGCAATTAGTCTTGACAGCCAATATACAACAAGCGCATATAATATATGAAAGACATTAACATCATCAATAGCAATGGTCCATGATATCATAAGTAAATGAAACCCAATGTAATATAAACAACATTCACAACATTAATGGACGAGAATATGAGTATTTCTATTAACAAATAACAAGAAGTACAATGTGATACGACCTCTTTCCGACAACTAATCTGAACCAAGAACTGGGTCTCTCCACTTGTGCCTCCACCACTTCAATCCTCCATGGAATGGAAAACTCAAACTATGAAAGGAGTTTGGAAGGTGAACATAAGGGGTTCACAACAACAAGGATAAATGAGTGTAGAGTCAAGATACGACAAAAATCCACTAGAGTTATCTTGCTCTCTCTTTCAACTCGCTTCCATATGCCATAAGAGCTCAATATATAACCTTCCAAAGGTAAGTGAAATGACACATGAGGTGTTTCAAGGAAAATGCAGGGCCAAAGGTCACCCAAAGACTACTTTTTGGGAGTAAAAAGTAATTTTATAGTAACTTTTACCATTTTACTTGACACCCGCAGGCTATAGTGGAACAACTCGTGGGTACGCTGGCTAAAATGTAACAGCTAGCGTACAGGAAGAAAAATAGGGAAATAGTGTGTTATAAAGGACATAAAGTACATCTGATTCAATGAAATGGATCCTGAAGGCCAAAGAGTGCTGATGCTCACAGGGTGCAAAATTACGTTATAGCAGATGCCCCCTAATGTGTGAGGTCAAAGACTGATTCTATGATGGTCGAAATACATTATAAATATCAGAAGTGGAGTGATGGAGACACAAGTGGAAGGAGCAGCTCACTTGTCATAGTACAATAATAGTTATGAGTACATGTCGGTACAATACAACAATGTGATACAATGGCCATGAGTAGGCAGTACAGAGTGAATACATGTCATAAGAGATCATAGCCAGGATCCCTCTACAATAAGATATGGTTCCCTGCTGAAAAGGAAACAACTGGTGCAAACTGGAGGTACAAACTGTTGATATCTGAGAGATGATATCTCAGATGTAAAGTCACGATCATAATTAGCATACTGAATGCCACTATCGCTTGGGATCTTCTACACAAATAATCTACGGTGCAAGTCCCATCAAGTTTATAAAGATGTTGAGGTCGAACCTGATGTGACATCATCTGATTACTGGTCAATGATGTATATCGTTAACATACGCGAGATAACCCACCAATGATGAAAATGGGCATCAAGGCATAGAGTAAAATCATCAGAGTGTGAATATATGTGGTGAAGTGGAACACTAAGATGAATCCATCGATCAGGGGACATAGATGTATTCCCAAAACTGTCGATGGCTAGAGAACCTACCACTAATGACTGCAAGCCTCAAGTTACTCAACCGAACTCTAAGTCTCAAATTCTGGAATAAATCTGTTGAAGTCGATTGAATGACACTCGCTAGAAGGAGGGAATTAAGGCATCCCCCATCAACCAATACGAGGTACCAGCTACGCTGAAATATTTGGAAGAACTCAGGTGAAATGGACTGACTCAATAAGGATGGCCGACACACAATAGTCAATAGATCTGAGGAGTGGCCGGATCTGGTTTTAGGACTTCCTTTAAACAAGAGCATGAGTAGATGGATAGACTCAGGTAGCATAGACTTGACATAGACTGTGTGATGCAGGAGGCATCAAGAAAAAGCTCCATAGTAGCTGGAATCTTAACCAATCGTTGGAGTAAACTGAGAAACAAGTACATCTCCTAAGGTCCAACTATAGCCCTGACTCATAATGTACAGAGTGGAATGAATGCTCTGTTCAAAGGAGACACAACAGTTGCCAAGTAGAAGTAGTAACCATAATCCCATCCGGATTTTTGGAATATTTGATTTTTTTGGTCTTTTTGATATTTGGAAAAGCTTGAAAAAGAATAAAATTGCTTATAGTACAACAATGGAGGGAATGAGTGTCAAATAGCGAGCAGACTAGTCCCAGGCAGTGGAACATACCTATGATCAATGCAAGGAAGCATCTGTAAAATGTGGACACCCGGGGGGTGTTCCCTCAAGGTCAAAAGGTCATCAAATTGTGAAGGGAAAATGAAAGCTCTGCAGGGCTTGAGAAGGAAAGTGCTCACGCACTAGGCTAACAATTGAGTAAGCGGGAACTGGCACAAGGCTCAAGCAGCAAGCAGGATGATGCAATGCAATCACAACTCGATGTAAATGGGGGAGTCCCTATGGGAGATGGCCAGCATAACACAAAGTAGAGTATGAGTCTTTATCACAAAGTCATGGCGTAACTACAAAGGACTCCCGATCTTAACGACAAACAACGGGATGGGCACCATAATGCAAAAGGGGGTTCTAACTAGGGTAACCATGTTTGAAAATGCCCTACCGCCACATAACAACACTTCTATAACAGTGTGAAGGTTCCATGTCGGTTAAGAAGTGGGGTTGCACCTAGCATTTATGTAAATGGTCAAAAGGTCAAATGCATAATGCATGTGAAAATGAAATCTAACCTATATGCCGAGTGTGAAATATACCTGCCATAGGCGCGAAACATCAAAAAAAACTCTCGCTGATGAAATATGGTGAAAAAATGCTACTCCAAGACATTATATTAGTCTAAAACAACTTAAAAGGGAAAAAACTATAGACAAGTGGGTTTTCAAAACTATAAATAGTAATAAAAAGTCACTATTTACAATTCATTTTCACTATTCACCCAAATTGGAGTTTTTGGTTAGTTTTCACCTCGAACTTCAATCGCTGATTCTGGGAGCTACGAGCATCCGTTCGTCGAGCCATATGGAGCAGGTTAGTTGTCTCATACATACCTTTCATTTGATTGCTTTTATTTGAATTTTCATTAGTCCAATTGTTTAAATGGCCAAGCCCTATTTGGTCACGGTGGTACCCATGGGATACTAGCATATAGGTAGTGGGTAGGGAAAGGTACCCATGGTCAACACATGCCCATCAGTGGGGATTCAGGTGGCCATCAAAGCCATAGTCGATCTGAGCATGAAGGTTATAGTGGTTACCCTTGTGTGGATTACAGGTTCGGGAGCGCTTCACCAGGATTCAAGGCCGGTGATGTTCTATGCCTCACAGTTCATGCGGCCCATGGTATATGACTGGTGCATAATGTTATTGGGGTCCATGAAGACCCAGTTAACGGAGTGCAAGTGTGGGGAGGCAAAAAAATTGGATACAACAGTATCTTATGCACCTTCTTCTTTGAGCGAATTCTGGGGCTCAGTCCGAGGGTTGAAGTCCCTTCTCATACTCTTTGTAACCCAGCCCTAACCTAGTGGGCAGAGGTCTTGATGCGATAGGGTGGTGGCCGATAGGCATCACCATAAACAGATGAGTTCTTTCACTAGTGGGATCGACAGGTCATAGCTATAGATGAATACCCCTATGCAGGGATAGACTTCCGTTAGGATCATGACATGCCGCTTCCACCAAGAGCAGCGTTTGGAGACATCAGTGAGTTACTCTTTTTATGTTTTTGGGTGTATTAAATTTTTAGAGATTTTTTATTATAGGTGTAAATGCAAAAATATTTTTTGGGGGTAGTATCATGTATTAATAATTCACTATTTTCTTGCAGACAAGGGTCCAATTAGACCACAAGGCTTCCCGAGACATCGTCGACGAGGCAGGGGTGATGAATTAGTGGGTGTTGCAGCAGAGCGTACACTACAGACTGTACGAGTCAACCTATCATGGATGACCAATAGGGTACCAGGCATAAAGATAGCGCAACTACCAGAGGATATATGCATCGCCATGTGGTGGGGTTACCAAGCAATTGGGTGTGACTACTGCAGCGTATAGCCAATGCGGTACATTATTACTATCAGATGTATCCTGCCAAGGTGGAAGCTAGGCCTCCTCGTAGGGCTTAGACATCTCAGAGTCCCATTTTTGTATCAATATGTATATTTTTTAGAGCTACGAGCTCCAGTTTTGTATTATGACACTACCATTTTGGACATGTTATTTATAAAAACCTATGGTTCTCCGGTTCTACTATGTGTGTATGTACAAATGTATGAATGTATGTTTATTTGTGTGCTTCATTAAGAATGTGACAAATTCCAATGTAGGCAATAGTTAGCATATGCATCAGATATATGATTAAAACTTCTCAGAACATGAATGTATGTAATGGAAACAAAATGTCATTCCAAGAGTCTTACCCTTAAGAATCTCTGTAATAAAGTAGGATCCCTCACATGGTATTGACCATTCAACTAGGACACAACTAGTTGTGAATCCAGGCAGACTTCTAAAAACTGGATACCATGTGAAATAGCATCCCAAAGTAGCTTAACTACAGCACTGTACTCAGCCACATTGTTAGATGTAGGACCGATACAAGCACCTCCTAAAGACACAACTAGGTGGTCAAGTGAATAAATAAACCGAGCAACAGAACCAAGTTTCTATGTATAACGGCTAGCACCATCCACAAACCCTAAGAACGTAGGATATTCCACTGACATCTATCAATCAAACGGAAGCGAATCAGCAGACCCGAAAACCAAAAGAAATCTAAACTATGTACAGAAGCAACTATACAATAGTATACAAAAGTATTAGGTCAAACTAGAAGTTCAAGCGTAATACTGCTTAAGGTAGAGCCCATTTCTAGGCTCCTTCAAGGCATTCCCTTCATAATCTTCTAATTCATAGGCTCCTTTTTTGAGGACATGCCTCGTGATGTAAGGATCGTGCCACATGGGTTAAACTTGCCTTCCCCCAGGGGTTCTTTAGCTTGGTCATATAAGAGGACCAAGTCACCTTTAGCATATTGACGAGGAAAGACAGATTTTTTGTACTGAACCTTGACATGACGTTTATTGGCATCTATACCCATAGCAGCATCTCGACGCTACTCGTCAAGCTGCTCAAGGTGGATCAAACATTGCTCAATACCCGACGTATCAGGGAGGAGCTCTATAGCTAGTTTTAACGAAGGGATTTTGCATTCAATTGGTAAAATCGACTCCACACCGTGTACCAGCTGAAACGGTGAGAACCCGGTGGCAGTCTTGATTGCGGTTCGATATGCCCACAAAGAAGGATATAACATAATATGCCAATTATTCTTGCTTTGTTGGATGGTATGTTGGAGAATGGTCTTCAAAGACTTATTGACTGCTTCAACTTGACCATTCTCTTGGGGGTAGTAAGAAGATGAGTGTTCTTGACGAAACCCAAGCTTGAGTGAAAAATACTCCATCATTTTGTTCTGAAAGTGATTTACATGGTCAGTGAAAATCTCTTTCGGAATACCGAACCGAGTAATAATCTGATTGAGATTGAATACGAAATGGGTTGCGGCAGCACCATCGGCTTTTACGGTAGGCATGGCCTCAGCCCATTTGGAAAAGTAGTCCACGGCCACTATGATATGGTGATTCCCCCTAGCCAAAGCGGGTTTGCAATCCATGAAATCCACTCCCCACTTGGTGAAGGGACCAACAGTGACGACCAGATGAAGGGGCGCTGGATGAGAGTGTTTATTCTGAGAAAACACCTGGCAAGGGCGACATCTCTTCACAGCATTCACACAATATTTAAAGATCAAAGGAAAAAAGTAACCATCTTGCATAATACGGTGGGCTGTAGCAAGCCTGGATAAGTGACCTCCACATGCCCCATCATGGAAATCATTAAGCACACACTCCGCCTTTTCATGAGTTAAACAACGACAGAGAATAGAATCCTTTCCTCAACGATACAAAGTGTCGCCAATGATAGTATAATATTTGGCATGATGTTTCACAAGCCTTCGTTCATATCGTGAATAATGTAGAGGGAACTTCATAGTTTGAAGATATATGATAATATCCCCATACCAAGGGTCCTCAGACGAGATAAGGAATAAGTGTTCATCTGCAAAGCAATCTTCGTGGATAACATCCTCATCAAGTCGTGGAAGGTCTGACATAAGATCAACAAAGACCAAGGATTTAACTGACTTCGCCAAAGCAAAATTGATATCAAACTCCTGAAGGATCACAATCCATTTATTGTACTTCCCCCCATAAGACATCGTGATAGCACGAACTAAAATGGATTGATATGCTCTATGACTATGGTCTTCATAAGCATGATATAGTGCCATAACCATTGGACTGCATGAACAGTCACAAGTGCCAACTTTTACATGTGAGTATATCTCAGCTCATCGTCTACTAGATTTTGACTAAGGTAATAGATCACATGCTCTACGAGCACATCATCAACATGAACTAAGACCATGCCAATCATCTCTTGAGATGCAGCCACATAAAGTATAAAGTCTCTTGCAAAGTCGGGTGGACTAAGCAAAGGGGCTAATACCAAAGCTTTCTTAAGAGCGTTGAAAGACTGCTAGGCTCGCTCATCCCAGATAAACGGTGTGTCTTTCTTCAAGAAGTGAACGAAACCTTTGGTAAGACTATCATAATTCACTACAAAGCGACGTAGAAAAGTAGCTCTCCCTTGGAGGACCTGAAGTTGTAACAAGTTGCGCAGAGGAGGCAACCGAAGTATTGCCTCAACTTTTAGAGAATCGACTCTGATACCCTCTTTCGAAACTATGAAACCTAGAAGGTGACCTGTCCTTACAACAAAGATGCACTTATTGGGATTCAATCAAATATCGTATCATATACATCGTTCGAGAATCAAACGGAGGTGCTTGGGGTGGTCCACTCTCTTGCGAGAATGGCCAGCAATATCATCCAAGAAAACCTCCATTATACATTTAAGGTCGTGAAAGGCATAGGTCATAACACGTTGAAACGTAGCTCCGGTGTTTTTAAGGCCGAAGGGCATTTTTCGGTATGCAAATGTACCCCAAGAACAAATGAAAGCAGTCTTATGTTGGTCCTTGGGTTTGATTTGAATCTCATTATACCCCGAAAAGCCGTCCATGAACGAAAAAATTTCACTTCCCGCACAAGCATCCAAGATCTGATCAATGAATGGAGTGGGGAAATTGTCCTTCGGACATGCACGGTTTAAGTCTCTAAAATCAGTGCATACACGGATAGTTCCCTGCTTCTTATCCATAGAAACGGGTTTTGACACCCGTTTGGTAAGGGGAACAGGGTAGATAAAACAAGCCTTGAGCAGTTTCTCCACCTCTGCCTTGATAGCGGTTTCATTCCTAGGGTTAACAGCACGAAGACATTGTCGAACCGGTTTAGCATGGGGATACATTATAATCTAGTGTTCGACAATACTGGGGTCTATTACTAACATCTCCTCATATGACCGAGCGAAAGCTTCCCGAAGTTCTGTAAACAAGTTGGTGTAAATGGAAACCTCCTTAGAAGAGCAATCATCAACGATGTAAACGTTCTCAATCTTTCCGGGAGTGTGAGAGATGTTGATCAGTATAGTCAGGGAAATATTAGCCATGTTCCCCTCCACGTAAATCTCATGTGAACCCAAAAGAGCCACAGGGTGACCAACCATCTCGGCATGAGTCGTCCTAAACTCTTCTTGCCCGATGAGATCGAGGTTGGGAAGGAAATAAGAATGATGATGCATGCACTCCCAAGGTCTCTAACTACCACACATGGCCTCGATAATAGCTTCATCTGAAGGTAAAGTATCATCAAGGAAATCGTGCGAACAAGACGAGTTGGCTTGCCAAACCGACAACATAATGGGATCTTCCTCTTCAGTCTGAGAAGAGGAGAGATCCGGCTCTACCGTGGCTTGTTGAATATCTTGATAAGCATAAGCTCAACAGCAAACAGTGGGATAGCCATCCAAACATGCGCAATGTCTTCAAATGTGGAATTCGTGGACGGTAAGTTCCATGGATCATCAAAATATGAAGTCCGAAATGGTACATTATGCGATGGAGGAGACACATTGCCGGAAATGGTTCCAATAAAATTAATGGGTGAAGGGAAATCATAAGATCCCATTAATGAGGAGTGTTGGGCCCAATTTGGGACAAAGTGTTGATAACATTTTCGATAAGAAGGAAAAGCTGAGCTGGGCGCAGCTCAGAAAAAGATGTAATTTTGTCTAAAGTGTTGAGGATGCTGCGAACTTGTGCGCAGCATCCGAATTTCGGAAGCACCGCGAAGACCAGCGCTGCGAGGAAGTAGTGCTGTGAAGCAGGAAGGCCACGTGGAGCCAACAAAGTGGACTGCTAGACAAGGATCAGGTACAGCTAACGAATGGACCAGTAGTGGTCTAATTTTGGAAAGATGCTCCAGGAGTGCCGAGCGACAGGCACGAGCAAATCAGGAAGGTGGCCAATGCACGATTTTGTTAAGGGAAGGACAGCTCAAGGAAATCGACGGCTTGGCACACCTGGTGGTAGAAACCGTTAGAGATGAACGGTTCATTGAAAGAGACCTGTTGGCATGCATGCGACAGGAAGGCCAATAGCAACAGAGTGAGGACATGGAGAACCACCACGATGAAGCAGATGCTACCAGATGCCAGCAAACCGGTTTAAGGAAACCGGCGCAGTTTTGTAAACCCTAAGGGTTTTCGAGTTTAGGTCTTCGGCATTATAAAGACATGACCTTCGGGCATGGTCTATTTAAGAAGACAATTTTTTATGGGAGTGCACAGACTAAGAATGGTTGTCCCCATCCCTTTTAAATATATATATTACCAACCGTTCTTGTGGACGTAGCTTCCCATCCGGGGGAGTGAACCACATTAAATATCGTTTTGTGCGTTTGTGTTTTATGGATGAATGTTTATCTGTGTTTTCTATAAATGAATGTCTAAATGTTTCCTTGCATGCTGTTATGAGAGAACTGTTGTATGCATTTTCCATCAGGAGAAGTATGGAGATGATATGTTAAGTTCTACATGAATAGATGAATGGTGAACATTTAGCTTATGTTTTAGAATAGTGAGTCAGTTAATTGGTTAAGAGTTAAGAGATCACTTAAGTACTTCCTTATGCGCAATAGAACAAATGCATAACAATTATATGGATAATCGACTGAGTAGTTGAATGAGTGGATGAGTGATACTTAATTCAGAGCGTTAAGCATTTTCAAGGTAGTCAAGTATAAATTTGAACTACATAGTGCGAAGTTTCAGTAGAAGTCCCGTGGTAGAAGAACATAGTGGTGCAGACCGCAACGTTGTCCATCGTTGCGTAGTTCCCCCCTTCGCAGCGCATACCCCCTGTTGCGCTGCGCGGTACATATGTCCAAGCAACTCGTCACTTACTGTGGAAACCTGATTCCACAGTACCCCATAGATACACCTCGGGTGAGACCTCAACCTATTCGCAGGTTGTTTCCGAAAGGCCGGTGCAAAGGGTTTTTGTTGGTCAAAGTGAAACCGCGAAAAACCTGGGTCTTATAGAAAACCTATGGGTTAGTTATAGCCAAAAAATGGTTCTGTTTCCTTGCTAGAATCCGTGATGAGTTTCAATTGTGATGTGTGATGAAGAATACCAATTCCCAGAAGGCTCTGACAACTAGCATCCTGAAAAAACAGAAATCCAAGCTTGGTGGGACAAGACCATAAGAGATTTTGCACAGAAAGAGAATAGACATCCGCATCTATCTGGGCATCATTTCCAAACGAGCTGCACACATGGATCTCGCGGCTCGCAGAAAATAAAACCTGTTTTCAAGGAGGAGTTCCTACAGAGTGGAATCCTGAGCTCATAGCGCAACTCAAAGCAATAGACATCCCGTTGACACGCGTAGTTGATTTTTGGGTTGATCATATGCTAGAAGGCTTCATAACAGAATTTGTTGTAGACACACACAAATCCTACAAGCAAGCAAAAGGATACTTTTTCGGAGGATTCCAAGGTAAGTTGCTGAACAATCTCAGTCTATATATTAAGATGTTGTTAGCTGAGAAAGGTGTTTTAAGAATAAAGTAATATTCTTAAGTCTGTCATGGTAAATAGTATATATAGTGATTCTGACGAAGGTACCCATAATCTTAGAGGTGGTAAGAGGTATAAATTTAATAAGAATCTTGGAGGCCCTGGACTCCATATTGATACTGAGATTCCGTGTAACATTGACAATGAAGCCGCACCACCATTTACCCCTGAGAACCCACCGGCTGTAGAGACCGCAGCACCGTTATCTCAAAACCCACCCGCTATGTAGCCCAACCCGCAAAATAATCAGCCCAGTACATCTATCCCAATAAGCTCATTTGTTTTCACTGCATAGAGACCTTTACAGCAGTCGCACTCTAATTTGGGTGCTCCACCACCTAATATAACAATGGAAAACAATGATATGAAGCTCCCAATATTCAAAGGAACTGGCCTAGAAGACCCTGATCAACATTGGTTTCTTTGTGAAGCCATATGGAGTGTAAGACAAATCCAGCATGATGCAGTTAAGAGAGCACAGCTCATCACCACTTTCAGGGACAGAGCTTTACATTGGTTCATGAAGTACTCTAACACATAGCCGAGAACCCTCGCAGAAATTAAAGCTGCTCTTGTGGCAAAGTTTAAGAAACCCAAATCCGAATCTCAGTGTATAACCGAGTTGAAAGAAATAAAGCAGAAACCAACTGAAACGATTTGGGAGTTTGATCAGAAATTCAAGACCCTATTGGACCAAGTAAGCTTTGTTATAGCCCAGGAACAGCACAAGGAATGGTTCATTGCTGCGTTGTTGCCCCATATTCGATTACCATTGATGCAATAGAAGGTTACGTCGCAGGCAGAGACCTTGGAGATCACAATGAAGCTAGAAGCTTCGCCGATTGGTGAGACTAGTTCTGGGATGTCTCAGATCCAAAACCAGCTGACCACCCTGACACTAGAGCTGCAAAGCATGAAGAATGGAAAAGAACAAAGGTATGAACCTAGACATGGGGTCAGGTGTACAAGTTGTTAAGGAGAAGGACATGACCGGGAGCATTGCCCTTTATTCCACGACTATCTTAAGAGTGGTGCGCCCAACCCAATAAATCAAAATCAGGCCCCATGGTGTGAAATTTGTAGAACCACGGGACACAGACCTGGAGACTGCTATCTTATACAGAAGTATGTGAAAACACTTAAAAATTTATACTGCACTTTCTGTAAATCAGTTCGACATGATGAATCCAACTGTCGCGCATATGAACTAATGAACGAAAGAAAACAAGATATGGACTCAATGAGAGGCGTTGGCTTATATTGCGTACAAGAAGATAACCTGCCGAAACAAGAGAATGCACAATATGACCAAGGAGGATACACAGGTCGTGGTGCTAGATACTGCGGTAGAGGAAGAAATGTTGGCCCGACGCAGGGAAGAGGCCGCGGCCAAGTCATTTGTTATAATTGTGTCCATCCAGGTCATGTATCTAGGGATTGTGTTAAGCCATGCACTACGTGCAATTATTGTAAATCATTTGAGCATGTTATTGAAGATTGCCCAGTGCTAGAGGTGGAAATGCAGAAAAGAAGAGGGACGGACGCACCAAACACGAACGTCCAGTGGATCGCAGTAGAGAACAGACCAGTAGACTCGAGCATCAATGTGGTCACGTGCAATGGGACTTAGACAGGCCATGATAGGGGAGAAGAAGCTTCCATGTCAGGGGAGGCTCACACAAAACAGACCCCTCTTGAGACAATATGGATAAGGAAAGCTCCGGGAAAAATACCTGCTCTCAACCTACAAAAAAAAAGGAAGTCTTTATCGACGCACGAGATACCTTCAGAGAACCAGCAACAGAATCACAGAGGATCCCGTTGCACAGTGAAGTGCCGCATGTTGAAGACATGCCAACGGCCTATGACAAAACAAGCACTGCAACGGATGTCAACACTTATGTTGCACAGTTCCTGCGAAGCTACATGAAACTAATCAAAAGTGAAAATGCCATAGTAGAGCTGCAGAAACTCATAAAACAATATGAACCACAGACTGGAACAAAGACTTCTAATAGCACAGTACATCACATAAGGAAGCATAAAAGAACAGGCTAAGAAATGAGGCTTACAGCATAGATAGGAGATTTCGAAATGGATGAAGTCATCCTTGATCTGGGGTCCGAAGTAATAGTCTTAACTAAGAAGACATGGCAGCAGATGGGTCAACCAATGTTGTCATGGTCACCTATCCAGTTGAGAATGGCTAACCAAGAGAAATTCATACCTTTTGGCCGGTTAGCTGATGTGATAGTCGACATCGATGGAGTCCAAAGTCATGCAGACTTTGAAGTTATCGAGATTGTCCTGCACTGCTAGGAATTGATTGGTGTGGCTAGGGTTTTACCCCTAGCTTGTGCGAAAGAGCACCTACTAAGGAGAAGGGACTCCTTAGTAGCAGTTCAGTAAATGGTAAATAACAATGCTAAAAATATAAATTTAAACTATTCTAAAACATGTGCATGGAAAATAAACAACAATTTGTAAACAAGGTTTTTGTATTGATATTACCTCCAATGTGGAGGTTGATGAAGCTCCTTGCAATGTCCAAGAGGGTTGCTCCAAGCTCCAATGTGCTCCTTCTCTTTCTCCAATGGTGGGAATGGGCCAAAAGGGGCTCTCAAGGTGAAAATAGTTCAATGGTGAACTAGGGTTTCGAGAGAGATTTTGGCAGAGTAAGGGTATACTTGATTGTGGATATGGAATAAGGGATCTCCATCACCTATTTATAGTTTTTTGGTGGTGGAGTGCTGACCCATGGTTTTGGGAAACACATGGTTTTGGGTAGCTGTATAGGGTTTTTTCCTCCTTTTCCTCATTATTTTATATTTTTCTTCCCTTTTTAGGGGGTTTTTGCTATTTTTAGAGGAATTTTGGATATTTTTGGAGGAAAAATGGGTTTTTTAACCTTTTTAAGGCTATTTTAAGGGTTTTGTGGCCTTTTGGAGGCATTTTAAGCCTTTTGGAGGCTTTTTAGTGGGATTTTTTGGGTTTTTAAGGGAAATATGGTAGGAAAATGGACAAATGAGCCATATAATGTGGTAGATGAGGTAGTGAACACTTTTTGGGTGTTAACAGATTGCCCCCTGATGTGCAAGGGCAGGAGCTCATCGTATGGCCGATGGACATCATAAGTCATGAATGGTTTTCCTGGGGTGTGGAGAGAAGAGAAGAAACAAACAGAAGCCCGGAACAACGATCCCGAACCACTACAAGAACTAAAAGTACATAACCTCAATAGTGGATGAGGAATCATCTGATCATATGGACGAGGCGGGCATACCCATGCTCGTATCAGGATATAACATAACAATAACAATGGGGTCCAAAAAATGGGGACCTGACATATACATGACCTCAAATACTGATTGAGGAATGATCTCAATATATGGACGAGGCGGGCATACCCATGGTCGTATCAAGATACATAAACAGAACTGTGAGAGCCGAAAAGGGGGACCTGTAAGATACATAGCCACTGTGTACATCATAGGTGTCTAAAGGAGACACAAATCTGCGACATACTGTTGGGCGGACCATGTGTAAGATGAAGAACTGGTGCACTGGAATATCAATAGTGCTGCTGATTGGGGTACCAGAGGAACTGATGAGCTGCTGGATCATAGTGACAGGTAGCTCTGACCTCAATGGTACACTGATCTGGAACTGGAACTGAACTGGGTACTCAAGGAAGCATATAGCTGGATGGCTTCCGAATACAATCGCCAACGCAGCCCGAACATCCACGGGAACATATAACTGGGCGTTCCGAAGTGACTCACCAATGTGCTAGAGTCAAGGGAAATCCGGGGTCTTCGACTAAAAACTGATGGAATATGATCCTACATGATCCTCAACGATGTGATCAAGGTGCTGAAGTCGAGCATGTGAGGAACAACCACTCAGAGAGGCAATGATGACTCCTCTCAGAATGATCCGTAGGAACTTACCACAGATGGTGATAAGTCCAAGGCATAGGGACCTCTGGGCCTATCCTCTGGAATAAAGGAGCTGTCGTCGACAGAAGGAGACCTGCAACTATCAAGGCAATGATGTTTCCTTGACAGGAGCACGAGGTACAAGACCGAAATGTGATAGTACGGATGGCAGGACTGACAAACCGTGGGGGGACAACTGGGCAAGTAGAGTGGTGGACTCAAACTTCCTTTGTTCAGAGTATGATAATGGAAATGATCTGGCAGCATATGAAACTGACTAAGGGGAAAGGGATCATAGCTGTACTGGATCTGGGAAGGTGACTGGTCTGAGGGAGACTCAAGCTATGGTAAAATGGCAGAAGACTGTAGAATACTCTGAACAAAGGCGACCTAATTGGGGGTGCTGCCGAGATGATCGATCATAGTGCCAGGGGGCACGGGAGGGGGACTTCTTCATGGGTTAAGGAACTAGAAGAAGTGTGTGGAAAATGATACTGTCGTGTGGATTTATACGAGCCCAGGACAGTTCATGCTCGTGGTTGCTTTCAATTTTAAGGAGTCTAAAAGCAAATAAGAAGACTCTGCAGTAATGGAATGGTACTGTCGTGTGGATTTTACGAGCCCAGGACAGTTCATGCTCGTGGTCGCTTTCAATTTTAGAGAGTCTGAAAGCAAATAAGAAGACTCCAGGGGGTTGCTTTTTCGTAGATTTAGTCTACAAGGCCCAAAGAAGCATAAAAGGATGCAATGAAGAACTCTTCTAGCCGGTGTGACTAGAGTATTCCTTTTTCGTAATTAGTCTACCAGGTCCGGAAAAGGGTTAAACTTATACCAGATAGACGCCCTTTCAGGTACTTTAACGAGCATGAAAGGAAGCAAGATTGCTCGACGATCTTTTCATTCTTTTAGGAGTCAGAAAAGAGCTTAACGGAAACTCCCTAAGTGCCTTTTTCGTAAAGGACTTGTCCGGCCCGAAAAAGGGATACAATTATACTGAACAAAAGGAATGGCCAGGCAAGGAGGAAGTGTTCAATCAAGGAACATTTATGATGACCAAGAACGAGGGTAGGGGGGAACACTGGTGGGCCTCCTTGCGGGGTAGATGAAATGGTCGCAAAATAATGAAACATTTGCAATATGATAGGAGTGAATGGCTCATGTAAAAAATATGGAACAATCCGATGGCGGCCGATGTGGCGCGCAAATCGAGGCAGCAAGGTGTCGGGACACAATGTTGAAATTGTACCAAGTGAGAGCGAGAAATGATCTCAAGCATCATCACGGGCTCGAAAAAATGAATCCGAGGATATAAAGGATGTCAAAAACGGGTAACGGCCGATGTGGCACGCACACCGAGGCGACGAGGGCGTTTTGGAAAAATACCCAAAAAATCGGGGGGTGATAGCGAGAAATGATCTCAAGCATCATCACCATCTCGGAAAAATGAATCCAATGATATAAAACATGTGAAAAATGGAGAACGTCCGATGTGGCACGCAAACCGAGGCGACTAGTGGCATCTAAAAAATGGGCTAAAAATGATGGAACAAAAATAATGCAACGAGGTGACCATCATGACGGTCTCGTCGTGCAGATTCCAGTGGTGGAAACGGTTCGAAAAATGGACTCCGTATGGGGTCAAAAAAGCCAAAACAAGAAAAAGTCAACTGACTATAAATAGTGGTGGGTCCAACATGACATGTGTCAGTTGTACGGTTTGACTTTGACTTGTGATCAGAGTGGAACAGAGCTTAGGTGGCATTTCTGGACGATTCGACTGGCTTATTTCAGATCCAGGAGATACAGGTATTCCGTCAAACTTATACCTGCATGTTTTTTAGGGTCGGGGGTTGGGTAGTGGGTCCCAGGGCTTATTTGTACGGTCCACGTGGGGTGGACCGCGGGTTAGGGGGTCGAAACCGCGGTTGGCGACCGTGAGTTTCAGGGTGAACCACGCGGTTGGAGAACACGTGTTTCCTGGATGGATACGCGGTCGCGTACCACGAGTTCCAAGGAGGAACACGCGGTTCCAAACCGTGGGGTTAGGGCTGACAAGCGCGGTTAAGCACTGCGACCATAAGCCTAACAGCCGCAGTCTGAAACCGCAGCAGGAAGCCCGAAAGCCGCGGTTTTGGGCCGAGCTATGAGGGTCTTCCGGGAGAGGGAAAAGTACTTATTGAGTTGACATGAGCCTGATGAGGCTACTTTGTGTGATTGACAGGATGCCGCAGGTGCTCTGGAGAGAGCGGGAGATTCCTGATGAGACCATGGTTTTCATCCGAGAGGATCGCCATGTGCGATCGGTGTTGGGACTGTGCAGACTACTAAAGTTCGCACAGATACCCATGATACGGTCAGCATCACTGCTGCTGAACCAGCTGATCAGCTTCTGGGAGCCAGACATACAGGCTTTCCGGGTACAGGGTGAGAGGGTGGACCTCACCCTGACCGATGTATATTTTCTGACGGGGTTACCCTGTCTAGGTAGGGTAGTAGACACACAGCCACGGGTTGCTGCGGACGTCAACATGGAGGACATGTTGGAGAGATACTGCGGTCCTGAGGCGAGGGTGCATAGGACCTACAGGAGCCGGCAGTGCAGTCCATGGCGGCATGTGTGGTGCGAGTATTGGGTTCCCAGTCACCTGAGAAGGTGTCTGGGGGTAAGATGCAGATGATAGAGCGCGTACTGGATGGGGTGTACTACGCGTGGGGCCAGATGTTCCTGACCTGCGTTCAGCGGCAGCTGACGGAAGCGAAGGAAGCTGGCAAGGGATTTTGTTTTGGTTGCTTCTTGTGTGCCTTTTTTATGGAGAGGGTACCCACACTGCGGCCACGGGTGCCGATCAGGGAAGGAGGTATGAGGGAGCCGCAAATGCTGCGGTGGGGCGAGATGATGCGCCGCCGTGGTGGCGGCGACGTGGGCAGGTATTTTACGCAGGAGTTGTACCTGCAGTGGCTCCAGATACCTTTGACACTGGACGACTTCCCGTATCGGGACATGGACTTCACGGGAGATCCAGAGGCGCCACGAGCACCAGGACAGGCATGGGGTCCCGACGGTACGTATGTGTTTGCTTGCATATTTATGGATTTCGAGTTTTATTTATATGATAGTAGATTGATATACTGTGACTGACATATGGGTGATCTTGCAGATGTGGGCCCGAGGCCGCCTCCAGGACATGTGGCACGGAGGCGGATTGTGGCCATCCCAGCTCTTCCTGGGCGAGGTGAGGTCCGTCGCCGTGATGCGGAGGGGACACTAGAGTCGGTGCGGGCACTACTAGATCGGTTGTTGATAGGGGTGACCGATGAGGGATGGCGGGATGTCGATCCTGAGGTAGTGCAGGATTGCATGAGGGCACCCCGAGAGTTTAGATCCATCGCGATCCGGGTGGTGATCTTGGTGGACCGGGTACGGGCACAGGAGGCTGGAGGGGATGAGGACTTACCAGAGGAGGATCGAGGGGAGGACTCAGAGGCAGCCGATGCAGGCAGTGATGCAGGATACGACTCCCATTAGGGAGTGCAGGGGACTCCCCCCGAGTTTTGTAGCTACGGCATGTATGTTGATGAGGCTGTTAGGGATGTATAGCCATTTTTTGTATAGCTGAGTACAGGGGTACTCAGGACATGTGTGGCACTGAACATGTATATTTTTTGATATATATATATGCACGTGGATGCACCTTTTTGTATGATGTTGTTTTATTTGTACGCACGTGGAGGCACTTTATGAGTTGTGATATGTTTACATTGCACGTGGATGCAAGTAGGTTAGGATGTTAGGCACGTGGATGCCCCTTGTGTATTTTATGTGATGCGATATGATGTATGTATGTTTAGGCACGTGGATGCCCCTATGGATATGCATGTGGTTTAATGGTTTATGTACATAGATGCGAATGTTGATGCGATGCAATCTTTTTGAGTTTTTATATATTTTTATACGATGTTATGGGATGATGATGCATGATGTTACATGGTGTGATTGATATGCCAGTCTAGGATGTTGTTGGCCATTTGGTCTGCGACACTATTTTGAGCTCTGGGGACATGTGTGAATCTAATGGATTCAAACTGTCGGCTGAGTTGTTTTGCGCGCAGGAATTTTCTAAAAAGGCAGGGATCACGCACCTGGTAGCAGTTGTTGAGCTGGGAGACAAGTAGCTGGGAGTCAAGGAACACATGAAGGTGACATATGCCTAGTTGGAGGGCGGCAGTCAAGAGACCGGTCACGGCATCATACTCTGCCTGGTTATTGGTAGCAGCGCCTATACATATTCCGTCAAGGTGAATCATCTCGTTGGAAGGGGAGTACAAGACCCATGCTGCAGAAGCCAGGTTGGGAGACCAGCGGCTTGCGCCATCAGCGAAGCCAGTGTAACAAGGTGGAAGATGGTCCATCTGTAATCATGCAGAAATGATGAATGTAAGATGATGGTAAAAAAGTGAAAAACGAAAAGATAGCAAACTGTACAATGCGGACCAACGAGGTCGCGGTGTCATTTATGGGTAAAAACGCTTAAGATACAACCCATTACGGGGGTTGCGCAAAGGATGGCCTTCGGAGTCGGCGAGGATATATGCCCCCTTGCCTAAGCAGGTCTGCACGATGTAAGGGCCTTACCACATGGATTCAAACTTCCCTTTACCAGTTTTGTTGTGGGCTTGGTCATAGGCGAGGACGAAGTCACCTTCATGGAAAGTTCGAGGGTGAACATGCTTGTCGTAACCGGCTTTGGAACGGTTCTTGGCAGTTTCGATGTTCTGGAGAGTGGCCCGACGGTCTTCATCGGCTTGTTTGAGTGTCAGCAAATGCTGCTCGAGGGGGGAGGTGTCAGGGAGAAGCTCAACAGCGATCTGTAAGGTAGGGATTTGACACTCAATGGGGAGGACAGACTCTACACCGTGAACTAGATGGAATGGGGTAAAACCAGTGGCGGTCTTAGTGGATGTGCGATAAGCCCATAAGGCGGGGAACAACATGTGGTTCCAATTGGACTTATGCTTGTCAACAGTTCGTTGGAGGATGGTTTTTAGGATTTTATTGATGGCCTCTACTTGGTCGTTCCCTTGGGGGTAGTAAGCAGAGGAAAATTGGTGTTCATATTTAAGGAGGGTGGATAACTCACGCCAGACGGCATCTTCGAAGTGGGAACCGTGGTCGGAGACTAACTGCTTAGGAACCCCGAATCGAGCGATGACATGGTTGAAAAAGAAACGGGCAGCAGTGTCGACGGTACAATTGAAGGTAGGCATGGCTTCCGCCCATTTGGTGAAGTAATCCACGGAGACAATGATATATTTGTGGCCGTTGGCAGACTGGGGTCTACATTCCATGAATTCTATGGCCCACTTACAAAAGGGACCAACGGTGACGACTGGGTGTAACGGCGCAGGAGGTGTCCGGGCCTTGGGGGCAAAAAGTTGGCAGTTATGGCAGTGCTTGACCGCAGTGATGCAGTCGGTGAAAAGTGTGGGTCAGAAGTATCCGACGCGGATGACCTTTTGGGCAGTGGCCATCCCCGAGAAATGGCCTCCGCAGGAACCGCTATGATAGTCGTTAAGGACGTGTTCATCTTCCTCGTGAGTAAGGAAACGACGAAGAATTGTGTCAACTCCGCGTCGGTAAAGGACATCGCCTAAGAGGAGATATCGAGAGGCCTGGTGACGGATGCGACGGCGTCCATTACGGGTAACTTTGGGTCTGAACTTCTGCGTGCGTAGGTATAACAAGATATCACCGTACCATGGGTTGTCGGACGAGATAGTGAACAGGTGATTGTCGGGTAACTCATCGGAGATTGGTTTGGCCGGGAGAAGGGAAGGGAGATCAGTAATGAGCTGGGCAAGCGCAAGGGCCTTAGTGCTCTTAGGTGTTTTAAAGGTAAGGTCATATTCCTGGAGGATAATGACCCATTTAGCAACACGACCTTGCAGGAGCCGCCGGTTTAGAAGATATACCATGGGGTTAGAGTCGGCGACGACTGTGGTATGACTCATTAAGATATAGTGTCGCAATTTCTGGACGGAAAAGACTACTGCTAGGGCAAGTCTCTCCTCATATGGGTAACATAGGGGGGGTCCAAACAAGGTCTGGCTGACGTAGTAAATGACGTGCTCCTGGTGAGAAGCGTCTTCTTGAACCAAGACTCCAGATACGGCATGCTCGGATGCCGAAACGTAAAGGATGAAGTCTCGTGTGAAATCCGGAGGGGAAATCAGAGGGGCTTGTGTGAGAGCCTTCTTGAGGGCTTCGAATGCAGCTTCTGGTTGCTCATCCCAGACAAAGGGTATGTGGGTACGGAGTAGGCGCAAGAAACCGTGAACAGTAGTGGCGTAATTAGGAACGAAGCGAAGAAGGAAATTGGATCGTCCCTGCAGACTTTGGAGTTGCCGGAGCGTGCGAGAAGAGGGAAGGTCTAATATGGCTTGGACTTTTAGAGGGTCAATAGTAATTCCTTTCTGGGAAACAATGAAACCCAACAATCGGCCTGCAGGAACGCAAAAAACACACTTGTGTAGGTTCAAGCGGATTTGATATTTGCGACAACGCAGAAATACTTGCCGAAGGTCGTTAAGGTGGTCAGATCGTTTTCAGGAACGAGCTGTAAGGTCATCAAGGTAGACTAACAGGATATGGACCAAGTCGTGAAAGCAATAGGTCATGGCCTGCTGGAAAGTGGCACCAGCATTTTTGAGGCCGAAAGGCATGACGCGATAGGCAAAGGTGCCCCATGGGGTAGTGAAGGAAGTTTTGTACTGGTCTTCCTTATGGATCTGAATCTGGTTGTATCCGGAAAAACCATCCATGAAGGAGAGGACTTCATGCCCCGCACACGCATCGATGAGTTGGTCAATAAATGGCGTGGGGAAGTTGTCCTTGGGACAAGCGCGGTTTAAATCATGGAAGTCAGTACATACTCTAATGGTGCCTTGTTTTTTGTTAACGGGAACGGGGTTTGAAACCCATGTGGTATAGGCAATAGGATAAATGAACCCTGCCTTGCGAAGTTTCGCAATCTCTGCTTTGACAGCTGGGAGTTTTGAGGGATGGCCATGTGTCAATGTGGTGCTCTATAATGGCGGGGTCAAGACCAGGCATTTCGGTATAGGACCAGGCAAAGACATCACGGAATTCTCTGAAAAGGTTTATGTAGTCCTCAATCTCTTGTTTACTGCAGAATGCTCCTAAAGTGATGAGTTCAGGGGCACGTCCTGGGGCAGCGATATCAACTTGGATGACGGGTGAGATGTTGGCCATGTTACCTTCTTCGAAGGCGTCAGGAGCAGGAATAGGGTCCTTGAACCAGTCGACCTTAGTGGGAAGGAAATCTTTGGATTCAACCGCAAATTGGGTAGCGGTGCTAGAGGAAGATGCTTCGGGGATGAAGTAGGAACGATGATGCATATCATCCCAGGGATAATCCGGGGCGGTAAGGGCCTCAAGAATATCCTCATCGGTACGGAAGGTTTGCGTCGTCAAATCGGTTGACGAGGGGGTAGTGGTTGAAGAGATCATATAGATGGTATTAACCTCTCCAGAAGGAGAAGAGACCGGGGGGTAGATCTCCTCAATGGTAGGTGGTGCCGTCTCAAGATCCATATTGTTCATCTCATAGAGAGCCGCTCTGTAATCTGGGAGATCGGGACAGTGATGGGAATAATGCACGTAAACACCGCATATAGCACAGGGGTGGTTGGTACGCAAGGATTTGCCTTTAGGCTTAGGAGTGGGGTTTAGTTCGACGGTTGGGATGTTGGGGTCATCGTCGAGCATCTGCATGTGCTTCTGTAATGCTGGTAATAGTGGACACTGGTGAGTGGCATGGCCTAACTCGTCACACAACGAGCATTTGGGAGGAGCACGAAATACTGGAGGGTTTTTTACTGTCTTGGGAGGTGGTACAACAGTGTAAGGTTGTGGACCTCTGCCCCCAGTGGGTTTGGGAGTAGGAGGGGGAGTCATGGAGGACGAAGGGGTAGAGACACCGGGAGGTGGATGAGTGGTAGTAGCCATGGGTTGCACCAGTTGGAGGACGACATCTGGTGTCGGCGGGCGAACGGGAGGCGAAAGATACCAGACGGGTAATCCCAAGGTTAACCCAAGGAGGCTAAGAGTAGCCATGACCGGGGCGCTTACTACTCCCGATGGAGGGACTAGGAAGGGGATCGTATGGATGGGTGTAACACCAATGTGGCTAGGTACCAATCGTGGTTTAGGCAACAAGGGTGGTTTATTGTTAGCTGGTTGGTTGTCGTGAGTGTTAGGTGAGTTATATGTCGTAATAATTACGTTGCAGTAAGTTGCCCAACTATTTACTTATCAATCTGGGGTACGTAACTGACGAAGCACGTACACTGTTTGTGCAGGACTGAAGTAGATCTAATCTAACTTAATCTAAATTGCTGAAATCAAATTAATCTACGAAAGCATGGAAACACTAACTAAGAAAGCATTGAAATTGCATAAGAGAAATACAACATGTGAAGAGTTAACAACAACGACATAAGTGAGCTCACATCCACAAATCAATAATGAAATGACAAGCATGAAAGCATAACAATGGAAGCTTAAATCACATTAAGAATCTCAAATCAAAGACTAATCTAACAAGTACAAAATCCAATCCAATCCAACTTCATTACATCCCTCTTACAAGCTTAATCTAACCTAATTCCAACCTAATGGAATGGAGAAGGAGCACTCTCCTTTATACATGAGAGTCCTTAAGAAAAAGATAAGAATGCATTAATTACAGATCCATTATACTCTCAACCACTTTCCTATTATTACAAGATATGATGCCTTCAAATCCTCCACATATCTCTCATGAATCCTAGATAAGATATGCCAACCAAATCTTCCATGATCTTCTCCTTAAGAATAGGCTTGAATAATTATCTCCTTTGGAATGGTGTAAGAGATATTTGAGAAGTCTCTTTGATTTAATCATTCACATATTCCTACACATTACAAAGCTCACACATAATTGAGATATATATATGAAAACATGTATATTTTCTAATATTTAATCATAAATTCACTCTTAATACTAAAATGAATAAAGTGGAAAATAATAATGTGAAACCCAAATGTATTTATGCAAATGATATGATGAAGGTTTAATAGGGCGATGAAATGTAAGGAATAGTGAAGGGAAAGGTGGATGAAAATACGACATTTCTGAGTCCTAACAGTAAGACAAGGTACATAAGTCAGACACTTCGGGCGTAGATGACGGGGGAGGAATGGATTGAAAGGTGGAGGTCATCGGCGCGTCTGAGTAGACTCCAGGCCCCGCAGAAGAAACAAATGAGGTGGTTGCACCAGAAACAGGTTGTTCAACCATGGGGAGAACATTTTCGGGTGCCGCGGGGGCATTGGGATCATAGTAGGTGAGTTGGTCAACCTTGACCACGTGTCCGTCGTGGGGGAACATCATGGTGCGAAAGACGGAAGAGGCAACTGCCCGCATGGCATACATGTAGCTGCGGCCGAGTAATAGGTTATAATCTAGTTGGGCGTTGATTACCTCTATGTCAATCAGGACTGTTTTACCACCTAACTGGACGGGAACGTTGGGTAGGAGGCCTTGGGGCTGAGCCGAACGACCGTCGTAGGCACGTAACGTAGTGGTGGACTGCTGCAGAGGAGGGGATCCCAGCTTCTGCCATACAAATGTAGACATAACGCATGTGGAGGCACCCCCATCGATGATGCACCGATGGATGACAAGATTCCTAACGGAGACAGTAACTTGGAATGCTAAGCTGGAAGGTAGGCGTGGTTCAGACTGGTCTAAATCAAATGCCATCAAATTCGAATCATTTGGGTCGATCCCCCCAATGGCGGAGAGTAAATTCTTGCGTTGGGAAGGGCAATTCTTCAAGACTTCTAACGCAGACATGGCTGCGGGAGATTGGGCTAGGTCGTCTACAATGTTGTAGTTTGACGCAGCGCACGCATTGGGGTTATTGTTGATACGGCAAAGTGGGAAACGAGGGGCTTTGGGAGCACCATCTAGTGGAGGTGGAGGAATACGTAACGCTTGATCGGTGGGATGAACGTTAGTAGGTTTATCTGTGGGAGGTACGTCAGTGGTGGAGCCATACTGGTTCCGACGAGTCTGGAGGTTGACGTCAGCAGATGACATCATCAACAAGTGGTGAGTTCCTGAGTCAAACATGGGTTGATCGGGAGCAGCATACGTGATTTGCTGTTGGGGTTGCACGTTGGCTTGAGGGGGAGCCAACGGCTGAGTGTTCACGACGCCTTGGGTTGGTAATGGGTTTTGCAGCACCAAAGGTGGCTGCTGAGGTTGAGGGGGGTTAGGAGGCGCCTGAGGAGCTGCCTGCCCTTGGCGATGGGCATTGTCAACCCAGAGTTGGCGAGCTCACTCTAAGTGTGGGCAAGCATGCGTGTAGTGTCCATAGACCCCGCAAATAGAACAAGGGTGGTTCGTTCGCAAATTGGGGTTCTTAGCCTGCTTGGGTGGGCGATCAGGGTTTTGGTTAGCAGGGGCCGCATTGTTATTGTCAGGGGTATTAGCCGGTTGACCAGCTTGGTCTGTAGGTTGGTTGTTCCCCCGATTACGGCCCTTGCCGCAGTTTTGTTGGCCCTGGTTGTGTTGGTTGTTCTGGTTTTGCTGCGGGTTATTTTGGGCGTAAACTTTCCCTTGGGCAGCAGGTGGATTTTGAGGTTGCGCAGGTGTGGGAGCAGGCTGCGGTGGATGATATGTAGGTGGAGGCTGCGCAGGTGCAGCAACTTGAGGGGGTTGCTGATATGGTTGCGGAGCCGGTTGTGGGTTAGCCGCCGGGGCTGCCGGTGGCGGGTAATAAGCGGGTTGAGCTTGGGAAGGCGCAGGAACTAGGGCATCCTGCTGATGGTAGTAAGGCTGAGGTGCGACCAGGGTAGCATAAGCGGGAGTCGCATGACCGAAGCACTGAGGAGGACATGACGGTCCATGGTGGTGGTGATGTGTCATGGGAGCGTACGAGTTGGTTACTCCTGACTATGAGGTAGCCCGCGAAAGGTCGGGGCCCGGGTTAGGATGTGCTATAGAAAATGGTTGGGGATGCGAAGAAACACGACCGATGATGCCGTCTGCAGCGTGGGATGCCCCCGGTGCATCGTGCCGGTAGGAATCGCCGCGAGGGGCGTCCGGTATAATGGTATAGAGGTAACCCGACTGGGCGTAGATGAGGTCGAACTGTTGGGCCTTAAGGATGGCCTCTTCTTCAGACTGGGGTCTTTCTGATGCCACATCCTTAGAAATAACAGGGAGAAGGGATTTGAGGAACCAATCTAGGAAGATACGGTCATCTAGTTTGATCTTGCATAAGCTACGGCGTCGACGCCACTCATGGATGTGGTCCGTGATATGGGTAGCCGTGTTTTGTCTGCAGGATAGGAGGATCTCAACGCCCGCGTCATAGCGGACAGGCAAGTGGAAGAACTGCAGGAAGGTCGAGGCAAGGGAAGCAAAGGTGGCATGGGTCCCATGAGGTTGCTCGATATACCACTTGGCTGCAGAGCCAGTGAAGGTGCGATGTAAGAGACGGAGGCGAACAGAGTCATCTACTATGGAGTTAGAAGAACACCATAGGTGGAAAGACATGATATGATTTTGTGGGTCCTCACCGGCCTTGCCCTCGAACTTAGGGATGTCAGAGGGAAGCTTGGTAGGCATATGAGGCCACACAGGGTCGTGTCGAATAGGATCGTTGGTCAATCTGGCTAGGTTAGACAGTTTGAGGCTAGCCATGAATGGAAAACTGGAAGAAGGATATGACACAGTAGGGGGTTGGGCCAAGTTGGGGCCAGTGCCCCCAAGTGGGGGGGTAGGGTTTGGGATGTTTCCCCCAAGTGGGGGAACTAAGGTGGTATAGGATGGTCCTGCACCACCATGGGTAGTATTTGCCACTGATGAATTGGGGATAGGTATTCTCGCTGCGGGAATAGGTACCGTGAGGGGAACGGTAGATGGGGGCCCCATAGAGGGCATACCCAAACCAGGTGTAGTAACGGGTGTAGTGGTGGATGTACCACCAATGGTCCCTACCAAGAAAGGAGTGGAAGAAACACCAGCCATGGGGCTAGTAGGGGCAGTGTAAATAGGGTTCTCAGACTCTGCCTCAAAATCAGAGGTAAAGTAAGGAGCGTCAAAATCTGGTGACGGGGTCCTATGTCGCTGGCGAGTGGAGTCAAGTGACAAGGCTCTAGATCTGTGATGAGTGGTATCAACGGAGGATGATCGGAATCTATGACGGGTGGTGTCAAGTGAACCGTGCTGTGGGGGCTCGCCCCTGAGGCGCCGAGAATGTCTCGGGGACTCAATGGTGACAGATGGTGTTTAATTTCTGTGGGTTGAGGTGAGTGAAAAAAACATTTCAAAAATCCAAATGCAACCTAGTGTGCAGAAGGAGAGCTCAAAAAAACAAGGCACTCAGGCCAACAACCAACTCAAAACACCCACTGTAACAGCTGTGCTACAATAAGTGGAGTAACAACAAAGATGGTCAGAATACCAACAAGCAGTAGGTTTCCTAGAAATAAAAAATGGTGGACTCACTAAACCAAAGGGAGGTAAAGGAGCATGCAAACACCTAACTAAAAGTATTCTGACTCAACTAAACATATCCTCTGCAAGGTGATGAAATCCAAGTCAGACAATATGAGTAGGAAAGCCAAGTGGCTATGATATCCCCCTACCGGGAGGGACACCAGGTAGTCAATCCTAGAAAAATGGCAACTAAGATACCCCGTTCATGACATGTCTAGAAAGGTGAATCTGTCATTTAGTCCGTTGACCACAATACCCCTATACAGGGATATCCCGCGAACCGCGAAAGGTAGCCCTTCGGTTACTGAATGGAGTGCGGTATTCCACTCAAGCCTCCGGAACCAGTCTCCCGACTTCAACCCTCCTAAGGGAGAGGCCCTCTGATAAACTGGTCGTGACCGTGCCAAAAAGTACTAGGGGATTTTGGTTCCCTATTTGGACAACAACTATGTCTCAAGTGTAATAACCGAGGGGTGTTATTGGAAGCCTATCCCCCCGATTCTACCTAACTACAAAGATTCTTTTGTGTTCCCCAAGTGGGGTTAGAATATTGGTTGAGTTAAGTACGTTTTAAGGCTCTCTTGAGTTATGTGTCAGATTGTGTGCTCGTGAGGTAATGAACCCAAAATAGAAGTGCCACAAGGGGGGCAACTTCTGACTATCAATAATACTGAAATTGAAATTTTAACTTGCAAAATTTTCTGAATTAAAATACTAAAATTTGAAAAAGATTCTGTAAAGGGAACAGAAATTATTTTGCAGAAGGCTGTAGGGAAGTTGGGCTGTAGGTCGGACAGAGGGCTGTTCAGATGCAGAAAATATTGCAGCAAAAAGGGGCTGGCCTCAAATCATGGAAAAAATGCAGAGAGCAGACCGCGGGTCTGTGGCGAATCGGAATAGGCGGACCGCGGGTTTAATGGAAACAGACGCAGTCAGGTCGCGGTTATCGGGCCAACAGGCACAGTCGGGACGCGAGAAACAGGGAAAAAGACGCAGTCGGGTCGCGGCAAAATGTCTAACAGACGTAGTCGGGACGCAGGAAAGGGGCTGAAAGCCGCAGTCGGGTCACGAGAAAATGGCCGACAGGCGCAGTCAGATCGCAGCAAACAGGTTGATTAGCCGCGGTCGGATCGCAGGTAACAGACTTGAATCTGCCGGCGGGGCATCGGAAACAGTCCGAGAGTCACGGTCGGGTCGCAGGTAAAGGCCTGAAAGATGCGGTCGGGACGCGACTGCAGAGGGAAAAGATGCGGTGTGCAGCGGCCGAAAGGGACAGCCGAAAGGAAAAAAAAATTTTAACTGAAACCAGAAATTCAAAATCTAGGGGAGTCGCCAAAACTGTGGCTAGGGTTTTACCCCTAGCTTGTGCGAAAGAGCACCTACTAAGGAGAAGGGACTCCTTAGTAGCAATTCAGTAAATGGTAAATAACAATGCTAAAAATATAAATTTAAACTATTCTAAAACATGTGCATGGAAAATAAACAACAATTTGTAAACAAGGTTTTTGTATTGATATTACCTCCAATGTGGAGGTTGATGAAGCTCCTTGCAATGTCCAAGAGGGTTTCTCCAAGCTCCAATGTGCTCCTTCTCTTTCTCCAATGGTGGGAATGGGCCAAAAGGGGCTCTCAAGGTGAAAATAGTTCAATGGTGAACTAGGGTTTCGAGAGAGATTTTGGCAGAGTAAGGGTATACTTGATTGTGGATATGGAATAAGGGATCGCCATCACCTATTTATAGTTTTTTGGTGGTGGAGTGCTGACCCATGGTTTTGGGAAACACATGGTTTTGGGTAGCTGTATAGGGTTTTTTCCTCCTTTTCCTCATTATTTTATATTTTTCTTCCCTTTTTAGGGGGTTTTTGCTATTTTTAGAGGAATTTTGGATATTTTTGGAGGAAAAATGGGTTTTTTAACCTTTTTAAGGCTATTTTAAGGGTTTTGTGGCCTTTTGGAGGCTTTTTAGTGGGATTTTTTGGGTTTTTAAGGGAAATATGGTAGGAAAATGGACAAATGAGCCATATAATGTGGTAGATGAGGTAGTGAACACTTTTTGGGTGTTAACAATTGGGCTATTGATAACTTGGATATCGTAAATATAAAAACAAAGAAGATGATATTTGAAGGCAAGCATCTTAGGGTCATCGCACCGTTGGATCCTGCAGATGGTGACAGATACAGCGAGCCCATTCAGAAAGAATCCAAGGCTCAAGACTTAAACAGAATATACCAGCTCACAGCGAACCAGGAAGATTACATTAATACTACTGCAGATGGTACACTCAGCTGGAGATGTGACAGCTCTTGCGTCTCTAATTCGGAGGCAGGACTGGAAAACTGGCAAAGCCGGATGCATGAAATATCAGCAAGAAGGTGCGTGCAGGTTACGAAGTCACTCTGCTGGATCAGGAAGGAGGTAATTCCTATTCCCACATATGATGGTTCTGCTAATGGTTACAATTTCATCCAGGAATATACTGTAGCTATTGCAGATGAGCACAGATTACCAGCATTGGATATGGCACTACGCGACACACCCACCAGATGGTGGAATGCGCACAAGCATACATTGACCACTTGGGATCAATGTAGAATTAAGATGCAGACCCGATTCGCTGGAAGGGTTACCTTACGTTTTGAAAATTTTAATGGACAGACAGATCCTAGTCAACATATTGAAGTTTGTTCACAGGAATGGCTGGAAAGGCCACATGAAGAATGGGTGCATCTATTTGTACACACGCTGGATGATGACATTCCAAAGAAATGGTACCTAGACCTGGAGTTGCGTAGGGAAACCACTGATTGGAAAATGTTGACTGCAAACTTCCAGAGGGACTTCAGCTTCGAGGATGAGAACCTACTGATCCATGATGCATTTCAAATAATTAAGGAATGCATATTCAGGGAAGACTGTCCTCACAGAAATATGACATTGGAGGAATTCTTCGGGGCAGATAGCATTCCTGGGAACCTACAGTTAGAATGGAAGGAACATGTAGAACACCTCATCGAGTGTTACAACCTAGATGAAGACATCAATGATAGACATGAAGATGATGGCGATGATCTGTGCAACATAAACATACCAGAATCGGAGGGTGAATGGGACGTAGAAGGACCTCCGTTAGAAATCCTAGATATGAGCGGACCAGTAAAAACACAGAAGGTGAATATTGGCACAACCGAAGAACTGAAGTTCGCAGCAATAGGAGACTATTGGAACGATCAAACTGTTGCAGAGATCGCAGACACCTTGCATGAATATCAAGAGCTGTTTCTGACAAAATTTACAGAAATGAAAGGAATTCTGGGAGACCTAGGGGTCATGAAAATACCTTTGAAGCCAAGTGCAAAGCCTATAAAGCAGAGACCGTACAAACTAAACCCGCGCTACAAAGAAAGAGTACGCATAGAGCTGGATAAGATGCTCGAAGCAGGAATCATTGAACCTGTCGAGGAATTAGAATGGATTAGTCCCATGGTCGTTCAAGACAAGAAAGCAAAGGGTGAGATTAGGATTTGTGTTGATCTCAGAAAATTGAATGATGCTTCCATGCACGACCCGTTCCCTACTCCTTTCACGGACGAAGTGTTTGATAATGTTGGAGGGAATGAGGCTGACTCTTTTACTGATGGTTTTTCGGGATATCACCAGATAAGGATTGATCCTGCAGACAAGCATAAGATGACTTTTGCTACAGAATGGGGGTCGTTCCAGTACACAGTAATGCCTTTTGGCCTGAAAAACGCACCTGCCATATTTTCCAGAGTGGTCATTGCAGCATTCAAAGAGTTTATGCATAAGTTTCTTGAAGCCTATTTTGATGATTGGACTGTGTTTGGTCTATTGAAAAACCATTGTGCGAACCTCAGAATGATGCTTGAGAAGTGTCGACACCATCATTTTAAATCTAAAGAAGTGTATTTTATGTGTTCCTTATGGGATTCTACTTTGACACATTGTTTGTAAGCAAGGACTGATGGTGGACCCTGCGAAGATTGTCATTATTGTGAACTTACCAACACCAAATTCAGTCAAGATGTTGCGCTCTACCTTAGTACATACTGGATACTACAGGAAATTTATAAAGGGTTACGCACAGATAACCGCAGCAATGGAAAAGCTGCTAAAGAAAGACACACCGTTCATTTGGAACATGGAATGCGAACAAGGTTTTGATACACTAAAAGAAAAGATGGTGACTGCGCCAATTCTAGTCTTTCTAGATTGGACGAAGCCATTTCACGTCCATGTTGACGCATCATGCATTGCTTTGGGAATCGTATTAGCTTAGCCAGGAGAAGGATTTATTGACCACCCTATTGCATTTTCGAGCAGGAAACTCTCAACAGCAGAGAAGAACTATACTACTACTGAGAGGGAAGGCCTTGCGATGGTATATGCCCTACATAAATTCAGGCATTACTTTCTTGGTGCACACTTCCTTATGTTCACTGACCATTCTGTGTTGAAATACTTGGTCAATAAGCCAGTGTTAGGGGGGCGCATATGCAGATGGCTATTGCTATTCTGGGAGTATGATTTTGAGATTGTTGTTAAGCCAGGTAAACTGAACTTGGGACCTGATCATCTGTCAAGGATTGAGTCAGGAGAAGAGTCGACGAACATTGAAGACAGTCTACCTGATGTATAGCTATTCTCTATACAGGTTTCCGATGATTATTATAGGGATATCATTAATTTTTTAACAACAAGGATGGCACCACAGGAATTATTTGTCCAGCAGAAGAAGTAGCTAGTGGTGTGCATCACAAACTTCACTAAAATTGCATGTCAGTTATACAAACTCGGACCAGATGAAGTACTGCGCAGATGTGTACTAGATCATGAGAAACCATTTATTCTAGCAGACGCGCATTCAGGGATCACGGGAGGTCACTATGTAGGAAGGGCCACTGCGCATAAGATACTGCGCGTAGGGCTATGGTGGCCCACGATCCACAATGATTCCAAAGAACACTGCAGGAACTGTGATATCTTTCAAAAGACACGGAAACCTTCACGAAGAGCTGAGATGCCATTAAACCCACAGTTGACCTTGCAGGCATTTGAGAAATTTGCAATTGATTTTGTGGGTCCTATAAACCCACTAGGGAAAAGAACCGGTGCGAGGTATATTATTACTGCTACTGATTACCTCACCATATGGGAGGAAGCAAAGCTAGTAAAGGACTGCAACGCTAGTACTGCTGGGCAGTTTATTTTTGAAGACGTATTGTCAAGATTTGGTTGTCCGAAGATTTGATGAGTGACCAAGGTACTCACTTTTTGAACAAGACCATTGAGGCACTTACAGAGGAATTCCACATTCGTTATCAACGCAGTACTCCATATCATCCACAGGAAAATGGAACTGTTGAGGCTTTCAATAAGATACTGTAGAATGCACTGACTAAATTATGCAACGTAAATAGAGATGATTAGGATCTGCGCGTCTCCTCTGTGCTATGGGCATATAGGACTACATGCAAGAAATTGACAGGACATACACCTTTTCAGTTTGCTTATGGGAAGGAAGCTATAATGCCAATGGAATATATTGTCCCTAGTTTAAGGATCGTTGCATTCACAGGGATGGAAAACCGCGCAGCACTAGAAGAAATGTTTCTACACCTTGTTGGGTTGGAGGAAGATTGCTTCATTGTCGGCTTCCACCAGCAAGTTTAGAAAGACCGCGAGAAATCTTGGCATGATCGCCATGTAAAGAACAAGTGCTTCTAGGTAAGTGACCTAGTCCTCCTGTATGATAGAAAATTCATGAAGTTTCCTGGTAAATTTAAGATGCATTGGCTTGGTCCATATACTGTGATACATGTTACTAACACTGGTGCAGTCCAGTTAGCCAATTTAGCTAGCGATACTCTACCAACTTTGATAAATGGAAGCAAGTAAAAGCTGTATCATGACAGCCATGCTTCGCAGAATCTTGAATAACAAGCAGAAGAAGAGATTTCCAAGTGTCAGGTACAGTGTAAATTGGACACTGGAAATGTAAAGGAGTCTGTACATGTATGATACATAGAACAATGTGTGTACCGTGCAACACTACAGAAACTGCGCGGGAAAAAAAAAAGAGAAAGAGAGAAGAAGTAAGAAAATAAAAATGAAGCCGCGTAGTTGAAAAATAGTAGCACTGTGAAGTAACTGCGCAGGACCGCATATGGCTTACCGCGCAGCTCGCCGTAGCACTCAGAAAAATAGCCGTTGCACTACCTTTGAAAAAAAAATTCGTTAGGTGACCGTTGCAAGCAATCGCTTCAGCATTTAACGAAAATATAGTCGTTCTGGACACACTGACGATGGAAGGGACCGAAGGATTCGTTCAAATTGTCCAATGGACACCACATTAAATGCTCATCTAGCTGTTGGAAGGCGTGGGGGGACTCAGCTATGCCTATAAATAACGTCGCATAAGGACTCGTGGGAATTACCAGACACTTAGAATTTTTCATGCCTTCATTCCTGTGTTAGCAATCCTTAGTCATATCTCAGAAATAGTTTCCTACTCTCGCTAGTGAATGTCCAAATCACCAGATAGTGAACAAGAGGTTACACTTCAAGAAGCAATCTGAATCTTTTAGCATGGGGGAATTGCAAAGTTAATGAAAACCCCTTCGAAGAAGACTGTACTCGAACCCGGTCAAGCATCTAGAAGATCACCTCACCATACTCCAATCATGCAGGAAAAAGGGAAAGACGTAACAGCACCACAAAGCAAGATTCACGAAATGGGCCAGACGGCGCAAAGATCGCCGGTCTTTCAGAAGGAACCCTTGAAGTTGACACCAAAATATATATCACCTCAGGCTTTGGATGCCCCAGTCTTTAAATTGACCAAGAATTCTAGATATGAAATCCCATTGTCGTCGATTTCAAAACATGTAGAGGTTTCCAAGAACCTACTCGAAAAGATCGCAGACTGTAAGTGGGAATATTTTGACCTCCTAGGTGTGCAAAAGGAAGAACCCCACGCACCTAAGTACCCACAGTTCCATCCTGACTAGTACATGTGCTGGAAGAAGGATGCTAAGGGCATATTTAACTTGGTTTCCGAAAGATGGCCGACACCGGTAGTGGAGTCCAAATTGTTGAACCTGCTCCGACTACCTCATTTTGATTGTTCATCAAAACTTAATGTAGTGGTTCGCACACTGATGGTGCGAATCCACCAAGGATATCTATGGATCGATAGAAATATCGATGTCAACATTGATTTAATCCACCGCATAACAAGGTTAAGCAAGCGCGGTAAGGATCCCAAGCAGTTCTTCCAAGGGAAGAGTAAGGAAAAAGAATTCATCGAGAAGATGAAGAAAATCCATGCATTGGTAAAAGGGAAAAGAGGTTTTCCTATAGAAGAAATTGATGACAGAGCGACAAGATTTGTCACCCAGCTGCTCGCAGGAAAAATCCTCAGAATAGCTAGGCCTCCGGAGGTGCCTGCGGGTGCAGTACTACTTGGTGCCGCAGCGGCTGAAGGCACCCAATTCAATTGGTGTCAGTATCTTCTTAGTGAGTTCCTGGATGAGCTCAATGATACCCAGCAGAATGGAGAACAGTTCCACTTTACATGGTTGATCATCCTCATTTCCTTTTCCGGATGGAAGGAGCCAAAGGACTACATGGGTGTCATTACAGAAACCAACGATCCTAGAGGGTTCCGTTATGCCAACCTCTAGGAAAACATCAACGGAGAGAGACAACACACGACAGCTGAAGTTTTCTATCACTATTACACTCAGTTGCGCGATGTGATCACCCATACAGCTCGGATCACAAAGCAGGTAACATTGAAATACATTCGCATTCTTGATTTTCATGCTGACATGCGATGTATTTTCATTTCACCCAAGGAAAAGATGAAGAAACTAGAATGGTACAGGGGTAACTACCATATGTATGAGGATGACATTGAAATCCTCATGAAGGACTGGCCCACCGACTTCCATGTTGAAGTCATGGATGTTAAAACGGACTCTGACGATGACAAGCCAATCCCATTGGCATGCCCGATTGTTGAAGAAACAGGAAAGCCGAAAGAGCCTGAGACCTCGCAGAAGTCGAAGGCACGGAAGAAGATGAAGGCCACAAAGACTCAAGCTGAGACAGTGTTGAAGGAAGATGACTTTGACATGATAGTAGAAAGGGTCTCAAAACAGATGCAGTAGCTCATGGTTGACAAAGAAAAAAAGGACAAGGTCATCTAGGATGACCTGCAAAAGACTAGGCTCGCACTGCAAGGTCTCATGAAGAAAATGGACAATGTCCAGAAGAGCATAACCTTGCCGCACGACACAGCAGCTGAATGGAGGTCAGTAGGAACCTCGCAGAAAACACCGCCGCAGATAGCCATCATGTTGTCGTCTAAGTCCAGGGTTGTCCATCTAGACCCATTGACCATTACATTTCCAATGCCAGAACAGATCGTCCTGGACACAAAGGGTGTCAAGCGGGTAGAGCTCGACTTGGCCAAAATCCCTTTGCCAAGATTACACTTTTTGCACACGCAGATAGTAGAGGAGATGCATGAACAAACAGTAGAGTTGATGAAGTCACAAGCGAAGCTGAACGCAACAAACAGGAAGCTCGAGTTGCACACAGAAATGCAGCTACGTGATGAACAGGACCACTGCAAACAATTGGAAACTACCATATCTACTGTTGCGCAAGATATTGAAGGTCTAGAACTCTAGGATGACCCTGCGGACATAGTTCTCAGAATCAGAGACAAAGTGAGATCTTTGAAGATGGAGATGCAGGATAAGGACATTCTCTATGAGGTCAAGCTTGAATCCTTGAAGGAAAAATTGAATAAGCAGATGCCATTAACTGAGCAACAGTTAAGAGAGCAAGCGGTGAGTGCTGCCGCGCAGAGCGTAACGAGTGGGCTAAGTGCCAATATCTCTTGGAAAAAGATTCAAAGGACTTCACTGCCCTTGAAGAGGATCAAGGGCTACTACAGGTAAAGACCGCGGTAAAAGAAAAGCAGACCGCGCTAGAAAAGTTGGACGCAGAGCTCAAGGCTCTGCCACCCAGGGAGAGACTGTCCAGGTATAAGGAAATATCCAGCTTGAAGAAGGAAGTCTAAGAATTAAGATAAAAATAGACTGAGATGGATAATCAGTCGTAACAACTCCTGGAGGATTCCACAGCAGTGTCGCAGCAGATAGAAGACAAGCTGAAGGAACTGCATGACAACCAGGAGCAGGTATAGGGACAGATTGGAGAAGAGATAACGCCAGCACTACTTGAGATAGTACAACAAGTTGAACAAGATACCAGAGAAGCAATGGAATAGTTGTTCAGTACATATAATGAGTTCGCGGCCAAATTAGTTCCGTCGGTCGTAGAGCAGAGCGAGACGACCGAAGCAATAAGTGGCTCGGGGACGAGCCACATGTAAGTGTTAGGGGCATGTTGGGCCCAAGTTGGGACCGACTTTTGATAACATTTTTGATAAGCAGGAAAAGCTGAGCTGGGAGCAGCTCAAAAAAAGATGTAATTTTGTCTAAAGTGTTGAGGATACTGCGAAGTTGTGCGCAGCATCCGAATTTTGGAAGCATCGCGAAGACCAGCGCTGCAAGGAAGTAGTGCTGCGAAGCAGGCAGGCCATGTGGAGCCAGCAAAGTGGAGTGCTGGAAAAGGATCAAGTACAGGTAACGGATGGACCAGTAGTGGTCTAATTTTGGAAAGATGCTCCAGGAGTGCTGAGCAGAGGGTACAAGCAAATCAGGAAGGCGGCCAATGTACGAGTTTGTTAAGGGAAGGACAGCTCAAGGAAAGCGACGGCTTGGCACGCTTGGTGAGAGAAACCATTAGAGATGAACAGTTCAGTGAAAGAGACCTGTTGGCACGTGTGCGACAGGAAGGCCGATAGTGACAGAGTGATGACATGGAGAACCACCACGATGAAGCAGACGCTACCAGATTCCAGCAAGCCAGTTTTAGCAAACTGGCACAGTTTTGTACACCCTAAGGGTTTTCAAGTTTAGGTATTTGCCATTGTAGAGACATGACCTTCGAGCATGGTCTATTTAAGAAGACAATTTTGTATGGGATGGGGTTACTCTTTACTCTTGTTGTTACAATTTTGGGTTCCAGATATTGTATTGTAAAATCTCTTTCGAGTTGAGAAGATTGTAAAGGCTCTGCAGCTGTGTGCGCAGAGACCTATTTGAGAGGAAGGAGAGTCTGCAACTGAGTGCGCAGACTAAGAATGGTTGTCCCCATCCCTTTTAAAGATATATATTACCAACCGTTCTTGTGGACGTAGCTTCCCATTCGAGAGAGTGAACCACATTAAATATCGTGTTGTGCATTTGTGTTTTATGGATGAATGTTTATCTGTGTTATCTGTAAATGAATGTCTAAATGTTTCCTTGCATGTTGTTATGAGAGAACTGTTGTATGCATTTTCCATCAGGAGAAGTATGGAGATGATATGTTAAGTTCTACATGAATAGATGAATGGTGAACATTTAGATTATGTTTGAGAACAGTGATTCAGTTAATTGGTTAAGAGTTAAGAGATCACTTAAGTACTTCCCTATGCGCAATAGAACAAATGCATAACAATTAGATGGATAATCGGCTGAGTAGTTGAGTGAGTGGATGAGTGATAATCAATTCAGAGCCTTAAGAATTTTCAAGGTAGTCGAGTATAAAGTTGAAATGCATAGTGCACAGTTTCAGTAGAAGTCCCGTGGTAGAAGAACATAGTGGTGCGGACCACATCATTGTCCATTGCTGTGCAGTTACCCCATTCGCAGCGCATATCCCCTGTTGCGCTGCGCGGTACATCTGTCTAAGCAACTCGTCACTTACTGTGGAAACCTGATTCCGCAGTACCCCATAGATACACCTCGGGTGAGACCTCAACCTGCTCACAGGTTGTTTCCAAAAGGGCCGGTACAAAGGGGTTTTGTTGGTCAAAGGGAAACCGTGAAGAACCTGGGTCTTATAGAAAACCTCCAGGTCAATTATATCCAACAAGGAGTACAATCCAACACCCATTTTCCTAGTTTCTGGCTAAGAATCTATAACTTGAGGGACCACTAATCTCGTGGATGCTGTGGAAGAAGTACTAACGAAATCCAGCTGGTCAATTGTCACAATCTTTCCTTCGTTGGGAAAGCAAATAACTCTGAACACAGTGGATGCGATAGCTTTCATAGCATACATCCAATTCCTACCTAGGAGAAGGTTGTATTTGATGGGTGCATCAACCACCTCGACTTCAATAGGCACAGGTTTCTCTCCCAAGCGGACAACAAGGGAAGGGATAATCCCATGCGGCTTAAATGACCAACCGTCAAATGCAATGAGTATGGTCATAGACTTGGATAGAGGAGGAGAGCCAAGAGCTTTCCAACAAGATAAAGACATCACTGACGCGGAAGAACCTTCGTCAACCACCGTTCTCTTGATGAAATTCTGAAGGCACTCCACATGGATTTGAAAATCCACGTGGTGAGGTAAGCAAGGTTGGACGTCAGTAGTGTCAAACTTGATAACATTAGGACTTTCCCCATCCTGAACTCCTAAAGCACTCAAAAGGGCATGCCTTTAATAAGGACACTCCTGTAAAACTTCAAGAGCCGACATGGCACACGGAGTTTGTCCCAAATATTCTACAATGGAGTAGTTCTGGGCGGCTCAAGCATTGGGATTATGCGTAGAGCGTTTTAGAACACATTTCGGTATTTGCGGCATAATAGAGGGCTTCTCGATATGCAAATACTTATCAGGAGGAGGAGGCTCATTCCCCATATTTGGTTGTAGTGCACCGTAATCGCGTTGATGAGTAGCAACACTAACCTCTAATTGGACCATATTCACGCATCCATAGCCACTAGTATTGGAGGAAGACATTGTAGTCTCATTAGGTCCATACCCAGTAGTAGGAGCATGCGAAGCCTCGTTCTGATGATGAGGAAAAGGATCTTTTAACACAGTTGGGCTCTGTTATAGATGCTTCGATGCTTCTTATATTCGAGGACACAAGTGAGTAAGGTGATCTTCCCCACAAAGCTTGCAAGGGAGCTTCACTTTACGCCTAGGTTTACGGTCCCCACCATCATTTCCACCTTCCCTAGGAGGGTTGGTGTTCTCTTTCAGATGGGTATTACAATTACTACCATTATTCCCATTATTTCCACCCTTACGGTTGTTTCTCCCCTTCTTCTTACTACCAGGCTACTAGTTACCCTATGGGTTCGTCCATTGCACAGCGTGTACATCAGACGATGGGGTGCAAGTGGACAAGGTGTGAACCTGTCCGGGAATAGATTGGTTAGTTGACAAATTTTGCATTTGATTGGTAACCAAATCTACAGGTCGAGTACTTATGGATCCCACGATGCCATCGGCATATGGTCTAGGAACTGACTTGGGCTCATGTTTTGTTCGCAGTGCGTCAGGAATAATGTCATACAAAATGCCAGACTGAGAATATAATAAATCTAACTGCTGGACTTTTAAGATGGCTTGTTCCTCGGTCACAATACCAGACATCGAAACATTCTTAGCAATAAATAGAAGTAAAGAATTGAGAAACCATTACAACATAAACTCTGGAGGAATGTTGGCTTTCACTAACCTCTTCCATCGACGCCACTCTTGAACGTGGTCAGAAATATGTGTGGCCTTATTTTGGCAGAAGGTAGACAAAAGTTTAGTATAGTATCATAACGAATCAGCAACTGGAAATGATCAAAGAAACCCAAAGCTATCTCATTGAAACCCCTATAAGTGCCCCCAGGAAACTCGACATACCACTTCACAGCTGCCCCCATGAGGGTGCGTTGAAATAGTCTTAAACAAGCCGAATCGTGATTCAATGATTTGGATGAGCACCAAAGGTGAAAGGTCGTGACGTGGTCACCCAGATCCTCACCACTCTTCCCCTCAAACTTGGGAATGTCCGAAGGGAGCTTGGAAGGGACCGGAGGCCAATTTGGATCGTGACACACCAGATCATTCGTGAGCTTTGAAAGATTCGGAAGATTCAATTGAGCAAGGAAGGGGAGATGGGGCTGGAAAGCTTGATTATAAACTCCCATAAAAGGTTGATTGTACGGACCCAAAGGATAAGATGGACCATAAGCTTGACCCTGACCATTAAAATGTTGATTATATGGACCTGAATAACCATAAGCTTGACCATGGTTATAAGGTTGATAACCTCCTCCAACTTGACCCGTGTGAGCGTAAGTAGATATATATGCATTTTGTGCACCGTATTGAGGTGGGTTGTAATAAGAGCTAGCACCGACTATATTATAGCAAGGATTACCACCATAATTATGGGGCATATACGTGTTACTTGTAGTGGGAACCGTGTTGTAATGACAATGATTATAAGGTATGTTCCCACCCCTTACATAAGAATTATTAGTAGCGTGAGCAGTCGTATGGTGACCATGAGGTATACTCCCAACCCCAACATTGGCATTACTAGTAGCAGGAGCAGTGGTGTTGTGACCATGAGTATAAGGTATATTCCCACCTCCTACATTAGCATTACTAGTAGCGGTAGAGGAATAAACGTATAGGTATGTGTCCACCCTGTGATTGGGAGGATTGTTAACATTCACGAACGTGGTCCTCGATTGATGGGTAGAGGCATGTGTATTGTACTGTGGGTGGCAAGTTGTATTGCGAACAGTGTTCCTATTAGGATGGGTAGTCCTAGGAGGCGGCCTTCCTCCAACATTTGCATTGTTAGGAGGGATGTCAGTCCCCATATTATGTGTGTGAATAGGAAATGTGGTGCCCCCGGCGAGGGTTTTTCCCCCAGTGGGTGCAATGTTGCTAACACCATGACTGTTGAGCCCAGAATTGTCCCTTTTTAATCATCTTTTATCATCTTTTCTGCCCCTGTCTTACACCACTTATCATGATAATTAGACCTGTTGTTCCTACTTTATCTCCTCCAAGTTGCCAAGGTATGACTGATCATTGTTTTATCTTATTAATGCTTATGATTGTGATAATTAAAGTTGTTATGTCTCAATTGTGCTAACATATTATGATTTATGAAGGTAGTGAGATAAGTGGACTGCAGGAAGGTGGGGCTGAATAAGTCTTGGAAGATGTTTGTTGCTTGCAAAGGGATCCTTGGGGCTCGAATCATCAATCAAGGCACATGATTCCAATACCACATCCTAGGTGGAGCCGTGACAGGGCAGCTGTAACAGAATGCACTATCTTGAGTATGTTGCTGCTCGAGTCTAGAAGGATCGCCACTCTTGGGTCAATCGACAGCCTTCTCATATTTTTATGTCTCTATTTCTGCCACGTACTACAATAGCTAGTTACTTAGGGCGCCTGAAGATCAGAGATCTTCATGGCTTCCCGATTATAGGATCAAGATGTTATTATTTGTATGTATAAATATGGGGAGTTGCCTCGACCCAGGGGGTTGAACAACAGATCATTAATTCATTGTATTAGCAGCCAAGGCAAACTGTGTAATCATTCTTCTGTTAATATAAGGGGTTACTGCTGAGTTAAAGGAATTCGTGTTGTTCAGCCAGCGTCTCTGTGTGAAGGCTGGGCCCGTCTTCCATAGAGATTATTGAGTTAAAATAGGATTTGAATTCGTTGTTGTGTGATGCTTTATTTATGAAATTTTCCTTGTACGCAGCAGTAGTGATTGTGACGTGGATTTTCAATTAGTATGATTTTATATTTCTTTGAGAATTGGTGAATAGTGCATAGTAACAGTCGACTGAGTAGGGCTTTCTTTATGCATTTCAATTGGCACTTGTACACAGCCTTGTTCATCTTACAGTTAAGTTGTGATCCCATGAGCCTTTTACAATTCATCTTTCCTGTATGATTGTTGGTTTTCATTTCTGCAATTCAATTTCTTAGAACAGCTCAACTTAATTCCTTGCAAGTGGATTTCTAGATTAATTTTCAGTTTCTGTTTATGATTTCCAGAGTGATCAGGTTGAAGAAGTAGGTTACTTGTTCTAAGATGTGAATAGGATTTCCTTATATCTGCAATTGTACTTGAAGTTTCATTGATCTCTTGTTGATGCATAATAGAATAGTAATTAGACAAGTAACTGGGATTACACAGCTCCTTGGGATGAGCATAGTTGTTAGAGTATAACAGCATTCAATTATAGTGAATTGATGTTTAAAGCATATACTGTGCATTTATCCTTTGGAATAAAAGACTTCCTCGGGTTGACAATAAATTTCGTATGCTCTGTGTGTTGGTAATAAATTATCTACATATAGGGTGCTCGACATTTTGGCGCCGTTTCCGGGGAAGGATAAAAATTAAACATTGATCATTAGTTGCATCTGGTAATTGTTTCTAGTCAGTCTTTTTCTTTGCTGAAATGATTTGGTTCGTATGAATACAAGGAGGGTAAAATGCGATCACCTCCCAACTCCCAAAACCCCACAAATTACTAACAGCACAGGTGGTTCGGGTTGTGGTTGAGGACAACAATTGGGCAGGAGAACATTCATCGACGATCTTGTTGACAGAACTGATTCATCCACCAGGGCTCGTCATCAAGAAAATCCTATCAGACGAAACCCTGCCGATTTTGGAACACCAACGTCCACGGTGGAAGATACAGGAGCAGCTGTGACTCCATCATATACCCCTGATAAGGAAGATACAGCTGACGCAGTTGTTACAACTAAGGAGTATGCAGCTGTTACAACTGAAGAATACGTAGCTGCTACAACTGAAGAATACGCAGCTGTTACAACTGAAGAAAAGAACGCAGAAGAGGATATAGAAGAAAAGATGAATAACAGACATGAGAACGAAGAGGAAGAGGCAGTGGTAGAAAACCATCATGAAAATTATTCCCTGCCAGAAGGAACTACGGCTACATTACAATTTCCAATACAGCAGCTAGAAGGGATAGCCCCTATGAAGAACATCTCACCATCGGTGTTGCCTCGCTTCCATGGAAGGGCAGTAGAAGATCCAAACGAATTCCTTTTTGAATTTGATATCCTCTGTCGCAGCTATGATTATGTCACAGATGCCCAAAAGCTTAAACTTTTTCCCGCCACCCTGAAGGACAATGCATTACAATGGTTCATGAGCCTTGGGGGAGGAACTGTTGCTAATTGGAATAAGATGAAGCAAGTATTCCTGGAGAAATATCAAGAATATTGCAACACCAGGGACAAAAGAGAGGAATTATTCAAGATGGTGCAGAAGGAGGATGAAAGACTGGAGGATTTTGTATAAAGGATGCTGTACAATGTGCAAAGAGCCAGGCAGACGAACATGGGGCTAGATGTGCTCAAGATCATCTTGCTTCGAGGGATCAGAGACGATTGTTTAGACATGTTAAATCTGCTAGGAAAGGGGGATATCTCCAAAGAATCTTTTGAGACGATTGTGGAATTATGTAAGAGATACTCCAGGGGATCTTCCAGGAATAATAAGCGGGATAAACGAGATAAGCTGGAACGTGATGTCTTCGACAGAACTCAGAAGTCATCCAATGGAGGAGCTACACGTGCAGAGATAGGCAATCTCCTTGAAAATTTCAAAACAGAAATGATGAGCTCCATCTCTTCGGAGATTGATGTCCTGAAGGCCAAACAGAAACAGGCAGTGGAGGATCTCACACTAGGTGTGTTCTGTCCCCGATGTAGAAAGAATCATCCACTGAAGGAATGCCCTCTTGAAAAAATACAAGTATGTCAGCTGTGTGAGCTGAACCATGACATGAAGGAATGTCCCACACTTCCCCAAGTAAAGGTTGTTCTGCAGGCATCAACTCCAGAAGTAGAATCAGCCTATTTCATTGCACAGAAGAAACTTTGGCAGCCTCGAAATCAAGGTATGCCTCTGGACTCGTTTCCATTTTTGAATAATATGAGCAATTGGAATAATAATATGCAAAATGTGAATACACAATTCCCTTTAAATTATGCTCAGTGGAATTCTCCCCAACCTGCAGTGCAAAATTTTAATTCATGGGGTCCTTGGACACAGCCACCACATCAACCTACGTCGTGGTCTCCTGGATGGAGGAACTTTCCTCTCGGGAACCAGTTCCCTCAACCACCCCCACCTCAACAGTCACCTTATTCTCCTCCATATCCTCAATTTCCTCAATATCCTCAATACCCACCTCAGCAGTCGCAGCTGCAGCTGCAGAATAATCCTGTCCCTAATATACCAATACGACCTCAGCTACCTGCCCAACCTAATCCTAACCCGAATAATAAAACAGTCCATCAATTGGAAACTGTCAATATGCCGGCCTACTCTCTCTCCCCTGTACCTTGTAATGATATTCATCTACGATCTGGGAAGATAATAGAACCTGTAATTATAGAAGATGCTCCACCTTCTGTTCATGAAAAAGGAGAAAGTTCACAGCACCCATCTGACACAATTCCTATTACTGAAGGTGTTGAGCATCCCTTGGATGGAACGGCTGAAACATCAAGCGATAAATTGGACAATACACAGCCTACCCAGCTGATAAGGAAACCACCATAACCCGAGAGATTAATGCTACCAAAAATAGGGGGAAACCTCAGTTTAACCTCCTAGGAGAGTTAAGGAATCTTTACGTTAAAATCCCTCTTTTGCAAGCTCTTCAAGACGTACCTATTTATGCTTGAACTTTTCGGGACCTGTGCACTAAAAGACCAGGGAGGAAACCTAGAGATCCTCCTACTATTCACGTCATAGGAAATTTATCTGCTTTGATGACAGGAAAAACCCCTGTGACCAAGTATGATGACCCTGGCAATCCTACTGTCACTGTACATGTAGGACAGACGCAGATACCCAACGTGCTAGTAGATTTAGGAGCAGCGATCAATGTCATAACAATTGAGACAGTAAAGAAGCTCGGACTCACTAATATTAGACCGACCCCTACCATTTTAGAATTGGAAGATAGATCCACCATCCGACCCGAAGGGATTCTGGACGATCTTGTTATTTCAGTAGACTCATGGGAATACCCTGCCGACTTTTTGGTGTTACAACCAAAATCACAGCTGGGGGGACACCCATTGATCCTGGGGAGGCCTTGGTTGGCCAGAGCTGATGCTTGCATCAGCTGTCGATCGGGGTCCATGACTATATCTGATGGTATGGAAACTAAAAACCTCACCCTGTATCCTCCAGCACGACCGAGTCTAGAAGCAGAAGCTTCCCTTTGGGTAGAGCAGGAGGAGGAGGAGGATGTTCAGCCACTATTAACTATAGGGAAGGCCTTGAATTTTAAAAATTAAATAGAGGATGATCCTATCAACAATTTTATTAGTGAACCCGCTTCAGTGGATAAGGAGGTCTATCAAATTCTGAACATTACCCTTGGTAGGGAAGAACAAGAAAATCTCACGGAGGAAACATTAGTTGGTGATACAAACATAATCCCAGTTTTGAAAAATTCAAAAAGCATTCCTATTGAGGTAGAGCCTGGAAGAACTTTGAATATCAACCCTAGCCTCTCCTCAGAGGAGCAGGGGTGCCTAATCAGTCTCTTAAAAGAACGAAAGGGGGCATTCACCTGGGAGTATACAGATATGAGAGGTATTCCCTCTAATCTGTGCACCCACCATATTTATATAAAAAATGACTCCCGGCCTGTGTGTCAACCTCAACGACGCATGAACCCCAATCTGAGGGATATAGTGAAGGAGGAAATCCAGAAACTTTTGGAAGCAGGATTTATCTATCCTATTTCAGATAGTGAGTGGGTTTCCCCACTTGTAATTGTGCCCAAGAAAAATGGTAAGTGGAGAGTCTGTGTTGATTATAGGGAGCTGAACAAAGCCAGGCAAAAGGATCATTTCCCTCTACCCTTTATTGACCAGGTACTTGATACCCTATCAGGAAAAAAATTCTTCTCCTTCTTGGATGGGTTCAGTGGGTACAACCAAATTCAGATTGCTCCTGAAGACCAGGATAAAACCACCTTCACTTGCCCCTGGGGAACGTTTGCTTACAAGGTGCTTCCCTGTGGCTTATGCAATGCACCAGCAACGTTCCAAAGAGATGTAATTGGCATATTCTATGAATTGGTTAATGATAGTATGGAAGTCTTTATGGATGATTTTACTCCCTATGGCAAGGATTTTGAGGAAGCACTGGAAAATTTAAAGAAGGTTTTAATTCGCTGTGAACAAGCTCGCCTCTCATTAAGTACTGAAAAATGTCATATGATGATGAGTGAGGGGGTGGTATTAGGACATTTCATCTCTACTGATGGCATTCAGGTGGATCCTTCAAAAATTAAGGTGATAAAAAATATACCAACTCCTTCAACTCAGAAAGAAGTGCGAAGTTTTCTGGGACATGCTGGATACTACAGGAGATTTATAGAAAACTTCTCCAAACTTGCTTCTCCTTTGTTTTCATTGTTAATGAAGGACGCACAGTTTGTGTGGAGTGAAGCATGCCAGACAGCGTTTGATAAGCTTAAAGAGAAGCTGTCCACAGCCCCTATCTTAAGGGGACCTAATTGGACCATACCTTTCCACATTTCTTCAGATGCTTCTGATACCGCCATTGGAGCAGTGTTAGGAAAGCAGGATGGTCAAGTACCTTATGCCATTTACTATGTTAGTAAAAATTTAGCCCCTGCTGAACTTAATTATACTGTTACTGAAAAAGAATTCCTTTCTATTGTTTACTCTATTAATAAATTTCGGCATTACATTACTGGGTATCCTACATTTGTACACACTGATCACTCTGCCATTAAATATTTAATGAATAAACCTGTTACCAATGCCAGAGTGACCAGGTGGCTCTTATTATTGCAGGAATTTGATATTACCATTATAGATAAACCTGGAAAAGAAAATGTTGTTGCTGATTTTTTATCACGTTTTACTAACAGTGATGACAGTTCGCCTGTTGAGGATTCTTTCCCAGATGAACATCTATTTGCACTCTCAGCTCATTCCCCTTGGTATGCAGATGTTGCTAATTATTTGGTCGTAGGTAAGCTCCCGCTACACATGTCTAAACGAGAGAAGAGAAAAATTATCCAGCAAAGTGCCAGGTATTGTTGGCTCAATGGTCATCTCTTTTACACAGGACCCGATCTTGAGATTAGGAGATGTGTAAGGGAAGATGAGATCTTTCATATACTAAAGGCTTGTCATGATGAACCTTGTGGAGGACACTTTGCAGACAAAAGAACAGGGCATAAAGCACTGCGGATGGGCTACTATTGGCCGACGCTGTTCAGGGATGATAAAAGATATGTTCAGTCCTGTGACAGCTGCCAAAGGATGGGCCAACCTAATAAAACAGATCAGATGCCTTTACAACCCCAGGTGGTACTTGAACCGTTTGATAGATGGGAATTGGATTTTGTTGGCCCTATCATCCCTCCTTCCAGACAGAAGGTTTACATTCTGGTTTGTACTAATTACATGACCAAGTGGGTAGAAACTGTAGCTTTGGCTAAGGCTAATGACCCGGCGGTGATTGATTTTCTGTACAGTGAAATCTTTACCCGCTTTGGGGTACCAAAGGAAGTAGTTACAAATGGGGGACCGCAATTCATCTCACACCAATTTGAATCCTTGCTCCGGAAGTATCATGTGAAGCATAGGATAGCTTCACCTTACCACCCCCAGGCCAATGGTCAGGTGGAAAGTACTAATAAAGTTATTGAAGCAATCCTTACTAAAACAGTTAAAAGCCATCGAAAGGATTGGGCTGACAGGCTTCCAGAAGCACTGTGGGCATATCGCACAACTTGGCGCAACATCATAGGGTTTTCTCCCTACGATCTGGTGTATGGAAAGAGTGCCATCTTTCCAATTGAGTTTGAGATCAAAACTCTGAAAATAGCCACCGAGATGAATTTGGATGTAACAGAAGCCCAGAAGAGAAGACTGAATCAATTAAATGAATTGGATGAGAAACGATTAGCTGCAGTAGACCAAACTGTGCTGCTTCAACAACAAAGATCCAACTGGCATGACTGATTCATCAAAAAGAAAATCTTCCATGAAGGACACTGGGCGCTATTATACGACTCCAGATTCAAGAAGGATTTTAAAGGTAAATTACGCACAAGATGGCTGGGTCCATATTTGGTCGACAGGGTATTTGACAACGGCACTGTTCGCTTGGTGACCATTGATGAAAACCGTATACCATTACTTGCTAATGGCCACAGACTACGACTGTATCGTAAGCCCATCTCAAAAGATGCATTCATTTCACAAATTACTGCCGATCCAGATTATCAGTTGGCACCAGAGCAGGAATTTCCCTCTGCCTTTGCCAATCCTTAAACTGAAAATCGTATTTTAATTGCTATACATAAATAATTTCCTATTGTAGCGTATAATTGTTGTTTTTTTTTTTCCTTTTTGCAGTTAATCTTTTCGTTTGCTATTATCTTTCAAAAAATTTCAGGGAAGCGCCAGGAGAATGACCAGATTGGGTCGTCAAGCGAAAGTCTCCCTGTGCCGTCCTGTGCAGTATTTCCCTTTTGCATAAAAAAAAATATTTCCGGCAGCTGCAACATATTTTCCGGCTGCTGCATTTTCCTTTCCGGCAACCACATTATCATTTCCCATCCACCGTAAAAATCTGTTTTCCCAGCTGCCGTCAATCCTTTCTGGCAGCTCCAACATCAGCAGCTGCAACATCTTTTTCGGCAGCTGCAACATCCCTTCCCAGCAGCTGCCACCTCATTTCTCAGTGGCTGCCACCTCATTTCCTAGCGATTGCCATATCACTTCCTAGCAGCCGTAATATCCGTTTTCCCGGCTAACGTCAATCCTTTCTGGCAGCTGCAACATCTTTTTCGGCAGCTGTAACACTGTGTCCCACCGGCTGCCACCACATTATTTCCCAGCGCCTTCCACCTAATTTCCTAGCGGCCGTAATATCCGTTTTCCTGGCTGACGTCAATCTTTTCTGGCAGCTACAACATATTTTTCTGCAGCTGTAACACCGTGTCCCACCGGCTTCCACCACATCATTTCCCAGCGCCTGCCACCTAATTTCCTAGTGACCGTAATATTCTTTTGTCGGGCTACCGTGAATCTCTTCTAGCAGCTGCAACATCTTTTTCGGCAGCTGTAACACCATGTCCAAGCGGCTGCCACCTCATTTCCCGGCGGCTGCCACCTCATTTCCCAGCAGCTGCCACATCATTTCCCAGCAGCCGTAAACCCTCATTCCCGGCAGCTGCAACTTCCTTTCAGTAGCTGCAACATTATGTCACAGCGGCTGCAACTTCCCAACGGATGCGTTATCATTTTCCGTCGACCGGTAAAATCTTTTTCCTGGAAACTGTGAACTTTTTCCGATGGACGTGAACTATTTTCCGGCAGCCGCAACCATTTTCCCGTAGCTGCAACAACAACGTCTCCGACAGGCTGCAACATATTTCCCACCGTCGTAAAAATTTTCCCGCCGCCGTAAAACTTTTCCGTGACAGCCGTAATTTTTCCCGATGCTGTAAATTCTTTTCCCGACTGCCGTGAACTTCTTCCCGGCGGCTGCAACATACTTCCTGGTGATTGCAACATCTTTTTCGTCGGTCGTGCTATCATTTTTTTTTAAACTTGCAGTGGTAACTCCTGTGTTGACAGAAGAATTGTTCCAAACCTGCTAAATCATGGTGATGATTCACCCCAGTCATGCCGGCGAACTCATCATTCCGACCCCGAGGACGCGATGGTTATGTTTCACCGGTGGAAGAAATTATGCCTTATCCGAGTCATCATGATCACACATCTGACTGTGCACGAGTTCGGCTCCGCAACGTCACAACTGCAAGCTCCACCAGTCTCCGTAGGCGATCCAATGCACAGTCTTATGAGGTATGGCTTTCATTTATCACGTGATTAAGCATTTTTATCATTTAAACAATCTTAGTCATACCTTCAACTCGTACCACCATTATACATGATTAAACCTTTCCCTCGTACGACGTAACCTCTAATAACTGCCACCTTCCCCAATTCAGCATGGAAATTTTGAATGTTTCTCTGTGAAACTTTCCAAATTTGCCCATTCCCTCAACGTCTCCGCTCAGCGAATCATGCATCCTCTGTGCTGCAACTCCCATTTTGGGATCCTGTACTCTGTGGGATAGTAACTTCAGCTTACTGCCAGGATCATGGGGATTCCAGTTCGTCATGAACCTTTCAATACACGGGAACTCAGGCGAAATCTTCAAGTTCTTTCCATTTTTCAAGCTGTCGGCTGGCTTGAATTATTTGAACGACTGGACAGATTCAATCGAGACGCAGCCCTGCAATTTGCTTTGAATCTTACCAAAACTCACTCCACGGTGTGGGGGCTGCGCATAGAAGTCTCTGAGATCATCATATTTGAGGTTACATCCATCCCGATGGTGGGAAAACCATGGTTTAACCGACGAGTCCCTGCAACGGTTGCACGGGAGGAATTTTTACTTGCAGGGGAGCAAGTTGAATCATCCAGAAGAGGGATTGCACTGAACTCACTGCCGCGGCCTTGGGACTAGGTTGTTGTCTTTCTCAAGAAGTACATTACTTGTGAAGGTACATATCAAACTGTGTATAGCTCTGAACTTCCTTTGCTTTCTCATCTGCGCCATGGCATTTTATTGAACATTCCATATTATTTACTGCATGATTTGCGTCATATGGCGGCATTTGTTCAGTCTGCTAAGCACCCACTTTCCTCTCTCACCCACCATGGCCTTATTAAACTAATTATTGTAAGAACCCTTGCCCAACATCATATAACTTGGGAACAGTTTATAAACCGACCTCAGCAACTTGTTCCCTTACGAGTTGTCCCATTACAGCAATTACACGTTCCACCACAACAGGAGGACCGGAGTTCCTCCGTTGAAGTTGGGGGGGGGGATGAAATGGAGGAGGAACAGCAACAGGGGGCACAAGCAGGACCATCTGGGGTGGACGAACCTCCATTGGAAGAAGAACAATTAAGGGATGAAACTCAAGCATAGGCAGATCCATTTGGGGGGGATGAACCTCCATTGGAAGAAGAACAATTAAGGAATGAAACTCCATCACAGGCAGAGCCATCGGGGGAAGGTATAGATAAAAATCTGGTGGAAAATGCAGATAATAGGGCAGTTCCCACAGCAGAAGGTGAAATTGGAGCAATATCAAATACTGCGACAATGGAACCTGAAGATGACAGAGCCCGAGCAATAGCAGAGAATATTGAGCTGGTAACAATTGAGTCCTCACCTGAGTGGGAAGGGGGAGCTTTAATTGAAGAGGAACAGCATGAGAGGCAAGAACACATTCCTTTGACCTCAGCCTCAATTCCCTATGTACCAACTCCACAAAAGAAAACACCACAAAAGAAAAGAAAGAGAGCAATTAGTGAATTTAACATAACCCCACCTATCAGGAAGAGAAGAACCAGATCAGCCACAGCAATAGAGGCATCCAGGAAAAGATGGGAAACCCTAGAGGCACAGGTTGAGCCACCAATCCTGGTACCAAGACCAATGGATGCTCCACAAAGGCCAGTGGAGGAAGAACCTGGGATTGAAGGACTTCTGGATGAGAATGAAATGTTAAAAGAGGACCTCCAAGTACTCAGGAAGGAATTGGAAATCTGGAAGAAAACCTGCAGGAAACAGGGTGCAAGAAAAATGTATACATTGATAGAGGCTGCAGACCAAGTGGAAGGATCAGATTCTGCTGGAGCTTAGCAGGAGGATGAACGAATACTCTGTCCCGCCTGTGGAGAAATATTTAAGGAAGCAGGCCACAAAATTATACTTAGCACTTATTCAGCACAACAGCCTGTGGCCACAGTGGGGGAAGCAGGGGAAAAAGAAGGTGCTGCCACACAAGAACCAGCACTTTTAAATATCCTTGCTGAAGCTACCACTTCCCACGATGCAGAAATTAGGGAACAGGTAGGAGAAGAACATGGGATGGAAGACACTCTGGAGCTTAATAAGGAATATATTGTAACTCCAGAATGTTCCCACGATACAGAGATCATAGAACAGATGGGAGAAGAACTTGGGATGGAGGACACTCTGGAGCCTAATAAGGAATATATTGTAACTCTGGAATGTTCCCACGATACATAGATCATAGAGCAGATGGGAGAAGAACTTGGAATGAAGGATACTCTGAAGGCCAGTGAAGAATTTTATGCTGTAACCCCAGAATTCTCCCGGGACACAGAAATTCTAGAAGAAGAGACACAAAGGCAAGACAGTGATAAATTGGAACAGGATGCTGTAACACAAGAACCAGCAAACCTGAATACACTTGTCCAATCGGCCAAACAGATGGGAGAAGAACCTGGGACAGAGGACACTCTGAAGTTTAATGATGAACTTTGGGTTGTAACCCTAGAGGACTCTCATGACACAGAGCTCATAGGAGAAGAGTTGCAACAACAGGAGGATGAAAGGGCAAGCCAGGATGATGCTACACAAGAAGCAACACCCCTGGAAGCTGCAGCAAGAACTCCTGAATTTCATCTAAAAGATAACCCTGGAGTGGATATCATTCCCGATACACAATGGAGTGAAGATGAACAGGTACAGACACCATGTTCAGGTGACACCGAAATCTTGGATGAGGAGATGCACAATGAGAAAGATATTCAATCTCAGCAGCAGAAGGACAAAGAAGATACTGTCACACAAGAACCAGTGTCTCTAAAAGCAATAATGGTAGCTGCTGAAGAGAGTCTAAAGGATGTTGTTGTTACACAAGAACCAGCAACTCTCTTATTAAATTTAGATGTGCTAGAAGACACTGCCCCACAAGAACCAGTGCTTCTACCTCCTGGAAATGTCATTGATTTAGATTCAAATTAAGGATTTCCTTTCAAACCCCCCAGGCACAGTATAATAAGACTGCAGGAAGATTCTACACCAGCTGCATTTCCAGACACCAGCAAGTAGTAGTGGAAGGGGGACAGTGATGCTGGAAGATATTGTCTTACCCACAGAGGCTTTTCAAAAGACAGATAAGGTGCCTGAGTTTCCTACAATTCTTCCTCTCTCCTTGAATAGAGCTCAGTACAGGACTCGGATCCTGAAGGATGCAGTTTGTTGCATGAGGAGATGCAATAGGGTAGTTGGGGGGAGATGTTGAGCCCAGAATTGTCCCTTTTTAATCATCTTTTATCATCTTTTCTGCCCCTGTCTTACACCACTTATCATGATAATTAGACCTGCTGTTCCTACTTTATCTCCTCCAAGTTGCCAAGGTATGACTGATCATTGTTTTATCTTATTAATGCTTATGATTGTGATAATTAAAGCTGTTATCTCTCAATTGTGCTAACATATTATGATTTATGAAGGTAGTGAGATAAGTGGACTGCAGGAAGGTGGGGATGAATAAGTCTTGGAAGATGTTCGTTGCTTGCAAAGGGATCCTCGGGGCTCGAATCATCAATCAAGGCACATGATTCCAATACCACATCCTAGGTGGAGCCGTGACAGGGCAGCTGTAACAGAATGCACTATCTTGAGTATGTTGTTGCTCAAGTCTAGAAGGATCGCCACTCTTGGGTCAATCGACAGCCTTCTCATATTTTTATGTCTCTATTTCTTCCACGTATTGCAACAGCTAGTTATTTAGGGTGCCTAAAGATCAGAGATCTTCATGGCTGCCCGATTATAGGATCAAGATGTTATGATTTGTATGTATAAATATGGGGAGTTGCCTCGACCCAGGGGGTTGAACAACAGATCATTAATTCATTGTATTAGCAGCCAAGGCAAACTGTGTACTCATTCTTCTGTTAATATAAGGGGTTACTGCTGAGTTAAAGGAATTCCTGTTGTTCAGCCAGCGTCTCTGTGTGAAGGCTGGGCCCGTCTTCCACAAAGATTGCTGAGTTAAAATAGGATTTGAATTCGTTGTTGTGTGATGCTTTATTTATGAAATTTTCCTTGTACGCAGCAGTAGTGATTGTGACGTGGATTTTCAGTTAGTATGATTTTATAATTCTTTGAGAATTGGTGAATAGTGCATAGTAACAGTCGACTGAGTAGGGCTTTCTTTATGCATTTCAATTGGCACTTGTACACAGCCTTGTTCATCTTACAGTTAAGTTGTGATCCCATGAGCCTTTTACAATTCATCTTTCCTGTATGATTGTTGATTTTCATTTTTGCGATTCAATTTCTTAGAACAACTCAACTTAATTCCTTGCAAGTGGATTTCTAGATTAATATTCAGTTTCTGTTTATGATTTCGAGAGTGATCAGGTTGAAGAAGTAGGTTACTTGTTCTAAGATGTGAATAGGATTTCCTTATATCTGCAATTGTACTTGAAGTTTCATTGATCTCTTGTTGATGCATAATAGAATAGTAATTAGACAAGTAACTGGGATTACACAGCTCCTTGGGATGAGCATAGTTGTTAGAGTATAACAGCATTCAATTATAGTGAATTGATGTTTAAAGCATATATTATGCATTTATACTTTGGAATAAAAGACTTCCTCGGGTTGACAATAAATTTCGTATGCTCTGTGTGTTGGTAATAAATTATCTACATATAGGGTGCTCGACATTTTGGTGCCGTTGTCGGGGAAGGATAAAAATTAAACATTGATCATTAGTTGCATCTGGTAATTGTTTCTAGCCAGTCTTTTTCTTTGCTGAAATGATTTGGTTCGTATGAATACAAGGAGGGTAAAACGCGATCACCTCCCAACTCCCAAAACCCCAAAAATTACTAACAGCACAGGTGGAGTTCTTGTCATGAACAAGGCATGGAACAGTCAGGAACAAGGCCAAACAAGACTCAAGATCACTCACAACCAACCCACCAACAACCAAATGCCATAAACCAATCACCTCGGAGTTGTACGCTACTATCGAAGAAAAAGCTACGGGTACCCGCGGGCTATAATGCAGACAGAGGCGGGTAGACGCGGGTAGGACTAGGCTCACCCGCGTACAGGGAAAAGAAAATGAGTAAACAAAGAGCCCAATGACCCATAAAAATCTTGTTTTCTATAGTGTATCCTAACGGCCAGTCAATGACATAGAGACTCGACACACAACAACTCTAAATAAGGACTAATTCCTAAAAATCCCAAAAAGTGGATGTTCTCCCCAACGGAGTCGCCATTTCTGTTATGGAGAAAACTTCCTATGGCTTGGGGCAGACCACAACAAACAACTGACTACCAGAAAATAACTCAATTCTCAATGCTATGCTATATAAATGATCATGTATAGTAGAACAGAGCAGTATTGAAAAATTCTTTTGGCAGTGAAACTCGTTAACTGGAGGTGTATGGACTGGGCGAGGAATGATAACAGGTCCAGGCTAACGGGTGCTTCGCTTTGAGATAGGTTCATGATAAACAACAAGCTGAGAATGGCATCATCGATTACCACATCATTGTCATACCCGAGGAATCTTTAAATCATGGACAGTATTAGTTGAATAGGACCAGTGAATGCTTGCTTCCAAGCCGAAAAAATGATTGATTGTCTAAAAAGGTTCCCTCAGGGGGCAAGAGCAGTTGGATGAAGGCATCTCTGTTTTCCAAAGACATCTCACAAATTTTGTTTGTTAATGCCTCTTCATCAAAGTTGAGTGCTGAGGCATCCTCCTCAGACTCTGTTAATTCCATAATCAACTCTCTGTTGACTGGGAATACCACGTTTCCTACCCAAGACATATTAGCCCTTCTTTTTGGTACGTAACAATATGCACACAACTGTATTATTTTTGGGAAACGTCTGGAAGGAGGAAGAACCATTTTAGCCAGGCTGGATTTCCAGAGATTAAGAAAATCATTTCCACTCTTTTCCTGCTCCCCTTCTTGTAGAGCCAACTCTTGCATATTTGGGAAGGAGGAAACAGAGTCATGTACGTCAAAGAAAATGTTGTCGAGGTGCTCCTCAGGAATGCCGGATGTGGACGCGGGTAGTGACCTCAAGGACATCCTTAGATTCCATGCCAATAAAGGATTGGGGCAGGAAGTACAGGCTATGGGCCACTCTGAGAGTTTAAAGGAGTTGGGCGAGGAAGAAAGGTAGAGAAGCTCTGAAGCTGGAGCGTAATGTGCAATGACTTGCCTCTCGGGGAGGTATTTATAGGAAGAGACCTGGGGGTGATGAAATAAATGCAGGATTGTTAACTATGGGGTAGATGCTTTATTAAATGTCGAAGATACTTCATTAAATGACAGAGGTATGTCACTATAAGTGACGGCGGAAGTGACCGTTTAGGTACAGCTGGCAGTGAAGCGAAAAGGGTGAGAATATAATGCAGTGGGATGTGATAAGCTGTAGACAATAAGTGGTTTCAAGGTAATGAAAACATGGTTTATGGAAACCGCACATAGGGCCCTCACTCAACGAGAGGCTACCAAGTGGAAACGACGGTTTCTCGTTCAGGGGTAGTACTGTGGTGTTAAAACTTGTGCGCCTTAGGAGCCCTGACATAATTACTGCCCTTGATTTAATCCTTTGTCGATCCCGAGATGCATGTGTTTTCCAGCATACTCTTAAAGTGGGGGCCCACTCCTGTCGCCAGACAATTTCTCGAGGATTTGCAAACCATTTTTTACTGCTACTGTGGTTTCAGGGCCTCCGAAACATTGTTTGGGGAAACTGTCTTTTGCTCACTGAATAGTCATAGAGTTGACATGTGTCCCAGGTGGTTTTATTTCAGGGACGACTTGGAAGTACCATAGTCACGACCTCTCTGTACACCCTGAGGGAATTTACACTTAACGATGTTTAGTCTTTAGGCCATTAAGGTATACGCTGATTTCTTCTACCTTTATATGACAGATATGTCTTGCTTTATAGGTGTCCCTACTTATAGGCAGCGATTCCCCTCATGGAAAAACTGAGCTATCCGTTGCTATATCTATTGATAATAATAGTACTAATAGCTTGGTATTCTTGGAATTCGAAGCCCCTTCTGACTGATAGGGATCCTCCTTTTTCTTCTGCTCATTTGAATTTCTGTCTAAAAAATTTGCGTGCCCTTTCCATTCGCTCTCTTCACCTCAGCAGCTGCAAGCGCTGAATCCGTCTTGGGTTTTATCATTCCGATTTGAATCAACTTCTCCTCCTCTTGTGTGAGAGACTGGATGAAGTCATCAAGAGTAGGAAACCTCCATTTTGGGATGGATATCTTCATTTTCTGAAAGGTAGAGACAAATACTAAGTAGTTAGGGCCCAATTTTGATAGTATGGAAAGGATGAGTTGATTCTCTTCCTTCTCTATTCCATATCTCTTCAATTGAGAAATCAGAATTTTGAACTTGGTAAGAAACTCATTGGTTGAGTCGAAGCTGTAAGGGCTCAATGAGATAAGCTCATTTTCCAACTTGTGACCTTTCAAGTCATCTTTCTGTCCAAGAATAGATTCGAGCTTGTCCCAAAATTCTTTTGGAGTGGCTAGATCTATGACATGAAAATGGAGGCCTCTGGAAATGTTGAGGAGTAGCAGTCCTACTGCTTCATCAAGTTTATCCAAGTACTTGGATTTCCCTACTGCACTAGTGGGTTCGACTGCAGTCCCATTGAATACTCTAGAGAGACTCTTGGACTTCATGAAGATGTCCATCTTGGCCTTCCATTCGACATAATTTAATGAATTCATTTTTAGACCCATTCGTAGTTGTTGAAGTTGAATTGAAGATTAATTTGAATGATGGAATAAACCTACAAAACAAATGAAATTGTTGATGGAGATTTGCTGCAAATCGAGAGAACACTACCTTAGCACAATGAGCACATGTGACTAGATCCTTCACACCTGGATAGACCTCACTGGATTGCTCCAGTGAATTCAAGACAATTGCACCAGGAATTGCTGTGGAAATCTAGAGGCTTCTGGTGCTCAATGAAAGACAGTTGTTCAATGAATTGCTGCAATGGATGCAACTATTGATACTGCTGCAATTCGAATATCTGACTCCATCTCTGATACCATGTGTAAATCTATAGGAAATATCACATATCTAGAGCAAACCTCACAAATCTCACTCAAGAATTGTAGAGAAGAAGAAGAAGAAATGAATCAATTATCACTCATAAACTCAGAAATGGAGAAATATGCAGTATAATCATACATCAGTTGTAAGTTGGCACTATGAAAACTGAATACAATGATGAAGTTGTCAAGTGAATTTGAATTAGCCAAAGGTCATTTGAATTATCCTCAGTGTGTGGCTTGGATAGCATTAGAGACATCATCCAATTAGTAGTAGTAGTCACAAATAGTCAAAAGTCAGCCAAATGAGTCTAACTGAGTCTAACTAATCCATGTGAGCACAAATAAAGGAATGGAGACTCCAAGTAGGGTGCATGAGGCTGTCAGTAGGTTAAGCGGCACTCTGATACAAACAACTGGAAGCTACATGCAGTTAAACTGAGCAATAAATGCAAGAACTGGTCAATCAATGTTGCAACTGACTGTTAGTGATCCAAGTAGTGTAGTAGGGCACATATCTCATATAGGTGAGGAAAACAAGGCGCACTAGGTAGGTAGGAGGGCTACCGAGGGATAAAAAAAGGCTCCAGGGGGATGAAAATAGGCTCTAGGTGCTGGGGAGACTACCATACTGATGACTGGAAGCATGCATGATGACTGGATGCATGCAGTATGCATGTATGCATGAAGATTATAAAAAATGATGGTGAGAATATTCCAACATTCGTGATGTTGACATGTAGCGTCGACCTGCGACTTGCACAACACCCTCTTGCAACTTGCAACTGTCAAACTTTGACAAAATGTCTCTCTGTCTTCCAGTAAACTGTAACGGTTGAACTGCCGAATCGTTATAAATTATTTGTAACTGAACGTAACGGGAAGGCACCCAATCGTCTCATCACTCTTTATATAAGCATGTAAACTATTGTAATACACATCTGATCAGTCTAGATCTTTACATCCAATAATAGAGATATCAGTTCGCAATCCTGCATATTGTCTGTGTGTATTTGTGTTTATCTGTGTATTGTATTCCTTCTTGCTTATCTTCTTTCTTATGCTTCCACCATAACAGAGCCGACTCATTAAGTCGAACTGTTGTCCCCCTCATGCTTCCTGGCCCCTATTGGATCATTGGTATCTGAGCAGACTCAGAGCTTATTCAGAGCTTCATCAAAGTGCATCAGCTTTGTTCATGCTTAAGTTTTGGGTAGACACTTTGTTGGCGGGAAATACTACCCTATAGTGAGGAAATATACACTATCAACTTAAGGGGGTGACAGGTAAACATACTGATTTGATTACATAAGTGTTTATAAAGGGAAATAGATCAGATACCTCGAGGGCATACCTTATGAACAAAGTTTGATCCTATCTTTTGTCCAATCTTGCTATCAATCCTCCACTCGATCTCCCATCCAATAAACCTGCAACACAAAGACCTTTCTCAGCATATCTTGGCCAATATAATAATGATGGAATTGAAAAGTAATTCAAACATCAAGCATTAACCAACATTCATCCAAACAAATACATAGTCCATTAAGCATTTGATTTGGCACGAGAAAGATGTTTCAACCTTTTATTGTCAAAAACATATGAATGATACAAAGTATACCGTACTTTGTAGCATGCTCATGCAACCTGATCCTAGGCTCCTGCTCCTCTCTGACTTCAAGGTTTCTCCAACATAACCACCTTCAATACAAGCTTCTCATATAAGAAGAGTCTCTCTATGGCTCTCATGTCTATATGTCTAGTCCCTCTCTTCAATCCTCCTTGTATTTATAAGAAGAGGTAGGGAGTTCAGGTCGAGAGGTGGTTGAAGGGGAAGTTGGGGAAGTTGGGAAACCAAACTATAACTAATCCCTATTCGTCAAATTAATCATTTTTTTGATCATATTTTAAGATGTGTGCGACTATTTCACAATGGAGTAGCGCTCAACATGCAACCACAATGTTTAATAACTAGTGTTTGCCACTTTTTGAATGTTGGGCACTAGTTTATTGAAGTAGAGTAGCACATATCAGGAGGTTAGCACTACTATATAGCTTACAGAGTAGGGCATATGCGTTGGTTTTCTCAAGAAGAGTAGCGCCCATGCCAAAATATGATATTTTTTAGGGTTTTGTCAGCTTGCAGGAAGGTGAGTCAGGTCAAAGTATCATCTAAGGTTATCATGCTCTTCAATCCAAGTTGTTCTTTTGTGTGATCGACAGCTCAAGGTGATCACAGATGGAGAAGTGCATATTTGACCTATAACAGATGCCCCCTAATGTGTGAGGTCAGAGGGAAACGATGGCCAAAATACATTATAATCCAAAGCTAGAGGAGGAGCAAGAAACTGCAGGACCAAGTCACAGAAACACCTGAAACAAAGATCAAGGTCAGCGAGCAATTACATTCTTAACATCATATCGATGTGCAGTGTGATACAACATGATCTTCGATACATAATGAGGAGATGTATATATATCATGGCCACTTGAAATACAAGCGTGGATCCATGTCAAACTAAGATATCATAGCCATAACAACAAACTGGATCTATGTCTCATGGAGAGCCGAATATAAGTGAGGATCAGTATTGCGCAACTTGGGTGATAACATAATGAGGTAATGTCATCAACATCCCAAGGTCTTCATCCAAAACAACCCAAGGTACAAACCCTAACCATGTGAATAGATGAGTTGATAGTCGAACATGGGGGGTATCGTTTGATTACCGGTCATTGATGTATACCGTTAACAAACGCGAGGGATTCCACCGATAATGATAATGGGGCCCAAGGTACCTAGTACAATCCAACAAGTGTGAATAAGTGGACTTGGAGTCGAACACTTGAGGATCCTGTCAAATAAGAGACATTGATGTATTCTCATAATTCAACAGTGAGGAAAATTGCCACTGGTGACTGCAATTTCCAAGGTACTAACCGAAACTCTAAACTTCATTCCCAGAGCAAAATTAGTTGATGTCGATGGGAAGAAGTTTGTTGGAAGGGAGGCCTTAATGTTAAATTTTCAGAATTTAGTTCAATCTGATCTAGGATCTTAACTGAGAGAACAACATGTACAGCAAATCTACAGCATATCAATCATGGACACAATAATGGTGAAAGAGACACAGAGTTTACTTGGGGAAAACCATAAAGGTGAAAAACCCCAATAACTTCCTCAGAGATAGATAGAGCAATGATACAACTAGAATACAAGAGATAGTCTTCTCTTAGCAGCAGAGCCTCCTCCTCATAAGTGCGCCACTTTTCGAATGAGAGAAGTGTGTGTAATGAATGATCAAATAGAGATCTCCCGATCTCTATTTATACTTGTCCTGTCCTGCCCAATAAAATAATGGAGCCTACATGTCTAGCTTAACCCATGGTTAACTTAATCCAGGCTGACCCCACACTTGGTGGTCTAATAACCCTTTTACCCACATGACTCATACAGGGCCGACCCCATCAAGGTGGTCTAATAACCCATCAGCAAGTTAACACACTTGCGACACTTGTCAATACAAATGACGACACTTCCTTATAGAGGAATAACACATATCTATAAGGGTACAATAAATATATATATGAAATACATGGGTGGAATACATTCCAAAGTTACATATACATCAACACTCCCTCTTAACTAGGAAGGTATTTCTCGACACAGATCTGCTAACACAAGTCTTCTTCTCTGGATCATCATCAAGGAATCATCGTCCTCGAATCATCGTCATCGTCACTGCTGCTGCTATCTCAATCAATCTCTGAATCTACTCGTCATAGGAAGTTCTACAGAGCTATTCCTTTTTCATACTGGATGTAGGCCCACCACCTGCAGGTCTTCATCGTCACTGGCCATACTGTGGAATCCTCAGGACTTATTATGTGAGTCAACAAAACCTCGAAAGATCATCCCAGGACTGATTACGAGCACACAGATCAACCTATCGGATCTCCCAAGAACTTTTACATGCTACTGCATAATCTGTCCATGGCCACAGAGTATCATGAAGCACAACCCATATGCACACACACAGCACTTACACTCACCGGCATGGGAGAACTAACCTACCACCATCCGTGAAAGGCTCACAGCACTTACATCAACGACCATGGGAGAACACATCTTCCACCATGTCAGAAAGGCTCTACACTTACATCAACGGACATGGGAGAACACATCTTCCACCATGTCAGAAAGGCTTTGCACTTACATCAACGCACATGGAAGAACACATCTGCCGCCATGTCAGAAAGGCTCTGCAGTTACATCAATGCACATGGGACAACACATCTACCACCATGTTGGAAAGGATCTTCACTTACATCAACACACATGGTAGAACACATCTACCACCATGTCGGAAAGGCTCTATGCATTTGTGTCTTCAGAACTCATCACACATAATACAACTAATTATGTAATCTATCCACCTGATACATATGATCATCCTGATAATCATCATAGTATCATCTTGATGCATGTCATCTACAGTATCATCCTGATACTCATCACTGCATCGTCCTGGTGCATATTTGGAGCAACATCCTGAAGCTTGTCATCCATGATCATCCTGATCATACAATGCATCTACCTGATGCATACCAAGTATCTACCTGATACATATCATCATACATGATCCACTTGATCATATAATGTATCCTCCTGATACATACATAGATACATGATCCACACAATGTATCCACCTGATATATATATCAACACACATGATCTACCTGATCATACACAGTATCTTCCTGATACATATACATATACATGGTCCAAGCATCCAACATGATGCATATACAAATACATATAAATGATCCAACTGATCATATCCAACATCCAACATGATGCATACATACATATACATATAAATGATCCAACTAATCATATCCAGCATCATCCTGATGCATATACAGAGCAGTAACTGGAGCATCATCCTGATGCTCATCATCCAATGCTTACATCCACAGCCATGTGAAGGATCCTCCTTCCAACATGATTGGAATGGATTCTACAAATGTGTCCATCACTTCTTCCTCGAAGTGTCATCAATCTGAAGAACACCAAGCCTCTCTCTGAAGTACACGAACTTCACTCTGGCTAGTGGTTTCGTCAACACATCTGCAAACTGCTCGTCCGTCGCAACATACAGGAGCTTCACTGTTCCTCTCTGCACCATATCCCTGATATAGTGATACTAGTAGCATCCAATGGGAGATCACAGAATATACCAGTAGCATCCAACAGGAGATCAAATAACTCAGACAGTAGCTTCCAAAGCCATACTGCCTCAAAACTAGCCCAACAGGCTGCAACATACTCTGCCTCGGCTGTACTTAGTGCTACGCAGGACTGCTTCCTGCTAAACCAAGAGATCACACCTGATCCCATACTGAAGCAACACCCAGATGTGCTCTTCCTATCTGCAGCACTACCTACCCAATCAACATAACCCTGGAGGTTAGAATTTTGATTCGCATCATACTTAAGCCCATAATCAACCGTACCCTTCAGGTACCTCAAAATATGCTTTACAGCAACTAGGTGAACACCTCTGGGATCCACCAATAACTGGCTCAATGTGTTCACCGCAAAGCAAATATCTGCTCTAGTGTTCATCAGGTACATCAAGGACCCAATCATCTAAGGATACATCGTGACATCAACTGGATCAGATGGAGCATCACATAGAAGCTTCAGGTTCGATGCCATAAGTGTGGCCATAGCCTTGCAGTCCATCATCCCGAACCTCTTCAGGATCTCTACTGCATACTTCCCTTGTCCAAGGAAGATTCCATCTGCACTCTGCCACACCTCCATGCCAAAAACAAATAGTGCATCATCCCCAAGTTCTTCATCTCGAACTCGGCAGCAAGCTTCCGCTGCATGTCAGAAATCAATCTATCTTCACCTGTAATAAACAGGTCATCCATATACAAAAGTAGTATCACTGGATTTCCTTCCTCAACCTTGTAGTAAAGGTTGGAATCCAATTTACTCTTGGTAAATCCCAAACTAGATAGAAAGATGTCTATCCTACCATACCAAGTTATGCACATATATGACTCCCTGTCATGTGTCTCAGAACTAAGTAGCTGCACCACATACACTTCTTCTTGAACTACACCATTCAAGAAAGTGTATCTTCCTCTTAATAACTGCAGCCAGAGCAAGTACTGATTTAATGGAAGTGTATCTAGCTACAGGAGCAAAAGTCTCTATGCTACCACCTGCAGCATGCTTGATCTTGTAAATCCTCTTGGAAGTCACTACAGACTACCCTTTGGGTCTTGGGAGTGCATCCCAAACATCTTCGTGATTGACTGGTACTCCTCGATCATGGCATTCTTCCCAGATCCTGGGAACTTCAATATCTTCAATATTTTCAATAGATAACTTTGTTGATGAACAAATGTTGTAGTCCTTCTTTTGTAGGTGATGGTATACGATCTTTACTACACAACAAGTTAAATTGCATGATTAGAAAACATCTCATAGTTTTCAAAACAAATTCTTACACATAAAGAAATATGTCATACAGTCATGCAATTATCTTAGCCAATGCTTCAATACAACATTTATCCATATTCCGTAACTTTCTCGATGCCTTCCAATCTCTACCAGAACATTGTTAAGAGTGTGCATAACTCCTAACATGTCAGCAAAGAGGTTTCATTCTAGATAAGTAGCAATGGAATGTTGTACAGTACCATAGGCCACTTACCCATGTATATTAGTAGTATATTGTTCATCAATGCAACTATTCTAATATGCATAATACACAACCTAATTCTAGGAACATAAGCATATACATCATTGAATAACATTATGTAAGAAATGACAATTCAAATACTTATGTTTGTTTGGTTGCTGGGTGGACTCCCTCTGAATCTTTGCAACTCCATTCTGATGTGGATTGTGAGAAGTGGTCAACTCCTTCTGAATATCTACATCCTTGCAGAAACTACTGAAGTGTGCTCCTTCGCTTTCTTGCAGGAACAACTGGAGTGTGCTCCCTCTTGATCTTTGCTTCCTGGATTACCTATCCTTGAACTTACGTCCATCCTTAATCACTATGCATGCTTATTAGTATCATCATTGTGTTATCCTTGAGGTCTCATACATAATCACACATTTGTTAGTATAATCTTAATACTATCAAAACACAATAATCTTAAACATGTATAGTCATTATCATTCACAGATAATAAACATTAGTATTCAAGGTTTCAGGGAAGTCTTCTTTTACTCATGCATATTCTTATTTGATCATAGGACTCTTCTGATTAGTTAAATCATAAATGCATAAACCCGTGATTAAAAAACCTATACCTTCATGATTCTTCTAGTTAGTCATATCATCAATTATGGTAAGAAACATAATATGCATACAGCCATGACTATTCAAACCTATTACTTCATGAATAATCATTATCAACAACACAACAGTATAAGATCCTAACACAAGGTAGGATTCTAGCTTGATATAGAGAAAACATACCTAGATTAGCATGCTAGCTAGTTATGTCTAACATACCCGCATAATCTCTTCTGGTTCTCTTCAGTGACTTGTGCTAGTAACTTGCATGTCTCATAGGTTAACCATTGTAGGACCAAGTTATACATACCTCGAAAGTAGATCTTCTATGTGATCCATGACAATGGATGAATCTTTGTCTTCATGTTACCATGATCATATGTTCTTGAAGTAGAACATGATTTGTCTTTCTTGGTGTACCTTTTATGTTAGTGAACAACATAAACCTCATACAACATCACAATGCATTAGTACATTCATAAGTGTTAAAAACCTTAATAAATGAATATCTTCTATTAAGGTGATACGACAAGTCTAGTAATTAATCAAGATTGTACTGTAATGATATGAAGACAAACATATGATAAATTTAACCATGAAACATACCTATAAGCCATACTTGTCAAGATTGCTTGTAATCTTCTTATGGAAGGCCTTAGCCTCATCTCCCTCTGAGACAGGAACTTCTTCACTTATGCAGGTGACCAATCCATCTTCTTCTAGGATTAACCCAATCCACTTGATTTGCAAGAACTGGACCTGGAGCTGGATTAGGGTTTGTCAAAGAAACCCCAAAAATTCAAACTTCCGAAAGGATAGAAACCCGCGCCTCGATGAGCTGACCAAGTTGGTATATTCAAAATTTGAAAACTGCAAAGTTTCACCCCTCGAAATTGCCTTTTAGATTTCCGAATTCACTAGGGAGGACCCTGAATTAGGGTTTGAGTTTCCCGTAGCTTCACCCAACCAAAAGATTTGATTCAAATCTCTAAGCTTCGATTTTTCTGAGGAGCTTCCAGCCATGGTTACATATTTCCAAAATTCCAAATTTTGCAGAAGCCCTAATTTTCCATCTTTCCGATCAAAGTCCCGAACTGGGGTTTGATCAAGCCCGGCCTTCTTCCCAACCAAAAAATCTGATCTTGGTCTCTAAATTTCTATTTTGATGAGTAACATCCAGCCGTGGTCTCCAATTACAAAAATTCCAACTTTCTCTGAAACCCTAAATTCTGGAAGCCATGAATGAAGGTGCTCAAAAATAATTTTGTTTGACAGAAATATGTACCTGATTGTTTCTGGTGTAACTCTGAATTTTTCGATCCACGGGGTCTGAAACATTTTCCTAAGATATAACAACCTGTTATCTTTCCATCCCGACAAGTCTGAACTCAATTGGATTCTCTGAGAGAGAGTTATGCCAAGTGTCGCAACATGACCTGTTTATGGGATAATATAGGAGAGCGAACTTGTATAGCGTGACACATGTCACTGGTTCAACGTCGGCCTCTAAAAACGTTTCCTATGACATCGTGACCTGTTATATTTCCATCTCAATAGGTCTAACCTCAATTGGATTCTCCGAGAGAGAGAGTTATTCCAAGTGTCGCAACATGACCTATTTATGGGATAATATAGGAGAGCGAACTTGTACGGCATGCCACATGTCATTGATTCAACTTTGTCATCTGAAAACTTTTCTTGAGATAGTACCTTCTGTGTAGTACCTGTCACTTTTTATGAAATTTCATTTGGAGCTTCATAGCCCAAGTTAGGACATTTTTCCCAAGGTCACCTGATTTTCACTCAGATCTGGAAGAGGCAGAAACCCTATATTGTATAGATCATAAATCACAAAGTACAACGAATTAGAGTTTTTCCTTTGGACACAAGGTACTTGGGGATCTGAATTTCGACCTGTAAATGTTTTAGATCCACAAAACTTCTCCAAAATGGATTTATAGCAAAAGTTATACGATGACTAGTTTTTGCTATATCAAGCCCTACCATCGTAAGTGCAACAAGTGTCATACATGCCATATCATGTCTTATTTTAGGCTAGCTCCGATACCATGTTAAATTTTCAGAATTTACTTCAATCGGATCTAGGATCTTAACTGAGAGAACAACATGTACAGCAAATATACAGCATATCAATCATGGACACAATAATGCAAGCACACAAGAGACACAGAGTTTACTTGGGGAAAACCATAAAGGTGAAAAACCCCAATAACTTCCTCAGAGATAGATAGAGCACTGATACAACCAGAATACAAGAGATATTCTTCTCCTAACAGCAGATCCTCCTCCTCATAAGTGTGCCACTTTCCGAATGAGAGAAGTGTGTAATGAATGATCAAATAGAGATCTCCCAATCTCTATTTATACTTGTCCTATCCTATCCAATAAACTAATGGGGCCTACATTTCTAGCTTAGCCCATGGTTAACTTAATCTAGGACGACCCCACACTTGGTGGTCTAATAATCCTTTTACCCACATGACTCATACAGGGCCGACCCCATCAAGGTGGTCTAATAACCCATCAGCAAGTTAACACACTTGCGACACTTGTCAATACAAATGACGACACTTCCTTATAGAGGAATAACACATCTCTATAAGGTTACATTAAATATATATATGAAATACATGGGTGGAATACATTCCGAATATACATATACATCAACACTTAAGGCATCCTCCATCATCCAACACGAGGGACACTCAACTGATATGAGATGATATGGAGTAATATATGTAACAAGACTGACACTAGGATGGCCGACACATGAGGTCAAGGTAAACTGCAGAATGGCTGACACAGGGTATATCCTTGAACAATGAGCATGACACACAGTGACTTAGGCATTTTTCAACATAATGGGGAAAATGATATAAGCCTGTAATGTAGGAGACATTAGTAGACCCTCCATATGGTTGTAAGAATAACCAACCGGGGGAGTAAACAACTCGGAGATCAGGTTCACCTTAAAGTCAAAAACTAAACCCAACCGACATGATAGACTCAAGTAGGTGTTGTGTTCAAGGATAGAACTGACTGAACTACCTTTGACACTGAAGATAAGATACATCTTTCTCATCCCTTATTCTTTTTAGATAAAAGAATACCTTTCTTGTTATTTTATTGAGTCCAAGAAAGAATGAAAACTCAATAAATCCAACCATGTAAAAATTTTAAGGAGCCCATGGGAGGAAGACTTAGGACCTTCTTCATTGTTTATAGAGTTCAAAGATAAGATAGAATATTACTCCATATTACTGATCTCTGGATTTTAATATCGAGCCGAGATCTGTTCTTGCTCGCTGGTGTTTTCAATTTTAAGGAGTCTGAAAAACATAAACAATAACTCCATACACCTACTCGTGGATTTTAATATCGAGCCCAAGTAGGTTAATGCTCGGTGGTGTTTTCCTGTTTATAGAGTCTGAAAAACTTAAACAATCCTCTTTACACCTATCCGTGGATTTTATATCGAGCCCGGATTGGTCTATGCTCGACGGTGTTTTCTTGTTTATAGAGTTGAAAAAGTTAAACAGTCCTCTATTTACCATCTCGTGGATTTCACATCGAGCCCGAGTAGGTGAATTCTCGCTTGGTGTTTTCATGTTTAGAGAGCCTGAAAACCCTAAAGAAAGGCTCCGACAGGTCCTTTTTCATAAAGTTAGTCTCCTCCCCTAAAAAGAATAAAACAATGGAAGAAGAACTCTTCTAGTGCATACAAAAGTATACCTAGAGTATACCTTTTCCGTAATTTATCCACCAAGGCCCGGAAAAGGGGTAATTCTACACCTGAGTGGATGAGCCTTCAATTACTTTAACAAGCTTGAAGAGGACAAGTTTGCTTGGCGATCTTGTTTAGGTTTAAATAGTCCAAACAAGAGCTTAAAATGACTTAAATGACAGCTTCTAGGATCACAACTCCTGATCTACCAAAACTAGGACTTCAACAAATATGTTAGTAATCGCGACAAAAAATATTAAATGATATGTAAATTTAACCATGATCTAGTTGAAAAGGTCTATAATCAAGAAATTTATTCTTAAAGGATTGATCTTACAAAATTTTAGTGAAAAAATGAGAACCATTGGGTCTTGAAGTGGAAGGAAAAGATGACAAATCAACAAATCCACTGGGTCTCATAGAGAATTCTCCTCTCTCTATCCTGTCTAAGTTTGGAAGCAGGTAAGACCTATGATGCATATGTTCCCATGGCTGGTCCACGCCCATCATGGCTTCGAAAATGGCTTCATCAAATGGTAAGACCATGTCTAAACAATCGAAAGAGTGATTAGAATTCAATGACCATGTAGGAGCATAGTCCATATCTGACTTAGCAGAGACCGGCGGAGTCACGATATGTTCCATTGCAGCATGTTGTGCTTCCATGTTGCTATCTCTGCAATGGTTAAAGGCACTGAAGGTTCTGATATAGTAGGAAGGATCCACGGATCAATCCTAAGACCAATCGTGAAATTTTCAGTAGAAGTACCTACATCAGAACGCATGAAAACAACAAGGGAGGGTAGGTCGAAAGTGCCTATTAACGACCCGTAAATCCCTGCTCCTAAACTCTCTCTTACTGGGGAAGATTGATCAACTAAAGGAATAGTGGTATCCAATGAAGTCTGGTTTTTTTTCCAAGAGAACGAAAGTTGATCGACCGTGACGATCTTGCCTTCCTGGGGGAACATAACAACTCGGAAAACTATCGATGCAATGGCTCGCATGGCATATGTCCATCTCCTTCCTAATAACATATTGTAATCAAGTGGAGCATCCAGAACTTCGATCTCTACAGCAACTGTCTTACCAGCGAGTGTAATTTCAAACGATAGTAGAACTCTGTGTGGACGGAAAGTCCTGCCATCGAAGGAAGTAAGCAGTGTGTTAGAGGGAGCTAGCTCGGGAAAGCCTAAAGATTTCCAGCAAGAAATGGACATCACTCACGTCGATGCACCCTCATCTACGACAGCCCATCTGATGGTCATAGGACCATGGACCACTTCTATCTATAGGGAAACATGGTACGGAAACCGATATTTGATATCAGACATATCAAAGCACGCAGTCATGTTGGATGATTCCATACTTCCAATCACTTCCAGAAGTGCATTTCTTTGTAAAGGAGAACTTTGTAGAACTTCTAAGGTGGACATGGCACAAGAGGTCTGAGCTAAATCTTCAACCACATTGTAGTTGGCAGTAGCCCGTGTGTTGGGATTGTGCGATGCCCGTTTCAAGACACCTTTAGGGATCTTGGGCTATAGGTCCACAGGTATGTGGAGAGGAATGCAAGATTTTGGAATCTCTTTATCTTTGTTCTCTGCATCTGGGGTATAATTTCTTTCTCGCATTTGCAAAAGTGCATTTGTGCTAACCATATTCATGAAAGTTTGATCAACTAAAGCATGAGTAGTGCCCCCATCTTTGGAGGTGCCAGAATCTGAACCCTGCCCTTTAGGAAATGGATCTTTAAGTACGACAGGTTTCTTTTCTTGAAGCAGCTTATGGGCTTCGTCGAGTAGAGGGCATTGGTGAGTGAGGTGATCCTGCTTGCAAAGTTTACAAGGGAATTTAACCTTCTTCTTCTCTTTGTTACCCTCCTCGGCATTCTCTTTGTTTTTGTGCTTTTGATGGTTCCCCTCTCCTTTCTTGCCCTTGTTTTTCTTATTGGGATGCCGAGGGCCCTTTTGATTGTTCTGAACCTGGTTCACAGATTCAGAAGTAGAAGGAGAGGTTGTGACAGAGGTTGGTTCTGCAGTCGATTGTTTGACGGATAAGGCATGAACCTGCTTAGTCAATGATTCGAAAGCTACAAAATCTACTACACCCACTATGCCGTCAGCATGTGGTCCAGGTTTAGGTCTTCCAAGATCAGTGTTTGATCGTGGTGCATCCGGTATAATCTAGTAAAGTAGCCCAAATTGTGCATAAACAAGGTCTAGCTGTTGGGTTTGTAAGATTGCTTCTTCCTCTGAGGACACTCCAGAAGTAGCTACTTCCTTAGAAATGTAAGGAAGGAGTGATTTCAAATACCACTCGAGAAGAAATTCTGGAGGTATATTGGCTTTAATGAGCCTCTTCCGTCTTCGCCACTCCTGAATGTGATCAGATCAGTGAGTGGCCTTATTCTGTCTAAATGTAGACAAAAGATCTGTCCCGGCATCATACCGAATAGGAAGCTGGAAATGTTCAGAAAAAAAGTCGCGAGATCCCAAAAATTAAAAAATGTAGCTGCAGGTAACTCAATGTACCATTTGGTTGCAGCACCAGTTAAGGTTCTTTGGAAAATTCTCAACCTAACAGAATCTTCGTTCAACGAGTGTGAAGAACGCCATAAATGGAAAGTGGTGACATGATCACTAGGGTCTTCACTGGTTTTTCCTTTGAATTTTGGAATGTCCAAAGGTAAATTGGTAGGAACTGGTGGCCATGTAGCGTTATGGTACACCGGATCATTCGTCAACTTGGAAAGGTCTGTCAAATTCAGAGTAGCCAGAAATAGTAAATGAGGTCTACAAGATGGAATTTGATAAGCTGGGGTCATAAAGGGGGAACCACCCATAGTTTGACCCATAAAATGCTGGTAGGGGTTGACCCCAGCCATCTGCTGGTAGGGGTTTCCCCCAGCCATCTACTGGTAGGGGTTTCCCCCTGCCATATGTTGTTGTGTGAAAGTGTTGTTGAAATTCCCCCATCCAAATGAAAGTGGGATGGTACTCTGAACGTTTTCCCACTGAGGCTAGGTGTTAGCCCTGCCATATTTTTGATTAAGGATGTTACCCCCTCCTCCAGAAAACAAAGAAAAAGGGGTGTTTCCTGTAGGTACATTATTTTGATTCATGTTGTAACCTGCAAAGGTGTTAAAACCAGGGGTAGTCGAGGTTGACGGCGCAGTCATGGTACTCATGATAGGCATAGTTGCAGAAGCATTCGGCCCTACATTGGGTGTGGAAATCCAAGTACTAGGTATATGATATGGCTGTTGAGTTGCAGGAGGTGGAACAAGATTCACTGTACTACTGGGTCCAAAAGTGGGTGTAGAGGCGGATGTCAAAGTTGTTGAAACTGGCATGCCTAAGGTACCGGCATTAAAGCTGAAGGACGGAGTCGAAATAGAAATTGGCTGTGCCAAACTCGGTGTAGCAGTGGAAGGAGGATTTACAGTATTTGTATTCATACCTATTGTGGGAGTCTGTGGAAATCCCTGTTCGCCTCCCAGGTTAGTCATAAAATGCTCAAGTGTGAAAAGATATGCACTATAATCAGGTTGCTGGAAACCAACGGGTATTAGCAGCGGATTGTTAAGTCCAGTCAAAGGAGGATTAAAAGGAGTATTATACTCACCAGAAGTGAGATCCTCAATCTCAACTGTATTAAAAGTTGGTTGATCTGGAGTCCTGGGTTGTGGTTCCTCAGGAACCTCTATTTCACCAGTAGTTTCAAAAGGACCACTGGGATCTATGCTCTGTCGTCTTGGTGGTGGTAGCAGTTCCACTCTAAGTGGGAGAAGGTTTTGAAACCTTCTAGACCTATGAAGTTGTTGGTCTTCCACAATTATATATAAAAATAAAACTAAGTAAAAACCTAGTGGCCACTAAGACTAAGGGGCAAACAGCACACCACTAAAAAATCCTAAGTATACAAACCAGGAAAACAAGATGCCTTCCGGAGAATATTTTGGGATGATGAGGGCCTAGAATAGATCAACGAAGGATGAAGAACAGTTACCCGGGGTCCACAATACAATGACTAAGGGTGCAAGCCCTAGAATCACCCAACCACCCTCCCAAAGACCTGCAAGGGATTTCCTCCCATGTTTGTCCTAGGTACAGCAGATATACCCTCCACTTTCACCTATGTATGATCCTATGGTCAGATAGTAAGGCTACCATACATATGAAATATCCTGGGGGGACAGTCGTCAGCCTGATCAAAATGCGTGGGTAGGGTAGCAAAGCCCGAAGTCCATATGGACCCCCATACGCGAATCGACCCTGGTTTATGGTCCAAAGGAATGTGAGGGAGGTATCCTCAACGATTCCAATATTCCACGGCCTCATGCTTAGCTCTGGTTTCAATAGAGTTTTCCAGGAATATTTGATATATATGGGTTTACCTATGTGACAGTCGCACTATGATTTTTGAGTAATGAAACAAGATTCGAGTAGTTTAAGGTGTTTTAAGCTCGAAACTCTATCCTAGACTTGTTGGTGTCGTGTTTCCCTAGAAAGAAAATTGTTTCTAATTGATTTTATTAAGATTCTTATTAAGGTTACTTTTTACTCAGTGGGTAGTGCGTTGTGTGGTGTGGTTGCAATAGAAAGTAAAGTGCATGAAATCAAACAACTTTCAACAACAAAAGACTTTTTATTTTTCATTTTATATTCTTTCCAAAATGAAGAGTAAGCAAACCTAAACAAAGCTTTTCTTTTTGTTTTCTTTTCAAATTTTGAAAAAGTAAACTATGCTACTCTGCAAAGATCATAAGCCTCACTGTTCTAAGCTACCTAACTTATTTTTCTTTTTATGTTATATATGAACGAAAAAGAACTTGAAAGCGGAAGTAAGTAAGACCTATAAAAGATGTGCAAGTATGGAAAAATGATTCTAAAGTTCACAACAATCGAATCAATGATCCGACAAAGACTTGTCCTACAAGTTTTTTCAAAGGAAAAAGCTCTTGAACTTGGAAGCAAAGTGTGAAGAAAAAAAGGAGGAAAGATGCTTAAAACTGGAAAACAAACTTAAAAGAATGTTCCAAAGCACCAAACCCTAACAAGAACACTAATCCAAGTAGTAGGTAGGAAAGCAAACTAAAGACGACCTTACTAACATAATGGCTCAAAGGTGAAGAAAACTAAAGTACTTCAAACTCACTTGATACTGAAAATGACAGCGAGGTCAAGAAATGTTGGGACTCAAAAAGTTTTGGAAGACACCCCAAAAACTCCAAAAAAAAAAAAGGGTCAAACCCTAAAACAAAGGATGAGACACCCAAAGAGCATACAAGTGTTGCAACAAACAACAAATGCTAAGCACAAAGGTTTGTAGGTCAGCAACACACTACTAGGGTATGGATGAGCAACTGTGTTCACTAAGGAACAAAGCACGGTCTCTAAAAAGAGTCACAAATGAACCAAACACTTCAAAAGTAGACAAGTGACCAAAATATGACCTAAAGAACTCAAAAGAGGCTGATGAGACTCAAGGAAGGATTACAGACCTCAAAGACCAGTCAAGAAGACCAAAAAAAAAGTTAGAAACCCACCCAAACAGGCAGAAAACTCAACCCTACTTCAAACAGAGAGCTACAGGAATGTGCCCTACTGTGCAGTAGGAAAACTAGCGCATTTGGGGATGTGTGCACTACTATGCAGAGGCAAACTTGCACATATGCGCTATTGTATGTATAGTAGAGTAGCGCACATGTCTTAAAAAGTCAACAACTAACTTTGCAGAGGTGTAAAAAGACTAAGTCACATAAAGGAAAGCAGGTAGGGGCAACCTACAGGACTTCTCAGAAGATTAAAGGGGTTAAGAAGTACTAGAAAGACAACAAGAAGGGTTTCCTAGAGCAGAAAAACAACCTCCCCAGCGAAGTTGCGAGTCTATTGGCGGGAAATACTACCCTATAGTGAGGAAATAGACATTATCAACTTAAGGGGGTGATAGGTAAACATACTGATTGCATTATAGAAGCGTTTATAAAGGGAAATAGATCAGAGACCTTGAGGACATACCTTATGAACGAAGTTTGATCCTAGCTTTTGTCCAATCTTGCACTCGATCCTCCACTCAATCTCCCATCCAATAAACCTTCAACGTAAAGACCTTTCTCAGTGTATCTTGGCCAATATAATAAGGATGGAATTAAAAAGTAATTCAAACATCAAGCATTAACCAACATTGATCCAAACAAATACATAGTCCATTAAGCATTTGATTTGGGATGAGAAAGATGTTTCAACCTTTTATTTCCAAAAACATATGAATGATACAAAGTATACCTGACTTTGCAGCATGCTCATGCAACCTGATCCTAGGCTCCTGCTCCTCTCTGACTTCAAGGTTTCTCCAACATAACCACCTTCAATATAAGCTTCTCATATAAGAAGAGTCTCTCTATGGCTCTCATGTCTATATGTCTAACCCCTCTCTTCAATCCTCCTTGTATTTATAGGACAAGGCAAGGAGTTCAGGTCGAGGGGTGGTTGAAGGGGAAGTTGGGAAACCAAACTGCAACTAATCCCTATTCATCAAATTAATATTTTTTTTTATCATATTTTAAGATGTGCGCGACTATTTCACAATGGAGTAGTGCCCAACATGCAACTACAATGTTTAATAACTAGCGTTTGCCACTTTTTGAATGTTGTGCGCTAGTTTATTGAAGTAGAGTAGCGCATATCAAGAGGTGTGCGCTACTATATAGCTTACAGAGTAGGGCATATGCACTGGTTTTCTCAAGAAGAGTAGCACCCATGCCAAAATATGATATTTTTTAGGGTTTTGTCAGCTTGTAGGAAGGTGAGTCAGGTCAAAGTTTCATCTGAGGTTATTATGCTCTTCAATCCAAGTTGTCCTTTTGTGTTATCGACAGCTCAAGGTGATCACGGAAGGAGAATTGCATATTTGACCTATAACACACTTCCATCAAAGTTACCTAACTTACTCTGTTTCAAACTCGCTCATAGACTTAGCATTAATCCAAGCAGACACTACCTATAGAGATGGCAGAAGAAATAGGTGAAAGACATAAAATCGACGAGACACATCATCTCATAGAGAAAGCGCTGGCTTGACAATGAACTGAGATGTTCGCCTAGTTCAACGAGATTCTTACCCGATTTTCTTCGACTTCAGGTACATTTCCAATGAGAACAAACTCCGACAAAATCAGCCCCTTTAAAGTGCAAATGAATTTGGACATACCAAATCTAGAAGGCAAGATTGACATGGAATCTGTCGACAATTGGGTTCAACAATTGGAATCCTATTACTCTGTGAATCAACTCTCAGAATCCGACAAGATTACCATTTCATCCTTAAAGATGTCAACATCTGTGCACTGTTGGTGGGAGAATCTTTTGACAAATATGGAGAAAACAGAAGACCCATCGACACATGGGATAAATTCGTCGAACACACCGACGAGTTCTATCGACTCATCGCTAGACTTGGCGTCCAAGAAAAAGAAAAATTCCTTGTTCTGAAGTACTTCAGCGGATTATCCCAGTACATTCAGCAGGAAATGGAGTTTCTTACTATCAATACGCTTGCATATGCATTCCACTATGCCACCAAAATTGAAACCAAGCAGAAAGTTAAAGTACGCTTCGCAACAAAGCCAATATCAAGACGACCACCTGACAAGAAGACATCAGCCGACTTCGACAAGTCAAAATCTTTGCAAACTCTGCCAAATCCAGATCATGTCAAGAATCCTTTTCATAAAAAGGAGCGTAGCAAGAAACCGACCGGAAAATGATGCGATTACCATCACTCATCTTGGCATGATACGTCTGAATGCAAAGCTTAGAAGACCTTTTTGGAAAAGATGTCGACATCTGACGCGTTTGATAAGAATGTGGTAGAATTTGACCCAGAAGAAACAACTCTTTTGAAATCGAAAAACTGCAGCAGCCTCAACTATCGTCGATGAGGAGGAACGAGAGCTCTTGTTCCATACACAGATATGGGTTCAAAACAATACATTGCATCTTATTGTGGACAACGGGAGCCAGAAGCACTTTGTTTCTGAAGAAATTGTGAAGAAACTAGGTCTTGTGATCACTCTACATCCTCAGCTTTACAACATCGGTTGGATGAAGTACGGACAAGAGATAAGGATCTCCCGACAATGCAAGATCACAAACTTCATAAATACTTTTGAAGATGAAGTACTTTGCGATGTGGCACCACTCTCCATAGCCGATTCCCTGTTTGGGAATCCTTACCTATGGGGTTGCCATGGAAGTTACCAATCACGACCGCAGAAGGTGACTTTCAAAATCCATAATCAATGGTACAACATACCAGAACGACGACCTACACCAAATATTTCCTTGATATTTGGTAAATAGATAAAGAATATAATCAATCACGCTCAAAAGTTTGCATTGATTATGATAAATCTGCAACATTCTAGGAAGACTGTAGCAACTAGTCGAGTCACTGACCAGTGCAGCTCCCGACAGAAGCAACAGATCGACAATATTCTTGATGAGTACCAAAACCTATTCCAAGTTCCCAACGAAGTAACTCTACATTGTTAGGTAAAACACTCTATTGAACTTGCTCCTGGTTCTTCTTTTCCTAATGCATCTGTCTATAGAAGATCCATTCTAAAAAATGAAGAGATTCTCAGACAAATCCAAGATTTGATCGACAAAGGTCATATCTGACCCAGCTCCTCCCCTTGTGGAATTCCAGTCGTCCTTGTTCCAAAGAAAGACGGGACTTGGCACATTTGCATCGACTATAGGGAACTCAAGAAAATATAGGGGAAGAATCGGTACCTCTGTCGTGGATAGACGAGCTCATCGACTGTCTGAACAGTGCTAAGTTCTTTACTAAGATTGACCTCAAGTCGAGATATCACCAGATTCCAATCAAGCCCTCAGTTATATGGAAAAATGATTTCAAGACCAAGGAAGGATTGTTTGAATGGTTAGTCATGCCTTTTGGATTAACCAATTCACCTGCAACCTTCATGCAATACATGGATAACATTCTTTGACCTTTCATCAAAAAATGGGTCATTTCCTATCTTGACAACATATTGATTTTCAGTCGATCATGGGAAGAACATGCCAGACAACTTCAGGAAGTCCTCGACACTATCCAGCAACATCGGCTCTACTTGAAGATGGACAAATGCTCATCTTTTATGAACAACATCAAATATTTAGGGTTTTTATTTGACTCTGCAGGCATTCATGTCGACCCAGACAAGTTACAAATTATCAAAGATGGGCCCAATCCTCACACCATTCAAGAACTAAGAAGTTTTCTTGGTTTGGAGATCTTCTATCGACAATTCATACTCGGCTTCAGTCACATAGCTTGGCTCTTGAATCAATTGACGAAAGGAAGTGGTAAAACTGTCTTTGAATGGACACCGACACAACAAGTAGCTTTTGAACGGCTCAAACACAAGATTTGCAATGCACCAGTACTTGTGTGACCTGATTTTCATCATCCCTTTGAGGTTGAGATGGACGCATTGGACTATGCCTTGGGCATAGTGATCACTCAGTCTGGTCACCTAGTCGCTTTTGATTCTGATTTTTTTAACAAGAATGTTAGAAGATATTCGACATACCAAAAATAACTGTATGCCATTGTGCAAGCTCTCAAGCGATGGAGGCATTACATCCTTGGCAAGGAAATGGTCATCCTCACTGACCATAAGCCTCTACAATTCGATCTGACACAATCGAAACTACAAACAACTTGACAGCTTAAGTGGATTAATTACATGCGACAAGATTAATTACCTGCGACAATTCTAGTTGGTAATTAAGTATCGGAAAGGTAAAGCTAATGCCGCTGCTGATTATCTAAGCATACCGCCCTATACTCTCATTTTCACAGTGATGAGTATGCAGGGATATGAAACCACTACTTGGACTCAGTTGTATTAGGAATACATCTAATTTTCACCATTATACCGATAGCTTCAGACTGATAAGTTGTCGATCGCCGACTATTTCCTAAAATATACCTTGCTATACAAGCTCGGACAGCTTTGTGTATCGATCGGTGAGCATCGACAGCATCTCATTTGGGATGCACACTACAACAAGACTATAGGACATTTAGAGTAGCAAAGACACTTGTTATTCTGCAGAAGTATTTCTTTTTTCCTACACGTAAAACCGACATCAACAAGTACATTCGATCATGCGTGGTTTGTGCTATTGTTAAACCACCTAATCGATGACAGGGATTGTACATGCCTCTTCCAGTTCCTAGTCGACCATGGGAATCTATTTCTATGGACTACTTGAAAAAATATGCTACTACAAAACATCAACATGATGTGATCTTAGTTGTAGTCAATAGATTTTCCAAGAAGGCCATTCTCATACCATGCAAGAAGACAACGGCAGCGCGGCAGACTGCTCAACTCTTCTTCACTCATGTTTGGAAACACTTTGGTTTACCAATGACCATCATTTTCGACTGAGATGCTAGCTTCGTCAGCATATTTTGGAAGACTCTTTGGAAACAACTAGACACATGACTCTCATTGTCGACAACTTTCCATCCTCAGACTGATGGACAGACGGAATTTGTGAATCACTTGGTCATACAACAACTTCGAATGTACAACCACAAGCATCGATGAACATGGGATGACAATATTCCATACATACACCACAACTACAATCGTGCTCAACAAATCTCTATGGGAAAACGTCCATTTGATATCTATTACGGATTTCAACCCTCAACGCCTATTGACTTTATCAACTCCTTGACACAGTCAAACAACATTGACCACAACCAGCGAGAATTTAACAAAGTAATGATGTTTCAAGAACATATTTGTGATATCCAACGACAAGCACAAGACATGTTGCATAGAGTAAATGCGAAAGATAAGGCCCGAAACGACAAGCATCATATCCCTCATTCATTCCAAATTGAGGATAAGTTCTGGTTACATCTTAAGAAGGAGCGCTTCACTGGTCCATTCAAGAAGCTCAAACCTTTGCGATATGGTCCATACAGTATTCTTCAGTAGATTGGAGAAAACTATGTCCAGCTCTACATTCCTACACGCCTTGGTCTACATCCATTCTTCAATGTGGATCTACTTCGACCATACCATGCACCACTATTGGAAAAAAATGACTTGCAAATAGCAGAACCCGACGACATCCATCCAGATGTTCAAGAGCCTCTTCCTTGTGACACCATTATGGGGCATTGAGTACGCCATACAAGGATGAACACAATTCCCTTGTTTCAGGTTGGTAAAGCAGGACAGATCCCAACACAAGGAAAATGGTTCTCTTCTACTGAACTAACTGACAAGTTTCGTCACCTTCACGAGCAAACAATGGAGACCATTGTTTCTTAAAGAAGGAGGTCTAATCCATATCACGGTTGGCATTGTTTTCGAATGTTGACATCTACCGCGACAAGTCATCATCGTCAACATAACTCTTACAAGTTCCAAATTCTACATGAGTTCGACAACTTCGTGACTTCGACACGTTCAGTGACCTCATTATTTCGTGACGTCGACATGTAGCATAGACCTGCGACTTGCGCAACATTGTCTTGCGACTTGCGACTGTCGAACTTCGATAGACTATATCTCTGTATTCCATTCGACTGTAACTATTGAACTACCAAATCGTTATAACTTCTTTGTAACTGAACGTAACGAGAAAGCACCCAAGCGTCTCAACACTCTTTATATAAGCATGTAAACTGTTGTAATATACATCTTATCAGTCTGGATCTTTACATCCATTAATAGATATATTAGTTCGCATTCCTGCATATTGTTTGTGCGTATTTGTGTTTATCTGCATAGTGTATTCTGTTGGGTCCTGGAATTGCTCCTTTTTTACAACACCTATTACCTCTTTTTTCCCTGTCTTGCCTTATTTTCATAAACTAGATATATGTTTTTCCTCAAGTTGATCATGAATCCTGACAGGTATGATTTATTATTGCCTTACTTTATTAATTCCTAAGATTGTTATGGTTATGAATTCTATTCTTTGATTTATGCTAACTTGTGTTGATTTTATTAAGATAAGCTCAAAGCATTGAGAGACACGGGTGTAGCATCCCGCTAAGCCCATGGAAGGAAGGTACGATTGGTGCTAGTTTCTACTTTACAATTATGATTCCATAAATTGAAGAGAAACAACATGATCATCTCTCCACATGGTAGCTGTAACAAGACTTCGCTGCAATAGACAGAGCACTTCCCGGTCAGTAGGTTCGGTTATCCATTGACATCCAGAGTAACAATGCTCTTTACATCCAACGGCTTCATTCAAGTCCATTCACGGCTGTAACTATTTCTGTTGTGACTCGGTAGCCTCAAGATCAGAGATCTTCATGGCTGCACAAATTTAGTGGATTGGGATTGTATTATGCATGTATAAATTTGGGAAGGCATTCAGAGCTTGGGGTTGGTTAATTAACATTTTCACGAGATGTGACGGAGTGTTGTAACTGTGAATTGCCATTTTTAATACAAGGAGCAGATTTCTTCATATTTATCTATTTTAATTCGTGTTATTTCATGACATCTCTGTTAGAAGGACAGGGCCCTCCTTCTCACAAAGATTTCCGAGTTAAGTAGGTACTTTAGTTTATTTCTGTTGTGTGGTGTGGATTTATAGTAGATACATTTTACAAAGAAGTTGCATTAGTAGTAATTGATAATTGCATTTTCCTTTGGTAGTTAATGGTTGCATTCAGAATTGTTGTAACTTCAAGGTGTGACAATTGACTGTGTAGGTTAGTTCCTTTTATGCAAGTGTGCTAGTTAGTTGTTACAATCAAGCTCAACTCTAGTTTATTTCTGTTATTCATCTTTGTTGAAGTTTATTGAATTAGTCAGACTATGATTGCAATTGGTTTTGATTTCTTATTGTCATTTATAATTTGCAGATTAGATAATTTTAGATAGGTTATGGTTAATTCATTGTAGTCTGATATCTTTAGGATTTAAATTCTTGCAAAAGTAAGTCTAGCTTAATTCTTCTTAGATCAATGATTGCTGGAGTGATGATTATAGGAACGTAAATGTACTTTGAATTCTTAGATGGATAAATTAGATTATTTTTAGCCATGAGATGAGTTTGACTGAGGAGATAGGTAGGATAATTTATCTCCATTCATTCAATCAGCTACTTGAGTGTTTATGCATAGATTGTGCTAATTGCCTTTGAAATAAAAAGACCTACCTAGGTTGACAATTTATATTGAGCATCTTGTGTGTTAGTTGTAATTGATTAGCATATAGGGTGACCAACATTTTGGCTCCATTTCCAGTGATGGTAATTGATAGACATAGATAGTAGTTGATTATTTGATTTCATTTTAGGTATGATTATTTGAAGCATGCATGAATATGAGAAGAAAAACTCGAGAACCCCTTCAAAATACTAACATTGCAGGTGGAAGAGGTCGTGGCCATAACCAAGGTTTGGGAACATAGATATACATTGATGATATAATTTCCAAAGCCAATTCCTCTACTAGAATACTGCAAGCATCTTCAGGAGGAGGAAACTCCATTCTCCCTAATCTTGAAACATCTGCATCAACCGTGGAGAATGCAACGGGACCTTCAACTCCAATTCCGGAGAAGAAACCTCCTGAAGACAAAGGAAGTGTTGCAGGTGTAGTGGGCCGAGTGGAGATCTATCATGTTAATGGGCGCAGAGTCACTAAGGAAGAGGGGTTGGAACATCACCAAGAAGAAGAAGAAAGAAGGGGAGAGGAAGAAAGGAAGAGAGAAGAAGAAGCAAGGGAAGAGGAATAAAGAGTGAAAGAAGCATTAAAATTTTGGACCAACATAGATAACGAAGAACGTGAAGGAAATAATGAACACCACAATAAGCATGAAGAGGAGGTGGAAGATAATCAGCATCGTGACATTGTTGTCACACTCAAATTCCCTATCCTCCAAACACCAGGGGCGGCCCCCATGAAGAATATTTCACCCTCGGTTCTCCCAAACTTCCATGGTAAGTCCTCTAAAGATCCAGATGAATTTCTTTTTGAATTTGAAATCCTCTGTCGCAGTTACGACTACACCTCCAATGCGCGGAAACTGAAATTATTCCCAGCCACCCTGAAAGGAAATGCTCTGTGTTGGTTCATGTGTTTGGGTCGTGAGACCATTACTACTTGGGATCAAATGAAACAAACCTTCCTTTCCAAATATCCAGAGTATTGTAGAGCCAGAGATAGGAAGGAAGAGTTGTTTAAAATGGTCCAGAAGGAAGAGGAGATCTTGGAAGATTTTGTTGAGAGATTGTTACATAATTTACAGAGGTCTGGTCATGCCGATATTGGGAAAGATGTACTCAATATTATCTTACTGCGTGGGATCAGAGAAGATTTCCTGGAAATGTTGAATTTGTTGGGAAAGGGGGATATCTCAAAAGAACCCTTTGAGAACATTGTCGACTTATGTCGAAGATATTTGAGGGGATCCTCTAGAACCAACAATCGGGACAGAGAACAAGATCGATATGTCCTCAGTAGGACACAGAAATCATCCAATAGAGGAGCCACGAGGTCAGAAATAGGAAACCTTCTAGAGAATTTTAAAACATATATGATGAGCTCCATCTCCTCATAGTTGGATGCCTTGAGAGAAAAACAAAGGCAAGCAATAGAAGATCTGGCACTTGGTGTATTCTGTGCCAAATGCAGAAAGAAGCCCCCACTGAAACAATGTCCGCTTGACAAGGTGGAGGTATGTTGGATATGTGAAATGGATCATGATACCAAGGAATTTCCTTCATTACCCAAAGTCAAAGAATTCCAGTAGGAATCTACTTCAGATGTGGAACAAGTTGATTTCATCGCTTAGAAGAAGCCTTGCCAGCCTCATAATCAAGATATGAACCCAAATCCGTCATCTTTTTGGAATAATATGAATACACAATTCCCTTCCCATTATTCTGAAAACTAATGCAATCCATATCAAACTTCAATGAAAAATCCTAACCCTTGGACGCCATGGGAACAACAATCAAACCAGCAAACTCCCCGATCTCCCAGCTGGAGAAATTCCTACCCAGGAAATAATTTTTCTCATCACCAAACTCCTTATCAATAGTATCCTCCTCAACATTATCGTCACCAACAGTATCAGTAGCCATAGCCGTAACTTCAAAAAAATGCCTCACCTATGAATGTACCACTACGACCACAGTTGCCTTATCATCCTAAACCCAGCCCAAATAATAAAGCAGTTCATCAATTTGAGACTGTCAACATGCCTACTTATTCCATTTCCCCAATTCCCTGCAATGACATACACTTACGATCAGGGAGGGTAGTGGAACCCATCATCATTGAGGATGTTCCATCCTCTGCGACTGAAGCAAGAATGGATTAGCAATTCGACAATTCAGTTAACACAACAATCCCCATCATTAAGGATGTTGAAACTCCTACTAAAACACCAGCTGAAACATAGGTAGAAATATACATCAAAAAACAACGCCCTACACAACCGACAAGAGAACCACCATATCATGAACGATTGGCCCTACAAAATACAGTGGAACAACCTCAATTCAATCTCTTAGAGGAATTGAAGAATTTATATGTCAAAATTCCACTATTACAAGCCCTCCATGATGTGGCCATCTATGCCAAGACCATTAGAGATCTGTGTGTAAAAAAGCAAGGAAGAAAGCCTAGGGATTATCCCACTGTCCATGTAATGGGAAAACTCTCCGAATTAATAATGGGGAAGACTCATTTGGCTAAGTATGATGACCCTGGAAACCCTACTGTTACAGTACACATAGGACACACCAGATACCTAATGTTTTGGTAGATTTAGGCACAACGATCAATGTTATGACCATCGAAACTATGAATAAACACGGACTCACTAATATTCGGCCACCCTCTACCATATTAGAACTCGCTGACAGATCAAAAATCAAACCGAATGGAATCCTGGACGACCTTGTAGTCTCTGTAGATTCGTGGGAATACCATGCAGACTTCTTGGTTTTGGAACCGAAATCACATCTACGAGGACACCCGCTGATCCTGCGAAGACCTTGGTTAGCCACAGCAGATGCTTGCATCAGCTACTAGTCGGGGTCCATGACTATCTCAGATGGGACTGACATTAAAAGCCGGACTTTATACTCTCTAGCCCAACCAAGATTAAAAGCTGAAACTCCACTTTGGGTGGATCTGGAGGAAGAAGAAGGCGTTTAGCCATTATTAGTGATAGGGAGAGCCCTAACCTTTAAGGATGAAACAGAGGGCGACACTATCAATGTCATGTCCCAATTTTTTGCATTGGGTCACAATGGCCTAAGCCCCTTGGCCATACTCATGATAGTTTGTCAAATGGATGCTAAGGGTCAAATAAATGCCAAGAATGAATTCCAAGTTAGCAATAATGTGAAATTAGATCCAAATGGACAAGGTGGGTCACATTAAGAGAAATTCCCAATTCAAAGTTGTAATATACCCATCAAAATGAACTGCCATGGAGGAAAATTACTAGTTCCCTACGTTCGAGGGTGGAAGCTTTGGGATTTGAAATAAGGCAGATAATAAATGATGTTTGAACATTAGAATGGAATAAATATTTAATAAATGATCTAAATAAATAAATACAAGGTAAAATCAAAGTGGCAGTTGATCATGAAGACACATGGAGGATGTGGGACCCACACAAGCTAGATTTTCTATGCCACATGGCATCCTCCTCTTGTCATTTCGAATCCATAAGAAGACCAAAGTTATTGGGATGAGGTGGAAGGTTAATATACTTGGCATGAATCAATTAAGGTTGTATTGGAGTGTAAGAGTAACTCCCATGGAATAGGAAGAGGCATTGTGGAGCTAGTGAGACACTTGGACTAGATTCCCTAGCTCTATGACAACAATCTTGAAGATTCTATGACACCTATGACACAAATCAAACATGAAGGCTGAAATATGACATATATGACATGTCAGGGCTAAACATAGCCTCCAATAGGGAGATCAAGTGAGTTAGGGCATCCAAAGAGACACCAATTCGAATTTGGAGAAGGAGAGGGCTAGAATTGGAAGGACAAGTATCATACTTGGGAATCTCTTCCCAACTTGAGTTGGCACGAATCTCTTGGGAGGAATTCGACCCATGGAGGACCTTATAATTTTATAAAATACAATAACAAATAAGGATGGTATCTTTTCATCATTTTAGAATTTTCATTTTGCATTTGGAGAGGAGAGCTAGTGGAGTGCTACTCTACTTGCCTTAGCGCCAATTTAGAGGGTGAAAGATTCCCATCATAGTTGGTTATTGGAAAGGAAATTAAGACCTTTAATTTGGATATTTAATGGATTCATTTGTTACAGGTTGAATCTATAGGGAAGATCATGGTCACATCTCTTTCATCTTGCTTCTACAACCATTCTTCCATTGGCATATTCTTTCTCATTGAGGAGAGGCACACTTGTTGAGGTGATGAACTCTTTAGGGTAGCTCTTTTGGCCCCATATATTTGTAATATGATATATATATACTTTTTTTTTACTTCTCATGAGTCTCTTAGGTCGAAATACCAAATGAATTTATGTCAAATTACCAAACAATGCATAAATGATGCCATTTCCCCTAGATCTTGTTGTTGGAGTTTGAAGAGAAATTATTTAGAGTTGTATGAGTTGCTATCTATGATTTTTTTTATGTATGGAGTGTTATTAAATTTATGAATAATTTTCATTAACATATAATAATCCTTTGGCACCTAAAATTCGAATTTCATAAGTCATGGTGTAAATAACTAGTTTTTCCCCCTATGTGAAATCTTGCATATAAACATATGGTTTTAAGGAGTTCAAGAAGGCCATCAGAACTAATTAAGGATACACTGGAGATCTCATTAAATCCATTTATCAGTTCCATACCTCTGTTCATAAATTTTGAAGGTTTTAACAACATTTGGGAAGCCATCTTTGTCCACTACCCTTGGGGGATTTGAAGCTCAAAATTACTAGTAATCTTCCCTACTTTGTCCAGATTGTAAATGAATTTTGCAGAAGTGTTTTAAGGGATTTTAAGTATCCATCGGCCTCTTTTATATGTCTTAATACCTATCAAATACATTTAGACCCATTATACGAGCATTTGGAGACCAAGATACCAATACTAGTCAAAGGTCGAACTAGTGGAAAAAGTTGAAAATTTGACCATTTTAATCAATTTCAAAAAAGGGGCATTACAGTGGTATCAGAGCATCATCTTGGCACCTGATGTGATCTAATATTCATGAGGAAAAGAAGTTACAGACCACCATTATATATTGAAACTAAAAGTGCTTTTGGTGAAGAGGAAATAGTAGGTGATCCAGATGGATATAGGTGGCCACCCACCTATTCCACTGGCTCAAAAAAAATTTCATTCTGGCGGTTTTCTTGTTATTTTTCTACTGTTTTTCGGGTCCCAAACCTCCGGGGCCGTTTTGAGGCCCTAAATGACATTTTTTGGGAAATCTTGGTCCAATGGAGCCCCTCTATTCCATGGTCCTCAACGTATTCCTCGGATAGATCTTTCCAATGGGCTACCGAGTGCCCCAAACGAAGATCGTATGCAAAATTTATAACCCTAGGAAATTGACTGTTCAACTGACCACCTTGGGGCCTCAAACTTTATGATGGTTCATCTTCTAGGGTTAATTTTTTTATGTTTGGTATTCTTTCCCTCATGCTTATGATAAATAGGTGCTTTCGGCCTCTCTTTGTATTCAGCTTGTCACGAATGACCGTAGCCGTCACATCTCTTCTCAGAGTTATAGCTACCACCATTCTAGCTGCTTTTTATTTTACAGTTTGTTCTTTTTCCTTCATTTAATAGAATCTGAGTGTACTGTTTCGCTGTTTTTCTTGCCATATATCTGTGTATGTGAATATATATATATGCTCTTTCATTTCGTTCTCACATAAATCCAGATCAGTGGTATCAAAGCCTTCTGCTCTTGTGATTTCTTAGTGCATGTCCCCGACGAGATCCAAATATCGAGAGTTGGGTCTCAAACTAGTTGAGATTGGGTAAAACCATCCACGTTGACCCAAGTAGGCTCCCATGGCGGGAGAAGAAAAGAGAGATGACGGATTAGGAGATCATATTAAGCTATTGCTCGAGGAATCCCTCGCGCGACAGAAGAACAAGATGATGGATAATTTTGCACAAATCCTTCGCAGGATTCCAATGGCAGCGGATGCACCTTCAATGAGCAGCCATTTCGGGGGTGCGACTCCCTTCAAGGTACAAGTTAACTTTGACATCCCAATATTTGAAGGAAATATAGATGCAGATGCTTTAGAGAAATGGTTGAATCTATTAGAGGGTTACTTCTTTGTTCAAAATGTTTCCGACAACGAAAAGATAATAGTCGCACTCCTTAAGTCCCTTCCCCATATTAAAGACTGGTGGGATGGGTACTGGAGAGGCATGCAAGAGACGAGTCTGAACTATTCAGGACAGACCCTACTTGGGAGGCTTTTGTCGATGTCGTCAAGGAAGAATTCTACCCTGTCGGAAACTATGATGACCAGTACACTAGATGGACGACCTTGCGCCAGGAGAGGGACCAAACAATCCCATATTTTACCAAGATGTTCCATACCCTGCACTCCAAGCTGGGTATTCGAGACTCTGAACGACACTTGGTCCTAAAATACCATAGCGTCTTGCACAGGTACATTCAGACAAAGATGGATTTCCTTGACATATCCTCACTAGGAGCAGCTTATAGATACGTCGTCAAGATCGAGTAGAAGTTTAAGAAAAAGAATAAGCATGATTTTGGGTATGCAAATCAGCAGCAGAAGCCTGGAAAGGGTGGCCCCAACTCACAAGGAAAAGGATAGAGCAAGGATGGAAAAAGCCCCGAAAACCATCCCAAGCCGCAGGCAAAGAAGGGTAATGGGAAATCAAAGAAGGACACTGGAAAGTGGTGTGAATTCCAGAGGAGCCCTTGGCACAACACTGATGAGTGCCGCTCAAAACCATCCTTGTTGGCCGAGACAAGATCCCCAGATCCAGACTCTGACTTAGAACCTGATGGAGTGACAGAAAAGGGAAAGAAGATCATTGATGCGGAACCTAGTGCCACCATCGCAACTACAAATATTCAACCAAAAGAGTGAGAAGAGCCATAGGAAGGGGAATGCCTTTTCCATTCACAATTGTGGGTGCAAGGAACTCCGCTACACTTCATTGTTGATAGTGGTATCCAGAAAAAATATCATCTCAGCCGAGGTCGTCAAAATATTGAAGCTTCTGACGGTTTCCACATCCCCAACCATACAACATCGGTTGGATGATCTAGGGACAAGACATTTGCGTTAGTCAACAATGTCGCCTTTCCTATGGGATCAAGCCCTTCGAAGATGAGGTAATGTGTGATGTTTCCCTGCTTGAAGTTTGTGATGTTCTTTTAGGACAACTATATATGTGGAAACGTCATGCTGTGTATGAGTCTAGACCTCATAGTGTCATTATTACTTTGGGAAAGAAGCTCTACAGGATACCAGAGACACTTCCCACCTCTGCAGTTTCCCTCATTACAGCTAAGTAGTGCAGGAAGGTAATCTCCCAGATAGCGAAATTCGTCCTCTTCATGGTTCATTCTGAAGGTGAACGAAAGATTGCAGCAACATCCACCAGCTCCATGCAGAACCTCTCTACGCAGCAGAAACAGGTGGACAAGATTGTGGAAGCATACAAAGATATCTTCACCACACCCACTGGGGTGCCAATACATTGCTCGATCAAGCATTTCATTGATTTGACACCTGGTGCACCTACCTAATGGGCTAGTATACAGGCATTCCCTCATGGAAAATGAATAAATCAAATGCCAGATTCAAGAATTGATCCAAAAGGGGCACATTCGACCTAGTTCCTTACCTTGTGGGAGCCCAATTGTGTTGGTACAAAAGAAAGACGGGACATGGCGAATCTGTATTGATTACCGATCTCTAAACAAGATTACAGTACATAATCAGTATCCCATTCCCTGCATCGACAACCTTCTTGACCAACTCAAGGGTGCCAAATATTTCAGTAAGATTGATTTGAAGTCTGGCTATCATCAAGTGCCAATTGAGCAGACCGGTGTTTGGAAGACTGTCTTCAAATCTCGGGAAGGCCTTTTTGAGTGGTTGGTCATGCCTTTCGGTTTGAATAATGATCCAACATATTTCATGAGGATGATGGACGATATCCTTGTTAATTTTTCAATAATTTCATTCCATTATCATTCAGGATCACTAAGATAATAACATGTACAACATATCAATCATAGACACAAAAGCAATCACACAAGAGACACAGAGTTTCACCGGGGAAAACCAGGAAGGTGAAAAACCCTGCAACTTCCTCAGAGATAAGATAAGCCACCAACCAAGATCACAAGGATCAAACCCAATAAGATGTCTCTAGCAGATGCTCCAACTCCTCCACATGTGCGCCTCTTTCTCACTTAGCTAATGTGAGCTTGAGAAGTGAGTGAGTGAATAGAATGAGAGAGGCACACCCTCTATTTATACACTGACTTGACCTGCCAATAAATCACAGGGGTCGACTTCCTAATGAATTCTAATTGTTAAGATTTAATATGCTAAGACAGAAAATAGCAGCATTACATTCCATTTCACAATAATAGCATATACAGGATCACTGAAGAAACAACAAGCACAGCATAAACACAAGAGACAGAGATTTATCCTGGGAAACCCTCATGGGGTAGAAAACCCAGCAAAGCTTCCTCAATATAGATGACCAGCAATATACAAAGATGAAACCTTGAGACATGATCTCCTCCTCCACAATAGCAGACCTCTCCTCCACAAGTGCGCTATCCTCAAGTGAGTGAATGTGTATAATGAGGAACACACTTCCTCTATTTATACACTACTCTGATATGTATTTTACACAAGTACATGTAGGCTCGTATTTAACCATTAGGTTAAATACCCCATTATAACTGACTGGGCCGACCCCTCTAGGGTGGTCTAATAACCCTTTGACCCACATAACACATACAGGGCCGACCCCCACTAGGGAAGTCTAATAACCCAAGTTACCAAATTCCGACGGAGGAGTAAACATCTCCGGATATACAATAAGATCTTCACGGAGGAATGAATCATCTCCGGAATAATAAAGTACAAATATAATATTCTTTGAAGTTACAATATCTCAACACTCCCCCTTAACGAGAAGGATATTATAACAGCATCTGCACGAGCAAGGAGTCATCAACATTATACATGATACATCTATAAATCATTGGAAGCTTTCTCAACATCATCAGTAACTCAACCAGTTACTGGAATATCTTCAATACTGGAACATCAACATCTTCAGTACTGAGTCTTTATCTTCTGCAGCACTCAAACAGCTACAGCAACATCAATATCTGAATCCTCACGATTGTCAGCATCGCCATCACACGATCATCAGCATCGTCATCACATGATCAACAACATCGTCATCTCACTATCATCAACATCGTCATCTCACGATCATCAGCATCGTCATCACACGATCATCAGCATCGTCATCTCACGATCATCAGCATCGTCATCACACGATCATCAGCATCGTCATCTCACGATCATCAACATCGTCATCACACGATCATTAGCATCGTCATCTTACGATCATCCGCATCGTTATCTCACGATCATCAGCATTGTCATATCATCTCGATCTACAACATCTGGATCATCTCGATCTACAGCATCTGGATCATCACGATCTACAACATCTGGATCATCTCGATCTATAGCATCTGGATCATCTCGATCTATAACATCTGGATCATCTCGATCTATAGCATCTGGATCATCTCATCTACAGCATCTGGATCATCTCAATCTACAGCATCTGGATCATCTCGATCTACACCATCTGGATCATCTCGATCTACACCATCTGGATCATCTCGATCTACAGCATCTGGATCATCACGATCTACAGCATCTGGATCATCACGATCTACAGCATCTGGATCATCTCGATCTACAACATCTGGATCATCTCGATCTACAGCATCTGGATCATCTCGATCTACAGCATCTGGATCATCTCGATCTACAGCATCTGGATCATCTCGATCTACAGCATCTGGATCATCAAAAGCATGTATTCTCACTAATACATCTATCATCAAAAGCATGTATTCTCACTAATACATCTATCAATACAAGTATCCACACTGATACAAGTATACACAACAGCAGCATACCCTGCAACACACATGATCCAATTACGGGATGGTCAATCCCTCTCACTTTAGGACATAGGTCCAAGGATGATACAATCCTGATCCACTTATGGGATGATCAATCCCTCTCAATTTAAGACATCTCTCATGTCTATGGATGATGCAATCCAGATCAACTTACAGGATGATCAATCCTTATCCTTTTAAGACACCTCACCATGTCTAAGGATGATGCAATCCCGAATCAACTTACAGGATGATTAGTCCTTATCACTTTAAGACACCTTACCATGTCTAGGGACGATGCAATCCCAATCTACTTACAGGATGATTAGTCCTTATCACTTTAAGACACCTCACCATGTCTAGGGATGATGCAATCCCAATCTACTTACAGGATGATTAGTCCTTATCACTTTAAGACACCTCACCATGTCTAGGGACGATGCAATCCCAATCTACTTACAGGATGATTAGTCCTTATCACTTTAAGACACCTCACCATGTCTAGGGACGATGCAATCCCAATCTACTTACAGGATGATTAGTCCTTATCACTTCAAGACACTTCACCATGTCTAGGGACGATGCAATCCCAATCTACTTACAGGAGGATTAGTCCTTATCACTTTAAGACACCTCACCATGTCTAGGGACGATGCAATCCCAATCTACTTACAGGATGATTAGTCCTTATCACTTTAAGACAAGTCTCATGTCTAGGGACGATGCAATCCCATCACGTACATTTTGAACCCAGTTCATGGACGATGCAGTCCTCACGTACATTTTTAACCCAGTTCATGGACGATGTAGTCCTCACGTACATTTTGAACCCAGTTCATGGACGATGCATTCCTCACGTACATTTTGAACCCAGTTCATGGACGATGCAGTCCTCATGTACATTTTGAACCCAGTTCATGGACGATGCAGTCCTCACGTACATTTTGAACCCAGTTCATGGACGATGCAGTCCTCACGTACATTTTGAACCCAGTTCATGGACGATGCAGTCCTCACGTACATTTTGAACCCAGTTCATGGACGATGCAGTCCTCACGTACATTTTGAACTAGTGGTTCCGGGATGATGCAATCCCCATCACTTTATTCTCGAAGACCATACGTCTACGGATCAATTCAGGGACCAAGGTCCGGGGATGATACAATCCCCACTTCTCGGAGACCTTACGTCTACGGCTCTCTTTAGGACTGAAAGTCCAGGGATGATCCAATCCCCTCAACTGTCCACTAAGGACTTCATTCTCGGAGACCTCACGTCTACGGCTCTCTTTAGGACTGAAAGTCCAGGGATGATCCAATCCCCTTAACTGTCCACTCAGGACTTCATTCTCGGAGACCTCAAGTCTACGGCTCTCTTTAGGACTGAAAGTCCAGGGATGATCCAATCCCCTCAACTGTCCACTAAGGACTTCATTCTCGGAGACCTCACGTCTACGGCTCTCTTTAGGACTGAAAGTCCAGGGATGATCCAATCCCCTTTTCTTTCTCGGAGACACCTGTCTACGGCTCACTTTAGAACAAGTGTTCAAGGATGATACAATCCCCACATGTATTCTCATCAATATACTATCGATCCTGGGAACCCATACAGAACCTGATTCACACTTCTTCTTTAATTACAAAATTAAGAGAATGGTCTTATCTAGCCACTTGGAGCAAACATCTCATCATGATTCTCTTCCTCTTTCTAAGAGAATCTTCTAGCCACAAGCCTTCTATATTTTTGTTTGATTTGTAAATCTTCTTGTTGAACAAATATCACTTGTTCGGTGTTCATTATTCTTCATGATCTTTCCTACAAAACAAAATTAAGTACATGATTAGTAATCCTTCATAATCATGAAATCATGATAACCTATTATGCATACAGATATCATTTACATAGTTATGCAACTATCTTGACCAATACTTTGGCACAACACTTTCCCATATCCTGTATGCATACAGTGGCTATCTAGATGCCTTCCATCTCTACCAGAACATACTATCGAGAGTGTGCACAGCTCTCAGCATGTCAGCAAAGAGGTTTCATTCTAGACAAGCAACAATGGAATGTCTGTCCAACTTACCAATCATATGCATATTAGTAGTACAATGTTCAATGCTCTATGAATGTTTGCACTCAGCATGATATGTTCTAGGAATACAAATATGCATACAAGAAATATCATTTACTATTTCAAATAACAACTCAAATACTTATCTTTTATGTTTGTGTGGTTGCCTCCCGCTTGATCTTCTACATGTCCTTTGAACTTCTATTCATTCTGTACCACTGTGCATGCTCAAGTGTGCACTAGTGTCATCCTCATGATCTCATACACAAACATTCATTCATTAGTATATTCTCAAAACATTCTAATTCTAAATAATCTTGAATATGTATAGTCATGATCATTAGTATTCAGGGTTTCAAGTAAGTCTTCTTTTACTCATGCATATTCTTGTTTGATCATAGTACTCTTCTGGTTAATTAAATCATGCATAAACCCTTGATTACTAACTTTATGAATAAGCATAACCAATCATATCAAGTATACTTATATAAGGGATCCTAACACAAGGTAAGATTCATGGGAAACATACCTGGATTAGTATACCTACTTGGTTATGTACAACATACCTAAACAATCTCTTCAATGATTTAGAGATCCTGAGCTAGAACCTGCATGTCTCATAGGTTAAGCATAATATAACAAAGTCATACATACCTCGTAAGTAGAACAAAGATTATGGATGAGTCTTTGTCTTCATGTTTTCATGGTCATGGAGCCTGATTTGTCTTTTGTGATGTACATGTATCTTGTTAGCAGACAACATCAACCTCACACAACATTATAATGCATTAGTACAATCATAAGTGTCAACACCCTAACCAATGAATATCTTCTATCATGCATTCATAATTTTGTTAAGGTGATACAACAAATCTAAAATCAAGATTGTACTAACCGTAATAACATGAAGACAAACATACCATAAACTTAATCATGAACAAATCTCAAAACATACCTCGATGAGTCATACCTGTCGAGATCGCTTGTAATCTCCTTATGTAAAGCCTTAGCCTCATCTCCCTCTGAAACAGGAACTCCTTCACTTATGCAGGTGACCAATCCATCTTCTTCTAGGATTAACCCTATCCACTTGATTTACAAGAACTGGACCTGGAGCTGGATATGGGTTTGTCAGAGAAACCCCAAAAATTCAAACTTTGAATTTCAAACTTCCGAAAGGATAGAAATATGCGCCTTGATGAGCTGATCAAACTGATATATTCAGAATTTGAAAACTGCAAAGTTTCACTCCTCAATTTTGCCTTTGAAACTTCCGGATTCACTGGACGTGACCCTGAACTGGGGTTTGATGAATCCCACTCTTCTGCCCAATCAAAATGTTTGATCCAAAGCTCTAAGCTTCTATTTTTCTGAGGAGCTTCCAGCCATGGTCACAGATTTCAAAAATTCTCATTTTTACAGAAGCCCTAATTTTCCACTTTTCTGATCAAAGTCCCGAACTAGGGTTTGATCAAGCCCGGCCTTCTGCCCAACCAAAAATTCTGATCTTGGTCTCTAAATTTCTATTTTGATGAGTAGCATTCAGCCGTGGTCTCCGTTTACAAAAATTCCAACTTTCTTCAAAGCCCTAAATTCCGGAAGCCATGAATGAAGGTACTCAAAAATAATTCTGTTTTGACAGAAATATGTACCTGATTGTTTCTGGTGTAACTCCAAACTTTTCAATCCAAAGGGTCTGAAAAAGTTTTCTGAGATAGCCTGACCTGTTATCTTTCCATCCTGATAGGTCTGACCTCAATTGGATTCTCTGAGAGAGAGTTATGTCAAATGTCGCAACGTGACCTGTTTTGGGATAAAACAGAAGAGCGAACTTGTACGGCGTGCCACGTGTCACTGTTTGAACTTCGGCCTCTGAAAAACTTTCCTGATGTATCTCGGCCTGTTATATTTCCATCCTGATAGGTCTGACCTCAATTGGACTCTCTGAGAGAGAGTTATGCCAAGTGTCGCAACATGACCTGTTTATGGGATAATACATGAGGGCGAACTTGTACGGAGTGCCACGTGTCACTGGTTCAACTTCGGCCTCTGAAAAAGTTTTCTGAGATAGTACAGACTGTGTACTACCTGTCACTTTTTACTAAATTTCATTTGGATATTCCTATCCCGAGATATGAACTTTTTCCCAAGGTCACCTGATTTTGACTCAGATCTGGAAGAGGCAGAAACCCTATATTGTACAGATCATAAATCACAAAGTACAACGAATTAGAGGTTGTCCTTTGGACACGAGGTACCTGGAGATTTAATCTTTGTCCTGTAACAATTTAAGATCCGAAAACTTCTCCAAAACGGATTTATAGCGAAAGTGATACGATGACTGGTTTTTGCTATGTAAAACCCTAACCTTCAAATTGTCGTAAGTAAAGCAAGTGTCGTTAGTGCCATACCTTGTCTTCCTTCAGGTTAGCTCTGATACCATGTTAAGATTTAATATGATAAGACAGAAAATAGCAGCATTACATTCCATTTCACAATAATATCATATACAGGATCACTGAAGAAACAACAAGCACAGCATAAACACAAGAGACAGAGATTTATCCTGGGAAACCCTCATGGGGTAGAAAACCCAGCAAAGCTTCCTCAATATAGATGACCAGAAATATACAAAGATGAAACCCTGAGACATGATCTCCTCCTCCACAATAGCATACCTCTCCTCCACAAGTGCGCTATCCTCAAGTGAGTGAATGTGTATAATGAGGAACACACTTCCTCTATTTATACACTACTCTGATATGTATTTTACACAAGTACATGTAGGATCGTATTTAACCATTAGGTTAAATACCCCATTATAACTGACTGGGCCGACCCCTCTAGGGTGGTCTAATAACCCTTTGACCCACATAACACATACAGGGCCGACCCCCACTAGGGAAGTCTAATAACCCAAGTTACCACATTCCGACGGAGGAATAAACATCTCCGGATATACAATAAGATCTTCACGGAGGAATGAATCATCTCCGGAATAATAAAGTACAAATATAATATTCTTTGAAGTTAGAATATCTCAACACCAATAACCCAACAACATGAACTAACTAGGGCCGACCCCACACTAGTGGTCTAATCTTACACCTAAAATCTTCCCATCATGAGATTCAGTGTATACACCCGTGGAGTTATCTTGATTGAGTGATTGACCTGGAAGGATTTGTACCCATTTGTACTAGGTTTTGAGAGGTCGTCGCAAGTTGCACTCATGCAGCATGCGACATCACACCTTGATCAATTACAGGGTGCGACGAATTCAGTTAGATGGCAAAAATAGCTTCTTTGAGCTCCTTCTCAAATCTTGTTGACTTGGGACTCTATCCCTGACCTCTTGGGAGAGTTGGTACTCGATTCCTAACACCTTGGAAAGATCCCTTAAGTCTCTCCTATCATATCTCAACCTATCCTATCCATATCCTATCCACCTAGTCCTATTTAAATGAATCTCACTCCCATTCTAAAGGGAGGAAGTCTATGGTACTCTCATGCTGGTGAAATCAACCCCATTAGACCTAACACTCTAGCTAGGGGGACATCCACTTCTCTCTAGGAGATTTGGCATGGCTTTTCAAAAGGAGCTTGCAATGTTAAGGCGATGGTTTTAATCCTCTTTTCTATTGTACTTCTCCATTCTTTAAATACAGTTAATATAATTTCTTTCCATAAGTATTGTCTCTTGATGATGTTTAGAGCTTTCCTCCTTAACTGTTAGCTTAGATCTATCATATGAAATATATGCTTTCACTTCTCGTGGTCTATCATATGTTCAACAGGGTTTAGCTACTTGCAATCTGGTAGCACTGGAGCATTGGATCAACGGACGAGAAAGGGATATGCGAATCTAAGGTAAACAATCTACTCTTACATTTGTACCTCTATACGATCTAGGAAATTATTTTATGTTCTGTCCTATTTGTTCTAGACTTACGTTAAGCTAGGGAGATCAGGGCTCGAGTCCGCTCTTAGTAGATTTTCCGCGAAACAAATCTGGAGACCATACTAGGGAAGATTACGTCTTGTTCTTTAATTGTGTGATAGTCATTTTCAGTTGATTGCTTGAAACAAGCCTTCTATTTGTCAGTTGCTTCTTGAGTTGATTTCACTATCAGATCTTCATCTTGAAGACTCTGATCTGCTTCCTCTGAGTTTGTACTAATCATTTTCAAACCATTTCACAGTTCATTGCTTGGAGATTTGATTTATTTTTGAACTTAGATCTCGCCTGTCGCACCTAGTTAGTGAAAAAAGAGGGACACTGTGTATTTTCTAGTCTTTGTTCTTTGTCTGTTAGCCACTCATCGCAGGCCTTTCATTGGAATACTGCGACACCGTCGCACTCCCCGGATTGATGAACTGCGACGTCGCATTGTGTACAAGCACAGAGTGCGCCTATTTGTAGAATATGGCATGCAGGCATCCCATCTCCATTTCTTAATCTGAGCTTTGGTTTCTTGTATGAACTCCCTCTGTGTTGCAAGATCCATCCAGAGATCCATTCTTTAATTTGTGTGTTGAGTGTTTGGTTTTGTTTGGATTGATTTTGGGTTCCGTCTTGGACAAGTTTGAGAACCGGTAGTGGCGGATACTCTTGTCTCCTCCACCTTCACCCGCTCTCCCTTGCATTCCCTCCTCTCCTTGACTGATCTGGTTACCGCATTAGATTAGCTCCCAAACCTCATTTACATCATTTTTTGAGCTTTTCTCACTTGGTTTGCCTGCTACTGTCTAACTTTGAGTTAAGTGTGTCTTTCAGTTGATTGAGTGCTTGTCTTCTCTTGAGTTTTATGAGTGTACTAAGTGCTGTAAGTAGTGTTTTCTTTTCAGTCAGTTACATCTGAAAGCGTAGTTGTTATCAAGTTAATCTTTTGATGCATCCATTGAAAAGTTAAAAGTGCCTCTTTCCCATCACTTCTCAAGCATTGTTGAAGAAAATTGTTCATGCATTGGAATGTTTTGCCTATGCATTTCCGGAAAAATTGAATGAATGTGTGATCACTTGTGTTTTTCTTGAATTATGATATTCTCATTTTCTCGAAAAATCCAAAATATACTTCAGTTTTTTTTTTGCAAAATTAGTTCCATGCTAAGGAAAGATAGATGCATTTTTAATTCTAACTGCTTTTAGGCCATTGAAAGTGAAATTGAAAAGCTTTCATACTCCATATTAGAATCCTCTCTTTCCGTTACCTAGCATCATTTTCGTTTTGAAAAGGAAAAAGAAGAAAAAATGTTGTGATTTGGATTAGTAGTCTTGTAATTTTTTGTGTTTCGCACAAAATGAAAAGAATGCTTTCATAGTCAAATTTGTTTGAATTGGGAATTGTTGCATTGTGTTGTTTTGGCAAATCTCATTGAAAAGAAAATATTTCTCCTTCCCATAGTTAGAATTCATCGAAATAAAAGAATATTTCGTGCATGTAGCTAGGACTTGCGTTATGCTTCCGATTATGTACTCACCTCATGCATTCACCTAACCGTCCAGATAAAATTAATGCTAGCTTAGGTTAAAATCATTTAGTAACTGTGTGTAAGTTAAAGACGTGTTTCGGTGTCTTTAAGCGTGGCATCTGTCGTTATTTTCTAGCACTGTATTCCGGGGGTATTGTAGTCTTCCACGTACTTATCGGTATATCGAGCTCCTTCATGTACCCACCAAGTACCATAATACGTACTTGGCGTATATCAAAGGGTGTATCACGTACTCGATAGTATATCGAAAGGTATCTTGCCGAACGGTTGTGCATTAGACAGCACCACTATGGATTTGAGCTCCCACGTACCTTGTGTATATCGGAAGACACCACTAGGATTCTTGAAACCAGCTGAGTTAACCATTTGGCCGTCTTGGCAAAGAAATACACCAAGAACAACACTCGGGAATATTAGCACACAGGTATTGTCCAGGTAATCGGGTATGCAGGCAAGGGTATGGTCCCAATCCTCCTTGTCGCGTCTTATTGTTGGACCCTGCAGTATATAGCGGTTTGCAATGCCTTGATAATCCTATGAGGACCCTGACTTTTCATCCACTCCTATTCACATAGCTTGCTTGTTGCTTTTAGACTTGAGTAATGTTTGACTTGTGTGGTACTTTAGAGTCTCTTAGGAATTTCAGATACGGAAGATTCTTTCGGGACTACCAACCAAGAGGCCACTTTCCAGGGTATGCCATTTGTTATTCCCCCTTGTGGAACTGTTGGTCCTCCCTTTATGGCTACGTTGAGTCTTCCTGGATTGACGATAGGATTACCAGTATGGTTATTCTCCAATACAGTTACACCAAGTGCACCAATTGTGTCAAACCTAGGTCCTTCATCACATGAGCATCAATCTCATGGTGACCATTCTCCTTCTTCGTCGAAAGTTCAATCGGCTTCCGTCTCTTCTTCTTCTCCTACTGAAAACTATGATGTTAGTAAGAAGGCATTTAAGAAGAAGAAGAATAAAAGGAAGATTAAGAAGGAATATAAGAAAGATACCCAGCGTCAACCATCTGCCTCTGATGGCACTCATTCTATGAGAACACCTCGTAAGCCCAAGTTCCCTTGCAAACTTTGCAAGGGTGATCACCTTCTCAAGAATTGTCCTAGTCTTTCCTGTTTGTCATAAGTATGGTCTAAAAACCCCAAACCGCTTGTATCGTCAACCTATAATCATCACATTCATGGTACTCCCTTGACCAGTGACCCATTGTTGAAGGGTCGGAAGGGTAAAGTCTTGTACCCCTGTTTGATATGCAAGGGCATGCATCGTACTTACCTTTGTCCAAGCATGGATGAAGCTTCACGGTGGTTGGATGATATTACCAGTTCTCAACAGGTGCTTCCAACAAGCGATAGTAAGTTATCCTTCAACCCCCCGCTGGTTGACGAAGTGATTGATTCAGTTTCATCTGCAATCGATCCCGCTCTTCCTTCCGAGAGTGAAGTGATCGAGTCAATATCATATCCACTCGATCCCGCTCTTTCATTGGAGAAAGTCCAGATCGAAGCAGTCACCATGACACAATCTTCGTCTCATTCTTATCTTCCATGTGAGAGTGATTTGGAGACCAATGATGTTTTCCTAGTCAGTTCAGAATGTCCTAGGCAAGGGGAGACCCTGTCCATTCATTCAGGACCGCCCCCAAGTACTGAGGTCATTTCCTTTGATTGGAATGGTCTAACAGAATCTTGTCTTCCTTCGAGTATTCCTTTCTATAGGCGTTTCTGATAAAGAAATATTTCGTACGATAGTTGATGAAGGAGCTTCTGTTAGTATTTTATCCTCAACTGCTTGGCAAGCTATAGGTTCCCCTCAGCTTGTGCGAGTAATTGACCAAATTTTGGCTTTTAATAGAAGGCCTACCGGACCTTTAGGGATTCTCCCACAGATACCTGTCACGTTGAGAGGTAAAACTGTTTATGTTGATGTCATGGTTGTCCAAGGTCCTTTAGATTTCAATCTACTCCTTGGACATGATTATGTCTATTCTATGAAAGCCGTCGTGTCCACACTCTTTCAAGTGATGTATTTTCCTCATCATGGGAATATTGTGACCATTTATCATCTTTCCTTCATGACACCCACTCATCATATGACTCCAAGTCATCAGACTTCCCTGGATGTTCTACATGTTTTAGTGGTTTATTCCCCCTAAGGATGGGGGGTACGAGCACAGTTTATGTTATGTTTCAATCTCATTAAAAAATGAAACCGACCACTCTAGCATAGTTTACCTTTGATTTCAAGCTTGCATAAAAATGAAACCATCCACTTGAGCATAGTTTTATTCCATTTCAAGCTCGTTAAAAAATAAGCTGGCCCCCCTCAAGCATAGTTATTGTCTATTTCAAGCTTGTGTAAAAATGAAATAAATCTCCCTCCCATCAGTTCGAGTCTCTCGTTATAGTTAGAAATTGAATCTTCATTTCATTTGATTCTCGTTTCCATCTTAGTAGCCAAGTTGGTAGTTGGGCTAGCAAGCAGCATTTTCAGACGAAATGAAGCTTGGGCGGCATGCCACATGTTGTACTGTCAGCAATCATGTTGAAGGAACACCACCATATCAAGCCGCTAGATATCATGCTGGGGGCATTTACCAACATCTGGGCATCATGTTGGGAAGGAACCCGTCAATGGGCCTTAACCATGAGCAAAGTTTACCTTTGGCTTCAAGCTCATTAAAAAATGAAATGAGTAGTTTGAGCACATATTAGTCTATGATTCCAAGCTCGTTAAAAAATGGAATAGAACCCCTAAGCATAGTTCCCTTTCTGTCTCAAGCTCTTTAAAAAATGAAACAAGTATTTTGAGCAGAGTTCTATTCTTGTGTCAAGCTCGTTAAAAAATGAAACATATATTTTCCCTTTGAGTCGAGTCTCCTCGTAGACTTAGTACTTTAACCTTCTTTTCACCAGCCTATGCCTTAGGAGAATGGAATGAATCTTGGGGGCATGTCTTCAACCTCTGAAAGTTACATTGAAGTCAACTCGATTGCCTCTCCACACCACATTGGAGCTAAGTTAATTTTCTTCCAATCATACTGGGGGTATGTACCAACCTTTGGATTTCATGACGGGAAGAAATCCACCATTGGGAACATTTTTTGAGCATACCTTCTTTTTGGTTTTTGAGCTCACTAAAAAATGAAACAGTACCTCTAGAATCATACTAGAAGTAAGCCGTCAATCTCTTGCGCTAGGGGCAAACTTTCCAACCTCTAGTCATCATGTTGGGAAGAAACCTGCCAATGGGCATTATCCTGAGCATAGTTCATTTTCTGTTACAAGCTCGTTAAAAAATTAAGTGGACATCATGAGAATTCTTCCAACCTATCTTCGAGCTCGCTAAAAACAGTAAGATGACATTTTAGCTTACTTTTCACCTTTTCGTGCTCTGGTTGAAACATGAAAAGTGGTTTGAGCTTACTTTTTACCTTTTCATGCTCTGGTTCAAATATGAAAAAGATTCCGAGTGATTTTGATACCATTTTCATGCTTGTTAAAAATTTGAGTTAAAAAGGTGTGTCTAATGAGTATAGGTTTATCACTTTATCTGGCCTCGCTAGACTATTTACGGAAAAGGAACTGTGTCGATTTTACTTTTTCCTTTGTCGTACTCGGTCATCAACCATGTCAAAGTTGTTCATGGAGTCCTTTTAAGCTCTCTTCAGACTCCCTAAATAGGAAAAGATTTCCAAGCGAGCTTGTCGCGTTCACGCTAGTAAAAGAATCTAAATGGTCGTCTTCTTGGTGATAGTTTACCCCTTTTTCGTACCAGGGGGCACTAGTTACTAAAAATGTATACTCCAGCCAATCATGACTGGAAGAGTCCTCTCCCGTGTTGTTTTACCCTTTTATAGGTGATGAGGCTAACTTTATGGAAAAGGACCGTCGGAGTCTTCTTTAGTTCTTTTCAGACTCTCTAAACATGAAATGACGACCGAGTTTACCTTCTATGGACTCGTTAAACTCTTAAATTGAAGGGCCTGCCATGGGACGAACCCCTCTTATCTCAGGTTCGAAAAATATTTGGGATTGAAATCATCTATAAGATGAGCTATACCGACCATCTGGTTACCCTCATCAAGCTCGTAAAAAAAACATGAGGCGCTCATCATTCATGATGGGGAAAAAGGAAGGCTTTTGTATTACACCTTTATCAGTGGCAATACCTAGTCGTTCTTGAACATGGCACTCAGCTGCATTTGCATTCAGCACTTGGATCATCTATTTTTCCTCGAGTTCTGCTTACTTCCCTAGTCTTATTACTCCTTTGAGTCATTCAAATAAAGCTTCCATCATCAGTTTCATTAGGAATTTGTTTCATACTCGTCATGTCAATACTACCAAGTCATGCCATGCCCATGTTCAAGAATACTTTCACTATTCATTTATTTGCAATCAGTACACCTTCAATCATGTCGGTCTACTCTGAGTCAGTCTTGCATGTTACTGTACCATCTGATCTACTCTACACAAATATTTTGTCGTGTTTCGGGTCGATTGATGGGGGATTCATCATGGCCCTCCTTCGACGGATTCATCCTTGTCGACATCAACTCATCATCCAAGGATTGAATATAGAAACCAACCAAGTACCTTGGCCCTACATGCCTCAATGGCAGGTTACCTCGCTTTCGACATGAGTTTACATCATTGACTCTTGATCGAAAGATTTCATCTTGCATTCGACTTCAACTAATTTATTCACGCTTGATGATATGTATTGTGATACCTTAGGAATCATTGACATCAATGGTGATTTCCCTCATACTTGTTAATGGTATACATCAATGACTGGTAATTGAGTGGTTTCTACCATGTTCGACGTCAAGACATTTGTAATCACATGGATAGATTCGTATCATTGCGGGTTCAGCTTGAAGACCTTGGGGAGTCATGTTTTACCCAAGTTGAGATGGAGTTTGTATTGAGTTGTATCACACAGATCCACATTTTTATTGGTCGTGGCTGTGTTACCATCTCATCATGGATCTACGCTGGTGTCTAGTAGCCATGATTATGTTCAGTTGGTCATTACTACAATGGATCTGCATTGTATTAGTCAGAAGCCATGTTGTGCGTCATATGAAATTGTCAGTTCAGAGTCAGTTGTATTGTAGCAACGTCCTTCATCCGACAAGTCCATTGCCATTTCTTCTGTCAAAGCACTTCACCTGTCTATCTTTCAACAGCTTCATGCTTTGGGGGGCATTCTATTACACCTAAAATATTCCCATCATGAGATTCAGTGTATACACCCCTAGAGTTATCTTGATTGAGTGATTGACTTGGAAGGATTTGTACCCATTTGTACTAGGTTTTGAGAGGTCATCGTAGGTTTCACTCATGCAACATGCGACGTCGCACCTTTCTCCATTACAGGGTGCGACGAAGTTAGTTGGATGGAAAAAATAGCTTCTTCAAGTTCCTTCTTGAAGCTTGCTGACTTGGGACCCTATCCCTGACCTCTTGGTAGAGTCGGTCCTCGATTCCTAACACCTTGGAAATATCCCTTAAGTCTCTCCTATCATATCTCAACTTATCCTATCCATATCCTATCCACTTAGTCCTATTTAAATGAAGCTCACTCCCATTCTAAAGGGAGGAATTCTATGGTACTCTCATGCTGGAAAAATCAAGCCCAATAGACCTAACACTCTAGCTTGGGGAACATCCACTTCTCTCTAGGAGCTTTAGCATGGCTTGTCGGAAGGATCTTGCAACATTAAGGCGATGGTTGTAATCCTCTTTTCTATTGTACTTCTCCATTATTTAAATACAGTTCATATAATTTCTTTCCATAAGTATTGTCTCTTGATGATGTTTAGAGCTTTCCTCCTTAACTGTTAGCTTAGATCTATCATATGAAATATATGCTTTCACTTCTCGTGGTCTGTCATATGTTCAACAGGGTTTAGCTACTTGCAATCTGGCAGTGCTGGAGAATTGGATTAATGGAGGAGAAAGGGATCTATGAATCTAAGGTAAAGAATCTACTCTTACATTTGTACCGCTCCAGCCTTGAGAGAGTTTGAAAGAAGTATAAGTCTTACCCTCCTTTTCCCAAAAGACCAATATTATCAAGGGATAAATGCATTCCTAAAAGTTGAACTATGGGGCATTTTGTTATGCTTGGAGCTATCAGTTTAGAAGTCATTCTGATCATGACAGGAATTTTTTGTTTCAGAGATATGTGTTCATTAGCGAATCACCAATTGTTGTTGCTGCAACATCCCCCCAAAAAAAAATTGTAAATGTTTGGGGCCCCTCCTAAGTTTTGTTTTGAAGCTTGTTTTTGTTGTTCAAACTCAGCTATTTTTCCTCGATTTCAATTTGTTACTAAGTGTGGATTTTAAGTGTTGATCTTTTCCAAAACTTTCTATCTTTTTCGTCTAGGGCATTTTTCTATCTTCAATACAAAGTGCAATTTGAGTTTTTAAATGTCCGCTAAAATCACAACTCGCAAGTTTAACTTTGCGCTAAAAGGCGCAAGTGTTGGTCTTAAACTTGCCGCCGTTGCGCCAACGAGTTCTTTAAATTTCTGGCCTCTGTGCAGTTTTTTAGACATAAAATCTCCGCCATTGCGCATAGTTTTCAACCTAAAGTTTCCGCCTAAATCTCATGCCCTTTTGCCTTCCCATTGGCGCATCTTTTGAGCGCAAAACCTAACCCTGAAGACTCTGCCATTTGTGCACAGTTTAACCTTAAAGTCGCCGCTATGTTTTCGAGCCCTTTCACTTTAACATTGTCGCAACCTTTTGAGTGCAAAACTTAACCTTAGTTTCCCTGCCGATTGCACAAACCCTAAGCTCAAAGTCGCCGCCATACTCGCCTTCCCTTTAACATTATCATCATCGCATCTCTCTGGCATCAAACTTAACATTAACTTCCCCACCATCATCGCAAGCCCTGCGCTTAAAAGTGTCGTTGAATCAGCCCTCGCGCCATCGCAAGAGTCAAATGCAAATCTTCCCTCTCTGGCACGCAAAGATGTCATTTGGTTTGTCGCCACCGCGCAACCAAAATTTTTGGTTTACGGGACGGTTGAGTTGGTGAAACCATTTAATACGCCCTGTAAGGCGTTAATACACTGTTGCACCGAGCCCCATGCCCACCAAACACACATTAATTCACCCGTGGGGAATTAACTCTCCTACTATACATGCATAGAACGGAGTTCCAAATTGCTCATTGTTCTCAAGCCGTGAAAGCTTCCAATGGACGTTTTTTCAGCTCCTTATTCGGGGTAGACGCATCGATCACGGGAGATCTCTTCAAAAGCACTAGGTAGACGTCTTTCTCCTCTGTTTGCTTGTTATGAGGAATAATTTCGTTTGAAGCTTGTATTTTGACATCTTAAAAGGTGAAACTTGTTTCATGCACAGTCTTTTAAGCCACCCATGGTGTTTTATGTTCCTCCTCGGCCATACGCTCAGGGTAGTTTCCCCATAGGCCCTTAAACACTACGTCGCCATGCCAATTTCGATGTAGACTTGTGCTAACCTTCCTCTGTGTACATAGCGTCATTCATCCCCACTACCTTTGCGACTGTTATTGAAGAAAACTTCTTCAAGATGTACCCCAAAACGTCAAACCAATCCTACTCCCTTGTGAGTGCTTTTAAGAGCCAATATGGCAAGACCACATCCTCCTCATTATGTTTTACACACTACCAACCAGAAGTAACACCCCGTAGCGCATGATCAGAACCCCTCCCATGCCTACAATGCTACATTCGTCTGATGCGTAAGCGTTAAAGTCAAACCTTTAACTGAACAACCCCTGCACCGGTGAACAATAATGTGCGTTGGTTTTCTGTCTCCCACCACAATGGCAATTCCCATGTGATTTCCAGTTAGCACTTATGCACCAATTTTTCTTTTTCAAGTCATTAAGGAATAAAACAATTGGAAACTTCCAGCTTTATGTTGAAAATACTTACTGTTAAATGATTGCATGAATGTTTTGTTTCATTTTTAGTTGCTGCCATCTTTCTAAAGATGTTTAAGTTGAAGGGTTACCTGTCGTGGTTTATTAGTTACTTTGAATACTAGATGATGTATGTGGTGTTAATTGCTTACGAATATGCCGGAATCTTTATTTGTGCTACCTCGTCGACACAGGTTTGACATGCATAGAATATCTGCAAGGAAGAAGGCCGCGCAAAAGGTAGAGTCAGATTCAGACATGGAAATCCTGCTAGATACCTCACTTGAGACCATGTTCAGTGATTAGCAAGCCACCGCTAATGTACACCCAGGAAGTTCTGCCCCGGAGTTTCAGTGGGACGACTTATATAGATTCATCAGGGATCAGGACTACCCTAATGCCCCCCTAGAAGACACTTTGGTATATGCAAACATCAAAAAATCTTGTATCCATAAGGAAGCAACCCGACCTGAGTTATTTCCATGTTCTGAGGTCCTTGGTTGGTTGATCCCTCATGTAAAAACTGACACCAAGTTCATAAATGATAAGAATGGAATGAATCTGGCATCGTTCGCACCTAAACATATCACAGCCACTTAAATATTGCCCCCAACAAGAGATTGTTTGGACGATAACTAGATAGTAGAACACCCCATGGACCCTCTAGTCTCTATTAGGAAGATGGCGATAGCTGACAGACAAATAAGACAAAGGCAGACCAATGAATCATGAAAGCAACCTCCTGAAAACCCCATAAAGAGTTATTGTTTTGATGTTAAGCCGAATCTTCGGCATGCCTAATGGTAATATCTTCAAGATTTGTTGGGTACCAGTAATATTCCATGTAGCCATGTCTGGTACCATTTTCAATTGGGATGATATAATTTCAGGAATCCTAGAATCGCAATTAACCGCTGCCCAAGGGGGAATGACTCAGAAGAAAGCAGACTTCTTGTTCGGGTACACAGGGTACTACCAAAGGACCGAACACCAAGAGAAACCACTTCACACAAACAAATCACAGATCAACACACCGATGTTTTGACGTGGTTTAAACCCTCTTGAGGGAAACACTTCACGGCCCGGCCAAATAGATTCTACGGGACAATTTATTATGCAAAGAAAGAAAGTTACAAATGAGCTTCTCATAATCGATCAACTAAACAATGACCCTCCATGCTCTTTAAATAGAGATCATGGACCAATCGGGTGCTAAGCCACGGATCAAGGTTAGGTTTGATCTAAGAGAAGTTGAGCTGTCGGATCACTCTATGTCGAGAACATATCGTGACCGTCGGATTAAGTATTTACAAATGCATACTAATGCATACTAAAGAAACACACTATCCCTAATGGATATATTACACAAGTTGATCTTAACTAACTCCTAAGTGTCTAAATATCCTAACACTTCTTTATGTCTTCTTATTTAATAAATTGCTTGTTGAGCAAGCACACCTTCCCAGACTTGGGTTGTTCTTGGAACAGAAAGGAGACACCTCTCTTCACAGCCTATCAACCCACAAGGGAAAGCAAGTATGCGTACCATTACAAGCAAGTTTGTGAGAAGTTCATCATGCCCTTATATCAGCTTGTTTTTGTAGAGGAACCAAATTGCATGTCAGAGAATGCCATGCCCATTATTGAAGAATTTGGCGATTATTACCATGCCCAAGAAGGCACCTACATCTGCATGAGTGGATGATCCGTAGCTCCATTTCTACTTCCCAGGTATGCTACAGATTTTGTGATACACAAGGAAGCCTTAAGACAGCTCTTCAGCATCGGTGGAATCAGTAGAATCCTCACTGAAAGGAAGGGATATATCCGCCAATGCCTTTCACTATTGGCGCATACAGCCTCCAAAAGGAAAAAGAGGGAGAAAACTATGTTCAGGACTTGGAAATATTTCATTTTGGTACAAAGGTTTTTAGAAGGCATGACCCTTGTGGTAAGGTTACCAGACATGTTATTGATGTCAAAACTACCTTTGAGTACACCCATCTTATTGACCTGAATGAAGAATTCTTTCTTAGCACTAGGAACTCAAATGAGTTAGGAAAGCGCTACAAGAAGAAAGGTGGGAAGAGTTCTTCCCCCAAACCTGTTGGTCTGATACAACTGGGGCAAGAGGCAACAACATCTCAAGCAGGAGGTTCAAAAGACATAGAGCCAGAGGAAAGAGATAGAGTCCTACAAGAACAGGTTGTCCAACAACACCAAGACCAAGAAGCAGTAAGGCTTCAAAATGAGTAGGCTGCCAAATTACAATAACAAGAAGCAGCAAGAGCAATCTATTAAGTTGCAGCAAGAGGATGAAGCTGCTAGAATTCAAAAGGAAGAAGAAGAAAGAACCTTGTTGGAAGAAGGAAACAGGATAAGAGCAGTGATAGCCGAAAGGAGAGAGAAAGAGGAAGCTACTAAAATCCAATAGGAGTAGGAAGCAAAAGCTCTAAGAGAAGAGGAAGACAGAATCCTCCAAGAACAAACTACTAAATTGCGAGAAGAATAAAAAGGAAGGCTCTTGTTGGAAGAAGCAAACAGATTGCAAGCAGAGTTAGCAAAAAGACAAGAAAAGGAAGAAGTCGAGAAAGATGCGGAACAAAACCCGTCCAGCCCACATTCCATGGAATTGGGTATGTCGAAGATAGACCAACCAAGGATAGCTCATGAAGGGGTTGTTTCTACTGAATAACTAGCACTAACCCCATACAACCCCAGAAAGCAACACCAAGTGGCCAACCTGGATTCCATCTATTTTCACGAATGGAAGAGGGCTATTATCAATAGAAGAGTAAGGAAAATGGAAATTGGGGAGGAATTATATGAATTCAGAGTATCGGATACCACGCTTGTCCAAGGGACCGAAATCGATCCTTCATTCCAGGAAGGATGCACTATAGCGTCATCCCAGGCATGTAAATTCAATATCGATCGGTTAATGGAAACTGTTAAGAACTACAGAGAGCTATGTTTCAAGATAAAAGTTGATAGGAAGAAGGAGGTATTAGAAAGCAATGAACTAAAAAGGAAATACAAAGAGCTCATAGAAGAGAAAGAAGAAACCACTTTCAAAGCCCTGCAGCTTGAAAATGAGAATAATTCACTGGAAATGCAACTAGCAATTTCAGAAGATGAACAAAAGGACTTGAAAATTCACATATCAGAGCTGGAGAGACTAATAGAAGAAAATACCGAGCTGTTGAAACAACTTAGAGAGTCCAATGAAAAGAGGCGGGATATGTCCACCTTTTACAAGCAGGCCTGTGACATGCAAGAGAGGATTCATCAATTACTGGTGCTAATTTCTGAAGAAGTTTGCAGGATGAAAGAAATGATCACAAATATGACAAGCCTTGAGATTGAAGCACTTCAGATTAAAGACAAGTATGCGCAACACGTGGTCAAGATTAAGGAGCAGTTTGAATGGAGAAAAGGAAAATCCGGTTTTCCCTCAAATATGCACGCCTTAACTGATGAGGAACTAGATATGGATATAGGAGTCTTTGAATTTTACAGAGATTGTGGAAACAAATTAAGTGTTGAAAATCAGAAGACAATTAACAAGTGTTATGTTATCTATTCCAAGATCTGAGAAGCTCACGAGACATGTCAGATGCTTCTACCACAAAATATTTTCGAGTTTCCTGAAAGGGACCAGTGCATGATGAAGTTGAAGAATAATTTGAACACTGAGTTGGGATATTTAAAAAAGATAGAGCCTATATCCTCAGAAGACCTTAATCAGTTCATTGGGAAGATTGCTGTCCACACACACTTTCTGCAAATCTGTGCGCAGAAAGATGTAATAGGGATAGCAACCATCAAATCATATTTACGCAAGCACAAGATAGCGTGGAATGTAACAATATCAGTAAGAAGGAAACCATTGTAAGGTAAATTGGATAGTGGACAAGTTACATTCAACAGGAAGATAAAGCAGCACAAACAAGCGAGCCTGTTGAAAAGGGCGAGCAAATAGCAGAAGAGCGACCCAATGAGTCCGCAGAACCATGTGAGCCATAGTTTGCCTTAGTATATTTTAGGAAAATAAGCTTAAAAGTTTTCATGTACAAACATACCAAGAGACAATTGTCCTTTATTTTTATTTTTTTTGAAAAGATCCTCACGAATCATTCAATTTTGTAGATATACACAAAATGACAAATTAGAAGGTTCCAAAATTTAGGGCACACTTGTCAGCTCAAGTAGCAATTTGTAAAGCTATATACTATTGGCAGGTGAAAGAATTTTCTTCCTTTTACATGAACTATTTTACTACGTGCTCTAAGAAATGGATTTTTCCTAATGAAATCCTAGGAGAAGGCTTTTTTTTCGTGGAGGATGTGTCAAATGTGTGCTGGATTATTCATGTATCATCTGAATATTGTTGTGAGATCATTCCTTGATATCTTGAATTGTTTCTGTGTAATGAATGTTCTTATCTGTTCCTGTGCAAAGATATGTTTTCCCAAATGAGTAATGGACTATATTAACTAACTTAAAGCTATATTTAATATCTTTTATATCCTGCTGTAGATGTATCTTTGTGATTAAATGGCTATTTGTATGATCTTTAGGTGTTTCTTTCAGCGTATTACTCATTTTCACAGTTTTCTCCTTGCAAGGATAGAATAAATTTGCTTATATAGTCTTAGATTATTTTAAGGTTAATTACCTACATTTAGCTTAGGGAACTTGCATATCATCTTTAAATAAAATACATAAACGGTGGATCAGTCTGCAACCGGTGTAAAGAGAAAGAATCTTTAAATCTTACGATAGCCGGAACCGTTAACCGAACGTATTCCCCACACCAAACGGTGAACAATCTAATTGGGAATTCTTACCGGGGAGAATCCCTTGCTGATTGTTGCTACGATTTTAGAAGCATCAACAGGCTCCCAATAGAGGGTGAATACCCAAACTTAAAGGCTTCGAAAGACCCTACGCAAGGGCAGTTCTATCCCCAACCTGTTTGATTTGGAAATCTCCCATGGATATTCGGCCTCCGCTGGCACTCTATGAGTTGGTGTTTCGATCACTAAGATCGGTTCTCTACTTAAGGAAAACAAAAGTATGAAAACTTAGCACATTCTAACTTAGCCTATTTAAGAAAAATGATCTACTCTAAGTTAGATCTATTCTAAGGAAAAGCTTGTTGTTGTGCAGATCAATATTGATGTGAAATGGATAAATATGGTTGTCAAATTCAACAGAAATGTTAAAAGATGCATTTGCTTATTCACTTAGATCATAATCAATTAATAAAAATTAAGTGACAATAATTTAAGTATGTAAACCTGTTCAAGATTAACCTGTAATCACTCTGTTAATTGAAAAATTAACAATGATTAAATCGAATGTTGATCATTTGCAGAAATCGATAAAGAAAACATCTCAATTGACATAAATTCAATAAAACATTTTCATACATAGATCAGCCATAAAGAGACATCAGCATAACAGATCCTTATGTAAATTAATGCTTGCAAAAGATCACACACTGTAGATGACAATTTGAAGTAAGAAACCAGACACTGTCAAATAAATTTGAACAATAAACAAGAGATGATTCAAAGGGATTACTTTATTATATTAATGAAGTTTGTAAAAAAAATTACAAAGCTCTGCTAAGACAGAATATCTCCAGTCGTCTCATGTTGATTTCTGACCCAAAAATTATCAACCCTTAACATCGAGAGGCATCCCTCCTTAAGTAAGAATTACAATAGAGTACAAAAGGAAATTCCCAAAAGATAGGGATTACAAAGTTCGGATCAGGCTGTCGATCCAAAAAATCCTGCCACAATAATCTGAACAATTTTAGCTCAAATGATTCCCTCAAAGCCTGCGATAAAGATTGAAATGAGGGTCATTTTTCTAATTTCGGGAAAATCCCATAACAAAATTGTCGAATTCAACAACAATCCACTAGCTGTAGATAACAGGAAACAGATGTTCTAGCAAATCTTCTTGTTGAGTCGCCTTGGAATCTTCCTGCTGATCCATAACGTTTTCGAAAACAGAAAAATCGGACAACGGGTCTTGCTTCACGGGAGCTGGTGGAGTATCAGGTTCCTTATTGATTATAAAATCATGGATAATGGATTCATATCAATCACATCACTGCTCATTGATTTTCTCTTCGTTCTTCTAAGGGAGTAATATGCAAACGGGAAAAGTTTCAAAATATTCCTCTTCGCTATCACTACTAGTATCAGGAAAACCCGCATGAAAGGGTGGCGACATAGGCTCTTGAAATAGAAAAGGCTGAATTTCTTCTTGCATATAACATCCATCAAAGGATTCACAACCTGTTTGCATATTGCTCACACTAGATTGTCAGAAAGAAAGCTTTTCAAAACAAAACATAAAACTTTTCTAACAAATACAGGCTATGAACTAAGTGCTTCATACTTGTGACCATATTTAAGAAGAGTTAAAGAAAATCATAATGATTGAATATGATGAGATGTTATGATTAAATTCATATGAATTTGCAACTGCAATGATTTGAACTGTAATGAAACGACGTCGCAGCATGTTAATCCAAAATGGATCATAACAAAGTACAATTTTAACAGAATCACGCACGATTCGAAGTCGCATCTAAAAATTGTCATTACAATCCAATCTAATCAAGCAATCATATCTTTAGAGGTGATCATGAGGTGAGAATTACAGTCAGAAACCTGGTCATAAGAACAACTAAAAACAAGTCATTAAAATGTAAGTTCGAACGATGGAATTTCATCCACTGGATCAAATAAATCGACAGCGAAGATTAACCAATGCAGGACGTGGGATTGGGTCTTGGAATTTTATTCACAAGTTTATCCATGATTCCCTAAATCCACAACCCAAAATTTGGGGGTTTCAGGACTACAAAATGAACCTAAACGCATAAACGGGCTTCCGAAAGCCACAACCCGAAACTTGCGGGTGGCGGATTTCTCAAACAGAAACAATCTAAAAAAATGAAAAATATTTTCCTGCATCCCGCAATTGAGATTTCGGGGTAGCGGGTTTTGGGGACACAGAATGTAACTAAAAGGTAAAACGAATTCCCAAAATTCGAAAGTCGTGGTTGCGGGTTTCGGGATGAAAAATTCCCAAGAAATTATTAGCGAAGGGTTTCCGAAACCCGCACCTTTCGGGTTGCAGGTTTAGGTTTCCCATAATCAAACGACTCAAAATGAATTTCCGCAACCCGCGCCTTTCAAGTTGCGGCTTTCGGGTTGTCGGATTGTCGGGTTTCGGGTTTGCAGAAGTAAAGGAAAAACGCTTAAAAAATTAAGGCTTCCGACAAACCAAAAACACTTAGAAAAATTCCGAGATAAAAAATGACAATGAAGGAAAACAAAGGTACAGGTACAAGATCATAGAAACAAAGTTCAAAACCTCATGTTCATGAGAACACCTACCCAAATGCCTTCGTGTTTATTTTAAAATAGGGGCTCCCGTGCTTAGCTGAAGCATGGGATCTGTTGTGGCCACAACAAATGGCGACTGGCTGGGAAGAACCAGTTATCTCTGAGAACAAACTTCAGTTAGAGAAAGTACATCAGTAAGTTGCCTTTTCCAACCTGAAATTTTAGAAAATATTTATAAAGTAGACAACCAATAAGCAGAAGACATAAGATTGATATATTCCCATCGATGATCATATTAAAAATAATGCAAATCTGATAAGGAGAATTAAGAAACAACATGAATCTTTACCATTATGCAATCATTGAACTCCAGCTTGTGTTGAACCTGGGACTAACTTAAAAGTGCTCAAGGATATCCAATTTACATATCACCTTGGTTTATTAATCGCTTTTATGTACAACAGTTCTTTTAACTATATACACATTTTTTTATATATCTCATCTTTTCTTCTTCTTTTTTTTGGAATAAAAAGAACAACTGCACATAAGGCCTTGTTGACATAAGACCATTTCCCTGACTTGGTAATCAGATATCAGCAGTGCCATTTATAGGCCTAATCCAGAAACTGATCAAGCTAGCTCGATAAGAGACCCCTTGTCCTTCAGTTGTCATACTGAAGGCAACTACCGTGGCTGGGTGACCACCTGATGATAGCTTCATTCCAAATTAAACCAATGATCATGGAAAGTATGGCTTGTAGTAAGACCCCCCTATCCTTATACACAACATGTGTCTTATAAAATAAAAATACAGATTTTATTCAAAGAGAAGACTACAAGGCACTACCCAGGCTTAGTGACCTCATGATAGCAGCGTTACTCACCAATGTTTTGCAGATCATGAATGAACCGACCTGTGATAGGATCTTCCACCTCTCATCAAAAATTGAAAGTCATCTCCCAACTGTGGTGGCTCGATGTGAAGATGTCATTCCACTAAACACCTATGAACCTAAAGGGATGGCTTAAAATAATATCCCCCTCCTTGTAATCTACAATTATTATCAAGGTGATTGTAAAAGGATACAGAGCAGATAAAGATGATCAGGTTATTATGATATGCTGTGACAATGAGACATAAGATAAGAATATTTCAACCGTTCCCCATATCTCAATTAAATAGATAAAACATGTAAAGGATAATGACCAAGGTGGAAAGCTATCAATCAAGGTGCTGCATCTATTGGTTGTGCGCTCTTTACAAAACAAATTATGATATCAGCCGAAAAGAAACCGAGACTAACATACTATTCTGCAACTTCAGTGAAAATCATCTTTCAGTAAAACTGGTTTTAAACCATTACCAAATGTGTGGAGTCTATTATCAATAAAATGAAAGAAAACCAATCAAAACAAAGAAAATAGAAAAAACAAACCAAACCTATGTATAGAAGCACCAAAATGTTCAGACGAAGTACTTTTTGAGCATTGAAACATTCACTGCATAGGTGTCCATGACTCCCTCCAGTGTTTGTAATCGTACAATACTGGGACACAACTTTTTTGTAATAATGAAAGGTCCCAGCCAAAGGCACTGGAATTTGGTGTACTGGTTTTTATCTTTATGCTATTTGTCCCATCTTAGTACCAAATCCCCAACTGAGAATTCTTTGTCAGATGAAGATTTCTCATCAAACCATCTCTTCACCATCTGTTGATGTTGATATAGTTTATTAGTTTCCTTCTCCCTATCTTCCTCTAGTTTGGGCAGTGTGTCAATCCTGTACTGAAGGGGAGAAGAGTCATATTCTTGGATAGACTGGGCTAATTGCAATGAAGGGATGGTGAGATTAGCAGGAAGGATAGCTTCCTTTCCATACACCAAACAGTAGGGGGAATTCCCAATTGCTGCCTTTGGGGTGATTCGATCTTCCCAAAGAGCACTATAGAGCTATGTGTGCCAATTTTTATGATGAGAGGCTACAGTTTTCTTGAGAATATTTATCAGATTTTTGTTTGAAGACTCAGCCAAACCGTTTCCCTATCGGTAATAATTGGCATAAAACTTTAACTTAATCCCTTTTTCAAGGGCATATTGTGTCAAATCGATCAAAGAAAAATATGATGCATTATCAAAAACAAGATACTCCGAGGCACCAAACCTTGTAATTATATGGCTGTCGAGGAAGGAAATTACTTGGTTTGCATTACATCGCCTAAGTGGGATCACTTCTGTCCATCTGGTGAAGTAATCAGTGGCTGTAAGGATGTGCCTATGTTGCAGAGATGAGGTAGGGTTTATTGGTCCAATGAAATCCAGTCCCCACTGCTGAAATGGGAACTGAATCGTGACTGGTTGTAGTGGGAAAGCAAGTTTCGTGAATTTCCCTTTACATTTCTGGCATGGTTCACACTTTCTTACATAGGCATATGCATCTTTAAACAATGTAGACTAGTAATACCCTGCTCTGAGAATTTTATGAGCTGTAGTTTCCACTGAGAAATGGCCTCCAGCAGGTCCTGTATGAAATTGAAAGAGAATATCATTAGCCTCATCCTTTTCCAGACACCTAAGGAAAACCCCATCATAGTTTTTTCTAAACACAACTTCATTAATGATTGGTAAGGAGAAGCTTTTATTCTCAAAGCTCTGCATTTCTTGAAGTCAAGGGTTTCAGGAACAAACCCGTGGTTTAGGAAAAACTTGATATGGTCATACCACCCGGATGTAGGAGTATCAATAGCATTGACAGAACCTGTCGGAACATCTTCCTCCTGCTCCCATTCAATCTGCAGTTGTGCAGGATCGTTCGACTGAGCAGTAAGAAGACAAAGAACTTTTCCTTTCACAATTTTGGTGGGTCTTATTTCTAGATCATACTCTCATAGGGATGTCATCCAATGAGCCCTTTTCGCGCCCCATTCCTTATGAACTAACACATTTCTAATGCCAGAAAATGGTACAATAACCTTTGTTCGATATTTTAACAAATATGGCATGTAATGCTTAACAGATTTGTAGACTGCATAGGCATGTTTGTCAATTTGGGAATAATTAAGCTCTGCACCTTTGAATGTTGAGCTCATAAAGGATATTGGTGTCATGCTTCTGTGTCAACACAACTGCATAAGAGAAATCAGTGGCAAAAGTATAGAGGATAAAATCTTTATCAAAATCAGGGGACATGAGAGCAGGACCCTCATCAATAGCCTTTCTAATTTTGACAAAAGCATCTTTTTGTTCCTGCAACCAAGTGAACTGTACATATTTCTTGACTAACTGTTGTAAAGGTTTAACAATCTCTGCAAAATTAGGTACAAATCTATGTACAAAATTGATCTTACCGAGGAAGAACTGCATGGATTTGCGCGAACCGGGTAAGCCAATTTTTTAAATAGCATCGGTACGTTCTAGGTCAATAATCATACCTTCCTTGGACACAATGAAACCGAGAAGTTTTCCTTCTATCACTGCAAAGATAGACTTTTTCGGATTGAGCGAGATCCCGTATTTCCTGCAACGTTCGAAAACCAGTTTCAGGGCAAAAATATGTTCATGTCATTTCTTCGAATATATACTGATATCATCTAAATAAACAACGACAGAGCTATGTATCAAACCTCTGAAAGCTATGTCCATAGCTCTCTGAAATGTGGCCCCGACATTTATCAACTCGAAAGGCATTCTCCTGTAGGCGAAAGTGCCCCAAGGGATTCTAAAAGCATTTTTCAGCTGGTCATTGGGAGCAACCATAACTTGGTTGTATCCCGAAAAACCACCCAAGAGTGAGAACATTTCTGAACCTGCTACATGTTGCAGAATCGTTTCCATGGGTGGAACAGGATAATTGTCCTTTTTGGAAGCTCGATTCAAATTTCAAAAATCGACACACAGTCTGATTTCGCCACTCTTCTTACACACAAGCACCAAATTGGCAATCCATTGGGTCAGGAAAAATGATTTGGGCTATCAGTAGTTTTTCTAGTTCTTTTTTCACAGAAGGTTCCAAGCTGGGGTGCATTTTCCGCAATTTTTGTTGATAAGGCTTCACCTCCGGCTTCATAGGTATGTTGTGATACATGATGCTCGTATCAAAGGTTTCCAGCTCGTCATAGGTCCATGCAAAGACGTCCTTGTATTCTTTACATAACCTGATGATTGCTCTTCTTTCTTCAGGAGAATAATTAACTCCTATATTGATAAAACGGGGTTCTTGCTCAGTACCTGAGTTAACTGGCTCGTAGTTAAGTGAGGAGCTGTGGGTTTTGCAATTGGTTTTGTGTTTGAACTTATCCTATAAATCGTAGAACTTCTCTAGACTACTAACAGATTTCGAGATAACGTTTGAAGGATCAGAGAGTGATTTTTCATGTTCTTCCTCGTCTATGGCCATGTTTTGAAACGTATCTTGGGCTGTGAGGAAGTCAAGTATCTGCTGGTCACCATCAAACACTTTCCAGTTTGTTACATTATCTGGTATAGAAGGCTTGTACATGAGTTCTATTGAGAAGATTTGAGGTGACAAGCCCTCTGGTGGTATTATCCTAGATGTTGTGTTTGCTAAGAGATCAGCATCGAAATTCTATGACCTAGGGACCGAATTAATGTTAAGTGAAAAAAATGAGTTGGTAAGGTCCCTTACCAGCTTCTGATAATTCATCAGGCGAGGAGGCAAGCAGTGTATCTTATTCCTTACCTGTTTGACAATGATTTTAGAATCACCAAAGCAATGAATCACCTATACACCCATATCAACATCTTTTTTAAGTCCTTGAACAAGGGCTTCATATTTTGCTACATTGTTGGTATAGTCAAATTCCAGTCTGAATGCCATCATAGTTTTAATCCCTTTTTGGTTAATGAGGACACATCCTGCACCATCTCCTTCCTTAGACTTGGAGCCATCAAAAAATAAAGTCCAAGCAATCGGATCTATCCTTAAAATTGTATTTACATTAAAAACATTATGTACAACATCTCCAGAGAAAGGTACAGACATAACCTAAGTGATCTGTGATTCTTTCTGTAAATATTCTTCTGGTGGAGATTCAGCTGTCAAATCTCCAAAGAAGGTGTCAAAAGTAAAGTGTTCAATATGTGCACTGTAATAGTTCGCAGGTTCATTGGAATCATTGAGGTATGTGACTATTTGTTTCATGAAAGGCTCCCTACTGATTTTGATTATGTTCGGTTTTCCATTATACGGTAACCATAGGTGATACCAGTCAGTGGCAAAGTAGCCCTTAAGATTTTCTGACCAGTCCCTACTCATCCACATCACATAAGCTTCAGAAATGTCAGCTACAACAATTCCTATAGTTTGTTGGATACGAGGATCTGCAGACAATGTAAGCAACACATTTCTCAACCTTCCTACTACTCTGACTTTGAAATGTCGAGTTGGACAATATGAGAGGGGAAAGGTTCCCAAGTGGCATTTAATTTCCTACACACAGATAAGGGCATAACATTCAATGAGGCACCTGAATCTATCATGCAGTTATGTACGTTCCTGTTGAAGATCTCGAAAATAAGAAGAAAAGGGGGTGTCCTTTTGCTTACAGTTTTTTGATCATCTGGTTTAGTTAAAGAGTCCAGGTTGATATTTTGTGATTCTCTAGGTTGTTTGATTATCATGCTTTTGGGTTAAGTATCCCTCATAGAAGGGATCTTTAAAAGTTCAAACAAAGAGATGTTTTCCTTAACTCTTTTCAGATCTTCAGCTAGAATGTACTCCATCTCTAGAATAACTGTGTACTTTTGGGGAACAACCTTGCCTTCATTGGGAATTGATGTTGAAGATGAAGGTTCCTAAGGGGGTTGTGGCCTTGACCTTGTGTTATAAAGGTGTTGAATGTTAGGATATTTAGACACTTAGGAGTTAGTTAAGATCAACTTGTGTAATATATCCATTAGGGATAGTGTGTTTCTTTAGTATGCATTAGTATGCATTTGTAAATATGTAATCCGACGGTCACGATATGTTCCTGACATAAAGTGATCCGACGGCTCAACTTCTCTTAGATCAAACCTAACCTTGATCCATGGCTTAACACTCGATTGGTCCATGATCTCTATTTAAAGAGCATGGAGGGTCATTGTTTAGTTGATCGATTATGAGAAGCTCATTTGTAACTTTCTTTCTTTGCATAATAAATTGTCCCGTAGAAGCTATTTGGCCGGGGCCATGGAGTGTTTCCCTCAAGAGGGTTTAAACCATGTCAAAACATTGGTGTGTTGATCTGTGATCTATTTGTGTGAAGTGGTTTCTCTTGGTGTTCGATCCTTTGGTAGTACCCTATGTACCCGAACATGGTATCAGAGCTTTTATGAAGAGCCGCTTCCAGTTATGATCTAGATCTTGACCTGTTGTTGCCGAAACTCGAAAGGGTTTCTGTTTTTGATATTTTTGTGAATTTATAGGCTATGGGAGGTGTTCCATTGCGTCCGGAGCATCGTTTGCATTGGGTAATAATTTTTGTTTGATTGAAAACGGTTCTCGGTTGCTCCAGAAATGCATATTTCATCAGATCTGAAGGTATAATGTTACAGTGACGCATTTTTTTTTATTTTATGATTTTAAAAGAAAAAAATCTCATATTTTATCATTTTTTTACTGTTAGAATTTTTTTTTAGTTCAGATTGTTGCTTTCCCATCTGTGTATGCTCTTTGCCGTGCACCTTGAGCGATCTCAGCAAATTAGAAACAGAAAGGGAAAGGGTTTTTCTCGGTTGTGTATGCTCTTTGCCATGCACCTTGCACGATCTCGGCAAATCAGAAACAGAGAGAAAACGTAGACTTTCCGGGAAAGCTAACGAGATCTAACTCCACAAGTGTGGAAAAAAAATTTATTTCGATTTGTGGTGTGTTTTCCAGGAAAAAGGGCAAGCATGCAAACCAAGCAAGAAGAGTAACAAAAAAAAAAAAAAAAAACCCTTCCTCATTCCCATATTTTACATACCTTTTAATCTAGCTCACTTGGTTCAAAGTTGCTTTATTCCTTAATAGGTTTTGAGTTCAAGTCTTAGGAAGTTACTTTTAAAATAAAATGTGCATGCAATTTCTATTTTCAAGTTACTTTATTGTAAAAGTGCATTTCACTTAAATAATAAAAAATAAAAATACAATTGAGTCACTTAAGTTTTTTTTATTGTTGCACTATTTAAAAGTAATATCATTGTAAAAGTGAAATCACTTATTTTACAAAAGTGGTTCACTTAAAGAAACTTTCTTGTAAAGTGATTGTCAAAGGGTTCATCTTGGGAAGAGGGGGGTTCTTTTTTTTGTTGGACATTCTCTAGCTGCCACGTCACTATTGGGGACATCTTCAACAGTTTCTTTGTTCAAGCATAGCTTCATCATACAAAGTCAATTTGCAGTGCCATTTTTTTTTAAACTGCCTATTATTTTGAGCTCTTCGCATCCAGACTACTGGTTTCTTCTTTAAAATCCATTAATAAATATGGCCGCCCCTTGTGATATTCTACTTAACAGTTCCAACTATTTCTCATGAAAATCTCGTATGGAGGATGTTCTACGAAGTAGGGGACTTTTCATAATTACCTCAGGGAAAGAAACCGAACCCACTAATGATGATAAGAAAATAAAATGGGCAAATAGATGTGACGAAGTTCGTGGATTGATTGGGATGTCAATCTCTACTGATTTGCGATTCCACATATCTGGAATTGATGAACCTGATGCTGATGGGACAAGTTGGAATCTGTGTTTGGTAAACACAATGAAATTCGAGGTCACCAACTTGAAAATGAGTTGATTTCTTTAAATCCAAGTGACTTTTCATGCATTCAAGATTATTTATCTAAGTACAAAACTCTTAAACTCTTATGTGCAGAATGTAAGATTAAGAGGGAAGACAAACAATGCATTTATCATATTCTTTCCAAACTTGAACCTGCATATTCTATTTTTGTATCTACATTTTACTCCGTGAAAGAATCCTTGAATGCAGCTAGCTATCAAGAGCCTAGTCTTGAATCCTTTTGTGATTTCTTGATTAGAGAGAAAGATAAACTCATTCATCTTGGAATAATCGACAATGTAGATACATCTGGGAAAGCCTTATTGTCCCAACAGAAAGAAAAGTCCAAGCCTCCCAAGAAACAAAATTTTCACAATAATAAGTCAAACAAGGATCCAAAACCCTCTCAGTCAGCTCCTTCTTTAAAAAATGACAAAGGATCCAAGCCAAAAGGCAAGAAGAATGAGCATCATTGCAACTATTGCGGGAAAGATAATCATGATGAATCTAAGTGTTTCAAGAAGATGACAGCCTTGGAAGCAGCAATGAAGAAGCACCACATCAGCCTAGATTCACCTTCAGAATCTGCCTGTCATGGACATGTACTTTGTGCTTCTGGTTATTCTTATAATGCATCTTCTTCTTCTACTTCAAATGAATGGCTCATTGATTCTGGATCATCTTATCATATGGCTAAGGATCAAGCCATCTTTTCTACTATGCATGAATGTAACACCAAACAAATATTTGTTGGTGATGATAGATCTCTAAGTGTTGTACGAGCTGGAACAGTTCCAGTAGATAATGGTCATTTTAGTGATGTACTATGTGTTCCAAGAATTTCCTGCAATTTGTTATTAGTCTATCAGATCACTCATTCTGGTGAAGGTAAAACTGTGACCTTTACACCTCACCAAGTTGTAATCAAGGATTTTAAAGATCCTCAACAGGTCCTAGCTACCGGAATTGTTGATGATATTACCCGGTTGTACAAGTTTAACAACTTTGGGTTATCACCTTTCCCTTCAGTTTTTGTTAATCATAGTGATAACTTGAGCAAACTTTGGCATGAGTGATTTGGTCACTTAAATTATCGCTCATTGCAACAACTATGTAAAGTCAATATGGTGACAGGTCTTCCGATGGTATCTTCCAGGGATGGTGTTTGTTCCGGTTGTGTACTCGAAAAACATCATCGGGACAGTTTTAACAAACGTGCCTCTTGGCATGCCTCGGTTCCCTTGTGCATAGTGACTTGTGTGGTCCTCTTCCATCTTCTTCCTTTTCTGGTTTCAAATATTTCTTAAATTTCATTGATGATTACACCAGACGCACTTGGGTTTATTTCCTAAAACTTAAGAGCGAAGTATTTAACATGTTCTTGGCCTACAAGGCCCTTGTTGAAAAACAATCTAGTCATCAAATTATTAAGTTAAGATCTGACAATGGAGGAGAATATGTTAACAAAAAGTTCACTACTTTCTGCACTGAACAAGGCATCCAACAACAGCACACTGTTCCATATACACCACAACAAAATGGTGTAGCTAAGCGGAAGAACCGCAACTTAAAAGAAATGGCTAATTGTATGATCCAATCTAAGGGACTAAGTCTTCAATTTTGGGCTGAAGCCATAAATTGTGCAAATTACATAGTTAATCGCACCCCCACTAAAGCATTACAAGGTATAACACCGGAAGAAGCATGGAGTAAAACTAAACCTGATGTAAGTCACTTCTGTGTGTTTGGTAGTGAAGCATGGGCTCACATTCCGGATGAAAAACGGAAAGCATTGCAGCCTAAAAGTGAAAAGTGCATATTTGTTGGATATTCTGAAGATGTAAAAGGTTATAGACTTCTTCAACCACATTCTCAGATTTCAGAAATTCCAATTTTTGCACAAACCCTAAATTTTAGGTCAAAAACTGAAAATGCTGAGAATTGAATTATGTCTCGACGAAAAGATGCGCCCTTGCTAGGAGATTCAATCTAGCCTCTTTCCTTTGATGATCTTTGGAGAGAAACCCAAATATTAAGAATCCCTAGCTTCCGCAGCTGCATAGTGCCTTCTTCTTAGGTCAACTCTGATACCATGTTAATTTTTCGATAATTTCATTCCATTATCATTCAAGATCACTAAGAGAATAACATGTACAGCATATCAATCATAGACACAAAAGAAATCACACAACAGACACAGAGTTTCACCAGGGAAAACCAAGATGGTGAAAAACCCCACAACTTCCTCAGAGATAAGATAAGCCACAAACCAAGATCACAAGGATCAAACCCAATAAGATGTCTCTAGCAGATGCTCCTCCTCCTCCACATGTGCGCCTCTTTATCACTTAGCTAATGCGAGCTTGAGAAGTGAGTGAGTGAATAGAATGAGAGAGGCACACCCTCTATTTATACACTAACTTGACCTGCCAATAAATCACTGGGGATGACTTCCTAATGAAGTCTAATAACCCAACCACATGACCTAACTAGGGCCGACCTGTCACGTCCCCTCCCATCCAACCAGCTAGATGGAGAGGATCGTGACGGTTGAACCGGGCATCCAGCCCCATTCTCTTTCAGCAAGCATTCAAATCAAGAGAATATATACATATACAAATGCATAACAGATGCGATATTAAACTGGGCATCTAGCCCTATGAAACGTTTAATCATAAGCATGAACATAATATAACAGAGATAGATGGAAATGTATGGTTTTTAAGAAGATCACAACGGAATATTAAGAATTTCACATCCATCATACATTCATAACATTCATCAAATGATAAATTGCCAATTTACACAAGAGAATACTTATCTCAATAAGGCAGTCCCACGCAACTGGCTATACAACTGCAACGTTCCACCCAACCGTAGGCCAGTGTGCTCCTCAATCTCTCAGCACCACTGCCACCCCTGAGCTGGGCATGATCTCTACAAGGGACCAGGGAACAACAGACTCACACATAGCCAAGCATACACCAAAATGAGCCAAGCCAATCTACAATTGGGTTTATCAGGCTGCTAGGAGATGGGAAGGAAGAATTGCTAAGCTAGTGAGCTCAACCACAGAGCTATGGGTACCCCTCCCAGATCTGTTCAGCTTGGCACTCACAATGCCTACACACCCAACACCAGGAAGTATTCTCTTCACTACCACACAGTCCCTCAAGCCATACCTTCCTTTCTAGTGCTCTCAGGGTGTGCATAGAAAAGTAGCCAGCCCTCTTGATCTTCTTGAGAGGATATTCCCTACACTAGGTTTATCAAGCTAATTCTGTCCACTACCATTCCAGTTTCTTGCTTACAGATTCAAATCCAAAACATGATGCACTTAACAACAACCACAATTGCTGGGCATGAAGAAAACGTTTTCCACAGTGGGATGCATGAGAGGGGGTTTCAGCTGACTTAGAAAAACGTGGGAACCCACAAAAACAAAAATGGGAAGTTGGGAAATGACCCAGGAAGCCAAATCCGTTTTTAGAAAAACGTCCCTGGACATTCAGGGGCAAAAACGACCTCCCTACAGTCCCCAAAACGTGGCCCTTCACTCCCAGGCTACTGCATATGCAAAAACGAACTCCCAGGCATGGAAAAATGCAAGCTTTTTCTGAAAAACGTGAAGGGAATGACCCAGATAGCTCCCACTGCGTGAATGAATGAAGACTGCCCATTCCCCATGGCTTTGGGCACCATTTCGTGGGTGATTTCTTGCAAAAGGAGGCAAAACACGAATTTCCAGGTTGATGGCTTGCCCATGCACGAAAATGGCTTGCCCATACTCTTTCATTCCCAAGGCATTAACTGCCTTAACCAATTTCTTGGAAAAAAATTAAATTATTGGGTACATGAGACAAAATGGGTAGTTGGTGGTTTATGGGTTTCCCCATTGACACATGGATTAATACTATTGGCTCAAGGGTTTGAATAATTTCCCTCCCTATTCCTTGTAGAGTCATGCCCCATCTCTTTTGTTGCATTGCATAGCCGGTTGTGGGTTTTTCATTAAAAATTCGTAATTACATGATGTCTTATATACATTGTGCCCATCTCGCACAAGAACCATAGGCATCTATTTTAATTGCCGATACATAAACGCTAAATCAATGGTGGGGCCTTGGCCTTGAGCTCCTCACCATGATTAAGTTACAATATTTACATCATTTACAAAGGGGGTCAAAATGGGGACGTGACACGACCCCACACTGGTGGTGTAATAACCCATAAATACAAATGATGACACTTACAATGTAACTTGCGACACTTGCAAATACAAATGACGACACTTCCAATCAGAGGAATAATACATCTCTGTGGATATACAATAAAGTACAAATGTAATATACAAGTGAATATCTTCCAAAGTTACAAATACATCAACAATCCTATGGACATTCACTAACTCTTTTGTGGGTTTATATCTGGACGATATTCTCATCTACAGCAGAACATGGGCAGAGCATCTGGAGCATATCCACCAAGTCCTCAGCACCTTGCGCCAGCACAAGCTATATTGTAATTTAGAGAAGTGCCCATTTGGCATGAAGAGGGTTCAATATCTGGGATACATCATGGACAAACATGGTGTTCATGTGGATCCAGCCAAGATTCAAGTCATCCGTGATTGGCCAACCCCGACAACTCTCACAGAGTTTCACAGCTTCCTAGGCCTTGCCAACTTCTATCGCAGATTTGTGTTGGGATTCTCTAATATTTCTTGGTTACTTAGCAAGGTGACCAAAGGGGGATCTAAGGCCAAGTTCAGTTGGTCCAAGCCACAACAACAAGCATTTGAGGAGCTAAAGAAAATCTTATGTTCGACACCTGTCCTTGCCTTACCGGATCTGCAACAACGCTTTGATATTGAAACAAATGCTTCAGACTATGCTATTGGTGCAGTCCTCACTCAGCATGGCCATCCAGTGGCATATCACAGTGAGACACTTTCAGATACAGTCCGCAAGTACCCCACCTATGACAAGGAAATGTATTCCATTGTCCAAGCCTACTGCCAATGGAAGCATTACATCCTTGGAAAAGAGACAGTCATCCACACTGATCACAAGCCCCTGTAGTTCATGCAAACCCAAAGAAAGTTACAGAATGACTGCCACCAGAAGTAGTCCACTTACTTGCAGCAATTCCACCTGAATATTAAATATAAGAAGGGCAGCACCAACCGAGTCGTTGATTTCCTCAGTCGGCCTCCAGTAGCCGCACTTACCACAGTGCTCCAATCTTGGGGCCATGAGACCTCAGGGTGGCCTTAACTATATAGCAATGATCCTGAGTTTTCTCCCATATATTGAGCCCTATCTGCAGGCACATCCGTACTAGACTTTCATCTTTAGGAAGGCTTGCTATGCCACCTAGCTTATCTCTACGTTCCTTCAAGTTAGCATGCGACAGGGCACTTCGGCACTGAAAAGACAGTGGCCATATTGCAGAAGTATTTTTATTGGCCTAAGATCCGACAAGATTTCGTTCGATACATAATTCCTGCACTGCCTGTGCCATCACAAAAACTTCCATAAAAAATCAGGGGTTGTACACCCGTCTTCCCACTCCCAATAGGCCATGGGAATCCATCTCCATGGATTACATGTCTGGACTACCTTCAACCAAGCATGGAAATGACTGTGTGTTTGTGGTCGTGGATCATTTCTCTAAGATGACCATTCTAATAGCTTGCAAGAAGAACGTCTCTGCGGAATCCACTTCTAAGATCTTCGAGCGTGTTTGGGTTCATTTTGGGTTGCCACAGACTATCATTTCAGATCGAGACAACAGGTTCCTAAGCACTTTCTGGTCCATCCTATGGTCATTGATGGATACCAAGCTCACCAAATCAACTGCCTTCCACCCCCAGACCGATGGACAAACAGAATTAGTCAACAGGATGATTGTGCATATTCTAAGGATGTACAATTCTAAACATCCCCAGGTTCCACACAAGTTCTAGGTGGGTGATAAGGTTTGGTTGCATTTGTAGAAAGAGAGGCTCACAGGACCCCATCGCAAGCTTCGTCCACTTTGATATGGGTCATACACCATCACCAAAGCAATTGGTGATAATTCCTTTGAGCTAAGCATTCCTCCATTCCTTGGCCTGCACCCAGTATTCAATGTGGAGCTCCTTCGCCCATATTTTCCACCATTGTTGGACACCTCAGAAGTGGCAGAGCAATTAACACCTACAGAGCTTAATCCCAACTGCATGGAACAAGCAACCATTGATCAGGTCATGGAAACATAGGTTAAGGGAACCCACCAACAGAAGATCCAACTATATCGGGTTGTCAAAGCAGGGAAACTACTTCACCAAGGCAAGTGGATCACCAAGAGTCAAGTTCAACAGAAGTTTCCCCACCTAATTGGGGCACTCAATGAAATGAAGACCATTTCTTCCTAAGGGAGGAGGAATTATCCATATGGATATAGGTGGCCACCCATCTATTCCACTAGATCAAAATAGTTTTTCATTCTGGCGGTTTTCTTGTTATTTTTCTATGGTTTTTTAGGTCCCAAACTTCTGGGGCCGTTTTGAGGCCCTAAACGACATTTTTTGGGAAATATTGGTTCGATGGAGCCTTTTCATTTCATGGTCCTCAACGTAGTCCTTGGATATATCTTTCCAACGGGCTACCGAGCGCCCCAAACGAAGATCGTATTCAAAAGTTATGACCCCGGGAAGTTGACTGTTCAACTAACCACCTTGGGACCGCAAGCTTTATGACGGTTCATTTTCTAGGGTTAGTTTTTTGGATGTTTGGGATTCTTTCCCTCATGCTTATTATAAATAGACCCTTTCGGCCTATCTTTGTATTCAGCTTGTCACGAATGAGCATAGTCATCACATCTCTTCTCAAAGTTATAGCTACCACCATTCTAGTTGCTTTTTATTTTACAGTTTGTTCTATTTCCTTCATTTAATAGAATCTGAGTTTGTTGTATCGTTGTGTTTCTTTCCATATATCTTTGTATGTGAATATATATATATATATGCTCTTTCATTTCGAACTCACATAAATCCGGATCAGTAGGAAAAGAACATTTTTTTAGGAAGCTATGGCTAGGGATGAAAAGGGAACATCAGATGATATTGAGGAGTATAGGAAACTCATGAAACCCCTCTTTGAAGACATGAACAATCATATAATGAAATAATTCTAATTTTTAGCTATCCAGCATGGGATCAAAGGGGTAATAGGAGGCAGCAGTAGTTCCTCTTTTGAGGAAAAGAATCCAATGGGTGAGCATATTTTCTCAAGCACAGGACCCCATAATAGAGTAAATGAATTTCAGAGAACACCAAGGCCTACTACACCTAAATTTCTTGATTCCAAAGCAAACATTAATACTCCAATTGATGTGCAAAAAATTCTAATCGAATGGAAAAATTTGAGTGAAGATTGCAGAAACATCCTACCATTTGATCAATACCTCATTGTCTCAAACAAGCTCAAGATGAAGGAAGGTAATAAGAATCCATTTCAAAATAGAGATTCCAAATATATTGATCTTAAGGAAACCAAGGGTAAAGATGAATTAGCTTGCTTGAAGGAGCAAAAAGAGGAGACCCATGAACCACCTAGTTCTGAAATAGGTGAAGTAGAAGAAGCAGTACATGAAGTGGATCAAAAGTCACTCCCAAGTGACTCTAAAAAATATGAAGAGATATCACATGAGCATGAAGAAGGTTCTATTGAAAGTATTGAAGATCATTTCGAGACACATTCTACCTTGGAAAGGAAACAAATAACAATGTGCAACATCAAAGGTAATCTCATAACTTTGCCTTTTGATAGAAATAATTTGGTTGATTTTAATGAAATGTTACATGATGCGTACTTCAAGAATGATGAGGATATTCATAAACTCAAAATTCAAAATGAGCAACTTCTTGAAAGGTTTCAATATACTTGTTCTTCCTCCTATGTTTCAAATTTTCAGATGGTGGATTGCATGGAGGATTCTCATGACATGGAAGATCATGAGAAACATGGAAATTTGCATTTGCTTGATGTGTTTGAAGAGGATATTGATGAGATCCAAGCACTTGATGTGGTGGGAGAGGAATTTGAGTTTCCTCTTGGAAATGGTGACACAATTTATGAAGGAGTGTCTGATCCCACTACTTTGGAACCAACCAATGAGGAAATTTTTGCACTTCTGAGGGAGGTGCATGATCCTACCCTTATGAAGAATTCACATGAGGAGCCCTCACTAAACTTCGCCGAATTAGCACTGTGAGAGGGTATCAAACCGAATTTGAGAAACTAGCCAACCACACTGAAGGATTGTCTGATGACTTTTACCGGAGTTGTTTTATCAGTGGTCTAAAGGATGCCATCCGCTCTGAGGTCAAAATGTTCTGTCCCAACACAATGATGGAAGCCCTAGGGTTGGCTAAGTTGGTAGAAGATAATATTGCAGCCCAACAACCCTCCAAGCCCACTTTTGTTTCCTTCTGAAATATGGGTTCTCAACGACCACCTATACCGCGGGCTCCTCGACCAACTCCTATCAAGCGTTTGTCTGAAACAGAGATGCAAGCACGCATAGAAAAGGGGCTTTTCTATAATTGTGATGAGAAATTCACTTGGGGACATAGATGTGTTCAGCAAAAGCTCTATCTCTCGGATGTGGATTCTTCGCCTGCCTCTGAAATTGGTGACGAAGATCCAGAAACAATGGATGCTCAGGTCGACATTCAGGAACCGCCTATTGACCCTCCGTCTCAGGATGCCCAGCCAGAGATATCTCTCCATGCTTTAGCTGGAATCACCACCCCCCAAACAATGCGGGTCAGGGGTTACTTCAAGAAGCTTCCTCTTACAATACTCATTGATTCTGGTAGCACTCATAATTTCATTGACCCTCGAATCGCCAAACAAGCTGATTGTTTTATCCATCCTTGCTCCAACTTTGAAGTCATGGTTGCCAATGGGAGCACCTTACCTTGCAAAGGGAAGTGTCAAAATGTGTGTATCTCTATGGGAAATTATACCTTGTGCTTTGACATGTTTTCCTTGACCTTAGGTGGATGTGATGTGGTTTTGGGCGCTCAATGGCTACGCACACTTGGCCCTATCTTATGGGATTTTTCTAAACTTTGGATGCGGTTTTTCTCTCAATGGACAAAAACACACATTGACAGGATTACAACCAGGGTCTCTCAGCATCATCAGTTCACATCGCATGGAAAAACTCCTCAAGAAGAATTCACATGGTGTCATCTCTCAGATCCATTCCATTCAGATGCAACCATCAGCGGTCTCCACTACTCCCTTGGATCTACAACAAATTCTGGATCGATATACAGGTGTCTTTGCTGAACCAGTGGGATTTCCACCTTCAAGGCCAGAAGACCATCGTATTCATCTCCTTTTTGGCAGCATTCCTCCCAACATCAAGCCCTATCGCTACCTATTTCACCAAAAAACAGAGATTGAAATGCTCGTTCGGGACTTATTGAAGCAAGGTATTATTCGCCCAAGCACTAGTTCCTTTTCTTCTCTAGTTCTTCTTGTCCACAAAAAAGATGGGTCATGGCACCTCTGCATTGACTTCCGAGCACTTAATCACCTCACCATCAAGGATAAGTTTCCAATTCCTGTTGTTGATGAGCTTCTTGATGAGCTTCATGGGGCTCAATTTTTCTCCAAGTTGGATCTTCGTTCTGGGTATCATCAAATTCAGGTTCATGAGGATGATATCCCTAAAACAGCTTTCTGCACACATGATGGCCATTATAAGTTTTTGGTCATGCCCTTTGGCCTCACTAATTCTCCTTCCACATTCCAGGCCTTAATGAATAAATTATTTCGACCCTACTTGCGGAAATTCATTCTGGTATTCTTTGATGATATCCTCATCTATAGTAAAACATGGGATGCACATCTCCAGCATTTGGATCTTTTAATGCAACTTTTCTCTGACCATCATCTCCACGCCAAGCAGTCTAAATGTGTTTTTGGACAGAATTAAGTTGAGTATCTCGGGCACATTATCTCAGCACAAGGGGTTCGCGTGGATCCTTCCAAAATCGATGCCATGAACAAGTGGCCGCATCCTCAGACACTCAAGAGCCTTCATGGTTTTTTCGGGTTGACTGGCTACTACCGCAAGTTTTCCAAGGATTATGGGAAGATTGCACCTCCATTAACTGCTCTATTGAAAAAGGATGCTTTTACATGGACACATGCTGCTCAGTGTGCATTTGACAAACTAAAACAAGCTATGTGTACTACACCTGTTCTAGCTATGCCCGATTTTTCCAAGCCCTTCACTATTGAGAGTGATGCTTGCGGAAATGGACTTGGTGCTGTTCTTAGTAAAAGATGAACACCCCATTGCATTCACCAGCAAATCCCTTACAGGTAAGAATTTAGCTGCCTCTACATATGAGAAGGAAATGATGGCTATTTTGCATGCAGTACAGAAGTGGCGACCATACCTATTAGGGAATCATTTATGCATCAAGACTGATCACCAGAGTCTGAAATATTTCTTGGAACAGCGTGTCTCCTCCCCAGCACAACAGAAATGTGTTAGCAAACTCATGGGTTATGACTATGAGATCACTTACAAGAAGGGTAAAGACAATATTGTGGCAGATGCTCTTTCTCGCACATTTGATGCCCAAGGTTCTCTTTCAGCTATTTCTATGCCTGTTCGAAATTGGTTGCAATATGTTCAACAAGGTTATGTCAATGAATCTTCCTTATCTCAAATCATCCAACGCTTGACCAAAAACCCTTCTGTTGTACCACATTACTCTTGGGATGGTGCTTCTCTGAGATACAAGGGTCGTCTGGTGCTTCCCCAAAGCACAGATCTTCAACAGGCTGTCTTCTATGAAATCCATGCTTCTCCATCAGTAGGGCACTCTAGGTTCCTCAAAATGTATGAACGGGCATGGCGTAACTTCTTTTGGAAGGGCATGAAAAGGAAAATTCAACAGATGGTGGCTGAATGTGATACCTGCCAATGCAATAAGGGTGAAGCAACACTCCTTCCAGGATTGCTCGAACCCTTGCCCATACCTACACGGATTTGGACCGATATTTCTATGGATTTCATTGAAGGGCTCCCTAACTCTAGTGGGAAGACAATGATTCTCGTTGTGGTTGATCGCCTCTCCAAATATAGTCATTTTTATGCTCTCATCCATCCCTATACATCCTCCTCAGTCGCTCAAATTTTCCTGGACCAAATCTTTCGTCTTCATGGCATCCCTTCTTCCATTGTCTCGGATCGTGATGCGACTTTCACCAGTCATTTTTTGACAGAACTATTTCACCACACTGGCACCAAACTAAATATGAGTTCAGGGTATCACCCACAAACAGATGGTCAGACTGAAATTATCAATAAATGCTTGGAAACCTATCTTCGTTGCTTCACCTCTGAACAACAACATCAGTGGGCAAAGTGGCTCCCTCTCGTTGAATGGTGGTACAATACCTCTTACCACACTACCTCTAAAATGACCCCATATGAAGCAGCCTATGGTCAGGCACCTCCAGTTCTTCTTCCATACACCCCCAACAGTTCACCAGTTCAGGAAGTTGACACTATCCTTCGAAACCGCAATCAGATTCTTCGCATTTTGTGGGACAATCTTCACATGGCAAGAAATTGCATGAAGCAACAAGCTGATCAGAACCGTTCTGAGCGTACTTTTCAAGTAGGCGATATGGTTTTTCTTCGTCTCCAGCCATACAAGCAATCCTCCCTGAAACTCAAAGGGCATCATAAGCTCGCTCCAAAGTCCTATGGGCCATATCGGATTCTTCAGAAGATTGGGTCCATTGCTTATAAATTGGAACTTCCTCCTTCTTCCCGCATTCATCCAGTATTTCATGTCTCTTGTCTGAAGAAAGTTCTTGGCACCAACATCAGTGGACAAACGATTTTAGCCGACTTGGATAATGAAGGATCCATCCTTTTGGAGCCGGAGGCCATCCTCAATCGGCGCACTCGTCAGCTTCGCTCTCGCTCGATCACAGAGGTCTTAATTCAGTGGCACAGTATGCAACCAGAGGATGCTACATGGGAACCACTCCTTCAGATTCAACAACAATTTCCACATCTAAAGCTTTGAGGAGAAAGCTTTTTTTAAGGGGGAGGGGATGTTAGGAACCCATGTCTTTACTTTGTTAGTATATTGTTGTTGGACGCATATGCTTTGTAAGTCGTCCCGTAGTATTTGTTGATCAATAGTTTGTGTTATTGTTGTTGGTGCATATGCTTTGTAAGTCGCCCGTAGTATTTTTGATCCATAATTTGTAGTGGCCCATAGTTTTGAACTATAGTATTGGTGCCTAGACTTAGTATATAAGTGTGTGTTGAGACCTATGAAGGCACCGTGAAGTTATTTGTTTTGAGCTTGCTCAAAGGAGTTTGCCCCCTCGAAGTGGCCTGTGATCAATATAAAAGTGATTATGAGTTCTGTCATTTCTGCTATTTCGCATATTCTTATTGATTAATTGTTGTAGGTGCTTCACATACAATCTAGGGTTTCTGCCTCTTCCAAATCTTAGTCTTAAACAGGTGACCCTGGAAAAAAGGTCACAACTTGGGCTAGGAATGTCCAAATGAAATTTCGTAAACAGCGATAGGTAGTTCATGGACTGTAGTTTCTCACGTAAGGTTTTCAGGGGCCGAAATTTAACCAATGACATGTGGAACTCCGTACAAGTTAGCTCTCTTGTTTTATCCCATAAACAGGTCACGTTGCGACACTTGGAATAACTATCTCTCAGAGAATTCATTTGAGGTCATACCTATGGAGTTGGAAATTTAACATGTCAGGATACCATAGGTAGATGTTTCAGACCCTATAGATCTGAAATTTTGGAGTTACACCAGAAACAATTAGGTGCATACTTCAGTCAAAACAGAATTGGATTTTGAGCACCTTCAATCATGGTTCCGGGAATTTAGGGTTTCAAAGAATGTTGGAATTTTTTGTATCGGAGACCACAGCTGGATACTCTTCATCAAAATCAAAATTTAGAGACCAAGATCAAATTTTTTGGTTGGGTAGAAGGTTGGGCTTGATCAAACCCTAGTTCGGGACTTTGATCAGAAAAGTGAAAAATTAGGGCTTCTGCAAAAATGGAGATTTTTTAAATCTGTGACCATAGCTGGAAGCTCCTTGGAAAAATAGAAGTTTAGAGATTTGGATCAAACTATGTGGTTGGGTGAAGCTCTGGGAAACTCAAACCCTAATTCAGGGTCCTCCCTAGTGAATCTGGAAATCTAAAAGGCAATATTGAGGGGTGAAACTTTGCAGTTTTCAAATTCTGAGTATACCAGCTTGAGCAGCTCAGAAAGGAGCATCTTTCTATCCTTTCAGAAGTTTGAAATTCAAAGTTTGAAATTTTAGGGTTTCTCTAACAAACCCTAATCCAGCTTTAGATCCAGTTTCTGCAAATCAAAGTGGATTGGGTTAATCCTAGAAGAAAATGGATTAGTCACCTGCATAAGTGAAGAAGTTCTTGTTTCAGAGGGAGTTGAGGCTAAGGCCTTACATAAGACGATTACAAGCAATCTCGACAGGTATGACTTATCCAGGTATGTTTCGAGATCTGTTCATGATTAAGCTTATGGTATGTTTGTCTTCATGAAGGTTATTACAATCTTGATTAACTTTAGACTTGTTGTATCACCTTAATAAAATTATGAATGCAGATATTCATTGATTAGGGTTTTGACACTTATGATTGTACTAATACATTGTGGTGTTGTATGAGGTTGATGTTGTCCGCTAACATGAAAGGTACATCAAGAAAGACAAATCATGTTCTAGTTTAAGAACATATGACCATGGTGACATGAAGACAAAGATTCATTCATTGTCATGGATCACATAGAAGCTCTACTTACGAGGTATGTATAATTTGTTTCTACAATGCTTAACCTATGATATATGCAGGTTACTAGGACAAGTCATTGAAAAAAACAAGAAGACATCATGTGGGTATGTTAGACATAACTAACTAACACATTAATCCAGGTATGTTTTTCCTATATCAAGTTAGAATCCTACCTTGTGATAGGATCTCTTATATAAGTATACTTGGTATGATTGATAATGATTGTTCATGAAGCTATAGGTTTGATTAATCATGGGTTTAGGTATATTATGTTTCTTACTTTAATCGGTGATATGACTAACCAGAAGAGTCTTATGGTCAAATAAGAATTTGCATGAGTAAAGGAAGTACTCCCTAAAACCTTGAATACTAGTGCTTGTGATAAATTATCTGTGTATGAAATGATCTTGACCATACATGTCCAAAATTACTTAGAATCATAATGTTTTATAGTATTGAGATTATACTAATCAATGTATGATTGTGTACGAGACCTCGAGGATAACACAATGATGATACTAGTAAGTATGCATAAGTGATCGAGGATGGATATAAGTTCAAGGACAGGTAATCCAGGAAGCAAATATCAAGAGGTAGAACACTCCAGTAGTTCCTGGAAGGAAGAAAATATTGAGAGGGAGTCCACCCTACAACCAAACAAAGATAAGTATTTGAATTGTCATTTCTTGCATACTTGTTTGTTTAAATAATATTGCTCAATGATGTATATTCTTATGTTCCTAAACTCAGGGTGTGTATTATGCATATTAGAATAATTACATTAATGAACAGTATACTACTAATATGCATGTGATGGGAAAGTGGCCTATGGCACTGTACAACATTCCATCGCTACTTATCTAGAATGAAACCTCTTTGCTGACATGTTGGGAGTTGTGCACACTCTTAACAATGTTCTGGTAGAGATTGGAAGGCATCTAGAAAGTTACGAGATATGGATAAATGTTCTAATTAAGCATTGGCTAAAATAATTGCATGAATGTATGACATATTTCTTTGTGTAAGAATTTGTTCTGAAAACTATGAGATGTTTTCTAATCATGCAATTTAACTTGTTTTGTAGGAAAGATCGTATACCATCACCTACAAAACTAGAACTACAACATTTGTTCCAGCAATGAAGTTCAAACTATCTATTGAAGATATTGAAGAATTTGAAGTTCCCAGGATACGGGATACAGTAAAAGGATGCCATGGTCGAGAAGTACCAATCGATCATGTTTGGAATGTGGTCCCAAGACCTGAAGGCAAGTTTTTTGTGACTTCCAATTGGATCTATAAGATCAAGCATGCTGCAGATGGTAGCATGGAGAAATACAAAGCGAGGTTGTAGCTCGTGGATTCTCCCAGAAAGAGGAATTGACTATGAAGAGACTTTTGCACCTGTATCCATATACACTTCCATTAGATCAGTACTTTCTCTGGCTACAGTGATGAAATGGAAGGTACACCAGATGGATGTCAAGACAGCTTTCTTGAATGGTGTAGTTGAAGAGGAAGTGTATGTGGAGCATCCACTCGGGTTTGAGACACATGACCAAGAGTCACATGTGTGCAAACTGAAGAAAGCCCTGTGTGGTTTGAAATAGGCACCCAGGACCTGGTATGGCAGGATAGATGGCTTCCTATCCAGTTTGGGCTTTACCAAGAGTAAAGCGGATTCCAACATTTACTGCAAGGTTGAGGAAGGCAATCTAGTGATACTACTATTGTATGTGGATGACCTATTTGTAACAGGTGAGGATAGATTGATTGCCGATATGAAGAGGAAGCTTGATGCCGAGTTCGAGATGAAGGACTTGGGGATGATGCACTATTTTCTAGGCATGGAGGTGTGGCAGAGTGCAGATAGAATATTCCTTGGACAAGGGAAGTATGCAGTAGAGATCTTGAAGAGGTTCGGGATGATGGACTGCAAGGCCATGGCCACACCCATGGCATCAAACCTAAAGCTTCTGTGTGATGCTTCATATGATCCATTTGATGTCACATTGTATCATCAGATGATTGGGTCCTTGATGTACCTGATGAACATGAGACCAGATATTTACTTTGCGGTGAACACATTGAGCCAGTTCCTGACGGATCCGAGAGGTGTTCACCTAGTTTTTGTAAAGCATATTCTGAGGTACCTAAAGGGTACAATTGATTATGGGCTCAAGTATGATGCGAATCAAAAGTTTAACCTACAAGTTTATGTTGATTCGGACTGGGCAGGCGGTGCTGCAGATATGAAGAGCACTTTTGGGTGCTGCTTCAGTATGGGATTAGGTGTGATCTCTTGGTTTAGCAGGAATCAGTCCTGTGTAGCATTGAATACAGTTGAAGTAGAGTATGTTGCAGTTTGTTTGGCTAGTTGTGAGGCAATATGGCTGAGGAAGCTACTGTCTGAGTTATTTGATCTCTCGTTGGATGCTACTGGTATATTTTGTGACAACCAGAGTTGTGTGAAGCTATCTGAGAACCCGGTGTTCCACGACAGGTCGAAACACATAGAGATCAAATATCACTATATCAGGGATATGGTGTAGTGAGGAGAAGTGAAGCTCATGTATGTTGCGACGAATGAGCAAGTTGCAGATGTGTTGACGAAACCACTAGCCAAAGTGAATTTTGAGTACTTCAGAGAGAGGATTGGTGTTCTTCAGATTGATGACACTTCGAGGAAGAAGTGATGGACACATTTGCAGGAGCCATTCCCAGCATGGTGAGAGGAGGATCCTTCCCATGGATGTGGATGTAAGCACTATGTGATGAGCATCAAGACGATGCTCCAGTTACTGCTCTGTATATGCATCATGTTGGATGCTGGATATGATCAGTTGGGTCATGTATTTGTATATGTATCAGGTGGATACATTGTATGATCAGGTGGATCATGTATGATGATATATATGAGGTAGATACATGATATGCATTAGGTGGATGCATTGATGATTAGGATGATCATATTATGATGGCATGCATGAGGAGGATGCTTTGACATGATTAGGTGGATCATGTGTGATGAGTCTGAAGACACGGATGCATAAATCCTTTCTGACATGGTGGTAGATGTTTTCTCCCATGTGCGTTGATGTGAGTGCTGAGCCTTTCCCGGGTGGTCATAGGAAATTCCTTCCATGCCGGTGAGTGTAAGTGTTGTGTTGTGTGCATCTGGGATGTGCCTCGTGAATGATGATGCTATGATGATGATCAGGATGATCATGTGATGATGTACATCAGGATGATGTATGGTGAGTATCAGGTTGATACTCTGTGGCCGTGGACAGGTTGTGTAGATGAGCATGTAAGTTGACCTGGGAGATCCGACAGGTAGAGTTGTGTGTCGTAACAGCCTGGGATGCTCTTTCGAGGCATTTCTCTGGGAGGACATATAATAGCACCCTGGGAGATCCGACCGGTAGATCTTTGTGCTCGTAACAGCCTGGGATGCTCTTTCGAGGTTTTGTCCTATGGCATGTAATGTGTCCTTAGGAGGTCCGAAAGGTAGAGCTGTGTACTCGTAACAGCCTGGGATGCTCTTGCAAGGTTTTTCCATGACCACATGTAATGTGTCCTTGGGAGGTCTGAAAGGTAGAGTTATGTGCTCGTAACAGCCTGGGATGCTCTTGTAAGGTTTTATGGTGTGACCACATCTAATATGTCCTTGGGAGGTCCAACAGGTAGAGCTGTGTGCTTGTAACAACCTGGGATGCTCTTGCGAGGTTTTCTGGTGGGGTCACATATAATATGTCCCTAGGAGATCTGACAGGTAGAGTTGTGTCCTCGTAATAGCCTGGGATGCTCTTGCCAAGTTTTGTGACGCACGTAATAAGTCCTAGGGATTCTACATTATGGCCAGTGATGATGAAGACCTACAGGTGGTGGGCCTACATCCAGTATGAAAAAGGACTGGCTCTGTAGAACTTCCAATGATGATTAGTTCAGAGATTGATTGAGATAGCAGTAGCCGTGACAGTGACTATGATCCAGTGACGATGATCCAAAGAAGAAGACTTGTGCTAGAATATCTGTGTCAAGAAATACCTTCCTAGTTAAGAGGGAGTGTTGATGTAATTGTAACTTCGGAATGTATTTCACATATATGTATATTATTCCTATAGAGATGTTATTATTCCTCTATACGGAAGTGTCATCATTTATAATATAAGTGTCATAACTTATACTTGATGGGTTATTAGACCACCTTGATGGGGTCGGCCCTGTATAAGTCATGTGGGTTAAAGGGTTATTAGACCACCCTATTGGGGGTCGTCGCTATGTTATGTGGTTAAGTTGAGGCCGATTTAGTAAAGGTTATTAGGCAATTCAAGTCAAGTATAAATAGAGTGTGGGAGGCACTCTATTTGATCATTCACTTTCTCACTCATACTCTCATTGGAGAGTGGCACACTTGTGGAGGAGGAGAAGCTGCTGCTAGGAGAAGACTATCTCTTATGCTTGGGTTGTATCATTGCTCTATCTATATCTGAGGAAGTTGTGGGGTTTTTCACCTTTATGGTTTTCCCCAGTGAACCTCTCTGTGTCTATTGTCTCTTGTGTGCTTGCATTATTATGTCCATGATTGATATGCTGTAGATATGTTGTACATGTTGTTCTCTCAGTTAAGATCATAGATCATATTGAAGTAAATTCTGAAAAACTAACAATTTCTGACCCAAAAATTATCAACCCTTAACATCGAGAGGCATCCCACCTTAAGTAAGAATTACAATAGAGTACAAAAGGAAATTCCCAAAAGATAGGGATTACAAAGTTCAGATCAAGCTGTCGATCCTAAAAATCCTGCCACAATAATCTGAACAATTTTAGCTCAAATGATTCCCTCAAAGCCTGCGATAAAGATTGAAATGAGCGTCATTTTTATCATTTCGGGAAAATCCCATAACAAAATTGTGGAATTCAACAACGGCCCACTAGTTGTCGATAACAGGCAATGGATGGTCCAGCAAATATTCCTGTTGAATCACCTTGGAATCTTCCTACTGATCCATAACATTTTCGAAAACAAAAAAATCAGACAACGGGTCTTGCTTCATGGGAGCTGGTGGAGTATCAGGTTCCTTATTGATTATTAAATCATGGATAATGGAGTCATCTTGATCACATGGATGATCATTCACTTTCTCTTCGTTCTTATGAGGGAGTAACATGCAAACAGGAAAAATTTCAAAATATTCCTCTTCGCTATCACTGCTGGTATCAGGAACACCCGCGTCAAAGGGTGGCGACATAGGCTCTTGAAATAACAAAGGCTGAATTTCTTCTTGCATATAACATCCATCAAAGGATTCACAACCTGTTTACATATTGCTCACACCAGATTGTCAGAAAGAAAGCTTTTCAAAACAAAACATAAAACTTTTCTAACGAATACAGGCGAATAACTTAGTGCTTCATACTTGCGACCATATTTAAGAAGAGTTAAAGAAAATCATAATGATTGAATATGATGAGCTGCTATGATTAAAATCATACGAATTTGGAACTGTAATGATTTGAACTGTAATGAAACAACGTCGCAGCATGTTAATCCAAAATGGATCATAACAAAGTAAAATTTTAACAGAATCACGCATGATTCGAAGGCGCATCTGAAAACTATCATTACAAGCTAATCTAATCAAGCAATCATATTTTCAGAGGTGATCATGAGGTGAGAATTATGGTCAGAAACCTTGTCGTAAGAACAACGAAAAACAAGGCATTAAAACGTAAGTTCGAACGATGGAATTTCATCCACTGGATCAAATGAATCAACGGCGAATATTATCCAATGCAGGACGCGGGATCAGGTCTTGGAAGTTCATTCACAAGTTTCTTCATGATTCCCGAAAGCCGCAACCCAAAAGTTGCGGGTTTCAAGACTGCAAACTTAACCTAAATGCATAAACGGGCTTCCGAAAGCCACAACCCGAAACTTGCAGATGGTGGGTTTCGCAAACAGAAACAATCTGAAAAAATGGAAAAGCTTTTCCTGCATCCCGCAATCCGACATTTCAGGTTGCAAGTTTCAGGGACACACAACGTAAGTAAAAGGTAAAACGAATTCCCAAAATTTGAAAGCTGCGGTTGCAGGTTTCGGTTTTCGGGTTTCAGGATGAAAAATCCCCAAAACATTATTAGCGAAGGGTTTCCGCAACTTGCACATTTCGGGTTGTGGGTTTCAGGTTGCCCAGAATCAAACGACTCAAAATGAATTTCCACAACTCGCACCTTTCGGGTTGCGGGTTTCGGGTTGTCGGATTGTAGGGTTTTGGGTTGGCAGAAGTAATGGAAAAATGATTAAAAAATTAAGGCTTCTAGCAAACCAAAAACACTTAGAAAAAATTCGAGAAAAAAATGACAATGAAGGAAAACAAAGGTACAGGTACAAGATCATAGAAACAAAGTTCAAAACCTCATGTTCACAAGAACACCTACCCAAATACCTTAGTGTTTATTTTAAAATCAGGGCTCCCATGCTTAGCTGAAGCATGGGATCTGTTGTGGCCACAATAGTTAACTAGATATTGTTTTTTGTCACGTAGTTAACTCTCTTTAACTGATCATTTCTTGATAACATCACCATCATGATCAATTTGAGTTCTCCTTGATTTACTGAAGTGGCGTATTTTAGTTTAACTAAAGTGAAAACACTTTAGTTAACTAGTCCTTCTTATTTAACACTTAGTTAACTATTATTAACTGAAATCATGCCAATTGATTTAATTGCAGTGGCCACTGTGAGTTCTTTAGTTAACAGAGGCTACATTGTGGCTTTAACTGAATCTTGACAATTCGAGATCACTTAGTCATCTCCTGATCAATTCAAATTCTCTTTTTCTCTATGCATTTATCTTTATCTCTTTATCTTTTACTACATGGTCAATATGTGCTAACTTTAATTATTCATCACATTACATTATACTAAGAAGAATTATCAGATTATGTGGTCATAGTATTATTTGGGACCAAATGATCATATGCTAAAGTAATTCACTTTAGAGGTGATCAATCCCTAAAGGAGACTTAATAGTAATTTGGTGATCATGGTTAATAATACATCACACAACATTAAATGCTATTAACAAGTAAAGCACGACCTTTATACTGAACGTCGACCTCTATATGGGAGGTCCATCCCATGGATAATTTTATACTGAAGGTTCACATGAGAATCATGACTTGACACACAAGTCTAAATCCTTTTCCAACGAGACTTTACAACATCATTACTTTGATCATTTGCCTCTATGTAGTTGGAATAACCTTTACATGGAAGGAAATAAAAGTGTTCACCTATATACAGGAGGATCAATCTTGGTTGCACAATATTGGTTTGGATAATTTCTCCTAATGTTGTACATTTAACACTCCCTCTTGGCGAGGGAGGCATTCTTTTCCATACCAAGCTTGTCTTGGAAGTACCTGAACTTTGTCACTGATAGAGGCTTTGTTAACACATCTGCAATTTGCTCATCATTAGCAATGTATTGAAGTTTCATTGTACCTTTTTGGACCATGTCTCATATGAAGTGATACTTCATTTCAATGTGCTTTGACCTGTCATGAAACATTGGGTTTTTGAAAAGGTTGATGCAACTCTGATTGTCACACATAATAAATGTAGGCTCAATATTTGCACCAAACAACCCTGCAAGTAGCTTTCTAAGCCACACTGCTTCTCGGCAGGAAACACTAGAAGCGATGTATTCTACTTATGTAGTGCTCTAGGCTATAGAGCCCTGCTTCCTACTGGACCAAGATATCATAGTTGATTCTAGGCTATAACATTAGTTGGATATAGTCTTATGGTCCACAATGCTTCCTCCCCATTATGAGTCTCTATAACCATGTAACATGAATCCTTCACTGGAGGCATATCTAATTCCATATGAAATTGTACCTCGAAGGTACCTAAGCACATTCTTAGCAGCTATTCAGTGTTTGTGTCTCAGATCAAACATAAATTGAAACAGAATTATCACGGCATAACATAAATCAGACCTCGAATGTATCAAGTACATTAGCGAGTCTATAAGTTGTCTATACAAAATGGTATCTACTAGATATGATCCAGATCCTTACTCGTGAATTTTCCTCAAATTGGAAACCATCGGTGTAGTCATATATTTGAAATATATCATGCCAAACCTGCGCAATATATCCACAGTGTACTTCCCTTGATATGGAAAATTTTAATCTTTTCTTTGTCAGATCTCAATTCCAAGAAAGTAGTGCATCAAACCTAAGTCTTTCATCTCAAACTCCGATGTGAGCTCCCTATTGCACCAAGAAATCAGATGTTCCTATCCAGTGAGAAATAAAACATCAACATACAAAACCAATATCAACGGTTGGTTATTCACTACTTTGAAGTACATACTTGGATCAGCTTCACTCTTACAGAAACCCAGTTTCTGAACATAGCTATCAATTCTGGAGTACGAAGCCCTGGGGGCTTGCTTAAGCACATATAGAGCTCTCTTTAGCTTGAAAACACGGGACTCCTTCCCATGCACCAAAAATCCTTCAGGATGCTCAATATAAAACTCTTCCTCAACCTCACCATTGAGGAAGGTTGTCTTCGCATCCATCTGGTGATTTATTCATCCTAGAACAGATGCAAGTGCAATCATTGCTCGGATTGTAGTGTACATTTCCACAGGGTCAAAGGTCTCATTATAATCGATGCATTTTTTCCGATAGAAACCTATGGAAATGAATTTGGATTTACACTTCTCAATGCTACCATCCACAACATTCTTTATCTTGTAAATCCATCTGGAAGTCACAATGGACTTCCCATTAGGTTTGGGAAAACCTCCCAAACATCATTCTTCATTATAGAGTTGTACTCTTTTGTCATTGCATATTTCCAAACTTCTTGGTTTGCAGCTTCTTCATATGGGGATGGTTTTGAAACCATAATGTGACTCATCATTGCAACATACACTGAATATTTGTTAGGTTTCTTGCGCTCTCTAGATGAGCATGCTGGTGCTCCATGTTTCTCAGCATTTTGTAAGATATCTCAGCACCAAGCAGATATTGTTTTAGCGGGAGCTTCATCCAGTGACCTCTCAATCATTTCTTCACGATCTAGCGAATCTAAGGCATCTTCTAGTTTCTCCCTCTCAAACTCTGAAGGGGGACAATCAGACTCGGGATCCTCCATCTCTGAATCACATTGAATCTCTTTCAATCTTTTGAAAGCATATTCCTCATGTGGGGTAACATCTCGACTAACTTCAATATTTCTCTCACAAGGTACATATATTTAGTATGCTTTGGATGACTCGCTATAACCCACAAAGATTCCTTTATTTCCAGAAGGCTCCATCTTTGTTCTCTTTTTTTCGGTACATGAATGTATACTAGGATGCCAAAGATCCTCAAATGTGAGATGTATAGCTTCTCACCAGTAAACACTTCTTTGGGTGTCTTCTCATCTAGAATGGCATGTGGGACTATATTCCAAATGTACACAGTTGTACAGGTGGCTTCTTCCCATAATGAGGTAGACATGTCTTGATCATGCATCATGGATTTTGCAGCCTCACATATGGTTCTATTCTTCCTTTCGGAAACCCCATTTTGCTGAGGGTTATATGGCACTATTAACTGTTTGCATCTTCTTGCATCAATACATAAATCATTAAATGCATGTGAATCAAATTCACCTCCATTATCAGACCTTAATGCAAGAAATGTGCTTTTCTTTCTGATTTTCAACTAGGGCTTTAAACTCTTTAAATTTGCTAAGAGTTTCACTTTTATCCTTCATGAAATAAATCCATGACTTCCTAGAAAAATCATCTAAGAATAGTACATAATATAAGAATCCACTCAGGGAGGGGGATGACATGGGACCACATACATCAGAATGAATTAAATCTAAAATCCCTTTAGATCTAGTAGTACTGCTGGAAAAACATTTCCTAACATTCTTCCCAAATGCACAACCCAACATACACTATCATACTCAAAATCAAATACGGGCATACTTGTTACCATCTTTCGAATTCTTGGTAGCGCTTTGTAGTGTAGGTGTCCAAGCCTTCGGTGCCATAGCTTGCATGGACTAATAGTGCGGTGAATAATAGCTTGAATGTACTTCCCAGGTACCTTGTAGATTCCTCCCTTTAGAACTCCAATCACATCAGCAGATTCTAGGATTTTATTATTCGGCCATAAAAGTGCTTTGTTATCCATGAAGATAACTCGAAAGCCTTTGTCTTCAAGAATCGAAATTGACAAGAGATTATTCTTCACTATTGGAACATATAGAATGTCCTCCACATGTAAAATATCACTAGTGCTCATCTGGAATGAGGTGGATCCAAATCCTTGGATCGAATATGTTGAGTTGTCCCCCAACTCTACCATGCATCTGAACTTTTTATTCTTTAGGTCAGTGATAGAACTCTTGTAACTAGTCATATGTTTAGATGTGCCACTGTCAATCAACCATGTGTTTTCACTTGTGATGATGGATCCCAAAGGGATGAGACAAGATAAAACTCCCTTCTTGTCTCCTTTTCTTCGGATTCAATATTTTGAGTGATTTCAACTCTATGGCAATAGAAGCATGAAAAATTCATTTCTGCTTTGCTTTGCACTCTCTTGAGAAACAGCCTTTCTTGTTGCAATTGTAGCATCTATCTTTTGACTTGTCAAAACCTTTGTTTAACTCCTTCTTCTTTGGATGAGAGAACTTATTTTGGAAGAAGGGTTTCTTTCCTTTCTTCATTATTGTCATGAGATTTTGACTTGTCAAATCCTTTGTTGAACTCCTTCTTCTTTGTATGAGAGAACTTCTTTTGGAAGAAGGGTTTCTTTGCTTTCTTCATTATTGTCGTGAGGGAAATATTTTCTTCTTTAGTGTACATAGATTTTCTATGGATTCGTCCTTCCTCTTGGATACAGTCATGACACGTTCTTTCGAACCCAGACTGCACTTCTCATCCATTGATAGCAACCAAGAATGTCTCCCATGAATATGGGAGACCATCAATGGTGGTTTGGATGAGATCATCTTCATCCACTACAACTCCAATGTTAACAAGTTGATCTCTTACCTGAGATATCTTAGTGAAGATGGAGGCCATCGTCTCTTCCTTCTCCATCGTGAGGTTTCATAACTTGTTCTTCGATTCCCTATTTTGATTTGGGGCCTTCTTCTCATATAGATTAGTCAATGTATCATAACCTTATTTTGCGGTCTTCAGCGGTGTGATCATGGGAATCAATTTATCTTTTACTGAATCATAGATGATCCATTTGGCCTTAGCTTGATTCTTCTTGAATTTGATGCACTTTGCATTAGATGTAGGCTCCTCCACCATAGTGGATATGTAGCTATACAATTCATGTTCCTCTAGGGTGTTGAGAATCCTAGCCTTCCAAGTGTTGAATTTTGAGGTGCCCTCAAGATGGTATTATAGTCATACAGAGATTGACGCCATAGTCTTAAAGTCTTGTGCTCAACTTCTCAGTATCTACGTAGGCTCTAGATAGCATGAAAAACTAAGTTCATTCATGCCCCGATCTCTAATACCATGTTAATTGTTAGGAACCTTTGTCAACCCTTCTCTTTACTTTGTTACTATTTTTTTGTTGGACGCATATGATTTGTAAGTCATCCCGTAGTATTTGTTGATCCATAGTTTGTATTAGCCCATGGTATTGACCCATAGTATTGGACGCATATGCTTTGTAAGTCGTCCCGTAGTATTATATGCCACATGGTATTGGCCCATAGTATTGGGCGTAGACTTAGTATATAAGTGTGTGTTGAGGCAAATGAAGGTACTGTGAAGTGATTGTTGCAGGTTCTTCACATCTGGTATCAGAGCACTTTCTTGGGCTCGCTAGATGAAATTTCTGCCAAGAAAATTTTCACAACTGTTGTGGGTTTAGATCTAGGGATAATCCCTATCCTCTTAACTGTGGGAAGTACTTGGGCGTAAGCCCTCAAACTCATTGTGAGGAGTACCACAGGAACCCTAAATTAGCTTTCCCATTGAGAGTACATGCCAGCGAAAAGGGTAACGACCCCTACCTGATTGACTAGTTCCCACCCGTGATGTAAACCAAGAGTTGTCGTTTGTGGAAAAGCGGTTATCAGTTTTACCTGAGCCGTGGAGTGAGGGGTACTACCCCAATATGCAAGCCATCAGACAGCATTGGTGGCCGAGTGAATCCCCTGAACCGTTAGGAATTTGAGCATACATGGGGTCCATATCTAATTTCAGCTGATAAATCGCAGATTTCCTCTCCCAGAACTCTTGTCGGTCTCTTCTGCATCGTTGCAGATCCATCTGTTGTCGATCACTTCCGCGTTGTTGTAAATTTATCTGTTTCCAATCCGTTCCACATCGTTGCAGATCCATTTCTAAAAAAAAGATAAAAATAAATAAAAATAAAAATAAAAACTTGGTTTTCCACCATATCTCCCTTGTTTTAACTCATTTCACTTGAAACTTTCCTGACACCCCTACAATCCCATTCTGTCTATTTCATTCCTTAGGACCCTATCCCAAATTCCAATTTCCAACAATATAAATTCCACATTTGTCTATTTTTTGGGTTTGCCATAACTTCTTCGATTTTCACCCAATCGCCTTCAAATTTTACCATAGTGTTCATTTCATATTTCTGCTTCTTTGTCCCTCTCTGCCAAATTTTCTCATTCTTTCACCCCACTTTTGAAATCCCCCTTTTCTGCTTCCCTGTCCCTTTGAAAGTGTCCAAAACCTAGTCAAACCCAACTTACCCATCAAATTTTTTTCCCAAATCAAGATTTTCCTTTACTGAAACAGTTTTTGTTTTTGTTTATCTACCCACTCAAAAAAAAAAAACACTCCTGGTTATGGTTGTCACCCGCGCAGGAGAAAAAACCATGGAGGAAGCACTTGCAGCCATCCAAACCAAAATCCAGGCTCTGGATGAAAAATTTCTCATCCTCCATCTTCAGCATTCAGCCATGAACAATAACCGACAGCCGGAATCTTTTACAACCACTGGGTTCTCTTCTTCCAGCAATTTTAGTGGGCCGAAGCTTGATTTTCCTCGCTTCAATGGCACTAATCCGACTGGATGGATATATCGGTAACAACAATATTTAGTCTGCATAATACTTTTGATGTCCAGAAAGTTCCACTTGCATCCTTTCATTTGGAACAGGAAGCCCTTCAATGTTGGTACATCAAAGCTCATCACGAGCCAAACTGGACAGATTTTTTCCAACTCCTTTTGCAACGATTTGGTCCTAGTGCTTTTGATGACTTCACAGGAGCACTCACTAAACTTCGTCAAATTTGCATAGTGAGAAAGTATCAGACAGAATTTGTGAAACTGGCCAATCGCACAGAAGGATTGTCTGATTAATTCTACAGGAGTTGTTTTATCAGTGGTCTCAAGGATGAAATCCGCTCATAGGTCAAAATGTTCTGTCCCAACACAATGATGGAAGTCCTAGGGTTGGATAAGTTGGCAGAGGACAAGATCGCATCCCAACAATGCTCCAAACCCACCTTTGTTGCCTTCAGAAATATGGGTTCCCAAAGACCTCCCATCACGCCAGCTCCTCGACCAACTCCTATCAATCATTTGTCTGAACCAAAGATGAGGGAACGCCGAGAAAAAGGGATTTGTTATAATTGTGATGAGAAATTCACTCGGGGACATAGATGTGTTGAGCAAAATCTCTATCTCTTGGATGTGGATTCTCTGCATGCCTCTGAACTTGGTGAAGAAGATCCAGATACAATCGATGATCAGGTCAACATTCAGCACCCGCCTGTTGACCCCCCATCTCAGGACGACCCACCAGAGATTTCTCTCCATGCTGTAATCGACGTCACCACCCCACAAACAATGCGGGTACGAGGTTACTTCAAGAATATCCCTCTTACCATACTCATTGATTCTGGTAGCACTCATAACTTCATTGACCCTCGGATTGCCAATCAGGCTAATTGTTTTGTCCATCCTTTCTCCAACTTTGAAGTCATGGTTGCCAATGGGAGAACCTTACCTTGCAAGGGGAAGTGTCACAATGTGTGTATCTCCCTAGAATATTATAACCTGCACTTTAACATGTTTTCCTTGTCCATAGGCAGATGTGATGTGGTTTTGGTTGTTCAATGGTTACGCACTCTTGGCCCCATTTATGGGATTTTGCTGAAATTTGGATGCGGTTTTCAGTCAATGGGAAACAACACAAATTTACGGGATTACAACCAGGGTCTCTTCGCATCATCATTTCACATCGCCTGGAAAAGATCCTTAAGAAGAATTCACATAGTGTCATCACTCAGCTCCATTCCATTCAGATGCACCCATCAACGCTCTCCACTACTTCCTTGGATAGATATGCAAGTGTCTTTGCTGAACCAGTGGGCGTTCTGCCTTCAAGAGACCTTTCCAATAAGAATTTAGCCGCATCTACATCTCAGAAGGAACTGATGGCTATTTTGCATGCAGTACAGAAGTGACATCCATCCCTATTACAGAATTATTTCTGCATCAAGACTGATCTCCAGAGTCTAGAAAATTTCTTGGAATAGCGGGTCTCCTCCCCAGCACACCTTAAATGGGTTATCCAACTCATGGGTTCTTCCTATGTGATCACTTACAAGATGGGTAAGGACAATCTGGTGGCAGATGCTCCTTCTTGCACACTTGATGACCCAGTTTCTCTTACAGCTATTTCTCTGCTTGTTCCACATTGGTTGCAATCTGATCAATAGGGATATCCCTTCTATGAACTCCATGCTTCTCTATCAGCAAGGCACTCTGGGTTCCTCAAAACGTATGACCCAGAATGATGTAAATTCTTTTGGAAGGGACTAAAACTAACAATTCAACATATGGTGCCTGACTCTGATACTTTCCAGGTCAACAAGGGTGAAATGACACTCCTTTCGAGACTGCTCGAACCCTTGCTCATCCCTACACAGATTTGGACAACTATTTCTATGGATTTCCTTGAAGCGCTCTGGTGGTACAATACCACATCTAAAATGTTACCATATGAAGCAGTCTATGGACAGACACCGCTATTTATTCTTCCATACACCCTCAGTAGTTCCCTATTTTAGGAAATTGACTCGGCTCTTCGAAACCGCAATCAAATTCTTCTCATTCTGTAGGACAATCTTCACCATGGCAAGAATTCGACTGGAACAACACGCCGATCAGCACCGTTCTGAGCGCCATTTTCACGCAGCTGATATGGTTCTTTTTCGTCTACAACCTTCCAAGAAATCCTCCCTAAAACTCAAAAGGAGTCAACTTCTCTCTCACTCTATCACAGAGGCATTAATTCAGTGGCACAAAATGAAACCCGCAGATGCTACAGGGAAACCACTCCTTCATATTCTGCATCAATTTCCACATCTAAAGCTTTGAGGACAAATATTTTTCTAAGGGAGAGGGGATGTTAGGAACCCGTGTCAACCCTTCTCTTTACTTTGTTAGTATATTGTTGATGGACACATATGCTTTGTAAGTCGTCCCGTAGTATTTGTTGATCCATAGTTTGTATTAGCCCATGGTATTGACCCATAGTATTGGACGCATATGCTTTGTAAGTCGTCCCGTAGTATTATATGTATCATGGTATTGACCCATAGTATTGGGAATAGACTTAGTATATAAGGTTGTGTTGAGGCCAATGAAGGTACCATGAAGTTATTTGTATTGAGCTTTCTCAAAGGAGGTTTCCCCCTCGAAGTGGCCTACGATCAATCATGCGATTCTGAGTTCTATTATTTATTCTATCTCATGTATTTTCATTAATTAATTGTTGCAGGTTCTTCACATTAATATTTGGTTGAGATTTTATCTTCAATTCTTTTAGATGCAGAAAATTGAAGCAATGAGACAAATCAATCACATGAAATTCATCCATAACACAAGATATACCTTGGGGAAAATCCTCAAAACTATGAGACCAAAAACCTCAGGAATTATTCTCATTATAATATAATGGATAGTAGAGAGTGCTTTCTTTTACAACATAAAAGATTGCTTTCGGAAGATAAGAGATCACCAAAGTACTCTTGGTGAATATACGGAAGCAATAGAGAAGAGAGATCAATTGGATGTGTTTTCCAATGTGCCCAGCACATCAATAACAAGCAAGAACAATAACCTACACAAAGAGGAGCACATTTCCTTCAATGGAGAAGAGAATTCGCTTCACATTGAATTCATCAATCCTGTATAACATATTTATACATTCTTCTCATGCATCGAATTCTTCTAACTTTAGGATGAACTTGCCCTCAGACTGGATGTATCAATCTTGCATGAGTAAGTGTGCCCCACTTCTCATGCAGTGCTTCATCTCAATGAACTATCTCTTAAGATTAAATATCCTCTTAACTGAAATCTTTTCCACTTAGTTAGGTGGCTAACTTAAGTGTCGCCATGCAAGTGTCGCAACTCAAGTGTCGTCTTTTAGTTTAACATAAGTGCCGTCATGCAATAAAACTTAGTTAACTAGATCTTCTTTGTTGTCACATAGTTAACTCTCTTTAATTGATTCTTTCTTGATAACATCACTATATTGATCAATTCGAGTTCTCCTTGATTTACTGAAGTGTTGTCTTTTAGTTTAACTAAAGTGAAAACACTTTAGTTAACTAGTCCTTCTTATTTAACACTTAGTTAACTATTATTAATTGAAATCATGCTGATTGATTTACTTGTAGTGACCAATGTGAAGTCTTTAGTTAACTGAGGCATACATTGTGGCTTTAAATGAAGCTTGACAATTCGAATCCACTTAGTCATCTCCTAATCAATTCGAATTCTCTTTCTCTCTATGCATTTATCTTTATCTATTTATCTTTTACTGCATGGTCAATATGCGCTAACTTTAATTATCCATCATATTATATTATACTAAGAATAATTATCAAATAATGTGATCATAGGATATTATTTTGGACCAAATGATCATATGCTAAAGTAATTCACTTTAGAGGTGATCAATCTATAAAGGAGACTCAATATAAATCTGGTGATCATGGTTAATAATACATCACACAACATTAAATGATTTTAACAAGTAAAGCATGACCTTTATTTGAATGTCCACCTCTATACTGGAGGTCCATCCCATGGATACCTTTATACGGAAGGTTCACATGAGAATCATGACTTGACACGAAATTCTGGAGCCTTTTCCAACAAGACTTTACAATATCATTACTTTGATCAATTACCTCTATACGGAAGGAATAACCTTTACATGGAAGGAAATCAAAGTGTTCACCTCTATACGGGAGGAAAAATATTTTTTGCACGAGATTGGTTTGGAGAATGTCTCTTGATGTTGTACATTTGACAATAATGTGGGAATGTTGAGATATAGATTGAATGTAAATGATCCCCTTTTCATGGATGATTTAGTGGGGAAGATAGGTTTTGGAGACCAAATCAAATGTTATTTTCGAAAATAATAGTTAGGGAATGTCCACTTTCAACCACTAAACCTTTTTCGAAGGCACAGAACAACTAAGAATAACCAAGTTGCGATTTTGGGACCTTGATGTAGTTTTCGAGGTTTTTAGTGTTGCGTCGCATCATAAAATTTTAGGGAAAAATTGCACAGTGTTCGTTAGAGTCAAACTTTAAATTTTCTCCAATTTTTTGTCATAATGTTGAATCCATATGATGATGAAATTGATGGAAATGGAGATAATATTGTGAAGAATGATGTACAATGGCGGCGATACTCATGACAAAGCATGTGAGAAAAATTAGGCTATTTACAATTTAGCTTGGGAGTGGAATCCATCACTGATTTTTATGGTTCAACAATGAATGAGTCCTAAACAACTAGTTTGGTGGATCTCATTTATTAAAAATAAGTTATTGAATCTTTTACTTCATGGAATGTTTTATGTTTTCAATATACCATGGGATCCCATGAGTTCAATTGTTTATGAATGGATATGTGGATGAGATCAATGTGAAATTCATATCATCATGCATGTTGATTAGTTTTGCATGAACGATTCTAGGGGTTGCTATGTATGCATTATTGAAATATGTTTCAATGGTAATTATTGTAATTATGCAATATCTCTTGCATATAAATTCTATTTGTGGATTCATGGGAATCACAACTAGTATATCGGAGTTCCTCAATGGCCAAGGAAGGCATCCTGGTGTTCAATTAATGTAACTTTAAAGAATATTATACTTGTACTTTATTATTGTAACTCCGTCGGGGATGTTTTACCTCCGTCGAGGATGTCATTATTATATTTGGTCATGTAAAGGTCATGAGTTTAAACCTCCATTGTAAGTCTGTTCGTTAGGACCCACGTGAATGTAATATAAGTGGTAATTGAGTCTCCCTAGAGAAGTCGTCCCAGTTAGGGTTATTGAGGCCGACCTAGCTGAGTTAAAGGTAAAGTGAAAAGAAAAGTATAAATAGAGGGAGAGCTTCCCTCATTTCTACACTCACTCACTTGTGTAATTCACATTAGAGGAGAAAGAGAGGATATTCGAAGGAGAAGGAGGAGTGGCTTGAGTCCAAAGTTTGGTATTTTTGAATCTCTTATTTGTGAGACTTATTTTTGGGGTATTGTACTTGATGATCTATATTGAGGAAGTTCTTGTTGGTTTTTCCTCCCCTTGAGGGTTTCCCAGAATAAATTATTTTATGCTTTGTGATTGTGCATCTTTTAGAGATCCTTATTATGCTTCTATTGTGAATAATGTATTGAATGCTATTGAATTTGAAATCTAGTATATGGTAGAATATAATCTTAACATGGTATCAGAGATAGCCTAAAAAGATAAACTTTCACACGGTAAAACTCTCTCTCTCTCTGGAAGTGAAAAATTAGGGCTTCTCACAAATTTGGAATTTTGGAGTGAAATTGGAATAGGAAGGTGCGCCTCTCCAAGATCGAAATTTTGGCACCAATATCCAAATTTTTGAGTGGGTAAAACTCCCGGAAATTCAAACCCTAGTTTGACTTTGGACCAGAAACTGCAGAAAGCGAGAAAAATCCAGAAACTGTAGTTCATAAATTCGCAAGTCAATTTTCAAGGGTGAAATTTTGAAATCTTCAGAAACCAAGTGTACCAACATACTCACCTCATTCAAGCGCATCTTTTGGTGAGTTCAGTGTTTTTATTTGAGAAATTTTAATTTTTGGTTGTTCTCTACTCTCTGGGTTAAGATGGCTCCAAGCACTAAGCTTGATGACAAGTTGGAAGGCACAGAGAACTTCCATGCTTCGAAGTATAGGATTGGACTCATTCTAGAAGAGAATTATCTCTTGAATTTCGTTAAAGAAGTTGTACAAGAACCCGAAGAAGCTGAAGCTAAGGATAAGTAGAAGAAGGATATGATTAGGGTTCACTGGATCATAGTAGACTACATTAAAGATCACTTTATTCCTCAAGTTTCCTCTAAGAAGACTGCAAAGTAGATGTTTTATTCCCTAACTAGAATGTGTTATAGCTTAAAATGACACTTCTCCGTCCGTGACGACACTTGCATCGCTTGGTCGCATGACGACACTTCTCTAGATCAAGTTTAGTCACACAACAGGACACTTGTGGATTGAAGGGTCATTAGGGACACTGAATATGGTTGAAATTACCTCACTCTTGTCCCATTTGATGGTTATAACCCTTAGGAACACTTTTCCAAACCAAACCACCTCCTGGAAATCACCAGAAAACCCTGTTTTTGGCCATTTTTTCACAAAAACACTAGTATTCTATGCAAGAGTAGCGTTTTTTCCCTTGAAATACTCTACTCTGCTTCATAAAAGTAAAGTACAAATGTTGTTTTGCAATAGAAAAGTAGATTTTTTTCCTGAAACATTCAAAATCTTGAATTTTGGTCAATTCAAGTTAGTTTGGGAACTTCCTGATCGGTTATAACTACTTTTCCTCTTATTCATTAACTATATAAGGAAGATAGAAGGGCCATGAGAAGGGACCAAGCCCATAACAATGTTATGCTGGAGGAATGGAGACCCTCATCCCCCTCTCTTGTGCCTCAGTTTCTGATAAACCCTAGCACAGCTGATTAGAGGTTGGGATCCTTGGAGAGTAGAAGTACGAGACCTTGAATCTAGGTTTAGTGAAGTGCCAAGCTTGAAGGAAGGTATAAATTTATGTACTTGCTTCATTCATTAATAAAGATCAGATGTTCTTTCCTTTCCAAATATGACTTACTTATGTGTGTCTCATATTTGATTACAGTTTGTTCATAGTTTGATGTCTTCTTCTGTTATGAATGTCAATCTTATATATGTAGTCAAATGTATTTGAGAAAGGTATGAAGTTGTTCTGCAGGTGTGGGCATTGCGACACTGAATAGCATTGAAGAGCAAGGAAGAGAGAGGCTTGGATCAACCTTCTGAATAAGGTGCACATCTTTCTAACCCTAATCCCTTTTCTTACTAGTTGTACTTGCAGAACATTTGTATGTTTATCTTTCATACCTGAAGTTGGTAGTTTCTCCCCTGAACTATAGTTGTATTTCCCTCACAATAGAATGTATGAAGGAGGAAACATAAATCGGAAAATGAATTTGAGAGCTCAACTCAAAAGCATAAAGATGAGCCAAGGAGAATCTATCCAAGAATATTTTCCAAGGGTTTCCCAATTCAAGGAACAACTAGAAGTTATTGGAGACACCCTTGATGAAGATGAGTTGGTGATGACTGCTCTCAATGGTCTTACTATACCTTGGGACTCCTTTATCTAGACTATGTTTGCAAGAAAGGAAATTCTACTATTCGAATTTGTATGGGAAGAATGTGTCCAGGAGGAAGCTAGAGTAGCAAATCGAGAAGGACTACTCAGGGATGATGATCAAGCTCTAGCTACCCATACAAAGAGAGGAAAAGGAAAACCTCATTTCAAGAAGTAAAATCATAAGGAGTTCCATCCTCCTAAGAATTTTCAATAGAATAAGAAGGGAAACTGCAAACGAAGAGACTACTCTTCTTATAAATGTTTTTGTTGTGATAAGATGGGACATATTGCCAAAGATTGTCCTGAGAAAAAAGAAGAATTCAAGAAGAAGAGAAACAAAATACATCATGCTCATTTTTTCGAAGATGAAGAAGAAGACGACGAAGAAGAATAGCCTCCCATGAATTCACTAAAGGAAGAAATCGAATAATATGTCGTGTGATAGTGGTGCTTCAAAGCACATGATAGGTTAGAAGAAGACTCTCTCCAGTTTAAAAGAAAAAGACTCCCCTCATAAATTTCAACTAGTAGAATAGGCGAAACAACATACAAGCTTGATTCTGGAACTCTAATGATGGAGTAGAGTTCACAATCAAACATTCCAGTAATCACTGCAAGAAGACTAGGATCAAAAGAGATCCTACCAAACAAACAAAGATAAGTATTTGAATTGTCATTTTTTGTTGAAATAATAGTGTCCAGTTGTGTACACATTTATTTAGGATGTGTGTTATGCATGTTAGAATGTTTGCAGTGATATGCATATGATGGGTAAGTAGCCTATGTTGCTATACAACATCCCATTACTACTTATCTAGAGTGAAACCTCTTTACTGACATATTAGGAGTAGTATACGCTCTTAATAATGTTATGGTAGAGATGGAAGGCATCTAGAAAGTTACCATATGAATGTAGGATATGGATAAATGTTGTGTTATTGATAGCATTATGACAATGTGACTTAGGATTTATGCATATGTTTTGGAAACCATGAAATGTTTCTAACCATGCTATTGAATTTGACTTGTAGGAAGTATCGTACAATGATCACCTACAAATCAAGAATGATGAGACTTGTTCCATAGAACAAGTGACAATGGTTCAAACTATAAACAAGGCTTATGAGGAAGTCGGCAATGACGAGATGTTGCTCTAGTATCCAAACTCATGGTGTGATCAAGATATAGAGCAACCTCCAGGACTTAGAGAACCACATGTATGCAGATTGAAGAAGACTTCCTAGGGGATAAAATGATGAGATCAACGATCACCTAGAGTTATGAGACATCAACCTTTGCTACAAGTCGAAGATGAAAAGCTCATAGATGGGTGCAAGCAAGAACTTGCAACAAAGTTTGAGATATTTGGTTTTCCAGTGTTTGTGCATATTCCAAAAGAGAAACGGACCAAGTTGGATGTTTCCGGAAAGAAAGGAATCTTTGTTGGATACTGTGAGGTCTCCAAGGCCTTCGGGATCTATATACCAGGCTATTATCACATGGATATTAGCAGAGATGTGACATTTGATGAAGATGCATCTCTTAATAAATCTAGAAAATGCCATCATGAAGAAGTATATGAACAAGATGTACCTCCTAGAGTTGCAGAGGTTGCACCCTCTCCCAATGATGAGACTCTGGAATATCATGATATGTTGGAGCCCCAAGAACCTCCATCCATGCCTATCTCTCGCAAGATAAAAATAGCTTGGGCTCGAGAAATCATTCAAGATGCAGAGAGGTATGGAGATCCAAAAGGCTCCACAAGAGAAAGCAAGTGGCCAAAGCCATTTTCCAGTTATGTGGCTTTACTTGTAGACAAAGAACCTACTTGCTTCAAAGAGGCCATTCAAAAGAAAGAATGGGTAGAAGATATGAAGGAATAATACCAGTTAAGAATGAAGAATGATTTTTGGGACATAGTTCCCAAACCATAAGGTAAAAGTGTGGTGTCTTCCAAATGGATATACAATATAAAACATGCTGCAGATGGAAGTATTGAGAAATACAAAGCTAGGTTTGTGGCTCGAGGATTCTCTCAAAAGGAAGGAATTGATTATGAGGAAGCATTTTCTCCTGTAGCAAGGTACACTTCAATTAGAACCATCATGGAACATGCAATCACGATGAAGTGGAAGTTACACCAATTGGATGTGAAAACGGCTTTCCTGAATGGTGTTATTGAGGAGGAAGTGTACATACAACAGCCACAAGGTTTTGAGGTTTAAAACAAAGAGACGCATGTTTGCAAATTGAAGAAGGATCTATATGGGTTGAAGCAAGATCCAAGAGCTTGGTATGAAAGAATTGATAGTTTTCTGACGAGCTTGGTCTTTACTAAGAGTAAAGTTGATCCTAACCTTTACTTCAAGGTTATGGATGATGAACCAGTCATATTATTGCTATATGTGGATGACTTGTTCCTGATAGGTAATGAGAAGAGAATCTCAAAGTGCAAAGAGAAGCTCCTTCCAGAATTTGAGATGAAAGACCTTGGCTTAATGCATTATTTTCTAGGTCTCGAGGTATGGCAGAGCCCAGAGGGAATCTTCCTTAATCAAGGGAAGTATGCAGTAGAAATATTGAAAATATTTGATATGTTGGAGTGCAAAGCCATGGCCACACCCATGGATAGAAACTTGAAGTTATTATCTGATACTTTGTCAAAATTAGTGGAGGTGACTCTATGCAGGAAGATTATTGGGTCGCTGATGTATGTGACGAATACGACGCCGGATATATGTTTTGTTGTGAATACCTTGATTCAGTATATAGTAAAGCCCAGATGAGCTCACCTTGTAGCTGCAAAGCATGTGATGAGGTACCTAAAAGATACAATAGATTATGGTCTCAATTATACTCGATATCATGAGTTCAGACTGTTTCGATATACAGATTTAGATTGGGAAGGAAGTGTCTCGGACTGGAAGATCACTTCAGGTAGTTTTTACAGTCTAGGTTCAGCCATGATCTCATGGCTAAGAAGGAAGCAGTCCAGTGTGGCTCTTAGCACTGCAGAGGCAGAGTATATTGCAGCCTGTTCTACGAGTTGTGAAGCTATATGGCTTCGGAAGTTGTTATCGGGTCTGTTTGATCTGGAGTTGGATACAACAATGATTCTATGTGATAATCAGAGTTGTATAAAGATGACAGAGAACCCTGTGTTCCATGATAAGTCAAAACACATAGAAATACGATATTTCTACATCAGTGATATGGTGCAGAAGGGATCTATAAAGCTCTAGTATGTGACCACGGATTAGAAGGTTGCATATGTGTTGACTAAGCCTCTATCTCGAGTGAAGTTTCAGCACTTCCGTGACAAGCTTGGTATAGTTCGAAAGGGGGAGTAGTGTTGATGATATTGTGGTGTAGTGGGATCGATCATCCCTAGACATAGATAGTCTTAAATATTGATCTTGAGTTGTGATGGGACCGATCATCCCTAGACAAAGATGTCTTAAATGATTGTGTTGGGATCGGTTGTCCCTAGACAGAGATGTATTAAATATTAATTGTGTTGGGATCGATCGTCCCTAGACAGATGTCTTAAATGATTGTGTTGGGATCTATTGTCCCTAGATAGAGATGTCTTAAATAATTGTGTTGGGATCGATCATCCCTAGACAGAGATGTCTTAAATGATTGTGTTGGGATCAATTGTCCCTAAACAGAGATGTATTAAATAATTGTGTTGGGATCGATTTAGATAGAGATGTCTTAAATAATTGTGTTGGGATCGATCGTCCCTAGATGGACATGTCTTAAATGATTGTGTTGGGATCGATCGTCCCTAGATAGAGATGTCTTAAATTATTGTGGTAGTATTTATGATCCCTAGACAGAGATCTCAAGTTTCGAAAGGAAGGATATTCTTAAATTTTGATCCTTCGACTGAATCCCGAGTTTCGAAAGGAAGGATTGTCTATGAGTGTTGGACTTAATACCTGGTTCTAAAAGGAAGGATTGTCCATGATCCCAGTTCCGTAAGGAAGGATCACCAATGGTGATGGATTGAGTCCCTGGTTCTGTAAGGAAGGATTTTCCATGATCCCTAGTTCTGAAAGGAAGGATCATATGTGTGTTGCAGATGTTGATGCTCTTGATGATGTCCCAGTACTGTAGATGAGGATGCTCCAATGATGGATATGATGAGGTTCTAGGATGCTCCAGTGCTGTAGATGATGATGTTCCAGTACTGAAGATGAGGATTCTCTAGTGCTGCGGATGATGATGTTTCAGTACTAAATATGAGGATGGTCCAGTGTTGCAGATGATGATGTTCCAGTACTGAAGATGAGGATGCTCCAGTGCTGCAGATGACGATACTTCAGCTATATACTGAAGATGATGTTGATGATGTTACATCAGTTGTTCCAGTTTTTGATAATGATGTTGAAGAAATTCCAATTATTTATAGATGTATCAAATTATGTTGTTGTTGATTCCCTCCTCTCTCCGATGATGTTGTGTAGAGTTACACATGCAGATGTTGTTGTCAATAGAATACCCTTCTTATTGAAGGGGAGTGTTAAATTAATCTATCTTCAAAGAATATTCTACTTGTACTTTATTATTGTAACTCTGTTGGGGATGTTTTACCTCTGTCGGGGATCTCATTATTATATTTGGTCATGTAAAGTTCATGAGGTTAAACCTCCAGTGTAAGTCGGGTCATTAGCACCCAAGTGAATGTAATATAAGTGGTTATTGAGTCTCCCTAGAGAAGTCAGCCCAGTTAGGGTTATTGAGGTTGACCTAGATGAGTTAAAGGTTAAGTGAAAAGTAAAGTATAAATAGAGGGAGAGCTTCCCTCATTTCTACACTCACTCACTTGTGTAATTCTCATTAGAGGGGAAAGAGAAAGATCTGTGAAGGAGAAGGAGGACTGGCTTGAGTCCATAGTTTCGTATTTTTGTCTCTCTTATTTTTTGAGACATATTTTGGGGAATTGTACTTGATCATCTATATTGAGGAAGTTCTTGTTGGGTTTTCTTCCCCTTGATGGTTTCCCGGGATAAATTGTTTTGTGCTTTGTGATTGTGCATCTTTCAGAGATCCTTATTATGTTGCTATTGTGAATAATGTATTGAATGCTAATGAATTTGCAATCTAGTCTATGGTATCATATAATATTAACACTTGGGATGTTAAAGATAGTACTTGTTTAATGAGGAAAATGATTCCTCACTTAGGATAACTTGCAAAAGAGAAGTTGGAAGGGAACTGGTATATGCCTATTGTTTAAAGAAAATGAAAAAATGTATGATATCAAATTTCTTTCTTTTCATTTCAGCCAGGAGGCATGGGATTGTGCTTGGATATAAACCTAGGGTATAGGGACTTGGAGTGGATTTCAGTGAAGAAATATTAGAAAGCATGGATTGAGAATGAGGAGTTAAGAAGGAGCACCAAACTTTCCCTACTTCTACTTTATGGGCAATTTGGGTGATGCAAAATGAATCCATTTTCCAAGGAATATTACTCTCCCTAGAAGAAATATACTACTAGATAGAAAGTGTCTACACCATCTTCAAAAGTTCATCCAGATTAACAAAAAAAGGAAGAAGTATCATCCCTTTATTGTTATGTATTTTTCATGGTGCTTCCAAGGAGGAATATAGGTTCTTGTTAGTTAGGAGGTACAATTTACATTTTAGGATCACATTGGTGTACTTTTGAATGTGAAGTAGGTAATGAGGAAAACAACATGGTAGATTCAAGTGTAATGTACATCCTTATGATATTTTTTATTTGTATTTGTTTGGACACCCTTCAAAACCTAGTTAGGGACACCATGTTGGTCCTGCACCATCTAAAATGAGGTTATGAGGGCAGGAACTTCAAGCCTCATGAACTATTGATAGAAGCATTGGGGATAAAGCAACATTTTCAATAGATTTATTTCATCCAACCAATGAGGGAGAACAACACAAAGTCAAACAAAATATCCAAGCAAGCAATGAAGGCGACGTTTAGAGAACTAAAGATTGTTTGTTTCTAGTTTAGATCAGGTAGAACCTCTTAGGAGGATCTTACTTTGATTATTTTTATTTTCCTCCATTCATATTAAGACTTGGGTTATTACATGGAACATTGATAGGAAATTAATGTTATCGTAAGCATAATTCTTTTGAAAACTTATCTAAGGAAGTGAAATGATCTAATAAAATCAACATCCAACCAATCAAACTAGTAAATAGCCTTGAGTTTTTTTATTCCCAAATCTTATGCTAAAGGCATTATACAAAATGTACTCATTTGTTTTATGAAATAAAATAAAAGGATACAAACTAGTTCTTCAAATACACACACACATTTACCCTAGTGAGTTAGCTCAATCAATTTGAATGGACTATTTCAAGTTAGAGTTCATCATAAGGTCTTTGGTTCTTGTCTAGATGAGGGTAGAGTCAAGTTGTATCTGTTGACACAGGGTCTTTCGATAGGGGTTCACTCTGTCGTCAACAACACCAACAACCCCTTATTCACCGGCCCAAAAGGAGTTATCCTTCCTAGAAACACCTGCGAAGCAGGTGAGGTCTCACCCGAGGCGGATAAGGGTGTTGTAGGAACCAAGCTTCCGCAGTTACAAAAGAAGATACGAGTCCTTTAACCAGAGATCACAATCATTCACTATAGTTCAATTATTCGCATCAAAACACATTAGCATAAACCAACATAGAACATTTAAATAACCCATTATTGCATCATAACATAACACCAGAATTCACAACCGAACATCTTCATTCATTAACATCTGCGGAAAACCCGTCGCAGAGATATTCAAAACATGATATAGCAAGTACAATCAAACTCAAAAGATCACATCAATCTCCTCAAATATTCTTCCCTTAGGCTTACAATATACTTATATTTGTATGCTTCTATTCTATTACAAAAATGGCCCATTTTGGCCGACTTAGCAATTAAGTATTCTAAACTATTCTTGTGCTTCCTTAGACTTCACGGTAATTCCTTCTTTCGCGGGATTTGGCTTTCGTGCTTGTCGGCTTCCGCACTTACTGTGGATCTATTCTGTGCCAACAGGCCCCCAACACAAACTTGTAGCTCGTCCCAAGCCACCTCATCCGGACTCTGTTGTTTTGCGCCTGCCTTGTACTATGATCAGTCTCTAAAACTGTTCTTGTTGTCTGGAACTCGCTGTTATTTTTTTGCTATCTCCATCCATCGGTCACTGGTTCGCTGTCATGTACTTCTTGCGCTCCTCCGCCAGTCTACTAGAACCTTCATCATCTACCTCTTGGGCCACTACTGCCCTGCCTAGTGCTTGGTCCTGACTGAGAAAAAGTTCATCTACATCACCAGGGTGGGAGATAGGACGACTGCTCCGGCACATCTATTTCACGCCCTAGCTAGCCTTCTATCAGGGTTGTGGAGCCTTTACCCCCTGGAATTCTGGTGGTCCTTTGGACCACGAAACTTCATACTTCCGCCACATACTTAGACATCTTGGATGATACCTCAATGATTTTTTCCCAGAGTCTCTGCGTTGCTTTCCTCGCTGGTTGTGTATGGATGCTCGTCGTTCTAGCTCTCAGCGCACCTGGTGTGCTGCCATGCGAAATGAAATGAACCATTTCCACAACCTCCTTGGAAATCCTTATTCAACTAAATGTCTGATCAATTTGCAGCATGCAGTTTCCTTAATGTTCTCCCCCTATTCATCGATACCTTGGCCTCCTCACTCGGTATTTATGCTTGTGCTTCATGTCTGCGGGGTCAGTTACCATCATTATTCGTACAATCTCGACCCGCATCTTGTGGTTTAATCGTCTGTAGCTAGGGTTTTACCCCTAGCTTGTGAAAATGAGCACCTACTAAGGAGAAGGGACTCCTTAGTAGCAATTCAGTAAATGGTAAATTAAAATGCTAAAACAGAAATGTAAATTATTCTAAACATGTGCATGAAACAGAAAAACAAGATATAAAGAATGACTTTGTATTAATTTTTACCTCCAAGGTGAAGGTTGGTGAAGCTCTTGCAATGGCCCAAGAGGGTTGCTCCAACCTCCAACTTGCTCCTTCTCTTTCTCCAAATGATGGGAATGGGCCAAAAGGGGCACTCAAGGTGAAAGTAGCTCAAGGGTGAGCTAGGGTTTCAAGAGCTATTTTGGCAGAGTAAGGGTGCAAATGATTATGGATGTGAAATGAGGGGTCTCCATCACCTATTATAGTTTTTTGGTGGTGGAGTGTTGGCCCATGGTTTTGGGAACCATATGGTTTAGGTCAACTGTATAGGGTTTTTTTCCTCTTTTTTCTTCTTTTTCCTCATTTTTGTATATTTTTTATTCCCTTTTTAGAGGGTTTTTGCTATTTTTAGAGGAATTTTGGATAATTTAGGGGAAAAGGGGGTTTTTTAGCCTTTTGGAGGCTTTTTTGATGGTTTTATGGCCTTTTGGAGGCTTTTTAGGCCTTTTGGAGGCCTTTTGGAGGCTTTTTAGGCCTTTTGGAGGCTTTTTAAGGCAAATATGGAGGGAAATATGGACAAATGAGCCATGTGATGGGGTAGATGAGGTAGTGAACACTTTTTGGGTGTTAACAGATTGCCCCCTGATCTGTGAGGGCAGGAGCTCATCGTATGGCCAATGGACATCATAAGTCGTGTATGGTTTTCCTGGGGTGTGGAGAAGAGAAGAAACAAACTGAATCCTGGAACAACGATCCCGAACAAACTGCAAGAACTAAAAGTACATAACCTCAATAATGGATGAGGAATCATCTGATCATGTGGATGAGGCGGGCATTCCCATGCTTGTATCAAGATATAACATAATAATAACAATGGGGTCCAAAATATGGGGACCTGAAATATAGATGGCCTCAAACAATGAATGAGGTAGAATCTCAATATATGGACGAGGCGGGCATACCCATGCTCGTATCAAGATACATAAAAAGAACTGTGAGGCCCGAAAAGAGGGACCTGTATGATACATAGAGAACCACTGTGTACATCATAAGGGTCCAGAGGGGACACAAATCTGGGACATACTGATGGGATGACCATGTGTGAGCTGAAAAAATGGGTGCACTGGAATACCATCAGTGCTGCGGATGGGTGTACCAGAGGAACTGATGAGCGGCGGGATCATAGTGGCAGAGAGCCATAACCTCAATGGTACACTGAACTGGAACTGAACTGGGTACTCAAGGAAGCAGATAGCTGGCTGGCTTCCGAATACAATCGCCAACGCAACCCGGACATCCACGGGAACATATAACTAGGCGTTCCAAAGTGACTCACCAATGTGCTAGAGTCGGTGGAAATCCGGGGTCTTCGACTAAAAACTGAAGGGATATAACCCTACGCGATTCTCAACGATGCGATCAAAGTGTTGAAGTCGAGCATGTGAGAAACAACCACTCGGAGAGGCAATGATGACTCCACTCAGATCGGTCTGTAGGAACTGACCACAGATGGTGATGAGTCCAAGGCGTAGGGACCTATGGGCCTATCCTCTGGAATAGAGGAGCTGTCATCGACAGAGGGAGACCTGCAACTATCAAGGCAATGATGTTTCCTTGACAGGAGCACGAGGTAGAGAACCGAAGTGTAAGAGTGCCGAGGGCAGGACTGACATACTGGGGGGATAACTGGGAAAGTAGAGTGAGTGGACTCAAACTTCCTTTGTTCAGAGTATGATAATGAGGGTGATCGGGAAGCATATGAAACTGACTGGTGGGAAAGGGATCATAGCTGAAATGGATCAAGGATGGTGACCGGGATGAGTGAGACTCAAGCTGGTGTAAAATGAGCAGGAGACTGCAGAATACTCTGAACAAAGGCGACCTGATTGGAGGTGCTGCCGAGATGATCGATCATAGTGCCAAGAGGCACGGGGGCACTTCTTCATGGGTTTAAGGAACTAGAAGAAGTGTGTGTAAAATGATACTATCGTGTGGATTTATACGAGCCCAGGACAGTTCATGCTCGTGGTTGCTTTCAATTTTAAGGAGTCTGAAAGCGATAAGAAGACTCTGAATGAATGGAATGGTACTGTCGTGTGGATTTGTACGAGCCCAGGACAGTTCATGATCGTGGTTGCTTTCAATTTTAGAGAGTCTGAAAGCGATAAGAAGACTCCAAGGGGTTGATTTTTTCGTGTGTTAGTCTCCAAGGCCCAAAGAAGCATAAAAGGATGCAATGAAGAACTCTTCTAGCCGGTGTGACTAGAGTATTCCTTTTTCGTAATTAGTCTACGAGGTCTGGAAAAGGGTTAAACTTATACCAGGTAGACCCCCTTTTGGGTACTTTAACGAGCATGAAAGGAAGCAATATTGCTCGGCGATCTTTTCATTGTTTTAGGAGTCAGAAAATAGCTTAACAGAAACTCCCTAAGTGCCTTTTTCGTAAAGGTCTTGTCCAGCCCGAAAAAGGGATAAAATTATACCGAACAAAAGGAATGGCCATGCAACGAGGAAGTGTTCAATCAAGGGAAACTGAGAATGACCAAGAACGAGGGCAGGGGGGAACACTGATGGGCCTCCTTGCGGGTTGATGAATGGTGGAAAAATAACGACATAATTGCAGTATGACAGGAGTGAATGGCTCATGTAAAAAGTGGAACAATCCGATGGCGGCTGATGTGGCACGCAAACCGAGGCAGAAGGTGTCGAGACACAATGTTGAAAGTGTACCAAGTGAGAGCGAAAAATGATCTCAAGCATCATCACAAGCGCGAAAAAATGAATCCGGCGATATAAAAAGTGTCAAAGACGGAGGACGATCGAAGTGGCACGCGAACCGAAGTGACAGGGGGCGTTTTGGAAAAAATACCCAAAAAATCTGGGAGTGAGAGCGAGAAATGATCTCAAGCATCATCACGGGCTCGGAAAAATGAATCCGATGATATAAAATATAGTAAAAAATGGAGAGCATCCGAAGTGGCATGCAAACCGAGGCGACTAGTGGTGTCGGGACACAATGTTGATATTGGTCCTGGTGAGAGCGAGAAATGATCTCAAGCATCATCACGGGCACGGAAATATGAATCCGACAGTGCAAATGGTGCAAAAAACAGAGGTCATAAGGACTCCGGAATGGTCAAAGGAAATAACTAGGTTAAAAAATGGTTACAAATAAAGGTGAGCCCACCAAGCCAAGGATGCAGTGGTGAGAAGAAATGATTACCCGCGGGGGAAGAATACTAGGTGTATCAAATCAAATCAAATATACAAGTGACATGTGACCTCAAAAATGGTTGAGATCACGCATTGGAAAAAGTGAGCAGGGTTATGGATCACATATGGGTGGGTTTGAACAATGGGTTCACTGATGTGCTGAGATAGATGTGATGGGGAAGGTTCAAAATGGTTGATCATGCCCCCTATCCCAGGGTCGAGGTAATCTATTATGCCCCTTGACTCAGAGGTGTCAAGGTGGTGTTGTTTCTGGTGAACGGGGGGTACGTCTTGCCATGTGTCGATGTGGTGCTCTATAATGGTGGGGTCGAGACCCGGCATCTCGGTATAGGACCAGGCAAAGACATCACAGAACTCTTGGAAGAGTTTTTTGTACGCGTCAATCTCATGCTCATTGCAGGAGGCTCCTAATGTAATGATTTCAAGAGCACCAGGTGGGTCAGAGATATCAATGTGGATGACGGGTGAGATGTTGGCCATGTTGCCTTCCTCAAAGGATTCGGGAGCAGGAATAGGATCCTTAAACTAGTTGACTTTGTTGGGAAGGAAATCTTTGGACTCAACCGTAAATTGGGTGGTTGTGGTAGAGGAGGAAGCTTCTGGGAGGAAACAGGAACGGTGGTGCATGTCATCCCAAGGATAATCCCGGGCCGTGAGAGCCTCAAGAATCTCCTCATCGTTGCGGAAAAGATGCATTGTCAAATTGGTTGACACGGGAGTGGTGGTCGAAGAGATCATATAAATGGTATTAATCTCTCCAGATGGGGGTGATACGGGAGGGTGAATCTCCTCAATGGTGGTGGGTGTCGTCTCAAGGTCCATATCGTTCATTTCATATAGAGCTGCTCGGTAATCTGGGAGATCGGGACAGTGATGTGAGTAATGCCCATAAACACCGCATATCGCACAGGGGTGGTTGGTGCGCAGTGATTTATCTTTAGGCTTGGGAGTTGGGTCGAGTTCGACAACCGGGATGTTGGGGTCATCGTCAAGCATTTTCATGTGCTCCTCTAATGCAGGCAATTGTGGACATTGATGAGTCGGATGGCCTAACTCATCACACAACGAGCATTTAGGGGGAGCACGAAACACGGGGGGGTTTTTAACTGCCTTAGGAGGTGGTACAGCAGTGTATGGTTGTGGACCTCTGCCCCCAGTGGGCTTGATAAGAGGAGGGGGATTCGTTGAGGACGAAGGGGTAGTGACACCGGGAGGTGGTTGAGTAGTAGTAACAATGGGTTGCACCGGTTGCAGGATGACATTTGGTGTCGGCGGGGGAACGGGAGGTGAAATGTACCACATGGGTAATCCCAAGGTTAACCCGGGGAGACTAAGGGTAGCCATAACCAGGGCGCTTACTACTCCCGATGGAGGGAATAGGAAGGGGATTGTGTGGGTGGGTGTAACACCAATGTGACTAGGGACCAAAGGGGGTTTAGGCAACAAGGGCGGTTGATTGTTAGGATTTTGTGTGTTATGGGATAGAGTACATAGGTCAGACACGTCAGTTGCGGGTGACGGAGGTGGAATAGATTGGAAGGTGGAGTTCATTGGCACGTCTGAGTAAACTCCGGGCCCCAGAGAGGAAACAATCGAGGTAGTTGCACCACTAACAGGTTGTTCAACCATGGGGAGAACATTCTCAGGTGCAGCGGGGGCATTGGGATCATAGTAGGTGAGTTGGTCGACCTTGACCACGCGTCCCTCATGGGGGAACATCATGGTACGAAAAACAGAAGAGGCAACCGCCCACATGGCATACATGTAGCTACGGCCAAGTAAAAGGTTATAATCAAGTTGGGCATTGATTACCTCTATATCAATGAGGACGGTTTTACCACCTAACTGGACGGGGACATTGGCTAGGAGGCCTCGGGGTTGAGCCGAACGACCGCCGTAGGCGTGTAACGCAGTGGTGGACTGCTGGAGAGTAGGGGATCCAAACTTCTTCCATACGAATGTGGACATCACACATGTAGAGGCACCTTCATCGATGATGCATCGATGGATGACAAGATTCCGAACGGAAACAGAAACTTGGAACGCTAAAGTGGAAGGCAGGCGTGGTTCGGAGTGGTCCAAATCAAATGCCATCAAATTCGAATCGTTTGGGTCAATAGCCCCAATGGCTGAGAGTAAAGTCTTGCGCTGTGAAGGACAGTTTTTCAAGACTTCTAATGCAAACATGGCTGTGGGAGACTGGGCTAAGTCATCCACAATATTGTAGTTTAATGCAGCGCGCGCATTAGGGTTATTGTTGATACGGCGAAGTGGGAAACGAGGTGCTTTGGAAGCGTCATCTAGTGGAGGCGGAGGGATACATAACTCTTGATCCGTGGGATGAGCGTTAGTGGATTTATCGACGGGAGGGGCTTCAGAGGTGGAGCCATATTGGTTCTGACGGGTCTAAAGGTTGACATCAGTGGATGACATCATCAACAAGTGGTGGGTACCTGTGTCGAACATGGGTTGATCAGGAGCGGCGTAAGTGATCTATTGTTGGGGTGGCGCATTGGCTTAAGGGGGAGCCAACGGCTGAGTGTTCACTACGCCTTGGGCGGGTAAGGGGTTTTGGAGCACCAAAGGTGGTTGCTGATGTTGAGGGGGGTTGGGTGGCGCCTAAGGAGCTGCATTCCCTTGGCGATGGGAATCATCAACCCAAAGTTGTCGAGCTCGTTCCAAATGGGGGCAAGCATGTGTGTAGTGGCCATAGACCCCGCAAATAGAACAAGGATGGTTTGTTCACAAATTGGGGTTTTTAGCCTGCTTGGGTGGTCGATCAGGGTTTTGGTTGGCAGGGGCCGCATTATTATTGTCTGGGGGATTAGGAGGTTGACCGGCTTGGTCTGTAGGTTGGTTGTTCCCACGATTACGGCCCTTGCCACGGTTTTGTTGGCTCTGTTGATGTTGGTTGTTTTGGTTTTGCTGCGGATTTTGTTGGGCGTATACTTGCCCTTGGGCAGCAGGTGGGTTCTGGGGTTGTGTAGGTGCGGGAGCAGGCTGCAGTGGATAATATGTAGGAGGAGGCTGCGCAGGTGCTTTACCTTGTGGGGGTTGCTGATATGTCTGCGGAGCGGGTTGTTGGTTAACCGCAGGGGCTTCCTGGGGCGGGTAATAAGCAGGTTGGGCTTGGGAGGACATAGGACTAGGTGCAGCCTGCGGATGGTAATAGGGATGAGGTGCGACCGGGGGGACGTAAGCGGGGGGCGCATGACTGAAGCACTGAGGTGGACATGTGGGTCCATGGGAATGGTGGTGATGGGCCATGGGAGCATACGAATTGGTTGCTCCGGACTGTGAGGTAGCCCGTGAAAGATCGGGGCCCGGGTTAGGACGTGCTATGGAAAAGGGTTGGGGATGCGAGGAAACACAGCCAATGATGTCGTCTACAGCATGGGATGCCCCCGGCGGATCGTGGTGGGAGGAATCGCCGCGAGGGGCGTCGGGTATAATGGTATAGAGATAACCCGACTGGGCGTAAATGAGGTCGAATTGCTGGGCCTTAAGGATTGCCTCTTCTTCAGACTGGGATCTTTCGGATGCCACATCCTTAGCAATGATAGGAAGAAGGGATTTGAGGAACCAATCTAAGAAGATACGGTCGTCTAATTTGATTTTGCAGAGGCTACGGCGTCGACGCCACTCATGAATGTGGTCCATGATATGGGTGGCCGTGTTTTGTCTACAAGACAGGACAATCTCAACTCCCGCATCATAGTGGATAGGTAACTAGAAGAACTGCAGGAAATTCGAGGCAAGGGAAGTAAAGGTGGCATGGGTCCCATGGGGTTGCTCGATGTACCACTTAGCTGCAGAGCCAGTGAAGGTGCGTTGTAACAGATGGAGGCGGACAGAGTCGTCCACTATGGAGTTAGAGGAACACCATAAATGGAAGGACATAATGTGGTTCTGAGGGTCCTCACCTTCCTTGCCCTCAAACTTAGGGATGTCAGAGGGGAGCTTGGTGGGCATGTGAGGCCACGCAGGGTCGTGTCTGATGGGGTCGTTAGTCAGTCTGGCTAGGTCAGGCAGGTTGAGGCTAGCCATGAATGACAAACTGGAAGAAGGATGTGACACATTAGTAGGTGCGACCAAGTTGGGGCCAATGCCCCCAACTGGAGGGGTAGGGTTTGGGATGTTGCCCCCAAGTGGGGGAACTAAGGTGGTATAGGATGGTCCTGCACCACCAAGGTTGGTGTGAGTCACTGGTGGAGTGGTGGTAGGTATGCCAGCTACTGGAATGGGTACGGAAACCAGAATGGTGGTCGTGGCCCCCATCGAGGGCATACCCAAAGCAGGTGTTGTAACTGGTGTAGTGGTGGATGTGCCACCAATGGTCCCTACAAAGAAAGGGGTGGAAGTTGTGCCAGCCATGGGGCTAGTAGGGGCAGTGTAAATGGGGTTCTCAGACTCTGCCTCAGAATCAGAGGTAAAATAAGGGGCGTCAATATCGGGTGACGAAGTCCTATGCCGCTGACGAGTGGAGTCAAGTGACAAGGCTCGAGATCTATGATAAGTGGTATCAAGTGACGAAGATCTGTGTCTATGATGGGTGGTGTCAAGTGAACCATGCTGTGGGGGCTCGCCCCTTAGGCACCGAGAATGTCTCGGGGACTCAATGGTGACAAATGGTGTCTAATCTCTGGGGGTTGTGAGGAGTGAAAAACAGCTCAAAAAACCCTAATGCAACTGAGTGTGCAGAAGGGGAGCTCAAAAAACAAGGCACTCAGGCGAACAACCAACTCAAAACACCCACTGTAACAACTGTGCTACAATAGGTGGAGTATCAACAGAAATGGTCAGAATACCAACAAGCAGCAGGTTTCCTAAAAATAAAAAATGGTGGACTCACTAGACCAAAAGGAGGTAAGGGAGAAAGCAAACACCTAACTAAATAGTATTCTGACTCAACTAGACATATCCTCTGCAAGGTGACGAAATCCAAGTCAGACAATATGGATAGGACTGGGTAGTCAATCCTAGAAGAATGGCAACTAAGATACACCGTTCATGACACGTCTAGAAAAGGTGAATCTGTCGTTTGGTCCTTTTACCGCAGTATCCCTATACAGGGATACCCCGAGAACTTCGAAAGGTAGCCTTCGGTGACTGAATGGAGTGCGGTATTCCACTCAGGCCTCTGGAACCTTCCTGGCGACATCAACCCTCCTAGGGGAGAGGCCCTCTGATAAACTGGTTGTGACCGTGCCAAAACATACTAGGAGATTTTGGTTCCCTAATGGACAACAGCTATGTCTCAAGTGTAGGAAACCGAGGGGTGTTATTGGAAGCCTATCCCCCCGATCCTACCTAACTACAAAAATTCTTTTGTGTTCCCCAAGTGGGGTTAGAATATTGGTTGAGTTAAGTAGTTTTTTAAGGCTCACTTGAATTAGGTGACAGAGGGTGTGCACGTGAGGTGATGAACCAAGTAAAAGTGCCACGGGGTGGGCAACTTTCTAACTAATAATACTGAATTTGAAACTTGCAAAATTTTCTGAATTAAAATGCTGAAATTTTAAAAAGATTCCGTAAATGGTACAGAAATTATGTTGCAGAAAAGGTTGTAGGGAAGTATGGCTGCAGGTAGGACAGAAGGCTGTGCAGATGCAAAAAATATTGCAGCAAAGGGGCTGGGTTCAAAACAGGGAAAAAATGCAGAAAAAAGACCGCGGGTCTGTGGCGAAACTGAGCAGTCGGACCGCGGGAAAGTGAGAAACAGGAGCGAGCAGGTCGCGGCTTTCGGGCCGAAAGATGCAGGCGGACCGCAGGAAACAGAGCAACAGGCGCGGGTTGGTCGCGGGTTTCAGGCCGAAAGGTGTAGTCGGACTGCAGGAAACAGAGCAACAGGTGCGGGTGGGCTGTGGGTTACAGGCCGAAAGGTGCAGTCGGACCGCAGGAAACAGAGCAACAGGCGCGGGTTGGTCGCGGGTTTGGGGCCAAAAGGTGCAGTCGGACCGCAGGAAAAAGAGAAACAGGCACGGGCGAGTCGCAGGAAAGATGGCTAACAGCCGCAGCCGGATCACGCCAAGCAAGTTAATAGCCGTGGTCGGATCGCAGGTAACAGACGTGAATCCGCGATTAGGTCGCAGGAAAGAGTCTGAGAGCTGCGGTCGGATCGCAGGTAAACGCCTGAAAGACGCGGTCGGGACGCAACTGCGGAGGGAAAAAATGCGGTTTACGGCAGCCGAAAGGGACAGCCAAAAGGAAAAAAACGGAAAATTATTGCAGAAAACTAACAAATTTTTTAAACTAAAACCAGAAATTCAAACCAAGGGGAGTCGCCAAAACTGTAGCTAGGGTTTTACCCCTAGCTTGTGCAAATGAGCACCTACTAAGGAGAAGGGACTCCTTAGTAGCAGTTCAGTAAATGGTAAATTAAAATGCTAAAACAGAAATGTAAATTATTCTAAACATGTGCATGAAACAGAAAAACAAGATATAAAGAATGACTTTGTATTAATTTTTACCTCCAAGGTGAAGGTTGGTGAAGCTCTTGCAATGGCCCAAGAGGGTTGCTCCAACCTCCGACTTGCTCCTTCTCTTTCTCCAAATGATGGGAATGGGCCAAAAGGGGCACTCAAGGTGAAAGTAGCTCAAGGGTGAGCTAGGGTTTCAAGAGCTATTTTGGCAGAGTAAGGGTGCAAATGATTATGGATGTGAAATGAGGGGTCTCCATCACCTATTTATAGTTTTTTGGTGGTGGAGTGCTGGCCCATGGTTTTGGGAACCATATGGTTTAGGTCAGCTGTATAGGGTTTTTTCCTCTTTTTTCTTCTTTTTCCTCATTTTTTTATATTTTTTATTCCCTTTTTAGAGGGTTTTTGCTATTTTTAGAGGAATTTTGGATAATTTAGGGGGAAAAGGGGGTTTTTAGCCTTTTGGAGGCTTTTTTGATGGTTTTATGGCCTTTTGGAGGCTTTTTAAGGCAAATATGGAGGAAAATATGGACAAATGAGCCGTGTGATGGTGTATATAAGGTAGTGAACACTTTTTGGGTGTTAACATCGTCCTTTCCCTTTTACCATCAGTTAAGGTCACGTGCTCGGATGCGATTCAATCATCATTTCCTTCACCGTCTTATGGCGATGCTTATCGGGGTCGCATGCATAAGTGTGGAGTCGCACGTGCAGAGTGGACCTCCACACGTAGTGGTGACATGCAATCTGACTGATCGCCTCCTCCCATTCTACTGTCCTGGTCAGAGTCTAACTGGTTTTTATGTCTTCACGTGTGTCAATTCATGCTCCTTTTTTTTTTCTTTTTAACACTGCGGTAATAGGTGGTGCCGTACAGTCCACACCGTATCGCAGGGTTTGGTCTTCATGCTAGATGATGCTATTTGTGGTTGCAAATTTCTTGCGATCACATATTCATCTATTTCGAATTCATCCGTCGAGGTGTGAATGTCTTGTCTCTCTAAGGATCTTGTCGTAAATAAGTCCTGAAATTCATGCAGCAGGTCTGCTATTTCTGTAATAGTTGATTCCTCTCGATGCTTTTCAATATCCATGACTTTCAGGTTTTCCGTTGATTTAATAGTTATCTTCATAATCTTCAGTGGTTGATTGTACTGGACGACGGGTAGCTTAGGTGTCGTCCCATCATTTTTATCATTCGGTTGGTAGCAGTTCCTCCTTATTTCGGGTGTCATGGTCCATCGGAGTTATGATAGCTGCACTGTCGGTTCTACCTCGAAAATTTTATTCTTACTTACCTGAAGTGCATTATGGATGAAGGGGTTCTTATTTGAGACGGAGAACGTTTGGCTAAAGCCAATCGTTAACTGATCCCAAGATAGTGTACCGAGTCGCATCTCCTTCGCGACATACCAACTCCGCAGTACTTCATCCAACGTATGCACGAAGGCATGCACCCACTTCTGTTCCGATCATGCTGCCCATTCGTGCTGACAAGCCTTCACATGTTCATTTGGGTTACCCTGGCCATCGTATCTTTGTCTTTTCCATGTTTTGGTGTCGCTGAAATGTACCTCTAAGAGGCGTCGGCATAGGGGCCAGTTTGATATCCTTGATTTATGCGCTTCCCACCTGTGCGCAGGGGTAGCCTTCAAGGCTTCCTCAAGGGCCAAGAGTCTTTGTGGTTCCGCTACCTTTCCTTCGAATTCCATTAAGAAGGTGCTCAAATTTGGTAACCCTAAGTACATTGGTAACACGCACTCCTCAGTAGCCACCCAACGTACTGATTGTGTAATCCTTGCACATCTACAAAATGATACTTCGTGGAGTTGGTTTTGCTAATTTTCCAGTGCCTCGTCTGAGTCCGAAGATGCTGAGCTAGAGCTGCGCCATTCCAACTCCCCTTCGTCAGTTGGATTCATGTAATCTTTAGATATATTATATAGGCTATCCCATCCTTCCCTATCTTCATCTTTGGTAGGCTCTACGTATCGTTGTCCTTCCGTAGGATCTAGTGGTGCGACAACCCTTATTTCCCGGTCTTCAAATGACATGATCCGCTTTTTGAAATTAATGATTGCCTGATTTTCCATCGCCCAATCGATTCCCAATAGTGTTGGATATGGACATGTGTTATCTACTATCTCTATCACATTGAAATCGGCATATGTTCGAAGTCCTTCGATTTTGACGAGAAGTTGACACACTCGGCCAAGAGGGGTGACCTTGCTCTGGTTTGCTAAGCGCAGTTGTACTTGCGACTAGGTCATTTGTGGTTTTCCCATTGTTTCCCATGTTTGTTTTGTCAGGATGTTCACGTCTGATCCTAAATCCAAAATGATGGAGTCGACATCGAACACTCTGATTTGTGTCGACATCCTCATTTATCTACCCATCTTCCTTTTCTTTTGTATGCGATTAACCCTGGGTTCCTGTCGTCCGCCTTCCTGCCGACACAGTAACCTGGCTATTTCCTCCAATGCCTCCTCATATTTTTCTAATTCCAAACAACTTTCGATGAATGCTCTTACGGTAGTGACCTTGCGCCACGATTTCGTTCAATCGAATGTTGGTGGCATATCGTAAGTCTCCGCTTGAGGGGATGCATTCCTCTATTGCCCCGACATTCCTTATCGTGTCTTTGAGAAAATCTCTTTTGCAGCTTCCGCATCAAAGGTGACCTGTTTCATTGGTCGAACGGTATGGTGTGGCTAGTCATCTTCTATTGTTGCTTTTCCTTGTGTCATTATTCCTACTCTCGTAGATTGCTTTCTAGCTTCCGCTGATATCTTCTGTACTGCTAGTTAGTTCTGGTTTTTGCTAGGCGAAGATGGTAGGTTCTTCATTTTCCATCTGGTGATAAGCTGTGGGAAATATTCAATGCTATGGTGCATTCCACTACAATACATGCATTGTGAGGCCTGATTCGGGCAATCCCTTGCGAAATGTCTTTGTTGCCCACAATTATAACATGTAGCGGGTCCTCAGCCCTATCCAGTGGCTCCCTCTCTTCTGACGCCACCAACACGTCCTCCCAGAATCCTCCACCAAATCCTTCACGTGGTAGTCCGTACTGCGCCTACTGGTACTGTGGATGTTGATATTGCGGTTGTGGGTATTGTTGATACGGCGGCTGCTAGTACTGTGGTTGCGGATACTGCGGTGCGCCATACTATCCTTGGTCAAATTGCAGTGTCTACATAAACTACAGTTGTTGCTGGGCATACTGTGGCTACTGCAGTCCCAGTTGTTGCTCTTCTCCCTTTACCAGGTATGTGTCCATGTTTCGTTCTTGCAACAAATCGTGTGCCCTGCAGTCCTTTTCTTCATTCCCTACTGATCGACAGAATTTACAATACAGATTCGTCGGTTTCGACACCATCTTCTGTAAGTATATGCATTCCTCTGGTTGATGTCCCCTGGCCTAGAAAATGGGGCACCATGGTAGACTTTCCTGGAAAAGGGGGTTCGGCGCCCCTGAATTCAAATACTGCTGAAACGCTGAACAGTTATCCTTATGATGGCCTTCTGTCCTACATCTGGTGCACCATACGTCTGCAAGGTTACTTTTCCCTTGCTTCATGTCCTCCAATTGGAGCGTCAATGCATCCAGTTGTTCTTGAATATTATCCATTCCATCCCCAGTCTCTCCAATCAGTGAAGCCTCTAGTTTCATCTCGATTTCTAATGCTTCGGCTTGATCTGCAACTTTCTGTTGCATCAATGGTCCTCTAATATGTGGTACCATCCCGGCGATAAACCACTCTTTATGTTCAGGTCGTTTATTGGAAAACTGACTTTCGCTATCAATGTTTTGTATCTCTTATCAAACTCCCATATTGGTTTATTTGGGTATTGCCTAATCTCTTTGAGCTCAGTAATGTACTGTGCTTCCGACTTGGGTTTTTTAAATTCCTGAATCATCGCTGCTTTGATTTCTACCAACGTTTTTCCTGGAACCTTAGTATATTTTATGAACCAGTCCAGCGCATGGCCTCGAAAGTTCGTCGCCAACTGTCCCTTTTTATGTCTTCATTTTGGACCTGCTTCACGGTCCACACTGCTTCGTATAAAAACCAAAATTGTTCGGGATCCTCCGTCCCGCTTCCTACGAAACTCGGCATCTTTGTATCGTCTGCCATCGCGGTGTTCCTACTATTGCTACTTACTGATGCGCTACTTTTTCTACTACACATGGGACAGCTCTGCGAAATATTTGTGGTGTTTCCTATAGATTGATAGGTGGCGTGTGGGGTCGAAGGTATGTGATAGCTTACGATCCGCCCTTCTTCTGGGGTATCCTAGTCACTGCCTTCCTCCTCGTAGTAAGGGAGATCTATCCTTTGTGGCCCTGTTGTGTAGTCTTCCCTTCTGGTCCTCTCAGGGGACTCTTCCTCAATCCTCCTCCTCTTATCAGGACGCCGGAATATCATTCCACTTCTCAAGGTGCCATAGTCCTTCCCAACTTCCCTTAGAAATTCATTGTCACTCATGTCCATCTACCCTGCATCTTTCCTAGCGGATCCGTAACCATGCGATACCTACAACCCCTGCACACTGATCTATCTACTCATCGGAGGTCATTTTCATCATACCCTTTTCGCACACCAGCATCTTAATCCACAAGTTCAGCGATAAGACGAACCTACCCCTTGGTCCCCTGAAAAATCGTCTCTCCGCATCACTGTAAGAGCTGTTGGTATCTACAACAAACTTAATGATGTACCCCTCTAGGATACTATTGATCCAGAAGTCAACAACCCTTGATACTGTATTGTCGACTTGCTTCAGCTGTCGAATTAGTTCTGGAGTCCACTAATCTGATCCAATATTCTGGTCGGTATGGCCTCTGAATGTCAACTGCGCGAGCCACTCCTATAGTTTTATTGGAAATTTGGTGAATAATATCTCATGGATATCCGAGTATATGTGCTTTTGTAACCAACTTTCTACTGTTTCTATTGGGTTCCTCCTTTCTTCTTTGGAAAACTCTTCCACTTTCTGACTGAACCACTCTTGGATCTCTGGTTTCGTTAGATGCCACAGCATATCCTCTTTCTTTCCTTTTTAAGGTCTCGGCAATGGAACCATTTGTTGACACAGGGTCTTTCGACAGGGGTTCACTATGTCGTCAGCAACCCCTTATTCACCGGCCCAAAATGGAGTTATCCTTCCTAGCAACACCTGCGAAGCATGTGAGGTCTCACCCGAGGAGGATAAGGGTGTTGCGGGAACCAAGCTTCCATAGTTCCAAACAAGATACGAGTGCTTTAACCAAAGATCACAATCATTCACTATAGTTCAATTATTCGCATCAAAACACATTAGCATAAACCAACAACATGTTTTCACATAAACCAACAGAGAACATTTAAATAACCCATTATTGCATCATAACATAACACCAAAATTCACAACCGAACATCTTCATTCATTAACATCTGTGGAAAACCCGTCGCAGAGATATTCAAAACATGATATCGCAAGTACAATCAAACTCAAAAGATCGCATTAATCTCCTCAACTCTTCTTCCCTTAGGCTTACAATATACTTCTATTTGTATGCTTCTATTCTATTACAAAAATGGCCCATTTTGGTCGACTTAGCAATTAAGTGTTCTAAACTATTCTTGCGCTTCCTTAGACCTCGTGGTAATTCCTTGTTGCGCGGGATTTGGATTTCGTGTTTGTTGGCTTCCGCACTTCCTGCGGATCTATCTCGTGCCAACAGTATCCCACTTGGTCATTAGATGTTATTGTGGCTAGAAGTTGAGGCACCCTCTATATAGATATTCTAAGGAAGAGGGTGGATCCTACAAAATTTACTTGAAAAATATATACATATATTTTATTTATTTTCCAGGAAAAATATATCCCCTCAATCCCCAACAGGTGTTCCAAGTGAGGACATTGGTACCTTGATAGCACGTAAATTTCATCCATCTTCCCTAGTTTTCTAAATGAAGGACAACCGTAATTGCCAACTAAAATACCATCTAGTACCATAATGGTTTCATTGAGATTTGATCTCAATACCTTTGTAAACATTTACAGAAGAGAATCTACCAATTGAGCTAATATTTGAGGCTCGTATATACATATAAATATACATATTTTCCAACGAAATGCTCACATGATCCCCTTCCTCTTTCCAAGAATCTTTGCAAGTAATAAGTTGGTTTCCTAACAAGACTCAATCGAACTTAAACCTCATTCGAGCTAGAATAATAATGTAAGGGCTAGCCTATATATCCATCTATCTACGTATAGGGCTCAAGAGGATCACATGCCCAAAATAAAATACCCCATAACTCCCTTAAACATTGATGAGCAATTAAAATCCAATTTCCCCCAAAAAAAACTCCAAAGGCACACATAAAAAAGTGACTAGTCTGAGTATAGTAGGTCTGCTTCAAGAGAGAAAGATCCCTTCAAGGCTATATGAATATGGTATCAATAGGTAACATGTGTTGGGCCCTGGAATTGCCCCTTTTTTACCACACTTATTACATCATTTTTCCGTGTTACACCCTATTTTCATAAACCATATGTATGTCTTTCTTCTAGATCAATCAAGAATCCTGACAAGGTATAATTCATTATTGCTTCATTTACTTAATGCCTAAGATTGTTATGGTTATGAATTCTAGCCTTTGATTTATGCTAACTTGTGTTGATTTCCTTAAGTCAATATCAAAGCGTTAAGAGACATAGGTGTATCAGTCGTTAAGCCTTGGGAAAGAATCACACCTGGTGCCAGTTGTTACTCTTCAGATTCAGTTCCTCACATTAATAGTGAACAACGCACCTCTCCACGTGGAGCTGTAAAAGGACTTCGCTGCAATAGAGCATCACTGCAACAGAAAGGATGCCTCCCTATTGGTTAATACGTTGATCCATTGACTGCCAGAGTAACAACATCCTTCATGTCCAACAGCCTCATTCAATACGGTTGTAACAGTTCAATTGTAACTCCGCAGCATGAAGATCAGAGATCTTCATTGCTACACAAAATTAGTGGATAACAAATTGTATTTTGCATGTATAAATATGGGAAGGCTTTTAGAGTCTGGGGTTGGTTAATTATCATTCCATATGGGCTGTAACAGAGAGTTGAGACTGTGGATTACCATCTTTAATAAAAGAGTAGAGTTCTTCACATTTCTGTATCTTAATTTGTGGTAGTTCACGGCATCTCTGTTAGAAGGCCAGGGCCTGCCTTCTCACAGAGATTACTGAGTTAAGTAGGTAGTTTAACTTCTTTCCTGTTGTGTGGTGTGGAATTGCATTAGGTGTATTACTATTAGCTGCAACAGAGAATTGATAATTGCATTCTTCTTTGGTAGTTTATGATTGCATCCTGAATAGTTGTAATTGTGTGGTGTGACGGTCGACTGTGTAGATTAGTTTATTTGATGCATGGTGTGTTAGAATTAGCTATTATAGCCAAGCTCAGCTTTAATTCTTTTCATTCATTTATTCTTTCTAAGATTTCCAATATTAATCAAATTAGAGTTCAAGCTTATTTCTAGTTTATGGTTGTTGTTGTATCTTTCTTGAATTCATTAGATTAGACAGATTGTGATTGAGTTATAGTAGCTGCAAGATGAATCAGTTCAATAGAGATTGAATACTTTAGTTTGATAATTATAGTATGTAACTTCTTGCAAAAGTAATCTAGTTCATTTTTATTCCTAGATCAGTAACTGATGGGTTTATATCTGTAGGGAGGTAATTGTACTTTGAATTCCTCGATGGATAAGTTAGATTAGTTTTAGTTATGAGGTGAGTTTGGATAAGCAGACAGGTAGGATCATTTATCTCCATTTACTTAATCAGCTACTCGAAATGTTTATGCATAGATTGTGCGTATTACCATTGAAATAAAAGACCTCCCTGGTTGACAATTTATATTGAGCATCCTGTGTGTTAGCTGTAATTAATTAGCATATAGGGTGACCAAAATTTTGGCATCATTGTTGGGGATGGTAATTTATAGGCATAGATAGTAGTTGATTTCTTTGATTTCATTTTAGTTTTTTATTATCTAAAGCATGTATGAATACAAGAAAAACAAATCGGGAACCCCATCTGAATACTAACATTGCAAGTGGAAGATATCAAGGCCATAACACAAGTCTCGGAAGACAAACATTTATCGACGATATAATCGCTAGAGATTATTCTTATACCAGACTGCCACGGACGTCTACAGGAAGAGGAAATTTTGTTCCTCCCAATATTGAGAATTCGGCATCAACCGTAGAGAACGCAATGGGACCCTCTACTCCCATTACAGAGAAGAAACCTCCTGAAGAAAAGGGAAGCGTTGTGGGTGCACCGGATAGAGAGGAGATTTATCATATTAATGGGACCAAATTTACTAAATAAGTGTGGTTGGAGACTCACCGAGAAGCAGAGGAAGAAAGGAGGAAAGCAGAAGAAGCAAAAGCAGAGGAAGAAAGAATAAATAAATCCATTGAATTTTGGACCAACATGGATAATAGAGAACATGGAGAGAATAATTTCCAAGATAACCATGAGGAGGAAGTGGAAGATAATCATCCTAGTGACACTGTGGTCACACTTTAATTCCCTATCCTCCAGACACCAGGGGAAACTCCTATGAAAAATATTTCACCATCAGTTCTCTCGAATTTCCATGGTACCTCCTCTAAAGATCCTGATGAATTTCTTTTTGAGTTCGACATCCTCTATCGCAGTTATGACTATACCTCTAGTATTCATAAGCTGAAACTATTCCCAACCACCTTGAAAGGAAATGCTCTGCGCTGGTTCATGAGTCTAGGTCGTGATACCATTACTACTTGTGATCAAATGAAACAAACCTTTCTTTCTAAATATCAAGAATATTGTAGAACCAGATATAGAAAGGAAGAGTTGTTTAAAATGGTTGCGGAGAGATTGGAAGATTTTGTTGAAAGATTGTTGTATAATTTACAGAGGTCTGGCCACATTGTGATTGGAAAAGATGTACTCAAGATTATCTTGCTACAGGGAATTAGAGAAGATTTCCTTGATATGTTGAATTTGTTGGGGAAAGGGGATATCTCAAAGGAACCTTTTGAGCTCCATTTCCTCAGAGTTAAATGTTTTGAGAGAAAAACAGAGGCAAGCAGTAGAAGATCTTACACTCGGGGTATTCTTTCCTAAGTGCATGAAAAAGCACCCACTGAAATAATGCCCACTGGACAAGGTAGAGATATGTAGGATATGTGAATTGCAGCATGATACCAAGGAATTTCCTTCATTACCCAAAGTCAAAGCAGTCCTGCAGGCATCCAATTTAGATGTGGAACATGCATACTTTATTGCACATAAGAAACCTTGGCAGCCTCGAAATCAAGGTATGAATCCAGATCCATCATTTTTCTTGAATTATATGAATGGTATGAATAATATGAATACAAAATTCCCTTCACATTATTCTAATAACCAGTGGCATCCATCTCAGAACCCAATGCAAAATCCTAACTCTTGGACACCATGGTCACAACAATCGAACTAGCAAGCTCCCTGGAATCCCAACTGGAGAAATTCTTACCAAGGAAATAATTTTCCTCATCACCAGACTCCATATCAACATGTTGTTGCAGCAACATCACCCCCAAAATTTTGTACATATTGGGGCCCCTCCTTTAAAAAAAATTTAGAAAGGCTGCCTCAAGGGGCCATTCCCAACTTTTATCTATGCTTTCCAATGAAAAATCTTGCCATAAACCTTTCCGAATTTCCTCCAAAGGACCGAAAAGGAACTTAGAAAATATTCCAAAAAAAATTTCGGAGCTTTTCAGACTACTCCCCTCAGTTGTGTTTTTATTTGAGTTTCACCCCGAAAGGCGGAAGCCTTTGTTTAAACCTTCGAAGAAGAACTTAGAAACTGTTTTAAAAAAAAAAAAATTGTGGAACGTAAGAAAGAGACTCCGCGGAAGCATTCAGCTTTTGCTCCCGAAACGTCGGGAACCATTCGCATAAGCATCCCGAAAACTTAGATTTTCCTTTCGCGGTTGCGGAAACTATTTGGGAAAGTCTCCCGACATTTCGGAGTCTTTCGGGCTATCTTCCCCAGTTGCGGAAGGCAAACGTATAAGCCCCTCGAAAATGACTTAGAAAATTTTGAGCATTTGCGGGACGAAAGAAGGAAGCTCCGCGGAGCATTTCAGTCTTTTCTCCCGAAACGGCGGAAGTCTTTTACATAACTCTCCCGAAGAAGACTTAGAAAATTTTCGACCTTTTGCGGAGAGATTGGGGTTTACTTTCCGAAACGACGGGAACAATTCATCAAAACTCCCCGAAACTTTGAAAGAACTCTGAAGTTTTTCTTTGAAAATTACGGAATCCTTTGGACTTTTCCACCTGGAAGTTGCGGAAGCCGTTCGCATAAGCCTCCCGCAACTGCGGAAACCTTCGCGTTTTCATCCTGAAGCTCACCGAGAGAATGTTGCGAAAGCCTTCAACTTTTCATTCCGAAACGTTGAGGCACTTAGAACCTTTGCAGAGCAGTTTGAGTTGTCTTTCCGCAATTGCGGGAGCCGTTTGCGGCCGCGGAACCATCAACTTACCTTTCCGTCAAGGTGGCGCCATTCGCCAGCTCGCCCCGAAACGGTGGAAGCCATTGGCGAAAACTCTCTGCAATTTCGGAGGCCTTCGCGATAGCATCCCGAAAAGAGGCCGCCGAAGGAATTGAACATTCTCGTCCTTTTGCGGAAGCCGTTCAGCTTTTGCTCCCGAAACGGCGGGAAGCTTCACCACTCTCTCCCGAAACGTCGGAGAAGTACAGCGTAACCTGCCGCGGTAGCGGGTGAAGTTCACGAGTCGATCCCACAAGTGGCGATCGCACGCAGACCAATGCAGCTCGATGTGACCGCGATGTACAACATTTAAAACTTGTTTTAATACGCCACCAACCGTATTAAAGTCCCACGCGTGTTCGACGTATTTAAATATACGGTGGGGGATCAAACTGACCCCATTGTTGTTTGTATCGATAAAGAAACTATTGGACGTCGCACGACAGATCCAGCTCGGCTCGCTCATCCACGTTCACGGCCACCTCAGCCAGCGACCTTCACGGTGCCAGGTAGGAGGTTTAACCGTTAAATTTGTTTTTCACGCGTCAGATTGCTATTGGGTGGTCCTTGTTTGAAAACGATTGGTCTAGGTTGGATTTTGACGGGAAAAATGCCCGTCATGGGCTGTTTTGCCCATCAAATGCGGTCTAAATTTTGTATTTCCTGTCGTTTGTGTATTGGTTAAGAAAAAAATGTCAATTTGGACGGACGGATTATTGTTTTTTCCAAGGTTTCCCCCGAGGCCCCGTGGACTGTTTCATGTCCCCAGCCGAAAGCTAAAACCGTAGCCCTGGGCTTTTTCATAAGTCTCAGTCCCGGCGTAGCCACTACCCAATCTAAAACTTGAGACAGGCGCCATCGCCCCTGATCGAACCAGCCGTAGGACGCCCCGTCAAATGTTATGAATAATAGTAGCCGTTGGGTTGAAATCCCTCGCCTGTGTGTAACGCGAAGGAACCCCCCTGGTCTCGTATTAGAGTTATTTCACCCCATACTTCCCCGCCATTAGCCATTTGAACCGCAGCTAGCACGAAAGTTACCCTTTTCCCCAGAGCTAAACCGAGAGCAAGTTGCTTCCGCAACACACCTACCGGGAGCATTCCAAACCTTGTCCCTTTAAAGAATTAGGATGATTAAAATCTAAATTTCTTGTTTGAAATGATGTAATTGCTTCCTAAAATGCAGCTTCACATTTTGGTTTTATCTCATTCACATATTAAAACGATGATGATCCCTGTTAAAATCTCACAATATGTTGATCATGTTTATAATGACGTATATTTGGTTGCTACCAGGGATAATTCAAAATGCCAAAAGGCGGGAAGAAGAAGGCTAATATGACAGAGAAAAATCCTGCACCACTTAAAACTGAGACCTTACTCCAGGATACTAGGTGCACCACTGGTGTTCCTCCAGAAATCAGATGGGGTGACACTTACAGGATGATCCGAGACCAGGATGTCCCGGACATGTTGTTAGAAGAGCGGACAATTTATCTAAATATCAAAGCCTCAGGCATAACTAGAGCCGCTACCCGCCCTGAGTTGTTCCCCTGTGCTGAAGTGATCGGATGGCTACTCCAGCATGCCGATGCGGAAGGAAGAGTAATTCATGACAGTGGGAAGGTAGCCATTGCTTCATTTCAACCAACATACCTAGCCGCGGCCTACAAATTTCCCTGTGTCCAACAATCTCTGACTGATGAATGGCTAAGCCAGATGAACAACGTCGAGATGGCCAAGAAGCTACTAGTCGCAGGAAAACATCTGAGAAAGAAAGGGAGTGACGAATATGACGTCCAGAATCTCAGACCTCCTTTCAGATTGATCGCCTTGATGTTGTGCAGAATCTTCGGCATGCCCGATGGCACCGTGTATAAGATTCAGTGGGTTCCCATCATCCACTTCGTGGCTTTTAAAGGAACTGTGTTTGACTGGGCCACTCTCCTATCAGACAGTTTGGCCGCAATGATAGTTGCTGCGAGAGAAGGACTAGCCTTGAAGAAGGCAGAATTTTTCATGTCCTCATATCTGGTTGATTGTGTTTTGGCCAAGGTGGAGTTCCCCAAATTGGGCTGCGCATGGGATAAGGCCACCACTCCGGTTTATACTGCTTTTAGGATGATGTGGGCCCAGAATTACAAGCCCAGCTACAAACTCATCTGTGAGGGGTTCATCATGCCCCTATATGAGAAGATATTCAAGGAGGAACCCAACTGCCTATCAGAGAACGCTTTGGAAGTCCTTGAGAATTACGGGGATTTTTACTTTTCAGAGCAAGGCACCTACCTTAGAAAGTTTGGAGGGACCAAACCTCCATACATTTTGCCGCAGTATGCCACTGACTATGTGGTCCTTAAGGAAGCAGTAAGACAAATATTCCTGGACGGAATTGGAGCAATGCTCCACAAACAACATAAAGCTTCCTTTCCCCCTCTTCCTTTCTGTATAGGAGCTTACAAGTTCTCGGGGGTTGCCTCAGCCGAAGAGTTTGTTCAAGAGCTGAAAGCCTTCCACTTCGGTGAGGTAATCTTCCACAGGAATGACAGGAAGGGAAAAGTTGCTGAGCACTGTAAGGAGATTTATGCTCATTTCGAGTATGCTCACTATCTCGATGCCGAGGAAGAGGCATTCAGAGGCATCAGCAACATGTCTGAGCTGCGGATCTGTCACCAAGGAACTGGAGCAAGCTCTAGCTCAACCAAGGTCCAAAAGACCAGCCAGTTGAAGGAGAAAGAAGCTGAGGATGCCCGAGCTCAGGAAGAGCTCAGATTAAGAGAAGAAGCAAGGTTACTCCAGGAAGCTGAGGAAGCCAGATTGCAGCGGGAGGCGGAGGAATCCAGGTGGCAGCGTGAATCCGAAATGGAAAGAATGCAGCAGGAAGATGAAGTGGAAAGGATGCAACAAGAAGCTGAAAATGAAATTCGGCAGAAAGAGGCTGAGGAAGCCCAGCAGTAGAAAGAGGCTGAAGCTGAATGGAAAGCGGAAGAAGAGCTGAAAGCAAGAGAAGATTCCCAAGCAAGTGGATCCGGTGTCCAAGACATGGAAATAGACACATCTCAAGTGGGTGGCTCTGGTACCCAAAATGCGGGGATAGATCCAGCTCAGGGAGTCCGGACCCCACCAGCTGAACAAGAAATAGACATTATGGACCACCCAATTGTCCCGTACACTCCATCAGGAAAACATACGGTGTCCAGGTGGAATGAGTTTGTCTATGAAAAGAAAAGGAAAGCAATGGTCCTCAAATCGGAAGAGAGGATCAAAAGACCCTTCCATGAGGATATCATTACCCGCCGGGAGGTTACTGTAATGCAGAATACAGATGAAGACCCCTTTGCTATGGCTTCCGCAGCGGTAGAGACAGCAAAAGCATCACTAGACAATGTGGGAGTTATAGTTAGAGAAAATGTATTGACAAAAATGAGAGCTCGTACGCTACAACAGACTTTGGCTAATGAGCAAGTCCACAGGGATCTTGTGGTGAACAAGTACAATTTCTTGTACACCGAGCATAAAGAGCTATCAAACAAGTATAACCAGCTTGAGGAAGAAAAGGACCAGCTAACACTCCAAATGATGATTGTGGAAGCAGAGAAGAATGGGGCGGAAGATAAAGCATCCCGGATAGAAGCAGACAAACTGGCATTAGCTGAGCAATTAGAGCAGGCTGAGGGCAGAAGGATGGACATTTCTCCCTTCCATGAGCTGTCCTGCAGCATTCTGAAGCAAACATATGACACTCAGGAGCTAATCACGAATGAAGTCAGCAATCTCAAGGCCATGGTGGTCCGACTAAAAGAAATTAATGCAGAGGCCCATAGGCTTAAAGCTAAGCACACTCGGGTTAAGGCTAATATCCAGAGCCAGATAGAATGGCGAAAAGAAAAGGTGGATTTCCCCACACATCTCCCATTTAAGTCTGAGGAAGGTTTTAATGAAGACATCGCCCTTCTGGACTTCTGCAGAAGCTGTGGCAGTAAGCTAATAGACAGTGTGCAAGGGACAAGGGATAGGATCAATAGTCTGTATCAAAGGATCCAGGGAGTACATGACAGATGCAAATTGAATTTCCCGCAATCCCGCGATGACTTCCCGGATGAAGAGCAACGCTGGGATGAACTAAAGGAAGAATTAGGCGTCCAAACTGAATATGTGAGGAAAATCGATGACCTCCAATATTATATTGGGATGTCATCAGTTCACAGCCACTTGGTTAAAGAAGTGCATCAAGCTGCAGTGACGAAAGTTCAAGGCATTGGGGCAGAACTTAGGAAAAATGTGACGTCTTAGAAAATCCTGCTCCCCGCTGCAGCAAACATAGTCATCAGGGACACTGGCATTTGGCATAGCTACATAGAGGAAGAGGAGAAGAAAGCAGCAGCAGTAGCAGGAGCAACAGTGGGCTCGATTCCCTCTCCCCCAGTAGTGGCAGAAATTCCAGCCAGCTCAATCCCTTCTTCCCAAGTAGAAGCAGCAGCAACAATTGGTTCGAGTGTCTCTTCCCAGGCAGCAGCAGCAGCATCAATTGACTTAGGCGATCCTCTCCCAGTTGAAGCTAATGCACAAGAGTGACAGCACGATATTAGAACAATATTTCTGCTATGTGTATTTTGTTAAACTCTCAAATGTGTAAAGCGTGAGCTATGGGACAGCTGTCCATTCTCTTTTGTTAAATATTTTGTAAAAGAAAGAGAATCACAATTTTGTCTATTATAGGAGAGAAATTTCTGTAGATGACAAGTGGAAGGTGCTAGGTGGCAGCCCAAAGGGCAGATTTGTAACTATAAATAGAAGTTAGGAAAGATTAGGAAAGACTTTTTGAGAGGGAATGAATTTTGTAAACCTGTACGAGCTATCTTGTATCGGTTCTGTAAAATTGAATTTTCTAATAAAAGCCAAGGAGATGGATGTTTGCATGGGAACGAAAGATGGATATGCATTGGACTGTTCTGGTGATTTCCATCCTGTCATGTGAGATCTTTCTTGTCATTTGAACTATTTCTTTGCAATAAATGATTTTGCTTCTTTCTGTGTAAACGATTTCTCCATTTCATGGACAGTGAATGTGTTTTATATATTAAATCAGGAGCTATCTACTGATATCTTTACTTTTGCTGTAGAGTTATCTTTTAGATTAAATGGCTAACTGTTCTTTCTTCAAGATAACTCATATAGCTCATTGTTCACCCCCTTTAAATTTGCTCCTTGCAGGGATCTTCGGAGTTATTTCAGTTTGTTTACATTTAGATCTGTTTCTTCATTCTTTCCATTTAGATTAGATAATTTTGCTTCTCTGTTTTATGAGCATGAAATGTGTTTTATATTAAATTAGAAGCTATCTTCTAAAGATCTTTTATCTTGTTGTAGCTTTACTTGTAAGAATTGATGGCTACCTGTTCTTTCTTTACTATGTCTGTTACAGCTCATTGCTCATCCTGTAAATGTGTTACCTGCAAGGATAGGTAGATTTACTTCACTTTTAAACTTAGATCTTTTTAGTTTTTCATTTAGATCAGATATAAATTAGGCACTTGCATCTCATTTAAAACATAAAAATCCAAAATAAAGGTGGATCGGGCCATAACCGGTATAATCGGATTTAAACTCCAAACCCACGATTGCCGGAACCGCTAACCGGACGGATTCCCTACACCAAACGGGAGATAATCTAATTGGGATCATCTCTCGGGGAGAATCCCTTTCTGATTGATGCTACGATATCCGAGGCATCAACACAACAGTATCCTCACCAACTGTATCAGCAGCCATAGCTCCAATTCCAAAACAACTTCACACCTATAAATGCACCAATGCGACCACAACTACCTGCACAACCTAACCCAAACCCAAATAATAAAGAAATTCATCAATTTGAGACTGCCAAGATGCCTGTGTATTCCATCTCCCAAATTCCCTACAATGACATACAATTATGATTGGGGAGGGTAGTGGAACCCATCATCACTGAGGATGTTCCATCCCTAGTGACTAAAACTGGAGTGAATCAGCACTTTGAGAATATGGTCAACTCAGCAATCCCCATCATTGAGGATTCTAACATTCCTACTGAAACAGTAGTTGAAACTCAGGAAGTAACACACGATGAAGCACAGCCTACACAATCGATAAGAGAACCACCATATGCTGAATGATTGGCCCTACAGAAAACAGTGGAACAACCTCGATTCAATCTCGTAGGAGAATTGAAGAAGTTGTATGTCAAAATCCCACTGTTGCAAGCCCTCCATGACGTTCCCATTTATGCCAAGACCGTTAGAGATCTATGTGTAAAGAAACTAGGAATAAATCCTAGGGATCCTCCCACTGTCCATGTATTAGGAAAGCATTCCGAATTAATAATGGGGAAGACTCATGTGGCAAAATATGATGATCCTGGAAATCCTACCGTTACATTTCACATAGGAAACACGCAAATACCCAACGTATTGGTAGACTTAGGCACGGCCATCAATGTTATGACCATAGAAACTGTGAAGAAACTTGGACTCACTAATCTTCGGCCAGCCCCTACCATTTTAGAACTTGCTGACAAATCAACAATCAATCCTGAGGGAATCCTGGACGACCTAGTAATCTCTGTTGACTTGTGGGAATACCCTTCAGACTTCTTGGTGTTACAGCCGAAGTATTAGCTGGGGGGACACCCGCTGATCCTGGGAAGACCTTGGTTAGCCACGACGAACGCATGTATCGGCTGTCGATCAGGATCCATGACTAGCTTAGACGGGACTGAAATCAAAATCCTGACTTTATACCCTCCATCCCAACCAAGCACAGAAGTTGAAACTCCACTTTGGGTGGATTTGGAGGAGGAGGAAGGTGTTCAACCATTATTAACGATAGGGAGAGACTTAACTTTTAAGGATGAAACAGAGGACGATACCATTAACAGTTTCATCAGTGAGCCCATGTCTGTCAATAAACATGTTTACCAGATTCTGGACAGTACATTAGATGAGAAAGAACAAGAAAATCTTACAAAAGAAACTCTAGTTAGTGATGCCAATATAATTCCAGTACTTAAAAATTTGAAAAAGTGTCCCAGTAGAAATTGAGCCAGTAAAAACATTGAACATCAATCCGAACCTTGCGCCCAATGAGCTGGAACAGCTGATCACTTTGCTGAAAAAACACAAAGGAGCTTTCGCTTGGGAATACACATACATGAGTGGTATTCCTTCTAATTTGTGTACCCATCACATTTATATTAAGAGCGACTACAGGCCAATGTGCCAACCACAATGAAGGATGAACGCGAACCTAAGGGACGTAGTGAAAGAGGAAATACAAAAACTTTTGGAAGTAGGGTTTATATACCCAATTTCAGACAGTGAGTGGGTTTCTCCACTCGTGATTGTACCAAAAAATAATGGGAAATGGAGGGTCTTCTTGGATTACAAAGAATTGAACAAAGCAATGCAAAAAGACCACTTTCCCCTACCTTTTATTGATCAGGTCCTTGATACCTTGTCTGGGAAGAAGTATTTTTCCTTTCTGTATGGCTTTAGTGGCTATAACCAAATCCAGATTGCTCCAGAAGACCAAGACAAAACCACTTTCACCTGTCCCTAGGGCACTTTTTCATACAGGGTACTTCCTTTCGGGTTGTGCAATGCACCAACCACATTTCAAAGAGCAGTGATTGGAATATTTTCAGAGATGGTAAATGACTGCATGGAAATTTTTATGGAAGACTTCACCCCATACAGTAGTAGTTTCGAGGAAGCACTGAAAAATTTAGAAAAGGTATTGGAATGCTGTGAACAAAGCCAACAATCTTTAAGCAATGAAAAGTGCCATATGATGAAGAGCGACGGCATAGTTCTGGGGCACTTCATCTATTCTGATGGTATCTAGGTAGACCCATCCAAAACTAAGGTAATTGAAAATATACCAACTCCTGGAACACAAAAAGATGTACGTAGCTTCTTAGGGCATGCTGGCTATTACAGAAGATTCTTAGAAAAATTTTCCAAACTAGCTTCTCCTTTGTTCACCTTGTTGATGAACGATGCTCAGTTTGTTTGGAATGATGCATTCCAAACAGCGTTTACTAAACTTAAGAAAAGGCTATATACAGTACCCATCTTACGAGGGCCCAACTGGGCTCTACCTTTTCATATCTCTTCAGATGCTTCAGACACTGCCATTGGAGCAGTTTTAGGACAGTAGGAAGGTCATGCCCCATATGCAATTTATTACGTCAGTAAGAACCTATCCCCTGCTGAACTAAACTATATTGTCACAAAGAAAGAATTCCTTGCCATAGTTTATGCCATCAACAAATTTAGACACTACATTACTGGATATTCCACCTTTGTGCACACTGATCATTCAACCATCGGGTATTTAATGAATAAACCAATCATGAATGCTACAGTAACTAGATGGCTGCTACTATTACAGGAATTTGACATCACAATTATTGATAGAACAGGGAAGGAAAACGTTGTTGCATATTTTTTATCTCGACTTACTAACAGTGATGTCAATTTACCAGTCGAAGATTCCTTCCCTGATAAACATTTGTTTGTAGTCTCAGCTCATTCCCCATGGTACGCAGATATTTCTAACTTTTTGGCTCCAGGCAATATTCCAGCACATTTGTCAAAGAGAGAAAAAAGAAAGATTATGCAGCAAAGTGCTCGGTATTGTTGGATTGATGGACATCTTTTCTACATAGTTCTTGACTTGGAAATTAGAATATGTGTAAGAGAAAATGAAATTTTCAGTATCCTGAAAGCCTGCCATGATGAACCATGTGGGGAACACTTTCCTTACAAAAGGAGAGGTCATAAGGTTTTAAGGATGGGATATTTTTGGCCTACATTGATCAGGGATATGAAAAAGTATGTTCAAGCATGTGATAGATGCCAGACTCGATGAAATGCCTCTTCAGCCACAGCTTGTGGTTGAACCTTTTGACAAATGGGCTCTGGATTTCGTAGGGCCTATCAATCCTCCCTCAAAACAGAAATTTCACATCTTGGTTTGCACAGACTACATGACCAACTGGGTGGAAGTTTTAGCCTTGGTCAAAGCTAATGATCTGGTTGTAATTGATTTCCTATATGAAGAGATTTTTACTCAGTTTGGAGTACCCATGGAAATCATTACAGATGGTGGACCACAGTTCGTTTCTCACAAATTGGAAGCCCTGTTACAGAAGTTTCACATTCAGCACAAAATAACCTCACCATATCATCCACAGGCCAATGGCCAAGTGGAAAGTACAAATAAGGTCATTGAGGCTATTTTAACAAAAACAGTGAAAATCCACCATAAAGATTGGGCTGACAGACTCCCATAGGAATTATGGGCCTATCGCACTACATGGTGCAACACCACTGGTTTTTCCCCATTTGAATTGGTATATGGAAAAAATGTTGTTTTTCCAATTTAATTTGAAATCAGAACTTTGAAGACAGCCGTAGAAGCAAACCTTGATTTATCAGAAGCTCAGAGGAACCGATTGAATCAACTTAATGAATTGGATGAGAAGCGCACAGCCGCAATACATCATACAGCTTTAATCCAACATCAGTGCTCTAAATTGCATGATAGATTTATAAAGAAGAAATTCTTCCGTGAAGGAGACTAGGCTCTACTATATGATTCACGGTTTAAGAGGGATTTCAAAGGAAAATTCTGCACCCGTTGGTTAGGTCCTTACCAGATAGATCAAGTATTTGACAACGGAACAGTTCGATTGATCACCATTGATGAAAACAAGACACCATTATTTTCCAATGGTCATTGGATGCGACTGTATCACAAACTGGTCTCAAAGAATGCCTTCATTTCACATGTTGCAGCTGATCCAGATTATCAATTAACGCCAAGGCAAGGATTTTTCTGAACCCCTGTGAATTTTTAAAACTGCAATTTCCACACATAAATTTGTATCTAAATAAATTGTTTTCTTTCTTTTATTTTATTTTTTTCTTCCTTTACGCTTGATCGGGTTTGTTTTGAAGAACTGTGTATAGGAATTGACTTGAGGAGCAGCGATCGTGACTGGACCAGACAATTTCCGGTGCCTTATCTTGTTTTCCAAATCGAATAAGCTCCTTGAAGAAGATGGATGATTCGTCAGCTTTCAGCATCCAGCTGAGAATTTTCCTATTACTCCTTTTTGTGCAGCTGCGACTCCATACCCTGCTCATTTTTCCTTTTTCACGCAGCTGTGACTACGATATTTTTCATCCATTTCTCCTTTTTCCCATGGCTGCAACTCTTCTACTTTTGTCCATTCTGCCAATTTTCGCAGCTGTGACTCCGCCAAATTTCGCCATTTTGTCTTTTCCCCGCAACTGTGACTCCGCCAAATTTCTACATTTTGTCTTTTCCACGCAGCTGTGACTCCTCCATATTTCATCGGACTTTGCTAGTCCTACAATTTCAACTTATCTTCACCAAACCATGTTAGCTTGCTCTACAATCACCATGCACTCTTATCGATTGATATCAACTTGGCATACCTATTATAGGTAAAATATGCACTTCTTCATCCGTGATCACATTACTTTATCGATCACACAAAAAGACACTATGGATGGAAGAGCTGGGTTGACCTGGATGAGTTATTGCTGAAACCACACTCTTCAGTTGAAAAACTTATTTTTTTCTACAGTTTTCATGACATGCACACTATTATTGCAACAGTGATCCAGCGTTCTAAATGCTACTCTGCTTGAAGACAACCAGCGCACATCCTTCAAATGTTGCAAACGCTGGTTGTAAAGTGCAAAAGTTGCTTACTGTGCGCTAGTCTGGTTGTATGAAACCCGTGCACATCTTAATATGAAGTAAAAAATTATATTAAGATTACGAATTGGGATTAGTTGAAGTTGGTTCTGCAACTTCCCCAACCTCCCAATTCAACCACCTCTCGAATTCAACTTCCTACCTTGTCCCATAAATACAAGGAGGATCCATGAGAGAGGGACCTAGAAGCAATGCTTTAACTGCTATTACGCTGGAGGAATTCCCAAGTCATTGTGAAGAGCAGGAGCCCAAGACTCGGTTACAGAAGTGTCTGGACAGATCAGGTATATCTTACTTTTCTACATTTCTTTGACAATAACAAGTGGAAATACCCTTCCCGTCCCAAATTGAATGTCTACTTGATTGAATGTTTATTTGGTTAAATATCTGATTGTACTTGATGTTAATTTGTTTCTGATTTCATCATATTTATTACAGTCAAGATATGTTGAGGAAGGTTAACTTTGTGTTGCAGGTTCATCATAGTGGAAGACCAAGCGAAGGCTAGGACTAGCCATCGTTAAAAAGGTACGGCTTTTGATACCTTAATCTCTTTCCATTTGTAGTAACTAAGGCAAGACAATGAATGTATTTACCTATCACCCCACCCAATTTGGTAGTGTTGTCTCCCCACTATAAGGTATTTTTCTTGCACAACAGACTGGCGACTCCACTGGGGAATAACCGGTTGTTTTTCTGCTCTAGGAGACCTTGTTAGGTTTTCTTCCAGTTTATTCAGTCTTTGTTCTCTGAGAGGTTTTATAGGTTTTTATTTTTGCATGTTCTTTCTATCTTGATTCATCTTAGTCTGCTTCAGTAAAGCCTTTTTGTTTTCTTTAAGTCCTTGTGCCCTGGTTTGATGTACTTACAGTAGTGCATTTTTTGTCATGAACACTGCTTTATCTCAAACACAGTAGCGCACTTCGTATGACAGGCGCTAGTTTCTCTACTGTTAGAAAAACAGGATCACAAAGCAATAACAATAAACAGAAATGAAAATATAATCACACATACACATTACAAGAGAGACACAGATATATCGTGGTTCACCCAACTTGGGCTACGTCCACACTGAATTTGTCAGTCCTTATTATTATTACCGTCTAGCAAGATGAAGGGATACAACCTGCAGCACAACCGCTGCACTTCCTCTTCTCTGTTTCACAATCACTCTCTAGATCTCAGAGATCTTTGCAATGCATAAAACCTAATACATCAACAACCCTATCCGTATTACAATGTCTTTCTTTTATAAGGGAAATACAATGGGAAAATACCACGGGATACCCAAAACCATGGGCCCGCAAAACAGCTGGCGAAAACAGCCCCAAAAATTTTCTTCGGGGGACCGCTGGCCCCTGGACCCCCCAGCCAGGGGGGATGGTCCCCTCTCGCTGGGGTGAGTGTACAGTCCACCTACATATCATATAAAACTGGGGTACAAACACGGCTGATACAATATCATCTATGAGACTAGAAGATCTGGCTCCACAACCAACATCTACCACACAGTAGTGCACATTTCCTGTAGGTTCAAGCCTTTTACTAGGGTTTGATTTTCAGATGTTTGAGTCCACTTCTAGGCTTTTTCTTTGCTTCTTTGACTGACTCCTGAGACATGTAGGCCTTTTTTGAGTCTTGTTTCCCTCTCTAAAGTCTTATAGTTTTCCTTTACATGCTTTAGTATTTGTTTAAGGTGTCTTTTCTGCTTTTTTAACCCTGTTTAAGGCTGTGCGCTACTCTCTGCTAGACATAGCTGCACACTTTTTTCCCTATACACTTGTTGCAGTTATACGGAGCTGCGTTATGAACACTTGTTGTCTATGGAAACACTAGCGCACTTTTACTGTGTCTTGTCCTTTTTATTAGGGTTTGACCCCAGTTTGAATTCTTAGGGTGGCTTTGAAAGGTTGTTTAGTCTAGATACCTTCTGAATATCTATTCAGATCAGTCTGCATGAGTTAAAGCTTTCTAGTTAGATTTTCTTTTGAGTCGGTGTGTTGGTAGGGTTACTTTTTGGTTTGCTTACCTACTCCTTTGTTTGGAGAGTGTTTTCTTAAGTTTTGGTGCTATGGAGCAGCCTTTTAGGCCTGTTTTTCCGTTGCGGGCATCTCTTTTCCTGTTTTCTTTTACACTTTGTTCCAAACCTAGGGTTTTTTTTTGTAAAAACAACTCGGTAGGTGGACTCTTTCTCAAGTATTTTGATTTAATTGTTTTGATCCATTAGGTTGTTTTTCCTTGCTCACACTTTGCGTTAGGTCTTACTTGCTCCTTTCCAAGTTCTTTTTCTTTTGCAATTATTAGAAAAGACAAAAAGTGAAATTGGTTGCTTAATATAAGATTCATCATATTTTTCGAAGTAGCATAGATCGTTTGCTTTGAAAAAACTAAAAGAAATTTTATTTAGGATTGGCTAGTTTCAGTTTTGAAGAATATAAACGAAAAGAAAAGAGTCTTTTGTGAATTTGAATGCATTATTTCTTTACGCACTTTGATTTCTGTCGAAACGATTCCACACACTTCACTACCCTTATTGAGTAAAAAGTAGCCCTTAAAAAAGAAATCTTAATAAAATTAACTAGTAACTTTTTCTTTTTAGGTATACACATCATCAACTAGCTTAGGCTAGGGTTTCGGGTTTAAATCACCTTAAACTACCCGAAATCGACTTCATTACTCAACAATCGTAGTAAGACTATGTATTAGGTAAATCCACATCTATCAAAATTTCCTGGGAACGCTCTACTCAAACCAGAGTTAAGAACGAGGCGATGGGTGATTGGAACTGTTGAGGATACCCCCTCACTTTCCTCTCAGCCATAAACCAGAGTTGATTCGCGTACGGAGGTCGACTAGTACTTTTTAAAGTGATTTTGGATTTCGGGCTTTGATACCCTGCCCATGCGTCTCGACTAGGATGACGACTATTCCCCCAGGTTTTTTCATATTGGTGGTATCCTTAGTATCATAACCTTAGGGCTCTACACATGTAGAGTGGAAGGATATTTCCACTTCACCTCAGACAGATGGGGAAGGTAACCCTTTGGCAGTAATCCCGAGAGGGCATTTTGGTGATTCAAACGCTTGCACCCAGAGGACCTCCATTGGACGCTGCGTAGCTGACCATCGATACTCTATTAGTCTGTTATGGGCCCTCATCATCCCAGACTTGTTTCTGAGAGTATTTTCCTTGTATTGCTTGGTTTGATCACTTAGAAATTTTTTAGTGGTATGTTGTTTGCTCCTTAGTCATAGTGGCCACTAGGTTTTTTACTTAGTTTGTTTTTTTATAACTGTGGAGGACCAACCTCTTCTTAGGTCTCGGAGGTTGCAAATCCTTCCCCCACTCACAGTGGAGCCTCCACTGCCACTGCGATGTCGGAGTACGGATTCTTGTGGTTCGTTTGAACTTACGGGAAAAACAGAAGTACTTGGAGAACCACAGCCCAGAGCCCAAGATCAACAGTTCTTTGATACTGTTGAGGTTGAGGACTTAACTTCTAGAGAGTTTAGCACTCCTTTCAACCCTCCTCTGACTGGACCCAACGATCCGCTACTGGTACCTGTAGGATTTCTAGGACAACCTGAGTATAGTGCATACTTGTTTACACCTAATTACACCATGACTAACCCAGGAGATGAGCAGGGAGTTCCTAAAACTCCCACAACGTCTATGGCTACAAGGATTTTCAATCCTTCTTTCACAAACACTGCAACATCGATTTCATCGCAGACTGCTTCTACTTCAACTCCGTCCTTTAGTTTTAATGATGGTACTCTAGGCATGTCGAGATCACAAGCTTCGACATCTGCCTCAATTTCTACCCCTACTTTTGGACCAAATAATGTCTCTTTGACAGGGTGTAACTCAAACTATTGCTTCCACATCCGTCGTAGGATCGATCCCTTCTGCATCTATTCCTGTTATGGGTACAATTACAACTACGCCTGGATTTAAACCCTATGCAAGTTACAATGTAAATCCATCAAATATACTTGCAGGGAGTATCCCTTTCTCTTTGTTTGCTGGAGGAGGGGGGTAATATTATTAATCCACAAAACGATGGGGTTAACACCCAGCCACAATGGACCACTGCCCCAGGAAGTAATCTGCTTTCTTTTGGGTGGAGAAATTTTAATGCGTTCACTTCACAACCGATGGCTGGGGGAAATTCCAACCAGCAGTACATGAACCAGGTGGTGGGAAATTCCCAATACCAAGTTCTTGTCTATCAAATGCCATCGGCACGACCACATTTACCATTTATGGAAACTTTGAACTTGCCAGATCTCTCAAAACTCACGAACGACCCTGTGTGCCATAATCCTGCATGGCCACCGGTTCCCACTAAGTTTCCCTCAGACATTCCAAAGTTTGAAGGAAAGACTGGCGAGGATCCAGGTGATCATGTCACAACGTTTCATCTCTGGTGCTCCTCGAATTAGTTGAATGATGATTCCATCCGATTGAGGCTCTTTCAAAGAACCTTGACAAGTGTCCCAACCAAATGGTACATTGAACTTCCTGTAGCTGCTTATGGCACCTTTCGGGATCTAGCTATTGTTTTTTTGAATCACTTTCAACTTCCTATCCGGTATGATTTCGGTATAGACCTTATGTCCACCTTCCGACAGAACAAAGCCACTCATCTATCTAATCACATTCAGGAGTGGCGAAGGAGAAAGAGGATCATTAAAGCCAACATCCCTCCAACATTTTTATTAGAGTGGTATCTCAAATCACTCATTCCTTATATTTCTAAGGAAGTTGCAACTTCAGGGGTGTCCTCCGAAGAGGAAGCTATCCTAAGAACCCAGCAACTCGACTTGGTATATGATCAGTCTGGGCTCTTATACAAGATTATTCCCGATGCACCAAGGTCGAACATAGACTTAGGTAAACTTAAACCTGGACCACATGCTGATGGCATTGTGGGTTTAGTAGACTCTGCAGCGTTTGATGCTTTAACAAAGTAGGTTCACGCCTTGTCTTTCAAACAGTCTGTTGTAGAAGCAACTTTGATTGCATCCTCCCCTTCAACAACCGAATCTGTACAACAGGTGCAGACAAACCAAACGGGCCCTTGGCAGCCCAACAACAAAAGAAAGGGCAAGAAAGGGGAGGGAAACCAACAAAAGCCCAAAACACACACAGAATTCCGAGGAGGGTAAAAAGGAAAAAAGGAAAGTGAAGTTCCCTTGCAAGCTATGCCAAGAGGATCACCTTACCCATCAGTGCCCTCTAATGGAAGAAGCCCAGAAGTTTATCTGTGAAAAGAAACCAGCTATCTTAAAATACCCTTTCCCTCATAGACAGAGTTCAGCTTCTGGAAGCTCCGGTTCTGGGGGCACCAATCGTGCCACCTCAGCTGATCAATCATTCATTAATATGGTTAATTCAGATGCCCTTTTGCAAAATCGAGCTAGAAATTATGCCCCGGATCCACAGCAGAAGTATGTTCCTGAGTCATCTACCCCTCTCCACATCGAGAAACCGGTGGATTCACTGCCGAATATTCCAAAAGGTGTCTTCAAACAGGCTGTGCATAACCCCAACGTGAGGGCTTCCCCCAACTAAAATGTTGTGGAGGATTTAGCCCAAACCCCTTGTGCCATGTCCACTTTAGAGGTACTGCAAAGTTGTCCATTGCAACGCAATGCACTCCTCCCAGTGATCGGGAGCATAGATTCATCCAACATGCTTGCTCGTTTTGATATGAAAGATATCAAGTTCTGGTTTTCGTACCATGTCGCTCTCCAAAAAGAGGTAATCCATTGTCCCAAGACCATTGGACGAGCTATTGTAGATGAGGGTGCATCTACGTGCATAATGTCCATTTCTTGCTGGAAGGATTTAGGAGAACCTGAGTTAGCCCCCTTGAACATGGTACTTACCACCTTTGATGGAATATCTTTCCGACCACACGGAGTATTACCATCATTTGATGTTGAACTTGCGGGAAAACTAGTAACTGTAGAGGTTGAAGTTTTGGATGCTCCTCTTGACTATAACTTGCTGTTGGGTAGGAGCTGGACATATGCCATGCAGGCAGTGTCGTCAACCATTTTCTGGATCATAATGTTCCCTCACGAAGGAAAGATCGTCACAGTCGATCAACTTTCATTTTCCCGGAAGAACAACCAAACTTCATCGGATTCAACAATCCCATTGGTTGATCAATCCCGCCCAGTTACTAAGAGTTTGGGAGCAGGTCTCTATGGGTCATTAATAGGCACTTTTGACCTACCTTCTCCTATTCATTTTATTGGTTCTGAAGAATGTTCTTCGTCTGATATTTTCACAGTCAGTCCAACGACAGATCCATGGATTGTCCCAACTGAATCAGAACCAGTTGTGCCTTTATCTGTTGCAGAGGTCGCTTACTTAGATTCACAACATGTTGTAACGGAACATATCGTGACTCTGTTGGTCTCTGCTAAGTCAGATATGGACTATGCTCATACATGGTCAGTGGACTCTATCCACTCTTTTGACTGTCTAGACACTGTTTTACCCTCTGATGAGGCGATCTTGGAAGCAATGAGTGGCCTGGACCATCCTTGGGAACACATGCACCACAGGTATTATTTTCTTCTTGATATGGACAGGATGGAGAGAGGTGAGTTTTCTATGAGACCCAGTGGGAATGTTGGTTTTTCTACTATCCCTTCTACTTTGAAAGTTGTTTATGGCGAAGGGAATATGGTAAATATATCGAGAACCATTCCAATCAACATTTCCATCAAACCTGGGGTCATGGAAAATATTTTCATTGGAGTAGACTATTCTCCTGAGGAGATCATTTTTTATACCAATCTTTTTAAATAATTCCATGTCGTCTTTGCCCGATCTTACGAAGAGATGCCAGGCATCGACCCTATTTGAAGAAGTATTACACTTAGGCATCTGTTCTTTTTCATGTATTATAGCTGTAAATTTTGTAGAGTTACCTTTGTTTACGGTTGTAGTTACGTCTTATGCATCTATTTCTTTGTGTTTCAGATGTCGACTAAACACTGTATAGGGTTTGCTGATGGCACCAACCGCCACACCCGTCAGTTGGCCGCAGCTGCTTGGGTTGTTTACTCACCAACTGGCCAACTGGTTTCTTCGGGAGGGGCTTGTTTAGGTCCCACAACGAACAATGTGGTTGAATACAGTGTAGTCATAGAGCTACTCCGAGATGCTATGTTCCATGGCATTTCACATTTGGAGGTACGGCTCGACTCTCAGTTAGTTTTTTTTCATTTAATGGGTGTTTATCAGGTTAGAGATCCTACTTTGCTACATCAATTTTTGCGCGTTAAGTTATTTGAGAGAGTTTGATTACATCACATATCAACATATTCCAAGGAACTTGAATGCATTAGTTGATTCATTTGCAAATTACGTTTTAGATTGGCATTTGCATCATTCACATATATAATTCATGCATAAAACAAAATAACACACATGTAAATAACACCGATACTGTATATATAATCCGTGTCAAAAAATAATATGAGATTGGATCATAAGTCTGTCACAGAGTCAAGTCATAATATAAAAAATTGGGCTTGATGGCATCAAAACTATACATAGATATGTCCTTCTCCTATGGAGAAGGAGGGACCTCATCTGCCTCTACTTCCTCTCTATAGAAAATGACCAGCCTAGCTACTTTCCACAGTAGCCTAATCCATGCTGGGGGCACACCAACCACATTCTCTTGCATGTCGAGCGGCATCCGCTCGATCCTGTATGTCGGAATGTCATGAGTCAACCGACTCATCTTCCCCTCTATGTTCGCCAGCATGGCATCAACTGCACCTACTATCACTTGTCTCACAAAGGTATGGGGGTGTCCCTCAGGACGTACAGGTCCAACATCTACATATGACTTTTTGTTTCAGTACTTCAAACTCATCATAAAAATAAAATATATAAAATGTAAAAATTAAATAATTTTTCAAAAACAAAACTTACCAATCTCTCCCCAGGCTGTTCCTGGAGGGAGAGCCAGCTTAGGATCGTTGCAGAAGTCTATGCCCGCATATGGAAACTGCTCAAGAGTTGGTACCAGCCGGTCCCACCACGCCCAGAAATCATCCTCATTGTAGCAAACTTTTCTCTCGCCACCACCCTGGCGGAGGAAGATCTCTCCCCAACGACCCATTAGTGTCTCATGGGGTTTAAGTGGGGAAAAATCCATCCCCGTACTCATGGCAGGCACCCTTTCAAAGAAGAAGGTGCACAGTATGCTTCCATACCCAAAATTCTTCATCCTCCCTGTCTTAGAGCCAGAAATTTGAAGCTTCATGTTTGCCAATAGACTTGAACACCAGTAAAATACTATTCCCTGTAGGCATTCAGTACCCATGTGCATAAAGTTCCTTGAAGCTAGATGTTGTGTGGCACTTCCGACCATCCGGTTGAGAATACTCTAGATCACCTTGAGTGGAAAGCTTGCAACAGTAGAGATGAGGACTTGGTTGTCGGTTTTCTCTGTACCCGATACACAATAAGTATTGATGTAGTCCTACACGGATAAGGCACCCACATTGCAAGAGGACCCTTTGAGATTCACTATGTATCCCCTTCGGGAGAGACCCATGATGAAATAGATGTCATCAACTATTAATTCCAATATTTCTCCTTGGATATTAAACACCAATGCATGTGCATCCTAGTGTTGGACAAGCCTCTCAAGCAAGCGGATTTGTGCCCGCATGTTGACCATTCTATAAAATTTCAACAAACCACATCTTTGTAGCGCATGCAAGGTTAATGGATCTTGTAAAGCTTCTCGATCCATCTCCTCATGTTCCCTTTCACGCCATATGAGAACCATCCTGCCATTAAAACCATTAAACGTTGATCATCTTTGTTTTTTTCCCTAGTTTTTGCGGTGAACGCTACTGTCCATCATGGACAGTAGCGTCCTGAATGTGACTGTCTTACAGGCATAGTAGCGCACTTTTTCCAAGTGTGCTACTTTCTTACAAGCAAACCAGCGCTCGCCCGGAAACAGTTTTAAAAGTTGGATAAAAAATAAATTTGACCACCAAAATTGAAAACATTTGTATGTAAATGCAAGCTAAGGATGAGTGTACTTACTTGGTGAAAGCGGAATATAGATTGGTGACCCGGTTCAACGCAATGAGCAAAGGTAGCTTGAGGTTTTTTCTCCACTTTTGCCCTAATTTCCAAATTGTGATATTTGATTTTTCAAAATGAAACTATTTATAGAAATTACTTTTTAATTTTTACCCACTTTTCCAAAATGGGTATAGTTTCATTTTTGTTAATTTAATTCATTAATATATTTCAAATTTTGATGAATTAGACTAACCATATATTTCAAATTTTCACTGTAATTTCAAACATCGAACTGTTAGGGCTTATTTTCTTCATTGACAGTATCAATATAGGTACCATATTATTTCAATATTTTGTCATTTTGGAAAATTTGTCCTAGTTACTAACTTGGTTGTCGAGATTTCATTACTTGGCGGGTCATGAACTTACGATCCCTGAAGCTATTTTAAGTCATTTTAAGCCCTTGTTTTGACTTTTCAAAAACAAACAAGATTGTCGAGTTCACTTGTTCTCTTTAGACTCGTTAAAGGAATTGAAGGAACATCTGCTTAAGTATAAGTTTAACCCTTTTCCAGATTTTTGTGGATTACTTACAAAAAAGGAATACTCTAGTCATCTGTGGCTAGAAGAGTTCTTCTCTCATCGTTTTACACTTTTTCGGGGGAGGAGACTAACTGTACGAAAAAGGACTTTTGGAGCCTTCTTTAGGGTTTTCAGGCTCTCGAAACATGAAAACACCAAGCGAGCATTCACTTACTCAAGCTCGATGTGAAATCCACGAGAGGGTATTTAGAGGATTGTTGAAGTTTTTCAGAATCTATAAACAGGAAAACATCGGCGAGCATATACCAACCCGAGCTTGATACTAAAATCCACAGGTAGGTGTATGGAGTTATTGTTTAAGTTTTTCAGACTCCTTAAAATTGAAAACATCGGCGAGCAAGAACAGATCTCGGCTCGATATTAAAATCCAGAGATTAGTATTATAGAGTATTCTTCTATCTCTTCTTCGAACTATGTAAACAATGAAGAAGGTTCTGAGTCTTCCTCCCATGGGCTCATTAAACTTTTACATGGTTGGGATAATTGAGTTTTCTTTCTTGGACTCATTAAAACAACAAGAAGGACATTCTTTTACCAAAAAGAATAAGGGATGAGAAGGGTATATCACATCTTTTCAGTTTCAAAGGCAGTTAAGTTAGTCATATTCTTGAACACAGCACCTATTTGAGTCTATCTTTTCAATTGGGTTTTATTTTTTGACCTTAGGGTGAACCTAATCTCCGAGTTTTTACTCCCTTGATTGGTTATTCTTCCAATAATATGGAGGGTCTGTTAATGTCTCCTACATTGCAGGCTTACATCACTTCCCCTTTATGTTAAAAACTACCTAAGTCACTTTGTGTCGTGCTCACTGTTCAAGGATACAGCCTGTGTCAGCCATTCTACAGTTTACCTTTACTTCATGTGTCGGCCATCCTGGTGTCAGTGTGTTTCATTTTGTTACTTGTCCTACTCCAAATAAGCTCATACCTTTTGAGTGTTCCTCGTGTTGGATGATGGAGGATGCATTAAGGCCTCCCTTCCAGCGGACTTCTTCCCATCGACTTCAACTCATTATGCTTTGGGAACGAAGTTTAGAGTTTCAGTTAGTACCTTGGGGATTGCAGTCATAAGTGGCAGTTTCCCTCGCTGTTGAATAATGAGAATACATCAATGTCTCTTATTCGACAGGTTCCTTAGGTGTTCGACTTCAAGTCCACTTATTCACTCTTGTTGGAATGTACTAGGTACCTTGGACCCCATTATCATTATCGATGGAATTCCTCGCGTTTGTTAACGCTATACATCAATCACCGGTAATCAAACGATACTCCCCATGTTCGACTCCAGCTCATTTATTCACATGGTTAGGGTTTGTACCTTAGGTTGTTTTGGATGAAGACCTTTGGACTCTGATAGCATCACCATATTTATGTTATCACCCAAGCTACGCAAGACTGAGCCTCACTCATTTTGGCTCTTCATGAGACATAGATCCAACTTGTTGTTATGGCTATGATCTCTTATCTATTGCATGGATCCACACTTGTATTTCAGTGGCCATGCTATATATACATCTCTCAGTTATGTATTGGATATCATGTTGTATCACACCGAACATCTATATGATGTCAAGATTGTAATTGCTCGTTGACCTTGATCGTTGTTTTCACGTACTTTTGTAACTTGGTTCTGCGGTTTCTTGCTCCTCCTCTGACTTGGAATTATAATGTATTTCGTCATTTCCCTCTGACCTGGAATTATAATGTATTTCGTCATTTCCCTCTGACCTCACACATTAGGGGGAATCTATTATAGGTCAAATCTTTCCGTCTCCGTCCGTGATCACATTGCTCTCTTGATCACACAAAAGGACACTATGGATGGAAGAGCTAGGTTGACTAGGATGATATATTGCTGAAACCACACTCTTCAGCTGAAAAAATTGTTTTTTTTTGCAGTTTTCATGACATGCACGCTACTATTTCCACAGTGATCCAGCGTTCTAAATGCTACTATGCTTGAAGACAAACAGCGCACATCCTTCAAATGTTGCAAACGCTGGTTGTAAAGTGAAAAAGTTGCTTACTGTGTGCTAGTCTGGTTGTATGAAACCCGCGCACATCTTAAGATGAAGTGAAAAAATATATTAAGATTACGAATTGGGATTAGTTGAAGTTGGTTCTGGAACTTCCCCAACCTCCCAATTCAACCACCTCTCGAATTCAACTGCCTACCTTGTCCCATAAATACAAGGAGGATCCATGAGAGAGGGACCTAGAAGGAATGATTTAACTGATATTATGCTGGAGGAATTCCCAAGTCATTATGAAGAGCAGGAGCCCAGGACTCGGTTGCATAAGTGTCTGGACAGATCAGGTATATCTGTACTTTTCTATATTTCTTTGACAATAAAAGGTGGAAATACCCTTCCCGTCCCAAATTGAATGTCTACTTGATTGAATGTTTATTTGGTTAAATATCTGATTGTACTTGATGTTAAGTTGTTTCTAATTTCATCATATTTATTACAGTCAAGATACGCTGAGGAAGGTTAACTTTGTGTTGTAGGTTCATCATAGCGGAAGACCAAGCAAAAGCTAGGACCAGCCATCGTTAAAAAGGTACAGCTTTCGATATCTTAATCTCTTTCCATTTGTAGTAACTAAGGCCAGACAATGAATGTATTTACCTGTCACCCCACCCAAGTTGGTAGTGTCGTCTCCCCACTATAAGGTATTTTTCTTGCACAACAATACCTTATCTGTCCAATCGACGATAGCCAACTCATGAAGGCATGTGCATATTTAGTCCTCTACTAGTGATGCGACTATGAGATAGAACCACCATGGCATAATGACGGCTTCAGCATTAATTTTAAAGGTACGGGTTCTAACTATAATCATGATTAGGAATACACTGACGTCGCGAGAATAATGATTATATTTTTCGTTTATCCATGTCATATATCTGCAACCAATCAACTGAAACAAAACCACGTTTAAGTTGTTCCTCGTACTTATGATTATGATCTTCATTCTACCTGACTTGTGCGATAATCCTGCCACAGATTTTATTCCAAAACTAACTTTGCCACCTTTCCAAAAATGCTCAATTCAAACCTCAACTATCCCTCAAACGTGTTTGCATGCAGTCAGCTCGACGTTTGAAACTGTAACTGGTGCACTCGCTAGAATATTTCGCAGAAGCTCAACAGCATGGGTATCCCTGTGAGATATGAGCCTTTAACAATAGAATCTTTGTATAAGAACAGAGAAGTCTTTTCTATCTTTCAGGAAGCAGGGTGGACAGATTATTTTCAACGTCTGAATGGTTTTCATGAGGAAACAACCCCTAAATTTGCTCAAATCTGACTTGCACCCATTCAAAGGTTCGAGGTATAAGGATAGATGTTTCAGAGGAAATCGTGGCTGAGGTAACGGAATTGCCCAGAACCGGGCAACATTGGTTTAGTCGGAAGCGCCATCATTCGACTGCAACTGAATATTTTCTGGCAGCAAGAGAAAGTGTTCAACCACGAGGCAGAGGAACAGCGTTGGAGACCCTTCCAAGTCCTTAGGACCAAGTTGCAATCTTTTTGAATAAATACATCACATGTGAGGGGAGGTACAACGTTGTTTACATTTATGAATTTTTCCTCCTATCACATTTACGACATCACAGGCTGTTAAATATGCCATACTATCTTTTTAAATCTCTGCAACGCATGGCTTACTATGTTAAAGGTGCTCAACACCCCTTATCATCCCTCACAAATCACGAGCTAATTAAACTATTAGTCTTACGGGCCCTTGCACACCACAATTAGACATGGGAACAATTTTTGGTTTAGCCAGGGGTATCCCATGAACTTTCTTTAAAAATAATGGATGAGGACTGGAGTTCCTCAGACTCAGTTGGAGGGGGGTTGGAACACCAAAAGTTCAGTTGGAGGATGAAGAGGAGATAGACATAGAGGAGGTTGAAACTGGAGCGGCTAAAACTGAAATAGCAGAAAAGGGAAATCAAACAAAAGCAGTGGAAGGAAGAGGCATAGAAGTTCTGGATGTTGAATCCTCCCCTGAAATAAGAAGAGATTTAATTCAAGAGGAGGGATTCGCCCCTGTTCCCAAAGTGATAAGATTTTATTTGTTTCAAAAGGGAAAGGAAGGGCTAATGAGCAAGGGCCAGACGTTCAGCCCAGCGAAAAAGAGAAGAATTGAAACTATTACTACAGCAAAAGCGGTTCACTCGATCGGGGTAAATATTGGAATTCCCATCTTAAAACCTCGATCACCTGTTGTAGAAGAACCTCAAATAGAGAATATTCTTTTTGAAAATGAGTTGTTAAAGGAGGAGGTGCAAATGCTTCGCGAAGAATTAGAGAGATGGAAGGAAACATGCAGGAAACAGGCAAAGAAGCACGTGAATACAATGGTGGAAGTTGCATACCAGTTGGAGACTTTATCTTCCATTCTAGGGAATGAAGGACGGAAAGAAATGATATGCCCAGAATGTGGAGATATATTTAATTTGGCAGGGCATAAGGTTACAGTGTTGGACTTAGCGGTACAAAAATATATAGGAGTAAAACAATCAGAGGAACCATTTATGGGATCAGTCTCATTTTTTGAGGACATTGAATCAACCTTAGCAGGCTAAAAAGAATCGAGAAATGGGACACTATTACACAAGAACCAGTGTCCTCGAAGAAGTTGTTGGAAATGCAACTCAGATAGAAGATGGTGAGATTGAAATACAAAGGAAAGATGTTGTTACATAAGAACCAACATTATTGAAGAATATGTTGAATTCCAACACAGACTGAAGCTGTTGAGGATAGGGGGATGTTGTTACACAAGAACCGGTGTTTCCAACGATTAATTGTCAAAGATGAATTATAGACAGAGGCTACTACAATATTGACAGAAGGAGAAACTGTTACGATGAATTCATTGATTGAGACTCGAGTTCAATTCCTGCTCATTGGATGGCCAGGAGAATAGTAAAGGGATAATTACACACTGGCTAAGCAGAGGAGAAAATAGTGATAGGGACATTGGTTTGTTCTTAATGAATTCTTGGGTGCGAGTCAGGAACCTGCTATCCCCTTCAATTCGTTTGCATAATATGAACGAGGATCAAACTCAGATTCGGACTAGTCGGTTGTTGCATGAGGACATGCAATTGGATAGTTGGGGAGAGATGTCGGGCCCTGGAATTGCCCCTTTTTTACCACACTTATTACATCATTTTTCCCTGTTACACCCTATTTTCATAAACCATATGTATGCCTTTCTTCCATATCAATCAAGAATCCTGACAAGGTATAATTTATTATTGCTTCATTTATTTAATGCCTAAGATTGTTATGGTTATGCATTCTAGCCTTTGATTTATGCTAACTTGTATTGATTTCCTTAATTCAAGATCAAAGCATTAAGAGACACAGGTGTATCAGTCGCTAATCCTTGGGAAAGAATCACACCTGGTGCCAACTGTTACTCTTCAGATTCAGTTCCTCACATTAATAGTGAACAGTGCACCTCTCCACGTGGAGCTGTAACAGGACTTCGCTACAACAGAGCATCACTGCAACAGACGGGACGCCTCCCGATTGGTTAATCCGTTGATCCATTGACTTCCAGAGTAACAACATCCTTCATGTCCAATGGCCTCATTCAATACGGCTGTAACAGTTTAGTTGTAACTCCGCAGCATGAAGATCAAAGATCTTCATTGCTGCGCGAATTGTATTTTGCATGTATAAATATGGGAAGGCTTTCAGAGTCTGGGGTTGGTTGATTATCATTCTGTACGGGCTGTAACAGAGAGTTGAGACTGTGGATTACCATCTTTAATAAAAGAGCAGAGTTCTTCACATTTCTGTGTCTTAATTTGTGGTAGTTCACGGCATCTCTGTTAGAAGGGCAGGGCCCGCCTTCTCACAGAGATTGCCGAGTTAAGTAGGTAGTTTAATTTATTTCCTGTTGTGTGGTGTGGAATTGCAGTAGGTGTATTACTATTAGCTGCAACAGAGAATTGATAATTGCATTCTTCTTTGGTAGTTTATGATTGCATCATGAATAGATATAATTGTGTGGTGTGGCAGTCAACTGTGTAGGTTAGTTTATTTGATGCATGGTGTGTTAGAATTAGCTGTTACAGTCAAGATCAGCTTTAATTCTTTTCAGTCATTTATTCTTTCTAGGATTTCCAATATTAATCAAATTAGAGTTCAAGCTTATTTCTAGTTTCTGGTTGTTGTTGTATCTTTCCTTAATTCATTAGATTAGACAGATTGTGATTGAGTTACAGTAGCTACTAAATGAATCAATTCATTAGAGATTGAATACTGTAGTTTGATAATTATAGGATTTAACTTCTTGCAAAAGTAATCTAGTTCATTTTTATTCCTAGATCAGTAAATGTTGGGTTGATATCTGTAGGAAGGTAATTTTACTTTGAATTCCTAGATGGATAAGTTAGACTAGTTTTAGTTATGAGGTGAGTTTGGCTGAGCAGATAGGTAGGATCATTTATCTCCATTTACTTAATCAGCTACTCGAAATGTTTATGCATAGATTGTGCATATTACCATTGAAATAAAATACCTCCCTGGGTTGACAATTCATATTGATCATCCTGTGTGTTAGTTGTAATTAATTAGCATATAGGGTGACCAACAACATGGATGTCATCATGCATCAATTCCAATAATCTACACATGATGTGAAACTATAAACCAAAACATATTAAAGTACCAATATGTCAATCTATGCTAAATAATAAAATCTTATTAAAAGACGAGAGTAATATAAATATATTTGTTAAGGATCATTGTGCTCGGCTGTTTAATATAAATTTTTACAGTTTTTGTTTTTAAAAAATTCACAATTTGTTATTGTTTAAGATTTATTTTTTATTATTAAATAAATGGATTAGGCATCTTCAAATACCCATGTTGCACCCAGATTTTGCAATATCAACAATTTACATATGCAATTCTAGAAGGTCTTCTAAATTTTTATCTAGATTTCAAATAAAATTTATCAAAACCATATAATCCAAAAAATTCCAAATCATAACATGTTTAGACTACTCTCTTATTTACATCTAATAAAGCTATTCAAAATCTTATTTTTTGATATATGTACCCCACAACTACTTCTCACGCAAAATTTGATGGAAAACCATACACAAATATTAAATAAAAATAATAATAATAATTGCAAACATGGGTGCAACTTGCAACATAAATTTAAATGCAAAGGGAAAAAGTCTCACACGTATCTTGTTCCTAGCCAATTTGAAAAAACAAAAGGACAACAAAATAACAAAGAAGATCATGACATGATATTCTGGGTCTTTATTGTTGGCAAACTCATATATGATGGCAAAAGAAAGTGATGTGAAGAAGATTTTCAAGTATGTCCTTGAACAAATGGAGATTGATTATGAAAGAAATATATGAGATTTAGTTTTCCAATGATCCGACAATATCAAAATGTCAAACATGAAAAGAGTTTAACTAAGTGAATTTATGGACAATATACCATTTCCTAATATCCTCAAAATCCCCAAAGTAAATCCAAGGACATGTGACCCTCGGCTACTTTTGGTGGGAACCTAACTTTATCAGCCTATTAATAAGAAGAAAAAGGCATACAGTAAAGTATCCATAAAGTCATTTATGTCATTCGCTAACCTTGCATAATCATGGCATCTACTTCTGTTTATAGGAGTCCCAACCAGTCTAAAGTTTGCCAAAAGTTAACCTATCATATAATTGAAATATTGATCCTTGACTAAATATCAATGTGGGCTCAGCCACAAGAGTACATCCAAGTATTAGTCAAAGTGAATTTTCATTAGATTAACAATTATTCCCCTCCGATAGGGAAGATACATCTGTATTAAGGTTGCACGCACTTTAAAGCATCCTATGCAATGACCAACTGAAAAGGATTTTAATTGACTTGTACCCATAGATTTAAACAGGTAACTCTGTTGCCATTCACTGCCTTGTTAGCAATAATTTGACCTTACTTGAAGAAAAGCAAAGCAAACACTTTAAGTACCATTATGATTGGGTCCTCATTTCCTACCCCCTTCCTACTTTACAACCCATGTAAGCTTCAATATTGATCTCTCCATGCCATGATATATCCATGGGAATCAATGCCCAAAATTTATTTGATGTGATTTCTCATTTCATAATTTTGAAATCATTCATCCATACCAAACGTATATCATGAATTTTCCATGTAGACCATATGTTCAATGCAATAGTTCTAGTCGTCTCTTTGATTTGCGCGAGGAAAGTTGAAAAACTTTGTTACACATGCTTCAAGGTGTGAACTAATCATTTATAAATTTTCAATCATGGTTTATTGAAATTTAATTTAGTTACAGTTTTATTGTTACTAGGATATTATAAAAAAATTCAAAGACTTTGTTAATGAAATTATATTTCAAAATCTTAAGAAAAATTATCCCAAGATAATAATTTTGTTTTATTTGAATATTATAAATATTTATATTAAATATAGATAATAATTTTGTTTTATTTGAATATTATAAATATTTATATTAAATAAAAGGTTTTAAAACTTATACAAAGTTAGATGGTACTAAGAGTAGTGAAGTGTTTTATAATCAAGTATGGGGAAGTATGGGAGATACGTACATCACAACTAAGAAAAAATCTATTTTAGAAATATATGTATTTTAAATTTTACATAAAAATTAAAAGGAATTATATGTAATTTAAATTTTACATCAAAGCTAAAAAAAAATAAAACCAACATAGATCCATTTTAAACTTCGATTTATCAAGCATCTAGAGGAATCAAATTTCGTGTGTAAATTTTTGTATCGTTTAATATGAAGGAATTAATAAGTGAAATGGAATTAAATCATACAAAAATTATACCTTTAGAAATTTGATCCCTAAATGTGCTTAATAGATCCAATTTTAAGATGGATCTATGCTAGTATAACTACCTGGTTGGTTTCAATAGTTCTTACATTCTTATTGAGAATTGACAAATTTAGATACATAATCTAATAACCCCAACTCCTCTCTCAACAGTTTCATTATAACCAATTATTGATCACTTACAACAAATCTAATATGATATCATATGTGTTGAATTCCAATTAATTATCATTGCTAAAATCAATGCTTGGAGCCTGTTCATCTCTAAGCATTGAAAAATCCATCCATGTTGTGCTAATTGCACATTCATTCACCCCTATTGTGGTCAAGAAAAACCATTCAAAGGAGGCATGCCTCATTGCACGGATAGTAGTGAAGTGCATTTATGACACAAGTACATGCATCGTGTTTGTAACGGTAATAACTAAATTGAAAAAATAATTGAGGTCGTTAAAAATGCAAAATTAAGAAAAAGAAACCTTTGTTCAAATCCAAGGGCTCATTTAATGGTTACTATCTCTCGTGGTATCCTCTCCCTTACATGATGACAAGCCTCTAGCGCGGATTGTTCTCTTCTCTAAGGTTGTTCAAGAAATGTGTATAGTTAGCCAATGGCATTTCTAATGCTCAAACTCATATATGGTTCGACTAGTCAAAGATCAAACAGAAATTTCATCTAGCCTGTGTTAATAGATTTTTAGTGGGATGTTGATTGTTGAGGCTCTAATACTTTAGTTGGGCTCATGAGCTTGATGGAGGAACAAAAAGTGGGGTAAAGGGTCATGAGGTACAATCCCAAGCTAGGCTATTAGTTCATTCAAGATTGTGCTTGCAAATTATTGTGTAATCTCAAAAGATTAAAGTGGAGATGGACCCCTTGTTATTCATGGCAAGGAATTCTTGACTCTAGATTTTTCTATATCTAAGGAATCCAATCCCCTTAAGGTTCAGGATAGATCAGCTCTTCCTTTGAACGAGACCAATGTAACGGTCTCGGTGAGCAGGCGCCCCAACCACACACCACCCGTCGCAAGCTTCAACGGACGAGGCACAATTGGTCTTAGCAAGGAGTCGTGGCAGGCTCACTTAGACCAAGTACCATGATTTGGAATCTCGACAATTTGGAATAAGGGTTGGGTGCCCACATTGGGTAGCACCATACCTAGAAGCCTGGGCAAGTAGGAGACCAACACCATGGCCTTCGACGAGATGACAAGCGAGCGCACCAAGCATAACTTGGGAGCCTGGTGGAAGGCGCAGGCCAAAGCTAAGTGTGCGGGCACCAGGGGATAGACAAGCAGCTTGGGTGGATCACATCGACCGGCAGACAAGTGAAGCACACGCCCAAGGGGCATGGACACCCAAGTAAGAATGAAAGTCGTTCAAAGCTTGGAAAGTGTGGACACATCGGTTGGGTGGACCAACAAGTGGGAAAACGAGAAGGTAACTCGCGGCTTAATGTCACGTCCCCTCTCGTCAATCCGATGTAAGGAAGGGAACATGACTAACATTCTGGGCTTCTTTGGAAAGCTCATCCCTATTCATTACTAATAAAATTCATAATAAATAAAAACTTATGCATGCAGATTCATACTGAATATAAACACAGAGGAAATAAACATTATCCACACACAACTACATCATGCATCCAATATATATATCAATAACAGACATCAATTAAAAACATGGCAGAACACAGAATTAACATAATTCAAACCACAGAGAATACTTATCTTTAAGATGAAACTGTCCAACAACTGGCTATGTGAGAGCAACGTTCCACCCAACCATAGGTCTATGTCCATCCTGTATTCTTTTAGCTGAGAGACCACCCCCGAGCCGGGATGTGTATCCACTAAGGAGGAACTAAACAAGCTCACTCACAGCCATGGTTTCACACAACCAGACATGCTAAGCCAACACACGGTTGGGTTTATCAAGCATGCAAGAGTCAAGGGAGGAGGATGCTAAGTCAGTGAGCTCAACCACGGAGCTACAGGAATCTCAACTAAACTCAATCAATCATGGTACCCACAATACCTACCACACCCAACACAAGGAAGGTCCCCTTCTCTACTGCACAGTCCCTCAGGCGTCCCTTCCCTCTAGTTCTCTTCAGGGTGGGCATAGAAAGGTCCAACTGCTAAACTGGGTTTATCAAGCAATCCAATCCTCTGTTCAAACATTCACACTTGGATTTTCTCAATTCGATGGCCAAATAACTCAATCCCGTAATTGGATTTTCGGGCTATCAAAACTGGGTTTTCCCATGGATTTATGGGCACTAACACTCTCAAATTCGCCCCAAGGTTCATGTCTATGGATCCCCCATTGAATTTTTATTGTCCACACCAAATTCTGGGCATTTATGGCACTTCCAAACGTGGGTTAATGCAAAGTTGCGATTTCTGGTTTTTCTCCATGTTTGGTTTACGTGATGGATGAAAATTGAAGCTTGCATGTTCAACAATGGAATGGGAATGAGGAAGAAGGAATTCCCATGAGGTAGAGTGACTTGTGGGTTAAGGAAACGGAGCCCATACCTACCATATGAATTTCTGGGATGCCCATGCTCCATTGAAGCCATGGACTGATTTCTTCAACAACTCTCTTACACGGAAATAAATGTCAACAATGAAAGCCAAATGGGCTCTCAAGATGACATTTGGAAGCATATGGTTCAACCCCACAACCCCCTCATCACTCCCTAGTGGAATACACATGACCCCTTCTCATTAGTTGCTTCCATATCTAGTTTTGGTATTTTATTGCAATATTAAATATTTACATCATTTCACAATGTTCCATGGCTTAATAGAACATGGATAGCAAAATATCAAATACTTGTCCATTTTTAATAAAATCTGAGCATACACTAGCGAGGCCTTGGCCTTGAGCTCCACGTTAGGGAAACACACATCGCATGTACACAATATTTACATAAAAGCCAATATACCATAAGGGTCAAAATGGGGGTATTACACTTAAGGAACAAAGTGGACACACGGGCTTTGAGGAAGTGCATTGGCTTGAAGTCAGGCATGTGACCACACTTGGGTCGCATTTGCAAGTAAGCATGAATGCCTATATAAAGACCAGCGGGAGTCCAAGTGAAGGCATCAAGAAAGACTCAAGGTGATTCATGCAAGCAAGAAGTCAAAGGCAAGTTTAAACTCGACTAAGGAGCACGCACCGCAGACAAGCTAGAATTCCTAGGTGTTGTGCAAGAGGAGGACTAGGGTGACTTATGGGCACAGGTGACAGGAGACGTAGGAGGAAGCCCTGCAATTGCTTCAGGGGGGAACTCAGTAGTAGGAAGAAGCGCGGTTTGGAAGTAGGGTAATTATTGGGGTTTCCAGGGAGTTGCTAGTTGGGCGCTCTCTCGGTGGCTGTCTACTGACGCCCCATCTTGTTGTAACTATAATTTGCTAATATATATAAAAATGAGGTGTTAGGCACACTCGTCCGGGTGCCGCCTCCGCATATATTTATGTGTGTCTCTTTGCAAATATTGGCTAAAGTGTTGAACTAGTTAAATGTGTTAACTATTGTGAATTAGCTAATAAAGAGCAGTGGATAAGATATATGTGTTAAAGTGGTTAAGTGAGTTCTGCAGGTTAGGCGTATTCTATCGGGCTCCCAACCCAGGCTGGTCTGGACACCAGCAAGGGAGGCCCGAGCAGTGTCGCACAACGTACCAAAACAAAAACGAACTTCAGTTCTAAGTTGAGCCGATATTCCCATGCCACCCTGCAATCTAATTAATGATTGTGATTAAACTTCATGTTGTAGCATTATAGTTAGTTATTTATATTTAAGGCTATGACCCTTTGATTCATTAACTTTAAACATTACTATCTTGATTTTTTATTGAAAGTTTTGGCTTAACTCAACCTTTTTTTTTAACTTTTACTATATTTCTATTAATCATTATATGCATTACATGAGAATGTCACAATTTGTTTCGTATTAAAACAAAGTATATTTATTTGATAGGAAATTAAAACAAAGTATATTTTGTATTGATAATCATATGTAAAATAAATATAAGATAAATGTTTTGGTCTGAATGTCCAGACAAATAAAAGTAAAAGTAGAATGATAATCCATAAAGGTATATTTTATAAATTTAGTCAAAAATAAATAATTAAATAATAACTGTGATTTTATTTCTAAAAGAGTTAAAAATATTCTTATTTTTTTGTTTGTGGGGATAAATATCTTCATAGTCAAATCCAACCCTAGATTGAATGACATTTAGTATTTAGTATTGAGTACAAAATTTCACTGACCCAAAGAGCCTGACATAATTACCAAGTTCATCCCTCTATCCAACCATATCTATGTATAAAATACTCGGTAATAACTAAAAACCTTTTTGCAAAATGACAGTTCATTTTACAGCGTGGGTGGGACTGGGCGATTTTAACCCCGATTCCAAGAGGAATCTGTGGTAGTGGTGGAGTGAATCTGTTCGACTTCAAACTGCCCTGCTGCTGCAGAGTCACGGGCAATGGCACTGTGTTTTAAAACTTTTGTTGTAGTGCAGGCTGCGTAAAGTGCTCCTTATTATACTGCTTATGGACAGTTACAGCTCAAGGGCCCATGGGGGGCAGACTCCAAAGTACCAGCAGGCAGCAACCCCACTCCATGGGAAGTAGTAACATCTTGTTCAGTATCGTTCCGTCTCATATACGTAATTCAGACAAATTACAAACACCCACCGATCACAGCAGCTGTCTCTCGGGTATTGCCTGCCCCCTTCACTGTTGGGTAGGTAGTTATTAACTGCATATCTGTAATTGGGTGCCCATCCTTCACATCTACAAGGGTAAGGGTGGATCCAGTATACGGTAAGGTCAGACAAGACCAGTCTGATATCAACTCAGAATGGCTGGCTATCAGATTCAAGATTACAGTGCAGTGGCTTTATCTATAGTCAAACGTTCTTACAGTTCTCATGCCATGCACCTCCTGTTATTTTCCATTATAAGAAGATATGAAATGCATTTTCTACATATGTATCTGATATTCATCAGGTATCTGACATCACATACAGTTCTTTGCCCTGCTCATTGGATTGACAAAGTCCAACAAATCTGGAAGGCAGTTTACTTAGATTCCATTGCACTTGTGATGGTATGCCTGCCTTGCAACTTACTGCCCATATTGTAGTTAATGATATCAGTATCTATCATTCCTTAACACAGCACCCTCTGCACTGTTACATTGAGATAGGGTATGGGATATCTTTTCTTTTCAAGGTGAGCTCTGATTTTGGTCCCCTGGTATTGTAGCTTTTCATTTACATTTTTGTTTTTTTTTTTAAATGAGACAATTTTAATTCATCGTTGATTATCTTAAATAAAAAGTATTATAAATTTAATTAATTGAAATTAGATTAAATTGTTTTTACAATTTACATGTGATAATTAATAGCTAAAACACAATTAGTAACGTTTAACTTATGATTTATTATTCAAAAGCTAACTCTACTAATTTACTCATTACTAGCATTACCATCTTACTTAATATTATATCACGATACTATAAATAAAAAAATACAATTGAAAACTCCTAGACATCAAAATCAATCAAACCTTTTTCCCATCTAAATGATAAATTTGGTATAATCACATCTTTTGTTCCATCTAATATAGAATCAATGATAAAAATTGTATTACACCTGGACATCGAAATGAACCACACCTTTCATTTCATATATATAAAACAATGATAAAATATTCCATCTATATAAAATCAATGGTCAATTTTGTATTAAAAAATCCTTACTTTTTGGCCTGCACTGAAACTAAAGCAATCTACAAGTAAGTACACCACCGATTGTTTATAGCAAAGTTACCACCTTTTATATATATAATGATAATGATAATTTTTTTAATATAAAGGATATTAATAAAATAAATATAATAATGTATTATTTTGTTTTCACATTATCTTTGTGATTAAACAGAAATTTTGATAATTATTTTGATGTTCATTAATTGAAAAGTGACCAAGTTAATTATATTGTAAATGGTATGAATGTAAAACATATTATATATTATACATGCACAGATTTTTGATAAAAATTGTTTTTTATTAGCTATTTTCCCAAATGTAATATAAATTATATTTTCCTTTCTTTTATGGTATTTTATGTACACAATAATTTTAACATGGTCTTTTTGTCTACTAAATTATAGTTTTAATATAAAAAAAAATTAAATGTTATTTTTTTAAAATTATCTACATTGCCAAAGTAGTTATGATATTAATATTAACATTTTATGATAAGTAATTATATATATATATATATATATATATATATATATATATATATTGAATATTTATTTTAAAATTATTTATATATATATATATTGAATATTTATCTTAAAATTATATATATATATATTAAATATTTATCTTAAAATTATTTTTATATATAAATTTATAATTAAATTTATAAAATAATTAATAAAATTATAATTGATATAAAAAATTCATAATAAATTATAAAATAAAATTTGAAAAATAAATATGAAGGATAACAATTTCTTTTCATCACTATTAAAATTATACTTAATAATATAATTAAATAAAAAATATTAATTAAAATAACTTTTAAAAACGTAATAACAAGATTTCACATAACGTTTCTTAAAATATTTCTTTATATAATATTCATAAAATTCAACTTATGTTTTTTATATTAAAAAAATAATAAATAAAATAGTGATAAAATCATAAAGATCTATGAATGGTTAAGGGGGTGGTTTATGATGTAATTTATGTTTTATAATAGAATGTGGAAGTTAGATAAATTAAAAAATGTTTTATAATAGATTGTGGAAGTTAGATGAATAAATTGTATGTTTTATAATAGATTGTAAAAGTTAGATAAATAAATGTATTTTATTAAATCATTTAGGATCGAATGATTACAAAACTTTAAGCATGAAAAGAATCTATTTTTAAAGAGTTTTCTTATGTATTGAGTCAATGTCTTCATGATGAAAAAACTACCCATTTTTGCATCTTTATATTGAAAAGGTATGATTTCATAATTCAAGAAACAATTTGCTAATGACAAACTTTTTCCAAGAATAAACTACCCATTTATGCATAGATTTATATTTTTCCAAGAATAAACTACCCATTTATGCATAGATTTATATTGAAAGGTATGATTTTACAATTCCACAAAGAATTTGCTAATAGGAAACCTTTTCAAAGAATAAATATGTGAACTTTTAATATATTTTAATTTTAAAAAATAAAATAAAATAATTTGTAGTAATAAAATTATTAAAAAATTATTTAATTCATTTTAATAATATTTTTATTTAAAAATAAAAAAATACAAAGTAAAATAAAATATAAATTAAAATTTACATTATTTATAATAAATGATCAAGGATAAAAAAAGATAAAATGAATATTGAATATTGGATAGTTATATAACTTTAAATCAAAAAGTAGGAAATGAGTTAAATGAAATACTTTGAGGAATAATATCAAAATCATTTAATATTGATTTAAATTGAATACTTCACTTAAAATATTTTAATCAATAATATACAATAATAATAATAATTTATTGTTAATGATAATGTAATGATAATGTATTCTAATCAATAGATTATATTGTATTGTGTTTTTAGCTTTGAGTTGTGCACAAGTGCATATAATATTGATTTCCCAATTTTGAGTGATGTGCATCATTAGAATAGGTTTTGACTTATGTAAACATATAAGAAGGGTGTTTTCCTCATGAATAGGATTATGAGCTATTTTAATTTCTAGGTTTTCATGGTTCTACATTATCTTTTCTTCATATTAAATCTAGCAATATGTATTTATCATAGTGATTGTTTTTATTTGTAGATTGGTCTTTATGATTTGGAATCAAAGTAATATGATCTTAGCCTACTCCTTTCACTCAAGATTTGGGATTCTAGAGGTTTCCCTCCCACCCACACACCCTCTTCACCTTTTTCTGGGTTTTTGGACTTCCTACACACTCAAACATTTCAAGTTTTTGGTTTCGTTAAGGTACATCCTCCAACCCAACTACATTTTATCAACTAGTTCTCTTGGCCATGGCTCCACCAAACAAAATATTATTCAACACACCTCTTCTTTTGATGCTTAGGCTTAGCACTCGCCCAAATTTGGTCATTTTTTGGGTCTTTTGGAGGCCCCCTTCCTACCCCAGGAATTTATCGTGTGCCATGTCACTCTCCTCATCTCTTCTTCACCATTTTGATAGAGTCCCTCTTAGTTCTCCTCATATATTAGACACCCTTCTTTCCAAAAGCCCTAACCAAATCCATAACCTAGGGTTTCCCCTGCACCTCTCTTCAATTATTACATAGCATCTCTATCTTAATGTCTCCTCATAGAAACCATTCCTCTTATGAAAAAGAGCCCAATCAATCTAATGATGGTACAGGAATTAGCTAACACTCTCACAAAATCCCTCAAACTTCAACCTAGGGCCTCTACCTCCACTTTCTAGCTAGACACCAACAATTCATTACCTAAATTTGGTGGTCAAATGCATAGATAATTTTGGATTATTGGATCCATAGCCTTGCTACTTACTCCAAACCTTCCCAAATATGACAAAAGAGCAATGCCTCATTCTTGCAGGTAACCCTTTAGAGGGACCTACTTATGTATGGTGGCATTCTCACCAATATTCTATGGAGATATCTATAGATATCAATGAAGAACATGTTACTAGCAACACAACTACTCACATTAGTACATGGATACATTGTGTCAGGACTTGAGAAGGTGTTTTATCCTCCATGTTATATGTCTAACCTAATTTGCATGTGGTTATAATTGCATCAAGATCCAAGACAAAGTGTCTAGAGCAGTTTATCAAGGCATAGTTTAACAAAACTTCACTGCAATTTCATATTAAAGATCCAAAACATGTCCTTCTGCTCAGATTCAATTATGGTTTGCTTATTGTTTTTTGTAATGAAGTAGTTATGACTGAGAATACCATTCTATACCAATTCTCTAGCCATCGAATGCAATGTCACATCCAAAACCTTATAGTCTAATGATTAAATCAATGACTCTGTCATTGCCCCTTCCTCTCCTAAATCGTTTCCTTCTCCTAAAATTATTTATCTTCCCAACCACTGACCCCTCCTTACCGTTGATGACAAATGTCGATTCTCCATCAACTACAAACTCCTTTTCACTCACAATTTCCAAATAAAGGACCAATTAGCTACCACGATCCTTGAAAAAAGAAGCTAGGAGAACCTCATCTCTCAAACATTTGTTTCACCAACAACTACCTACTACCCCGCACCCCTAACCTTATCATTTAGGTTGGGTTGTCAAGATGACCTTCATATTCTCATTAACCAATAATGTGCAATCACTTTTTCCATTAGACCCTTCTAAGACACAATAGACTATTACATATCTCCCCTTGACTACTCCAATTTATCCTTTGTCATCCCTTATCAACAACAATGCAATGCCTTAAATATAATACCTACAACATTACTTACCAACTTTATAAAGATGGTAGGACATTTTAAATCGCCTATACTTCCATTCTTCTTCACCTCCCTACTACATATCAACAAGTTAGTTTGCACAAATGCTTCTCTCTCTGTGTTCTACCTCACCTTCATGCCCCATAAGTTCCTATATCGTCGTTACCCTATATCCATTATTAGATGCTTCTTCCACCCTCGGCCAACATTTCGATCCCTCATCTCCAACACAAACACTTTCCCTGCACATTATCCTTCTCCCTCCCCATCTCATACACACATATACCCCTAGTTCTCTCAACATATACCATCAACAAAACTCATTATACAACTATTAGATTATATCAAGCATTGGTTTATTATTCCAATATGACATAGTCATTAACAGGAATATGTACCAGTGACACATTTTCAAGCATCAATTGGCTCAATAATTTTTCCTCTTAAGTATCAAATGCCTCAAATCATAGGTTTTCTCTTTCATTGCTTCATACCTTCAGAACTCACACTACTCTTACAAATGCATGTCCACGTTATCTTTAGACCACACCTACATGTTTTTGGAATTCCCAACATGACATCAGCATATGAACTATATACTCCCTTTGATCAAGCATTTGGTAAATACATTATGATATGAGGTATTCAAGAATAGTTACAATCCTTTATGCACACAACTCACATGGAAAAATGAATGAATCGTATGGAGTACTGCACATGCCATCATCCTATGCACACATAACAATTACAATATATAGCACTACCACTCTGATAGATAGATATTTTAAGGTGATAATACCATTTTCACACATTGGCATACTATCTACAGTTTGTCGATAGTCTCTTCCTCCTCCAACCAGTTATGACCTCCACCTAGATATACTATCTAGTCCCTTCTATACTTCGGTGGCAAGCCTTGAATCCTAAGTGAAGGACCTCCTGGATACAATATAAACTCTAACTATCACACACACATCGATCATGAGCATTGTATAGATGCTTACTACACAGCTATAATTCAATAGAAACAAATATCATCTACACAACTGAGCACGAAATACAACCTACACATCCTATCTTCTTTCTTGTACACATTGCACACATCATCTTTTCATTTTAGTTCTATATTGAGCATGATCACTTGGAGTCACCACAAGATTCATAACAACAACACTTTTGACTTAGCACCTCCCTTTACCATAGGGTTCCACATTTTTGCAACATTGACATGCACAGGTAGAAAACAATGGAAAAATGCTTTCTTATACCAACATCACATTCCTTCTAGTTTTTTCATCCCCTTAGACACTTTCATAAACCAGGAGGCATGGGCTATACATCGACACTTCCATTTGTGTACTTAGATCTGCAATTTTTATCACTAGACATCTTCTTATATCCTATCATTGAGCCACCACAACTCTTGACATGCCTTTTTAACCTACATAGTAGTTCATTTGTTACCATGCTATCACATGTAAAATCATAGGATGATTTCCAATGCGCTTCGCTCCTCATATTTCATCAACAACCACAACATGAGCTTCCATACACATTACTACTTCAACATGTATTTGATCCTTAGTCTTTGCACTTAGACAACTCTAGTTCTCATGCAAATATTCATTGATGCTCTACATCACCTATAGCTCAAGCCTAGTACACCTCACTATAAATCTCCATACTCAACTTTGTCATCTATACCTTGCAACCCCTTTTCAGCACACTAGCATGTTTGAAATTTTGGGGGAAAGTGGGGACACTTTCAATCTCAATCAAGAGGAATAGATACAAAACAAGGGTGTCTACAAGAGCATATTCACCCAACTCAACATTTAAGGAAAGATAGCTAGCTTAACCAACCAACTTGGAGAATGAGGCTCACTCCTCCCTTGGGTGCATAGCCTTCTAGGTGCTTCTTATGCATTTATTACTTAATATATTGTTGTGTTAGTTGGATAGTTAGTTAGAGCATCTCTTTCCAGTTTTGAGATGCATGCATTCACAAATAAAGTTGATTTCTCAGTTTTTCGTGATATGCATCCTTAGAATAGCGTTTTGACTTGGAGAGCAATGTAAACCTATAAGAGGGAATTTGACTCATGAATAAGACTAAGCTACCTAATATGAGTTATTTTAATTTCTATATTTTCATAGTTCTATCGTGTCTTCTCTTCACATTAGCTCAAACAATTTGTGTTTGTCTTGGTGATTATTTTGTTTTGCATATTGTTCCCTACCGAGATTTAATTTAAGTATATGGGGTATCTCATAATCAATACCTAATATAGAGAGAATTCACTATCAATATTGATATTAAAGTGGACTAAAGTTTAATGTACAATAATGGATTCTAGTATATAAAAGGCTAAGTTTCTAAATATTTTCATTACGGACAAGATGTCCTTTCATTAGTGCTCCCAGGAAATACAAATAAATCACAAGAATTCTCGTTAGTTATGAATTTGAGCATATAAAATGCTAGGTTGTTAAACGTTTCATTAGCACTAAGTTGTGCCTTCATCAGTGCTCTCACATATACCCCACTTTTCATTGTGTATTCCAAGTATGAAGACAAAAAATGTTGGGTATGTGTTATATTATTTGCATGAAAATAGCACCAACCTACGACATGGGGGTTTAGGAAAACACCTCAAAAAAATTGAGCTATTTTTTGAAAAATGGGTAATTTAATCCCAGTTAAAGGATCAGGGTTGTAATTTAATCCAAGTAAACGAATTAGGATTTTGGATGCTATGAGATACCTAAATATCATATTGTAAATGGTTAAGACTATACAATGAGAATAAAGAGAGGTGCAGCTCTAAGTTTTGTTGGTATTCCCGGTTAAGGGTTTCCAAGGTAAATCTGTGTATTATGTGTGTACCATTGTTTTAATCTCCTTTTTGCTTAATAATATGTATGCATTGTTTGACTTTACAAGTTTAAAACTTACAAAAAAACACAATGAATAATTTTAATAAGTTTAACAAAATTGTCTTGCTCTCTTTGGAAAATATATATTAAAGTGACTTTTGTTTGGTCTCAAATTTTTAGTTCCATACCATGATTGGTTCCAACTTCCATATTTTTTTGGTCTTCTTCTCCATTCTTATTTTTCAAATTTTCAAACAATTCGTTCTGTAAGACATTACATGTTATTTAATTTTATGAAAGTTTTTATCTCAAAGTTGAGCATTTTATATTTTTCCATGGTATGCAAGAGCTCTATTTACTTTGGGAAGTTCTATTGTGCTAGTTGTGACATGAAGTTTGAGTTCTTATAGCACAATTCCACATTACAATTCAGATATTTGAAACAAGATTGTTCTTTTTCAAATTTTCAAACAATTTGGTCTATAAGACATTACATGTTAATTGATTTCATGATAGTTTTTGTCTCAAAGTTGAGCATTTTATATTATTCCATGGTATGGAGGAGCTCTATTTACTTTTGGAAGTTCTATTGTGCTAGTTGTGACACGAAGTTTGAGTTCTTATAACACAATTCAACATTACAATCCATATATTTGAAACATGAAAGTTGTTCAACTATAGTGTATGCATGTATGTGATACAATATTTTAGGCTTAGGGAGGATAGTATTCCTTAAAATTGTGTATTTCAAAAAATAAGGCTTGGATTGGGTATGGATTAGATGATTATGTTTTATGGGAATTATACAAATCAAAGGAAAAAAAATTGGAAGCGAATTGAAAACACCCGACACCTTTCTCATATTTCATAGAATGATACCTCAGTTATGTTTGAGCTATGAGCTTCACCAACCCCAAATCAATTATGTGTGTGTGAGAAAAGAACTACCCAAAAATTGGCAACTTCTCTCTGTTTTGTACTAGTGGTCTCCTTAATTGACTTCTCCATTGTAATGTGTTTCACTCTGTGTAAAGGACGATTTATTATACATGCCATATTTGAAACCTCTATCATAAAAAATGACCATACACAACAAAATGTCAACCCATCTGTAATTATCTTAATACATCTAGAATTCCTTCACAAGCACGTTCACTAATTTGGTGAAGACTTAGGTATCGAACTAACAAATGGGTCCTCTTAAAAATAAGGTTGGAAAGTGGACAAGTGATATTATTACACATTCTTCTCGCTTCATTAGAATCAAAAAAAAATTAAGAGATTTGTGAGTGTCATCAATCATGATAACATCATGTAGGATTTTTATTTAATATTAGAAAAAGGATGACTTTGTTGGTGTTTTGGAATGCATAAGTTGATCTGGCTATTTATTGTTGAACCAATTAAATAGTACAAAGAAAAATGAAAATTGGCAATGGTGGGGTCTTACTCTAATCCCCTTAAAAAAGATAGATAGGATTCTATGTATTAACTCCATCTATTTTAATGTTAAAGAAGGCCCATGAAGTAGATATAGTGTGAAAGCAATATTTGTAAGACTTATTAGAAGGTTTTGCCTACTATAAAGTTCCTTCATTAAGAAGGCTTACTAGAAAGTTCTTCTTACAAGAAAGTTCCTTCACTAGAAACTATATAAACTAGTAGAAACAATGTAATAAGATGTCTTGTGAAATATATTGTAATTGGAGCTTTGCTCATTTGGAGGTTGTCCCCTCAAAGAGGCTGTCCCCTCAAAGAGGCAAACACACATTGCTTTCATCAATAAAGTTATTAATATTGTGATATTTGGTTATCTATAATTATCTATTGTTTTCCTTTCATTCTAAAATTTTGATTTATTCTATTATTTATGCTTTGAATTTTTTATTCCTCTGTTAAGGTACATAACATTTAGTATCAGAGCACTATTCAAAGTCGAAAATTTTTGAAATTCTTTTTTAGGATAGAGATGTGTTATGGGGTCTATAAATAACACAATGATCTATCATTTAGTGGGTAAATCTATGGTCAATGAAGGATACACATAGGAAATAAAAGAGGTTTCATCTAGTTGGTAACCTTTGTAACCCATGTCGATATTCCTTTGAATACTAGTACCACATCAAACAACACCAATCTATAGAATTTCAGATCCACTTACCCTCGAGTATATTGGGAGTTCCCTAGGTGACCTGAAACCAACTTTAGATAATTTGATTGAAAATATTTCTACTATAGTGGCATCGAGCACAACACTTCGAAAGATTACTCTATAGTACTTGGATAGACAAGTAGTGCGACTGAGAGTCGGGTAGTACCATTAAGAGAAAAGCCGTCAATCCACCTTAGTTAGTGCCTTGAGAGATTAGGCTGAGTACTCTTGTTGGACCCTACAAGTCTATCAAAGAGATATAACACCTAAAATTTCCTTGTCCTTAGTACCTTGGAAGCCCTATCTTCTATGGCCAGTCCATGAAATTCCTACATAATTTGCAATATTAATAATTCGGGATATTCAGGGAGGAGTACCACACCCTTATATTTTTAGACATGTCTCAACAAAACCTTACATCATGTTGCTTGCATCGATACCACTCTCTAATAACCCTTTCTGTTGACCCGCATATTTAGACCCTTATTTCAAACCAATCTCAAGATAATCCTTACATCAAGTTCATCGCATTGGTACCACTCATCCACTACCCTTTTTTGGACCCATTCCCCTTATGGATAACACTCGAGGAGGAAATCTCTCCAACAAATTTAAGCACCTAGAAACAATATATGATGAGTTTCAAAACAATTTATATTGCAACCACTCATTTACTTAACAAAATATTGATGACATATGTACGCAAGTTACCAAATTGGAGTCCCTTTTTGTCACGATGGCCCACTTCATGACACACTTTCTTCGTCATCTTTGGGATACCCAGAGCTAGACTAGCCTTCCCACAAGGAAAGCATTGAATCATCCAATCCCAGTGGGCCTCACTCTACTCTGCTTATTTGTGATCCAATGAATCAAATATGGCATAGACTTTTTAAATTTGATATCACCAAATTCAATGGGTCAAACCCCAAAGGATGGGTCACTCAAACAAAACATTACTTTTCTTTACATGGAATCACAAATGATATGATGAAAATTCAAGTGGGTGCCTTATATTTGAATCCTGAATGTTGGAAATGGTGTTAATGGCATAGTATTTCTTAAACACAATTTGCTCATATCTCTATGAACATTTTTAAATAAACAGACATTATTTGGGGCAACTAACCAAGCTCAAACAATCAGCCATGGTTGAATATTTCATCTCATCTATTGAGTAGCTAGCCATCCGCATTAAATGCATGTCCAATCATTTTTACAAGGAATGTTTCGTTAGTGGTTTGAAATAAGAAGTACCTATAATGGCTTGTCCTAATACTTGGTTGGATGCTAGTCAAAGCATTAGAGAAGCACAAAAGGTGATGAATTTTTAAATAAAAAAGGCCTCGTTTATTCCATGTTCCCATCCATTAATCCCTTTCCATCTTGTTCACCTCTCAAGATCCAAAATTTAACCCAAGCTGAAACAGTGAAGCGCCAATTTAAAGGTATTTGCTACCATTATGATGAGAAGTATTCCTCTAGACATAAATGTAAGGAGAAAAAAATCTTTATGGTCATTTTAGAGGACATTTTTAATGAGGAAGTTGACACAAGAAACCATGAGGTCTCTCATCCTTCTGAGGAATAAATTTAACAACCTGGTCTACCAGAGGTGGAACCTGGGATCTCTTTGCATGCCTTGACTAGTCTTTATGCTCCCCAAACCCTCATTCATTGGATACATCAAACATCACAAGGTTTCAGTCTTAATTGATAGTGGTAGCATGCATAAATTTATTAATTGTCTGATAGCCCAATAAATACATTGTTATATCCATATTGTGAACAACTTCCAAATCATGATTCCAAATGGAGGAGCTATGAAATGTGGTGCTCATTTTGAAAATGTGTGGCTTCAAATGGCTAAGTATTCCCTCAAAACCCACAATTTTTCTATTGAAATGGATGGTTGTGATATTGTCTTATTTGTTGAATGTTTAAGAACATTAGGCCCCATCACCATGGATTTTGATTCCTTATACATGATTTTCCAACTAGTAGGGCATAGCTACACTCTAAAAGGAATTACAACCAAATCTCCAAATATTATCATCTCATCGGGTATGGAAAATCTTCTTAAAAAGGTCCATTTGATCATTGTTACTCAATTCCATGCCATTCAATATTTTGTGACCCCTTCTCAACCCATTCCTTCTAAGATACAGTTTGTCTTCGAAAAACACCAATCCATGTTTGACACTCACAAAGGACTGTGACCCCCTTCCCATTGTGAGCATGATCATTCCATTCCAATGATACCCAGTAGCCTCCCACCCAATGTATGCCCATATGACCATCCTTTTTCCCAAAAAGATGAAATTGAAATATAATTTAGGAATTGCTAGCTACTAGTGTCATCCACCCTAGTACCAACCCATATTCTTCCCTAGTTGTTATGGTACTCAAGAAAGAAGTCACTTGGTGCATGTGTCCTAACTTTCATGCTTTGAACAGATTGATTGTAAAGGATAAGTTCCCCATTCTTGTAATTGTTGACCTTTAGTATGAGATTAAGGGTGCTCAATTCTTCACCAACTTTGAGCTCCACTTAGGCTATCATTAAATTTGCATAAAGGAGGAGCATATTCCCAAAACTATTTTTTTGCACTCATGAAGGCCATCACGAATTCTTAGTGATGCTCTTTGGCCTTTGCAACACACCTTTCACCTTCTAGAGTCTCATGAACAAAATATTTACACCTTTTTCTGTAATTTTGTCCTTGTCCTCGTCTTTTTTTTGACATATTGATATATAGTAAAACTTGGCAAGCCCATGTATCCCATGTGAATCAAGTATTACAACTACTCAATGACCAACAACTCTTTCTTAAAAGGTTCAAATCTACCTTTGGTGTCTTTGAAGTGGAATATTAGAGCCATATTGTTAGTCAAGAGGGTGTGAGTATGGATCCGAATAAAAATGAAGCAATGAAGGATTGACCTTTCCCTAAAACTCTTAAAATCCTAAAAAGTATTATGGGTCTCACTAATTATTACAGAAAGTTCATACAAAACTATGGTAAGATTTCACTTCCACTCAAAGCTTTGCTAAAAAAAGTTTCTTTCCATTGGAATGACGTGAAAGAAAAGGATTTTCAGGACTTAACAAACATTATGTATACCACCCTTTTAATTTCTTAGCCCGACTTCACTAAAACCTTTGTCCTATAATGTGACGCCTCGAGTAAAGGCATCGAAGTAGTCCTTATGCAAGAAGGCAAATAATTGGCTTTTACTAGCTAACAACTCTATGAGAGGCACTTGGGAAAATTGACTTAGAAAAAGAGATGATGGAAATATTGCATGTTGTGTACATCTAGCATCCACACCTACTTGGGAAATATTTCTAGATCAAATTGATCATCGTAGCCTAAAATACTTTCCGGATCAAAGAACTTCTTCCCCTGAGCAACAAAAATGGGTAACCAAAATGATGTTGGAATATGACTATGAGATAATTTACCATAATGACAAGGATAATGCAATAGCCAATGCTCTTTCTTGAAAGTATGAAAAAGAAGGTTCCCTCGTTACCATCTCCTTCATCACAGTAGACTGGATGAATGGTGTCCATAACAAATGGTACATAGATCTCACACTCGCTACCATGATCCAGAAACTTCAAATGGAACCCCACACATATCTTAGCTACAATTTGCACGATAATGAGCTTCACTATAAAGGATGTCTATATTTGCAAAAGAATTCAACATTGAAATAATGAGTGTTATCTAAGCTACATTCATCCCCCACAACCAATCATTCAAGATTTCATAAAACATATGAAAGGATTAAACAATCATTTTTCTGGGAAGGCACAAAGAAGGACATCCACACATTTGTAGCAGAATGTGACACTTGACAACAACATAAAGGTGAGACAGTGAAACCTCCAGGTGAATTTCAACCACTTCCCATTCCACCTACAGTATGGATTGAGATTACTATGTATGTCATTGCCAAATTACCAAAATCTAGCAATAAGTATATAATCATGGTTACGGTTAGTTGTCTTTCCAAATATGCTCATCTTTGTGCCATATCACAGTGACCCTTTCAAGGCCTCTATAGTAGCACAATTATTCGTGGATAATGTCTTCAAACTCCATGATATATTGCAATCTATTGCCATGGACCGTGACCCCACCTTCATTAGCAATTTGTAGCAAGAATTATTACAACTCCAAGGAACTCAACTAAATCTCAACTCTACCTATCACCCCCAAATTGATGGTCAAACTGAAGTTGTCAAGAAGTGTTTGGAAGCATATTTGCGGTGTTTTACTTTAGAGTGGCAATTCCAATGGGCTTAGTGGTTACTTCTAGCAAATTGGTGGTGTAGTACAACTTATCATGCTACCACTCAAATGACTCCCTTTGAAGTTGTATATGGTAAAAAAAACCTCAATACTATCCTACTTACAAGGTGTCTCTAAGATACAGGAGGTCAACAAAACACTCATACCTCTAGCCAACATTCTATGCACTCTAAAGGATAATCTGGTAATGGCTTAGAATATGATGAAGTAACAAGCTAATCAACATCATTCAAAATGTCATTCTATAGGAGGGGATTAGGTATTCCTCTGCCTATAACCTTGACATAAGAAAACCTTACTTAAGACCAACCAACACCAGAATCTTGCTCCCAAGTTTTGTGATCCATATAAGGCCCTCAAATGTGTTGGCCCTATGGCTTACAAATTGGAGCTACCTAACCACTCTAACATTCATCCCATCTTTCGTAATATTGCTTGAAGAAAGTGGTCAACTCTCATTGTTGTATTCAAACTAGCCTTCTGTAATTGGATGAAGAAGGTTCCATTTGGTTGCAACTCGAGGTCTTCCTAGATAAATGTAAACGTTGTCTCTATTAGCACACCATCCAAGAAGTCTTGATCTAGTGGAAAGATACCCATCTTGAAGATGCCATGTGGGAACCAGGGGAGATGCTTCAATATTCTCCACATCTCCAACCTTGAGGACGATGCTGCTTTTTAAAGGGGGGGGCATATAATGGTCCTACCCTAACCCCCTTAAATAAATAGATAGGTTGTTATGTATTGAGGTCATCTATATTAAATAAGGCCCATAAAGTATATATAGTGTCAAAGCAATATTTGTAAAAAGCTTACTAGCACTAAGAAGGCTTTTTTTTCATCCAGGAAAATAGTTATATTTCTATTAATAAAAATATATGTAAATTAGTCCATACATTCCTCCAAAAAGGAGATAGCCCAAAACTGACCGCCAGTAACCATGCAAGCTAAACAACATATCACCAAGAATCCATACCACAATCAAAAGGCCAAATGGAAGCCAAAGAGTGACAACATAAGAAACGCAGCTCTCCAACCAGAAGGAACGGGAACCAAAAATACAGAGAACAAAAACTAATAGAAATAAGGAAAGAAAAAGAAACTAAGAAGAAGAAACAACCGCCAAAAAAATTAAAACCCCAGTTACTAGCTTGTGGATGCCGATAGGGGAAGACGCCCACATGAACTGAGAACAGAGTGGGACCAAAACTCAAAATGAAGGTAAAGGCTTACTAGAAGGTTCTACCCACTAGAAAGTTACTTACAAGAAACTAGGTAAAGAAGTAGAAGCAATTTAATAAGATATTTTGAGATAAAAAATGTAATTGGAGCTCTACTCATTTGGAGGTTGCCCCCTCAAAAAAGCAATTGAACATTGCTTTCATCAATAAAAGTATTGCTATTATAGTATTTGAATAACTACAATTATTCTCTTTCATTATTTCAAACTCTGAATTTTATGTTTTGCTATTAATATACATAATAGAGACAATGAGGTCATTTGAATTTTTTTTTAAATTATCATATTTAATATTTCTAAAACAATAATGAATTGTTGAAAGGTTTGATCGTGCTCTACAAAACAAAATTTTATCAATATAAAAATAATTATGGTGACTAACAATCTCAATGAGATTATTGTAGTAAATTCACACAAAGCAAGTTGTGAGTGTGAAAGCTGGATAGTTTTTTTATTGAGTCTGCACTTCCTTCGTAATGCTGGGAGCCACTAATTTCCTTTCTATAAGAAAGATATGATAAAAACAGAATAGATTTATAAAGGTTTTCAACTGTGTTGATTATCATGTGCTCTTTAGACTTTGGTGATGTGTCCTTTTACTGATGGTTCTCTACTATAAAGTGCGGCATTCATTGAGCAGATTGACTACTTTAAACCACAATAGATATAAAGAGAGAGGACAATCCCCTTTAAACGATAGAACAGTATTTTACTATTTATTTTCGGGCGACCAACCTTCGAAGTTAGTAGATTGCGGCCAGAGCCTTATCTACAGTACCGCTGGCCTAGTCTGAGTCATTGCACTATTGGGGCCGTTCAGTGAAACAGAGCAGCCCGCTTCATTGAGTGGGCAGTGGGCAGCAGGGAGTCAGCATGGGAATAGATGAATCAGGATTGTACTGAAAGGCGTGAAATTTAGTACTTTTGAGGGTAGCTTGTCCCCCTTCCGTGGCATGCGATTCATGAACAGGCTGACTCACTGTACGACCCCTCTCTTCTCTAATCGGAGCCGAACTTTGACAAACTGTCCGCCAATTTTTCATCAGTAGACCGGTAACCACCAATTATTATGAAAGGGATATGAATCAAGACTCCGTAGCAAAACCATTAATGTTGGCCATAGGTTTACCTATATTCTATAAGTTTGATTTTTTCTTAATCTCAAAAACACCAATTTTCTTTGTTGATTTGTAGAGTTAGAAAAAATTACAATATATATCTCATTATTAATATTTTCTTTATGATACATAAAAGGACTGCATATAACCATCATCATTTATTATAGCTTTACTATGCTATGTTCTTTGGGGCATATGATTATGCATAAATAAAAAGTTTCAAGAAAGTATGATGGCGGTTGTCCCACAAAATAATTTTTTATATACCTAGTAAAGAATGGAAAGCTCCAAAGGTTAAGATAGTGAGAATTCCTATGGAGTCAGTGATTGGTTGGAGATTTTTTTTGATGGCATACCAAATAATTCTAGGTTTGTGTGGAGTTAGGTAGGTTTTTTTATAAGTATTATTATTTTTCCTTCAAATATGATTTTGGGCCTGGTATAAATAATAGAACATATAATGATATAATGAAATTTGATGCAAATTAAGGTTTAAGAAACTTAAACCTAATGGGTCACTGCAAGTTCCTAAATCATTAAATAAGTAAAATTCTAGAAACCAAATTTTAATTTGATATATTTATTTTTCTATATTTACAAAGATTTCAATAAAATGATAAACTCCCTCTTGAAAGATACTTTAAGCTCAATGCTCTAAGTTCTTAATTTGCAAGAAGGTTTACTAGTTTATAAAGAATTCAAAATAGATAATGTGAAGCCTTGAAATTTCCTTATCTATTTTATAAGTTCAGACTTCGTTTTGAAATGTATTTGAAAAAATTGTGATATATGGTCACAAGACATTTATGCTTTTTAAAAAACTTAAAAGTTTGATGTTATATATTTTAATTCCAACTTTAAAATAATAAATATATAATTCTTTTCTAGAAAAAGCTAGAAATTATTATAATATTTCAATTTATATAATAATTAATATTATATATAAATAAATATGTAATATGTTTTTATTTATAAAAAAATTCAAAATTATTTAATAAAATAATTTACTTATTTTTATTTTCTTTAAACAATTTTTAGAATTTTTTGCTAAAATAATAAAATTATCACATAAAAAACACTAACCATTTACATTAAATAAAATATACATCCTCATATAATTTTATTTTATAAGAGTTGTTTGTTTAGAAATTTTTAATTAACTAAATTTCAAATAATTCCAATTAAATTTAACTGGCCAAAATCCAACAAAGCAGCAAAGGCCCTTTTTAATGTATCAAAAGTTGAATCACATTTTAACTACAGTTGTCCTCATATAATTTTATTTTATAGGAGTTGTTTGTTTAGAAATTTTTACTTAACCAAATTTCAAATAATTCGAATTAAATTTAACTGGCCAAAATCCAACAAAGCAGCAAAGGCCCTTTTTAATGTATATCAAAAGTTGACTCACATTTCAACTACGGTTGTCTTCATATAATTTTATTTTATAGGAGTTGTTTGTCTAGAAATTTTTACTTAACCAAATTTCAAATAATTATAATTGAATTTAATTGGCCAAAATCCAACAAAGCAGCAAAGGCCCTTTTTAATGTATCAAAAGTTGACTCACATTTCAACTACTATTGGATGTACTTATAGATTTTAGATGAATCTGTATTACTCTTTACTTACTCAAATGTATCCAATGTACCCTTTAAATTCAATTTTATATATAGGTGAATTACTAAAATTAAATGAATCACATTAAGTAGTTATATAACATGAATTGCGTTGAAACATGAAAATGAAAATGAAAATGATAGTATTTACGAGTGTTTTATGTTTTTATGTCTGGTTCAAGTGATAAGATGAAAATTATTTTGTAACATGATTTTTTATTAAAAAAAATAAGAATAAAAAATAATATATTTAATCAAATTTATGATAAAATTTACACATCATATATTATTATTATTATTATTATTATTATTTTAAGGTCAAATTAAGTCAGACACTATTTTTGGTGTATGAGATTTCTTTGTTTGTGAGATAAGGGCCTCTCTCCCCGTAGCAGTTTGACTACTAAAGTCTATGGACGTGTATATACTCTGCCCCCCTCTGGATTGTTCAACTAAACTATACAATAATTAGTGAGAAGTTTGCATTAAAATTATTTTATCACTTTCAATGCTTAAAATAGTTGAGTTGAGATGAACATATGCCAACCTATACTAGCTCAAAATATATTAAAGAACATGGTAAAAAAAGAACTTCAATTTAGAAAAAAGTCAAATCCCTACTATAGCATTGGAAGGTACTGGTTTCGGCCTAGTGGGTTAGTTCAATCAATTTGAATGGATTGTTTCAAGGTAGAGTTCACTTTGAGGTCTTTGGTTCTAGTTAGGTTGAGGTTCGATTATGGTTTGGTCTCATTGGGTTACCAAGTGCTATGGTAATGGACGATTGAGCTACCCTCCATCTAGATATTTGGGGGAAAACGGGGCATCCCATGAGGATTTCCTTTCAAAAAAGGCATTGGAAGGTATTAAAACTGATAAGATGCATAGTCTAATCTTTGGGATTATCTAATATTGGATTCTTATGAATCTTAAGGGTTTTGACGTGAACAGTGTAAGACTATGCTCAACGTAAGACTATGCTCAACAAAATAAGCGCAATCACAACAACAAACGAGGAAATTTAATTAATACTATTCTCGATGCATGTCCCCGACGAGGTCGGGGTATAGAGAGTTGGGTCTCAAGCTAGTTTCTCTTAAGGACAACTACTCTCGCCAGTCCAAGTGACCTCCCATGGGGGAAGAAATGAGAGATGACGGAGTAGGAGATCCTTTCAAGATGTTTCTCAATGAATCCCTCACACAACACAGGAACGAGATGATGGACAACTTCTCTCAAATCCTTCGACGACTACTAATGGCAGTTGAGGCATCTTAGTTAAGCATCCATTTTGGAGCTGCAACACCCTTCAAGGTACAAGTCAATTTTGATATCGCCTTATTTGAAGGTCATATAGATGCGTATTCCCTAGAAAAATGATTGAATCTTCTAGAAGGTTATTATTCTGTCCAAAAAATTCCAACGAAGAGAAGATCACCTTAACACTCCTTAAATCCCTTCCCCATGTCAAATCTTGGTGGGAAGGTTACTAGGAGAGGTACAACGTAGATGAATCTACGACATTTGGGAGAGAACCCACCTGGACAACCTTTGTTTATGCCCTCAAGGAGGAGTTCTACCATGTCAGAAACTATGATGACCGATACACAAGATGGATGAATCTATGATAGGAGAGAGACCAAATAGTGTTGGAGTTCACCAACATCTTTCATACCTTGCGCTCAAAGCTGGGTATCAAAGACTCTAAGTGACACTTGGTTTTGAAGTACCGTAGTGATCTACACAGGTACATTCAAACAGAGATTGATATCTTAGAGATATCCTCACTAGGAGCTGCTTATCGGTATGTAGCCAAAATTGAGCATAAATTCAAGCAGCAAAGTAGGAGGGAGTTTGAATTTGCAAATGCACTACAACAAAAGCATGGAAAAAACAACCCTAAATCATAGAACAAATAAATCACAAAGAGTTAATCTCAAAATAATCATCCAAGCCACCGGCTAAGAAGGGTGGTGGGAAGTCGAATAAAGACACTGGAAAGTGGTGTGAATTCCACAAAAATACCTTGGCACAACACCAATGAATGTCGCTTGAAATAGTCATTGGTGGCCGAGCTCAAAAAGAATCACAACCCGGCTTGGACTCTAATTTAGATCACAATAAAGGGAAACAGATCATCGATGCAGAACTCATTGCTACCATCGCGTCCACAACAATCCAACCAAATGAACCAAGGGATCATGAGGAGGAGGAACGCCTCTTCCATTCACAGATGTGGTTAAAGGGGACCCCACTGCATTTCATTGTTTACAACAGGAGTTAAAAGAACATGATCTCAGCTGAGGTCATCAAAAGAACAAAGCTTCCTACAATGCCACACCCCCAACTGTACACCATTGATTGGTTGAGTCGTGGACAAGAAATTCGTATCATCCAACAATGTCGCCTACCCTACGACACCAAGCCCTTAAGAGATGAGGTACTATGTGATGGATGTTACTCCACTCAAAGTTTGTGATGTTCTTTTAGGACAACCACATATTTGGAAACATCATGTTGTTTATGAGCCTCGGCCCCGCAATTTCATTGTTACCTTGGAAGTTCATCTCTACGGGGTACTAGAGGTAGTTATGTCTATTGCTATTTCATTGACCACAGCAAAACAATGCCGCAAAGTAATCTCTCAGACAACAAAATTTAGCCTCTTCACTATCCGGTCAGAAGGTGAACAGAGATTCATTATGACCACTACAGCCCCGACCCAAGACCTTTCTATACAATAGAAGTAGGTCGACAAGATGGTAGAGGAGAAAAAATATATTTTTTCTTCACCTACGAGGGTTCCTATACACTGGCACGTTAAGTATTCCATTGACTCAGTGCCCAATGCTCCCTTACCCATTTTTCTAATCTACAAATGCTCCCTTCCGGAGAATGAGGAAATAAATTGTTGGACCGAGTTAAATTGTGTAGCCACATTTTGTTGAAAGGATTCCACACATATGCCAAGGCCATGGCATATTTCAAAAATCCCATGCCAAGTACAACCAACATCATGATCCACATTGGGTTCCACATAATTTTAAGGTGGGAGATAAGATATGGTTGCATTAGCAAAAAGAGCACGTCACTAGAATCAAAGTTTCTTCCCACTCAAATATGGACCTTAAACAATCACTAAGGATGTAAGAGACAGTGGTCCGAATCATGGACGCAAAGATGAAAGGGACCCACCAATAAAACATCCAACAAAGCAGGGCAACTTCTTCACCAAGTCAAGTAGCTCACCATGATCCAAATTCAGGAGAAGTTTCCCCAACTGATGAAGACACTTGACGCAATGGGGTCCATTACTTCCTAAGGGGGGAGGACTAATCCAAGTGAAAAACGGTGGTCGCTCACCTATTTCACCAAATTTCCCATGAGGCCTATGGTTTTGGTAAAACCATGGTATACACCCATGGTATTTGGTGGTAAAAAATAAAATAATAATAAGTGGAGAAAAGCAAGCACACAAATTTTCAACCCATGATTTTTTTGTAACCCGTGGTATTTGAAAAACTAAACAAATAAATGAAATAATGGAAAGACATGACTCCTAGGAGGCACCGTGTAAATATTATATATACGAACCTCTCATTTGTAAAGGATATGATCCATCCCATTCACGATGTAGTTTTATACATAGTTCTATATATTTATTTTTATTTAATAAAAAATTGATGTACTTTCTATATTATTCTCTTTATTTTGCTACATTTACTTGTTATTGTACATTCTGTTCCTTTCACAATCCGAATCAATGGTATCAAAGGAATCTGCTCCCAGTTATTCTCACTGCATGCCCCCAACAAGGCTAGGGTATAGAGAGTTGGGTCTTGATCTAATTTCTCTTGAGAAAAACCACCCTCACCAATCCAAGCAACCTCACATGGCGAAAGAAAAGAGAGATGATGGAGCAGGATATCTTTTCAAGATGTTGGTCTAGGAATCCCTCGCATGACATAGGAACGAGATGATGGACAACTTCTCTCGGATCCTTCAACAACTATCGATGACGGTTGAGGAATCTTCGTCAAACAACCATTTTGGAGGTGCAACACCCTTCAAGGTACAAGTCAATTTTTATGTCCCCTTATTTGAATGTTAGATAGATGAATATGCTCTAGAAAAATGGTTGAATCTTCTAGAAGGTTATTATAATTTATGTCCATAAATGTTCTAACAATGAAAAGATCACCTCCGCACTCCTTAAATCCCTTCCCCATGTCAAAACTTGGTTGGAAGGTTACTAGGAGAGGTACACCATAGATGACTCTACGCCATTCGGGAGAGAACCCACTTGGGCATCCCTTATTGATTCCCTTAAGGAGGAGTTCTACCTTGTCAAAAACTATGATTCTTAATACACAAGATGGATGACTTTGTGGCAAGAGAGATACTAGATGGTGTCAGAGTTCACCAACATCTTTCATACCTTGCGCTCAAAACTAGGACTCAAAGACTCCAAGCAACATCTGGTTTTGAAGTACCACAGTGGTCTACATAGGTACATTGAAACAAAGATGGATTTCTTACATCTCCTCACTAGGATTTCCGTATCGATATGCATTCAAAATCGAGCAAAAATTCAAGCAGCAGAGTAAGCAGGAGTTCAAGTTTGCAAATGCACCACAATAGAAGCATGGAAAAGGAACCCTAACTCATAGAACAAAGAAAAAATCACAGAGATTTAATCTCAAGAAAATCAGTTGAAGTCACCCGCTAAGAAGGGTGGTAAGTCGAAGAAGGACCCCAAAAAATGGTGTGAGTTCCACGAAAACCCCTAGCACAACACTGACGAATGTCGCTCGAAACAACCATTAGTGGTCGATCTCAAATAAAAAGAATTAGAACTTCGCTCAGACTCTAATTCAAAGCACAATAAAGGGAAACAGATCATCGATGCAAAACCCACTACTACCATTACAACCACAACAATCCAACCAAAAGAACCAGAGGAGCCTAAGGAGGAGGAGGACCTCTTCCATTGACATGTGTGGGTAAATGGGACCCCACTTCATTTCATTGTTGACAATGGGAGTCAAAAGAACCTGATCTCAGTCGAGGTCGTCAAAAGAATTAAGTTATCAACAATGCCACACCCCCAAATGTACACAATCGAATGGTTGAGCCAGGGACAAGGTATCCACATCATCCAATAGTGTCTCCTATCCTACGACATCAATCCCTTTAGATATGAGGTACTATGTGATATTGCTCCACTTGAAATTTGTGATGTTCTTTTAGGACAACCATATATGTGGAAATGCCACATTGTTTATGAGTCTCGACAATGGTATCATAGGTAGTTCTGACTACTGCTACTTCTTTGATATTGACAAAACAATACTGCAAATTAATCTCTTAGACCACAAAGTTTATCCTCTTCACGATCCAGTCATAAGGTGAACAGAAAATTATTGTGACCACTACATCCCCAGCCCAAGACCTTTCTATACATCAAAAGCAGGTCGACAAGATGGTAGAGGAGCAAAAATATATTTTGTATTCACTGACAAGGGTGACTTTGCACTGCCACGTTAAGTATTATGTTGACTTAGTGCCCAGTGATACATTACCAAGTGCTCCAATCTACATATGCTAGGATTTCGAAGAATGAGGAAATAAATTTTCAGACCAAGGAAAATTGTGCAACCACATTTGTTGAAAAGATTCCACACATCCGCCAAGTCCATGGCATCTTGTAGAAATCCCATACCAAGTACTAGTAACTTCATGATCAATATCAGGTTCCACATAAGTTTCAGGTGGGAGATAAGGTTTGGTTTCATTATCAAAGAGAGCACTTCACTAGACCCCATCGAAAGCTCCACCCACTTCGATATGGACCTTACACCATCATCAAGGTTGTAGGCGACAATGGACCGAAGCATGGACATGGAGATGAAAGGTACTCGCCAACAAAATATCCAACTATATCGGGTAGTCAAAGCAGGGAAACTTCTTCACCAAGGAAAGTGGCTCACCAAGAGCCAAATTCAGCAGAAGTTTCTGCATCCGATGAAGACACTTAATGTAGTGGGGACCATACAAGGTTAGAGAAAAATTCCATGTGAATTTTAGGTCATATTTATTAGCTTATTTCCACTCATACCTTCGAAATTTCAACCTTACAACTTCAGTGGATGTTCCATCATAGCTAAGGAAATGAAGGTATCATCCCTATTAAAGGCACCAATATCTCTCCACTTTGCATTTTCATTTATTTTTCTTTATAGTGACATATCTTGTGTTTGATTGATTATATATATCTATATATATATATTGGAGATCAGGTCAAGTATTGTCTTGTGGAAATTAGAGCTATGTGTGTAGTATCTTTCATGACATGGATCACTCTTGGAGACCTATCACAACTTTCCACATCAGCCCATGAAAAATCATCACCGAGAAACATAAAATTCCATGTGAATTTTTTTCCATTATTCTCTTTGTATTTCTAGCATTAGGGTTTCTAACATTAATTGATTTGTTGAGTAATTAATCATATTTAGTTAGCTCACTTTCCTTATCAAATATGTTGGTAAAGGATACTCTAAAACCTAAGTGAAGTACCCTAATAAAACATTGCACTAGGTTGGTATTAACATGATCCTAAGGTCCTAATTAATCTATTGGATTCCCCTCCTCTTTCGATCCTCTATCTCTCTTTCCTTACCTTATGGCCTCTTAGTTTCACTCCAAAATCAAGTGGCAACTTCAATCTCATTTTCCCCTCATAGTACTATTTCTAGGCTTGGGTGGTCTTCCACATTTACCCTCACGTTGTGTGTGATAGCACAAGTCCATTCATTTGCTACATTTTGATAAATCTACTAGAAAATTTTCAACATACCTTGACTCTCTTGAGAAGGATCCTTATTATTTTATGCGTTCATCCCCTACTATCACCATAGGGGGTATTTTCTCTTTCCTTTCTATGAGAACAAAGGTCCTCCTTCTCCCTCTCTCACACGTCTATAAATTACTCCCTAATGTATCCCCCTCTTTGGGCCTCTATCTCTCTACAATGGAAATTGTCCAAGTTAGTACCATTGACATGGCAAGTTATGTAGATTCTCATGATCCCCCTTCTTAGCATTGTTATTTGGTTCACATTTTTGGCACTAAAATTAACTTCAAAGCCTTATTCATTCTTGAAATTATTGCTTCTGGCCTCCTAGATCACTCTATTAAGGTGATTCCCATCCCCTATCAAGGAAGAAGGATATTTTTCAATGGATCCTATCCTCTCCACTTCTAGGGAAACATTCAATGACACACGAGCTCCCTTCTCTTTTGTTTCCTTGTAGGTCCCTCCACCCACCAACCAAGATTCAAGATAGTCTTGGATTCCTCCATTGACCGCCTCCTTATTCTTGGATCCATTGAGAATTAATGCTTATGAAATAGCTACATAGACCTTACCTTAGACACCAACCCATATAAACCAAGTTGTTGGCGCCTGAATTTTGGGCAACTGTTCACGCTCCGAAGATTCAAGTTGGCAAGGCGAGGTGCATCGAGAGAGGCAACGCACAAAAATTTTGCGTCGCTTGTCAGCAGCAAACTGCACGTGGCATTTTGCCTGCCACTAAAGTCATGCATGGGATAACACCATGGAATGGGAATATTGGCCTATTTAAAGGGCCTTTTTTTAATGGGAAAGGGTTGAGTACTTGGTAAAAGAAAAAGAATGTAATATATTGAGAAATTGGTGAGATTTTGTAATTTTATCCAAGGGTTGTGTATTGTATCTCTGCCCTATTTGATGATAATAAAAATCTAGTTTCTCCTCTATTATGTGCAGTTATATGTTAATATGTTGTTTAATGTTTATGTGCATGCATTTTAATGAAAGAATGAATGAATAAGTAGATGGAAAGAATCCCCATCCTTCCCTTTGCACCCTATGTGACTGTACCTATAATTCCTATGCACGTCTCGGGTGAGACCTTATTCTATCCTTTGGAATATTGAATATGTTGACACTTGTAGGATGTTTGTTGGTAAATCCTATCGAACCCTAGGTCTGACATATCTTAGCCAACACAAGTATACATGCAATCATATTGGTAATAATCCAAAAAATATTCAAATTTTGGGTAAAGGAATATCATCACCCTTTCACAAAATTTGGCAGGGCTCCTTCCTTAGACAAAAATTCATGAAAAAATTCCCTCAAATGTGACTCAAGTCCTTATGACAAGTGTGCCGCAACTTTCCAACCAAGTACACATTCCAACATATGCTCCACAACAAGCACACATTCCAACAATCCCCATGGACAAGCATACAATCCAACATTCTTCCAACCACAAGAAAAAGTGTACCTTCTAAGAAGTTCACAACATTTTGGATAAGTGTTCCTCTCAACCATGACACACTATCATGGTTTTCATGCCAACAACCTATTTTACACAATTGCAGGAACAAGTTTTCATGCCAACAATATCACAACCCCCCATTGCCATGATTCAGGGGGATGGAATACATGCATGAGAATCAACAATAACCTTCCCTTCTTCAACTCGGACCCTTCCTCAATCAAGTATTGGGAGTGAAAACAAGGTTCCCTCTCCTAACACCAATGTTCATTTTTTGGAGGATACCATAGTCAACAGCCACACTTCAGTAATAGGGGAAGGTGCATGATAGCAAGGCTTGATTGTGACCAAATATTTAGACAACCTTTCTTCCTACAAATCTCACAAACATGGTTGAATCCTCCAAATCTACCAAATTTACCCAAATTTGGGGGCAACGTTAGAGAAGATCCTCGATCCCACTTGGAAGTATGTTCCATGTCTTTATTTGAGTTCATGGGAAACAAAAATATATTTGTTAGATTATTTTTGCACTCCTAATAGGTGACGCCCTTCACTAGCTCCATCATATCCCTAAAGACTCAATCTAAGACCTTTTGTTATTAGAAAACCAATGCATTCAATACTTTGACATGCTTAGACTATATGACTTTGGTATGTTGATTCTCATGAGTCTTAAGCAAGATGAAAAGGAATCTTGTTCAGCATTCACACGTTGGCAACGAAAGGCTTTGCATAATTTCACTTCCAACATTCCCAAAGACACTCTTTATGATATCTACATTCAAGCACTAAACTAGAAAAAAAGATCCAAAGCATTTGTTGAAGACCCACAATCAACGGAAAATCCCATCAACTACCTCCTTTGCATCGACAATTCCTATATCAAATTTTCTATGGGAAAAGGAAAATCTAAAATCCAAGTCTCCAACAAAAATGCAACAGGAAACAAAGTGACAGAAGCACCCTCACCTAAAACCAAGACTTGAACCATCTTCCACATTAAAGAGAAGGAAAAACCTGACACACCTACCTCATATGTTGCACAAATGCCACAAGTGAGAAACATACAAATTTTGTTACTGAAATATCAAGTAATTAAACAAAGAAAAAGGCCAAACCAGTGAACCTCAACCCAAAATCGTTGTTGCGAAAAAAGAAAAAAAAATCAAACTCAAGATATACAAGGATCCCATGCTAGATAATGACCCTGCTTCCAAATCTTGTAAAAGGAAAAAAGGCTTCATTTGAATTCATCTCTAACCCCTCTAATCACAAAGAAGAAGGGGATCTGCTCCTCCCCCCAAGAAAAGAAAGAAGGCCTATGTCAATCCCTATCCTAGCTATCCCCCTAAAGTCACAAAGAGGATCCTCGTGGTCCAAAATACCCTAAGCAAACCAAGGTCCACCCCTTACTAGATTGGAGATGTAACTTTTCTCATCCCAAGAAAGCACACCCTTTGTTAAATTATTTTCATGATATTATCAATCTAGATACAATTAGTTTGGTTCATTGCTTAGGTATCTTTACATATGCCCAACCCGCCCCTTAGCCTAATTGAAGTGGAGATTGCCCTAGCCTCTAATTGGATAGTTGTCCCTTAGAGTCAATAAAAGACCTCCAATTCTCTTGTCCTTTTCCATCCTCCTGCAGTTTGAGCCATGGCTTCCTTAGCTCCTTCCTTTACTTCCCTTGTCTAAGGCCTCTCACTTCCCATATGTCCTTCATGGATGTCCTTAAGGTTTGCACTGAAAAAAGTAATTGCATGATGTCCTCTCAAAATTTTGTCCCAATCTTGTTCAGGGTCACACTCCCTCTCTTTCCTTTAACCATTCCAACATTCTCTCTACTCAAGAGTGAAAGGCCAACATAGTCAACTGAATCTTTATCAATATCTATAGTAATGACTTCATGATCAAATGAGTCATTGTTAACCCTAAATCTACCCTTAATATCATATTAGCTCTAGTCTATGATGATCTTAGTGCTACCCATTGCTTAGGCCCTCCAGGTTTTCAATAGGTTTGAGACCAGACTTCTCAAGTCCATTTAGACCCTCTTACCTCTTGCTAGGCCCAAAAATTGTGAAAACCCAATTTTTAGTGCTACTAGGAGACTTGGAGTACAACAAACTCCTTGACCACCCTTAGTTGAATGAAATGATGGTTGTTCCCTATACCTTCACAGAGGAACTATTGTTCTTCCATGAAGGAAAGACTTATTCCATTCAACTGTAGCTATGAAATGACTTTCTCCACTAGAATGCTCACATCCACACCTCTCTTCTCTTTCCTTCACTAGGTCCACCCTTGTGTTCCCTCCTCTCTTATCTTTCCTTCACTAGGTCCACCCTAGTGTTCCCTCCTCTCTTCTATTTCCCTAGGTAGATTCACCCTAGGGTTTCACCTTTCCTCTCTTACTTTCACTAGGTCTACCCCAATGTTATTGCACATTCTCTCTTTACTCTGCTAGGTTTGTCCTAGCATCACACCCTCTCTTCTCTTATCTTCACTAGGTCCATGTCAAGGTTTCTGCCTACCTTCCCATAGAGTCTTCGTTATCCTTTCCCTGAGAATTGGTGCCACTATCATTGTCTTACACTTGCTACTTACTAATGATTTTATAGTCTAGGTGTTATTGTTAACATTAGACTCACTCATGCTTTATTCTGTGTTCTAGTTGGTATTTTACTAACTTTATGATTAAAACTTGCTTATTTCTAAATCTCATGATTAGTTATTCGATTGCCTGCAGAATAGTTAGTTTTATTGTTCATTGTCTACTCTTTTTATTTTTTATTTCATGTAGTTTCATTCTTATCTTTCTTATGACATAGTTAAGCTTGCTTGCTCCTCTGGTGTGACATTCTTTCTTGTCATGCATTTCTTGCTTGTTGCCTTTTCTCTTTCTTTTACCATTGCATGCTTGAAATCATAATCATTTACAGGTAATCCGTGTAGCTTCACCTTGCACCAATGATCAAGGCATGTGATCCTTCACACATACTATAGGATATCATGGCCCAACCAATGGAGATTCCCTAGTAATATCAGGGCATTAGCCCACTCTACAATGACTCTTGAAACACTCCCATTTATGTGCATGCTTCTCTCCTCTCTTGCAACTCACTACTATTCATATGTTATGAATAACAATGCCTATAAGGGAAGGAGTGCACCATATAAGATTCACACTTAAGTACTCGCATGCACTTTCCCACCAAGAGATGCACTTTGGAGTCCACTCTTAAATGCCTCACTCATATGTGACCACCCAATGATGATGCAATACCTCTTAATAGTTGATCTAATGTGATGGTCCATCTCCTTGCAATCCCCCTCACCTTAACCTAGACATGAAACCTCTAAGTGATGTCCAACGTGAGGTGGGATCCTTACATGTTGCCTCTTCCTTAGGCTATAACCCTTGGTCATTGGTTCGATTGGTTTTGACCCTTGAGGCACCCATTTGGGGTATTTCGTAATTTCATGGGTCTAGTTGGGGGCACAAACCCCTCGTTTGGGTCCATGGTCACATAAAATACCTCATTTCATATCCATATAATTCCAAATCCATTTTAGAATTGTTATTTATGGAATCGATTTGAGTCAAACCTCATGAACCCTACTTGATCTCTTGGTAGAAAGTGTATCATGGGTTTTTGTGGAGTACCACAACTATGAATATGTGACATACATAACATAGAGTTAGTTTGACCTTTAAAAGCCACAATAATTACAATTATTATGTTTCCCATGGTAAGATGGTCCACAATGGCATATGCACACCACCATTAATGCATGAATACCATTTACAATGACTTTTACTTAATCACTCACCCCCTCCAGAGTGGCTAAGTGATCCATCATCAATAGCTTTTACAGATGACTTATTCCCTCTTTAGAAGGAAGAAAATCTTTGCGATAACTACAAACTTTTGAAATCACAATAAGAATATGGATGCATAATAAGCATATACTTATGTTTTTAACACTTACCATTATTAATGTGAAAAAAGATTCATAGTGTCAAACTAAATGGTTGAACTTACAATTTGAACTAATTGCATGCAAGGAACCATTTAACCTCAAGTGTGATTGGCATTTCGGAGTAGTGTATTTTGAGTTCCAATATTTCATATGCCAATCCATTTGTACAAACTTGTGAAGTCTATATATGCATTTTTATTGTGCAAACTTGTGAATTTTAGATATTCATCCTTGAATATTACAACTTGAGGATACAAATCATATTTGGGTTTATATGGGTTTGTCCAAGTTTCCAAAATCAATATACCCAATGCACTATCTAGATTTAATATATTGTTATGTGTACTTAAACATTTACATGAGGAGTTGATGAATCATCCCCGCCTGCACTTGTGTTGTAGAGTGCATTGTACTTCTCTCATTGCAATGAGATATGCATCCTTTGATGTAACAACTACAAATTACAGATTAAATTTGGGTTTAGATGGATATGTGCTAGTGTCTATATTCAATACACTTGATGCTTGGTTTAGATTCAATGTATTATTACATACACCAACACAAACACCTACACAAATGAAAACTTAAGGATTCCCCCGACCCTGCAAAACATCACGACGTCATGCTACACATTAGACATTAGAACTGGGTTTAGATCAGTCTATGCTATTGTCATAATGGATTACCCCCACCCCACCCAAATGTAGAATGCACTTTGTCTCTCTCAATCCAACAAGATATGCCTCCTTGAGTTATGCATCATCAAGCCTCACAACCTCGAGTTACACCTCAAATCCAAGTTTAGATGGATATATGCTAGTGTCCATATTCAACACACTTAATGTATCTAGATTAATATTAATAGGTCTATATAAATGGCTATATTCAACGCATCAAATATTAATTAGACAATATACTAATACAAACACATGAGTTATGCTTACTACCCCTCCTAAATAGTTTCATTCCTACTATTTATAGAGAAGTCCACTTTGCATATTAGACATTCACAAAACTGCCTCCCATTATTGTAATGTCTTGCTTAAATCACTAAAGGGCTCATGAAATGTAAACTATATTATGTCATCTACATTTCAAGCTGAACTAATGAGACGCACAATAAAATTACATAAAACAAATATGATATTGACAAAATAGAGTTGTTGAAAGTAAAATCATTTAGTCATTAACCATTGATCTGTATTAAATCCAATTAAACAAACCAAATTTATAATAAAATTATACTTAATCATCATAATTTCTTACTATTAAAAAATAACTCAAATGAATAAACCAAATCTATAAATTTCTTCTTACTTTAACCTTTTGAAAAATAGCTTAAAAATCAATATAAACCAAATCTATAAATGGATACACCGAATCCATTATATGCCGAGTTATTATAATTTCTTACTTTAACCTGTTGTAAAACAACCCATAAAATATAAATGTTAAAATCCCTATCATTATAATTTAGAATATAAACGTTTTGTTACTTTAACCTCTTGAAAGTTAACGCATACAACGGAGCCTGGTTGGTGCATATGACCAGTGTAATAAAATATATGTATGCAGACAAAAAGTCCAGATTGGTTCCTAATATCCTTGCACCGAGGGCACCTAAGTATTAAGAGGGTAATAATAATTCCAATGCTAGGCGGATTCCCTCAAAAAGCCTATGTTGCTATTGTTGTCCATAGGTGTGGGTCTCATGTCAACAGCTAATCGAGCCCCACTAAATTTAATAAAATGGGCAGGAGCTTTACCAATGAGGCCAATTCTGGCCCCCACAGATGGCAATTGGCCGTTCTGGTATGGACTACTGCAGTACAGTCAGGCCACCCAATATTTCCAGACATAGAGGATCGCACATCAATCCGGCACAGGAAAACCCCGTGAATAGGCATAGGCTCTTTTAAGGCCCATAAAACCAACTGTCCAGAGATTCAAACTGGGCAGGCTTCACAAGATGTCCTATAAGTCAGACTGTCCTTTCTTTTCTTTTCTCTGCTTTTCTTAACCAGAATCGATATGAACAAAATTTGCACCAAATTTCGATGTGACGTTGACTAGATGGCGGGTAGAAAACATAGCAGTTCCCCTGCAGATTTCTATGTTTTTCTGATCAAAATTTCAAAGCTAAAATACGCGTTAATCCACAGTTGCGATGGTGGGGTTAATGAGCAATAAAAAGTCTAATCTCGCACGCTCGTGATCTACCGACCTGGCCAGCCCAGCTCAATGGAGAACGACCTCAGCCAGCTTCTGGACCGTGCCAATTGCAATGAATTATGGTTTGAATTTAGGCTAAATGCTGCTTTTAACAATATGGGGGACATAGTCAAAAAGCTATAAAAATATGCCCTTATAGTCTTACACGATCTCAATGATATTTACGTCTCACCACTCAATTCTAAGTTGAATTTAGAGGATAGCACATACTAGGTATCATGATCACTCGCGCATATATATATATATATGAAAAAGCCATATTTACAGGCCTAAGTCATTTGTACCTATATCTATATACACTCAGCTCTTCAAGGAAATGGGGCCAGGATGCATTTATTATGAGAAGAAACTAGGCCAAAAGGTTACAGGTGTTGGTTGTGTTGGTCCGTAGCAAACAAAATTCTTATGTTTACATGGGCACAGACAGTCAGACAGCTCTACGTTACAAATATCAGAATGTTCACATTAAAAGCAAGGAGCAAGTGCAGCAGGGATAGGTGAGTTGGTACCTTGAGGCAATGGGCAAGAGAGGTAGCTAGCTAATTGCGCGCCATTGGAGGAGACCGAGGCCGTATAAATACATGTCTTTAGACTTAGACTTTCCTCCTTCCTCTGCAGAGACAGGTCATTATGTTTCTCATTTAAAAACTATACAAACTGCAGCAACAACATTGGTCATATCTGCAAAAGAGCAGGGCGGTATTTATAGCACCTTCTTAAGTACTGGGCCATTTTAATCAAAGCATTTAAAACCTGCTCATCCCCTTTCCAAGTCTTTACCTCTGACCATCTTCCAATGTTTGACCTTCACGGAGGGAGTTTCAAGTCATCTGCACATTTAAACAATAAGATTTAATATTTCCATGGAGAAACTTATAATAGAAAACCATTTTTTGTCTCTGTTTTTAGCGGAGGTCAAACAACGCATTTCATGGGCAATATATTTTATCAAGAGTGCTTGTTTACATTTCCCACTGAACACCATTTAATATATGCTATTGTTTGTGTCATTTTCCATCGTGTTCACGTTGTTATACAAAGTTGTTCGACCTAAAATGTATACATCGCTTTTAATTTAGTGCTCGGACAAGGATTTCCATTGATATAAAGCGACAAACACCGGATAACGCGGTTTCTTAAACATAGATTTCTCGTGAACTAATTTGACTAGTTAAGTCACAATCTGAATCCCTCTAGGGCCCGTAACATATGCTTAACTAATCGGATTGTAGCAATTAAAGTTTTTCCGGATAATTACTTTGGTGCCTAGTCATGACATCATCCAGTTGTCCAAGTGAACTGTAACTACATGCATTACTACAGGGGATCACAGAAGCATTAGACAATCTCAATAAAGTAAAGATTTGAGATCGTTGATGTGTACCTTCATCCATTTGAGAATCTTTTTTAACTTTGGAATTTTATTATAAAGAGGTTTGTGTTGTGGATAATAAAGGTACTATGTTTCACTCTGTATTTAGGTGCCTATGGTAGTGAAACTAGGGGTGAGTTCCAGTGTTAGCTGTCTTACATTGAAGAGAGATGGTATAAACGGAATGATTGTCTAGTACCCTTGGATTCGTTACTTGAAAAGGTTACATGTCAAAAGGGAAACCGAATTTTCACTTGCTGCCAGAAGCACCGAAGCGAATTTTTCTCGAAAATATATAATCAGAAATACAACATTGCAGCCTGCAGAAACAAAATTTGAATATATATAGCTTTGCAACGCTTGCATGCACCCACAACAGGACCCTACAGGGGATACAATGAGCCACATAAGAACATTAGAATAATTGCTACATCATATGGGTTGGCTGTAAGGGCCACAATCATCACATAAACTGAATAGTTGGGCCACTTGTTGCTATACATGTCTTGTCTCTCTGCCCATGCCAGGCCGCCTGGTCCGCTCTCAACCACTCTAAAGCCTATTTAGTTGGGATGGTAAGGGAAAATTTAAATAAGGAAATAATGACGGAGCTGGAAAATAGCAGGAACCAAGATTCGGGCAGCCCGAGAAGGCAAATGGGCCCGAGTACTACGGGGTTCCCGAGTGCCGTTTCGATTGACACTTGTTGTCGACAGTCTCTGCAGTGCTTCCTCCTCGTTTGCATCACAATGAAACCGAGGAAAAAACGCACGCGTGACATTTTCCATCTTCTCGTGGGTACAGATACCAACCTCATGGTCAGGTAACCGCTAGCGGGTTTTCTTCGGTCTGAGGAGTTAACGGTCAGATTCTCTATTTAAATATTGCCCGAAAGTTCCCATTTTTCATCTAATTAGTTTTAGAGCCTTTCCCTTTCCTCTAATTCTTTCAACTCTAAGCCAGATGCAGTACAGGTCCTAAATAAATTCATTCAAACCCTAAATCTACCAAAAGCTAGAACGAGCAGAAAGTAAACGAAGTTTATAAAGACCGGTACAAATTTACTAGACCTCAAAAATATAACCTATGAAAGAGAAATCGCAATTTATGTCCGTTAGGGAGGGACAAACGTGTTGGTTGGATAATTTGTGGAAAATGTTGGTTGTTCTACTTTGAAACTTGCGAATGTTGTTTGTCCAGCATGGACTTTAAACAAAGGTACATTATCTTGGTGACACAATTATTGTCGTGCGGAAAATGAGCAATACGTTTTATACAGTTGTCATCTGTATTATACTCAAAAAATGGAAGCCAGATCGATTAAGGAATAGGAAGAGCCAGCGTTTTGGCCTTTTTCTATATTGGATCTAAAATATATTGAAATCTATGAAATTTAGTGTTTGAAAATAGCACGGATCAATTCAAAATTATAAAAAAACACAGTTTCAACTAACAAAATCGCCATTTACTCCCAACGATCTTAATTAAGAGCATTAAACAAAAAGCAATTGCACACAGACCAAATTGGTCAAACATGAAATAATCGCATTTGGTGTAAGACTTGGACTTCTGATCTTCTCGTAACAGGAGCTTTTGGATGCCATAAGATTTCGGGAGCTTTGGATGCCCACCACTTTTGGAGTTAAATAGTAGATTTGTGTTTTCTTTTGGACTCGATTTGTTAGTTAACGTGCAATGTCTCTGTTCGAGAATTCTTTGATATCATGAATTGATTTTATTTTTCTTCCTTTGGGTGTCATCAATGTGCGAGGTGGTGTTCCGCTGAAAAAAATGTGCGAGGTGGTGTTAATAGATTTAAGAATTGCCATGGAATGCGTGTCCTTGACTTTTATGGAATGGCATCCTGAAACATAGACTTTCTTCATTGGTTTTGGAATTTGGGAATTTCATACTGTTTAGTTTCTGCATTTATAGCATTTGTAATTCCAATACAGGTCAGTGGAATATATAACATTTGTAAATCAATCATGGGTTATTTGCCAATAGGAAAGCGTATTGGGGTTTTGATAGGCATGTTCTGACCAAGTTTGGGAGTCTTAAACATACTTTTACACAAATATTTCCCAGCAAACTGGCTAGTTCCCCAAATTAACAGGACAAGATTATTATGTTTAAGGTTTTGTTATCCAGAATACCATTGAATTCAAGCGTCGTACCTTCTAATCCTTAAATGCTGACATTAACAGATCAACTATTCTTAGCCATGAGTTCTCCATCGAATCCAGCTTCCGAGCTTTCTACCTTCATGTATTTTTAAACAACCCAATTAATTTCCACATCATTGGTCACTAGTGCCATACGGAATTGAACAAATGATCTGAACGAATAGTCACCAACGAATCTTTCAGATAATTAATAATAAAAGAAATGGTATTCAACAATTTGCAAACAAAAACTCAATCTCCGGAACCCCGAAGAAACCCGCTGCTTCTGCCTTTTTTTTCACATTTTTTTACCTTCACAATACCCAAACCCAAAAAACTCCTGCTCTGCCTCTGTATAATACCAATCAGCCTACAACAAGCTCACCACGCCAATACTTTTTAACTTATGACTCATAATTCACAATCACGATATAATTATCACATAAATAACAATCTCACTCCTCAGTTGTGCCGATCCGCATTCGAAATCCCAGGTAGTAATTTAACGTGGGTTATAATAAAGACTTCAGATTTCCTGCTTTTACCACCTCTGATCTTCGGCCATGCATAGTAATGGGTCATTAATTCTTCTTCTCTTCGCTATAAATTGCACAGAACCATCTGTGTTTTTAGTACTGTCACAGCTAACACAGGCAGCCGCGTCCAGCACTCCCACTGGGCTCTGCGGCGAGGCACTTAAAGACTTCTTTGGTGTTGAGCAAAAGTCGATCAGAAGTTCCTGCATCAGATCGTAGCAGCTAATGATGCTTTTCTGCACAAAAATACGATCCATTATTGAATAATTGCAGCTAAATACCGAATCTTGCACACAAACGCATACATTATCGAGCTAGAGATCGAATCCTAGGCAGAGGAGCCTCCATCATATTGCATAAACTACAGCTAAATATTCAGAAAACGTTGCTTAGTTCCCTATCAATAAGGCATCGAAATCCTACTTTGTTAACGGCGCTGGAAGACATTATAGCATTTTTGTAATCTGCGGATTCTAGGTGCAAAACTTCCTCCGCGGCACACAAAACGGCTGCTCCGGCAATTGCCGATGGCCGATGGTCCAAGAAATCGATCACTGTAATCATTATTCAAGATTTCATGTGAGCCAAAACCTGACATACATTGAATGTGCTTCAAGAAAGCATCGTCAATCAAATTTACTTCACAGAACCATTGATTACCTCTATTAGTACTGACAACGAGGTCCATTGCCCGAGAAATCAAGGTCCCGGGCACAGACTTGTTACCGGGAAGTCTGTACAAATAGTAGTCAATGAAGTTAAATGGCGTAATGGAGTGTAATCTCCATTTCAATGTAGTCATGATCAGCAGTTCCATTCTGCGTATCGTCCGAGCTTCGAATACGAATTTTGCGTCCCCAACCTGCAATGACGTAAATGAAGTCCAAGATGAAGGTAGTGAAATTAAAATTTACCATACCGAACTAAGCTAAGACAGTTAGTATTTAGCTATTTTACCTGTAGATCAAGAAGAAGCGGAACTACTGTTTCCTCCATTTTAGCAGCGAGTGACAAGCAGGCAACCGATAATAACTGAAGCGGCCAGCCTACACCTTGCTGTTTACCAAAAATTTAAAGAAAGCTTAATGCCTTTTCCGGGAGCTGCTAAAGCAATGCAGAACTCAAGAATGAACATTTCGGGGGCGGCCTTACCGGTAGTTCATGGCTCGACAAGAATCGATCCAGGTAATTTACGGATAAATAAGCTGTAAGCGGTCTGAAATTGTAATGAGCTTGAACCTGTAAACAAATAATAACTGTCTCGTTTAGTACCACCGACAATGCGACATAGTTACTTCAAATGCTTACAAATTTGAAGCTAAAACTAATCGGCTACCATTCATTCCATTATCTAAATCTTTCTTTACAATAGATACAGTCCGCTAGCATTGACTCCATTATCATCGCAGGACACTCGAAAGTTCAAGGTTTTAAGGCTGACGATAAACTTCATTCTCAACACAATCGGAAAAGAAAAAGCTTCATTATTATTATTATCGTAAAAGTACCTTGCGAATCCAGCTAATGGCATCCTGCCGAGCCGTAATGTCCAAAACGCGGTTCCGATAACGTTCCAGGTAGTCTTCTCGAGGCAGATGATCAGACTCTTTTTTCACCAAGAAAGTAATTGTCTCGTCGTCTTCCACCGGAAAGTCTGGCAAGTAAGCAAGATCCGGTTGCTGTAAATGCTCAATATTTTCGCCCTCGAATCTTGAGCTCCCTACCTCGTCGTCCCACGCTACTTCGCTAGCATCCTCCCCGCACAAAAGACTCGACACACAATCGAAGCTGAGTGCCATACTTACAATATCGGCTACAATTTCAGAACTGCAAAGCCCGCCAGTATCATCTTACTTCAAATGCAGCAAAGCTCCTCATTTCGCTATTTACATTCAGGTCTTTATTAACAGTATGCAGATTTCCCCTCCGTTTTGCTTCGGTGAGCTAACACCAGGGTTTGACCATTTAAAGTTTCATAGATCTTGACAAAATTACAGGAATCTTTTAACAAGTATTGGTATGAGGGCTTATCTTTAAAGAGAACTGCACCTAATGTAACGGCCTAACGGCCTCCTGTTTAGAGTTGCATAAATCTTCGAATATCTCTCTCAACCTTACAAAAAACCCGGATTTGGAAGAAACTTCCTATTTACAGGAAAAAGTCCGCGGAATCCTCTAAATAACCATTTCCACAGTTGTTTTCGGCTCCTACCGACCCAAAACTCATCCAAATATTTCAAAAACACATAAATCCCCACAAATTTACAATAAATTTGAACACATTAACAAAGTTACGTCAAAGTTCTCTATTTTACACTGCAAAAACGACCAGAAAAACACCGTGAAACAGCTCATAACAGCCAAAAGTAAATCTGAGCTAACTTCAACAGCAAATCCTATTTTTTCCTTCAACAAACTAAGGAATCAGAAATGACTTCTTTGTTCATCGGTGAGACAATAATCCATGGCCGAAGCTTCTCTAGGCTTCCATGAACTATTCACTGTATAGTGTCTCCATCTATCTCTATATCCTCTCGCGGAGAACTCAGTAAAACAGACGGATGTCAATTGACAGACAAGAAACGTCGGGATTCCCGTCGCCGTGGAAAATGAAATACTACCCTCTGCAATTTATATTAGTGCGAGAATGGATATTTCCCTACCTTTATTTTGGCGGAAAAATCACTTTCCCCGCTCTCCTTTTCACGGTTTTGCCTTTCAATTTTGGCGGGCAATACAGACCGCTAAATTTAACCGCGAGGGATTCACTTCCCGTTATCAGACGTGAGATTCCCGGTTAACCCTGTAACACGCCGGTAACCTTCCAAATCGCGTGCAGCCTCTAATATTAGCGAGAGGCATCTAAAATCCCCGCTAAATAACCCGGGAAGACCTATATTCTTTTTCCCGCCCGCTAACTTTAGCAATGCTTTTTTAATTTAATTAATGTAGACAAGATGTCTGTTATATCACACGTGCCTGCGCTGCCCCTTTGGAGCTCGCGCGATAAATGACAAACGGAAATGATTTTTTTTACATGAGGGGATGCGCGCGACAAGATTTTGGGGCCAAATCTTTTACAAATCAAAAGTTTTGTGAAAAGATAACATAATAAAATTTTGGGATAGTTGGGGTGCCAAAATAAAGCTTAGCAAAAGATAGGAAAGCCTAAGAAAAAGATAAGGGGCCATGTGAAATAAGAGAGGGAAGAGGAAAGCCAATTTTAGGGTTTCTGCATCCCTAAAGTTGGGCCTGAAATTTCATATGGTGTTAATTTCCACGACTCATTTTTTTCTTTTAAAATTGTACAGGCCTAAAGTTGTTCCTGCAGTGCAAAAGCCAAAATACATAGCTACTCCTTGTGTAGTTCAAAAGCCAAAATACATGATGCTCATTGCTTTTGTGGGACAGATGAAGTTGATGGCTATGTGACATAATGAAGGAGAATATTGCAGTTCGCAGACAAACAAAACGTTTATGAGAGTGAAGAGTATTTGCAACATAGTTATCTAACTCACTAAGGGATTGGGTTTCAAATTCATTATCTCTTATAAAATGATTTTGTAATTATAAAGTATATATTTATTTATAAATTCATATTATAATGGTAAATGGATTCGGCGCTTTTCCGTCTATAGGGTGTATTTCTATCAACATCTTGTTGATTCGCACTGTATTGCGGCACTATTTACATTTTGGGGGTATATCCATTGGTTATTGCACCTATGTCGATGACCATTATTGATGTGTTCTTTTGATGGTAGTAGTTTTTTGGATCGAGCCACTATATGACAGGTGGTGATAATATCTTTGGTTTGTGTGGAGACAGGATTTTGTGCAATTATGTATGCACTGCTTTCTCCTAACATTATTAGATCTTTCAGTTTGATGCTCTGTTATTTATGACTGATATGTCACTTGTTTTTATGGGACAGACATTTTCTGTGCCCGTGGGTTGTATTATTTTTCTGCTACATATGCTGATCGGCAGTGACTGTATACTTCATGCCATGTGGAACATTTACTATTTCACATTATTAATAGTAAGTTAAATTTTTCTTTGGAAAAAAAACAAGGTGTGAAGAGAGAGGTATTATGTCATAAAAACAATTTCATATGATAATTAATTTATATGTTATGTATAGGTTATTTATATTTCTTGTTATAAGTTTTAACAAAAAAATTGGGCTTTAAATTTGTTTGGCTAGAATAACAGGAAATGGTAATGGATCCATGATAGCATTGCACACTAGGGATACGAATCATTGCAGTGAACGTATCCGTTCACTAAGTTAAGGAACGAGACCGTCTTCCATATTTGAAATAAATGGTAATAATATATTTGATAGATGATAGAATGAAAGATAATATGTTACAATGATGGCCCTGCCTTAAATATGGCTTGGGCATTTGATGTTGAGGAGACGTCTCATTTCATAACCTAACTTTAGTTAACTTAATTATTAATTATTTAATTATTATCTTATTTTATGTTCGTAGCATTGCCACTCTCTTAGAAAGGCTTTGTCCTCAAAGCCTTATAATTTTGGCGCATTGTTCTTTGTGATGTCATGGCTGACGATACATGTCGATACGAACTGCTAAGTGTAGAGCATAACTTCCGATATGTGGATGGGTCAATCCATCCCAAATTGATTTGTTGTTAACTGTTGGGATTCCCCACTGATCTGTCGTTAAGAGATTTGATCACATTAGTACCATCGTCTTTCGACATTTCCCACTTTTCAGAATATCGGTTTTTATGGTTGGGGTGTCGATAGGGAATTTTCACAATATCATTTTCTTTTACGAGTGTCGTCTTTTGAGCATTGATCTGAGCTGGGAGTTTTATTTTCGTCTCTTGAGGTTTTAAGGTTTCATTCTGTATCTTTTCCAACTTGTTTTCTAACTGCCTGTTATCATTTTGAAACTTCTTGATCAATTCGACCTACGATTTTCTGTCATCTTCATACTTCTTAAGTTGTTCCTTAAGATCTTCATTATGACTTCTGATGCAGCTATTTTCTTCTTGCTTGTCTAGAAGTTTTCTTTCAATGTCTTCCATAGATTGTTCTGTCTTCTGACTATTTTTCAACTTCTTAATTTTTGTGACTAGTGTCTTGTTATGATTTCTTAATCTGAAAATTTCTTCGAAATTGTTGGATAGTGTTTTATTACTCTTTGCGATCTCCAGTTTGTGTGCCTTTTTAGAGTCGTCATTTTGTTGTTGAAGAACTTTTATCTGTTGTCGACATTGGCCGACCTCTGATTCTTGACTTTCTAATTTATGTCGTATCTGAGTTAGTTCTTCATCTTTGTCGCTAATGATTTTGTTCAAGCGTGTTATTTCTGCTTCGTAATTATTTATTTCCTTCTTTATATCTTGATTTCCTAACCTCTAATTGAATTCATTTTCGGCTTTTAATTCATCAATTTGCGCATACAATTTTTCTATACGTCTTTCCTGGTCAGATATTTTTATTTCATTGCACATTTCTTGTAATTCAATTCTTATTTCTGAATTGTTATTTATGTCGCGCAATCTTTCATTGTCTTTTTTATAACGTTTTAACATGGCTTCTAATTCCTCTATTTGTAGTCGCAAACCGGCATCCATGGTCTTCGACTTCTTCGGTGATGGATGCTCGTTCTGGACTATAGATGGCCTTTTTTTTCTTTTTTCTTTTTTTTTGATAACTGGTATTCTTCATTTTTTTTATTTTTATTTTTGACTTGAGTTTGCTCCTTTTTTAGTAATTAATAATTGTAATAATTTATACAATTATTAAATAGATATAATAATTATTATATCTAATTAAAATAAGATAATAATATATTTGATAGATGATAGAATAAAAGATAATATGTTACAATGATGGCCCTACCTTAAATATGGCTTGGGCATTTGATGTTAAGGAGACGCCTCATTTCATAACCTAACTTTAGTTAACCTAATTATTAATTATTTAGTTATTATCTTATTTTATGTTTGTAGCAATCATATAGATTATTACATTAATGAGAAATAAATAGACGCAACAATCTCACACAAGATTAAATGTAACTACACAACGAAATGCATAAAAGGTTTATTCATTCTTATTAACATAGATATATCATAATTACATATATAATCTAGAATGTCTCAAACTTAACACATTACATTTTTAACAACATTTAGCCTCACTTATCAACTTTCATTTCCCCCTACAACCCAACGTGCACTTTACCTCATGCAATGATTTGAATTTGTGAACTCATATCCTTGGCTACAAGATCCTTTGCGTCAAAAATACTCTTCCACCTTCACATAATTCCTTCACTTGGGTGCCAATCTCTCATGCTATTGAAGCCAACTCATGGTTCCATTTCCCTTGCAAGAACTTACTTTCTCTCAAAACCAAACTCCTTGAGACCAACTCTCTTTATTTCTCTCTCATGAAGCACACCCAATCTACTTCATCCTCCATTCTTTTATCCATCTTCCTTGTGATCCTTGGGCTACAACGTTCACTCACAAGAAACTTAATTGCCACATCATAATTATTCATCTTATCTAGTGGTTTGACTTATTTGCGACCTCAATGATTTTTCAACTTTTTGGGTCAACTGCTTCATCCTCTTCCACATAGTACATGAATATCTACTTCCCCATACGAATGTCATTCTCACATGCCAACATTCTCCACCTCCATCCCTTCCACACATTTTTGTGTGCTCACTTCATCAATTACTCTATGCATTGCTACTACCATAAATCTAAATGCTCTTGCATCACTAGTTAACATAATTCCAATGTTTTCCCTACCTTTTATTCTCTCAGTTAACTCCTTCGCACTTGTTTTAACCCTTCATTTGCTTCCCAACTCTTTATCTAATTCTTGTGTATCTCTTTAGATCCATGCATGCATATCCACTTCATCTTCCTCAAATGTCATGACCTTTTACCTCCCTTATAGTTTAGATTCTTTTTCATCTCTTCAATTTCATGCATGTTTATATGTTTCATTTTCCTCGAAGTTAAGACCTTTCATCTTCCTTCAACGTGTTATCTCAATATTCTCTCATGTTATTATCTTATTTGTGTGTTAATTTACATTCTTGTTATTGGAAAATATTAAAAACAAAAGCAAACAACAATAACAATAGATTGATTGGCAAAGGTACCCTCCTCTAGTCCTTTGGGGCTTCGAGAGGTCTCGAGTTCAAGTCCAAGTGTTGGCATATTGACTCAGATGCGCTAGTTGGGGTATTTTTAGTAAGGAGGACCCCAGATCCACTGACAAGGTATGATCCCCTAGGTGGTAGTCAGCAGGTAATTTATGACTACCTAGAAGACTTAGACCAAAGCAATTGTGAAGGTCGGACCTTTGATGTGAAAAAAATAAACAATAACAATAGAACACAATATTTACATGGAAACCCTGTTGTGCATGAGTAAAACCATGGGGCAATGACAACTTCCAATTTTATTGTTACTCAACAAAGAACTTATGATGCTTTCTTGTACAAAAAAAATGCCAAGGGTCATTTCCTTTTTTACAATACATAAGAGGGTTCCAAAAGGAACTGAAATACACTACAAGGTTCCATAAATTTTCGCGCATGGGGTTAATCATGTACCACTCTCTAGGAAAATATTGAGATCTAGATATTGACTTCACCTCCTAACACTTATTGTCACACTCTCTTGCTTTCATTGCATTCTTCATTGATATCCTCCACACAATACATGATGTAAAACTATGTGTTAGATTATGTTGTCTTTCTACATACTCAACCAACCATGCTCACGCATCTCCTCACATACTTGATATATTGTACTCTCTCTTACACGCACCATATATATAAAGATAGAGAAGGGGTTGAGGTTTGGGTCCAGTAGTGGGGACTAACTACTAACCTAATGGAAGTCCAGGTTCGAATCCTTGCGGGGGCGAACTTTGATGGTCTGAGAAGGCCTCATACGACAACGGTGACAATTAACTCCCATTGGGGTGCCCCCCTCTCCAACATTAAGGTTGGCCCCAACCCGTGGTTTTCCTCCCTTTAGTTGTTAGATAAAGTGGTTACCCAAGTGAAACAGTGGTGTGGTGGCTAAAGTTTCCATAAATAGTAAAACATATAGAGAGAGAAAGAGAGAAACATCTCCATGTGCACACTAACCACACCCTACTCTTGAACATTTTACAAATATTCTTACACCAAACTATTAATAACCATGAAAATTGTTTACACTGAGATCAAACACCACAACAACCACTATAAACATTGAATGAAAATTGCCACCACCCACAACCACAACCCCGAGTTAAATAGGACTCAAATCTAAGCCAAACCAGCCCTATGCCATCCTCAAACCTAAGCCAAACCAGCCTTTTGCCATCCTCAAACCTAAGCCGAACCAGCATTATACCATCCTCTAGGTGCAACTTGCAAGTTAACTACCGGGTTTGGCCAGGCTTTCTCTTACATCATTGTCGTGTGATAAATCCTTAGTGCTTGAAGAGCACATATGAACATGCCTCCCTTGAAGGGTGAGAATAACTAAGACTATTTGAATCTCGTGCTTATTTCACATGAATCATTTCTACTTTCGTCGATTAAAATTATCATTTAGATGGGAATCTTCTTAAAGGCGATATTAGTGTTGTATTTGTCTTTTTCTGTAGTAAAACTGTATGCTTGAATCGATTACTCATGTGGCCCGGGGAAGGTGTGGTCAAGAATTCATCATTTGATTGGGATAGAATTAAAAACTGAATAGAAAAGGATATGGGATTATCATGTGACATCACTATCCCCTCACCATACATGTTATCAATGTTTAAATATTATATTGGATGTATAATATTTAATTTGTATTTATATTACTAATTGAATTTAGTTAATGAAATTGTGGAAAGGAAAATTAAATAAAAGAAAATGAAAAGTGAATACAAATTAAAATAATACTTTTAGACTTTTGGTATTTTAAAATAATATTTTTACACTCAATTAGTAAAGGATTGGTCTTTTAAATATTTGATTAGATTAAAAAATTAACTAGTAAATAATACATTGTAAATGAATATTTACTCTAAGTACATTGTAAATGAATATTTACTCTAAGTACATTGTAATGAATATTTACTTTAAATAGAATTTGAGTTTTGTAATGTAAAAGAAATGTGTTATTGTGTTTCCTTGAAAAGCAACATAATCTTTTAAGTATTTTTTCTTTGTCTAATAATAAATTAATAAGTTTTGTAATGTAAAAGAAATGTGTTATTGTGTTTCCTTGAAAAGTAACATAATCTTTAAGTATTTTTTCTTTGTCTAATAATAAATTAATAAGACAAAGGTAAGTAGAGGATTTGAGTGTAGATGTTGATGATCATGCATAGTTTACATCAATATCCATGGTTGTGTACACCAGCAAATGTGCATGTGGCAAGGTTTAAGGGGAAACACCTTGGAGACATCTCGTCACTGTTGACATGTGAGGTTGAGTGGTAGTGCTTTAAAATCTCTACAATATTTGGAAAGACAACACTACACACCCCTAGAGCAACTCGTATGCACGTCTACAATTAAGAATGCAAATAGTTAGATCCAAAGGCCATCTACCAAGTTTCGATGCCATGCATGCATACACACCTACAATCAAGAATGCAAATACTTACGTAAGACTATTATAGAAGGCCAACTCTTGTTGGTTGTAATCAGTCAAACCATGGTTTGAATGACTTCACCAACAAGTAACCTACAGGCATCAACATGAGAAGCGTGTAAGAATCATAAGGACCATCACAAGGGTTGCATGGGGAAGGATGGGGGGATATTCTCCATTTATCTAATCATCCATATACTCATTCATTCATGTAAGACAATAACCAACTTATTACTCATATATATAAACATAGCATACGATCAACATCATACATGATACAAATGCGCACTATGCGTAGAAATATGGAGAATAGGGTTTTCTATTAATCATCATAACCACATTGTATACACTCCACAAGCCTCAGTTGGACTCTCAATAAGGCTTCATGTTCGTCTCAATAGCTTAGGTGTTTCTCTCTCTTGAGTACGTCAAAACTCATGAACAACATAACATAACATAACCCAATAGAAACGAACCCAAGAAAATAGAACCCCAACCCATTAGAAAACATGCCTATAAATAGGCTCATGTTCCCTTCCTGGTCGCTAGTCCACGCATGGCCTTTGTAGCATGCAAAATGCCACACGTGGATTACTGTTGACACGCATCTCAAGATTCTTGCGCGCTGGTCTCCTTTGCATGCTCCTTGCTACCAACTATATTCTTTGGCGCCCAACCACTTGCCTCAAAACTTGGGCACCGACAACTATTTTTATAACTTTATCTTAGCTCATTTGTATAAATTCATACATTTTATTAGTTCTAACCATGTTTTCTCACCATATTCATTTAGTAATCATGATTATGTTTCGTAATGCTTCTCAAAATTTTGACATACAAGTTTTCTCAATATTTTTATTATTATTGGTTGTACTATTATGTATTTTCCTTATTTTGATTATCAATGGAAGAATTTGTCTCCACATGTTTATAGTTGTTTTTATGACTTTGAATTTTCTTAAGTTTGAAATTGTGGTTTACAACAATACATCATAAATCACATTGGATTAAGATGGATATGAGAATTTTTTTGTAACAACTTTGTTTGAATTTAAGTAAATATACTCTTTAATAAACACATTTTTAATTTTCATTAGAAATATAAATATCAATTACTAAAGACTTTTTAAATGGTTAATGATATTTTCATATAAATTGAGAACAAAAAAGTCATTACAATAAAATTAGTAAAGTATATGTTGAGCTTATAATGATTATATTGTTATAATAACTATGAACCTTATTATTGACTTCGTATTGTAAATTGAAAATTTTAAGATTTACTTTAAGTACCATTTTCAAAATGAGAAGAAATACTGAGAGATTTTAAAATAAAATAAAAATATTAAACTCAAAGTTGATTTTTTTTTCAAATATCTATATTTAAATATAAACATATTATTATAAATACAATATTGAAAAAATCTAAATGAAAAAAAATCGAGTCAATAAAAACCATGAAAACCATGAATTATGATTATGATTATAGATTATTATAGTAAAGTTCACTTCAATATAATAAGGTTGTTAAATTTTGACTATTGTATACCATCATTAAAGGTTTACCTGGACTGAAATTTGAATCTAAATCATTATCATAACAATGTTTTTGTCTTAGATACTAAATTATAATTCAATCAATGAAATATAATTAATTATAAAAAATATCTTTTATGATTTTGGTAGGACATATACCTTTGTCAACTTGTAATCAATTGACACAATCATATTAGGTGGTTGTACACCCAAAATGAATACGAATAACAATGTGAAAAATAAAAATTTCCAACGGTTCCATGTGTTTACTAAAGGAAGAACCTAAAAACTTTCAAAGAATCTAATTGTAGTATATCTACAAATGATAAACCACCCAGGTTGATCTTAATGAGTGAAGTGGGAGATGAAATAATTTGAGAAAAAAGATGAAATTTAGGAAAAGAACATGTTAATAACATGTGTTTCATTTTTGGAGATTATAAATTCGAATTCAAAGGAGGTAGGGTATGTACACTTTCGTAAACTAAGGAATAAAATCATTGCATAGAGAGAATTCCTTGTCATGCAAGCAAGGGGATCTCATACATCAATTTGATACGTAACTAAGTCAACAACTTAAAATTAATTTGTTGTTGTTGTTGTTGTCCTTCTATAATCAAACAACTTAATCCTATGTGTCATAGGTGTAGAGGGGATATCCTTTGATTTAGAAGGACATTAAGAATCAAGTTTTGAGTGGGGATTAGGAGAAACTATCAACAGTCAAGGGGAAGCTCAAGCTCTTTTTCAAGGATTGAAGATTCTAGACTCTAGAAGAATTTGAAAACTAGTGGTTGAAAGAGATTCAACGCTCATAATTAGCCACATGCATCATCATTCCACTCCAAAGGATTGTTCTCTAGCTGTAATAATAACCAGAATTCAAAAGGATATATATCAAGTTCGATTAGGTTGTTAGGACCATAACACCATAGCTAACAAGCTAACCAACAATGCAACAAGCTTGGCATTAGGATAGTGTTGACATTGGGGTATGTATTGGTCCGATCATCAATGCAAGGAAAGCAATCCGATTCGGGAACTGCAAAAAACCCTCGCAAGAATTTCCCTATTTCCCAGTCGTTTGGTATGACTGCTTCCGACGGAAATAAGCCTATGTTGGCTTTAGAGTTTTGCTTCTTAAGAAGAAGACTTGTGATCTAAATAAACACCACAGTAAGCAATCGTACAAGACCTAATGAAAATTTAGGTTGGTTTTGGTTAGAAATTCAAGTAGAAAAACCTACTTGATGTGTGTTAAAATTTTACCACTTGATTTTAATAATTAATTAGGATGCAATAAAATATTAAAGATAAATTTGTATATTTTCATAAGAACCCAAGTTGGTAACATTTAAACAAAACATTATTCAACTAAACTAGTTTAAAAATATAAAATCAAATTGTGAGAATAATTGTTAACAGTGTAAATAAATAACTAAGTTAGTAGATTAATATTTCAAAATGTAGATAATCTACAAAGAACCCTGTCATAACATAAATGCATGAAGAAATGCATTCCACCCTATCACAGTAGCTCATCATAAATAAATTCACAATGATCAGTTAACCTATGCATTTATTAACATCTAAAACATATTAAGGAATCATTAACTTAAAAGGAAACACAAGGAGAAAAAGAAAACTTAATCTCACATTATGCAAAAACCAAATGCAGGAAACATTCCACCTTCCATTCACAAGTCTATAAAACATTACATAACCAACTTCCAAAAGATAGAAAGTTCTACAATGACTGGTATAAAGACATTTCACCAACAGTTCGACAATATCCCCAAAAAAGGCCAAACCTACTGGATTTAAGCAAAATATACTAACTACCCTGATCCTGATTTGTCAAATAATCTTTCCATTTAGCATACACATTCCACATATCGGTCACATCAGGATAGTTGGCATGTTCCAACTGCAGCTGCGCTTTACACATGTAAGATCGAATTTCCTTATTACGGATCTTGGACCAAGAGTTGAGGAACCCTTGCAACGTGGCTTCCAATTGATTCAGAGTTGAAATAAATAGTCTGAAAGAATAAATGTCCAATTGAGTAGCATTATGAATCATGTCAGCAGTTTTCATCCCTTTGATAGGCCTTAAGGAGAACATAGAGGTGGGCTTGGGTCTTCAAACTTGGTTCAAAGTTGGTAAACATTAATATACTACTTGTTGCACTAAGAGTATATAGGTGCTTACAACCCAGTATGTGGGAGATGTTGTCACACTTGTCACATTATGTAACATAACGTTCTGATGTTGGCTCATAATTTATAAAAAATTCTCAAGTTTGCTGGCACGGAATCTGCCAACTAAGTAAAGAGGGGAATACCCATACTTTCCAGGTGATCATCTATCAACATCCATTGTCTGACACAGATATTTTGTCCCTTTTTCAATCGTACGAGCCACCTCATCGCAGACCAGTTCCCATGACTTGATCGAAATTCAGGTTCTCATTAATTTCACCTGGTCTAATCGAGACAGGGTCTGCGGAGCAGTCTTCAAATGACTCTACCACTCACAAAGCTGCTCATAAGCTGAGTGAGCCTTTTTCCTCTTATCTATATGATCTGCAAGAACATGTGATAAACGTTCAAAAGAAATGAAGTCATCCCGTACTTCATTCAGACCTTGAAAATATAAAGTCTGACTCTGCTTCAAATGATTATTACAGGAGATGGCCTCATCCTTAAATTCTTGCATTGTCAACTTGAAAAAATCAAAAAAAGGATTATGGTCTTTGAGTTGTTCTATCTGCGTCTTAAGATCAACAAGACTGGAAGCTTGCTCAATTACCTTGGCTTCTACAGTTGTTTTATGATGTGAGAGCTGTTGAATCTGATGTTGCAAACTTTGCACCACTGGATTGTGTTGGGATTTGAAGTCCTCCATTTGCTTGACTAAATTCCGATGGAGAGAATCCTTCTCTACCTACAATGCTACATTCTTAGTCTGTTCTTCTTCCAACGCTTTATTCAAAGTATACACATAATCAAAATTAGCCCTAGAAAAGGCTCCCATTGCTGCAACAACTTCTATGGCCTCCCTTTGAGGATCATCAGTAGCTTGCTTCCATATAACTTGGTTAGGGACTGGTCCAACTTTCACTCCCCCTTCTCTATTCCTCTTGGAACCTTTCCTTAATACTGCCTTCTGCCTTGTGCTAAAATAGTAGTCTCCAAGCACCACCACTGCATCCTCACCGAAGTCCGATGAGTCTTCAACTATGGAGGCTAGAAGTTATGTAGTACTGATAATGGGCAATGGTTGACTAGTACTAGCAGTTGCTAACTGATGTGGATCTTGTGGTGGTGGTAAGATAGCTTAGGGAGAAGAAGTGGTGGGAAAAATTTCAGAAGGGAGTCTAGTGGATTGAACATGAGGAGTATTAGTTTCATATTGTAAAGGCATGGTAGGGGTAACATTTTGAGCCAATGAAGTATTTGACTGAAGAGTTATGGGTTGTTGTGCAGTAATGATATCAACTAAAGTATCTAACCCAGTTTGAATAGGTGAGTTAGGGGATTGTACAACTAATTCATAAGGGTTTGGAGTAGGAGGAAAATTGTGTAGTGAATTTGATGTAGACTGATGGATGGAGTCATCTACAGTAGGTACTTCTGATAGACCACTATCTGGGGAAGGATGAGGAATATCACCATTAAGAATTTGAATGTTTTCAGGGGTAGATGCCCGTGGAGATTCTTGAACTACTGAGGTTGGAATGATAACTTCCATAGGTTGCTCGTGTTGGAATATTCTCTCCATCATTTTTCAAATTTACATGCTTGCATGCATCCAGTCATCATTTTGGTGGTCTCCCCAACACCTAGAGCCTAATTTCATCTCCCTAGAGCCTGTCTGCAGACCCCATTATCCCTCCTACCTACCTGATGCGCCCTATTTGACTCTCCTGCATGACATGTGTGCATTTTCTCACCTACCAGGAGTTATCATTCAGTTAGAGCGCCTTATCTCACCTACCAGGAGTCTGACAGTCAGTTGGAGCATTGATTGAGCAGTTCTTCCACTGATTGCTCATCCTAACTGCCTGTAGCTCCTAGTTATCTAGTTCTGGAGTGCCACTTGACCTTTTGACAGCCTTATGTGCCCTCCTTGGAGTCTCCATCCCCTGATTCATGCCTAGATGGGAGTATGTTAGACTCAGTTAGACTCATTTGATTGACCTTTGACCATTTATGACTGATACTGTTGATTGGATGATGTCTCCAATGTTATCTAAGCTAGACACTGAGGATGAATTCGAATGACCTTAGCTCAATTCAAATTCTATTGACAGTTATTGTATTGTATTCATTATTTTCACAGTGGCATCTCACAACTGATGTATGATTATACTGCTATTCTCCATCTTTCGTGTTCATGAGTGATTATTGACTACATTATTCTCTTCTTCTTTGCACTTCTTGAGTGGGTTTTGTGTGAGGCTTGTTACAACTGTCAGATCCTACTGCAGATTATCACATGGTATCAGAGCTTGCAGCAGCTATTCGAATTGCAGCCATTACAGCAGTTACAGCATTTCTTTGAGCAGTTGTCTTTCACTTGAGCACCAGAAGCCTCTGAGTTTCCACAAAAAATATTGGTGTTATTACCTTGAATTCACTGGAGCAATCCAGTGAGGTCTATCCAGGTGTGAAGGAATTAGTCATATGTGCTCAGTGTCCTAAGGCAGTGTTCATTCGAAGTGTAGCAAATCTCCATCAACAAAAACTTTTCTTGTTTTGTAGGTTTATTCACCCATTTGAATTCCTCTTCAATTCGAACTCCACTGCTCGGATGGATCTAAAACTCAATTCTTCCAACTATGTCGAATGGAAAGCCAAGATGTCCCTCTTCATGAGGTCCAAGAGCTTCACCAGGATACTAAATGGAACTATGGTTGAACCACTCAGTGCAATAGAGAAATACAATTACTTGGATAGGCTTGATGAAGCAGTAGGATTACTCCTCTCAATTTATGAAGATCTTCACTTCCATGTCATCGATCTAACATCTCCAAAATAGGTTTGGGACAAGCTCGAATCCCTCTTTGGACAGAAAGATTATTTGAAAGGTCATAAATTGGAGAATGAACTCATCTCATTGAGTCCTAAAAGCTTCGAATCCATCAATGCTTTCCTAACCAAGTTCAAAAGCTTGATTTCACAGTTGAAGAGATATGAGATAGTGAAAGAAGACAAACAACTCATTCTTGCCATTCTCTAAAAATTGGGGCCAAATTTCTTAGTTTTTGTCTCCACATTTCAATCAGCTAAGATGTCCATTCCAAAATGGAAGTTTCTTAAACTTGATGACTTCATCCAATCTCTCACACAAGAGGAGGAGAAGTTAATCTCCATGGGAATGATAAAACCAAAGTTGGATTCGGCCCTTACAGCTGCTGAGGCCAAAATAGCGAATGAAAAAGGCAAGCAAAAAGTATTTGAAAAGAGAGAGAATGATACAAATCTAAAAGATGTTCCATAGCAGTCAAATGGGGCTTCAAATTCAAAGAAGAACAAGCAATCTCAAAAGGAGAGATCCAAGTGCACATATTGTCATTGAGGATTTCATCCTAAGAGTTCTTGTATGAGGAAAACTATAGATTTGATGGCTCAGTTACTTGAGAAGAACGATCTCCCTATACCTGCATGTGCAAGGAAGCAAGATACTGAACCTTCTAAATTTGAGGACAAAGAAATATGCCATGCCCTCATGGAAAGTGCATCAAAAGAATCCCCATTCATCATAGATTCAAGAGCATCAAGACATATGTCTTCCTCCAAAGATCTCTTCTCCAACTTCGAATCCTCAGTTGGCCCTTCCATCACGTTGGGCAATGATTCAGAAGTCTCCTCTCAGGGGATTGGAAGAATCAATCTAGACCATGGCTACTTTTTTGATGTGCTTTATGTTCCTTCTCTCACAACAAATCTACTTTCAGTGTACCGAATGACTCATATTGGAGAGCCCAAAAGAGTGATCTTTTCTCCAAATGAAGTCAAGATACAAAACATGGTTTCAAGTGAAATCATTGCAAAAGGAGTTGCAAATCACAACTCTAAACTGTATGAGTTCTCACACTTATTACCTCTCTCAAAGCAATCAACTCTCCATACTCATGCCAATGAAGAAAGCCGATTGTGGCATGAAAGATTTGGGCATCTTAACTATCAGTACTTGCATGATATGCATACAAAGGAGATGGTTGATGGGATTCCCAAGATCAAGTTTTCCAAGGGAAACTATCATGGTTGTTTGATGGAGAAGCATGATGAGAAGAAATTTGAGAAGGGGAAGGCTAGGAGAGCCTCTCATCCTCTAGATCTCATCCATAGTGATGTGGATGGTCCATTTCCAAATCCGTCTCTAAACTAATCAAGGTATGTACTCACTTTTATTGATAATTATTCTAGATTCACTTGGGTATATTTCCTTAGATTGAAATTAGAAGTCCTTGGATTGTTCAAGTTTTTCAAGTCTTCTGTAGAGAAATTTTCAGATAGGAAGATAAAATCCATTCGCACTGACAATGGTGGTGAGTACATAAAGGGTGAGTTTCAAAAATTTTGTGCCAAAGAGGGCATTGAGATGCAACACACTGTTCCCTATACACCACAACATAATGGTGTAGCTAAAAGGAAGAACATAACATTGAAAGAAATGGCCACTTGCATGCTAAATTCGAAAGGGTTGCACCTAGTCTTTGGGCAGAAGCCATTAACTATGCTTCCTATCTTCATAACAGAGTCCCTCACAAAGGACTCAATGACACTACTCCTTTTGAAGCACGGATGGGATACAAACTTGATGTATCTCATCTTAAAGTGTTTAGATCTAGAGCATGGGCAAGGATTCCAACTGACAAAAGGAGAGCCCTTGATCCACAAAGCAGAGAGTGCATTATGGTGGGCTATGCATTGGATGTAAAGGTCTACAAGCTACTTGATCCTACTACCATGACCACATTCCTAGAAATGAGTGTATAGTTTGAGGAGTGGCCTCTCCATGATACTTCTTCTGTTGAGCAAGATAACTTTCCTACCACTCCTCCTTTGATTGATGATCAAGAGAGCGAAGCATCATCACATGAGATTTCAGATTCAGAATCTGAAGATGGAGATGATGACGAGTGAATGCTAGACCCATATCCACAAGAACCTAAAGGTCTAGTAACTGATGCTGAAGATGAGCGAATGGGAGATCCAGATCCACAAGAACTTGATGATCTCTAACCTGATGATCCTCCTCTTCCTCGATGGACAGCCATTACTCTTAGATCTGTCGGTGATTTGGTTGGTGATCCACATGATTAGAGAAGAACCAAATCATATTTTCAGAATGGAAGGTTTCATCCTTCTCACATTACTAATCCATTTCAAATCGATCGATCCTTCTTCGGAAAAGAAGAACACTTGCCTCCTTTTAGGTTGAGTGATGACATGCTACATTAGCATCCTTCAGTCTATTTTGAGGGAGGGATTTCATCCCATTGGGTTTTCCCTCTTTCCTCATTTATTATTTAGATTGTTGTACGGGGTGACCTTTGGTCTAAGTCACCAGGGCCCTAATTTTCAGTTTTCAGTTATCACCTCATAATATAGCTTGAGGGGGGGTGTTGGAATATTCTCTCCAACATTTTTCAAATTTGCATGCCTGCATGCATCCAGTCATCATATTGGTGGTCTCCCCAGCACCTAAAGCCTAATTTCAGCTCCCTAAAGCCTGTCTTCAGCCCCCAGTATCCCTCCTACCTACCTGATGCACCCTATTTGACTCTCCTGCATGACATGTGTGCCTTTTCTCACCTACCAGGAGTTATCATTCAGTTAGAGCGCCTTATCTCACCTACTAGGAGTGTGACAGTCAGTTAGAGCATTGATTGAGCAGTTCTTCCACTGATTGCTCATCCTAACTTTTCGTAGCTCCCATTTAGCTAGTTTTGGAGTGCCACTTGACCTTCTAACAAGCTCATGCACCCTCCTTGGAGTCTCCATCCCCTAATTCATGCCTAGATGGTTTTGTTAACTCAGTTAGACTCATTTGACTCACCTTTGACTATTTATGACTGATACTACTAATTGGATAATGTCTCCAATGTTATCCAAGCTAGACATTAAGGATGAATTCAAATGACCTTAGCTCAATTCGAATTCTATTGACAGTTATTGTATTGTATTCATTATTTTCACAGTGCCAACTCATAGCTAATGTATGATTATACTGTTATTCTCCATTTTCTGTGTTTATGAGTGATTATTGACTACATTCTTCCCTTCTTCTCTGCACTTCTTGAGTAAGTTTTGTGTGAGGCTTGTTACAACTGTCAGATCCTACTGCAGATTATCACAGCTCGTTTTCCAAGTCAATAACATTGCTAATGGATGTCTGAAGTGGAGGATTAACAACTAACTTAACCTGTTTTTCAATCTTCACAAATATATTTGGTATTATCTTAGGAATAGGAGCAGTATTGTAAACAGACTGAGTATGAGAAACAAACTTACTTTTAAGGATGTGGGTATATTGTATGAGAGTATTCAGATTTTGAATGGGAGTGGAAAACCGAGCCTCTAACATAGGTTGCTTTCCTTGCCTCTTATCTAGCCGCTTCTATGTATGGGATTGAGATGAAGTTGAACCAAAAACTATGGCCTTATTGACAGTCTACATTGCTTCTCTAGCAGCTTCTTGCTTTTGTTGTAAAATTATGTCTCTTCCCTCCATGAATCTAAGCCTTTATTGTCTCTGGGATTCATGTATAAGGATCATTTGATCTGTATCTATCAGTTTTCCCAACACCTCTTCAAAATTATGTGCATTCTGGTATAGAGAATCATCAGGATGCTGCTCATGTACATAGGTATTTTTCAAATGTGCCTATATGAAATGGTCTGCTATAAACCCCTTAGGATCATGCATCCTTTTGTCTGCAAAATCCAATTTGAGCTAATCAAATTCCTTGGCCAACATAATACCACGAGTTGCATTCTGAATTATCAGATGTCCAATATACAAGGGGAATTTAGGCCATGCCCTTCTCTTTGAAGAATGGCATTGACCATGAAATCCATCATAAACATTCTGAAATGGTACCTCAACAGGATCATCCTATCAGGAACAAGTCATGGTAATAGGTGCACATACTTACTACCCAAAATATTTAGGTAAGTAAAATACTCACCAATATACCAATCTCCCATGGTAGAAATGAGGGAAGTGGCATTTTCTAAAACCCTAGGGGCACTCTTTTTGAAGATAACAAAATAGACAACATTGATGAATTTGTCACATATGTCACATATGTAGGGTCTATAGTTATCTTCCTAGAGAATAGAACAATAAATGTGAATTGGGGGCTTTTCTCTGGTCCAGTGCTAGTTCATGGCAGGATAAGAAAAGTCAGCACACACAATATCCATCAAGTATGCAGACATATAAAACTTGGGCTTCTTAATAGCCAGAGTCTTCTGTGCTTGAGCAATGGCATCTCTGAATGTAACATAAAAAATATCGGCCCAATTAAATATTTTACCTGTGGTTGAAACGTAGTGAGCTAGGGGGACCATTCCAGTTTGAAGTACTGGCAAGTGTTGGCACCATAAAACCTACATAGCATGGCCTCAAGCAAATTGTATGGCCCTTTAAGCAAGGCAATTGGGTATTGCATGTTTGGACTGAGTATAAAGGTATCAAGGTCGTCCATCCAAGTTTTTAGGAGAACGTCTGGTTCATATGTATTTCCGAAGGCCTTTATAAAAACCCGTGTAAGAAGCTGTTGTGGGGTATTCAACGGATAAGTCCTTGCAAATGTATCAGGTTTGAATGAAGCATAAACAACTTGATTGGAGTCTTTGAATGTACTAGTCGGGATATTTGTGTAATCAACCATCCACTTTACTAGGTCGGTGTATGGCATGATTGCAAGGTGCGCGACAATGGCATGAAGCTGTGAGTTGCTGATGTTCTGGTAGATAGGGGATTTCTCCTTGAATTCTGAGAAGTCGTCGCTATTGAAGATGTTATAGATCCTAGCCCAATCCAGACATAGTGTATTAGAGACCTGAGCATCCGTATCATAATAGAATCTGAAATTAGGGTCTTTGAGCTTTAATTCCTCCATAACGGCTTTAGACTTGATCCTTTCAGGCATGGCTAAGGAAAGCGGTCCTGTAACACAACAAAACCCCAAATAAGACACTCAAACATGAAAAATATGATGAGAAGTTAATGAAATAATACAATACTTGTAAAATATTGAAACAAATTGGACTAAATTGATAGAATTCACTTACAGAGGAAGAGGGCACTGGTAGGCTAAGTTAAAAATTCATTGTGCTGTAATGGCGAACAAAATTCAAAAACTGATTAAGTAAATGTTAGATAAGGACCAACTCAATTACGCATTAATTATCGTGGGGCTGACCTGAGATCGACGGTTATATATTAATCATTTATTGATCACATTAATTAGGCCCTTTTTTCGAAATATTTTAGCACGTGGGAAAATATGAATTTTGGCTGCACAAATAATAGTGTTGATGTAGGTTCCTGAAAATTTGTAAAAGTCGGGATTCGGGAGTCGGGAAGGAAATTGGTATAACAAATCAAGATGTCGCGACTACCCATCTCCATAGATTGTGATACATGTGAATAGTTAGGAGTAAGGATTCGGGAGTCGGAACTGAAATTCAATCAAAACGAAACATCTTCCTCGACTACCAACTGTCGACATTACAATAAAAGTCGAGATTCAGGAAGTCAGGAATCTTAAATAAATTTAACCCGATTTTACTCTAACTTTTGACTTCCGCAAACATTGGAGTCGGGAAGTCATAAATGCTAACTTAAATTTCTTAAAATGTGTTCCCGACTTCCGACTGCAGAAGTTAAACAAATGAATACATCGAGACAGTTAATAAGGACTTGTAATCATTCCGACTTCCGATCTCTGACTTATGTATTCGTTTGCTCAATTAATTGAATTAGAAAAATCAGAACTAGTATCATTCAAAACTCAATTTGTTTTATATTTTCCTTTTGAAATATCATTAAGCAAAATCTCAAACAAAACTAAGTAAACAAAATAAGAAAATACTTTTAAGAAAAACAAACTACGTAAACAACACTGCAAATAGGGAGGCTCCCATCTTTATTAAACAAGATGGGATTTGTTGTGGCTACAACAGATACTTAATAACAAATGGGGTGTCATTATCATTATCTCACATCCCCTAATATGCATATCTAAATTAAAGGTAATAACCAAACTCCATTAAATCTAACACATGGAAAGTGAAACAAGTGGCAATGGAGCATTAATTCAAAGTGATAGCAATTATCATGCATACACCCTCAAGCGTTAAGAGGGGAAATGGCATAGAACTAAAGAGTTAAGTGCATCCCTCGGGGAGTGGGTCAAGCTCATTGATAGACTAAAATAAATTCATATTTTACGTTTCCCTGAGAACTAACATGTATGCAAACATAAATTGGAAGACAAGAAATAGATGAGAACCCGGTTACTGTAGTTCATACTTAGCTGTTTTGTGCAAAATCCTCTTGATCCTCGTCAACTCAATAGCTTCATCCAACATACCTACACATCAAGAGAACAATACAACCTTCCTCATTCTTCATTTACCAATGATTTTAACAGGAAATCAATATGCATAAGAAAAGATCTTAAACTGCTATTCTAGCCGTAAATCTCTAACTATAGATATATTCAAACATATAAAAATAACACAAATTTTGGTGGGGGAAAGAAGATATATTTATATTGAAATAATGAAGCAAATACAACAATTGGTATACTTAGTTATTACTATTGTTCTTCCTTCTCTAGAACGCGAGTTTTCTCCTTAGCCACTAGCACTGATCCTTTCGTTGATCCAATCTTAGAGCTTACTTTCACGAAGAAGCCTAATGCATACTGATGGTCTTCACTCAAACTCCAATCTCTTAGCAAATGGAAACTATGGCCAAGAATAGTTATACTCAACCAAGATTTCTCCAGCATAAGAATACTTTTACTTGGGCGTTTTTTCTCCTTTGCTCTTCACCCCATGTATGTTATTTATAGGATTAGTGACGGTGATGAGTTCAAAATGTATTGTCAAGCATGCCTTACATGTGTCCTCCATGCAAAAAGCAACTCAAAGTCTTCCTTGGGTACATGCTCTCATTCCACTTTTTACTCAAATTAGGGCTTGGTTTTGCTTTATGGATCAAATGTAGTGATCAAATAGCCCTAGTCATGCTTATTCCTAGCATAAGTGTGATTGTACCCTCCTTTTCTATGGAACAAGTGAAACAATATACAAAATCTTGAGGAAAGACTCTTCATTCAATTGCTAGTTTATGCAAACATGGCGCCTTGAGCCCAAATCTATTTGTCTCCACTAAGGGTGTTAAACATTAGTTTAACGTAAAATACCCTCACACAATTTACAATCGCCATTGGGCTTGAATGTTATGGGCATTAGTGGTGTGATGGCTCATGTAGGTTAGATAATTTTCCTTCTCCTAGTGTTGAATTCTCTTGTGGTTTGATTTAGGGGAGGTGACGAACATAAGAAACCAGGCTTGTTGTGGATAGGCAGTAGTGGATTCACTTGTGGTAGGGTCTTTGGCAGTAGGAGACTGGTGCTATGATAACGTTTGGACCTTTGGGTTCCCTCTCTCTTAAGTTAATTGGAGGTCAAGAATTATGGAGGGGCACAACTCTAATTCTTGTCCATGTCAACTTGTAGAAATGAGGTGAATTTTGAGGTGCCAGGAGAGAATTCAGGAGGATACCCAGATTGGCATGTTTAATCTAAATAGTAAGGTAACCAATTTGGAAGAGGCCTAAAATTTCAAGTATGCATGTAGGAGTTGTGGAAATCATCGTAAAGTATGGAAATCAAATATAATAGCATGAAGTTGAATGTCGAATGTTGTACCCACTGGTATCGGGCTTAACTGAGAGCTCTTCTCATCAGAATCTATCAATTGGATCTACACCAGCCAACCCAACAGAGGAGGAAACAATCCATCAAGCTTAAGAAGATATGGAAATGGAGCAAGTGGATAAGAAACAACATGTAGTGAGATTTTCTTATGCATTGCAAAGTACTTTTCTTATCATGATCTATGCTAGGATGGACAATGCGGACATATCTAAACTTTAAAATTACTCATATACTCATAAGCATAACTGAAAATTTTCTAACCAATATAATGATAAAAAAAATTGTATTACTATATTGTAGAATACATCTGTAACACTTTTTTAATATAAATTTTATCCATTTCAATTTAACAATTTATTAAATAAAATAAGTTAATCCAAAAACTATTTATAAAAGATAAATTAAGAATTTTTACCACTGACATAACTAAATAATTTAGCACTCAATATTGACCTCTCCCAGTGTTGTTTTTTATGATTCCTTATCTACTTTGCTTCCCTTTCGTCCATACATTTACGCATGTAACACCCACCATAGACAAAATACAAAGAACCCTTGCGAATAAGAAACAAAAGGACCAAAACAAATAACTCTCAAAAGAAAGATTGTCGTATTAATGCTTTCTAGATAAAGAAATATATAGTTTCAGTGGATGTAGACCTTCTTATATTGTCGTCTCCCCATTTGACATCTCAAAAGGCAATTCATTATCAATATATGAGTGATCTCTACATTATAGTGAGAGAGTGCGTCTTAGTTGATTTTCTTGAAGATACATTTGATGATGTTGATTTTGTGTCATTTTCACCTTTGCTAAAAGGTTTTTTATGCAATAAAATTTTATTTACGTGTGATCAAGGGGATCAAAGTCGTTAACTATGGAACTATATAGATTTATAGATGACAACACAATAGAAATTTGATACATTTTACATAAGAATTATTTGGTTTAGATAGTGACTAATAGACCTAACTAAAAAGAGAATAGTTTACTATTTTCATTTATGTAAACATGAATATATAGTAAGTGTATATTTATGTTTTTTAAATATTTACCTAAACTCAATGGCATATTATTATGCAACTTTATATTAGCATTATGAATATATAGTAAGTGTATATTTATGTTTTTTAAATATTTACCTAAACTCAATGGCATACTACAATGCAACTTTATAGTAGCATTGGCTAACAAACTTGATCTTTTTTGGTTTCCATCTTATTTGTTCTTATTATTATTTTATATGATGGTCCATCTTCCTTGGGTGACTCTCCATCTTCCCTTAGGATTGTAGCCATTGTAACTATTATTATGCATCTTTGTCTCTTCATTTTTTTTTACCTTTAAATATCATAATTGCCATGCACACGTATTTTCTCATTCCATGCATAGCCCTCTAGTTTCCTTTGTCATGCTCAACATCCTCCGTATTTTTGCACTTTGTCATCTCTTGTGCATCACTCTATTATACGCTTTTCTTACACGTGCCTCAATCACATGCCCCTAGCCTCTTATGTGCTTTTTCTTGCATCTATGCCCTATCATCTTGTATTGGGGTTTTAGCACAATGGTGTACAAAAATCCTCTATTAGTAGGTTGCTAAGCTAAAATAGACAAATGAAAGAAAATGGGACAAACATATGAGCAAATACATCAACATATAAACATAATGAAAACCTAAGAAATATTAAATCTTGAATTTAATAGCCAAATGGCATTCAAATAGTAGATTTTGGGGTGAAGAAGCAAATTCAATTTATTATCCAATGGAAAAGCAATAAGAAATATATAATCTAATGAGGTGTTGTTTGTATTTGATGGGATCCAAATCTCTTTATAGAAGGGTACTTAGTCCTCCTTGTATTCTCAATCTCAAACTCTAGTGTATGTGGGCAGCATGTCCCATTGGTGGATGGCCACTTTGGAAGGAAAACAAGTAAGAAGGCAATAATGCTAGCAATAAAAAGATGGAATAATGATCTCCAATTTAATTCCTTCAACATAACTATTATGAATTGTCCTCTATAATGCATGCCCATGGCTCCTTTTTATAGGTAGAGTTGCAACTCCTAAAGAATTGGTTCTCATGATAATGCTCTTCCTTCTTTACCTTCATTCCATGTGCTTAATAAGCATTTGAGGCAATCTTGGGAAAGAAGTAGGCATGTTGAGAGTTACATATTGGTATATACGCACCCCAAGCCATTTTAGCAGGACTGTGAGCATTAATGCACTGTGGCCATATTGTTTTTTCAGCTTTGCATGGGTCACATGGATCTCAAATGATTTCCTGTGTGATCTATGTGAGTAATAAATGAGCAGATGCATGGCCCTAAAAGCAGTCAACTAAGAGTTTGGCCTTCCTTAATGAGGTACACATACCCCTAAAATGATCAAATATGCTACATTATGCAAGTTATACATTAACTAGTGACATTTCTTGGTTTGGCCACCCAAATTTTGGATGCGACTGAAATTGAGGTGATAACAATTGCTCCCTTATGTGTGACGTTGGGATAATCTTGTATAGAAAAAAGACATAATGTGTTTCTTACCCAATGCTTTTATGCTTTGTGTGTGTGTGTGTGTGTGTGTGTGTGAGAGAGAGAGAGAGAGAGAGAGAGAGAGAGAGAGAGAGAGAGAGGATTATATAGGAAGAGGAAATGGAGACCACCCACAAGTAAAATAAGAGAAATGTGATACACATATATAATATATTTTACAAATGACATGGGAATTCCCATGTTCGTGCAAATGTAAAAATAAGTTATTGTACGAGATCTAGGCACTTAGGGTTAGATCTAAACATCTATTTCCAAACACATGAAGATAACGTTAGTTTTCAAGAAATAGATGTTACCACGCAAGGGACTTCGAATTGAATAATGCATGTAGGGGTGCATAAAACTATAACAAAAGGGTGTTGGGTTGGAAAATTTAAGGAGTTGCTTGAAGGGTGGCACCTTCTTTGAGGAATACAAATAATGCTAAAAAGAGCTATACATGTATGGGGGTCTTCAACCGGATCTAGAACATTACAACCATCAATGTGTATGAATATCCATGATCCAATCAATGACTTGATGTAGACTATGTGGGAAATGATCAAATCAGAGAGCAATGGCGAATCTCCTTGCCTAATCCAAGGTTGGCCATTGATGATGTGAATGAGGACCAAGGTATCAAATCATCTAAAACAAGGGCCTCAAAACAAATGAGATGATGTCAATATGGGAGGGTTAATTGGAAACAGGGATTAAGGAACCACTAGAAACCCATAGAAGTTATTAGAACCAACATGTAACAAATGTAACACACCAACACTTTAACATATGTGAATGAGTTGGCCAATGAGTAAGAGACTTAGGAATTTCCTTAAATGGAGCAAAATGAAGGTTGACCTGGGCGGTGATGATAAACCATATTGACATAATGTGACCATTTTTTTGAGTGTTAAAGACTTGGAGGTGACAAATGCATAAGGTTTATTGGAGGCCATGCAAATGATGATAAACTTAGAACATGCAGAGACTCATGGATTAAGATGACAAGTCAAAATAGACTGCGGGTGCAAATCTCATGAATCACAGTGATTGACTAGATGGGATGAGTGGGATGCAATGGATCGATAAAATCTATATATAGGAACAAACATGAGTGACTCATTGCAAATTCTCCAAATAAGGGTGATAATCACTATTGGCAAGAAAAGAGTTAATGTTGAAAACATAATATCGACCTGAGAACTATGACTTCAAAATGAAAACTTTGCTTGTAATGTACTCGACAGCCTCAATCATCCATAGAGACCACGGGGCATTCAAATTCCATCTCCAAATTTAACATTCATACTCAATTTCATTTTTAAGAAATTCATTCAATTATACAGCGAAAATAAATGAATATGGTTGCTCGAAACATTCTATGTATTCATTATAATTCACAGGCCATTCAAACATGAAAGACACACACAACCATGGAATTCCACTCACATATACAATCATAAACAATAATTAAACAACGTGCAAACACATAATTCACCATGGCATTCATAAACAGTTAGAGACTTATTTTTTTAAATAGAATGTTCTACAACTAGTTGCATGTGAAGGACGTTCCTCCTAGCCATAGGATCTATCAATCCAGGTATCACTTTGATAGGCCACCCCTGATATGGGGCTATCAATCCACAAGGGTAAAACTCTCCCTTAATACCAATATCCACCCGAATCTCTCATGGAAGCCATTGGTACCCAAACACCCTCCACATCTGCCCCAATCCTTAATTCTCCTCCCCCATCAACCTACACAATGCCAGGAACAAGGTCCCTTCTCTAAGTTAACAATCCCTCGGGCAGCTTCTAGTCCCCTTATGGTGATCCAACACATGATGGACATGAAGTCTCTTAATTGGGACATCGGGGCACAAGATGCAGACCAGGTTTCTCTCACACCAGTCTACCCGAGTTAATGGCATGCAGAGTTCATGTTCAACAGTGGCATCCTCATTCTCGGTTACAGTTACAATCCATGGCCTTCAAAGTTAATGTCAAAGGAGTGTAGTGGAATGGAATTTGAATTGTGGTAGAATAATGAGGAACGAAATCCCTGATATCTAGCTTGAAAAATCCTTTTTATAGGCATGTTTTAGATTTCCATGTGGTCCCTCCACATGGAACCACCTTTTACCCTCTTAATCTCATCTTAGGATAATTAAGCTTAATAAGGTATGGATCTTAGTCATGGTTTAATGAATTGGTTAAATGGCTAAGGCTAAGGATATAAAATGAAGCTCTCTATCACTTTCCCACTTGTGGATTCATAGCCCCCCATATCTTTGTCGTCCTTCTTCCTATGCAAACATTTAGAGATTTTTATATTAATATAAAAAAATACACATTTACATAGTCTTGGTCATCCTGACTATTTGTCTCTGCCTTGTAGCCCTTTACATTGTGGGGTCAAATTGGGGTATTACATTCCCCTCCCCTTTAATTTATGTGTTGTCCTTAATGCATCATCAACACTATGTACATTTACAAAATTTTGATCAAAACTTTAAAATAGTTGTGGGTATGCCTCCCGCATCACATCCTCGAGCTCCCACATTGCTTCTTTAGGACTAAAATGGGTCCATTGGACTTTTACCTATCTGATGAATCTATTCCTCAACAATATAATTTTTCAAACGAGGATACACAATGGTTGTACCGGTGTATCTCCTTCTAGTTCCACCTTGATCAAATTCCAATCAATTATGTGGTTAGGATCATGCACATATCTATTTAATAAAGGCACATGAAATATATTATGCACACGCAAACAAGCAAGGAATGCTAATGCATACGCTACAAGTCCTATCCTATCCAAAATTTCAAGTGGCCCACAAAATCGGGTTGCAATCTTTGGATAAATTCCCAATTTTAGAGAACTTTTCTTTGGTCTTGTTGGTAAAAATATATGCACTATTAATACAATATTAAATTGTCAGCGTTTGAGGTGTTGGCACTGTATGTGCATGATCGAAATCCAATCTAACTTATCTTAATCCAGCCTAATGCCAACAATCAAATATACTACAATGCAAAATAAGCCAACTAATGAAATTTGTAGAAAATAAACTAACTAATGAAAAAGAACAAAACCTATTGAACCTAACTAGGTAAGCAAATCACATCAATCCTAGCTAAAGCAACTACGTCCAAATTACAAATTAAATTTATTTTAAGTTTCAGTAATAAACTTAGCTAACAAAATTAAAGAATCTAAATCCTATGCAAAAGAAAACAATTTAATTTATAAAAGAAAACAATTCACAAAAATGAAAACTAAAAACTAAATATTATTAATTAAATACTATAATTAAAAAAAACTTTATTAAGTACAAAATCATAAACATATTCTATAAATTACAAACTAACTTCTACAAATTATTTAACTAACTAAAGTATTTAATTTCTACAAATTATTTAACCAACAAACTAAATTCTATAACTACTTAACTAGCAAACTAAATTCTACAGATTATTTAACTAAAAATTAAATATAAATTTCAAACCACAAAACTTTATTAATTACAAAACTACACCCTAAAACAGATCCAATACGAAATTAAAGTCTATCTTAATTCCTACCCAACTACCCGTGCTAACTACCTAATGTTTCCTGGGCATGAAATACTATTTTTAATATCAAAATACAGTACAAGTTTGGAATCAGTCTACAACAATAACCTTTCAATTATTTACCAAGGACGGAGCACAAGTTGAAGTCCTTTTTTTTTAAGAATATTATGCACATACCAAACCAATGAAATGTTCCTATTTAAATGATTTCAGAACAAGTTAGGGATTTATATATAAAGGTAACGAACCTCAAAAATTGAGATTCAACGTTTTTCAGAAGTTTATATGGATTAAGTCTTCGTTGATTTGAATTAAATCCTAAATAAATTATTTACAATTAGTGTATTAATTCCATAGTAGCAAGATTCAAGTATGAATTCGAATACTATAAGAAAAAATCAAGTAAACTAAAATACAGTAGTAGACATCTTATAAATAACATGAAATTTTAATTTAAAAAAATAAGATTATACATAAATCATTCCAAATTTTAACATATAATTTATTATTTATTGAAAACAATTTGAAACATATCTCAAATTCAAATTCGATACATGGCATATCATATAATATAGCAATGTTTATGATGTCATCATCCCCATTCCCTCACCAATCCTATTACAATTACTAAACAAAAAGTAAAATCATAAAAATAAAACGTAAAATGACAACTACATAGTAAATATAAAATGACTTGAAACTTTAAAAATAAAACTTAAAAATACACATAAATCTACTTTATACAAATGACTTAAAAAAAAAATGAATAACAAAGTAACTACCTAATATTTTTATACAAAATGTCTAAAAAAAAAAAACAAAGTAACTATCTAAATACTAAAAAGCAAAACATAAAAGCAAAAATTAAAATAACAATTACATATAAAATAAAACTTAAATAAAAAAACTACATGTAATTATGTACTAGTAAGTTAGTATACTAGTAAGTTATTATTAGTAATAAGTGGTTGGCTGTACCAATTCGTATCATCTTGAATGTCTATTGTATTTTTAACTTTGTTTAAATTTCGTACAATAACTGCTAATACGACCTTATTTTGCTACTATGATTAATTCGAACGAACAAAACTAAAATGACATCGAAATCTTATTTCCAAAAATTTAATCCTTCATTGAAAAAATACTGAGTTACAGAATGATCAACTTGATTTACAAACTCTAATCTCCAACCTGGAGCAATTACCAGGTATTGTACTTATATAATGTTTGCATAGCAGTTTGAACCGACGACAGCGACTGGATTCTCGAAACATCGTTCCTTTGGTACCTCCATGTGAATCATATGAACCGTTTATTAAAAGTTGCATATAAAACCAACACAATCTTATTAAATCTTATTAGATATAGTTTGAAGGTTTACTTTTTTTTCACACTGAAAAATAGCTATATATTTATTGACAATATATATGGAGATTCAAGCAACATTACAACCAGGATTTGAAGTCCCGAGAGACAGTTACAGTGCAACTAAATTTATCTAATCCAGTATAGTGAAGAGAAAGTAGCCATATTTGTCACACATTCGCCTAAAAAACCATGCCACTAGGCAAAAAGTAACAACAGTAGGCCCCAAAGACAGGCCGAATATCGCATTCTACTTTTAGTTTGAAGGTTTACTTATTAAAAATAAAAGGTTTCCACCTATTAAAGGTTTGAAGGTTTCCACTTACATAAAGTGGTAATAAATGTATAAAACCTCTTATTAAAAATAACTCAAACTTTTATTTATGCAATGGTTTTGACAAAGCTTTTTAAAACGAATAATTATTTTATGATTGTTTTAAATTTTAAAACAAACTTTTATTTATAATTAAAAATAATAATTCTTTTCATACATCATTTTTTACAATTATTTATTTGTTTTAATTTAAAACAATGTCATCAATGAACCAAAGCTCATCATCAACTCATCGAACTTCAATATGCATATGTAGATATTATAGGATTAACAAGAGCCATAAAGCGAAAGTAAGTCAACTTGTCATAATGTTATAAAGAATAAGCCAGAGAACCGATAAGAAGCATGTTGCAATACATCATTGAAAATCAAGTCTAGTGTGGAACTCAGTACCAAAATAAGTGCCAGAATGCCGCCAATAAATTTCCACAAAAGAGTATATGCAAGCCCAAGGTCAAGAATTCCATAACCACCATGAATAATACATTACAAATTAATAAACTAAATGTCTTTTAACTTTATTGTTTTTAATTGATAGATTAAAGTGAAAGACAATCTTTTGAATGACAAATGTATCAAATTATGGTGAATTGTGCTGCCAGGATAGTATAATATAGTTGGGAAATGAGGAATTTTGGAGGCCCATTAGGTCTGAGTTTCAAATACACATTATCCCCCACTTTAAATTATTTTACCTTTCTTTCATTGTTTGCATAACTTATGTCCATCTTGTGCCACTTTCAAATTCTGCCTGATTTTTACCATCTGCTCTTCCATTTCTTTGAGCAGTTTTGGCCCAATTATTACCCTGTCAATTGGATTGTTCCAACTAATTGGAGTATTACACCTTTTTCCACACAAGGATTCAAATAGACTTATTTTCAAAGAAGCACAATATCCATTATTGTATGCAAATTCTACCAAATATAGGTAGTATTTCCATTTTGATGGATGATCCATCACATACATTCTTAACATGTCCTCAATAACTTTATTGACTCTCTTAGTTTGCCCATCTATCTATGGATGATATGCCGTGCTTAAATTCAGATTTGTTCCAAATCCTTTTGATAATCCCTTCCAAAATTTTGAAGTAAACTTTGGATCTCTGTCTAAAACTATTTCCTTTGGTATCCCATGTAACTTGGTAATTTCTTTCATATAAATTTATGCTATATTAGCTTCCTTATGAGTTGACTGGTACAAAGTGAGCAGCTTTGGTCAACTTATCCACCACCACCATGATGGAATCATGTTGCTTTCTTGTCCTGGGCAATTTAGCGATGAAGTCAATAGTCACCACATCCCATTTCCATTCAGGTATTGGCAATGGTTGAAGCAATCATGTTGGATGTCTATGCTCAACTTTTACTTTTGACATTCAATGCACCTCGTTATGTAATCAACAATATCTTTCTTCATTCTTGACAAAAAATATTGACTTGTTACTGTTGCAATTGTCTTTTGGTATCTAGGATGCCCTACATATGGTATATTATGCATCTCATGCATTACCAATTTCCTTAATCTCACCGAATTAGGAACATAAGTTATGGTTTTGTAAGTAAAAATTCCATTGTCTTCCAACCTGTAACCTTATTTCTGTTGTATATTTTCCTGTTATTATTCTTGTTTTACCTAAAGGTAATTTTCATATGAAATGGCAGCTTCAAGAATTTTGGTTTTTAAATATGATTTGCACATACTAATGGCTATAGCATGCATAGCATGAACTCTTCTACTAAGTGCATTAAGAACCTTGTTCTCCTTGCCTTTAATATGTTTGATATCAAAATCAAGCTCACATAGAAATTCCAGCCATCTTGTTTGTCTTGCATTCAAAATTTGCTTCTCAAATAAATATTTAAGTCCACTATGATTTGTTCTCAACTCAAATTTCTCGCCCATAAGATAACGTCTCCAAATATTTAATGCATGCACAATAACAACAAGTTCCAAGTCACGTGTGACATAATTTTTTTCATGCTCTTTAATATTTCTTGATTCATAACAAATCACATATCCATTTTGCATAAGGACTCCACCAATTCCTTCTTGACAAGCATATGTACATATAATAAAATCTTTATTTGGATCAACAATCTTGAGAATTGATGTGCTAGTGATCAATCCCTTTAACTCCTAGAAACTTTCTTCACACTGTGGGGTCCACTGAAACTTGTCTCCTTTCTTCTGCAATGATGTAATTGGATGTGCCACTTTGGAGAAACCTTCTATAAATCTCTTGTAGTATCCAACTAATCCCATGAATGAACTTACTTCTGATACATTCTTGGGTGTAGGCCATCCCATAATAGCTTCTATTTTCTCTGGATCCATTGTTATTCCTCGTTCGGAGATGATATGCTCCAAGTAGTGAATCTGCCCCTGATAGAAAGCACATTTACTTATCTTGGCATAAAGCTAATGTTCTCTGAACACTTGTAGTACCAAACTCAAGTGTTCCTCATGCTCTTCTTCTGGTTTTGAATAAATAAGAATGTCATCCATAAATACAATGAAAAACTTATCTAAATAATTTCTGAATATCCCATTCATCAAGCACATAAATGTAGTTGGTGCATTTGTTAACCCAAATGGTACAACCACAAACTCATAATGACGATATGTCCTAAAAGTTGTCTTGCTAAAGTCTTCATCTTTTATTCTCACCTGATGATAACTAGATCTCAAATCTATCTTTGAGAAAATATTTGCTCCTCTGAGCTGATCAAACAAGTCATCAATTCTAGGAAGTGGATATTTATTCCTCACATCGACCTTGTTAAATTGTCTAAAGTCAATACACAACTTCTGAGTGCCATCCTTTTTCTTTACAAATAGTATCAGTGCTCCCCAAGGAGTGTAATGTCCCCAGCTTGACCCTATTGCATTAATATTGTAAATGATATAAATATTGTCATTTAGTCATGGTGAGGAGCTCAAGGCCAAGGCCCCGCCACTGATTTATCGTTTTATGTATCGGTAATTAGAATAGATGCATATGGTTCTTGTGTTAGCGGTGCACAATGTAAAATCGGACATCATGTAAATATGCAATTTTAATGAAAAACCCACAACCAGCTACGCAATGCAACAAAAGAGATGGGGGCATGATCTTTACAAGGAAGAGGGAGGGAAAATAACCGAACCCTTGAGCCAATGGTTTTAATCCATGTGTCAATGAGAAAGCCCATGAACTCTCAACTACCCATTTTGGGCTATGGACCAATCATTTAATTCTTCCAAGAAATTGGTTAAGGCAGTTAATGCCTTGGAAATGAAGAAGTATGGCAGCCAATTTCGTGCATGGGCAAGCCATCAACCTGGAAATTCGTGTTTTTGCTTGTGGGGCAAGAAAACACCCACGAAATGGTGCCCAAAGCCATTCTGAACAGTCAGTCTTCTCTCACTCACGCAGTTGGAGTTAGCTGGGCCTTTCCCTGCACGTTTTTCATCCAAATCCTGCATTTTTCCATGCTTGGGAGTTCGTTTTTGCATATACAGTAGCTTGGAAGAAAAGGGCCACGATTTGGGGACTGTATGGAGGTCGTTTTTGCCTCCGAATGTCCAAGGACGTTTTTCTAAAAACGGATTGGCTTCCCAGGGTTGTTCCCCATCTTCCCATTTCGTTTTTGTGTGTTCCCACGTTTTTCTGAGAGCTTCAAGAGTGGAAGAGGACAGATTTGGCTTGATGAGCCCAATGAAGTATCCATAGCTCCATGGTTGAGCCACTAGCCTAGTAATTCACCTCTGCCCATCTCTTAGCAGCCTGAGAAACCCAACTGCTGGTTGGCTTGGCTGATTCTGGCATATCTTTGGCTATGTGAGAGCCTGTTTTCCCTTTTCCTTGTGGAGATCGTGCCCAGCTCGGGGGTGGCAGTGGTGCTGAGAGATTAAGGAGCACACTGACCTACGGTTGGGTGGAACGTTGCAGAAGCGTAGCTGGTTTCTCAAGGACTACTTGGTTTAAAGATAAGTATTCTCATTTGATATTTCTGCAATGTCTACACTTAATGGCCATCATGAAAACGTTGGATGTGTGTCAATTCTGCACATGACTTACTTCCGCTGTGTTTTTAAACTATTTATGCATCTTCATATCTCCATTATATTATGTGAATGCTTATGAAATAAGCTTATGGGGCTGGATGCCCGGTTTGGGATCACAATCCTCTCCATTGCTCTAGTATAATGGGAGGGGACGTGACAGAATGGTATCAGAGCTGCTGGTTGCAGCATTGGGCCTCTATGGGCCAAATCCAATTACAGTCACCTCTGAAAGAAAGAAAGTTTTCAAAGTTTGAGAAAAATTGGTTTGAAAAAATTCGTTTAAGTCTGTTTTGGAGAGAATTCCTGAATGTCTTCCGCAACTGCGGAAGCATTCGGCGAATTGCTCCGAAACTGCGGAAGCATTCCACGAGTTTTTCCGCAACGCGGAAGAGTTCGGGAAGTCGCCCCGAAATTTGCGGAAGGAATTTCCTTCCGAAGTTTGCGGAAGAAATTCTCTTCCGAAATTTGCGGAAGGATTCCGCGAGTTGTCCCGCAACGCGGAAAAATTCGGCGAATTGCTCCGAAAAAGTAGAAATTTTTCTAAGTGAAGTTTTCGGAAGGATTTCTCTTCCGAAATTTGCGGAAGAGTTCCGTGAACCTTCCCGCAACAGTGGAAGAGTTCGGCAAACCTTCCCGCAATTGCGGAAGAGTTCCGCGAATCTTTCCGAAACTGCGGAAGAGTTCGGCGAACCTTCCCGCAATTGCGGAAGAGTTCTGCGAATCTTCCCGCAACTGCGGAAGAATTCGGCAAACCGGTTCGCGGAAGAGTTCCCCGAAATTTGCGGAAAAATTCGCCAAACCATTCCGAAACAGTGGAAAAAAATTTCCGAGTGCCTCCCGAAACTGCGGAAGCACTCCGCGGAACGCTCCGCAACTGCGGAGATATTCAGTAAATCGCCCCGCAACTGCGGAAGTGTTCGGCGAACTGCTCCGCAATTGCGGAAGCCGTCGCCGAACCGCCCCTCAACTGCCGAGGGATTTCCCGCCCAAAAAAAAAAAAAAGGTGCCAAAAACTCAAATTTTGGATAGGGGGAGCACCGGGGCTCAGAATGGGATGATTCCTGTGGGGCTTGGAGGCCATTGACGGAGGCCATGAAAGAACCAGTGAGGACCCCGAGCCCATTACACTCCGGTTTGACAGAAAATGGAGAATAGTGACTTTTGAAGGATAGAGTCCCGAGGCTTAACAGAAGGTCGGTTTGAGCTGAAATTGATATGAGGCAGTCATGAAGCAGACACGATGTTAAGTTCAGAATCTTGGAGCCAAACTCCAAAGGATGTGGAGTCGGAGTGAGCAAGAAGGCCAAAAAGCACTGTTCCGGGCCACTTTTTCGGGATTTTGAAAAGCTTGTGGGCAGTAAAAGTGACCCTAGATGTGGGAATCAAAAATTTTACTGAACTAGACATTTCATATTCTCATTAAGACGGACAGTTTCCGTTAGACGAAGATTTTCCAGAAATGCACCGTTTGGGAGATAGCCATTTTTGGCCCAAAATTTGGAATTTTGGAAAAATGTGAAAAGTGAGAAGTAGTAAAACCCAGAAATTCACAGAAGATGAATGGTGCATCGGAATTGAAATCCGTGAATTGCTGAGTGTTCCTTGTTATATGGACTAACTCCGCCCGATAGAAAAGTTTTTGTGATTCCTCATAAATTTTCTTCCACAGGTGGCTAAAGTTGGCATTCTGGACCAGAATGCAACTGTGTAAAATGTGCAGAATTAGAGTGAAAGTTGTTATTTTTGAAAAGATGCAGTTTCCACACCCGGTGTCGGAATGAAGCATGAAGATAGGCATTGGAAAGCTTGTCTAGCAGGGAACAATGATGCATGACCAGAGTTTGAATGAGGTCTGCATATATCATAGATATTTAGTGCAGAAGAGTACCAACGACTGTTTTGACAAACAAATTTTGTTGCCAATATGGGCAATTTCTACAATTGCATGATATGGAAGAGGAATTCCATGCTACGATAAGGGATCGAAAATGGAAGAATTTCTTAAACCTCTGTTTGTTATCATACTTATAATTATGAAATTGTCATATGGCATAAAAATGTTAAAAATGTAAAGGATTACATAGATGTATATGCACTAGATGGCATCTTAACAAACATTGCATAGTACATATGGAAATGCTTGTGCATAAATGAGATATTGCGTATTGGTAAAATAATGAAGTCTACATGTGCAATGAACCACTAATGGAGAATATTGTGATTGATAATCACTATTGATGTTGGTATTGGTTGTAGGACCAAAGATAACGAAGAGCATGGCTAAATGTGCTGAGGATATTGTTGCATGAAGCCAACAACCTTATGCAGAAAGGATGGTGCAACAAATCTATGATCAAAAGTTGGCAAAAGGACTGAGCAGCCTTGGTAAGAGGCCAACTGATCAGGTAACATCAGGCGATGTTAATGGTAATCGTGCAGGTAATGATTATCAATGCCAAATTGCATGAATGTTGAAAGAAGATTTGGTAAGATCTCTTCAACTATGTTTGAGCTATGTTGAGTTAGTTTGCATGTAATATTGAATACCGATTGGGACTGTTAACCTACCAAGCTTGGTGATGTATGGGTAAGTGAAGAGAATGATCCTTACACCCTATGGCTGTTTAGAAATCTCGATGCATTCATATGAATTTATATCATGCCATGTGTATGATTGGTTATGTGCTTAATAACCCAAGCAAGAGAGGACTGGTGATCCTGACTATGGTAATGCAAGTTATATGAGATGGTCATGTTTCGATCATAATATGATTGAATGCATAGTACTCATGAAACAATGCAAGGTAGCCTTGAGTAGATGTGCATTGAGAGAGTTTATAAATCTTGTGATGCATCGTATGGATGATATGACTGTGAAATTTGATCTAGAGCTTATGAGAAGGAATCTCATGGTTGAGAGCTCTAAGTTCTGTTAGTAAGAACAGTTGTAGATATCAGATTTGTAAATGTTTCGGATTTGAAATTTTCCTAATGACTGTTTGGCTTATATGAAATGTGTCAGGAGGACATGCTGTAAGAAGGATGCTCATGTATGGCAGCAGGCATAAGACCATAACGGGCAGAGTGATGTCACTTACAGGAGCCAAATAAAATGAGAATAGGCTCATTGCTAAGCAAATCAATTTCTGTAGGAGACAGAATTGTAAATTCATATTGAATTTAATTATTAATACTATTGATCGGTTATGGAACAATCATATTTGAAGCTTATTGCTAAATGTTGCTGACTGTTTGTCTATTTGATTAAGTGTGCCAGGATGACACATTGCAGGAAGACCATGTGTGATGGCCTGCAGAAGCCAAACTAGATGGGAAGGATCCCATGCTTTGGAAATGGGTTTCGGGTGAAACGCCATTGATAATGTCTCAACCAAACCGCATGACGGTAAACCATGAATTTGAGATGGTAAAGCTATGCCCAGAAGGCATGTGAGACACATCTGCAAAATGAATGAGTATTCTATGACCCTAGACAAGAACATTCATGTCTAAATTATTAGGGTTAATATGCAGAGCATGCTCTATCTTATTTATATCATTGCAGACTGCTTGAGTATGATTAGGGCCTACATGGCGCACATCGGAAAGGGGGTGCACACCTTTCCTGGTGCTGGGTCATGATAGGGTTTTCAATATTGACTATACCCTAAGGGAATGGACGCATTCCTGGTGTTTCAATACTTGGTAGTGAATGATATGGAATGTGGTTAAGAATTGAACAACAATACTGATGAGCTTGCTTATCCTTCTTGTGTTGTCAGCCTACACAGATGTAGATTGATACTGCACATTAACGGGCAGAGTGAAAAAGGGTACGCAAAGAGACTGTATGGGAATTAGCAACCTATCTATGCTCACGTGAAATATTACCAGAAGGGATGGAAAGGCCCGAAGAGCTGTGTAATAAGAGAAGGTATCATCCTTGTGTGAGTAGGGGTCATGTTAACCTGCAGTCAAGAAAGTCACCTATAAAGTTCCTAAAAGGAACCACCGATTTGCACAAACAAAAAGGAGTGGCGTCCTTGTATAAATGAAGAGCTGATGTGTGTGAAGGGTTACGGTGCAAGAAGGTGTGGTGGCATTGGTAAAGGCATGAAATCTCTATTGGGTCAGCAGTGGGAGGGTGGGCGCCGATGACTGACTGAAAACCCTGAGATGCCTATTGGGTCAGCGGTGGGAGGGCAGGCGCCGATGACTGACTGGAAACCCTGAGATACCTATGGCTCCATAGTAGAGCCTTGACCTATGATGGTCGGTGGCGCAGTTTCCTTCCATTGGTCGATGACCCAGACGAATGTGCTGGCTCGGCACTGGGGAGGGCCAACCAGGTATGGGACTGGTTGGGCACCACCAAATGCTTGGTAAATCCAGTCGATGGGGAGGCGTACTGGTTAAGCATTAACTATATCCAAGTCCATAGGCGATCCCAAGGCTTGCAAAGCGAAGCAGGATCCTGTGGACCAGAGGGGAAACACACAATACATATAAGTATTTGTTTTCATTTATGTCTTGTTTGGAATAATGAAGATTACAGGTATAAATCTTTTAACAGCTAAGCTCATACACTATTGTTTCTTTATTGGAAACCTTGGTCGTTGTAGGAAGGCAAGACCCTGAAAGACTATAAATTATTAAGAAATCCAGGGAGTAGCTGGTTGAACACTATAAAGTTCTTGATAAGTCTAGAGAGTGACTAGTTGGGCATCAACTACTTGATAGGGTAAAGCAGCGTGTACGCTGGCCCAACACCCCTTAAACAATTGATAAACCCAGTCGGTGTACTGGCCTGGAAGTGCCTATTCGAATGATTATGGAGTAGCCGATGGGCTGGCCCAACATTCGTTATTGTGTTCACGGGAAATCCAAGGCTCGTAAAGCAGAGAAGGACCCCGTGGAATAAAGTAAAGACATCCAATGCAGATAAGTATTCAGTTACCATGCAGCTTCTTGCTCATGAATATACGTGTGTATATGATTTGGTTATGATTTCCTTAAACTCTTGTTTAGAGAAAAACCCTATGAAAATAAACTAAACATGTGAATTAATTCAATGTTTGAGTGTAGGTATTGTTGGAAGCAAGGATTATGAAGGCATCCTAGAGATGCATGTGGACATACGACCGTCCTAAGGAGCTCAGTATGAGCAGTAATGAAAGATGGTGCTAGTGGACACGAGTGGATCCTAGCAGCCAAGGGCTCTATAAGCAATAATGGGAAGGGTGCCCTAGCTGAAAATCCATATACAGAACTTAGACACTAAGTGCCATAGCCAAGAAAGGAAAGTTAAAGCATTCACATTGAAGTGAAAGAGACTAAGGAGCATGAAACCACAACGATGGTGTAGCTCCATAATAGAACAAGACTAAGAGGGAGAAACCCCTACTCTCCTCTTTCCTTTTGATTGATGCATTTATAAAACAAAAGATTGTTGAGTGCATATCATGGCTGAAAATAGATTGTGTTTAATTGCTTGAGATGAATTGTGAATGCTGAAATAGTAAATTTTCTGTGAAAGGATGAACATGAATGAGTTCATGTGTATGTTGGGAAAGCATGAAAAGTGTGGAAGTCCCATGAAGAAAGCATGGACATTCCATGTCAATTAGGAAAATAATTGACTAATCTTAATGTTTATGTTATGCTTATCCTAACAAAGAATTCCCATGATGAATTTCACAGGTAAGAAGTGAAACAATTGGTTGCATCCGGCACAGAAAGGTGTTGCTAGTAAGCAAAGTGTGTTCAGTTGTGCCCACTGACCATGGCAGCAGACCGAGGGCTATTAGAGTTGGCTGAAAGTCTTCTTCAAACAATTGCTAGGACCCAAGAAAATTTTGGGGAGATGCTCAAGCTACAGAGGCAACATAATGAGATAAACCATGAGGCTTTGCGAGACTCTATTCGTCTGCAAAAAGAGGTAAAAAGCATTCTGGGAGCAATCAGCAAGGGAAAGGAAAGTGGATCAATGGAGAAGCATTCATCCAACTGTCCGAGTAAGAAACGTTCCAGGTGGGAAGACTCAAAGGAAATGGATCGGGAAAAGGTAAAGCCGCCAATGAAATGTTGGGGATGTGGAGGAAATCATTGCCTCCGTGACTGCCCAACAAAAGAATATCAAGAGGGCAGCAACCGTAAATTCTCCAAGTTCGTGGACCAGTTAGGAGGAAAAGAAAAAGAAGGAATTGTTTTGGAACGATGTCCTCATGAGAAGCTAGAAGGTCCTAACCAGCAAGAGCAGTTTGTAAAGACCAAAGGACTTAGTCCTGAAAAACCCAAGTAGAGGGTGAAATGCAGGACAAACCTACCACATTTTGTGAATTTTGGACATAGGTAAAGTGGGTATTTATTTCCAAAGTGTTGGAACACCGAGGACGGTGTTATTCTAAGGGGAGGGGAATGTAACGTCCCCAGCTTGACCCTATTGCATTAATATTATAAATGATGTAAATATTGTCATTTAGTCATGGTGAGGAGCTCAAAGCCAAGGCCCCGCCACTGATTTATCGTTTTATGTATCGGCAATTAGAATAGATGCATATGGTTCTTGTGTTAGCGGTGCACAATGTAAAATCGGACATCATGTAAATATGCAATTTTAATGAAAAACCCACAACCAGCTACGCAATGCAACAAAAGAGATGGGGGCATGATCTTTACAAGGAAGAGGGAGGGAAAATAACCGAACCCTTGAGCCAATGGTTTTAATCCATGTGTCAATGAGAAAGCCCATGAACTCTCAACTACCCATTTTGGGCTATGGACCAATCATTTAATTCTTCCAAGAAATTGGTTAAGGCAGTTAATGCCTTGGAAATGAAGAAGTATGGCAGCCAATTTCGTGCATGGGCAAGCCATCAACCTGGAAATTCGTGTTTTTGCTTGTGGGGCAAGGAAACACCCACGAAAAGGTGCCCAAATCCATTCTGAACAGTCAGTCTTCTCTCACTCACGCAGTTGGAGTTAGCTGGGCCTTTCCCTGCACGTTTTTCATCCAAATCCTGCATTTTTCCATGCCTGGGAGTTCGTTTTTGCATATACAGTAGCTTGGAAGAGAAGGGCCACTATTTGGGGACTGTATGGAGGTCGTTTTTGCCCCCGAATGTCCAAGGACGTTTTTCTAAAAATGGATTGGCTTCCCAGGGTTGTTCCCCATCTTCCCATTTCGTTTTTGTGTGTTCCCACATTTTTCTGAGAGCTTCAAGAGTGGAAGAGGACAGATTTGGCTTGATGAGCCCAATGAAGTATCCATAGCTCCATGGTTGAGCCACTAGCCTAGTAATTCATCTCTGCCCATCTCTTAGCAGCCTGAGAAACCCAACTGCTGGTTGGCTTGGATGATTCTAGCATATCTTTGGCTATGTGAGAGCCTGTTTCCCCTTTTCCTTGTGGAGATCGTGCCCAGCTCGGGGGGTGGCAGTGGTGCTGAGAGATTAAGGAGCACACTGACCTACGGTTGGGTGGAACGTTGCAGAAGCGTAGCTGGTTGCTCAGGGACTACTTGGTTTAAAGATAAGTATTCTCATTTGATATTTCTGCAATGTCTACACTTAATGGCCATCATGAAAACGTTGGATGTGTGTTAATTATGCACATGACTTACTTCCGCTGTGTTTTTAAACTATTTATGCATCTTCATATCTCCATTATATTATGTGAATGCTTATGAAATAAGCTTATGGGGCTGGATTCCCGGTTTGGGATCACGATCCTCTCCATTGCTCTAGTATAATGGGAGGGGACGTGACAAGGAGACTCACTTGGGGCATATATACCTTTTCTTTAACAATTATTCTAGCTGCATTTGGATCCCTTTTAACTCAAGTGTAGTCATTTTGTATGGAACCTTGGAAACTGTGTAGCTCCAGTCATCAAATCAATAGAGAAATCAATATCTCTTTTCAGTGGCAATCCCAGTATTTCATCAAACACATCTACACAATCTTGCAATATTGGAAAGTCTTAGAAACTTGGGCTTTTACACTTCTCTGGTTCTTACACATGAGATGCATACAATTGACATCCTTTCCTGAAACACCTATTTAATTACAAAGATGAAATTTCTCTTATAAAAATAGGCCTTGGAGTGCCTTTCACTGTCTTTCTTTGTTCTTCACTATCAAGGCAAGTAAATGACTTGTTATGAAAATCTAATATCACATGGTGTGAATCTAACTAGTCCATTCCAATCAATACATCATATGAACCAAGTGGTATTATGTTCAAATTTACAAAAGTGTTTAGTCCATTCATATCTAATGGACAACCCTTTACTAATTCATTAATTTCCCTTTTTGTTCCAGTAGCCAACTGAACCATCCATGTTCTATCATGTTTATTTTTCTTTTGCTGAAATATTTCAACTAAATTAGGATCAATATAACTATGACTTCCTCCAAAATCGATGAGAATAGAAATAGGTTTATTGATAATTTTACCTATCTACCAATAATTGGATTGATAATTGGACTGATGATCTGCCTATCTATTGTCCAATGTTGCATATATCCTAGAAATGTTCATGCCTATATTCTCCATAGTATCTGCTTCCTGTAAATTATGCACATTTCTCATTCTATCTCCCCTTTGTGGACAATCTTTATACATATGGTTTCCTTCACATCCCCAACATTTTACTTGTTGCCTGGTTCCTTTTCCAACAATTTTTGTCATCTTGGGCCCATTTTGAGTTTGATTGCTTTGCTCATATGAATTCTATTGGTTCTTGAAGAAAGACGGTTTAAATTTCTTCCTTTAATCTTGCTTATCCTTCATCTTATCTCTCCAATATTTTTGAAAGTTTGTTCTTCCTTTGTTATGTTCATACATGTGCTTGGCATTCCGAATTGCTTCTTCAAGAGTCTTGGGTTCATCATATTGAATTTTATCCTTGAAAAATAAAGGCAAACCTTTGCATTTTTACCTTGTCCTCCATAAATCCAACATATTTTAGCAATTCTAGAAACTTCTTTTCATAATCATCCATGCTCATGTAAAGGTTATGCCCAAGTTGAAGGAGTTGATTTTGAAGAAACTTTTGCACCTGTGGCTAGATTGGAAGCAATTAGAATGTTCTTAGCCTTTGCTAGTCACAAAAGGTTGAAAGTATATCAGATGGATGTCAAGTCAGCATTCCTTAATGGATACTTAGAAGAAGAGGTTTACATTGAGCAACCAGAAGGTTTTCAGTTGACGGATAAAGGAGACTATGTCTGCAAATTAAAGAAAGCACTCTATGGGCTAAAACAAACACCTAGAGCATGGTATGCAATCAATAATCTCTACTATAAAACTGTAAATGATATCATGATTATCGTAGAAGTTTATGTTGATGACATAGTATTTGGAAGTGATGATGAAAAGATGGGAAAGGAATTTTCCAAATTGATGCAACAAGAGTTTGAGATGTCTTTGCTTGGAGAACTCAACTTCTTCCTTGGTTTGCAAATAATACAATCCAATGAGGGAATTTTTATACATCAAACTAAATATGTAAAAGATATGCTTAGAAAATTCCAATTTGAAGATTGTAAACTAGTGAGTACACCTATGAATGTGGGATGTAAGCTTAGTAAAGAAGATGAGTCCAAAAATGTTGATAAAAAAACCTATAGGTCAATGATTGGAAGTTTGCTATATGTCATAGCCTCTAGGCCAAATGTCAAGCAAGCTGTTGGGATGGTTTCTAGATTCCAATCAGAACCAAAAGAGAATCATGTTCAAGTAGTAAAGAGAATCTTCAAGTACCTAAAAGGAACTATAAACTTTGGACTCTGGTATCCAAGCAAGAAATTCTTCTCCTTAAGAGCCTATTCAGATGCTGACTGGGTTGGGTGTGTATATGATAGGAAGAGCACAAGTGGAGGAGCCTTTTTCTCGGGAGAATCACTTGTCTCTTGAATAAGTAAAAAACAGACCTCAATCTCCCTATCCACCACTGAAGCAGAGTACATTGTAGCAGCAGAGTGCTGCACACAGGTCGAATGGATGAAACAAACTCTACAAGATATTAAGGTTGTGTTTGAAGAACCCATTATCATCCATTATGACAACACAAGTGCCATAAGTTTGTCCAAAAACCCTGTCCAACACTCCAAGGCAAAACATATTCCTATAAAATATCACTATTTGAGAGAGCAAGTTGCAAGCAAGAATATCAGACTTGAATATATTCTGACACAGGAACAAGTGGCAGACATATTTACTAAGCCTCTGAACAGGGATGTGTTTGAGCATCTCAGGCAAAAGTTGGGTGTAATTCCCTCTCCAAATTAAAACAAAAAATGAGTGATGCATCTGGATAGGGGGAGACAGTGATTGCTGTCAAGGGGAGGTTATTAGCCCTCTGTCTTGATGTCAAAGGGGGAGAAATGTAAATGATATTGCCATCAATGCGAAAGGGGGAGATTGTTGGCAATATGGCAGTGGCAGAGCAACAAAGATGTATGGCAGATTGTTGTCATTGATGGCAATGGTAACTAGCCAGATCAGGCCAGTAAATCGGCAAATTGAGTCTTCTTTCTTGACAATGCTGAAAACATATGCTCTGTTGGAACACACTCCTACATGAATTCTCTGACCTCAAAGCATCCTGAAAAACTAACAACAATATCCAGACAACTGAAATGATGAGGTTAAATGATAGCATCTCTGTGGAAGATGACTCATTGTCAATTGCCAATTTGAAATGGACTTGCTTTCATTCGATGCCTAAGTCTGTCACTTTCCAATCATGATGCCACTAAATCTGGAGTTTCAGCTTCAACAGCCAACAAAGCCTTGTGGACAGAGTTTTAAAAATGTTGAAAGCTTGAAAGCTCATAAGAAGGGAATTAGAAGGGTAACTATGAACACTTTTGGAATGGACCATGATCTCTACGAGGAATTTGGGCAGATAAGAGAGCAAGATAATGACTCCCAAGCAGGCCAAAACACATCTACAGCAACGCAAATAGAAGAAATAAAAAAAAGGGATTAATGAATTAGAAGAAGAGGCGGCTTCCATCAAAGAAATGTAAGCTAAAATTGAGAAATGGGTATAAGCTCTGCCCCAAGTTAGCAAAGCAAGGAGGATGCTTTGATCCATCGTTAGCCGTTGAGAGGGATAGGTTTTCTAAATCTTATTCCTTTTCAGAAGGGTCGTCTTTTATTCACCAACATGATTCTGGTAGATGACCACCTGGGTTTGATGGTCTTCATGGCAGGGATTCAGTTTCTCAGAATGAGAGGATATTCCCTTATGGACAATCTAGGTCTATGTTTTATCAGAGAGAAATAGACAATTTAATGTGTCGTGGCACGAGATGGGAAGGAACAAAAATACTGTGAGAATGGATGAATACTCGGGCTTCCTAAGCAGATGAATACTTTCGTTTTCATAATATCAAAGCAAAGTTCTCGAGTGCCCATGTGAAGGGAGTGCCTTTAGTGGATGAAGAAGTCTCTAAGACTGCCGAGAGAGATGGAGTCGAATAAGGATCGTAAGGCTGATAATTAGCAGACATAGGTTGACAAATAGCTGTGGCAATCAGTGGCGATTAGAGGGCCTGAGTTTGGGGGCGATATCGGGGAGTCTCCCACCAAGGAACTGCTAAGGAGACCGCGAATGGCAGTCGAGATGAAAGATGAGTGTGGTGTGATTGGTTACAGAGGCCCAATTAAAGTGCTAGTGAGGATATTGAAGTGACACAAACCCCGGCGGATTTGAACACAGGTGATACCATATATCGATGCAGAGAATGAAAAACGGGATGCTTACTGCTTAGAAATTCAAGGATGGCATATTGAAGACTCATCAGCCATTGGATTAGCAAATCGACGATGGCGATTTGTTTGTTCAATGGGATATATCCCACATTGCCGCGGAGAAAAGAGTTTTATGTGTTTATATACGCCCGTCAATAGTAATCTCATTGATGCGTAGTGCAAGGGATAGGCGGGGGTGCTGGGTGTATGGAATCCACGAGAATATCACCAACCCAGCACCCGAGACGACCTAGCAGGCCCCCTATTCTTTTGGTACACGTAGCGTCCAAGTGAATGATAGTGACATCCAGAATAGGTACATGTGGCATCTAAGTGAATGACAATCATAAATAGGTGTTCATACATGGCGTCGATGTGGCATCAAACGTGGGCAAAACATTTAAGCGAAAACATGAAGATCTTAGTGAGAAATCATAAATGATATTTTTTTTGGAATAATTAAAATATATATGATTTTAATAATGAAAATGATTTTAATGTAAAATCATTTTCTAAGGGTTAATTAAATTAAAAAAATAATTTTAAATGTAAAGTTTTTTTTGGGTTGTATTGTTTTTGAAAGGTTGTGTCATTTCAAAATGCACATGAACCTTGGAGGAGTATATATTAGACCACGTCATTTGTAAAAGCGCGTCTCTAATGTTCTCCATCCAAATATTTGAAGTAGAAGAGAGATCGATGAGAAGACATACATTCTAGTCAGTTTATGAAGAACTAAATAAGGGAGGCTGGGTGGTGCTAGGGCAGGTCGGTTCCTGCGAAAGGGAGTTGTTGCTTCCTTGTCAGTCGTCGCTAACTAAATAGGGGGTCGTAGCCTCTTACAAGTTGGTGCTGGTGAATTAAGGGTGTGGGTGCATCCTGATTGGTTGGTGCTGATCAAATTCTATTGTAACGTGTAAAAAGAAATTTTGCAGATAATAGAAAAGCTTTGGTGGTTTACCCAATTGGGGTTCCACGATAAATCAGTGTGTTGAAATTTGTTTTACATTTCTCAAAAATTGTTTAAATTTTAGCAGTCACTGATTCACCCCCCCCCCCTCTCAGTGATAGGACCTGATCTAACAATTGGTATCAGAGCGAGAGGTCAAGAGTTCGATACACACTCGGCTCGCGCTGAGGGGGTGATTGTTGCATGAAATTACAAGTAGTCAGCGCTCCCCGGTGTATCGTGACAAGGGACTAATCACCTCTCGTGGATCCTTGAAATCTGGCGGTGGTGAGTTTACCAATCACCTACGGGTTTTGGTGTAACGGCAGCCGTACTACCAACATGTCTTGGGTATTGGGAACACCCAAGGGAGGTCTCACTTATCTGTAGGAGAGATTTTCTCCATAACAGAATTGGCGACTCCGCCGAGAAGAATCTTTGAATTCTTCCTTAAATGCCAATTTGTTTTTCTTTATATCCATTCAATCCCTTGCCTGAATTTGGTTGTTGAGTGTGTGGTTGGGTTAATTATCCTCCTTCCATTGGATATAATCATATTATAGGCTTTGAAAATACTAGATTTGATTCAAATCTAAGTTGAATTTCAGATTTGGGTTTGCCATGTCTGCTTTTTTAAGGATTTGAGGGCAGATTTTGTAACGGTTGTAGCATACAATCTATTGACCGAAAGTATGACATATAATATACCAAATCAAACCCCCAGAAATTCCCTATCCAATAGAACTAATCGGGTTGAAATATGATCAGCCAAGGAAAATATATCCTCTCAACAATATTTTCGTTCGTGCGGAAAATTCCTGACAAAGTGCAAATTTTAAACAAAGATATCTTTGCTTCCTGGACTCAGATTTGAGTGATATTTTTTTAAATCATGTATTTTTTTAGAGGAATTTAGATCTATCATTTGTTTTTGGAAATTCTAAGTAGAAAGGAATAGAAATTAGTCTGATTTTTGTTGCCCTCTTTTGAGAGGATCCAAGCTTATTGAGTCTTTTGTTTGTGGGGTGCTTCTCATTTGAAGAAAGGGTGATTTGGTTTGCTTGATGTAGCATTCTTATGACCCTGTTTACATGTTGGAGAGTTCTTTTGATCATTTTGTGAGTGTATTTTCAAAGGAACCTTTGCATAGTCTTCCCCTTTCATGAACTTGGACTTGTGAACTTGATTTGGTTTGAGGAAAAGCTTTTTGGCATAGTGTTTCTTCATTTGATTTTTCTTGTTGAATCACTTTCCATCATTGAGTTTTTGGGTTTCACTTGAAAGGAAAAGTTGGGTGTATTAGTTTTTGGGTGTCTTTTGTTTCAGTGTGAAGAAAATCTTGTATTCTTGTCTCTATTTCTTTCGATTATTATTTTTTGTTTGCTAGAATCTCCCTGACTTGCAAGAGTGGCCTGTGGTATGAGAAACCATGACCTAGGGGCATCTAAGCCATCAAAATCACCCGAGGATTGCACCCAACCAGAACCACACCAATCTCAACTTGACTGGGTTTTTGGGTGTCGCTTCCCAACTGAGTCACCCCTAAGGAGAATTGAACTCGAGTCGCCTTGCTGACGAGACCCACACCTTAACCGAGTGAGCTAGCAAGAATTGACTATTTTTATTATTATTATTGATAACAACAAAAACAAAAAACACAAGAAAAAGAACAAAAAAACATATTTGCATCCCTTTAAAGCATCATAAGTGTGAATCTTTCGTGCATTTAGAATAATTTTGGGTGTTGAGTTGAAGTGCATTGTTATTATGGGTGTGCATGAAAATTATCTTCCCCTTCTTTAGATAGAGTTCATCGAAGAAAAAGGGGAAAATCATTATCATTATGCATGGTTTGTCTTGATTCAGTCAATAACACCACCGAAGTTTCATTCCATTACCTTTTGAGTAATAAATCCACTAAAAGAAATTTGTAATTAAAATCAATTAGACATTTTTCTTTTGATAGAAAACACACATTAGTGGAGGCTAGGGTCTTGGAATTAGGTTGTGGAGAGTAAAATCTCATGGGACACAAAAAATTCAATTAGAATTGTTCCAGGGAGTGAAAATTCATTAGTAACAAGACACACTTTCCAGGAAATCTCTTCTAACACAAGAGTCAAGCACGAGGTCAAGCTAGGTACATTTGATAGATTATACCCTCTTGGTGTGCCTAGTGGGTTCTTATGTGTATTGGGTCCTGGTTGGTTGGAAAATCCTCAGGGTGACACCTCTTGGACAGGATTTGCGTCTTTGACATATGTCACACGTTCCCTGCCTACACATATGAACTTGACCTGCAACTATTCTGCCCGGTCATCTTCTTATGAATTGGTAACCTTAGTGGCCTTTCTTTAGGGCTCGTACAACACTCCTTCGAAGGAATTTGGGAAGGTACTGTGCCCCATTTATGGTGCTTGGCCCCACTGCCCGACAATGTGCAGAGTTGTGGGTAACTGCTTCTCCATTCTTATCCATACTCTCCTGATGAGCAAATATACTGGGAATTAATCCCCTTGTAACTAAGTTTGAAGGGAGAGTAAGTTTTCTTGTTATTGCTTTAGTTTTTTTTTTAGAGAGTGCTCTTTGTTATTTGTTGACTAGTTAGACCATAGGTTGAGTCATTTTTTATTATTGGTGATTTTTTTGTTATCATCGTGGCTAACCAACCTTTACATAACTCAAGGTGGTTGTGTGGGGATTCTCTTGAGTTTGAGAGTCCACCAGTCCAATGAAGGAGGTTAATTCTTTTATCGAGTTACCAACTACTGAAGCATTTGAAGCTCACTTGTTTTCTACACCACACCCACAAATTCCAATTTTAGAACAATTCACTCCACCTGAGATTGAAATAATTGAATAAGTTCATAACTTCCACTTTAATCCACCTTTGATGGATATTGATGATCTTTCCCTAGTCCATGTTAGGGGTTTACCTTCTCTCGAACGACAAGTAAAAATTGAGGGTTCAGCTACGATGTCGGGCACATGTATGTCATCTAGTACTAGAGGGTCCACCCCAAGTGTTGCAAATTAACAAGGGGAAACAATGGTTAGTTCTCCTTTCATCCCTGTTAATACCACATCAGTATCCAATTCCATATCTCCCATGGTTAGTACTCCATTCGTGAGTTTACCCGCAGGACAAAATAGTTCGACCACTCAGATCTCGTCATTCTTTTCATCCTTGAATTCGCCAACCACTATGCCCATGCTTCACACCACCATACGAAATCCATCCTTTGTGTTTGGTTAGACCAATCCCACAAATATGGGGACTAGCATGCCATCAGGCTTTGTCCCTAGTTCTATTCAACCCACGATGAGTTTCCCTACTAGTTGGAACTTACCCACTGGCACTAGTATTCCTACTAGTGATGGCATATGGAGGGAAGCTACTTGTCCCATGCTCCCATTGGTCCCTTGACCTTCACCAATGTAGGTTTTCCTACTGGGTGGAACTTCGCTTCAAATCTTGGTCCATCTACCAGTGTAGGTCCAGTACCAGGGGGAAACAAAACACCTAGGGTTTATCCTCCATGTCAGAGTGCTAACATTGGTCATTCCATGCGACAAGGGGGATTCCAAAACTATCCACTCCACTCCCAAAATTCCTTTGCAAACACAGGGTTACCATTCTTGGAAACTTTGAACTTACTCGACCTTTCCAGGCTCACAAACGATCTCGCTTGTCATTGACGTCATTTTCCTTCTATACCAACGAAACTCCCATAAGACATTCCTAAGTTTGGTGGGAAACCTAGATAGGACCCACAAAACCACATGATGACATTTAATTTATGGTGCTCATCTAATTCACTTGTTGATGAAAACATCCATTTGAGGTTATTTCAATGCACATTGACTAGAGGTTATTTCAATGCACATTGACTAGCATGGAAACCAAATGGTACATTGAGATTCCTAGTGTATCTTACCATAGTTTTAGTTCTTTGGCCATGGCCTTTCTCACCCACTTCCAATTACCTATTCACTATGATACTGGAACCAAACTCTTGACCTCCCTACATCAAAGTACCTCCACCCACATCTTCGATAATATCGATGAATGGAGATAGAGGCAGTGCTTGATTCGGGTTGAAATTCGAGATCAGTTTTTGGCTGATTTGTTCATGAATTCCTTGTTACCACCCATCACCAAATATGTTGGCTTGTCAGGTGAAATCACTGAAGAGAATGCCATTCTGAAGGCACAATAGCTAGATTTAATCCATTCACAGTCCAACATGTTGCATGACATCGTACCTCATGCTCTTCATCCTTGTATGGATCCTCAATGACCTCCCCCCAGTCCTCATGCTGATGGAGTGATCAGGGCTGTCTCTACTCCGTCAATGAGCCACCTCATAGATCAAATGAGAAAAATGTATGTCACTACTCCACCGACTATTTCCAAGCTAGGGTATTTCTCGCTAGCAGTTCCTACCCAGATATCTTAAATTAATATCGTGCAGCAACCCAATCTGGCAACACGAACCAAAAAAAAGGTAAGAATAAAAACAATCGACGAAAGAAAAATAACAATGGGCAAGGGAAAAAACCTGAACCTACAAATGCTCCTATGAAAGAGGAGGGGGGTGTTTGACGAACAATCTACCAAGAGCGGACTCGAGGCATGATCTCCCTAGCTCAACGTGAGTCTTAGAACAAATAGGACAGAATATAAATCACTCTCCTAGATCTAATTAAGGATCAAGGAACTAGATACGTTTACCTTATAGATCGCTAATCCTTTCTTCCTTGAAGGCTGCTCCAAGCTTGATGATCTTCAGATTCGAGCTGCAAAACCTGTCAAGACAACAAGACAACAAAACAAGTAAAACACATCTATGCAATAACATATATAAGTAAGCAGTCAAGAAGGCGAACTACACAAGATATCATTAACACAATGAGATTTTGGTGGAAAGCAATTATATTACTGTATTGAAAGGGAAGTACATAAGATAGAAAGATTACAACCATAGACTTGATGTAGCAATCCTCATCCGATTGAACCAATGCCAAAGCCTCCCAATAGATGAGTAGAGATACTCCTAAGGTAATTTCACCAACATGTAGACACTATAGACTTCCTCCCTTTCGTATGGGAGTGAGCTTCACTTATATAGGACTAAGTGGATGGGGTAGGTTGAGATATGGTAAGAGAGAGATAGGGGATCCTTCCAAGAGGTTAGAAACCAAGTGCCATATCTCCCAAAAGGTCAGGGATAGGGATCCATGTCATCTAGCTTTGAGAATGGGCTTCAAGAAGCTATTTTTTTCCATTAACTAACACCGTCGCCGGTTGCAAGAGGCCAACCTGCGACATCACAGGTTGCTTGAGGACAACCCGCGACGACCTCTCAAAACCTAGTATGAATGGGTTTGTATCTCTTTGTAACGTACCCTTCCATCAATCCGATGCAAGGAAGGAAACGTGACCAATCTATCAGGCTTATTTGACAATCTCAGCCCCATACATTCATGCATAAATTCATAACAATTAAAATCTTCTGTGTGCAGGCTCATACTTAATATAAACACAGCGAAAATAAAAATATTTGCAAGCACAGAAACAATAATGCATCATCATATCTAACGCAGGCATATGATGGTTCATTATGCAGAGAATTTAGTCTCGTCCTCATGATATGCACAGAATTCATGTCGATTTCATTAAGACAATCATTTCATTTCATTAACATGGGCAATTATCATTCAGAATTAACACACTGCAAAACACATAATGCATATAATGTAAATCACAGAAAACACTTATCTTGAAGATGAAGCTGTCCAAACAACTGGCTATGTGAGAGAAACGTTCCACCCAACCATAGATCTCTATCCAACTTATAGTCTTTCAGCCGAGAGATCACCCCCGAGCTGGGCTGTGTATCCACTAAGGAGGAACTAGATGGGCTCACTCACAGTCATAGTTTCACTCAAACAGTCATGCTAATCCAACACACCGTTGGGTTTATCAAGCATGAAATAGGAAAAGGAGGAGGATGCTAAGTCAGTGAGCTCAACCACAGAGCTACAGACATCTCAAGCTAAATTCAAGCAATCCAATCCTTTGTTCAAACATCCACACTTGGATTTCTCACCATTCTATCAACAAATAACTCAATCCCATCACTGGTTTTCTGGGCTATCCAAATTGGGTTTTCCAATGGATTTCGGGGTAGCTAATGCTCCCAAATTCGCCCCAAGGTTCACACCTATGGATCCCCCATTGGATTTTACTGTCCAATACTAATTCTGGGCATTTATGGATCTTCAAAACGTGGGTTCTTTCACAGTTGCAATTTCTATTTTTTCTCACTGCTAGGAATTCGTTTTTGGATGAAAATTGATGCTGGGTTCTTCTAAAATGGAATGGGAATGAGGAAGAAGCAACTCCCATGACGTAGAGTGACCTGTGGTACAAGAAAATAGAGCCCATACTCTGCCATACGATTTTCTGGGCTTCCCATGCTCCATTGAAGCCATGGACTGAAATCTTCAACTACTTCCTTACAACAGAAATAAATTTCATCAAGGAAGGTCAAATGGGTTCTCACAATGACATTTGGCAGCATATGGTTCATCCCCACAGCCCCCTCACCACTCCCTAGTGGATACACATGGCCCCTTCTCATTCGTTGCCTCCATAGCCAATTTTTGGTATTTTATTGCATGATGTTTATTTACATCATTTTTACAATGTTCCATGGCTAAATAGCACATGGGTAACATAATGTCTAATACTTGCCTTTTAAATAAAATTCGAGCTTCCACTAGCGGGGCCTTGGCCTTTAGCTCCATGCTAGGAAAATATACATCACATGTAAACAATATTTACATTAAAAGCTAATATATCCTAAGGGTCAAAATGGGATATTACAATCCCCTCCCCCTTAGAATAACACCGTCCTCAGTGTTCCAATACTTAGGAAAACATATATAGTTTAGACATGTCCAAAATTTCAAAAACTTTGCAGGTCTGCCTTGCATTCTATCCTTTACTTTTAACTTTCAGGACCAAGTCCTTTGACTTCCACGAGATTCTCCTGCTGGTTCTGATCTTTCAGCTCATCCACAAGTCTGAAAACTTTATGGCTGCTACCCTCTTGATGTTCCCTTGTTGGGAAGTTGCGGAGGCAATGATGTCCTCCACATTTCCAACATTTCAATGGCTGCTTCATCTTTACCTGCTCAATTTCCTTTGAGTCTTCATGCTTGGAACGTTTCTTAATGGACCGATTGGATGAATGCCTCATCATTGATCCATTTTCCTTTCCCTTACTGATTGCTCTCATAATGATTTTTACCTCTCTTTGCAGACAAATAGAGTTCTGCAAAACCTTGTGGTTCATCTCATTCTTCCTTTTCTGTATCTTGAGCATCTCTCCAAGATTTTCTTGGGTCTTGTAAATTGTTTGAAGAATACTTTCAGCCAATTCCAACAGCCTATGGTTTGCTGCCATGATCACTGTGCATAGCTAGTTCTCACTTTGCTCACAAGCAACACTTGCTCGTAACAGCTGCAACCAATTGATTTAATTTCCACCTGTGAAATTCATCATTACAAATCTTGTTAGGCCAAGCATAACCTAAACATTAAAAATCAGTCAATTGTTAACCCCAATTGACATGGAGAGCCCATGCTCTATTCATGAGACCTCCACACTTTTCATGCTTGCCCAACATACACATGAATTCCTTCATGTTCATCCATTCACAGAAATTCATTAATTCAGCATTCACTGTTTATTTGAAGCAAATAAACACACTCTACTTCCAGCCATACATGCATTCAACAATTTTTTTTTATTATAATTGCATCAATTAAAAAAAAAGGAAAGAGAGAGTAGTAAGAGTTTTCTCCTCTTTTTCTTGTTCCATTCTGGAACCCACACCACCACGGTGGTTTTCATGCTCCTAGCCTCTTTCACCTCAACGTGAATGCTTGACCTGCCCTTCTTGGCTATGACACTTAGTGTCTATGGTCTATTCCAGACCTCTCAAACATGGAGTCCCTCCACATGGTTTGTCTACAACTCTTGGCTGCTAGGACCCACACAGTCCCACTAGCACCATCTTTCATTGCTGCTCAAGCTGAGCTTTTTAGGACAGTCACATGTCCACATGCATCCTTAAGATGCTTTCATAGTCTTTGCTTCCAACAATACCTACACTCAAACATTGAATCAATTCGCATGTTTAGTTTATTTTCATAGGATTTATCTCTAAACAAGAGTTTAGGAAGTCATAACCAAATCATATACACATGTATATTCATAAGCAAGAAATTACAAGATAACCAAATACTTATCTGCATTGGATGTATTCACTTTATTCCATAGGGTCCTTCTTTGCTTTACAAGCCTTGGATTTCCTATGGATATAATAACGAATGTTGGGCTAGCGCGCAGGCTACTCCTCAACCATTCGTATAGGCAATGCTAAGTCAGTACGCCGACTAGTTTGATCAGACATCTCATTTAGCAATATGCTAAGCCAGTACTCCAACTGGGAATTATCAAGTATTTGAGGAATGTTTGGCCAGCACGCCGGCTACTCCATAACATTCAAGTAGTTAATTCCTAACCAGTACACCTTCACGCCGACTGGGTTTACCAAGCATTTGTAGCACCCAAATAGTTACTCTTTGGATTTACCAAGCAATTTTAATTCTTTCAGGGTCCTTGCTTCCTGCATTGACCAAGATTTCCAACAAAGAAACAATAGTGCATCAGCTTAACTGTTAGAGGGCTTATAATTGAAACCTTCATTATTCCAAATAAGACATGAATGAAATTGAATACTTATTTGTATTGGACATTTCCTCTCTGGACCACAGGGTTGTGCTTTTACTTTATAAGCCTTGGGATCCTCCTGCGGACTGGGATGTTTGGCCAACACGCAGGCTGCTCCAAAACATCAATAATTAATTTCCAACTAGTACACCTTCACGCCGACTTGGAAAGAAACTTCACTACGACCATTTCTAGGTCAAGGCTCTACTATGGAGCCATAGGCATATAACAGCCTTTTCATCAACACCTTCACAACCCTTCATCAAAATCCCCACAACCTCCATAACCTCCACAACATCCTTTCATACACATTAACCCTTCCACCACAACCCCTCACAACAACCTTTTACTTTGCTTGTTTAGTGTGTAGCACCAAATTGCATTTGTTTAAGGTGATAACACAAGTAGTATAGGAAAACTTGTCAGCGCTGTTATTCAAAAATTATAACCATAATTCATAGCATTCACTATCAAGTATTGAAACACCAAGAATGCGTCCATTCCTTTAGGGCGTAATCAATATTGGCATCCCTAACATAACTCATGATCAGAAGGGCGTGCACTTCTCACTGATGGGAGCTATGCAAGTCCTAATCATACTTCAAGCAGTCTGAATAATGTACATAAATAGAATATGTTCTGCATAGTAATTCTAACAATTAGACTTGCACACATATATGTATATATATATATCAGTCAAGGTTTACAGAACACTTATCCATTCACAGATGTAGTCTTTCTTGATTAATGAGGGATGGGGCTCCCTTCTCTGAGTTGACAGTCCCTCGGTTTTCCATCCCAACTCCTTTTTACATTCCATATCCCACATATGTCTTACCGACATAATCTTTACCATCTCACTCATATTGTTTACCAATCATGCAGTGCGGATGGGACATTATCAAAATGTCCAATGGCGTTTCACCCAAAACCCATTTCCAAGATATGGGATCCTTCCCATGAAGTTTGGTCTCTGCAGGCCCTCTCTCATGGTCTTACTGCAATGTGTCTTCCTGGAACACTTATCAAATAGCCAAATAGTCAACAACATTTAGCAATAAGCTTCAAATATGATTGTTCCACATCCAATCAATAGCATTAATATTTAATTCAACATGAATTTAAAATTCCGCCTCCTACAGAAATTGATTTTCTTAGCCATGAGGCTATCCTCATATTGCTTGGATCTTGTAAGTGGTATCATTTCTCCCATTATGGTCTTATGTCTACTGCCATACATGAACATCCACTTACAACATGTCCGGGCCTGACATAATTTATATAAGCCAAATAGTCATTAGTCATTTATCAGCAAAATTCCAAATCAGAGATTTACAATCCTTCTTTCTAACAGAACTTAGAGTCCTCAACTATGAGATTCCTTCTCATAAGCTCTAAATCAAAATTTTCAAATCTGTTCCCTACAAAAATTAGACTTGCAACCATGATATTATTCTCATAAACTTAAATCAGAATATTTTCAGATTTGTTTCATGCATAAATTAAATTTCACAACCATGAGAACCTTCTCATAACCTTTGGCTTTTGCACATGGTAGATGTAACGTCCCCATTATTGACCCCATTACATTCAAATGTAATTGATGTAATATTGTTATGAAATCATGGTGAGGAGCTCAAGGCCAAGGCCCCGCCATCGATTTATTGATGCATATGGTTTGCGTGCTAGCCGGGCACATTGGAACTTCAACATCATGTAATATGCATTTTAATAAAAATACCCACAACTAGCTATGCAATGCAACAAAGAGATGGGGGCATGATTTCACAAGGAATTGGGAGGGAAAACATTCAAACTCTTGAGCCACTAGAGTCAAGCCAAGTGTCAATGAGAGAACCCATCAAACCCTCAACTATCCATGTTGACTTTTGTACCCAACCATTGATTTCTCCCAAGAGTTGGTTGAGGTAGTTAGTGCCTTGGGAATGGAGAGGTATGGCTGTCCAAATTCGGGTATGGGCAAGTCACCCTTCATGGAAAATCGTGTTTGTCCCCTTGGGCAAGAAAAGAGCCACGGAATTGCTCTCTAGGCATTATGCAACCATCTCTTTTCCTCCCTCACTAGTTAGAGCTACCTGGGCGTTTTCCAGGCATGTTGGATGCGTTTTTCTTCATTCTCCTAGCAGAGAAGGGCGTTTTTGTGTTGTATACCAGTGGGGAAGAAGGGAAATCGAATGATGGGTTCAATAGAGACCGTGTTGGGCTATTGAAGGCTGAGATATTTGGGGAGAAATCGTTTTCCCCCCTGTGGTTGTTTTCCCATCCTACAATCCGTTTTTGGTTGGGAAAGTTTTTGGGAAAACCCATGGCCATCTTATTTGTAAACCCCACTGTCTAAAATGTGTATCCATGCCCCTGTTTGTGCTCATTGTGTGAGAGAAGAGTATGTTGGGTATGGGTATGGGTATCCATGGCTTGGGCTTGAGTGCGATAATCCAGGGTTCAATTGGAGCCTGATAAACCCAACTATGGACTGGCTTGGCTCAGATGGAATGATTAATTGGTTGTGAGAGAGTGAATGTTCCCTTTTCCTTGAAGGAATCATGCCAAGCTCGGGGGTGGCCTTCGGACGGACTCAGTATAAGCTGTCGAAGAGCCTATGGCTGGGTGGAATGTTGCAGTGACATAGCTAGTTGCTTGGGCAGTTGAAAAATGAAGATAAGTTTTTTTTATGCCTCTATATTTACTTCTGCACTATATTAATTCAATGACTGATAATATGTTGTATGCATGAGCAATGTGTGTGGATGTTATTTTAATTCCGCTGTGCATAGTTGATTTGTTTTACATCTGCACATTAACATTTTTATTTATATGAATCTAACTAATGGACTGAGATCATGTGAAAGCCCTGAATTTGGCATCATGTACCCTGCCTTGCCATGGTTGAATGGGTGGGTACGTGACAGTAGAGTTCGGTCTTTACTATAGTCTTATCCCCATTTCCATACGCAAGACATTTCTACCTGGAGTCTGAAACTTTCAATCAGCCAAACATGCTGTGAGTCCCCATGCATATAATATTTCATTGCTGCAACAGTCACTGAAGCATTTCCAAAATTATAACATTCCATAATTCAAACACTTCTAGCTGTTAACATATCAATATCACCAAACTCATTTATTTCATGTAAATCATTATCATACTAAAATTGCAAGGTAGATTCACATCATTTATGCAATTTAAATGAAACTTTGGGATACTCATTATTTCACAGTCATATCATTTATACAACTCTGCCCTTCCATAGAGTATTCCGACAGTCCATCGATCATGACTACCTTCTTCATGCTCTTACTATTCTGCATTCATAACAACCCATGAAATGATCCTAGAATTATCATCCATTCATCATCTCATCCATTATTTAGTTTGCAATAACACACACACCATCCCCATGCATTCATGCAATGCATCACAACATGTGCACCCACATTTATGCATGCACATTTACAACATTTATTCAAGCTTTTTATATGCATTCACTTAATGCTTAATTACAAGATTTATAAAATCTCTTAATGCACATCCACTCAATGCCACGTTGCATTGTTTCATGGGTACTATGCATTCAAGCATATTATGGCCTAACCATGAATACCTCATATATCATGCTTTATCATAATCAGGACCACCAGTCCTCACTTGCTTTGATTATTAAGCTCATAACCAACATACACATGGCAGGACATATTTTATATGAATGCAATCTAAATTTGTAAACAGTCACATGGTGTGAGACCTCTCGCCTTCACCACTCCATGCTCCACCACACTATGGCAGTAGGTCATTCTCATAAATACATTTCAATCCTAAATGCATACCATTCTATGATTACTAAATATGGTTCAATGGATTCTTACCCAATATCCTTTCAACACTTATGCAATCATCATAATTAAACCATTACCTGTATGGATCTCATTTACACCTTTGATGTTACCTGATCAGTTGGTCTCTTATAGAGGATTACCGGATTCTTCCACCAACCTCTTGATCATGGATTTGTTGCCTTATATTTTTCTTCATAAGGTTGCTGGTCACATGCAACAACATCATCAACATCTTCATCCAAGCTTATGTTGTCTTTGGTCCTACAACCAATACCAACACCAATAGTGATTATCAACCACAATATTTGCCATTAGTGGTTCATTGCATATGTAGAACCTTACTACCTTTTCCAATATGTAATATCATATGTGTGCACAAACATATGCTCATGCACTATGCAATGTTTATTAATATGTCAACTAATGCATATTCATGCCATCCATCTAATCTCTTGCATTTTCATCGTTCTCATGCCATAATTTTATGTACATAAAGCTTATGAAATATAAATACAGTTAGCAAGACAGGGGTTAATGAATTTCCCTTTCCATTCCCTCATCTTTGCATGAATTTCCTCTTCCACATCGTAGCTGGTTCGATTTCATGGTATGCTACTTCCAGGCATGCAATTCTAGAAATTGCCCATAATGACAACACTTTTGTCAAAACAGCCATTGGCACTTTTCTGCTCCAATTATCTATGGTGTATGATAACCCCATTCAAATTTTGATTATGCACCATTGTTCCCTGCTGGAAAAGATTTCCAATGCCTATCCCCGTTCTCCATTCTGACATCAGTTGTGGAAATTGCATTACTTAAAAAAATGACAACTTTAACCAAAATTCTGCACATTTTTACACAGTTGTATTTTGGTCTGAGATGCCAATTTCAGCCACCTGTGGAAGAAAATCTATGAAGAATCATGAAAACTTTTATACTGGGAGAAGTTAGCCCATATAACAAGGAACACTCAACAACTCGCGGATCTCTGTTTCGTTGCTCCATTAATCTTCTATAAAATTCTGGGTTTGACTACTTTCCACTTTTCACATTTTTCCAAAATTTCAATTTTTGGGCAAAAAATGGCTATTTCCCAAATGGTGCATTTCTGGAAAATCTTTGTCTAACGAAATATGTTTGTTTTCATGAGAATATGAAATGTCGAGTTCAGTAAATTTCTTGAATCCTTATTATAGAGTCACTTTCATCCACTGCAATCTTTTCAAAATTCCCAAAATGTGGCTTGGAATAGTGCTTTTTGGCCTTCTTGCACACCCCGGCTCCACATCTTTTGAATTTTGGCTCCAAAATTCCAAACTTAACACCGTGCCTGCTCCACGTCCGTCCCATATCAGTTTCGGCTCAATCCGACCTTCTATCAAGCGTCGGGACACCGATTTGTGAAATCCATTAATCTCAAATTTATGCCCAATTGGAGCATAATGAGATCGGGATCCTCACTGGTTCATTCATGGCCTTCGTTAATGGCCTCAAAATGCCATTGACCTCATCCAATTCTGACTTTGCATGCTCTTGTTACCCAAAAATCAAATTTCGGGCTCTATACTTTTTTTTTTTCACCCGAACCCAAAACTTGACACCGGAAAGCTAAAAGTGCCGGTGCGAGGGGGGGGGGGGTTAAGTTGCGGTCATGGGGATGTAACCATCCCGCAACCCGCAACCCGAAACCTGAAATTGTGGATTCAGGAAGTCAAGTTGCAGTCACAGAATGTAACCATCCTGCAACCCGCAGCTCGAAACCCGAAATTGCGGGTTTGGGATTGCGGAAACCAGAACGCACAATTTCAAACTTTGCGTTCCCGCAACCCAAAACCCAACATCCTGAAATTGCAGGTTCGGGATTGTGGAAACTGGAACGCGCAATTTCAAACTTTGCATTCCTACAACCTGAAACTCGACATCCCAAAATTGCGGGTTCGGGATTGCGGAAACTGGAACGCGCAATTTCAAATTTTGTGTTCTCGCAACCCAAAACCCGACATCTCGAAATTACGGGTTCGGGATTGCGGAAACCGAAACGCGCAATTTCAAACTTTGCATTCCCGTAACCCGAAACCCGACATCCTGAAAGCCGAAAATTGCGGGTTCGGGATTTCGGAAATCCAAACGCAATTTTTGAAAATTCGCGTTCCCGAAACCCGACATCCGCAACCCTGAACGCTTCCGGCCCTGTGACCTTTGGGGTCCATAACTCCTTCGTCCCTTAGCCAAATGGGACGAGTCTGGTATCGTTGGAAAGCTCTTGGAGAGATCTATGCACCTGTGTGATCCTCTTCCACACTTGAGAAATATGACCCTTCGGTTTTTCCAATAAAAAATGCCGTCCTAACTTCACCAATACTACGTTAAAACATTCTGTCACTTGCCTGTAACTTAGAGTTTGGCCCAAGCAGCCCCAGTGCTGCAAGCTTGGCTCTGATACCACTCTGTAACGTCCCCTTCCATCAATCCAATGCAAGGAAGGAAACGTGACCAATCTACCGGACTTATTTGACAATCTCAGCCCCATACATTCATGCATAAATTCATAACAATTAAAATCTTCTGTGTGCAGGCTCATACTCAATATAAACACAACGGAAATAAACATATTTGCAAGCACACAAGCAGTAATGCATCCCATTGGATTTTACTGGATCTCCCATTGGATTTTACTGTCCAATACCAATTCTGGGCGTTTATGGCTCTTCAAAACGTGGGTTCTTTCACAGTTGCGATTTCTGGTTTTTCTCACTGCTGGGAATTCGTTTTTGGATGAAAATTGATGCCAGGTTCTTCCACAATGGAATGAGAATGAGGAAGAAGCAACTCCCATGAGGTAGAGTGACTTGTGGTACAAGAAAATAGAGCCCATATTCTGCCATATGAATTTCTGGGCTTCCCATGCTCCATTGAAGCCATGGATTGAAATCTTCAACTACTTGCTTACAACAGAAATAAATGTCATCAAAGAAGGTCAAATGGGTTCTCACAATGACATTTGGCAGCATATGGTTAATCCCCACAACCCCCTCACCACTCTGTAGTGGATACACATGGCCCCTTCTTATTCATTGCCTCCATAGCCAGTTTTTGGTATTTTATTGCATGATGTTTATTTACATCATTTTTACAATGTTCCATGGCTAAATAGCACATGGGTAACATAATGTCCATAGCAAGTTTTTGGTATTTTATTGCCTGATGTTTATTGACATCATTTTTACAATGTTCCATGGCTAAATAGCACATGGGTAACATAATGTCTAATACTTTCCTTTTAAAGAAAATTCGAGCTTTCACTAGCGGGGCCTTGGCCTTGAGCTCCATGCTAGGAAAACATACATCACATGTATACAATATTTACATTAGAAACTAATATATCCTAATGGTCAAAATGATGTATTACACTCTTCCAGGTTAATAACTTAGTCAAGGAAACTTTAGGGATGATTACATTGAGTCTCATGATGGTAAGATTTTAGGTGTAACAGAATGCCCCCCAAAGCATGAAGCTGTTTGAAATTTGGACAAATGAAATGCTTTGATAGAAGGAATGGCAATGGCTCGTCGGACGAAGGACGCTGCGATAGTACAACTGACTCTGAATACACAGTCTCATATGACGTACAACATGGCTGCCGACCAATACATTGCAGATCCATGATAGTAAAGACTGACTGAACACAATCATGGCCACTAGACACAAGCGTAAATTCATGATGAGATGATGACATAGCCACGATTAATACAAATGTGGATCCGTGTGATATGACTCAAAACAAAATCCATCACAACCTGGGTAAAACATGACTCCCCAAGGTCTTCAAGCTGAACCTGCAATGATATGAATATATCCATGCGATTACAAATGTCTTGACGTCGAACATGGTAGAAACCACTTGATTACCAGTCATTGATGTAGACTGCTAACAAGCGCGAGGGAAATCACCATTGATGTCAATGATTCCCAAGGTATCAGAGTACATATCACCAAGCATGCATAAATGATTTGAATTCAAATGCATGATGAAATATTTCAATCAAGAGTCAATGATGTAAACTCATGTTGAAAGTGAGGTAACCTGCCATTGAGGCATGCAGGGCCAATGTACTTGTATGGTTTCTAGATTCAATCCTCGGATGATGTGTTGAAGTCGACAAGGATGAATCCGTCGAAGGGGGGCCATGATGAATCCCCCATCATTGACACGAAACATGACAAAGATGTGTAGAGTGGATTGGATGGTGCAGTAACATGCAAGATTGACTTAGAGTAAACTGACATGGTAGTAGGTGTATTGACTGCAGATAATGAATGGTGAGAATATTCTTGAATATGGGCATGGCATGACTTGGCAGTATTGACATGACGAGTATGGCACCAAAAACTAATGCAACTGATGATGGAAGCATACTTTGAATGACTCAAAGGAGTGACAAGACTCAGGAAGCGGGTGAAACTCGAGGACAAACAGGTGATCCAAGTGCAGTATGCAAATGCAGATGAGTGCCATGTTCAAGAATGACTAGGTACTGCCACATATAAAGGGTGTAACATAAAAGATTTTCTTTTTCCCATCATGAACGATGAGTACCTCATGTGTTTTTTACGAGCTTGATGAGGGTAACCAGATGCTCAGTATAGCTCATCTCACAGATGAGTCCATTCCCAAATATTTTTTGAAATTGGGATAGGAGAGGTTCGTCCCATGACGGGCCCTTCAATGTTAAAGTTTAACGAGTCCATAGAAGGTAAACTCGGTCGTCATTTCATGTTTAGAGATTCTGAAAAGAACTAAAGAAGACTCCAATGGTACTTTTTCATAAAGTTATCCTCATCGCCCGAAAAAAGGGTAAAACAACGCGGGAGAGGACTCTTCCAGTCATGATTGGCTGGAGTATACCTTTTTCGTAAGTAGTGCCCCGTGGTCTGAAAAAAGGGTAAACTATCACCAGGAAGACGACCATTCAAATTCTTTAATAAGCGTGAACGTGACAATTTCGCTTGGCAATCTTTTCGTATTTCGAGAGCCTGAAAAGAGCTTAACGATAGACTCCGGGGGGGGTTCCTTTTCTGTAGGAATTTAACGAGCCCGGAAAAGTGATAAATCTTAACTCGGTAACGTATTCTCATGGTTTTAAGAGCGTGGGAAAGAACAAAGAGTAAGCTCGTCATTATTAAATAATTACAATCTAATAGATATAAAATAATGACAAAACATTCAAGGGGTTGTTCATACCTGAAATGACACTCCAATGTGAAAACAATGCACAAAGAACACTTAACAACTCCTGCACACTTGAAAACTAGGTCAAAAAGTCAACCAGGTATTCAAATGCCATAAAAATGATCCAAACTATAGCAAATGACCTAAAAAGCATCAAATATTTGAAAATGAATATGCCTTTTGTCTATAAATAAAAAAACCAAATATAGTTACCATTGTTCATTTGCCAAATTGGGGAGAAGAAGTGCCATTTGGAGCCATAATTTCACTTGTCAATTTCGGGAGTTGCGAGCAATCATTTCATGAGCCGTTCAGAGTAGGTAACTCTAAACTTCATCCAACACATTTCCAGTGGTTTACAATTTTAATTTTAGTTCATTTTTTGGGTTTTTGAGTTGGTTTGTGGAGGGATATTGCGTCCTCGGGTCATCACAGGTCTCCCTTACGGGAACTGCAACGAACCTGGGCCGTCACAAAGACCACAAAGTTGGGTTGCAACGATGTCGCACTGTCAGTATTGATGGGGTGCGATGGCGGAAACGTCCAACCCCACCAACAAACCTAGCCCAAAAAATGAAACTCCAATGGTTGGGAAGAATTCTAATGAAGTTAAAATGATCCTATTGGCAGGTTAGTAGCAGCCAACATGGTCTTAGAGTGGCGTGAACGAGAACACAAGATAGATGATGTGCAAGCAACGAATGACCCATTATGTGTAGAGGCATTACAGAACTGCGGGCTACTGAAGTTCTTCAATGTTCAGGGCATGAGGGCCCAAGTACTACTGCTAGAACATATGGTCTGTTGTTGGGATGCTGTGCAACAGTATTTTGTGATCAGAGAGCACACTTTGACTATAGATGTGGAAGACATTTACTTCTTGACTGGATTGTCCCGGAGGGGGGACAAAGTGGCTCTTACCGGATCACGAGGAAGTGATCGGACAATAGACGACTTGATCCTTCAACATTGCACTCCTCACGCCCGTGCCTCTAGTGGGAAGATTCCCATTAAAGAGGTATGAGAACACCCACTGCGAGCTATTCTTTTCACCATAACGGGGATAACAGGGAGCCAAGCGCCCCATCTAGCTACTAGGTCCTAGATGCTATATGCGGAGGACTATATGTCTCTAAAGGTATTCAACTGGTGCAAGGGACTCCTCGCAAACATTCAAGCTCGGCTGACCAAGTGTCGGCGTGGAGAGCTCAAGCAGTTTGGATACAGATATATAGTGATCTCATTTCTATTGGAGCGGATTCCCCTCTTGCGCCCGCACGTAGCTCTGGATGACAGATATCCTAGGGATCCTCACATGGACAGATGGAAAGAGGTGATGGCCCTCCATGGTGGGGGTCCTATCATCGGGTATGGTCCTGAGTTCTTCACCTGGATGGAAGGCCAGCTGCTCATGGTAGAGGATTACCCGTACAGTGGTACAGATTACAGGGATGACCCAGACTTGGCACTGCCCGAGGGAGCAGAGTGGGGAGACATCGGTAAGAACAATGACCCTTGTACTTTTTAGTTTTGTTTATTTATGATTTTTTTTGTTATAGTGTTGATAAGTTAATAACATATGTGTGCAGATGTGGGCCCCGTGCGACTAGTAGGAGTTTCTCTTCTTGCAAGGAGAGGAGGGGGAGTAGCCATGGCCCTAGCTGTACATGCTGCCATCGTGGAGATGGAGGACATCTACGAGAACCTGACTGGGTTGACGTTAGACATTCCAGAGCTGATAGTGGATGAATTACCGCGGCCTATTCATAGGTATGCGGTGAGAGTGTCTGTGCGCTTCAATGTGCTGCTCTGCAAGGTCGCGAGAGTAGTTGACTGATTCCATACTTAGCAGGCTAGAGCTGCGAGACCTAGGGGTGTACGGGCTAGGCATTAGGCCTTATGTTGTTATTATGTATGTACCGAGAGCTCAGAAGCCTCATATTTTGTACTACTGAAAGCTATGAGGCTTCAGATTTTGTATAGACTCACTGAAAGCCATCGTGCTTCAGATTTTGTACCAACACTACTTTTTATGATGATATCTATACAAACATTTTGGCGGTTTTATACATTATGTGTTTTAAATGGATGAATGATGTATCTTGTTTATGTGTTTGCTTATAAAATGAGTTATTTACATGTTATGTCTACTTTTAACATTTCATGAATATGTTTATGTGTGTGCAATGTACCAATCTAAGATGAAGTTGGCCATGGAGTCGGCAATTGTGTTCACGTCTCGTGGAATGTGCAGGTACTGAATGGAATTGAAGGACGTTTCTAGAAGACAGACTCGTCTATAGAGATGGAGTAAGGTAGGATCGCGGATGGTGTAGACTCGGTTAAGATGAGAGACCACTAGTTGAGAATCCAAGTGGATGACAACGTGGTCCCTACCCAAAGAAATAGAGTCGGTTAGGGTTTTAATGATTGCTTGATATTCTGCAGCATTGTTGGTCGCGAAACCTAGACACATTCCTCCTAAGCTGATAAGCTCGCCAGTAGGTGAATAGAGTACCTAGGCTTCCGAAGCAAGGTTGCGAGTATGCCGGCTGGCGCCGTCCGCGAATCCGTAGTAAGTTGCCATCTGCACATGCAAACAGAACATGGTATAAGAAACGAAACAAGACCCAAGCATGCAAAAATCAAAGCGTCACACCAAAAAAAAACACACACACGCCATGTACAGTATATACAAAAGTACTTATGCATGAAAGACTTAGGCATAGTACCTCTTCAGGTAGAGTCCGTTGTGGGGCTCTCCCAAAGATATCCCGTCGTAGTCTTCAAGCTCATAAGCTCCCTTCTCTAAAACATGTTTCACTATGTAAGGTCCATGCCACATGGACTCAAAATTTACTGCCCCTAGCTTATCATGTTTTTGGTCGTATGAAAGGACCAAATCTCCTTCGCTGTAGGCAAAAGGTTTTACTGACTTGTTGTACTACGCTTTGATGCATCTCTTATGAGCTTCGTTGGCAAGAGTGGCATCTCAGTGAGTCTCGTCGAGTTTAGCTAGGTAGAGGAAGCATTCTTCCTCAGCAGTAGTGTTGGGGAGAAGTTCAATGGCGAGCTTGAGGGATGGAATCTTGCACTCAATAGGAAGGACAACCTCCAATCCATACACTAGTTGGAAGGGAGTAAATCCAGTGGTGGTTTTAACGGAAGTTCGATAAGCCCATAGTGTAGAGAAGAGCATGTTATGCCAGCTGGACTTGTGCCTACCCACCATGCGTTGGACCATGGTTTTCAAGACCTTGTTGATGGCCTCTACTTGTCCATTTGATTGTGGGTAGTATGGTGTTGAGTTTTCATGGAGAAAACTAATCTGTCGCTCAACTCATCAACCATGTGGTTCATAAAGTGAGAACCATGGTCAGTATCTATCGCTTGAGGAACTCCAAACCGCATTATTACATGATTAAACATGAAGAGTGTGGAGGTCTTTCCGTGGTTTGTGTATGTAGGCATTGCCTCGTCCCACTTTGTAAAGTAGTCCATAGCTACAATGACGTAACTATGCCCCCCGACCGAGGTAGGATTACAATGTATGAATTCAATGCCCCATTTAACTGGGTGTAACGGGGTGGGATGGGTGCGCTTTTTCGTATGAAAATGTTGACATGGAGGAAATTTTTTTACGGTCTCGATACAATCTTTAAAGATAGATGGCCAATAATATCCCGCGCGAAGAATATTCTGGAATGTAGCCATCCTAGAGAGATGACCGCCACAAGCCCCAGCGTGACACTCATTTAGGATGTGTTCAGCCTCGTCATGAGTCAGACAACGTTGAAGAATAGAATTGATACGACGGTACAAAGTAGCACTGATAATCAAGTAATATTTTGCATGGTGATATATTCGACGACAGTCGTCACGAGACAATTGAGGGATGAAACATTGGGTCTGAAGATATAAAGTGATATCTCCATACCCCAGATCAGACGTACTGATAAGAAATAATGACTCATCTGGAAAAGAGTCATTGGGCTCAGATTCTACATCAGCATGGGGAAGGTCGTAGATGAGCTCAACAAACACCAAAGAATTTTTAGACTTGGATTTTTCGAAAAGAAGATCAAATTCTTGCAGTATCACGATCCAGCGTGAGTACTTTCCCCCAAGCACCTGACGAGTTAGAACGTGGTACATGGGGTTCGAATTGGCGATGATGGTGCTAGTGCGAAGGAGAATGTAATGTCAGAACTCTTGCATGGCGATAACTGCCGCGAGAGCGAGTTTCTCAACATGTGAATATCGTATATCACATGTTCTTGGGCGTTCTGGTCTTCCTACACCAAAACCATGGTGATGGTGGTGTTGGAAGCAGCGAGGTATAGAATGTAATCTCGATAGTAATTTGACAGTTGGAGTATAGGGGCATGTGTGATGGCAAGTTTCAAACTATCAAAATATTATTGAGCTTGGTCATCCTAAATGAACGGGACGTCTTTTTTCATCAATCTCATGCATCCTTGTGTCGTCTGTGCGAAATTACAAATGAAGCGCTGTAAATAAGTCACTCTCCCTTGTAGACTCTGAATTTTCATAATATTAGTTGGAGGTGGAAGAGCGACAATGGCTTCCACCTTCAAGGGATCAATGCGGATCCCATCTTTCGAGACGATAAACCCTATGAGGCATCCATAATCGACACAAAAAATACACTTATGAGGGTTCAGACGGATATTGTACCGTTTGCATATGAGGAAAAAACCCGTCAGATGAGCTATGTGGAACTCACGCTGCTTTGAGTGGGCAGGGAGGTCATCCAAGTAAGGTTGCACAAAGTCCTTCACATCATGGAAAGTGTACGACATGGCCCGTTCGAATGTGGCACTAGTGTTTTTAAGACCAAACGGAAGTTTACGATACGCAAACATTCCCCAAGGGAAGATGAATGCAGTCTTGTGTTGGTCGGCGGGGTGGATCTCAATCTAGTTGTATCTGGAAAAGCCATCCATAAATGAAAAAATGACACTTTCGACATAATTGTCGACGATCTGGTCAATAAAGGGAGTCGGGTAGTTGTCCTTGGGACAAGCTTTGTTGAGATCCCGATAATCGAGACAGACACGAATGGTTCCCTGCTTTTTAGTAACAGGGACGAGGTTTGAGACCCATTCTGTCAATGGGACAGGGTAGATGAAGCTGGCCTTTAAGAGTTTCTCAATATCTACCTTGATTTCCACAGTCTTCCGAGGGTGTATCGGTCGCAACTTTTGGCGGACAGGTTTGATGTCGGGATAGGTTTTGATTTCATGTAAAACAATGGTGGGGCCTATCCCAGGCATCTCCTCATAGGTCCAAGCAAACACGTCTCGAAATCGCTTGAATAAGGCCGTGTAAGCAATGACTTCTTTAGGGGAACACTTCTGGCCTAATTGAATATGTTCCACTACACCAGGAGTAACCAAAATGTATATTGAAGTGGTAGGCTCAATGTTGGCTAGGTTTCCTTCGGAGTCTGTTTGACACGTGAGTATCGAGGATTGAGAGCCAGAGTAGACATCCGGCGTAAAGATGGTGCTAATGCTATTCTCCACAGTATCCAAAAAGGGAAGGAAAGACAAACGATGATGGAGGTCTTCCCATGGAGGATCATCCCCACTCATGATTTCCATAATGGACTCGTCAGAATGAAAAGTCCATAGCAGGGGATCAAATGATGTTCGCTGTAGAGAACAGGAGGTGGAGGCCACATCCAAGTGGTCCTCTGGTGCTGACTGGATAGCATCGTACGTGAGTTCGGTGGGTGATAGAGGCATGGTGTCTCCAGTCAGGTGTGTGGTGGCTTCGTCAGGTATAAGCCATGAATCAGTAGAGTTGGGGATAGATGAAATCTGCGAGGAGATCATGTTCATCGTGGCAACATGATTTGGGGGATCCGAAGTAGGAAAAAATCCCATAAGGGATGAGTCCTTAATGAGGCCGACACCCATGCTCTCATACTGTTGCGGAGATTGTCCAATTGATGGAACGTTGTCACCCGAGTGAGTGGCGGTGTCAGGTGTGCAGAAATCCAGTTGGTTGACTATGACAATTCGGCCTTGATGGGGGAATTGTACTATGCGAAAGACAGATGATGCAACCGCAGTCATGGCGTAAAACCAATTACGACCAAGAAGAATGTTATAATCTAATGGGGCAGCGACCACTTTCACGTTAATGGTTGCGGTGTTTCCCCCCAGATCGATTTCTAAAGCTTGTAACAACCCATGAGGTTGAAAGCCACGTCCGTCGAATGCTCTCAAAGTGGTAGGAGAATGGTTCAACTCGGGAGAGCCAATGGCTCTCCAGCATGAGATCGACATGACTGATGTAGAGGCACCTTCGTCCAAAACGGTATAATGTATTATCTTCCCAGTAATGTTGGTGGCAACTTGAAATGCCAACTGATGGGAGAGCCTCGGTTTGAAGTATTCCAGCCGGAACATGATGGTATTTGATGAATTCGGGTCAACTGCACTGTTGGCAGCGAGGAGAGTCTTGCGCTGATTAGGACAGTTTTGCAATACCTCGAGCATCGACATAGCACAAGGAGCTTGTGCTAGGTCCTCTATAATATTGTAATTATGAGCATCCTGAGCATTGGGATTGAAAACTGATTTTCTAATTGTGCTCTTGGGTGGACACATCATTGACTCGAAAGAGGGCTTCCAAATGGTGAGAGAAGTAGCCGGTATGGTGACATCAAGTATTGAAGTGGAAGCTTTTTCAGTATTACTTCCAACAGGTTCTTTTGCCGGAACAGAGTCATATGAACAAGAACGGGTGTTCAAGTTGATGGTCTCACTACGCATCATGAGAACATGTACGGTGGTAGATGCTTCTCCTTGGGAAGGAGAGGTGTGAGCAATCAACTACTGATTTTGAGTAGGGAAGGGATCATTGAGAGCTACGGGTGTGGGTTTTCCCTTGAGAAAATTTTGAACTTCGTCTCTATGGGGGCACTCTTTAGAGAAGTGGTCATCACCACACAGTATACAAGGATACTTCAACTTCCTTTTTTGTTTGGTGTCATCAGGGGTGCTCTTATGTTCCTACTGGGTGGAAGATTTCTTCGGTTTCCCTTTGTTCTTCTTCTTACCACCATAATTTTGAGGTGAAGCTGATGAAACATAATTCACTTCTTTGGTGACCGCAGGAGATGATGATTTGGTGGTGCTGTGACCAGCCTGTGTTTGTGATGGGGAAGAACCTTGGGGGTTCGACGATCCAACAATTTGAGAAGAAGTCTAGGTGTTAAGGAATCCAATGATGCCATCATTTTGTGGTCCCTTGGGTGGTTTCGTGGGGTTGTACGTGTTACGGGGTGCATCAGGAAGGATATCAAACAACGTGCTAGATTGAGCATAGACTAAGTCTAGTAAGTGGGCATGAGCGATAGCTTGTTCCTCAGTGACAACGCCTCCCATGGAAACATCTTGTGCTATGGTAGGGATGAGAGACTTCATGAACCAATCCGCTAGGAGTTGGTCTGGAATAGGAGCCTTAATCAAATGGTGTCTCCTTTGCCACTCATGTATATGATCTGAGATGTGAGTAGCGGTATTTTGACGGAGCAAGGTCAGAAGTTCCGTACCAGTTTCATACCGTATAGGCAGTTGGAAATGGATCAAAAAATTCATAGCAAGAGAATCAAAAACAGGAAAAGAATGGGGTGGTAGTTCAATATACCACTTGGTAGCTGAACCAGTGAGAGTTTGTTGAAATAACCTAAGACAGATCGAGTCATCCATCAAGGATTTGGATGAACACCACAAGTGGTATCTTATTAGATGGTTTTTAGGATCCTCACCCGGCTTGCCATCAAATTTAGGGATATCTGATGGAAGTTTCACCAGAATGGGTGGCCAATTAGTTCCGTGGTAGATGGGGTCGTTGGTCAGGCTAGACAGGTCAAGCAGGTCCAAAGTAGAAAAGAAGGGCAACTGCGTATTAGGCTGTGGGTACTGATAGTACTGATAAGGCGTGTAAGGACCAATGGGACCTTGTATCGATTGACCATAGGGTGCCCCCGGAGGAAAATGGCCATAGGGTTAAAGGTCTCCCGGACCAAATGTAGGTCCATCGCCATAGTAAGGTGGTCCATTACCACAATAAGGTGGCCCGTTACCATAAGGTGGGGGCTCGCCTCCAAATGGTGGGGGTTTGCCACCACCGCCAGGGTAGGATGAGATGCCACTGCCTATGTCGGGAGGAGGTGGTGGTCCTTTACCACTGCTGGAATAGGGTGGGCCTCCACCACCTCTGTCAAGAGGGGGTGGTGGACCACTGCCTCCGCCATCTCCACCATAGTAGGGTGGTGGTACACCACCACCACTAGGATGGGATTGTCCTCCACCACCGCATTGGGATGGGGTGGTCCTCCACTACCACCACTAGGATGGGATGGTCCTCCACCACCACCACCAGGGGGGTGGGCCATGATGGTCGGAATGAGGTGGTCCTCTACCAGAAGGTAGAGGTCCACCTCCTCCAGAGTTATGTGGGTGCCCGCCGCTTCCAATGGGAGGTGTGGGTGGACCAAACGAGGGTGGAGGGACTATAAGGAGGGGTCCATGTTGTAAAAAATTTTGCTGTCCCCATAGAGTGTAAGGGTTTCCGGGGTAGGGTAGCCTGTAGAGTGCGTTTCCGGGATTAAGTTGACCCGGCACGGGGTAAAGATGACCTGGATATGCTTGACTCGATGGTGGTTGAATTACGTTGGATGGTTCCCCAACATGGGATAGTCCTGTAGTGGAAGGTCCGAGAGGTAAGGAATTTCCATCGAAAGGACCGATGGTAACTCCTGTTGTAGTATTATGGTTAAGAGACGGGGGTTTCCCTACAACAACAACTTGCTGACCACTAAGTAAAGGTTGACCCAACAATGGTTGTTGATTATCCACCATAGGATTATCGTTACCTATAAAGAAGGTAGGAGTTAAAAAGTATCCTCCCATCGAAGTTTGGGGTGGGGGAGGAGTAGGTGACGTAACCATGGTAGTCACAGGTGTGTTGGACTGTTTTCCTTCAATAGGTTGGGTTGTCTGAGGTATAGGACTGGTTTCCTATCTAGGATATGGATGTGCAGGGGTTGATGGTTGACCAGCCTCAAAAGTGGTTAGATGTTGTGTGGACGATTCCGGTGAATCATAAGACAAATAACGACTTGGGAGTGGTTGATAAGGAGGTAACGTTGGGTCTTCAGCTCTCCGTGCAAGGCTCCGGTTTGTAACTTGTGTGGCCATAGCTTGTAACCTAGCCAATTGACCACGATAAGGTTCCATGCGATCGGTGGGTGTATCCCAACTAGGTGGGGATGCAACGACAAAATGGGCCGCTGGGTGGCCTAAAGAAGATGTCCAATAAGATGCTGAAGGAACAATAGCTGCTGAAGGGCTGTCTTGGGGTGAATTTATCCATTCCAACAATCTAGGCTCTCCCGATAGAACGGGAGGTATGTCTTGTGAAGTAGAAGTTGGTGCTTCTTCACCCTGCAGGGGATGAGAGGCAGGTGAATATGGAGGAAACATATGCGCTCCAACATTCAAAGTAGGGTTTTCCACTTAAGGTGACACGACCGTGGCTTGTGGGTCCATCCTTACCCTCAAAATTACCTCCTGGTTAAGGTGATATTCGGGTGGCAAGTTTTGAATCCTACGAGACCTTCTCCAAGGAAAGTCAACCACAGTGACTGAAAAAAAAAGTTTCTCCTAAGGCAAGCTAAACAAAAGAAAAGCAGACTTGACAAAACCCTACACAAACTAAGGCCACAAACAAACTTATGTGATAAGAGTGGATTCAAAGGTCTGGAACATCACGGGATTGTCAAGGCTTCGCAAATTGCTATATACCGCAGGGTCCAATAGTAAAACGTGGCAAGGAGGATTGGGACCGTACCCTTTCCTGAATACCCGATTACTTGGACGGTACATGCATAGTAATCTCCCCGAATGCTGTTCTCGGTGTATTTCTCTGCCAAGACGACCAAAAGGTTAACTCAGTTGGTCTCAGGAATCCTAATGGTGTCTCCTGATATACGCAAGGTACGTGGGAGATTAAATCCGTAGTAGTGCTGTCTAATGCACAACCGAATGGCACGAGACCTTCCTATATACTATAGAGTACGTGAAACACCTTTCTATATATGCCAAGTACGTGAAACACCTTTCAATAAATGCCAAGTACTTTAAGTACTTGGTGGGTACGTGAAAGAGATTCGATATACCGATAAGTACGTGGAAGACTACAATACCCCCGGAATACATTGCTGGCAAATAATGATAGTTGCCACGCTTAACGATGCCGGAACACATCTCTAACTTACACACAAGTTACTAAAATTTTTACCCTAGTTCTACCGTTAATTTTATCTAGATGGTTAGGTGAATGCATGAGGTGAGTACATAATCGTAAACATAATGCAGGCCCTAACTACATGCAAAAAATATACTTTTCTTTTGATGAAATCTATGTATGGGAGGGAGAAATTTATTTCCAATGATTTTACCGAAGCAACACAATCCCAAATCTACCAAAAAATGACTACGAAATATTCTTTTCATTTTCAAGCGAAACACAAAAATAACACAACACTACTAAGCCAAATCAAAGCATGCTTTTCTTTTTCTTTTAACTTAAAAAAAAAAAATGATGCTAAGTGATGAAAAGAGAGAGCTTCAAAGTAGAGTATGCAAGCTTTTCACTTTCACTATAATGGCCTAAAAGCATAAGAACCAAAAGATGCATGTAACTTTCCAAGCATGGAACTACTTTTGCAAAACTTGATGTCTATTCAAAATTTTCAAGAAAATGAGCAGTTCATAATTCGTGAAAAACACAAATAATTTAATTCTCTTTCAACTTTTTCAAAAGATCTACAAATGAGACATTCCAATGCATGTACGATTATTCAAATAAGCTTGAAAAAAGATGGAAATAAAGTACTTTTGATCTTTCAATGGATGTATCAAAATAACAATTTGATGACAGTGATGCTTTTAAACAAAAATAATGAAATGAAAAGATTACTTGCAGCACTCCAATGACTTAGAAAATCTCAAGAAAATGACGAGCACTCAATGAACTGAAAGTATACACATAAACACTCAAAACCAATCAGTAGCAAGCAACACTAAAGCATGCAAAGCTAAAAAATGTATGTAGATGAGGTCTAGGAACCGATCCAATACAATGACAAGATCCAGAAAGGAGAGGAGGGAATGCAAGGATGAGTGGATGCAGGTGGGGGAGACAAAAGTGTCCACCACTACCAAATCTCAGACTTGTCCAAGAAGGAACCCAAAAAAACCTCAAATGAAACCAAACACTTTAACACAGAAATAAAAAATGGGGCCTCTGACTGGATCTTGCAGCACAGAGAGAGTCTATACACCAAACCAAAACTCCAATAAAAAATGGAGAAGGGATGCCTATATGCCAATTTCAACAGATCGACGCAGTCTGTGTTTGTACACCGAGCGACGTCGCAGTTCACCAATGCGGGAAGTGCGACGGTGTCGCAGTAGACCAATGAAAGGGTTGCAATGATAGGCCAATAGACAAAGAACAAAGATAAAAAATGACACAATGTTGCTCTAAGTCCACTGACTAGGTGCGACAGGCGAGATCCAAGTTCAAAAATGAACCAATTCTCCAAACAATGAGCAATGAAATGGTTTAAAAAGGGGGAGTACAAAATCATAGGAGGGATATAGACTCTTCAAAGTGAAGATCATATGGTGAAACAAGGCTTAGAAGGAAAATAAGATTATGGATGGTTTGCAAAAGCAATCAACTGAAAATGCTATTCAAATTGACAACTACAAACAATGTCTTCCCCAGTATGGTCGCCAGATTTGTTTGATGGACAATCTACCATGAGCAGACTTGAGGCATGATCTCCCCAGCTCAATGCGAGTCTTAGAACAAATAGAACAGAATATAAATTACTCTCCTAGATCTGATTAAGGATTAAGGAACTAGATACATTTACCTCATAGATCACTAATCCTTTCTTCCTTGAATGCTGCTCCAAGCTTGATGATCTTCAGATTTGAGCTGCAAAACCTGTCAAGACAACAAGACAACAAAACATGTAAAATGCATCTATACAATAACAGATCTAAGTAAGCAGTCAAGCATGCGAACTACAGGAGATATCATTAAAACAATGATATTTTGGTGGAAAGCAATTATATTACTGTATTGAAAGGGAAGTACATAGGATAGAAAGATTACAACCATAGACTTGACGTAGCAATCCTCATCCGATCGAACCAATGCCAAAGCCTCCCAAGGAAGTGTGAGTCTCCCAATAGATGAGTAGAGATCTCTCCTAAGTTAATTTCACCAACACCCTTTGGTATGGGAGTGAGATTCACTTATATAGGACTAAGTGGATAGGGTAGGTTGAGATATGGTAGGAGAGAGATAGGGGATCCTTTCAAGAGGTTAGGAACCGAGTGCCAGCTCTACCAAAAGGTCAGGGATAGGGATCCATGTCATCCAGCTTCGAGAATGGGCTTGAAGAAGCTATTTTTGTCCATTAGCTGACATCGTCGCAGGCTGCAAGAGGCAAACCTGCGACATCGCAGGTTGTTTGAGGACAACCTGCGACAACTTCTCAAAACCTAGTATGAATGGGTTTGTATCTCTTCCAGGTTAATAACTTAGTCAAGGAAACTTGAGGGATGATTACATTGAGTCTCATGATGGTAAGATTTTAGGTGTAATAGGGGGTAAAAAGAAAAATCATTACCCATCCTCTATGTGTAAGGGAGATCATCCCCCTTGTTATCCACCTAATTTTCACTTAGTTGGATTTCAAGTGAGCTTGCAAAGATTGAGCTAGTATACTTGTTCATATTCAGAAGATCATAAGTCCTAGTAGGCCAACTTGGCCCTTTTTTAAAATTTTGCATGTTCATACCCTGTAGGTAATTGTAATAAGTTGACTTAGAATGATGATTTTTGTAAAAGGATTGGCCTTCCTATGACTTAGTCATCAATGCAATACACTAGAGTGTTCTTTTCCTTGTTAATTATGCGTTGCTCTTCAACGACGTATAATTTTCGAGTTTTTCACTCACACCTCCAAAGATGGAGTATCTACCTTGGTGGTTAAACCTTACGAGGTTATTAAAGTCTAAGTTTATATGTATATTACCATGCTAGTCATCAATATTGTGTCATATGAACATGTACTAGGTCACCCATAGGTTTTTTAAGTTTTCCGCAAATAATTTTTTTCCTGTAAAATGGGTCAATTTTTTTTTAATGTTTTAATTGTAAAAAATAAAAGTGTCATAATAAAGTGGTTAGGAGATGGAATTTTCCAAGGGGGTGCTCTTTTTCTAACCTAGCACACCCATTATACCCCTAAACCAACTTTGGAATTAATTTGAGTGATTATTTATCACTTAAATTAAAATTCTCTCAAAAAGTAAAAAAAAAATGAATAAAAAATTAAAAAAATATGAGAGAAAATAAAATCCCACAATTAGTGGAAGTTTGTTCCAGGATTGTTTGGAGTCAAACTAAGTTAACTGAACATCAATATAAGTTAACTAAATGCTTTATGGAGGTGATCTGGATCAAATCTCTGCAAGGGTGAGTTGTCTAAGGTTCAAGAGGGAACATTCCTCACCAAGAGGGCACACTCCTTTGTGTGGTGACTTCTGGATGGAGGGGATGAAAATCCCAAAGAAGAGGGGGAACATATATATTGAGGTGGTTCCCACATCTTAAGTTTAACTTAGCCTAAGACCCCAATTTACTCAAATAACTTTCCCTCAACTCCCTCGTGCACTCCAGATGCACCCTAGTCTTCTGCAGTTATCTGATGCGCCATGCCTGGGCCTCTCTTGGGATATAAAAGCAGTCTCTTGCCTCTTCTTTTCTCATGTTCATAGGGTGGAAATCTTGCTGAATCTTTGAGCTTACTTGTAATGTTTTTTATCAATGAATAGAAAGGATTTGGAGGTCCATGGTGTGTCACAATTGTGTGTGAATGATCATTGCCACTAGTATATGAGGTAACTATTTTATTGTTTTACTTTGCTTCTTGCAATGATTTATCTGGACTTGGTGAAAGTTGGTATCAACTCACGGGGTAAATGATTATAGTTTGACTTCATTTACTATTTTGCTTATATATATAGTGATCTAGAATTTGCATGCTTTATTTGTTTATAATCATGCTCTTCTAAACCCTGGTATAGGAAATACCATATTTAATTCTCTTTTTGCAAGTATTGTTAGTAGTCCAGGTTTCCTTGCTTGATGGAGTAGTTGATCTTGGTCTAATGTTCCATTCTTCAAGCATTCTCAAGAAGGACATAGTCCCTTCGCTTCCCACCGTTGGACTCCATAGATCCAGACATTCGACTTGAGATTTCTTCTTCTCCCCTCTCCCCTTCACTTTAAATTCAACTTTCTTTTGGTTATGGTTACTTTTGTACATTCTTGAGTAATTTAGTTAATTTAAAAGAATATCTAAAGGCTGATTTGTTTAAGCATGCAACTATATCTAAAATCTAAAGTAATATTTAAAGAGTAGATCTAGTGTTATTAAGTACTTGTGCTCATTGTCTAACCTTTAGTACTTATATTTTTTTTTAATGAATTTAACACTTTATTTAGCACATTTGGTGCATAACAGGTGGCTGATTTTTCACTTTTGATGAACAAGTAAGAAGAGGTGCTTCCGAAAAATCGAATATCCAGGCCATCCAAGACCTCGGGAGCACCCATCTTTCCTCAAAGTCATTTCTAAGAACCTTGTAAACCTTTGGTTACTCATTTAAAAGGACCAAAGGTATCCAACTTAAATATAGTAATTTTAATAATAAAGGAAAGTGGGATACTCAACACATGCACCCTTCCCCCATGGGGGGTCCTGCATCATTTTCATGTGTGAACTTATTTTCGCATTATGTTTTTATTTCATGTGCTAAATGGTAGAGTATATATTCTTTTAATTAGTTTATTTTTATTTCAAGTTTTATTTATCATTTGCAAAATAAAAACCTGACTTTTCTTTCCCAAAGTACGGTATCACTGAAAAGGCTTTCCTTGAGTAGGTGATACTTAGAAAAGAGATTCTTAGCCTATAGTAATTAGAAGAACATTTTATAACTTTTGCAAGTTGTTTTTTTCAAATAATAACTGTAAAAGATCATTTCGCTTGGTCTCTGCGTATGCTCTTGTAAGCACTTGCACAACATTTATTTTCAACAAGCTCAATTTACTGTCTTGGCACTGGTCTATGTGAACAATCATTTGCTTAAGTGAAATATATATGTCATGATCATTTAATCAATTTGTGTGCTGCTAATTAATCATATGCGATGCTTTCTTGTTTCAACAATCATTTCAAACTCTAGTAAATAACTATCACATTCATAACTAAAAGCTAAATATCCTTAGTACCTTTTTAGGGATTACCCCCCCTAGCTTCGTTAGGAGTTAGCCTAAATGGATGATTCAATATCAAGTGACAATAATTGACTTGAGACTTTCCCCCAAGGACGCACCAAGAGGCTTGAATATTTCTGCTGCGCTATCCCAGGTGCATGTTCAAGCAACAACATTTTTCCTGCCATGTTTGGGGAAACATATTTTATTTCCAGAATACAACTTTTGTTTTCTCCCTTTTGTTTTTTCTTTGTTTGATAAATGTTTAGAGTAGATATTTTATTTTCATTTGGAAACTCCATTAACCTTTTTTATTTTTTATAAAAATTTCAAAGAAAAGCAAAAATAGAATTTTTGTGAGTGTTTAAATGCATTTTTTTTCTCATGTTGCGACTCCATCAAAAGAATAAAACCCTTGTATCTCATTAATTCATTGATATTGGTTGTGTGTAGATGAGCCCGTGGAATACAGTAAAATATTTGAATATCATTATTGGAAATCTCCTCTGGTTCAGCACAAGACATATTTCATGGTCATATCAAATGCATGTCATTGATTTCCAATATGGACGAGTTAAGGGAGCTATTTGGTGCTTGTATTGCCAGAAAATTTAATCCTATTGACTTTTCAAGCATCTTGGGTTTTCCTAATCTTGTTCATGGAAGTGGGGATGCATATAAATGGCCTCCTGTTTTTCATGGAAATGGTGATTCAACCATATGGCATATCAAGTCTTTCCTTCAGTTTCTGGTTGACATCTGCAGCGTACCGCGATCGATTCCTAGAGTAATTTGGTACTAATCTATCATGTAATTCGAACCTCTATGGTCCTTTAGGGGTGATGGAGGGATTTAATACTTTTTTTATTTCTTCAAAATGCTTCCATTCACGCCTTTCCACAACTGCATCATCAGATCCACAATCCATAATCCGCAAATATGTTGGATCTGCAATCCGCAACTCTCTTGGATCCACAATCCACAAGTTGCCTCGGATCCGCAATCTGCAAGTTGCCTCGGATCCGCAATCTGTAGTCTGTCCTTGTACAACCTGCAATCCACATTGTGGGATTCGGAATATGGACCGCCGAACGTATCCTTCCAACACCCTTCCACAATTCTCCATCCGCATTACGGAACTCGGGATAGCGGAAGTCTAATTATTCCATCAAATGCCTTTCTGCAATCCGCAATATGCAATTGCGGAAGTTGGAGTTGCGTAAGTCCAACTTCACTTTAGCGGAAGAAGATGCTTTCTACAATCCAAAATCCGCATTGCGGAAGTCGGAATTGTGGAAGTCCAAACATGACTTTCCAAAAAAAAATTCCCTTCCGCAATCCGCATTGCGGATGCGGAAGTGTGGAACCTCCTTCTCTACGTCTACAAACTTCTCAGACTTGTTCCTCCCTCGTCCTTGATCCAAACGAAGTAAGTTCGGTACCATTGGAAAGGTATTGGAGAGTTCTTTCCATTGGTATAACTCTCTCATCCATCTAAGTATTATAACCTTATCATTATCTCAGTTGAATATTCCATCATAACTTCACTTTTACATGCCTTAGAACTTCATAAAACTCTTTATGTCTTCTCCCATGATTTATCCACATCACTTTCCCTCATAGAGGGATTCTAACAATCATGAAGAGGTTATCACTCTCCTCTCGGGTCTAGATGAGGCTAAAGCCCATCCTTTTGAAGATGAACTCCATACATAATAACATAGGAATAAATTGAACTAGTTAACATATCACAACCTACAAGGTTAGTCATGCATAACATTCTTGTAACAATGAAGTATTCAACATGCAAACAATTTTGTATACAAGCTCACAAATAGCTATCTATTGATTTCATTCATACAACCATTCAATCAACATCACATATCAACAGATACAACACATGTATCAACATCATTAACACCATAAAACACTTATCTTGAGGCTGAAGTTACCCCATCTAACTGGCTACGCGAGGACAACGTTCCCCCTGGGCCCCAACCATAGGTCTCTGTCTAGACTGTACTCTTTCAGCTGAGAGACCAACCTCGAGCTGGGATGTGTATCCACTAAGAAGGTTTATGGCTGTCTCTCACAGTCAAATTCTCATCCCATTGGCAAGCCAATCTCTGTTGGATTTATCAGGAAATCCAGGGAATAAGGGGACAATGCTATGCTAGTGAGCTCTCTACATAACTACATGCATCTCAGACTAATAAGCTAGCATGGTACCCACATTACCTACCTCACCCAACACAAGTAATGTCCTCTTATCTGTTGCTCGGTCCCTCAAGACCCCTTCCCTCTAGTGCTATTCAAGATGGGCATAGAAAGGTCCAGCCACTGTTCTCATGAGTTTACAACCTTCACTAGGTTTATCAAGCATTCAAGCAATAGGGCGGATAGTGCTAAGAAAGTGACCTCATTCATAGAACTGCATACATCTCAACACTTAGCAGCATGGCGCCCACATTACCTACTGTACCCAACACAAGGAAGGCCCTCTTCACCGTTGCATAGTCCCTCAAGGCCCATTCCCTCCAGTGCGATTCAGGATGGGAATAGAAAGGTCCATCTGCTAGTTCTATGAGATTACAATCTTAACTAGATTTATCAAGCAGATCCATCCCTAAAACTCGCCCTTCCATTATGCTAAACAAACTGGGTTTCTCACCAAGTTGCAGAGTAAACTCTACCCCGCAATGTATCACTCGGTCACTGACCCAAGTTCTCTGCTCGGCTATACTGAGTGGTGCACACTCTATCACTCATCCCCGGATTCAAATTCACGGGTTATTTAATAGATGAGGGTGCCACACCCCAGTTCTATGGGAATGTGACCCTGTAGCTTGTTTACATAGAAATCACGTCTTTTTCCTCCGGCTTCACGACTCGGCTCTGTGGTCAATGGTCTACTATAGTGGCTGAGTAATCGTGAAATAATGGATAATCCCCTCTTTCCTAACCATAGATAGAAAACAGGTTATGCGGATTCCCCAGGCATGGAGTGATTTACAGGGCACGTGAACACAGGCTGTCCCCTGCCATACGGACCCGCATGTTTGTTCCATATTCCATCGACTTCGTGATCCGATTTCCTCAACCACTCTCTTACATTTGCATTAACGATGGTATGGAAGGTCAGATGGGTTCATGAATGGACAAGTGGCAACATGGGATCCCATCCCACAACCCCTCACCACACCTTAGTGGATACACACACAGCCCCTTCTCATTCGTTTCCTCCATAGCCAATCCATTAGGTATTTTATTATTGCAATAATAATTAATTACATCATTTACAATGATCCATGTCTTAACAACTCATGGCTATCGAACTACTAAATACTTGCCTGTGCAATAAAACCATAACATCAACTAGTGGGGCCTTGGCCTTGAGCTCCACACTAGGGAAAACACATTCATAACATGTATACAATATTTACATCAAGCCAATAATCCACAGGGGTCAAAATAGGGGTATTACAACTTCAACATTGGTTGTGAAGATAATATGATGTAGATGTTTTGTAGTACTCTTGAGGGGGATGCTTGTTACTGGTTTTTCTATGGCCTCCCTACCAAATGTATTACCTCCCTTTCAAGTTTCCTTCACATAATTTTGAAGCAATGACACAATGATGGGGGTAATATGAAAGGTTTGGAAAGGCTCCTTAAAGCAGCGTTTACCTACTACTTTCCAAACACAAAGTATCACAAAGTTATAGATGATGACCCTCTTCATATGGCCATGGTAAAAAGCATTTAAGACATGGAGATACTTCTAGATTACTTCAGTAAAAATGGTGACAGTTGTATTCCACATCTGCATTTTAGAGAAGAATTACTTGAAGCACATGCAGATCCCTTGATTGAAAATATGGTCAAAATCCTTCCTCATATGGCCATGATATGCAACATTGAAGAATTGAAGTGTCCACAGGTTTATAATGATAATGTTTTTCAGATATGCTTCATGAGGAACCTGCAACTGAATCCCATGAAGAGCCATTAATTGAAGATACTGTTGAAGACCCTCATGTTGAAATAATGGAAAATGCAGAAGATTTGAATGAACCTCAAGTTTATTTCATTAAAATTGATGACATTTGTATGCCAGATCTACCTCAAGAAGAGACCATTACAGAAGCCTATAGAGAAATTGCTGATGAAGTATGTAATGAGTTTGATGACACTTCCTCATATTCTCCACATGGTGATGAAAATTAGGAAAGTTGGTTCCCTTGTGATATTTTTGACAGCACGCTTTTTGAAGATGACTGTTATGAACATGAGGAGGATGGGTATAGATAGGGATTTGATGCCAATGATGAATACTCTCTCATATCTGACAAGGATGGGGATGATGACTATTGGAAATTTATTGAAAATCCCATTTATGGGACTTTTGAAAATATTATTGAGAATATCATCTATGATATGTATAGTGAAGGGAGTTCTTATATTGAGACTATGAAATATATTTATGTGGAGGAGGAGCATTCAATGTTCTCATATGATCATTCAGATCCATATATAAGTGATACTGATGCATACCTGGAGAGCCAGTACACTGAACAATCATATTGGATGTAGTTTATTGAACAACAGTCTCAGCCTTCATCTTCCCATTCAGAGGTTCCTTATTATTTGGAACATCCTGGGGCTTACACATAGAATTATCATTCAATAAGCCTTATGGAGCAATATGGTGGTGTGGTTGATCTTCCTCATCATATAGATTTATATCTCAGTGCTATCCAATCTTGGATAGAAGAATCCTGCAGGAGGACTTTCCAGTTTCGGAAGCATTTCCATGACGTATTACATGCCTATGATCTCCCATCGATCCCTCCCGTCCATAATCATCATGCGGGTTTGCATTTCATGAATAAGGTATTCTTGTTTTGGATGGTGACCAAACATAAGGGGATTTTTTTTTTACTGATAAAATGATAAAATGGTTGCATTGGATTTATCATTTCACTTAACATTTTTCTTTATATCAGGCTTAGAGTAGGAGAATAATCTCCCTAAAGTGAAAATTTACTTTCAACATTTCTTTTCCAGTTATTTCCTTTTTACCTAGGAATAGCAGTTTCTTTCCGTTAGTTGTTTTCTTTTGAATAATGCAACTTATGATTCATTGGATCTTTAATAAGAGCTTGTTCTACTGAAGGGTTTTATTGTCAATTTGATATGTTTTTATAGATTATAAAAACCAGAGATTCTGGTGTTCTCGTATGCTCTCCTTGCCTGAAGACTAGATCGAGCACATGTCCCATAGTTGGAGCAAGATGTTATCCACCTAAGTTGCACTTTGTTGGATTTCAAGTGAGCTTGCAAAGATTGAGCAAGTATACTTGTTCATATTCAAAAGATCAAAAGTCTCAGCAGGCCAACTTGGCCCTTTTTTGGAGTTTTGCATGTTCATACCCTGCGGGGAATTGCAATAAGTTGACATAGCATGATGAATTTTTGTAAAATGCTTGCCCTTCCTAGGACTTAGTCATCAATGCAGTACTATATGGTGTTTTTTTCCTTGCTAATTATGCGTTTCTCTTCAACGACGTATAATTTTCGAGTTTTTCACTCACACCTCCAAAGCTAGAGTATCCGCCTTGGTGGTTAAACCTTAGGAGGTTATTAAAGTCTAAGTGTTTATGTATATTACCATAGTAGTCATCAATATTGAGTCATATGAACATGTAATAGGTCCCCCATGTTTTTTAAATTTTCCTCAAATAAATTTTTCTAATAAAATAGGTCAATTTTTTTTAATGTTTTAATTGTAAAAAATAAAAGTTCATAAAAAAGTGGTTAGAAGGTGGAATTTGCCACGGGGGTGCTCATTTTCTAACCAAGAGCATCCACTATTCCCCTAAAACCACTTTGGAATTAATTTAAGTGATTATTTATCACTTAAATTAAAATTCTCTCAAAAAATTAAAAAAAGTGAATACAACTTAAGAAAAAAATAGAGAATATGAGAGAAAATCAAATCCCACAATCAGTGGAAGTTTTTCCTAGGATTTTCTGGAGTCAAATTGAGTTAACTGAGCATCAAGATAAGTTAACTAAAGGCTGTCTGGAGGTGATATGGATCAAATATCTGCAAGGGTGAGTTGTCTAAGGTTCAAGAGGGTGCATTCCTCATCATGAGGGTGCACTTATTTGTGTGTCGACTTCTGGATGGAGGGAATGACAATCCAAAAGCAGAGGGGGAACATATATCTTGAGGTGGTACCCACATCTTCAGTTTAACTCAACCTAAACCCACAATTTACTCAAATAACTTGCGCTCAGCTCCCTCACCAGATGCACCCTAGTCTTCTGCAGTTAAATCATGTGCCCTTGGGCTTCTATTGGGCTATAAAAGTAGGCTATTGCCTCTTCTTTTATCATGGTTAGTGGGTGGAACTCCTGTTGAAGCTTTGAGCTTGTAATATTTTTTATTATCAATGAATATAAAGGATTTGGAGGTCCATGGTGTGTCACAGTTGTGTGTGAATGATCATTTTCAGTGGTATATAAAGTAACTATATTGTTGTTTTACTTTGCTTCTTGCAGTGATTTATCAGGCCTTGGTGAAAGTTGGTATCAACTCATAGGGTAAATGATTCTAGTTTGACTTCACTTACTATTTTTCTATATATAGTGATCTTGAATTTCCATGCTTTATTTGTTTATAATCCTGCTCTTTTGACACATGGTATAGAAAATACCATATTTAATCCCCTTTTTGCAAGTATTGTCAGTAGTGCAGGTTTCCTTGCTTGATGGAGCAATTGATGTTGGTTGACTCTTCTGTTCTTTAATCATGCTCAAGAAGGACATAGTCCTTTTGCTTCCCATCATTGGACTCCATAGATCCAAACATTCGGCTTGAGCTTTCTTCTTCTCCCCTCTCTCCTTCACTTTAAATTCAACATTCTTTTGGTTATGGTTACTTTCATACATTATTGAGTAATTGGTTTCTTTAAAAGAATATTTAAATGCTGATTTGTTTAACATTGCAACTAGATCTAAAAGACTAAAGTAATATTTCTAGAGTAGATATAGTCTTATTAAGTACTTGTGATAATTGTATAACCTTCATAACGGGTGGCTTATTTTTCACTTTTGATGAATAAGTAAGAGGATGTGCTACTGAAAAATCGAAGATCTGGGCCATCCAAGACCCTGGGAGCACCTAACTTTACTCGAAGTCATTTCTAAGAACCTTGTAAACCTTTGGTTCCTCATTTAAAATGACCAAAGGTATACAAATTAAAGATTGTAATTTTAATAATAAAGGCAAGTGGGCTACTCAACGCCCACACCCCTTCCCCCCTAGGGGGTGTTGCATCATTTTCATGGTGTGAAATTTTTTTTCGCTTTCTATTTTTATTTCATGTGCTAACTAGTAGAGTAGATTTGATTTTAATTAGTTGATTTTTCTTTCAAGTTTTATTTATCATTTGAAAAATAACAAACCTGATTTTGTTTTCCCAAAGTATGGTATCACTGAAAAGGATTGCCTAGAATAGGTGTGTTGGCTACTTTCTTGGACAAACCCGGGTTTTCAGGATGCGCAGCAACAAACACCCCTTGGCGCACTGGCCCTCTCGGCAACGAGCTGTGCAGCAGCCCGAAGTCTCACCCGAAGTGGCTATGGGGGGCTAAGGAATCAGGCTTCCTTAACCTAGGCGACGTGGAGACTAATCTCTTCTCCCTTCTCTTCCGGGAGAATTCCTCAGAGCGGGATGTCTTACTCTTTCTCGGACTTCTTAGAGCGACAATGCTAGAACTCACACTTACCAGCCTAGCTGCGCGGTATCTCCGCACCTGCGCACGAGGCGTTACCCACTATGTCCGATACTGTATCATTTCTGGCCTTGCGCCACAGCGCAGTAACACACTCCTCAAGCACTGCAGCCATAGCGTTCTTGCAGGCCCCTCCGATAATGCACAAGTCTAACTTCTAAGGAAGCTCAAGGATTTACTCTACATATTCATTCATAAAGATAGCGAGACATTCATGTAAACATAGACATGCATTCACGTAAAACATTACCATAACAACTAGAATTATGTGGTTCGCCACCACGGGGAAAACACATCCACGGGAACTGTATTCTATATTAGCTCAAATGGGAATTACACAATATGCTGCACACACAGCTGCAGCCTTAGACCTTTCTGGGAAACTCCACGCACACAGCTGGGAGCCCTTCTCTTAGATCTATTCTCTTCTTCTACAGAGATTACAATGACTCAGACATCAACTTAGACTGTCTGTAAACTTAGTGACTCGAGCTCTACAGCTCTCCAATTCTAACTCTTACCTTCTAATCAACCTATCTAACTTCTAACCTCTAACCCTTTTTCCTTTACAATTATACATATATATAGGTGGCCCTGAGGGTCGCACCTTTACAAAACTGTGGGCCTTTCCCAGCAGTAATCCCCAAAAACCCTAACCGCAGACATGGCTAGGTGTACTGTAGGCGCCGCTTGCAGTCATGTCGCCGCTTCCTGCAGGCTCCGTGATTTCCGGCGCAGATTGCGGGTATGGGCGCCGCTTCATCGTTCACTGCTCCTTGTCCTTCGCCTTCAATGCTTTGGTCCGTTGCTCTTCCTTGGTCAGAGCAACCATAACTTCTATACTTAGCCTTAATGAGGGTAGCTGAGCCCTCTATTCCATCGCTTCATTTATTGTGGTAGCTGAGCTTTCTACTCGGCCACATTCACTCTCCTTTAACGTGTGCACGCGAGCTCCGCGATTTTCGGCCCGTAATCTGTGCTGAGCTCGTCCATCTGGCGCCGTACTGCGCACTGTTCACTTCTGCTCAAAATTGGTGCTTACTCAAAATTAGCACTTTCCCTTCAACACTTGTGCTTTTTCCTCAAAATTCACAGCTTTAATATAGCTGCGGCCTATGCTCCAACAGGCCCCTAACACTTACTTGTGGCTCGTCCCCGAGCCACTCGCACTAGCGTGTGGTCACTTTACTTGCGCATCTGCCTTTGCTTGGGTCGCAGCAAATGCTTGCTTCCACTGCACAATAGCGGAGTCCATTTCATCCACGCACTCCGCAGCTGTCTACACCATGTCTGAATTGGCTTCTTCTTCAGTTATGCCATCAACCAACTGTTGAGATTCAACAAATTCTTTGTTCTTTGCCTTGGCTTGGGCAGCAAGTTCAGTATATTCATCGATAAATGGCTGAATGTTGTTGGTGAGATTAGCATCTTCATTTCTGAGCTTGTGCAGTTGTTGTTGTACTCTGCGCACTTCACTCATTTTCCTCATTTTGGCTAAGCCTTCTAAGGCTTTAGCTTCTTCATTCAGAACAGTTAGGGATTGTTCTGCTGCTTGCACCTGTTCCAAAAGGCCGACTTTGAAAGGGAGCTTCTCAAGCTCAGCCCAAGCCTCCATAGCTTGCGTCATTAGGTTCTGGGCTTCATCTACTCTGCACTTCATTTGTGTGGAAGCTATGCGCAGTGCTTCAAATTGTTCCTGCCTATCATATGTAGGAGGTGCTGCGACACGAGCTTCCAACTCGACGATCTGCGTTATATGGTCCTCAGCCATAGTAACTATTTCCTGCTCTAGGGCTTTCACCCTTCCGCCAATAATTTGCACTTTCTCAACCAGAGGAAGGTCTGGTTGAATCTGGCAGGCCGGCATCTCCTGGGCAATTTCATCAACTACGTTTCTTATCCCAGTGTCTCGTGCCTCGTAAAGTGCAAGCTGCTCAGAGATGTTCTTATAGCATGCCTTCAGCTCTATTTCCTGCGATTGCAGTCTTTGGTTTGCATGGAATGTGGAGAGATCCCTAGCTCTCAGTTCAATAGAGACCTGCTCTTGCACTAACTGCAAAGTTTCTATCAGAATCAATGACAAATTTATCTCAATAGGGCCAACTGTGTTTACCTGGGTTGCAGCCAAAGGATCCGGGAACGTCATACTTGTAGGCGGGATGTGAACGACAGTATGCCTCTCTGCAAGTACTTCAACCCGCTTGGTGCTTGTAGATGCCTGCGGCATCTGCGAACCGGATGCTGGCGCATGGGTCTGCGCAACTCTTCCTGCGAGACCTTTCAACTCCACGAGCTGTAGGTCCAGAGCACTTCTGATGTGAGCCTGAGAGGTCTGCAGCTCGCGAAATTGCTCCTTCAGGTACTGGTCGAACCCGGAGGCAAGGGTCTCAGAGGGGTGCGACAGCTTCTGCTTCTTGGGAGCTGGTTCTGGCGAACTTTCATCATTCCATTGCTCAGTCATTTCCTTACCCTTATCTTTCTCTTGCGCAGCAGGGGGTGGCATCACGGCAGCGAATTCAGCGGCCTGCCTTCATTCATCTGGCCAAGACTTCACAGTTTCTTCAACATCTTGAGTAGTCATACGGTAGAGGCCTACGGCCCATTCTTCCTGAATTCCGCGAGGGTGGAAGTAAATTTCATGTAAGTTGGCAGAAAAGACCAACTTCGTTCCATATATTTGTGCTGTCTCCTCACTCAGCCTCCGCATTTCCTAGATGGTATCTTTGAGGAGATGGTAATATTCACAGAACACGACGCGGTTCATCTTGCGCTTCGCGGGATTACTAGAATCCCAGAGGTTGACATAGCGCATCCCTGCAACCTCTCCTGCGCGACGCAGAAGGAACTGAGTGTTGGGGGGCTCCTTCCACCCGACAAAGGCGCATAAAATCAAAAGCCAAGAAAAATGGAACAACTGATCGGCGGTGTCCTGAACATTCCAACAGTTGTCCAAGAAAGAATTTAGGAGGAAGAGAGACCAGTTATACTACTCTCCCTCCGCACCTGTGATTGCGAGCTCTACGACAACTCCAGTGACTTCTTTGGGTCGGCACTTCGTTAGAAGTCTGCCTGCAAGCAGACTGCCTGTGAATCTAAGTGCTTCATCTTCAACTATAGTGAGGTCATAAGCCCGACCTCCTCTCAGCAATTTGTATTTCTGCACCAGCTTTGCAGCCAACTTTCTGTCCTTATCTTTACCAACAAAATGAACATTGGGGTCCTTACCAACCTTAGATAGGCCAGTAATACGATGAATCAAGTCCACATTCAAATCGATTGGCCTTCCCAGCCAAAGATAACCACCATGAACGCAGGATAGCAGGGCCTTAACAACTGCATTGAGTTCATTTCTACGCCCGAAGTGCGGTAGCTTCAACAGGTTCAACAGTCCAGGCCTCTCTAGATTTGCTGCAAATTCCTTCAGGATGAATTCATCAACCTTTCTAACGGGATTATGGACTACCGTCAGATAGCCATCTGGCGCGAACTGAGGATACGTTCTGTAGTCTCCCAAGTTGAAGTCAGAAAATCTAACCAGTGGAAGGTGTCCAAGCAGGGACCCTTCTTCTCGCACGATTTCCGCCATTGGTGGCAGCGGAATTGGATACTTGGCATTCTTGGGAATATGCACCTCGGGTGCATCATCTAGACGCGGAGGAATGTAATTAACCATAGTGGCCAAAGGATCTGAAACGGGTTCGTCCGACTGCTGCTGCTGAGACGCCCTTGTGCCCGGGGATTGTCTGGGATCAGACCAACCAGGATGCGTGTAAGCCGAGGTCGTCACCGGGGTAGCCATGCCAAAATCTAAGCCTCTGCGCTTGAATTGACAAACAACTTCTTCAGTTGATAGGTTCTCCGTCATGAACCGGTATACACAACAAGCACTTGAACAGACAAATGGCGGAACAACGTAGGATACGAACACTGAAAACAAAGGGAGTAGTCTGCACGACATGGCTCTGAAAACAATAACTTAGATTCTCAAACAAGACACTATACACCTCGAGAAAAGTAACCTGAACATATACGAGTGCGGGGTATTTATAGCTAAAGGCGGTAGTAAATGCGGACAAGTGGGGCTAATAACCATAGGTGCCTATGCATGAGTTGACAACCCCCCTACCCCCGCGCCTCTGCGGTGCATTAATTGCGATGGACGGGCTCTGATAGCCTTTCGGGAGATGAGCTAAGGCCTTCGGCTCATTACTTAAATGCGAATCTTAGGGAGATCAAGCCGAATCTGTCAGAGCAAATACAATTAAATGGCGATCTTATCCTTCATTAATATTCAGACGCGGCTATAGAACTTCCGTAATTCAAATTTTTGGCGGGTCACTTCAGCATAGGTAACTGTGCACATGGAGGGCTCCACGACGAGGAGAACTCCTCAAGTGACAAATTGACAACAGGGAACTCTGTAAGAGTGACGGTTTGACAACCCAGGGAAAAACTTTGCAAGAGCGCAAATAGGGTCGCTTCAAATAGGCTTTATTGACATGCGCGGATGCTTCAAGGAACTGCACGAGAAGCCGGAGACTGAAAGTGTCTAGCGATTTTCGTGTAGACTGTGATAAGTGTGATGCCTCTTTCAACTACACTGGGCATCTGCACTACTTTAGCAACTAATTAAGTCGACAGGGCGGAGTGGCCGTCGCGATAAAGCTTGAGCCGACTCCTGTTGATCATTGTGGGTAGCAATTCTCCATTAAGCTTCACAAGCTGAACTGCTCCTCTTTCTGTTATCTTCGTCACCTGAAAAGGGCCTAACCAATGTACACGAAACTTGCCTGGAAACTTGATGAATTTACTATCATAGAGGAGTACCAAGTCTCCTTGAAAGACTTTATTCTTAATATGCCTGTCATGCCAAGCTTTCTGTCTTGCCTTCTGCACTTGTTGATGGAATCCGGCTAAAAGTCTGTCTTCTTCTAAGGCAAGCAATTGTGAGAGTCTTTCACTCATAGTATCAGTATCTGCCATTTTTGTAATTTGCGCAATTCTGAAGCTGGGAACAATGTATTCCATGGGCATAACTGCTTCTTGTCCATACACCAAACTGAAAGGTGTGTAACCTATTAATTTCTTGCATGTGGTTCTGTAAGCCCATAACACAGCTGTGACTCTAAGGTCCCAATCATCTCTTTGTTGATTACAGATCTTCGTCAGGGCATTCTCGAGAATCTTATTGAATGCCTCCACCGTACCATTAGCTTGAGGGTGGTAGGGTGTACTCTTATGGTGACTAATGTGGAATTCCTCGGTAAGGGCCTCTATAGTCTCATTCAGGAAATGTGTGCCCTGATCACTCATTAGAATCAATGGACATCCAAATCTAGTGACAATGTTCTAAAAAATGAACTGCGCGACAGTGGCAGCGTCGCAATTATTAACTGGCTTCGCCTCAGCCCATCTGGTGAGGTATTCAGTAGCTGTGATGATGTATCTTGCGCCGGTTCTCTTTCCTAGTAGGTTGATAGGTCCCACAAAATCAATGGCCCATTTATCAAAAGCACGCAGTGTTATCTAGGGTCTTAGCAGCATTTCATCTCTTCTTGAAGGTTTTCCTGTTCGCTGGCACACATCGCAACATTTGCAGAATTCCTTAGTATCCTTGTGCAATGTTGGCCACCAAAGACCCGCGGCTAAGATCTTCTGCGTAGTTGGCTTTCCTGCGAAATGGCCTCCTACGGTTCCTGAGTGCGCTTTTGCGATTATGGAATTCTTCTCATGTGGTAAGATACATCTGGGCAAGACTTCATCAGGGCCCAACTTATAGAGTTGGCCTGCTATCAAAGTGAAGTCTGCGGCTTTGACAACAAGTTGCTTCTTCTGCTGGATTGTAAACTCAACTAGCGCTTGCCTGGTAGTGAGAAACTCAAGAATATCGGAATAATACTCATCGACTGCTTGAACAGAGAACAGTTGCGCATCAGGCAGATTGTCCTCCAGATTTGTAGGTTCCTCCCCTGACTCTATCCTAGATAAATGGTCAGGTCCTGCATTCAATCTACCCGGCTTCACAATAACCTCAAAATCATACTCTTGGAAGAGCAGTAGCCATCTGCAAATTCTTCCCCCTAACACTGGCTTATTGACCAAGTATTTCAAAGCAGAATGGTCAGTCTACATTTTAAAATGAGTGCCCAATAGGTAGTGTCTGAACTTCTGTAAGGCATACACCATAGCTAGTCCTTCTCTTTCTGTAGTGGTGTATTTCTTCTCAGCTGTAGACATCTTTCTGCTAGAGTAGGCAATGGGGTGGTCAATACCTCCTTCTCCCAGTTGTGTCAGCACAACCCCCAATGCTATGGAAGAAGCATCTACATGAACATGAAAGGGTTTTCTCCAGTCTGGGAAAACTAGAATAGGCGCAGTGATCATCTTTTCTTTAAGTGTATCCAAGCTCTCTTGGCATTCTTCTGTCCATTGGAATTTTGAATCCTTTTTCAACAGTCTTTCCATAGGTGCAGTTATCTTTGCATAACCCTTGATAAATTTCCTGTAGTACCCTGTATGTCCCAATGTAGTGCGCAATTGTTTGACTGAGTTGGGAACAAGTAAGTTAGCAATGATGGAAACCTTCGCAGGATCCATCAGGAGTCCTTGTCTGCATACAATATGACCCAAGAGAATACCAAAAGGAGCACAGAAAATACATTTTTTCAAGTTAAGGGAAATCTGATACCGTCTACATTTTTCTAACATCATCCGCAGATTCCCTATATGGTTCTTTAGTAAACCAAACACAGTCCAGTCATCAAAATAGACTTCTAGAAACTTATGAATGAATTCTTTAAAAATAGCAACAACGACTCTAGAGAAGATAGCAGGAGCGTTTTTAAGACCAAAGGGCATTACCGTGTACTGGAATGAGCCCCATTCAGTCGCAAAAGTGGTCTTATGGCGGTCTTCTAGATGGATTTTGATCTGATGGTATCCCGAAAAGCCATCAGTGAAGGAGTAAGCCTCTTGTCCTCCAACATTATCAAGCACTTCGTCTTTAAAGGGAGTAGGAAATGGATCATGCGCTGATGCGTCGTTCAGCTTGCGCAAGTCCATGCAGATTCTTATTTCACCTTTTGCCTTCTTCTCTTGTACCACCATAGGACTAATCCAATCACTTTCCTCTACTAGCTCAATAATACCTGCTGCGAGCATCTTATCAATTTCTTCTCTAACCTTTTCTTTATATCGCGGGTTCAACCTGTACGGGCGCTGTTTTACTGGCTTGGCGTCTGCTTTCAAAGGTATGTGCATAACTCCTAAATCTCCTAGTATGCCTTTCATTTCTGTAAACTTGGTAGGAAAGATATCCTGATAGTCACGTAGTAAATCCGGAAGATGGCCAACAGTTTCATCATCCCAATAATCTCCTATAGAAGCAAACTTGGGTTCGGTTTCTGTACCAATGTTAATCTTCTTGAGCTTGATGTGTTCTGTAATGGCAGGGATATCAAGCTGAGGACCTTCGACCTTGCACGTCCCTTCTGATTCTGGAATATTGATGTTGCGAGGATCATCTTCCTCTTCACCAGTGGTGAAATTATAGCATTCCAGGGCATGTTCCATCTGGACAGCCCAATCCAGTTGAGAATATTCCGGCAAAGGACATTGTTCAAATACCTTCTTTCTAATACACTTTAAAGCGTGGTCGATGCTTGGATGTTCTGACTCAAAGCTGAAGGTAAGTTGAAAACTTTCCATCATAAGAGGCCAAGTGATAGTGCCTCTGCGCAATTCTATTTCAGTGTACCAGTTCCTTGGAACTGTATCTAACGTGTGGATGAATAGGTGAACCCACTCATCCTCTGGAATATCTGACCATTGTTGAATACATACTTCAACGTGTGACCTGGGGTCACTCTGTCCATCATATTTGCGCAACACTTCTGCTGTAGTTTCCTGAAATCTGAGCAGTATCAATCTGCGACAGTCTTGCCATGTGTGAATATTCTCTTTATGCGCACCCCACCATCTTGCGGGTGTAGCGCGCAGTGCTACATCCAATGCTTGTATGCGTTGCTCATATGGGATTTTTTGTTCATATGTATGTATGAATTCACTTACTTCAGTTAAACCATCAAAGATTGGAGTGTTAGTCAATTATGTGCCAATCCATCGAATGGATTTAGTCATTATGGCACAACTGTAGCTAGGGTTTTACCCCTAGCTTGTGCCAATGAGCACCTACTAAGGAGAATGGACTCCTTAGTAGCAGTTCAGTATATTAAACTAATAATGCAATAAACAAAACATTAAATTATTTCTAATACAAGCATAAAGCATAAACACCAAAATGAAAGAATGTCTTTGTATTGATGTTACCTTGAGTGTCAAGGTTGGTGAAGCCCTTTGCAGTGTCCAAGAGGATGCTCCAAGCTCCAAGAATGCTCCTTCTCCTTCTCCAATGTTGGGGATGGGATGGGCCAAAGGTGGCTCTCAAGGTGAAACTAGTTCAAAGGTGGACTAGGGTTTCGAGAGAGATTTTGGCAGAGTAAGGGTGCTTGTGATTGTGGATATGGAATAAGGGATCTCCATCACCTATTTATAGTTTTTTGGTGGTGGAGTGCTGGCCCATGGTTTTAGGAAACACATGGTTTTATGCAGCTGTATAGGGTTTTTTCTTCCTTTTCCTCATTATTTTATATTTTTATTCCCTTTTTAGGGGATTTTTGCTATTTTTGGAGGAAAAGGGGGTTTTTTAGCCTTTTTTAGGCTATTTTGATGGTTTTTTGGCCTTTTGGAGGCATTTTAGGCCTTTTGGAGGCTTTTTAATGGGTTTTTTTTGGATTTTTAATGGAAATATGGTAGGAAAATGGACAAATGAGTCATGTAATGTGGTAAATGAGCTAGTGAGCACTTTTTGGGTGTTAACAGATTGCCCCCTGATGTGCGAGGGCAGGAGCTCATCGTATGGCCGATGGACATCATAAGTCATGAATGGTTTTCCTGGGATGTGGAGAGAAGAGAAGAAACAAACTGGAGCCCGGAACAACGATCCCGAACAACTGCAAGAACTAAAAGTACATAACCTCAATAAAGGATGAGGAATCATCTGATCATATGGACGAGGCGGGCATTCCCATGCTCGTATCAGGATATAACATAATAACAAAAATGGGGTCCAAAAATGGGGACCTGAAATATACATGACCTCAAATACTGACTGAGGAATAATCTCAATATATGGACGAGGCGGGCATACCCATGCTCGTATCAAGATGCATAAATATAACTGTGAGGCCCGAAAAGGGGGACCTGTAAGATACATGACCACTGTGTACATCATAAGAGTCCAGAGGGGACACAAATCTGGGACATACTGCTGAGCGGATCATGTGTGAACTGCAGAACTGGTGCACCGGAACAATCAACAGTGCTACTGAGTTTGGTACCAAAGGAACTGATGAGCTGCTGGATCATAGTGACTGGGGTCATACTCTCCATGGGACACTGAACTGGAACTGATCTGGAACTGAAACTGGGTACTCAAGGAAGCATGAAACTGGATGGCTTCCGAATACAAACGCCAACGCAGCCCGGACATCCACGGGAACATACAACTGGGCGTTCCGAAGTGACTCATCAATGTGCTAGAGTCGGGGGAAAGCCGGGGTCTTCGACAAAAAACTGATGGAATATAATCCTACGCGATCCTCAACGATGCGATCAAGGTGCTGAAGTCGAGCATGTGAGGAACAACCACTCGGAGAGGCAATGATGTCTCCTCTCGGAATGATCCGTAGGCACCTACCACAGATGGTGATAAGTCCAAGGCGTAGGGACCTCTGGGCCTATCCTCTGGAATAGAGGAGCTGTCGTCGACAGAGGGAGACCTGCCCCTATCAAGGCAATGATGTTTCCTTGACAGGAGCGCGAGGTACAAGACCGAAATGTGATAGTGCTGATGGCAGGACTGATAAACTGTGGGGGGACAACTGGGCAAGTAGAGTGGGTGGACTCAAACTTCCTTTGTTCAGAGTATGATAATGGAAATGATCTGGCAGCATATGAAACTGACTCAGGGGAAAGGGATCATAGCTGTAATGGATCTGGGGGAATAACTGGCTGAGGGAGACTCAAGCTGGTGTAACATGGCAGGAGACTGCAGAATACTCTGAACAAAGGCGACCTAATTGGGGGTGCTGCCGAGATGATCGATCATAGTGCCAGGAGGCACAGGAGGGTACTTCTTCATGGGTTAAGGAACTAGAAGAAGTGTGTGTAAAATGGTACTGTCGTGTGGATTTTACGAGCCCAGGACAGTTCATGCTCGTGGTTGCTTTCAATTTTAAGGAGTCTGAAAGCGATAAGAAGACTCTGAGGTAGTGGAATGGTACTGTCGTGTGGATTTTACGAGCCCAGGACAGTACATGCTCGTGGTTGCTTTCAATTTTAGAGAGTCTGAAAGCAAGTAAGAAGACTCCAGGGGGTTGCTTTTTCGTAGATTTAGTCTCCAAGGCCCAAAGAAGCATAAAAGGATGCAATGAAGAACTCTTCTAGCCGGTGTGACTAGAGTATTCCTTTTTCGTAATTAGTCTACCAGGTCCGGAAAAGGGTTAAACTTATACCAGATAGACGCCCTTTCAGGTACTTTGACGAGCATGAAAGGAAGCAAGATTGCTCGGCGATCTTTTCATTCTTTTAGGAGTCAGAAAAGAGCTTAACGGAAACTCCCTAAGTGCCTTTTTCGTAAAGGACTTGTCCGGCCCGAAAAAGGGATAAAATTATACCGAACAAAAGGAATGGCCAGGCAAGGAGGAAGTGTTCAATCAAGGTTTAGGAATGATGACCAAGAACGAGGGTAGGTGGGAACACTGATGGACCTCCTTGCAAGGTAGATGAAATGGTGGCAAAAGAACGAAACATTTGCAGTATGACAGGAGTGAATGGCTCATGTAAAAATGTGGAACAATCCGATGGCGGCCGATGTGGCACGCAAACCGAGGCAGCAAGGTGTTGGGACACAATGTTGGAATTGTACCAAGTGAGAGCGAGAAATGATCTCAAGCATCATCACGGGCTCGGAAAAATGAATCCGGCGATACAAAGGATGTCAAAAACGGGTGACGGCCGATGTGGCACGCAAACCGAGGTGACGGGGGCATTTTGAAAAATGCCCGGAAAAGCTGGAGGTGAGAGCGAGAAATGATCTCTAGCATCATCACCAGCTCGGAAAACTGAATCCGATGATATAAAACATGTGAAAAACGGAGAACGGCCGATGTGGCACGCAAACCGAGGCGACTAGTGGCGTCTGGACACAATGTTGATATTGGTCCTGGTGAGAGCGAGAAATGATCTCAAGCATCATCACGAGCGTGGAAATATGAATCCGACGGTGCAAATGGTGCGAAAAACGGAGGTCATAAGGACTCCGGAATGGTCAAAGGAAATAACTAGGTGTATAAAATCAAACATACAAGTGATATGTGACCTCAAAAAATGGTTGAGATCACAAGTGGGAAAAAGTGAGCGGGGTTAATGATCTGCCCCCATGCTATGTGCATGGGGTTTGTGATTGTGGATCACATATGTGTTGGTTTGAACAATGGGTTCATTGACGTGCTGAGATAGATATGATGGGGAAGGTTCAAAATGATTGATCATGCCCCCTATCCCAGGGTCTATTATGCCCCTTGACTCAGAGGTGTCAAGGTGTTGCTGTTTCAGGTGAACGGGGGGTACATCTGGCCATGTGTCAATGTGGTGCTCTATAATTGCGGGGTCTAGACCAGGCATTTGGGTATAGGACCAGGCAAAGACATCACGGAATTCTCTGAAAAGGTTTATGTAGTCCTCAATCTCTTGTTTACTGCAGAATGCTCCTAAAGTAATGAGTTCAGGGGCACGACCTGGAGCAGCAATATCAACTTGGATGACAGGTGAGATGTTGGCCATGTTGCCCTCCTCGAAGGCATCCGGAGCAGGAATTGGGTCCTTGAACCAGTCGACCTTGGTGGGGAGGAAGTCTTTGGATTCGACCGCGTATTGGGTAGCGGTGCTAGAGGAAGACGCTTCTGGGATGAAATAGGAACGGTGGTGCATATCATCCCAAGGATAATCCGGGGCAGTTAGGGCCTCAAGAATCTCCTCATCAGTACGGAAAGTCTTTGTCGTCAAATCGGTTGACGAGGTAGTGGAAGTGGTGGTTGAAGAGATCATGTAGATGGTATTAACCTCTCCGGAAGGTGAAGAGTCTGGGGGGTAGATCTCTTCAACGGTAGGTGGTGCCGTCTCAAGGTCCAGATTGTTCATCTCATAAAGAGCTGCTCTGTAATCCGGGAGATCAGGACAATGATGTGAATAGTGCCCGTAAATACCGCAGATAGCGCATGAGTGGTTGGTACGTAAGGACTTATAACAACAAAGATGGTCAGAATACCAACAAGCAGCAGGCTTCCTAGAAAAGAAAAATGGTGGACTCACTAGACCAAGGGAGGTAAAGGAGCATGCAAACACCTAGCTAAAAGTATTCTGACTTAACTAAACATATCCTCTGCAAGGTGATGAAATCCAAGTCAGACAATATGAGTAGGAAAGCCAAGTGGCTATGATATCCCCCTACCGGGAGGGATACCGGGTAGTCAATCCTAGAAGAATGGCAACTAAGATACCCCGTTCATGACACGTCCAGAAAGGTGAATCTGCCGTTTAGTTCGTTGACCGCAATACCCCTATACAGGGATATCCCGCGAACCGCGAAAGGTAGCCCTTCGGTTACTGAATGGAGTGCGGTATTCCACTCAGGCCTCCGGAACCAGTCTCCCGACTTCAACCCTCCTAAGGGAGAGGCCCTCTGATAAACTGGTCGTGACCGTGCCAAAAAGTACTAGGGGATTTTGGTTCCCTAGTTGGACAACAACTATGTCTCAAGTGAAATGACCAAGGGGTGTTATTGGAAGCCTATCCCCCTGATCCTACCTAACTACAATGATTCTTTAGTGTTCCCCAAGTGGGGTTAGAATGTTGGTTTAGTTAGGTACTTTTTAAGGCTCACTTGATTTAATGTGACAGAGTGTGTGCTCGTGAGGTGTTGAACCCAAAAACAGAAGTGCCACAAGGGAGGGCAACTTCCAATCTATCAATAATGCTGAAATTGATTCTTTTAATTTGCAAAATTTTCTGAAAATAAAAATACTGAAATTTTAAAAAGATTCTGTAAAAGGAACAGAAATTATGTTGCAGAAAGGCTGTAAGGAAGTAGGCTGCAGGTGGGACAGAAGGCTGTGCAAATGCAGAAAATATTGCAGCAAGAGGGGCTGGGCTCAAAAACAGAAAAAGAGCAGAAATCAGACCGCGGGTCTGTGGCGAGTCAGAACAGGCCGACCGCGGGTTTGAGGGAAACAGCGGCGGTCAGGTCGCGGCTATCGGGCCAATAGTTGCAGTCGGGACGCAGGAAACAGGGGAAAAGGCACAGTCGGGTCGCGGCTATCGGGCCAACAGTTGCAGTCAGGACGCAGGAACACAGGAAAAACAGACAGTCGGGTCGCGGCTAAAAGGCTGACAAGCGCAGTCGGGACGCCCGAAAGAGGCAGAAAGCCGCAGTCGAGACGCGTGAACAAGGCCGATAGGCGCAGTCAGATCGCGGCAAACAGGCTGGTTAGCCACGGTCAGATCGCAGGTAACAGACTTGAATCCGCCGACTGAGCGTCGGAAGCAGTCTGAGAGCCACGGTCGGATCGCGGGTAAAGGCCTGAAAGGCGCGGTCGGGACGCGACTGTAGAGGAAAAAGACGCGGTATGCAGCGGCCGAAAGGGACAGCCGAAAGAAAAAATTTAAAACGGAAACCAGAAATTCGAAAACTAGGGGAGTCGCCAAAACTGTAGCTAGGGTTTTACCCCTAGCTTGTGCCAATGAGCACCTACTAAGGAGAATGGACTCCTTAGTAGCAGTTCAGTATATTAAACTAATAATGCAATAAACAAAACATTAAATTATTTCTAATACAAGCATAAAGCATAAACACCAAAATGAAAGAATGTCTTTGTATTGATGTTACCTTGAGTGTCAAGGTTGGTGAAGCCCTTTGCAGTGTCCAAGAGGATGCTCCAAGCTCCAAGAATGCTCCTTCTCCTTCTCCAATGTTGGGGATGGGATGGGCCAAAGGTGGCTCTCAAGGTGAAACTAGTTCAAAGGTGGACTAGGGTTTCGAGAGAGATTTTGGCAGAGTAAGGGTGCTTGTGATTGTGGATATGGAATAAGGGATCTCCATCACCTATTTATAGTTTTTTGGTGGTGGAGTGCTGGCCCATGGTTTTAGGAAACACATGGTTTTATGCAGCTGTATAGGGTTTTTTCTTCCTTTTCCTCATTATTTTATATTTTTATTCCCTTTTTAGGGGATTTTTGCTATTTTTGGAGGAAAAGGGGGTTTTTTAGCCTTTTTTAGGCTATTTTGATGGTTTTTTTGGCCTTTTGGAGGCATTTTAGGCCTTTTGGAGGCTTTTTAATGGGTTTTTTTGGATTTTTAATGGAAATATGGTAGGAAAATGGACAAATGAGTCATGTAATGTGGTAAATGAGCTAGTGAGCACTTTTTGGGTGTTAACAACAACGCCTTGCAGAAACCTCATGTAAACGATTCTGCCAGTTTTCCAGTCCTGCTTCTGAATCTGATGTGCACGAGCTATCGCATCGCCAGCTGATATGGCTGTCTACTGTGGGATTGACATAGTCATTATGACTAGCAGTCATTTGGTACAAACTTTCCATGTGGCGCACTTCTTCTTCTGCCCGAATGGGTTCAATATACCGTGGTCCTTGAAGTGGATCAAGCGGTGCAATGACCCTGATCTGCTCATCCTCAAAGGTCATCTGTCTTTTCTTCAAATTAATGACAGCCAAATTATCAAATGCCCAGTCTATGCCTAAAAGTGCTGGGTAAGGTCTACTATCATCCAGAATTTTGATTACTTCAAAGTCTGCAGAACTTCTTACTCCCTCAATATTAATGGACACATTGGGTAATCTGCCCAATGGAGAAACTCGTTGCCTATTTGCAAGTCTTAGCTGGATAGGAGATTTTGTAAGCTGAGGGATACCCATCTGTTTCCATGTCTGCATGGTGAGAACATTAACTTCTGAGCCTAAATCCAAAATGACTTTGTCCATTTCAAATGCTCCAATCTGCGCTGTGAGCCTCATCTCTTTTCTACTTCTAGTATGACTCCCGATCTGATGAAAAGCACGCTGCGGTGTATTCATCGAAGCAGACTGTTGACACTGATCCAACAGGTGTTGAAGTTCCATAGTTGCTTTTTCATTGCGCAACAACTTAAAATAGCTTCTCAGGAAAGCATGGACACTGCCTAGTGCATCCTCCTCATCAGGCCTTCCAGATGTAGTGGCCTGTTCTTCTACCAGGTTCTCTTGTCTTAGCACTTGCGGTCTGATATCATTATGCGGAATTGCGACAGAGCTTGAAGCTCGCAGCTCTGAGAAATACTCTTGAGCTTGCTTGAATGCTTCTTTTTGCTTTTGCAGGTCGAGCGGAGATGGTTTAATATTAGCGCGACGCACCCATTGTGTAGCTGGTTTTTCAGTTCCCGACTTTGGTGTACCAGTGGTTGCTCCACTAAGCATTACTATATTAACTGTAGGATCTGGTTCTCTTTTTTCTGCTACAATCAACTGAATATTCTGGTTAACCTGTGGCGTCTTTGCTTGCATCTTAGCCATCAAATGAGGGCATTCTTCAATGACATGATCATAAGATTTACGGTATCTGTAGATGGTTGTAGGATTTTGGCAATCCCTTGCATAATGGCCTTGAGCTCCACAGTTATAGCAAGTAATCTGTCCTCTTCCACGAGCAAATCCTGCTGCGTGTCCACGGCCCCTATAATTTCCTCCTCTGCCTTCACGATCTGGTTCATACTGCGGACCTGCTGTGGGTCCTTGTGCCTCTGACTGTACTCTATAAACATCATGTTTCCTTTCCATCATAAGGTAATATGCTCTGCAATTGTTCTCATCATGGCCTACTAATTTACAGAAATTGCAATATAGATTCTTTGAAGTTTGTACATACTTCTGTAACAAGTGACATTCTTGTGGTCTGTGACCTCTAGTTCTACAGATTTCACACCAAGGCCCCTGAGCCTGTGGTAAAGGGTTAGGTGCTCCAGTCGCAATATACTCTATGAAAACAGGACAATGGTCCTTTGAATGACCTTGTGCTCTACATTTTGTACACCAAATTTCTTCTTTAACATCCTTTCCTTTCTTAATATCATGCACTTGCAAGGTTAGGTTTGCTAACTGGTTCTGCAACTGCGCAACATCGTTGCTTGTTCTAGCAATTGGTGAAGCTTCTAGTTTCATAGCCATCTCTAGAGCTTGTTCCTGAGTAGTGAGATTCTGTTGCATAAGAGGAAGTCTAATATGAGGAAGCAGCGCAGCAATGAACCATTCCTTATGCTGCTGCGGTGCAAAATCAAAGCTTACTTGATCTATCAAGGCTTTGAACTTCTGGTCAAAGTCCCATACTGACTCTGTGGGTAACTATTTTATGTCTTTGAGCTCGGTTATGCACTGTGATTCTGATTTAGGTTTCTTGAATTCTCTAATCATAGCATTTCTTACATCAGCAAGCATCCTATTATGTGCTGCTGAGTATTTCATGAACCAGGTTAAGGCTCTTTCTCTTAGTGTGGTTGCTAACTAAACCAGCTTAACAACATCATCATTAATTTGCTTAATCGTCCAAATGGCTTCACATAGGAACCAGTGCTGCTCAGGGTCTTCTAGCCCTGTTCCCCTAAAAGTTGGTAGCTTCATGTCATCGCCCATCCTTCTTGCGCTAGGTTGATGTGGAGGTGCTGTGGCATTGCCTCCGGGATGGTTCAACAAAGGTGGAGCTGAGGTACTAGAAGTACCGTGCGGGCTACTAGAAGGTGTTACCGCGGGGTTATACTGAGCCCCGTCTGGCTTTTGCGGTGTAAAAGGGTGATAAGGGATATGAGCACTCCCTTGTCTCTCTATATGGCTCGCTCTAGGAGCTCGACTATCTTCTGGGATAGACTCAAAAGAATGTTGGTCAAGGCCTACTTTATACCGTTTTCCACTGCGAGTGCAACCTATAACTTCAAGATCACTATCAAAATCTGCGGACATTACTTGTCTATGCTATTCATTGGAAGCTATGCATAGTTTTCCTTTTTCATACAGGAGCATTTTAATCCATAAGTTCATAGAATTTAAGAACTTACCCCTGTATGCTTGGAAGAAGCTCCTCTCAGCTTCGTTGAAGCTCTTTGTCGTATCTACTGCAAACTCGGTGATGAATCCTTCCAGCAGACTGTTCAACCAAAAGTCTACTGCGCGGGACACAGAATTATCTACCCGCTTCAAAATGCTAACTAGCTCAGGTGTCCAAGCGATGGGTTGATCAACATGCACAGTGGGTCTAGTATCTGCTAGCTTGGCTACCCACGCATGCAACTCAAGTGCAAATGTTACAAAGAAAATTTCGTGAAGGTCAGTATAAATAAGCTTCTGCAGCCAGTCTTCTGTCTGAAGCCTAGAGCTTCTATTTTCTCGTTCAACGAACTCTCTAGCCTTTGAATCAAACCAGTCTTGAATTTCTTTAGCTGTAGGATTTCAGTACCACATTGCCTTCAAGATAATAGGGTTAAAGCCGGCAATGGAAGCATTTGTTGGCTTTCAAATGGCTACTAGAAGTCGACGCTCAGATCAACTTCTTCTACCTCACACATCCTTAGCGCGGCAACGAAACCATTTGTTGGCTGCCTTTTTCTCTAGGTTTCGCATCAATCTCGCACATCGCCGGAATAACAAGTCTCAAGGCAACGGAACCATTTGTTGGCTCCCTTTTTCTCTAGGTTTTGCATCAATCTCGCACGTCGCCGGAATAACAAGTCTCAAGGCAATGGAACCATTTGTTGGCTGCTTTCTTGGACAGACCCAGGTTTTCAGGATGCACAGCAACAAACACCCCTTGGTGCACTGGCCCTCTCAGCAACGAGCTGCACAGTAGCCTGAAGTCTCACCCGAAGTGGCTATGGGGGGCTAAGGAATCAGGCTTCCTTAACCTAGGCGACGTGGAGACTAATCTCTTCTCCCTTCTCTTCCGGGAGAATTCCTTAGAGAGGGATGTCTTACTCTTTCTCGGACTTCTCAGAGCGACAACGCTAGAACTCACGCTTACCAGCCTAGCTGCACGGTATCTCCGCACCTGCGCACGAGGCGTTACCCACTATGTCCGATACTGTATCGTTTCTGGCCTTGCGCCATAGCGCAGTAACACACTCCTCAAGCACTACAGCAATAGCGTTCTTGCAGGCCCCTCCGATAATGCACAAGTCTAACTTCTAAGGAAGCTCAAGGATTTACTCTACATATTCATTCATAAAGATAGCGAGACATTCATGTAAACATAGACATGCATTCACGTAAAACATTACCATAACAACTAGAATTATGTGGTTCACCTCCACGGGGAAAACACATCCACGGGAACTGTATTCTATATTAGCTCAAATGGGAATTACACAATATGCTGCGCACACAGCTGCAGCCTTAGACCTTTCTGGGAAACTCCACGCACACAGCTGGGAGTCCTTCTCTTTGATCTATTCTCTTCTTCTACAGAGATTACAATGACTCAGACATCAACTTAGACTGTCTGTAAACTTAGTGACTTGAGCTCTACAGCTCTCCAATTCTAACTCTTACCTTCTAATCAACCTATCTAACTTCTAACCTCTAACCCCTTTTCCTTTACAATTACACATATATATAGGTGGCCCTGAGGGTCGCACCTTTACAAAACTGTGGGCCTTTCCCAGCAGTAATCCCCAAAAACCCTAACCATGGACATGGCTAGGTGTACTGTAGGCACCGCTTGCAGTCATGTCGCCGCTTCCTGCAGGCTCCATGATTTTCGGTGCAGATTGCGGGTATGGGCGCCGCTTCATCGTTCACTGCTCCTTGTCCTTCGCCTTCAATGCTTTGGTCCGTTGCTCTTCCTTGGTCAGAGCAACCATAACTTCTGTACTTAGCCTTAATGAGTGTAGTTGAGCCCTCTATTCCATCGCTTCATTTATTGTGGTAGCTGAGCTTTCTACTCGGCCACATTCACTCTCCTTTGACGTGTGCGCGCGAGCTCCGCGATTTTCGGCCCGTAATCTGTGCTGAGCTCGTCCATCTGGCGCCGTACTGCGCACTGTTCACTTCTGCCCAAAATTGGTGCTTACTCAAAATTAGCACTTTCCCTTCAACACTTGTGCTTTTTCCTCAAAATTCGCAGCTTTACTATAGCTGCGGCCTATGCTCCAACAAGGTGGCACTCGAAAAAGTGATCTTTAGCTTGTAGTAATTGGAAAAACATCTTATTACTTTTGCAAGTTGATTTTTGTGAAGAATTACTGTAAACGAACATTTTGATCGATCTCCACATATGCTCTTGTAACCACTCTTGGCTTTCGCTGAGTCAGTGGTGAACAATCAGAAATGAGGCTTGCAACATTCAGTAATTTCCACAATTAATTAAAATTAACTCCTCCTTTGGACACAAATCCGACGTTCTTTGATTTGCTTCTTGTGGGAAAATTCTCCAAAGAAGAGGGAATAACTAGATAGTGGCTGTGGGGACACGTCAAGCTACACCCTCGTTTGGTGTCAGTGTTGGACATACCCCCATGACTCTGATCTAGACCTCATATTGTGTGTATCCACACTTGGAACTCTAGACTTGTTCCACGTACCTCAGAGTATATCGAAACTTTTCTCCCTGTAATTAACTAAGCCATAATAATTAAAATTGACTAAGAAGCACTCACACACAACATTTCCTTTAAGTAGACTCCATTTACTGTCTCGGAACTGCTCCACGTGAACAATCATTTGCTTAATTTAAATATACATCTAGTGATCATTTAATAAATTTGTGTGCTACTAATTAATCATATGCAATGCTCTCTTGTTTCATCACTAATTTCAAACTCCTAAATAACTATCACATACGTAACTAAAAGCTAAAGAGCCTTAGTAACGTTTTAGGGACTACACCCCTTGGATTCATTAGGAGATAACCTAAATGGAGGATTCAATATCAAGTGATAGTACTTGACTCGAGAATTTCCCCCAAGGACTCACCAAGCGGATTGAATATTTTTGCTGCGTTATCCCAGGCGCGTGTTCATGCGGCAACACCACTCATCTATGTCCCTCCCTAGAGGATGTTCACAATTATTTGGCTCAGTGGGGGACCTCATCTCCAACAACTGTCCTCACAAATCCATTTCCTCACTCACAACAAAAAATGGTAGTTGCACCCCCTCCACACTCGCAAGGGGGAACCATTGAACAACACTCAACCAAGGGGTCTTCATTCAATGCATTCATGTTCTCGTGTGAGAAAGACGTCAATTTGCAAACATGCTCCAACAACTATGATGCTTCAGAAAAACGTCAGTTTACCGAGGAAGTTATCCCCACACACCCCGATAGTTCTCTCCACATTGAGAAACCTACTCTTCATCCATTCCCCTACCTTCCTAAGGTCTTTGTTAAGAAGTCTAATATTCTTTTGAGAGATTCCCATCACTACAACATTGTTGAGGACTTAGCGCAATCCCATTGTGCCATGCCAACACTAGAAGTGCTCCAGAGTTGTCCTAGGCAAAGGAAGGTGCTGTTGAATGTCATCAATGGCATTGAACTTTCTAATACAAACATCATTACTTTCAACTTAGAATAGGATACACCTATACTTCCCTACCAAGCTACCTTTCAAATCCAAGTTAAGTCACCTAGGGTTACTATCTACCACATTATGGTGGAGGAGGGAGCCTCTACTTGTGTAATGTCTACGTCTTGTTGGAAAGCTTTGGGTAACTTCCCCCACTTTGGACTATTCCCCTACCATGTTTCAAGCCTTTGACGAGCATTCATTTCAACTGAAAGGATCATCTTGGGTTTTCCAATTGAGTTAGGTGTAAATACGGTGATCATAAACATAGAGGTCGTCGATTCTCCACTGGGTTACAATATGTTACTGGGACAGAGTTGGTCCTATGCCATGCATGTTGTGGTTACTACTACATACGGTTTAGAGTGATTTTTTTTTCCTCATGATGAGAAGGTGGTTCCCATTGACCAGTTGGATTATTGCACCACTGATATGAGGGTCTCTAATGGATAAAATTCCCCCCTTGTTAGTGCTTCCAAATCTACCATAAGAAGTGTGGGGGCTGGGATGTTTAAATATTCCTCCCTTATGGGTACCTTTCCTTTAACCCCTCCACTTTTTTACATTGCATCATCCCTAATCCCTGCAAGATCATTTATACCTATGGGATCATCATTCATAGAGCATACAAATGCTTTTGTTCCTCATCCATCATCCACTCATGATGAGCTTCCATGTTTTGATCCTGTGCCATTTCCTGGTGACCATGTTCCCATTATGACACATGACGTGCTTTCAATAAGGAGCTTGGGAAACATCTCCATAACTAATAAGAACTGTAGGCATCAAATAAAGAAGTCAATATGTGGGAGAGAGCCATTAACTTCTGCTAATCCCGGTGGAGGCAGACCACTAGCCTCTACTAATCTTGGTGGGGGAAAACCACTAGCCTCTACTAATCCTAGTGGGGAAAAACCACTAGTCTCTTATAATCCTGCTGTGGCCAAGACACTAGCCTTTGTGAGTCATGCTGGGGGAATCTCACCAACCTATGGACATCATTTTGGGACAAAACATATGACCACTACCAATCATGCTGGAAGTGACATTATTTGTGGGAATCCTCGACAAGTGGGGCATGGGTTTTCTCACAAAGACTGTTACACATAGGCCACATATCATGTGGTGTTTTGTACATTATGTACTATATAATGGTGTGGTGTGCATTTTCCTTTTACATGTGCATGGCATGTCTCAGTGAGTCCCAAAATACATATATGTATCAAATTGGAAAACATTATAAAAGACTAAAAAACTCAAAAACATTAAAAAAATTTGAAAACTAAAAGCATCTCATAGGTGCATTTGTTTTTATTTTTATATTTTTTGGCTTTTTGATGTGTGTTTTGGACCTTGTTTTAGCTATTTGTTTTAGGTTTTCACAGTTGAGACATGGGTTATTGGAAACATGCACTTTCCTTGAGGTATGATCCCTAAACAGGCATATCAGGATAGGTTATTTCCTGCACACATCCGTTGCATTTTTAACCACCATTTTTTTCCATCATCATGCCTTAGGGTCCCACCCATCGATTTGCGATATTATCCCTCCTTTTCATTTCACTTCATAACTTGTGCGGAAGGGCCTTCCTCCCATGGGTGTCCTAAATTAGTACCTCCTAACCATTTGACACCCATGCTGCTATTTCTTGTAGGTGCAAGATCCATCCTTAGCCTCTCTCATGCATTTATAGAGCCTTGTTAACCTTCTCTTCATCTATTACTGGCCTTACCTGGTGGGGGTTACCAACAATCTTACTCTCATCCCTTTGTCGTGCTCATTAAACTATGACAAAGACACATACCGAGTATCCTTTTATCCTTTTTTTGGGATCAGTAAAATTGAACAAAAAGGAAAACCATGGAGCATTTTTCTCTCCCTTCTATGAGCTCCTTAAAAAATAAATATGGATCTGAGCTCACTTATCTAGGATCATTAAACTTACATAGATAAGGTACCCTTACGAGCATTCTTCCATCACTCCTTCGAGCTTGTTAAAAACACAAGGAGGCCTCGAGTTTAATTTTCCGGGATCGTTAAAATTCCACTGAAAAGGTGCATTTAGAGTCCTCTTTAAGCTCTTTTTTGACTCTTTAAAATTGAAAATATTTCTGAGTATGCTTGTTCCTTTCACACTTGTTAAAAGGTTTGAAAGAATTTCCATACAGTTTCTCAAATTTCTCAATAACTTAATATATTATTTTATTATTGAATAATAATAAGTTATGAGAAAATAAAAGTGTCTCAACAACTTAAAGTTGGTAAAGGTTCCTAGTGATACCAAGGTGGTGGTAAATCATGATATCACACTTTTGCCTCCAAGTTTTCAAAAATTGCACTTTCATGCACCCAAATAGTGGATTTTGGCCTTCTTCCATCTCCCGACTTCCCATATTTTTGAATTTGGCCTTCTTCCATCTCCCGACTTCCCATATTTTTGAATTTGGCCTTCTTCCATCTATTCCTGTTATGGAAAAAATAATATTTTGGCTCTATATTGTTTTATTATTATATAAATTTTCTAATTTTTCTATTGATGTGGCATGATGCTAACATGGCAGGGTGTTGACACATGTCTGTTAGCGTGTTGGAATGTCCCTCATTTCATCTTGTTGTGTATCCATGTCGCACCCCCGTCCATTAAGTCATCATGTCCCCTTTTTTTTGGAGAGTATTCAAGTGAGTGTTTTTCCCCTACCATAAGCAGTAACGGCTCGTGGGGAATATGGTTTCCAAAAAATGTCTTTGGAGTCGTTATCAATGAAAAGGTGACACGTGGATGGGTGGTTTTCTGCACAATGGATCCTCCATCCCATTTTAATGAGTGTACATGTTGGGGCACGTTACGCACCACAACCGTTGATATTGGACACCTGATATTATCTATCAATGTTACTTATCCCCCCTTCCGCCAAGCCCCTAGTCCTCAGCCTTCAGTCACTTGTTTATTAGTATAGCTCTTAGGTGCTAAGCTCCAAAAAACCTTCAGATTAGACTTTGGTCTTCGGGTGCTAGTGACTTCTTTAACACCTATCACGTAAGAAAGCACTTAGTTGATGTGGCTTGTCAATGCTACAACGCTTTGCTCATGTGGCAACTCCACCTCATCCAAAATCCACATGGCACCTCCATGTCATATTGCCCATGTGGCACCTATGGGGTCGACATGAAATTTCAAAATTTTCAATTTCTTATGTATTTATATATATAGTTGAAGGGGGTTACAATTGACATATTTTTGTAAACATGTGTCCATCGAATCCACACACCTGCCAATAGGAAATTACATATGTCCTTCTCTTGACTTTAAAATTTTTCATCGTCTACTAACGAATTTGGTAATTTATGTCCACTAACAGAATTGGTATTTTTTTTCAACCATTAACATAACCGTAATAATTTCCTTGTCCCTGGTTCGAATTTCACCAAAACATTTCTCAGATCTGAACTGCTCCATTCAAATTTCTACATTACCATCTCACACGTGGAATCTGATAATATTATCTAGCATTTACGCCAACAATTTCATAGGGATATTCTGTCATACACTTTCTGTGCAACTTGTTATTTTTCCTATAACATTCAAATTTGGCCCAATCCATAATTCAATCATATATATGCTGATCACTGTCATGAATTAGATCACTGGGGAATTTCCATACTATTTTTTCCCAAAATTCCATACAAGCATTTATTCAAACACTTTTTGTGCAACCTCTAAAACTACTTGTAGAATCGAATTTATGGCCATTCAGTCCTAGTGTTGAAAACCATGGATCTAATACCAATCTCTAATGTACCCAACAACCTCATTCAACCATAGAGACCATGGGTCACTCAAATTCCATCTCCTAATTTAACATTCATACTCAATTTTTTTTTCATAAATTCATTCAATTATACAACAAAAATAAATGAATATGGTTGCCCAAAACATTCTACGCATTCATTATAATTCACAAACCATTTTAACATGAAACACACAGACATCCATGCAATTCCACTCACATATACAATCATAAATGATAATTAAACAACGTGCAAACACACAATTCACCATGGCATTCATAAACAGTTAGATACTTTATCTTTTTAAATAGAATGTCCTCCAATTGGTTGCATGTGAATGATGCTCCTCCCAACCATATGCTCTATCAATCCAGGTCTCACTTTGACAGGCCACCCCCAATATGGGGCTTTCAATCCACAAGGATAAAACTCTCCCTCAATCCCAATATTCATCTGAATCTCTCATGCAATGTATTGGTACCTAAAACCCATCTAAGGCTGTCCCAATCCTTAATTATCCTTCCCCATCAACCTGCATAATGCCAGGGACAAGCTCTCTTCTCCGAGTTAAAAATACCTCAGGAAGCCTCCATTTTCCTTTCGGTGCTCCAACACATGATGGACATGAAGTATCAGGATTGGGACTCTAGGGAACAAGCTACAAGCCATGTTTCTCTCACACCAGTCTACTTGGGTTAATGGAATGCATAGTTCATGTTCAATAGTGGCCTCCTCATTCTTAATTACAGTTCCAAGCTATGGCCTTCAAGGGTAATGGGAAAGGATTGGAACATAACTCGAATTGTGGTAGAATAATGAGGAACAAAACCCTTCTCTAGCTCAAAAAATCCCTTTTATAGGCATGTTTCAGATTGCCACGTGGCCGACCCCTCCACATGGAACTACTTTTCCCCCTCTTAATATAATCTTAGGATAATTAAGATTAATATGGCATGGATCTTAGTCATGGTTTAATGACTTGATTAAATGGATAAGGCTAAGGATATAAACTGAATCCCTATATCACTTTCCCACTTGTGGATTCATAGCCCCTATCTCTTCTTCATCCTTCTTCCTATGCAACCATTTAGATATTTTTATATTAATATAAAACATATACACATTTATATAGTCTTGGTCATCTCCACCATTTGTCTCTGGCTTTTAGCCCTTTTATATCAATATTGATGTATTTACATTGCGGGGTGAAAATGGGGTATTACACTGCGCTTAAAACATTTTTTTGCATTAAAAACACCAAATTCAGCCCTCATTTTGAGAAGTGGTGCTACCAATGAAACCTTTTTGAGGGGCTAAAATTATAAGTTTTTGCAACCATGGACCATGGTCGATACCATTGCTACTAAAAACCTTAAAATCAACCCCTGAATCAAATAGTGGTGTAATCAACAACACCCTTTGTTTTTTGGGGTTTAAAAAAAGAAGAACCATCCCCACTCCTCCTTCACCCTCCTGTAAAAAAAAATAAAGAAATAAAATTATCCATGTGAATACTGGTGTCCACCCACATGTTCCACCGAGTTACAACGATCCTCCACCTTCTTAGCAAATTTCTATGTTTTTTCAGGTACCAAACTTTTGGGTTCGTTTTGAGGCGCTAAACGATGGTTTTTGGTCATTCGAGGGGCCAGGGGTTGCAATGGAATTCCATGGACTCATTCAAAAGTTGTAATCCTCAGCTAGTTCTTTCCAACTAGCTATCATGCTCCCTAAACTATGATCGTATGCAAAATTTGTTCCCTCGGGATGTTGGTGTATCAGTTAGCCACCTTGGGGCCCACAAATCCTTTTGGTGCTTCATCTCTCAAGGTTATGTTTTTGAATGTTTAGGGTTTTTTCCACGTTATGCTTATGAAAAATGTGCCCTTTTTAAGTTTCTTTGTAATCATATCTTGCGAATGAGCATAGCTGATACATCTATCTTCAAAGATAAACAACCACCATCTAAGCTAGTTTGTATTGCTTTCCAGTTTATAGTGTTTTTCTAGTCCATTCATTAATAGAATTTGGATTTTACTGTACTATCAGTCTTTCTGCAAAAACGTTGTGTGTGTGTTTCCATTTTATGTTTCTTCCCTCATTTCATTCACCAAATAATCCAAATCAATAGTATCAGATCAATTAGCTCTTGTTGTTTCTTAATGCATGTCCCCAACAAGATCCAAATATTGAGAGTTAGGTCTCAAAGTACTTGAGCTAGGGGAAAACCAGTCTCATTGAATTAAGAAACCTCACAGAGTGGGAGAAGAAAAGATAGATGAAAATCATGAGATCCTATTAAATTGTTGCTCAAGGAAGCCCTCGTGCGACAGAGGAATGAGATGATGGATAATTTCACCTAGACCCTTTGATGACTTCCAACAATGGTGGCAGAGGCACCTTCTATGGGAAATCATTTCGAAGGTGAAACTCCATTCAAGGTAGAATTTAACATTGACACTACCTTATTTGAAGGACAAATAGATGTATATGCTTTGGAGAAATGGTTAAATCTGTTAGAGGGCTACTACTATGTTCAAAATTTTCTAATGACGAAAATATCACCTTTGCACTCCATAAGTCCCTCCTCGATGTCAAAGATTGGTGGGATGGTTACTAAGAGAGGCATGCTTGAGATGATTCTAATATATGCAAAACATAACCCACTTGGGCGGCTTTTCTCGATGTCATCAAGGAGGAATTCTAGTCCGTTAAAAACTATCATGACTAGTACACAAGACATACAACTTTGTGCCTCGAGAGAGACCAAATGGTGTCGGAGTTCACCAATATATTCCTTACGTTGCGCTCAAATCTGGGTGTTATAGACTCCAAATGGAACTTGGTCCTAAAGTACCGCAGTATCCTGCACATGTACATCTAGACTAGGATGGATTTCATGGACATCTCCTCAATAGTATCTTCTTATCGGTATGTTGTCAAGTTCGAGATTTTTTTTAGGAAAAAGAATAAGTGGGATTCTAGTTTTTCAAATCAACCAAAGTAGAAGGATGGTAAAGGAGACCCTAACTCATAGAATAAAGGATAGAGCAAGGATTTTCAAAATAATGAAAACTAGGCCAAGCTGCAGGTAAAGAAGGGTAACAAGAAATCGAAGAAGGACACTCGCAAGTGGTGCGAGTTACACAAAAATCCCTGGAACAACTCAAAACAATCATTATTGGCTTAGATTAAATCCTTAGAGTCAGACACTAGCTCAGAATCTGATTTAGAGAAAGAGAAGGTAAAGCAAATCATTGACATGGAACCTAGTGCCACCATCACAACTACAAAGATCCAACCAAAAGAGTCGAAGGATCCATAGGAAGGAGAGCACCTCTTCCATTCACCACTGTGGGTGAAGGGGAATCCGCTACATTTCATTGTTGACAGTGGTATCCAGAAGAAATTGATCTTGGTTAAGGTAGTCAAGATATTGAAGTTGTCGATGACACCACACCCTCAACCATACACCATCAAGTGGTTGATCAAGGGATGAGACATCCATGTCATTCAACTATCCCGCTATCGTACGACATCAATCCCTTCAAAGATGAGGTACTGCATGAATTTTTCCCAGTTGAAGCTTATGATACGCTTTTAGGACAACCCTATATGCTAGAACATCATGCTATTTATGAGTCTAGGCCATGTAGTGTCACTGTTACTTTGGAAGGGAAACTCTATAGGATGCTCGAGGTCATCTTGACTACAAATTCCTTGCTCTCTGGAAAGCAATGTTGGAAGGTGTTGGCGCTTGGAAAAATCCTTGCGTTGATAATAGGGATCTCCCCATTGAAAATTCCCAACTAGACTATTCATTGTTTGAAATAGGGAATCCATCCAGGTAATGGTCTCACTACCGTAGGATATATTTCGAGTTTAGTTTATCGGTTATGGCCTGGTCCACCATTTAAAATTTTATATTTAAGGATGCAAATGAAAATGTCCTAATTCTAACAAGGCATAATTCTAACTGGGCTAAACTTGACGGAAAGGTAGAAGCCTCACAAGTGATGTGCAGGTTCTTACCTCTCATCTTTCCACTTATACCTTATCAATCAACTAAAACTATTCTACTAAATAACATATATTTAACTAACTAGTATAATATATCCTTTCAAGGAGAAAAATTTAAAATATGAGTAATGACTGAGATTGCTTATACATATTCGACAGTTAGCTTATTGAAAGAAAAGCATCCACAATCACAGTAAAATAATTACACAAAGATAACTTTGGTACAACATTTCTTTCATTCTTTACTCATTTTACATAGAACATTGCATTTATACTTACCATTAGTAAAATCATTCACATACCATTGATTAATCTAATAAAGAAGGAAAGATCTTACTGTATATAGATGAACAAAGGAAGAAATAATTCTGCGCATTCATTCATAACATTTCATGCAAAACTCCATGTAATCCTTCACCAACAAAATAGTTCTTTCTCATACAAAATGTAACTTGTTTTCTATTGCACTAGCGAAAATCCCTCTCCTATTCTATTCCCCCCCCTATGTATCTTTACAAAATTTGTATTTATGTGACTGATCACTTCACATTCCATCTTAACTCTTTGTTTCCACAATTTTGTCTTTTGTGGTTGCACCCAAAAATAATGAAAATCAATAAGAAAATAAAAATTACATTAATTGGATGGAATATTCTCTTGACTGTAAATGTAATTATCCTCGAGATCACTCTCATAAGATATTACATTCAATTGTTGGGGCTCTAATAACTTTGTTAGAACAATATTCCCATTATATACATGCCATGGACCTTCATGTTGTTCTACCTAGTGTTATTTGGCCTTCTAGTGACTAGTCTATTGTCTTGTACCATAGTTGGTCCACATTTGACCACTTAGACTAGTGATATATCCATGACTAATTGTTTGTCCACTTATCCACCCATTTCCATCATTTTAGGACTTAATGCACCCCACTACCTTGCATTTATGTGGGAGTTATTGCATTTCTCTGTTTTAAGGAGATGGAGTGCACCCTCTTAATTATTTGGTCAACTTGTGCATTAATGGCCACTACTTAACAAACTACTCACCCATGCGTCCTCATAATGGTACCTTTCACACTATTTTGACTAGCCAGAACCTTTCTCATGGTCCATCTATGTTCATTGAACCTCATTATGGTCCAATCTATGAGTTACACTTGGCCTCATGTCATTGATGGATGAATTGCTCCAATCTAAGCCTCAGTATTGTGAGCTACTGAACTTGCCACTAAGCCTCTCGATTTTGTCTCTTGAGAGAACATATATATTGTACTCATGTTGATGAATACTATCAGAGTGGAATCCTTCACACTGGAGTGATTTTCCTCTAGCGTTTTGTTCAATATTTCTTCTCTATTCTTGCTATCTCTTTGCGCAAATAATTCTAAGTGAGATTGTTTTTTCCATCTAGATCTAGGTTGGATTGTCATGTGTATCATAACCTAGAGTTGTGATTGTTGTGCAATCTAAATTCTAATATGGTATCAAAGCTAGTCTAATGCCAAACAATTTCCATAAGGAATTTCAAAGAGTGTTGTTTGCAGGTACATGAAGAAATGGCAGAAGACTCAACAAATGATCCAGTTCCACTTTCTTCCTCTGTTTTCCATGAAGATAATATACGAGATGTTGCCATCAATACTGTTGAAGATAAGTCCTTCCACCTCTCATCATTATCTTACATTATTCTATTGATTCTCCTAGTGTGCGAAAGAGTGATCCCTTGGATGTTGTGGGAGAAGGATCAAATCTTGGAGTTGTAGCATTCTCCTTCCTTGGATCCATGCTTTTGATGTATTCCTATATAGTTACTAGCACCGATTTTCAAAGTTGCACAAAAGATGGAGAATCCTTATCCATCACATTGGCATACTTGGGACTCTTGTTCTACCTTCTTAGAGATTATTACAACTCCCATGATTCAAAGTTGATGCTTCAAGAGCCTTGCATTTTGCTTGGGGTCACTTATTCTCAAGCACCTCAAGTCGCTTTTGGACGTGGCACCCTGGTTGGTTTGAAGTTCGAGTTTGAAGAGCACATGCATTCGCTCTAATATGTCATGTCCCTTCTTTAGTGGCCTTGGTCACTACTTGGATCCTCCCATCCCTAGGGGGTCTACATTAATTAATTGAATGAGAATTAAATTAATGGGGTAATTTTGAGGCAAAATACTATAGCAATTAATTAATTATTAAATAATTATTAGTATTATGAGTTTGAATTATTTTAATAATAAATTAATCATCACTACTAATAAATTTTTGGCAAGAATTGATGATGAATTGGCTAGGAGGCGCAATATGGTCAATGTGGACCTCACTTGCTTAAGTGGAAAAGCTCAGAAAATCAAGGAGTTAGAGAAAGGAAAGATGACAACAAGAGAATATGGAAATTGTCAAAAGCAGGAAAAAAACAAGCAAAATAAAAAAGAAGGAAAGTAAAAAGAAGGAAAGCACAGAAAAGCAGTCAGTTAGAAAGCAACAACATTAAAAAAAGCTAAAGGAAGGCGCACTTGCCAATTTCAATGAGATGACACACAAGGAAGGAAAGTTTGGAAAACAAGCAATTTCTAATTGGCTCAAGGAATGTGCCCTCCCTCTCTCACACGTGTGGGTGACTTGGAGATGAAGTTACCTCAGCCTATAAAAGAATGCTTCCAAATCCCATTCACATCTTTTGGTTAATTATTTTTTGTTAGTGAGAGCTCTTGCTACTCCATTGTTGAGAGATGTGCCTCAACTCTTTTCTTGGGAGATGAGCCCCAAGGAATTTCATGTTCCAGCCAGTTAGTATTCATATACATATCTTTAGATTGTTGTTATTCAGATCCATATCATTCCATAGTTGAATATCCATAATCATCCAGAGAGAAGGCTACATTTCTAGTGCCATTGGAGCTAGTTTTGGAGGAGATCATATAGTAGAAGGAAGCTAATTTAGTAAATGTTCCCAGGACAGTCCAAGGAGGCCAATGCGGCTTCATATTCAGATATCAGAGCTGTTTATAGTCAGAGATAATTTTAAGATCAGATCTACATCCTCCTCTCTCACTCTTACACTCATTCTCAACTAGTTTTGGAGGAGATCATCTAGTAGAATGAAGGAAGTTCAGTGAATGAAACCAAGACACTTCAAGAAGATCAATGAGCCCTTCATATCAGTTATCAGACATGTTGACAGTCATATATCAGCTTCAGATCAGAGTTACAATAACTACTCCACTTCTTACATTCATTCTCTCTCAGTGTGTAATATTCTCCTAGCCTGTGAGGCTCTTGTAATTATGAATGTAATAAAATAGAAAATATGTGTTATGGAGTTAATATTTCGACCTGTTGCTGTCAATAAATATATATCAGAACCATTTAATGTCTCAGAACAAAGTTTAGTAATCCCTTGAGGCAGTTTGGGATTAAAGAATTCAAGACTAGCTCAATGAGCCATTTTTAATAACTAGTTTTGCCATATTTACTGAGATTCTTTATCTGAGCATCAGTTTTCAATTTTGTAAGTTGTATGAGATAATTAATACAATATAAAATCCATCCCCACACTTCCCCTAAGTTTTTGAAGGCTTTTAACCCTGTTTGGAAGAATCTGTAAACTTACTAGCTCAACAAATCCCAGTAACGCACTTGTGCATTTGGATTACAAATCCATCTGAATCCTTCCAAATTCACAGGAACTCGATTCCAAAGCATTATAAAAGGTTTTCTGACTATTATAACTCTTCCACCATCCATGAGAAACTACCCAATCTAGTATGCATATGATGGAAGCCCATGAAGCCATGAAGTAGGCAACAGACCTGTATGTTGTTGAAAAGTGAAAGACTCTAGTACCTTGTGCATAGGACTTACTGTTCAGATATGAATTATCTTGCTGATGCACATTTTCCATATAAAATCCATAATCAAAAGTCATCCCTACCATCCTTGATCAATGTACCATTACTCCTAACTTAGACCTTGCACACCATAGAGAATTTGTCTAAAATTTACTAGTAAAAATCGTGATCAATTAGGAAGTTGGAGTTAGTATTCTGGCCAATTCTTGGATGGATATTATTGTGGTATCGGAGCATAGTCCTTTGAACTTGATCTTAAAATTGGTTATAAGTCCAAAGAAAATACCCTTCCCCAAAGGAAAGAACCCTGAAGAACCTTTTTTGGAAGAGGAGGTAGAATCTACTGGAGGGAGAATACAAGGGGAAAAGAACATGACTAAGTTAGATGAGAAGGAAGAGTTCAAAATTTTTGTGCAGAGTATGTTAAAGGGGTTGCATGACATATCTCAGAACATCATTCAATCTGGGAAAGACACCATATAATTCCTGGCTAATCATTTAGGACATAAAGATGTAGAAGGGAGCAGTAGTGGCTCTCAGAATGAGGAAAGGAAGATCCCTAGTGGATTTCTCTTTTCAAGGACTAGGCCTCATAATAGGCCTAATGAATTCAAAGAATAATTCAAGGATAAGCCTCTATAGACCATGTCCAAGTTCCTTTAGGAACATAAGGAGGATCCTGAAATTCCCACTGAATCAGTTGCTACATGGGAGGATCAATATGTAGTATACCAGACTTTGAGTGAAGAGTGCAGAAGGGCATTTCCTTTCAAGGATTTATGTGATGCACATTATAGAAGTCAACCAAGAGGGATTCATAGGCAACCAACACATAATTATGAGCCGAGTAATGCAATTGGTAATATCTAATTACCCTTCTTTTATGGGTCATCAAAGTGCACTGCTAGCTCCTGGGTGCAGAAGCTAGACACCTATTTCCAGCTGAATGCAATGGTTGAAAGGGATGCCATCAGAATGGAAACTTTGAATTTGGAAGATGAATCTAATGAATGGTGGTTCCATGACATGAGGAATTTTGTCTATGATCAAGTGATTTCCTATGTAGAATTCACTAAGAGACTAATAGAGAGATTCGATAAAAGAGACCCTGAAATCTCCTTTAGGGAATTGGCACATGTCAAGCAGATCGAAACTCCTGAAGCTTACATCTCAGAGTTCCAAAAGTTGGTTGTAATGGTTACTGACATATCTAAAGTCCACTTGATCATCCTGTTCACAAAAGGATTAGCAGAACCTTTAAAAGGGTTGGTTAAATCCTACCGACCAACCACCTTACAAGAAGTGATGAGAAGAACAAGGGATCTGCAAGATGCAATTCCAAGAACCAAATATCCGCCAAAAGTTCATGTACCTAATAAATTTCAGAACCAAAGGGCACCATTCAGAAATGTGTCTGCCCCTAATAGGAAGGAATACTCATTCAAAGATTGAGATGATTTAAGAAGGAAAAAACTATGTTTTTCCTACCAAGAACCTTGGGTTCCGGGGCACAAATGTGCCAAGGGGAAGGCCCATTATATATATATATATATATATATATATATATATATATATATATATATATATATATATATATATATATATATATTTTTTTTTTTTTTCTTTCTGAAAGTGATGAGGAAGAAATGGGAGTAGAAGTAAAATCATAAGAGGGGTATGAGACAGCAGGAGAAGGACAACCCCCACAACCAGAATGCAAAATTGCAGTCTTAAGTGGAGTTCCCCGCTACCACACCATGAGATTGAAAGGGGTTGTGCAAGGGAAAAAGGTGTCAATTTTGGTTGATGGGGTGCCACCCATAAATTTATTGATGCAGCCATGGTAGATGGAAGGAAATTACAAACATAAAAAATTAGAGGTTTCACAACCATTATTCCTAGAAACAACACTATGCAGTGTGACCGGTGGATTCCAAAACTGCAAGTGGCTATTGGAGACCATACTGTGATTGATAGTTTTTATGTTGTTAATGTGGCTGACAAAAATGTAGTATTGGGAGTAAAATGGTTGTTCTCCATTGGTGAGAATGTGGTAAATTACCGAATCCTGCAAATGTGCTTCAAAGATATCGAAGGAAAACAAGTCATTTTGAGAGGTGTCAACAACTACCTAAAACAGGTAATTTATGCACATAGTATGAGATCAGTTTTGAGGAATGGTGACATAGAGTGGGATGTTGAATGTTTTCTCACCACTAAAGGGAATTCCTTTGATGTTTCAAATCATATGGAAGACATCCAAAGATTTCTCCACAAACACAAGAAAGTGTTTGAAGATCTGCCACATGGAAGACCTCCTGACAGGGGTACTGAGCATTGGATTGTGCTGGAACCTAGTACTTTTCCTATAAAAATCCATCCTTACAAACACCCCAAGAGATTCAAGGATTAGATTGAGAAAAACATCAAAGAGCTTCTTGAGATGGGGTTCATAAGACCAAGCTCAAGTCCCTTTGCTTCATCGGTGGTTTTAGTAAAAAAGAAAGATGGAACAATGTGCATGTGCATTAATTATAGGGCTTTGAATAGGAAGACCATCAAGAAAAGATATCCCATTCCAAGGATTGATGAGCTGCATGGAGCTAAACATTTTTCCAAGATTGATCTTCGTTCTGGTTACCACCAAATCAGAATGAAAAATGAATACATTCAGAAAATTGCTTTCCGGTGCCGTTATGGGTATTTTGAGTTCATTGTCATGCCTTTTGGCTTGACCAATGCACCAACAACTTTCGAATCTTGCATGAACATAATTTTCAATAAGTAGCTACGCAAGTATGTCCTTGTTATTTTTTATGATATTTTGATTTATAGTAGGACATGGGAAGAGCACCTGCAACATTTGGACAATGTCTTAACACTTCTTGTAGAACAATATTTTTATGCTAAATTGTCAAAATGTGAGTTTGGTTTGGTAGAAACCATTTAACTTGGTCACATCATTGGGAAAGAAGGAGTCAAAGTACATATGGAAAAAATCAAATCCATCCTTGAATGGCCAATCCCAAAGAACATAACATCCCTAAGGGGATTCATTGGCTTGTGCACCTACTACAGAAAATTTGTAAAAGGATTTTCTAAGCTCACTTCTCTTTTGACAGATCTCACCAAGAAGGGTGCTTTTTGTTGGTCAGATGAGGTTGAAAAATCTTTTAACATAATGAAGGAAGTCATGAGAAGCTTTCCAGTACTTTCACATCCTGATTTCACCCAACCTTTCATATTGGAGTGTGATGCCTCAGGTGAAGGCATTGGAGCAGTGTTAATGCAGAACATGCATCCTATTGCTTATGAGAGCATAAAATTGTAGACACATGAGAAAATTTATTATATTTATGATAAAGAGATGTTGTCCATTATGCATGTCTTAGCTAAATTTAGATAGTATCTAGTGGGAGGCAAGTTCATAGTCAAGACTTATCACAACAGTTTGAAGCATTTCTTGACCCAAAAAGAGATGAATGTCAGACAACAAAAGTGGGTAAGTAAAATTCAGTCTTATGATTTTGACATAGAATATAAAAAAGGTAAGTTGAATGTGGTGGCTGATGCTCTCTCTAGAAAACTTGCTTTTTCTTTGCTGCAAGTTCCTACTGATTGGAAAGCACAGCTAGCTAAAGAATATTCAAAAAATTAGTTTACTTGTGAAGTATTGGATAAAATGATTCAGGGTGATTCCTACCAAGATATCAATGATGTTATTTATTACAAAAACATAATTTTTCTAACACCTGGATCTAAGTTGAAAGAACAGATTCTGGTGGCTGCCCACAATGCACTTGTAGCAGGCCATCCTGGATTTCTGAAAACTTACTGGAAGGTGAGAGAGAGGTTCACTTGGAAGGGCCTCAAAGATGATGTCTTAAGGCATGTAAGGGAGTGTATTGCATGTCAACAGAATAAGGTGGAGCACACTCATCCTGCTGGTCTCCTTCAACCCCTGCCAATACTAGAACAGAAATGGGAAAGTGTGTCCATGGATTTCATCACTGGACTACCTAAATCTCAGGGTAAGGATAACATCTTTGTAGTAGTTTATAGATTGAAAATTTTTTCTCAATTTTTTGCTATCACATATACTATTAATGCCAATCAAGTAGCTGCGCTATTCTTTAAATAAATAATAAGATTGCATGGTCTACCCAAGATCATAATCAGTGACATAGATATCAAGTTTACTAGTGCTTTCTGGAAAACTCTGTTTGAGCTGGTTGGAACTAGTCTGAATCTCAGCACAAGCTATCACCCTCAGACTGATGGCTAAAATGAGAGGGTAAATTAGTGGCTGGAAGGTTATCTCAGAAACTATGTTACCGGGAAGCAGAAGGCATGGGTCAACTGGCTACATTTGGGAGAATTATGCTATAATACAACATTCCATATGTCCATTGGAATGACCCCATTCAAATCTTTGTATGGATATGAATCTCCTAATTTTGCAGATCTTATTTTTGAAGATTGCAGAGCACAAAAAGAAAAGGATTGGTTGCAAGAAATCCAATACATACTCAAGGCACTCAAGGAAAACTTGCAGGTTGCACATAACCTACAGAAGGTGAATCCAAATAAGAAGATAACCGATTAAACCTTCCAAGAAGGAGACTTGGTTTACTTAATATTGCAACCCTACAAGAAATCTACCTTGAAATCGAGGGGGGCTAAGAAATTATTACTAAGGTTCTATGGTCCATACAAGATCACAAGGAATGTGGGTGAAGTTGCTTATGAACTAGATCTGCCATTTGAAAGCAAGATACACAATGTTTTCCATGTGTCATGCATGAAGAAAGTAGTTGGCCAACATGTGACTGTTTCAGAAATATTGCCTCCTCTTGATGATGAAGGACACTTGGTATTAGAACAAGAAGATATTTTGCAGGTAAGAGAGATGAAGTTGAGGAGCAAAATCATTAAAGAATATTGAGTGCAATGGAAGGGGTTGCCCAGTGAAGATGCAACCTGGGAAAATGAAAAGGTTCTGCAGCATCCTAGTTTGAAACTGCTTGAGGAAAAGCAGTCTTGGGAAGGGAGGACTGTCATGTCCCTTCCCTATTGGCCTTGGTCACTACTTGGATCCTCCCATCCCTACAGGGTCTAAGTTAATTAATTGAATGAGAATTAAATTAATGGGGTACTTTTGAGGAACAATACTATAGCAATTAATTAATTATTAAATAATTATTAATATTCTGAGTTTGAATGATTTTAATAATAAATTCATCATCATTACTAATAAATTTTTGGCAAGAATTGATGATGACTTGGCTAGGAGGGCGCAATAGGGTCAATGTGGACCTCATTTGCTTAAATGCAAAAGCTCAGAAAATCAAGGAGTTAGAGAAAGGAAAGATGGAAACAAGAGAATATGGAAACTATCAAAAGTAGGCAAAAAATAGGCAAAAGCAAAAAGAAGGAAAGTAAAAAGAAGGAAAGCACAAAAAAACAGTCAATTAGAAAGTAGCAACATCCAGAAAAGCTAAAGGAAGGCGCACTTGAAAATTTTAGTGAGAGGACACACAGGGAAGGCAAGTTTGGAAAGAAAGCAATTGCTAATTCGCTTAAGGAATACGCCCTCCGTCTCACGCACGTCTGGGTGACTTGGATATGAAGTTACCTCATCCTACAAAAGAATGCTTACATCTCCCATTCACATCTTTTGGTTAATTGTTTTTTCTAGTGAGAGCTCTTGCTACTCCATTGTTGAGAGATGTGCCTCAACTCTTTTCTTGGGAGATGAGCCCCAAGGACTTTGATGTTCCATCCAATTAGTATTCAGTTCCATAGCTTTATGTTGATGTTATTCAGATCCATATCAGTCCATAGTTTAAGATCCATAATCTTCCAGAGAGAAGGCTATAGTTCTAGTGCCATTAGAGCTAGTTTTGGAGGAGATCATCCAATAGAAGGAAGCTGTTTCAGTGAATGCGCCCATGATAGTCCAAGGAGACCATTGAGGCTTCATATTCAGATATCGGAGCTTTTTATAATCAGATATGATTTTCATATTAGATATACATCCTCATCTCTCACTCTTACACTCATTCTCAGCTAGTTTTGGAGGAGATCAACCATTATAATGAAGACAGTTCAGTGAATGTACCCAAGACACTTCAAGAAGATCAGTGATCCCTTCATACCAGTTATAAGACCTATTGACAGTCAGATATCAGCTTCATATCAGAGTTACAGTAACTACTCCACTTCTTACATTCATTCTCTCTCAGTGTGTAAGATTCTCCTAGCCTGTGAGGCTCTTATAATTCTGAATGTAACGGAATAGAAAATAGCCAACTACTCACCATGCACCCTCATAATGGTACCTTTCACACTATTTTGACTAGCCTAACCTTCCTCATGGTACATCTATGTTCTTTTAACCTCATTATGGCCCAATCTATGAGTTACATTTGGCCTCATGTCATTGATGGGTGAAATGGTCCAATATAAGACTCATTATTATGAGCTACTCAAATTTCCACTAAGCCTCTTGATTTTGTCTCTTGAGAGAATCTATATATTGTACTCATGTTGATGAATAATATCAGAGTGGAATTCTTCCCACTGGAGTGATTTTCCTCTAGTGTTTTTGTTCAATATTTCTTCTCTATTCTTGCTATCTCTTTGTGCAAATAATTCTAAGTGAGATTGTTTTTGCCATCTAGATCTAGGTTGGATTGTCACGTGTATCATAACCTAGAGTTGTGATTGTTGTGCAATATAAATTCTAATAAACTTTAAGGCTATTTCATGTGTGGATAGCTCTTTGATTGTATCTATCAATCGGGCTTTGATACAACTTTATGACCTTCTCCTAGAAAGTAAGCATTTAGAGTTTCTTGTACAATATGCTGCTATAGGTCTTCTGTAGTGAGCACGCCCATCCTTTTAATAGAACTCATATCCTCATTTAGACCATTCCTCAAATATGCAATACATTGTTCTTTGGGTGGCAACTCATCAATGGCCTTAGGGGGTGGAAGATGACATTTTTGGAAAGCTTGGTATATGGCCTGATAGTTATCTTCACACTTCGTGTTCGATCTCTGCACTTCATTTTGTATCCTCTTGCTGATTTCTGACAACTATATAGAATATCTATATGCAATTTTAATTCAACCACTGTTCTTTTGGGAAGGTGTGCAGGAAATTCTTTGATCTTTCCTTTCCATACGATCATCTTCTTTAATTTATTATAGGTTTTGTTAATGCTGAAATTGTTTTCATTTTTACATGTTTCTTTTAGAATTATTTGAACTTTATTTTCTTTTGTTTATCTATGATTTTGATTATTTTTTCAATTTTCATTAATTTTTGATTGCTTTTATTTTTCTTTAGTCTTTCAAATGGCTTATGCAACATGATATTTCTCTCAAAGTCTTTAATTATACTTATTTAGATTCATTATAAAGTTTATAACCAAGATCTAACCTTTATCCAAAGTATATTTGTCTAATTGGTTATGTTAAAAGATTCTTGAAGAGAGATCAGGGTTTGAAATGCCATGAGTCTGGATTTGGGGATTGTGAAATGCAAAATTGAAGACACCTATCGCTGAATATGGTTAGTTCCAGTTCTTTGAACATTTGTCACCTTTGTTTTTCTAAGACTAAATTAACAAGCTTGTAGTTATAAGATGGGAAGAAGTGGCGAAATTAACACGGTTGAACCGATGGACACGAAGTGGGCTGCGCAATTTCCCAAATGTGCAAACTTGTTTAAAGCAACTGGATGGTTTAATTTCTTTGAGAAAGAACACTGTCAATAAGATCAAGAAATGGAGAAGACAATTAGTCTTACTGCTGAACAAGTTCAAAGTCCAATCACACCAAAACAGAGTATAATTGAGAACCTAGTTTCACAGTCTTCTGCAGAAAATACAAAGAATGAAAGTTTGCAGGTTATAGACTTCAAAGCAGATGCAAACCTCCTCATACAGTTAAAAAGATCAACTTGGAAGCTACGAAAAATAATATGGAAAAAGTTTCAAGTTCTAATCAGAAGACAAAAGACATAACTTTAATCCAAAGTTCTTCAAGTGAAGGTGAAGAGGAGAAAATTAAATCAAGTTCTCAGCAGAACCAGATGAGCATACAGCAGGATTGTACAATGGTAGTAGAAGCATATGAAGAAATGAACAAAGTTGAAGAACAAGAAATTATTCTCAAAATGGAACAAGATGAATTGGCAATTGCAGATATCCCACCTTTCATATTCAATCTTCATAAAACTAGATATCCCACCTTTCACATATCAAGACCCCACTCTGCCAGGAGAGGTAAACATATATTCAGAGGTTAAAAAGCCTTGAAGAGGAAGAGGCAGACTGAAGATCAAGTAGAATATTTGAAGAAAGCAAATCTACAGGAAGAATCCAAAAACACTGATGATGAAGCAACCATAACTAAACTGCCCTGTGTTTCCTTGTTTTAGTCATTGCAGTTGAGCACGGATTACGAGACTATGGAGATGAATTTCAGAAATCCCAAAGAGGTTTTTGTCCATCATGGATTCATCCACAAAAACCTATCTTAGTTTTGCAACAGGTGTCACCGTTTGAAAGATTTGAATTCATCTTTGTGGCCTAGTTTTCAGGGTTTAAAATATTTAATATTTTCCTGTTTTAGTCACAAATTTCCGGCATGTATTCCGATCAATTGGAGAGGAATTTTTAAAAACCAAGAGAATTTTTTTTCTTCATGGACTCATTTAAAAAAAATTCTCTTAGTTTTCTAATATGTGTCGTGAATCAAGAGATATGGAGGCGTCTTTGAGACCTAATTTTCTAAAAATTCGCCTAATTTCTCAAAGTCTGATTTGCTATTTTTAGTTAATTGTCTTTAAAGATTCAAGTTAGAATGTAACTAATTGATGTAACTACTTCAAAATTCGACCTAGAAGGTAGTTAGGGAACTACTCTTTGTAAAGGGATAAAAGGAAGAAACTTCTAGTGAAGGAAGAGGGGATTTTTTGGTTTCAAGAAGTTATATATAGTGATGATATTAAAGCTTGCAAGACTCTTATGTAAGTCCTGAAGACTGAGATTAATATACATGTGATATAAGCCATTTTATTTTGTTTGATTGAGTTTTTATTTCTGATCAGTTTGGTCATACAATATATGAATTCATTTTCTGTTTTAATGTTTTAATCCAGTGAATGCTTATGTGTTGTAGATGAAAACCTGTATGTATGATTATGAATGTCATGGTTTATGTTTACCTTGTTTAAATTCATGATTTCAGTTCTTCAATGACTTACATGATTTAGTAACTTGTTTTAGATTGATTTCCTTTATTTTCTTGAGATTGAAACCCTTAAACGAATAAATTACAAAAACAAAAAACCTATTTCATACTTGTATTGTTGAGATTGTGCTAGCTTGCTCTTTTGTAGTCTAGGAACAATTTCTAGCACAAACATCTTTGGCGCCATTGCCAGGGACGGAGGTGAAGCATATCTTCCCTGGGGTATTTTTATTAATCTGATTTTGGAGGGTGAACAAGATCATAAATTCTTTCAGATTACAATTTTTCACCAGGTGACTCTGCAGGGAGAGGGATTTGTTGGCGACTCCATGTTTGAAAAATTCAGAAGCAACTTCACACTTTCAGAATGTCATAGTCTTTTGCTGCTATGCTGGGACAAAGGTTTGCTCCTTTTATCTTTGTTGATATTCCAGGATTTCCAAATGATGTGCCCACTATGGATGAATAGGAAGACTTTCTTCCAAGATTTAGAGGAGATGATCATGACCATCCGGCACAACACTTGATTTATTTTCATCAATACATGGACCAGCTTGATATTCATCACGAGGATGTATTGTTGAAAATGTTTATGTACTCCTTGGATGGAGATGCCAGACAGTGGTACAGGTCTCTTCCTGTCTCTAGCATCTCTTCATTAAAAGATTTTCATGTTGTCTTTTATTCATATTATAAGATGATTTATCCCGCTGATCTCCTTTTAGAGGATTGTTGTGAGCAATTTGAATCCAAGAAATCTCTTAGCAATCATGATCAAGATAGCCTTACTGATGAAATTTATGAAGAAATAGTTCAAAATAATGAATTTCAGGAGGTATTTGACAGTTTTCAAGATTCAATACATCATTATCATGCAACATTTGTTATTCAAAATCCTTGTGAAGATCAACCTTTTGTTGAATAAGCTGCTGTTTTAAATAATTTTGAAGATCATGCTTGTAACGAAGAATCTTGGACAAAGCATTAGGTGACAATTTTTTCAAAAGTAACTAAAGAAGATGGAAGTTCTGATCATATTCATGAGGAATATCAAGAAAGCACAACGCTTTCCTTATATGTTAATCTGACTGAAGATTTAATTAAACATAGGGCTTGTCTTTCTCTTGAAGGTGTTGAAAAATTTCCAGAAATATCAGCAAATAAACCTAAGTATCATCAATATCCATACAATTTAGAGGAACATGAATTTTCATTAGCGCACATAACATTATATATCAGCCCTCCTCTATTTGATGATTATAAAGAAACTAATGTTGAAGGTCAAGAAAAAGAAACTCACCATTTTCCTGGAAGTCTTGATCCATAGTTTCTTGAGGTCAATGAATTTATGATCCATAAAAAATCAAGCCCTCTATACGACAATTGTGACTTAGAAGCAGAGTTTGATATGGAAGAGAAGATTTGTATATTAGTGTGCATTGATGCTACTAGTATAGAACCAGTATATGACTTCTATAAATCAGAATTTGGAGAAAACATTGAGAATTTTCATCAGGAGCAAATTTCAATTCAAAATTTCAGAGACAATGGGAGCAGTGCTCAGTCTTTTCTTGTTTCATACTCAGAGTTTCAGAAGGAAGATAATATTTTTTCTAAGGTATTCTTTCATGATGATCTCATAAATAATTATTTTGAGTTTCTCAATGAAGAAGGGGTTATAAAAGAGATAGTTGTTCATGATTTCTATGACTCATTAGCAACTTATTTAGAGGACTTTCTCAGATCAAAATTGATATTTACAGGCTGTAAGTATCAATTTCCATGTTAAGGATTTTCCATTGTATACAATCTTATTTTTTCTAATTAATGACATGGAATAAATTCAGTGTAGGAGACAGTTGTTGAAATGGTTACACTGGCAGTATGCTATTACTTAATCAAAGAACTGAGCTGGTTAGATTAGGAGCTACATATAAATAAGCTTGTCATGCAAGCATTTAGTTTCAGTTTGAAGTTTGGTATTCAATTTACAAAATGGTAGATTTGTTTTCTGCATAGAAGGCAACCATGTGAATAGTTTTCAGTTCTCAATAAATAGCAATTGTGGTCTCAAGTATTGAAAAGGCCACAGTTTGCAGTATATGGTTGTTCTTTAGTCTACTAAGCAGATGGATTTTCAATTTGGATGAGCATATTTCTATTGCAACACATATGTAATTCCTTAGAAGTAATCACATAGTTTTTTTGATATCCAGGATCAGAATTTGAGGAAGGGAAAGTGTCTTTTCAGCAGAATCTTGTTACAAGATCATACAATAATCCCATTATTAAAAAAATTATGAGCAGGCTTGCAAGTTTTGGAACAGGTTGGGAACAAGATACAAATGACTCCATTTCCCATTGAATAAGGCACAAGGTCTACATGTTCTTGAAACCTCACAAGGAGGCTTTCATCCCACAGCAGGAGCCAGATGTTAATGCTGAAATTGTTTTCATTTTTACATGTTTCTTTTAGAATTATTTGAACTTTATTTTCTTTTGTTTATGTATGATTTTGATTATTTTTTCAATTTTCATTAATTTTTGATTGCTTTTATTTTTCTTTAGTCTTTCAAATGGCTTATGCAACATGATATTTCTCTCAAAGTCTTTAATTATACTTATTTAGCTTCATTATAAAGTTTATAACCAAGATCTAACCTTTATCCAAAGTATATTTGTCAAATTGGTTATGTTAAAAGATTCTTGCAGTGCAAAGTTCAAAACAGACCCCTAGTGCGCTGCAGGAATCCAATATTATGAAAGATCATGGTTTATTCATACTAAGTTGTGGTACGTTACGAGTTATGATGATTAGAGATGCTGAAACACACATTTGAAGAATGATGACATTTGTAAATCCTTTTACATTTTTGAAGAGAGATTGGGGTTCAAAATGCCATGAGTCTAGATTTGGGGATCGTGAAATGCAAAATTGAAGACACCTGTAGCTGAATACGGTTAGTTCCAGTTATTTGAAAATTTGTCACCTCTGTTTTTCTAAGACTAAATTAACAAGTTTGCAGTTATAAGATGGGAAGAAGAGGCGAAATTAAGAGGGTTGAACCGATGGACACGAAGTGGGCTGCGCAATTTCCCAAATGTGCAGACTTGTTTAAAGCAGCTGGATGGTTTAATTTCTTTGAGAAAGAACACTGTCAAGAAGATAAAGAAATGGAGAAGACAATTAGTCTTACTGCTGAATAGGTTCAAAGTCCAATCACACCAAAACAGAGTATAATTGAGAACCTAGTTTCACAGTTTTCTGCAGAAAATACAAAGAATGAAAGTTTGCAGGTTATAGAGTTCGAAGCAGATGCAAACCTCCTCATACAGTTAAAAAGATCAACTTGGAAGCTATGAAAAATAATATGGAAAAGGTTTCAAGTTCTAATCAGAAGACAGAAGACATAACTTCAATCCAAAGTTCTTCAAGTGAAGGTGAAGAGGAGAAAATTAAATCAAGTTCTCAGCAGAACCAGATGAGCATACAACAGGATTGTACAATGGTAGAAGAAGCATATGAAGAAATTAACAAAGTTGAAGAACAAGAAATTATTCTCAAAATGGAACAAGATGAATTGGCAATTGCAGAAAGAATAGCAAAAGATAAATATGAAGAAGATTCAATCTTCAGAAAACTAGATATCCCACCATTCACATCTCAAGACCCCACTCTGCCAGGAGAGCTAACCATATATTTAGAGGTTAAAAAGCCTTGAAGAGGAAGAGGCAGACTGAAGATCAAGTAGAATATTTGAGTAAAGCAAATCTATAGGAAGAATCCAAAAACACTGATGATGAAGCAACCATAACTAAATTGCCCTGTTTCTCCATGTTTTAGTCATTGCAATGGAGCACGGATTACGAGTCTATGGAGATGAATTTCAGAAATCCCAAAGAGGTTTTTTTCCATCACGGATTCATCCGCAAAAACCTATCTCATTTTTGCAACCGGTGTCACTGTTTGAAATATTCGAATTCATCTTTGTGGCCCATTTTTCAGGGTTTAAAATATTTAATATTTTCCTGTTTTAGTCACAACTTTCCAGCACGTATTCCAATCAATTGGAGAGGAATTTTTAAAACCCAATAGAGTTTTTTGTTCTTAATGGACTCATTTAAAAAAACCTCTCTCAGTTTTCTAACAGGTGTCGTGAATCAAGAGATATGGAGGCGCCCTTGAGACCTAATTTTCCAGAAATTCGCCTAATTTCTCAAAGTCTGATTTGCTATTTTTAGTTAATTGTCTTTAAAGATTCAAGTTAGAATGTAACTAATTGATGCAACTACTTCAAAATTAGACCTAGAAGGTAGTTAGGGAACTACTGTTTGCAAAGGGATAAAAGGAAGAAACTTCTAGTGAAGGAAGAGGGGATTTTTTTGGTTTCAAGAAGTTATATACAGTGATGATATTAAAGCTTGCAAGGCTCTTATGTAAGTCCTGAAGACTGAGATTAATATACATGTGATATAAGCCATTTTATTTTGTTTGATTGAGTTTTTATTTCTGATCAGTTTGGTCATACAATATATGAATTCATTTTCTATTTTAATGTTTTAATCCAGTGAATGCTTATGTGTTGTAGATGAAAACCTGTATGTATGATTATGAATGTCATGGTTTATGTTTACCTTGTTTAAATTCATGATTTCAGTTCTTCAATGACTTACATGATTTAGTAACTTGTTTTAGATTGATTTCCTTTATTTTATTGAGACTGAAACCCTCAAACCAATAAATTACAAAAACAAAAAACCTATTTCATACTTGTATTGTTGAGATTGTGCTAGCTTGCTCTTTTGTAGTCTAGGAACAATTTCTAGCACAAAGAGGTTTCCACCAATTTTGTCTTGCATTTGAAGCTTGTGTAGGTATCTGATTCAATCTATTCACCACCTCTTTTAACTCATAAATTTGATCCGTCAATAATTGTTGGGAGTGAAACAGTTGCTTCTACAACTCACAAGCTTGCTCGTAAAATGGTGTTATGTCTGGTTTCTGTGCTTGAGTAGATTTGAGTTGCTCCATCAGGGACAGTTTTTCTTTATTCAATTCATCCATTTGGGTTTGCAAAGATCCCTTTTCAATTGTAAGAGATTCCACCTGTTAATCCAATTGAGTTTCTTTATCTTCTATCTCATTGATTTGAGCTTGGGAATATTCCTTTTCGCCTTCCATGATTACTAGTTGCACATTTAAGGAGTCTTTCTCATTTTCAAGATTCTGAAAATATAGAAAAATATTTATATTCTCCCAAAGTGGTAAGCCTCTATCTCCTTCAAAAACTTTTCAACACCTTTGACCTTGGGAAATTTATATGCTCACACGGTGAATGGAAGTGGAGGAAATGACGCCTTCTTATTGTCATTTAAAAAATGTCCGACTCCATTCACAAAAACTTGTTTCATTGCTTCCTTTAGAACAACATAGTCTATAACATACATTGGCATTATAGAAGGGATTTTGGTGCCTCCGTACATTCGGATATAGGTTCCTTCTGGTGTAAAGTAGTAGTCTCCATATTCATTGATTATCTCCAAACCTGCATCTGACATACAATTTGGCTCTTTATAAAAAATTAGTCGATACAGAGGTATTATGAACTCTTCACAAATTGTCTTGTAGAAACTTACATGTCTATGTGCCCACATGATATGATAGGATACATAGATGGGAGTCTTGTATGGAAACCAATAACATCCCAGCTTATGGAATGGATTTCTGATAAGGATACAATCAATAAGGCAAGAGGACATGCAAAACTCTGCTTTTTTTTGCTTCAACCCCTCCTGAGCTATTAATATAGCCTCAACAAGGTTCTCCAAAATGATGTCTGACCAATTGAATATAGTAGAATATGTGGTGACATGATAAATTTTCGGAACCCAACTGAGCTTATACATGTTTACAGTTTCCTTCCTGTATATTCTGCATAAAATCATTGCAACAATTCTGAATGGAGTTTTCAGATTTTGTGCATCAAGCTCCCTACTGGATATTTGCCTCAATTGTTTACCTGGGAGAATCATTTTCTTTGCATTCTCCAAGTGGGCTATCTTTACACTGTTAATCCAATCATCTGTTAGGACGAATTTGGGAACTGGCAATTTATAAGCCTTGCTTATGTGAGTAGGTTGAAATGAGGCTGTTGACACCAGATCTGAAAGAACCTAGAGTTTTTGCTAAAATGACCTAGAAAAGAAGAAACCATCACAAAAGGTTGAAATAAAGATTTTTATATGGAAAAATATATTATAAAAACCCATATTTATAAAGTCCGCCAGCAAATTTATGGAAAGGTTAAACTTCAGCCGGTTTCCGACGGCGGAGATATTATGGATCAAGATCTACGGTTAATATCACTCCCGCGTCGCCAAAGTAATCGTTAGCAAACAGTGGAAGGTGGTAGCGGACATAATACCACCAAGACACGTGTCCAATATCTATTCATCCGCGCAGGTGATAGGATGGTATTGGAAACCACTATGGCGCCGCGCGGAACCGCCCATTATGGAAATGTGGAAAAATTCTATATTTAGCAGAGCATATAAATGAATTGGCAGGGCTTCTAAATTTGGCCAATATGGTCAAATTAGGCGGATAAAGCACTGGTGAATCTCTAAAATAGTTAGTGAAGCTCTAAAATGGTGGAATGGCTAAAAGATAGCGGATCTCCAAAATGCCCAAGTCTTTGTTTAAAAATTTAAAAGTTTATAGTTATTAATATAAATATTTTATATTAATATTCAAACCCAATCACCAAAGTCTTGGCACGAATCTCAAAGTCTTGACAAAGTTTGGATAAGCGGCTACCATTCATTCCGCTCACTCAAGTAGCTCGAAGTTTAAAATTATAAAGCGGTCGCGGACTAAATACCACGGGAGCACGTGGCGCATTATTATTCATCCGGATCATGCGACAGTGGTATTATAAACCGCCTTCCGCCCACGCGGAACCACCATTCCCGAGGAAGAGGAGTATAATAACACGTGCTATGTGTTATTAGGTGTTGTGCGCGTCGGGGTATATAAACAACATGATTATTTCTCGCTCAACCAATGTGGGATATATCCCATAGAGAAAATCAAATGGGACAATTATAACACGTTTTTGAGAAAATGCCTGTTTTAGTCACCATTTTCTAGAAGCTGTTTCCGCCAAACCGAGAAGAATTTTCAGAAACTGAAAGAGGTTTTTCTTCAGCACGGGCCAATATTCAAAAACCTCTCTCATTTTTTACACAGGTGTTATGGTTTAAGAGAATCGAAGTCATCTTCACGAGGCAATTTTCCAGAATTTCAGTTTACTGTTTTAGTCATCAACTTCAAAGAGCTGGTTCTTCCAAATGAAGATGAATTTTCAGAAACGGAAAGAGGTTTTTCTTCAGAACACCCCCAGTTACAAAAACCTCTCTCAAAATGTATACAGCTATCTCCATTTGAGATATACAGCCAGGTCTTTGAAGCCTATTGTTCAGCAAATTTACTTCCTGAAATAAAAAATAAGTTGTAACTGTTTCTATTTTTAGAGTTTCAGTTAGGTTTTGAAATCAAGATTAGGTATAGGCCGTCTTTCTATATATTGATATGTAAAAAGACATGTAAAGGGGGGGATTCCCAGGAACAAAAATGCCCATTCTGGGTTTTTGAAGTTGTTTCCAGAAATTAATAAAGATTTCAGAGTTGAGCATATTTTTATCAAAGATTCATGTGTTGTTCTAAAATTACAGTCCGTACTTTCCCTTTCTTTACATGTGCATGTCAATCTTCTTTGTCATTCTTTCCATTATGTCTTTCTTCTATGCTTGAATGAAAGTCTAAAATAAATTGAGATTCATATTTTCCATGCCTCAGTTTATTGCATTCAAGTATCCACCTGCTTCTCCAAAGTTAACAGTGGATTCATCCGAAAATTGATGCCCATTGTTGATGGATTGTCATTAATTCTTTCCTGTCACCTGCAAAATCTTATTGACTGTAATAAAACAGTTATCTTGCCTTTGTACAAACATTTGTTTGGCTGCTGATCTATTATTTTTCTGTTTCTTGACTCCATTGCCCAATGATATCTTATTTCCTGTTGATCTAACCACATTATTCGAAGCCTACAAGTTTTTATTATTATTTTACAAATTGGCCATTGAGTTTATTGTCAAACTGCTGTTGTGGTGACATTGGATAGCAGATTTGCTGAGAGAGCCCTCTCTGACTGAAAGAGGCCAACTTTCAGTCTAAAGATTGGTTTGAAATAGGTTAGCTCGGGGTTTCTTTGATACAGCCCAAGGAAAATCCGAGTGCTAACATTTTGGCGCCGTTGCCGGGGATCGAAGGTTTCATTTTCCCTTGGTATGAACGACAAAGTTTCTAGATTTGATTGTTGATGGTGAACAACGGTCAGATATCAAGCAGGCTGTGCATCTTTCACCTGGCGACTCCATCTTCAAAGAATCCAGTTTTCAGAAATTTCATGGCGACTCCACATTAAAGAAATCCAGTTTTGCATTGGTTTACAGGCTAGTCTCCTCAGTTTTCAGATCAAAATCTACAGCTCCAGTATTTCGAGATGGCCTCGTTATTAAGAAGGTATGTTCCTATGAGCAGGTCTCATATTCCCGGTTTTCCGAATCAAATTCCTAAAATAGATTGGCAGTCTTATTTGCCAAAATTCAGAGATGAAAACAGTGATAATGCTGCTTTACATTTAATCAAATTTCATGCACATATACACAAGCTGAAAATTAGGTTTCATGAGGACTGTCTTATGAAGATGTTCATGGCTTCTTTAGAAGGAAAAGCAAGGGATTGGTATGAAGGTTTGAGACCTGGCAGTTTGTTTTCTTTAAAAGATTTTCACATAGCTTTTTATGAGCATTATGCAGTAGATTTTCCAGTTTTGTCTTTAGTGGAAGATTGCTGTGATCAATCTAAGGGTTTCATACAGTACCTCGAAAGTATTGATGAAGATCTGGAAGGTATGAATGATGAAGACTTGTCAGAGATATTTTATCATTTTTCTTCGCAAGTCCATGGCCATGATGATCGAGAAGAGTTTGCTGTAGATGAAATCAATAAAGAATCGATAGTAATTTCCCATGATCCCTCTTTGAAAACAAAGGTTGAATCATCAGCTCCTTCGTATACAAATGAAGAATGCATTCACCATCAATCTGCAGAAGAGAAGGAAAATGATAGTTGTTTGATTCAGAAAATACACAAGCCATCTCCTCTTTTAACAGAAGAAGAAATAGATCGGCTCCTGCATAGTCATGCTACGACCCCTGCTTATACAGATTGGAAGTGTTCACATATTCCGGGATATGTAAGTCAATCTTCTTCCATTTTTGGGAATGAAAATCTGAATTTGAATGATGACAATCATGATGATTTTATGAAGGAATCCATTTTTGAAGACGATCAGCCGCAAGAAAATCAGCTATTAGACACCAGTTTCTTTCATAAAAAAGATAGAGCTGTCGTATTTAATGATCTTGCAGAGTGTTTTCTATTTGAGGATGCATTAGATTATGAGGATAATCATTCATTTCTGGAAAAGAATGTTAAGGAAGAAAGAACATTCCAGCTCTCCCGTCAAATTGCAAAAAATCCAAAGGTACTTCAAATAAAATGTATCTTTTTTGATCCTATACTTGAGTATATGAAGAAATTTCTCAGTTTCGATTTGCAGCTGGGTTTTTATTTTGAGAATAAAGAATATCATTGGTTGCCGGTGCTGTCATATTTTCTGTTAGTGACTTATTTCAACAGTGAAAGAAATAGATTATTTGAACATTTGATGGATTGGCTTCATTGGCATTTCCGAATTACTTAATTGATGGAAAGTCTTTGACATTCTAAAGGTAGGGTAGGTAGGAGAAATAAGTTTGCCAGGCAAGCAGTCTTCAGTATGTACAGTAGTGTTTTCAGTTTTCTATAGTTAAGTGGTTTTCAGTTACAGTTTTGGATGGAGGACTGGTTACAGGATACATGATACAGGATACAGATTGCAGGTTTTAGGTTTTCAGGATTGGGAGCCGCCCAATGGATCAGGCACTTGGTCTACGATGTTCTTTGCTACCTCGCAGGGAGGATAGCATCCCCAGTTGGAGCCAGTTGTTGACACCAGATCTGAAAGAACCTAGAGTTTTTGCTAAAATGACCTAGAAAAGAAGAAACCATCACAAAAGGTTGAAATAAAGATTTTTATATGGAAAAATATATTATAAAAACCCATATTTATAAAGTCCGCCAGCAAATTTATGGAAAGGTTAAACTTCAGCCGGTTTCCGACGGCGGAGATATTATGGATCAAGATCTACGGTTAATATCACTCCCGCGTCGCCAAAGTAATCGTTAGCAAACGGTGGAAGGTGGTAGCGGACATAATACCACCAAGACACGTGTCCAATATCTATTCATCCGCGCAGGTGATAGGATGGTATTGGAAACCACTATGGCGCCGCGCGGAACCGCCCATTATGGAAATGTGGAAAAATTCTATATTTAGCAGAGCATATAAATGAATTGGCAGGGCTTCTAAATTTGGCCAATATGGTCAAATTAGGCGGATAAAGCACTGGTGAATCTCTAAAATAGTTAGTGAAGCTCTAAAATGGTGGAATGGCTAAAAGATAGCGGATCTCCAAAATGCCCAAGTCTTTGTTTAAAAATTTAAAAGTTTATAGTTATTAATATAAATATTTTATATTAATATTCAAACCCAATCACCAAAGTCTTGGCACGAATCTCAAAGTCTTGACAAAGTTTGGATAAGCGGCTACCATTCATTCCGCTCACTCAAGTAGCTCGAAGTTTAAAATTATAAAGCGGTCGCAGACTAAATACCACGGGAGCACGTGGCGCATTATTATTCATCCGGATCATGCGACGGTGGTATTATAAACCGCCTTCCGCCCACGCGGAACCACCATTCCCGAGGAAGAGGAGTATAATAACACGTGCTATGTGTTATTAGGTGTTGTGCACGTCGGGGTATATAAACAACATGATTATTTCTCGCTCAACCAATGTGGGATATATCCCATAGAGAAAATCAAATGGGACAATTATAACACGTTTTTGAGAAAATGCCTGTTTTAGTCACCATTTTCTAGAAGCTGTTTCCGCCAAACCGAGAAGAATTTTCAGAAACTGAAAGAGGTTTTTCTTCATCACGGGCCAATATTCAAAAACCTCTCTCATTTTTTACACAGGTGTTATGGTTTAAGAGAATCGAAGTCATCTTCACGAGGCCATTTTCCAGAATTTCAGTTTACTGTTTTAGTCATCAACTTCAAAGAGCTGGTTCTTCCAAATGAAGATGAATTTTCAGAAACGGAAAGAGGTTTTTCTTCAGAACACCCCCAATTACAAAAACCTCTCTCAAAATGTATACAGCTATCTCCATTTGAGATATACAGCCAGGTCTTTGAAGCCTATTTTTCAGCAAATTTACTTCCTGAAATAAAAAATAAGTTGTAACTGTTTCTATTTTTAGAGTTTCAGTTAGGTTTTGAAATCAAGATTAGGTATAGGCCGTCTTTCTATATATTGATATGTAAAAAGACATGTAAAGGGGGGGATTCCCAGGAACGAAAATGCCCATTCTGGGTTTTTGAAGTTGTTTCCAGAAATTAATAAAGATTTCAGAGTTGAGCATATTTTTATCAAAGATTCATGTGTTGTTCTAAAATTACAGTCCGTACTTTCCCTTTCTTTACATGTGCATGTCAATCTTCTTTGTCATTCTTTCCATTATGTCTTTCTTCTATGCTTGAATGAAAGTCTAAAATAAATTGAGATTCATATTTTCCATGCCTCAGTTTATTGCATTCAAGTATCCACCTGCTTCTCCAAAGTTAACAGTGGATTCATCCGAAAATTGATGCCCATTGTTGATGGATTGTCATTAATTCTTTCCTGTCACCTGCAAAATCTTATTGACTGTAATAAAACAGTTATCTTGCCTTTGTACAAACATTTGTTTGGCTGCTGATCTATTATTTTTCTGTTTCTTGACTCCATTGCCCAATGATATCTTATTTCCTGTTGATCTAACCACATTATTCGAAGCCTACAAGTTTTTATTATTATTTTACAAATTGGCCATTGAGTTTATTGTCAAACTGCTGTTGTGGTGACATTGGATAGCAGATTTGCTGAGAGAGCCCTCTCTGACTGAAAGAGGCCAACTTTCAGTCTAAAGATTGGTTTGAAATAGGTTACCTCGGGGTTTCTTTGATACAGCCCAAGGAAAATCCGAGTGCTAATAGAGGCAAACCCATTTCCATTGCCCCCCACAATGATCCTGGATTTAGCATCTACATGAGGCAAGATCCAACTTATTGCTTCAGAACACAGGAACAATTTTGTTCTAGTAGCTTCCTTGTGGAGTCCATATTTCTTTATATTTTGATATATAACCATTTCCTCAATCTAGGTATCTAGCATGTTTTGATCTTTGATGAGCTGGTAAATTTCTCCCCACTTGTATTCGGGGACTATTCCAGCTACAACTCTCGTATCCTTGAACTGGATCTCCATAGTGGACTCCGAGACTATCTCAATGTCTGAATCAGATTCTACCACTTTGCTTTTACACTTAGAATATCATCTATACATATTAGGATCCTGAAACACAAGAGCAATATCAAGACTTGACATTGTTTATGTTTGCAGTATAATCAAAATAATAACAATGAGGTCTCTAATAAAACATTGAATAGCCCAATTTATTTCTACTCAAAATTACCAAATAAGGTTATATGCATTCCTACTTATTCAAGTTGTCAATCTAGTTACAGATTTAATTTCAATGCAAGTTACTCTTGAAGTGAGCGCGGATTTAAAACAACCTATATGAAAAAAATGAAGATAATATATCATGTTTGTCCTATCAAACCAAAATAACCATTTTGAGAACTAAGGGTAAAATCATTGAAGTAACCATTTTCTCTAATGATGGTTTACAATCCTATAGTCTTCTAGGCATGTTTTATCATATTTTAGGGTTTCACACAAGGTGACTGGCAATGATAATAAGAAGGTTACAGATATTCAACTCTCTTATATTTAACGTCCAGGTTCAAATACATGAAACTGGTTTAAATGCAAACTACTTTTGAAGGGAATACATTTTATTATGAAAACAAACAGTTAGAATAAGCAATTTTAATAATTAATTAACCATGCCAATTGTAATCCAAAAATTGATCAAAGCCTTCTGGAAATTGTGAGTGTTATAGGAAAATTTTCAACTATTTCTTCAACCAACAACTTAGGGTTTCAGATCTTCTTATACTAATAAGGCCGCGCAATATTTATGTCTAGGGCTTCATTAGTGTTGTAGGCACAATAGATCCAATGTTTTATCCAAAATATGGGAGCCCCAGTTTCATATCAAAGAGTAACTTAATGAATTTCGGGGTTGTTTAGCCTATTTGCCATTCATTTTCCTGCCTTCGATTTGATTTAATTAACTTAGTAAATTTTCCTTCTCAAAATTATGCATTTTTATGCATTGCGGAAATAAGTTTTTGGTGAAATTTTTTTTGATCATTCCGCAACCCGCAAATTGCGGATTGCAGACTCTTTGGTTTGCATTTGAAAATTTTTCCTTCCGCAACCCACAACCCACAAATTACGGATTGCGGGATGCGGAAAGAAGTTTTTTTTTTTTTAAAATTTGCATGTAAAGTTTTCGTCCCTCAACCCGCAAATTGTGGATTGCGGGATGCGAAAAGACCTTTTTAATAAAGAGTAGTTTATACTCCCCACAACCCACAACTGTGCATTTGCAGAAGTACTTTGACCGCGCGTTGTGTTTTGTGTTCCACAACCCGCAACCCGCATTTGCAGATTGCAGAAGGGTGTACATATTTATGAATAACAAGTGCCTGCACTTGGCATCCCGCATCCCACATCTTGCATCTCGAATGTTGATGTACGATGATCTGACGGCCTTGAATGCATCTGGCACAATGATTTGACTTTTGATTTTTTCGTTCTTGGTTCGTTGTTTCCAAGTGTTGATCCTGTTTTGGTCCGCGTTATGCTTGATGAGACATGAAGTCTTTGAATCCAATGATTGCTTAATGATTAAAACTCTGAGATTTGATTGTTAATTGCATGTGTTATTATGTAAATCTATCTGATCTTACACCAAATTTCAATTGATGCATGATTGACTAATATTTCGCTCGCGGAAATGATAATTGGAGCCTACACGTCATAGACATGTGATCATGCCAATAAGTTATATTCAATCGATGTCAAATCCTATGGTTTTATTTCCTATAAGGGTTGCCATGAATAACCTGTTAGTTTATGGTGATATATGCAAATTTTGGGTTGATATTTTAATATCTCTGCTAACAATTGCATGCTGTAAGTAAAATGTAGAGAGTTTCTGGCATTTCTGTCAAGTTTTCTGTTGAGAAAGAGCCTTAGCCAGTGGAATACTCTGATCCTATTCCTGCACCATTTGATGCTAATGTTTCTGATGAAAGCACATATAGTGAAGAGGAAGATGGTGAGGTTCATTTCACATATGAATGACTCCTTTTCAACAAGCAGAAGAAGGGTGATAAAGAATATGCTGATCAAGATAATACAATTGTTCGGGACTTAATCATCAACTTGCCGCCTATGTGTCCCGCAATTCCTCTCAAGGACGATTTGTTAGCTGATTTTCTGGTTTTTGAAGATATGTTTGTTTCTCGTGAATCCAAGGAATATTTCATATGTTCCTCGCCAACTACCTTCAATAGCTCATGATCTATCTTGATTCTCCTCAGCTTACGATAGGATGTTCTCGAGGATATGTGGTGCAATCTTTTTAAAAACTGTATGATGCCTAGTTTGGGATCCGAATTGGTTTATTATTCCTATGTATAAGGATTTTTAGATGTTTTAGGCCAAGAGGCAGCCTTTTCTTGGCCATTTTAGGATAATTTAGTTTTGATTATCCCTTCTCTGTGGGAGATTTGATCCTGAATTATTACTTTGTAATTATTATTTAAGGGGTTTTAGGTCTCATAGCAAGGGATGGATGGTAGGGGACAGAATCGCCAAAATATACTGGAGACGTTCTGTTGTTGCAGACTATGTAATGTTTTGCAAGACTTAATACACAGTGATTTTTCTTCATCTATCTCTTCTGTTATAATTTGTCAAATGTCTTTGATAGATTGTGATTTTGCTTCAACACATTCACTAATACTGTTTATTATTTGCAATCATTAAATTACATTTATCTACAATTTAGATTTCTCTCAACTTATGATCTCTATCATTGATGTTTTAAATGAATATCTTTATCTAAAACATTTTATCTATTTCTGCAGATGATTCACAGAAAACATTGAGTTAATGTTAATTTTTCAATTAACATTCTAGATACAGGATGAGCTTGTATGCACTTAATTCTTAAGCTATTGTTGGTTGAATGTCTTTAACTGATTATATCTTGAGCTACTGAGTCAAGATCCAATTTTGCATGTCTGTTGAATTGGTGAAAAGATTTAGTAATTTTCAGATCAAGTTGTCTTGTGCACAAACAAATCATTCCCTTTAGAATAGGCCTGACTTAGATTAGATTTCTTTTCCAAGTTAGACTGACTCTTAGGATTAGAAAAAAAAACTTTTGTCTTTCCTTATAGGAAGACAAATCCTTTCTAGGATCAAACACACACAAGTTCCAGTAGAGGCCTTTGTATCCATGGGTGTCAACCACGCCAAACAGCTCGAGGATAGGGTAAAACTTGTGTAGGATTATTTGAAGCCTTTGGATGGGTTTTCATCCCCTGTTGTTTGCCTTGAACACCATTCCAACACATACACAACTGAGGCATCAATAAATGACACTGGAAGGAGGGCCATGTACCAATCATGCCTAAATAGAACTTAAATAGACGTCTTCCAGTAAGAGAACCGATTGTTACACGTAGCCACACCCAAGGTTTAACGTTGACAGAATAACTAGTAAAAAATTCTCAAAATATTCCTGCCACCCCTATTATAGAGCAGGAAACTAGGAGGGCCGATATTATTATAGTATCACCCACAAGGGGATCCCTCACAGTCGAATAGATTCTTAAAATTTCTTCTGATAGTGTTGCTAGGTTGCAACAAAGAGTCGCTGGAGAGTGTAATATAGGACTAGCAGCAATTCGAGATCACCATAACACTGTTCCGCAAGCCAATAATTCTGTTAATCAGAATTCAGGTGACCAAAATCCTGAACAACGTAATTCACCCCACCACAATCTGCTCCCATATTTTAACGTTGACACATTGTTTGGGGAAACACAAGAAGATCAACCACAAGTGACAACAAGTGGACCACCACCACCACCACCTCCATCTTCATCTTCTTCATCTGAAGAATCCTCAGATAGTGATTCATCCTTGAGCTCATCTTCACGGGACATACCAATGGCCGAAGGTGAGAATAGACCCTGGTTGGACCAGGATGCCGTTTTTATCCTAGGGGATCAACATAGAATCCCTAAAAATCATGAAAAATGGTTGCCTAAGTTCGATCTTGATGAAAATTCACCTGCACTTGATCACATAAAGACATTCATGCAAGCCATCAGGCTTAGAAATGTTATCCATGAGGATGTAGTTCGTAGGTTATTCCCATACACCTTCCAAGGGAAATCATCCATTTGGTACGTTTCCTTAGAATCTAAGTCTATCACTTCATGGGATGAGTTTGAGAAAATATTCATGCAAAATTTTGGAGATGATAAGACACCTGAAGACTTGGTAATTGATTTGTCTTATATGAAAATTCGAGGTAAAGAAAGAGTAAAAGATTACAATCACAGGTTTTCATATATAAAAAATAGAATCCCTATTACTCTTCTTACGGCGGAAGAACTCTTGGTTGCATACTATGTGAAAGGTTTACTGGTTTCCATATCTATGTGGGTTAAACGGGCACACAAAAAAACCTTACAAGAGGCCTTTGTTGAGGCCATTCAGGTTGAGAAAGATATATTCGGTTTGAAGGATAACCCGGATGCTTTAGCAGAACAACCTTCCACTTCATGTAAGAAAAATGATGTTCCCACAAAACTTGTTGCACAAGATAAAGACCCTTTCAAAATGGGTGACATGAAGAAAATACTCCAGAAGATCTCTGATGAAATGGTTGACCAAAAGAGAACTAACACTGGTAACCAGAACACAAACAGGGGGTTCAACAAAAAACCGTTTAGAAGACCCTATCAACCTCAACAAAAAAAAGTCCCACCCAATCCTGAGGAGGGTTGAACTTTGAGGAAATTTTGTCTATCTTCAAAGCCTTAGTTTCTGAATCCCATCATTCTCCTCATCACCCTGAACAAGAAATACAGGAGAATCAAGATCCTGAACCTTTGGATGAGGAAGAAGACCAGCAGGTAAATACCATTAGTTTCTTTGCAGAACTTCCCATGGCCGAGGAAGAAGAGGATCCTGAAACGATATTTAATGTCCAACACCCATACGACACAAGGAGTAAAGGACAACCAACACAGGAAGCTTCTACCTCTACACCCATAGTAAACAGAGTCAAAACAACAATACAAAAGGATATAATTATCCTTGAGATAGAATACAACTTAATTGATGACTTAAAGAAGATGAAAGCTAATATCTCTGTATTTGAACTGTTGAAGATCCTTGCTATGAGGGACATTTTTCCCAAAAGCATAATTGTCAACAAACCTAGGGAGACTCAAAACAATAATCTGGAGACATACACCAAAACTAGTAGCCCAAAACTTGTTGGGAAAAAGGCACCTCCCTTTTTGTTAACCTTTGAGATCTTTAACAGGAACGTTCATAATTGTATGGTAGATTCAGGGGCCTCATCCAATGTAATGCCCTTATCAGTTTGCAAGAAATTAAATGCTGCTTGGGATCCATGTCATACTCAGATTGTTCAGTTGGACCGATCCAAAGTGAGAGTAGTAGGGGGACTAAGAAATGTTATGTTAACTCTATCTGCTGACCCTAGGATCCACCAGATTGTGAATATCATTGTGGATGATATCCCAGACATGTATGGGTTGTGGCTAAGTAGAGATTGGTCGAAAAAACTTAAGGGCTACTTTGCAACTGACTGGTCTCACTTGTGGCTTCCTTACAATGGGAGTCCAAATGGGATAAATATCAGCAGGGAGCCTTATATGAAGCAAATTGTCACATATTTGAATGACCCTAGTGAGCCTACTGTATACTTCAGCTCACATGCATAACATTTCACTTTTGATACATTTTTTGGAGACTTACCTGCAGATTTGTCACCTGCTGAGAGTGCACAAAATCAGTCTCAGTTTGTCAATTTTACATCTATTCCATTCTCAGGTGATATTGTATATAATGTATATAGTGTGAATACTAATTTTAAGTTAGATTTGAATGCATGGACTTTGTTTTTCGATGGTTCCATATCTAAAGATGGAGCTGGTGTAGGTTGTGTCCTCATCGATCCGAAGGGAACCAAAACCATGATTTCCTGCAGGCTTGAGTTGAAATGTACCAAAAACATTGCTGAGTACGAGGCCTTGGTTTAGGGACTCAGGAAAGCAATCGATATGAATGCCCAAGTAATTGAGTTTTATGGAGACTCAGAAATAATAGTTAAGCAGGTAAGAAACAAGATTCATTGCATATCTCCTCATTTGCTTAATTATCAAAATTTGGTAAGGGACTTAACTAATTCCTTCTCTGATTTTAACATCAAGTCGGTCCCAAGATCTAAAAATTTTGATGCTAACCTACTAGCTTATACTGCATCCAGGTTGATACCTCCAGAAGGTTTGTCACCAGATACTTTTTCCATTGAAATAATGTATAGACCTTCGATCCCAGACAATATAACTTGTTGGAAAGTGTTTAGTGATGATCAACAAATTCTAGATTTTCTTACAGCTCTAGATATGTTTCGAGATGTTTCCATTTACGAAATCGAGCATGAAAAATCTCTAGCTGATCCCACTTGCATTGCCAATTTGATTCCTAAGTCAATTATCAACCTGGAAACTTTTTACGACCTCCAAGATAAGTCCAAGCAGAGGGTAAATTGTAAGACTCAGAGCTCTTCTCTCAATTATGAACAGGTAAATTTGGGAAGTGAACAGAACCCTCGCATGATTAACCTAGGGGTTGACTATTCACCTGATGAAAAGAGAACTTTTATCAAGTTATGTAGAGAATTTAAGGACATCGTTTCTTGGACATACGACGAGCTGAAAAAATTTGACACTAATATTATGCATCATAATATACCGATGAAGCTAGATACTAAACCCTACTAGCAGAAGCTGAGGAAGATGCACCCTAGCTTGGAGCCTTCTGTCAAGAAGGACCTGGAAAAGCTCCTTGCAACAAATTATCTTTCCGATCAGGCATACACAGTGGATCGCTAATTTAGTACCAGTTTGCAAGAAAAATGGTGACATTAGGCTCTGTGTTGACTTTAGAAATCATAATAAAGCTTCTGAGAAAGATAATTGCCCTGTTCCCTTTGTGGAACAGATCTTACAGAGAGTTGCAGGTTCAGAAATGTTTTCTCTCCTTGATGGTTTTTCAGGGTATAACCAAGTCTTGGTTGCTCCTGATGGTCAATTAAAAACAACTTTCAGGACCCCTTGGGGAACTTTTTCCTACAGGCGAATGCTATTTGGATTAATAAATGCAGGTGCTACGTTCCAGCGAGCAATGGACATAGCTTTCAGATGGCTTATGCATGATTTTGTTGTTGTATACTTAGATGATATTACTATCTTTTAAGAAAAACGACATGAACATTTGTTTGCCCTAAAACAGGTATTCGAATGTTGCAGAAGATACATAATTTCGCCTAATCCTAAGAAATCAATCTTCGCTGTGACTAAAGGAAACCTGCTAGGATTTATTGTTTCAAAGGAAGGTATGAATATTGATCCGGAACAAACAGAGGCCATCGCAAGGATCGAGTTTCCAGGTACGTGCAAAGCCATGCAATCTTTCCTTGGTAAGATAAATTTTGTTCGCAGATTTGTCCCAAATTTTGCGCAAATTGTTAAACCTTTACAATTGATGATTAAGAAGGATGCATAATATAAATGGTTTGATGAACAATGAAATGCTTTTACTGATATTAGGAAGGCTATCGCAGAATCTCCTGCCCTTATGTCTCCTGACTTCAGTAAGGATTTTATATTATATACCTTTGCTACTGATTTTTCCTATGCTACTGTTCTTACACAGAAGTACCCAGACGATCTCAAAATTCCCATTTCTTTCATGAGCTCAACATTCAAGGGCGCAGAGTTAAATTACTCTCAAATAGAAAAACAAGCTTATGCGGTTTATAAATCAGTTAAACATTTTAGACCTTACTTATTGAAGTCTAGAACTAAAGTAATTGTGCCTTATGCAGCTATCAGAAATGTTCTAATATAAATAGAATTGGGGGAGAAAAGAGCTCACTGGATGATAGCTCTGCAAAATACGATTTAGAGATAAGACCAAAAAAAATAGTGAAAGGCCAAGGTTTGTGTTTGCTTACCGCTCAATCCAATGATCCTATAAGACAACAAGTTGAGTGGGAGCAAGAAGAAAGCACCTCAGCAGGTTTTGTCAATGTTATCACTACTCAAGCATCTGACTGGTATGATGGCATTAAATTTTTCTTAATTCATGGGTATGCTCCTGAAACCCTTGACTTTAGAAAACGCAGAGCCTTAATATTAAAAGCTGCACCATATAAATTCATAGATGGTGTTTTATTTAGAAAAAATATTGATGGTGTTTTCCTTAGATGTCTAGAGAGAGCTCAAACTGAGAATATTCTTTTGGAATTTCATGCAGGGCCTGCAGGAGGACACTTCTCAGGAGAAACCACTGCCCACAAGATCTTAAGAGTGGGTTACTACTAGCCTACTTTGTTCAGGGACGCCTATTCTTACACTAGAAGATGTGAACCGTGTCAGAAGTGTGCTGGTAAAATGAAGAAACTAGCATTTCCCTTGCAGCCGGTCACAGTTCAATTCCCATTCCAGCAGTGGGGTCTGGATTTTGTCGGACCTATTAACCCTCGTTCTTCCCTGCAAAAGAAGTATATTTTGACAGCTACTACAGACTACTTTACCAAATGGGTAGAGGCAGTCCCTCTTAGACAAGTGAACACAAGCCAAGTAATTTCATTTCTGGAACGTCAAATAGTCACAAGGTTTGGTGCTCCAGAATTCCTGATGGTTGACAATGCCTCATATTTCTCCTCTTTTGAATTAACTCAATATTCCCTTGAAAAAGGGATAAAATTAAATTTTTTTGCCAATTATTATCCACAAGGAAATGGATTAGCAGAGTCTTCTAATAAGAATTTAATTAAAATCTTAAAGAAGACAGTGGCTACTCATCACAAGAATTGGCATATTAAATTATACAAGGCTCTTTGGGCAGACCGTGTCACTCCTAAAGTGGACATTGGAAACTCCCCTTACTGCTTAGTTTATGGCAAGGAGTTTGTCTTTCCATCCAACCTCATGATCCCGTCACTACAACTAGCACAGTCTGTATAGGAAGATGACTCTTCCCCACTCCAACACAAAATTGATACATTACTCAAACTAGAGGAGGACAGGGAAAAGTCTAAAAACAAGTTGTATCAACATCAACAGCTTGTGAAGAGGTGGTTTGATGAGAATTCTTCATCTGACAGGGAGTTCTCTGTGGGGGACTTAGTCTTAAAATGGTATAAGCAACATAAGGACAAAAATGATTACACTAAGTTCCAACGCTTATGGCTAGGACCTTTCATTGTTACAGAAAAGATTGGTCTTGGTACTGTCTGGTTACAAACACTGGAAGGTTCTTTAGAAACCTACCCAGTGAATGTCCAGCTGCTCAAAAAGTACTTTGTTTGAGGAGAGCATGTTGGTCCACTTGTACATAAAGTGTGGTTTGTTTTCTTTCTTTTGGTTTGATTGACTGTTGTGTTTTCTTTTATGATTCTTTTCTTTTTAATAAATCTGTTAGGAACCTATGTCTTTACTTTGTTAGTATATTGTTGTTGGACGCATATGCTTTGTAAGTCGTCCCATAGTATTTGTTGATCAATAGTTTGTGTTATTGTTGTTGGCGCATATGATTTGTAAGTCGCCCGTAGTATTGTTGATCCATAGTTTGTAGTGGCCCATGGTTTTGACCCATAGTATTGGCGCCTAGACTTAGTATATAAGTGTGTGTTGAGACCTATGAAGGCACTGTGAAGTTATTTGTATTGAGCTTGCTCATAGGAGGTTGCCCCCTCGAAGTGGCCTGTGATCAATATAAAAGTGATTCTGAGTTCTGTCATTTCTGCTATTTCGCATATTCTTATTAATTAATTGTTGCAGGTGCATCACAAAATCTTCACATTTGGCAAAGGTTGTTGATTAGTGTGTCTCCGAGACTAATACAATCTGAAGTTTTCAGGTAGTATGCCAGCTTCTTTTACATTCAGCCTATATCATAAAATGCTCTTCATGGAATCAAATAGTCAATTTTTGTAGGGCCTTGATTGATATCTTCCCACTATCATCAACATCTTTTAAATATTGGTCTGATTAATTGAAGTTGAAGAGCAGAATAGAGTTCTTTACCTTGTGTTTCATGAGTAGATGGCATAATCTCTCATAGCTTGGTTAAACCTATCTGTTCTGGATGCCATTCTGATCACTTTGATAATAATTTATCTCAATAAAAGTAGATTACAAGATGGGGGGTCTCATCACGAGCCATCCCATTATGTTCATAGATGTTTAAGTGGAATGACATCTCCACATCAAGCCAACAAACTTGGGAGATTACTTTCAGCTCTGGGTGGAGGGTGGAATATCCTATCACAGGTCGGTCCATTCATGATATGCAAAGCATCAGTGAGTAACACTGCTGTCATGTGGTTACCAAGCCATGGTAGTGTCCTGTAATCTATACATTAATAAATTTTTATTTTCTTTTAAGATGGTTTGTTGTATATAAGGATAAGGGGGGGGGGGGGGTCTTATCACAAGCCAACCGTACCATGATCATGGATTTGATTTTGACTGGAATTACCACCTATGGTCACCAAGCCATGGTAATTGCTTTCAGTGTAGAAACCTGAAAGACAAGGAGTTTCCTGACCGAACTAGATTATTCAGATTCCAAATCAGGTTTGTGAATGGCTTTGCCAACATCTAATCACCAAGTCAGGGCAATGGCCTTATATCAGCAGAAGTCTTAATTAGCTAAAAAAAAAGAAAAAAAAATAAATATACATGTACATAAATGAATAATTAATAAAGTCAAGGTGATTCATGTATTGTAATCCAGAATGGCTCTGAGTTTATTCCAATGGTTAATCATAAATCTTCCCTTCCATGACTACATAAAGGTATAGGATTTCCGTTTTGCTCCTAGACTACCTTACTAGAGTAAATATTATCATTAATTGGTTTTGGATGGGAATTTATTGATCATATGACTAACTCTGCTGCTTTGATTGTGTTTTCATGAGATCATTTTGTAGATTGCAGGTTGAAAATGAGTTGGTTGGCATATATGCCTTATAACTAAGGGTTTCATTTACAAAGATAACTGGTTCTTCCCAGATAGTTTCCATTTGTTGTAGGCACAATAGATCCATGTTTTATCCAAAATATGGGAGCCCCAGTTTCATATCAAAGAGTAACTTAATCAATTTCGGGGTTGTTTAGCCTGTTTGCCATTCATTTTCCTACCTTCGATTTGATTTAATTAAGTTAGTAAATTTTCCTTCTCAAAATTATGCATTTTTAGTGTATTTTTATGCATTGCGGAATTAAGTTTTTGGTTAAAATTTTTTCGATCATTCTGCAACCCGTAACCCGCAAATTACGGATTGCGGATTGTAGACTCTTTGGTTTGCATTTGAATTTTTTTCCTTCCGCAACCTGCAAATTGCGGATTGTGGGATGCAGAAAGACATTTTTAATAAAGAGTAGTTTATACTCCCCGCAACCCGCAATTGCAGGATGCAGGAAGTACTTTGACCACGCGTTTTGTTTTGTGTTCCGCAACCTGCAACCCGTATTTGCGGATTGTGGATTGCGGAACGGTGTACATATTTATGAATAATAAGTGCACGCACTTGGCATCCCGCATCCCACATCTCACATCTCGACCGTTGATGTACAATCATCTGACGGCCTTGAATGCATCTGGAAGAATGATCTGAATTTGATTTTTCATTCTTGGTTCGTCGTTTCCAAGTCTTGGTCTGCGTTATGCTTGATCAGACATGAAGTCTTTGAATCCAATGATTTCTTAATGATTAATACTTTTGAGATTTGACTGTTAATCGCATGTGTTACTATGTAAATCTACCTGATCTTACGCCAAATTTCAATTGATGCATGATCTACTGATATTTCACTCGCGTAAATGATAATTGCAACCTGCACGCCGTAGACATGTGATCATGTCAGTTAGTTATATTCAATCGATGTAAAATTCTATGGTTTTATTTCCTATAAGGGTTGCCATGAATAACCTGTTAGTTTACGGTGATATATGCAAAATTTGGGTTGATATTTTAATATCTCTGCTAACAATTGCATGTTGTAAGTAAAATGTAGAGAGTTTGTAGCATTTTTGTCAAGTTTTCTGTTGAGAAAGAGCCTCAGCAAGTGGAATAATCTGAACCTATTCCTGCACCATTTGATGCTGATGTTTCTGATGACAGCACAAATAGTGAAGAGGAAGATGGTGAGGTTCAGTTCACATATGAATGACTCCTTTTCAACAAGTAGAAGAAGGGTGATAAAGAATATGTTGATTAAGATAATACAATTGTTCGGGACTTAATCATCAACTTGCCGCCTGTGTGTCCTGCTATTCCTCTCAAGGACGATCCGTTAGCTGATTTTTCAGTTTTTGAAGATATGTCTGGTCCTCATGAATCTAGGGAAGATTTCATATGTTCCTCGCCAGCTACCTTCAATAGCTCATGATCTATCTTGATTCTCCTTAGCTTACGATAGGATGTTCTCGAGGATATGTGGTGCAAGATTTCTAAAAACTGTATGATGCCCAGTTTGGGATCCGAATTGGTTTATTATTCCTATGTATACGGATTGTTAGATCTTTTAGACCAAGAAGCAACCTTTTCTTAGCCATTTTAGGATAATTTAGTTTTGATTATCCCTGCTCTATGGGAGATTTGATCTTGAATTATTACTTTGTAATTATTATTTACGGGGTTTTAGGTCTCATAGCAAGGGATGGATGGTTAGGGGACATAATCACCAAAAGAGACTGGAGACGCTCTGTTGTTGCAGACTATGTAATGTTTTGTAGGTCTTAATACACAGTCAGCTTTCTTCAGCTATCTCTTCTGTTATAATTTGTCAAATGTCTTTGATAGATTGTGATTTTGCTTGAACACATTCACTAAGACTATTTATTATTTGCACTCATTAACTTACATTGATCTATAGTTTAGATTTCTCTCAACTTATGATCTCTGTCATTGATATTTTAAATGAATGTCTTTATCTAAAACATTTTATCTATTTCTGCAAATGATTCAAAAAAAACATTGAGTTAATGTTAATTTGTCAATTAACATTCTAGGTACAGGATGAGCTTGTATGCACTTAATTCTTAAGCTATTGTTGGTTGAATGTCTTCAACTGATTATATCTTGAGCTACTGATTCAAGATCCAGTTTCGCATGTTTGTTGAATTGGTGAAAAGATTTAGTAATTTTCAGATCAAGTTGTCTTGTGCACAAACAAATCATTCCCTTTAGAATAAGCCTGACTTAGATTAGATTTATTTTCCAAGTTAGACTAACTCTTGGGATTAGAAAAAAGAACTTTTGTCTTTCCTCATAGGAAGATAGATCCTTTCTAGGATCAAACACACACAAGTGCTAGCAGAGGCCTCTGTATCCGTGGGTGTCAACCACACAAAACAACTCGAGGATAGGGTAAAAGTTGTGTAGGATTATTTGAATCCTTTGGTGTTAAATTTTGAGCATTAATTCACAATACTCTAGGATCTTCACTGAGAGAATAACATATATAGTATATCAATGCATAACAATCACAATAAGCATGACAAGCATCACAAGAATCAAAAGCATGAGAGACAAGAGACACAGAGTTTCCATGGGGAAAACCCTAAGGTGAAAAAACCCACAACTTCCTCAGAGATAGAGAGAGCAATGGCTCAATCAAAGTACAACCAAAATACACTTGAGATAGTATCCTAGAAGCATATGATCCTCCTCCTCACTAGTGCACCGCTTTCTGAGTGAGAGAGATATCACTTTCCGAATGATCTAAATAGAGATCTCCTGATTTCTATTTATACTAACCTGTTTGCCCAGTGACCTTATGGGGCCGACTTGTCTAGCTAGGTACATCCACAATATAATATATATATCAGGGCCGACCCCACACATGGTGGTCTAATAACCCATCGGCAAGTACACACACTTGCGACACTTGTCAATCCACATGACGACACTTCCTTATAGAGGAATAACACATCTCTAATAAGGGTACAATAAATATATGTGAAATACATAGATGAAAGACATTCCGAAGTTACATATACATCAACACTCCCTCTTAACTAGGAAAGTATTTCTCGACATAGATCTGCTAGACAAGTCTTCTTCTCAGGATCATCGTCATCATCATCGTCACTGCTACTACTATCTCAACCAATCTCTGACTCTACTCGTGATAGGAAGTTCTATAGAGCCAGTCCTTTTTCATACTGGATGTAGGCCCACCACCTGCAAGTCTTCATCATCACTGGTCAAACTGTGGAAATCTCAGGACTTATTACGTGCGTCACAAAATCTTAAAAGAGTCTCTTGACTAGCAAGAACCCTAAAGAGCATCTGAGGCCTTTTTCATCATGTCCATATCTCCAGGACTTATTACATGTGACCCCACCACAAAACCTCGAAAGAGAATCCCAGGACCGATTACGAGCACAAGGCTCAACCTATCAGATCTCCCAGGGCACAAGTTACATGTGGTCACCACAAAACCTCGAAAGAGCATCCCAGGACTGATCATGAGCACAAGGCTCAACCTATCGGATCTTCCAGGGCACAAATTAGATGTGGTCATGGCAAAAGCTCGAAAGAGCATCCCAGGACTGAATACGAGCACACGACTCAACCTATCAGATCTCCCAGGGCACAAATTACATGCCATAGGACAAAACCTCGAAAGAGCATCTGCCAGATATCCCAGGGCACAAATTACATGCCATAGGAAAAACCTCAAAAGACTATCTGCAGATTTCCCAGGGCACAAATTATATGTCCTCCCAAGCAAAACCTCGAAAGAGCATTTGCCAGATATCCCAGGGTACAAATTACATGCCGTAGGCAAAACCTTGAAAGACTATCTTCAAACCTCCCAGGGCACAAATTACATGCTTATCTGCACAACCTATTCCACGGCCATAGAGTATCAACCTGATACTCACCATACATCATCCTGATGTACACATGATCATCCTGATAATCATCACTGCAACATCCTGCTGCATGTCATCTGGAGCAACATCCTGAAGCTCGTCATCCATGATCATCCTGATCATACAATGCATCTACCTGATGCATATCAAGTATCTACCTAATACATATCATCATACATGATCCACCTGATCACATAGTGTATCCACCTGTCACAAATATAAATACATGATACATATCAACATCAATGATCTACCTGATCATTCAATGTATCCACCTGATACATATACAGATACATGGTCCAAGCATCCAACATGACGCTTATACAAAATACATACACATGATCCAACCGATCATATCCAGCATCCAACATGATGCGTACATACATATAAATGATCCAACTGATCATATCCAGCATCCAACATGATGCGTACATACATATATATAAAAAAGATCCAATTGATCATACAAAGCAGAAACTAGAACATCATCCTGATGCTCATCATCCAGTGCTTACATCCACAGCCATGTGAAGGATCCTCCTTCCAACATGCTTGGAACGACTTCAGCAAATGTGTCCATCACTTCTTCCTCGAAGTGTCATCAATCCGAAGAACACCAAGCCTCTCTCTAAAGTACTTGAACTTCACCCTGGCTAGTGGCTTCGTCAGCACATCTGTAATCTGCTCGTCCGTCACAACATACAGGAGCTTCACAGCTCCTCTCTGCACCATATCCTTGATATAGTGATATTTGATCTCTATGTGTTTCGACCTGTCATGAAACACTGGGTTATCGGACAGCTTCACACAACTTTGGTTATCACAGAAGATACCACTAGCATCCAACGGGAGATCAAATAATTCAGACAGTAGCTTCTGTAGCCATACTGCCTCACAACTAGCTGAACAGGCTGCAACATACTCTGCCTCAGCTGTACTCAGTGCTAAATAGGACTGCTTCCTACTAAACCAAGAGATCACACCTGATCCCATACTGAAGCAGCACCCAGATGTGGTCTTCCTATCTGCAGCATTGCCAGCCAAATTTGAATCAACATAACCCTATAGGTTAAACTTTTGATTCGCTTCATACTTGAACCCATAATCCACTGTACCCTTCAGGTACCTCAGGACATGCTTTATAGCAACCAGGTGAACACTCCTCGGATCCGTCAGGAATTGGTTCAATGTGTTCACCGCAAAGAAAATATTTGGTCTCATGTTTGTCAGGTACATCAAGGACCCAATCATCTGACGATACATAGAGACATCAATTGGCTCAGATGAAGCATCACATAGAAGCTTCAGATTCGATGCCATAGGTGTGGCCATGGCCTTGCAATCCATCATCCCGAATCTCTTCAGGCTATCTACTGTGTACTTCCCTTGACCAAATCTGGAATGCCAAATCTTTCTGCATCTTGAATGAGCTCTCTAGCCCATGCAGGTTTCCTCTTGTGAGAGTTATCCTCACGGGGTGGATCTATAGGTTCTTGCGTATCTTCAAATTCACGAACAACTTCTGGAACTGCTTTAGTCATGGTAGTGTCTTGAAATCTAGTTTGCTTAGGTTCTTCATAAACTTCGATAGGTGCCTTTCTTGATTTGATGAATGCTGAGTTTTCATCAAATGTTACATCCCTGCTGACATCAATCTTCTTGAACCCTGGAAAGTATATTCTGTAAGCCTTCGAGCTTTCATTGTAACCCACAAAGATACCCTTCTTTCCTAAAGGATCTAGTTTAGTCCTCTTTTCCTTTGGGACATGAGTGTATACTGGAAAACCAAATATTCTGAGATGGCTGACTTCAGGTTTCTTACCAGAAAAGAACTCTTCTGGTGTCTTGTTGTCCAATATCTTGTGGGGTGTTCTGTTATGCACATATACAGCTATTCTAGCTGCTTCTGCCCATAGATGCATAGGTAGATCCTGGTCATGTAGCGTTTCCCTTGCTACTTCCATGATTGTTCTATTCTTCCTTTCTGCAACTCCATTATGTTGAGGATTATAAGGAGCAGTCAACTCCCTCTTAATCCCTGAATCACTACAAAGCTTCTTGAAGTCACCTGAGGTGAATTCTCCACCATTGTCGGATCTGAATGTTTTGATCTTCTTGTCAGTTTGATTCTCCATCAAGGTTTTGAATTCCTTGAATTTATCAAACACCTCATCTCTGTTCTTCAAGAAGTATACCCAAGTCTTCCTGGAGAATTCATCAATAAATGAGACATAGTAAACATACCCACTCAAAGAACTGGATGACATAGGACCACATACATCTGAGTGGATGATTTCCAGGATGTCTTTTGCCTTGCTTTCACTGCTTGGGAAAGCCTTCTTAATGTTCTTACCTTTTGCACATCCTTTGCAAACACCTTCATGTTTGGTCTTGATTTTAGGAAGACCCTCTACAGCCTTGCTTGCAATTGGAAGTGCCCTATAGTGCATATGAGCAGGTCTTCTATGCCAAAGTTCACTTGGCTCCATGGATTCATGTACCATGGCATGTTCAGGTTGTCCCTTCAATTTATACAAACCTCCCTCTTGCTCTCCAATCACTACTGCATCATCTATGTTCTTTCCCTTTGGCCACATTAGGACTTGGCCATCCATAAATGCAACCCTCACAGAGTTTCCCTGGGGAAAACCCTAAGGTGAAAAACCCTACAACTTCCTCAGAGATAGAGAGAGCAATGGCTCAATCAAAGTACAACCAAAATACACTTGAGATAGTCTCCTAGAAGCAGATGATCCTCCTCCTCATTAGTGCGCCACTTTTTGAGTGAGAGCGATATGACTTTTCGAATGATCTAAATAGAGATATCCTGATCTCTATTTATACTAACCTGTTTTCCCAGTGACCTTATGGGGCCGACTTGTCTAGCTAGGTACATCCACAATATAATATATATATCAGGGCCGACCGCACACATGGTGGTCTAATAACCCATCGGCAAGTACACACACTTGCGACACTTGTCAATCCACAGGACTACACTTCCTTATAGAGGAATAACACATCTCTAATAAGGGTACAATAAATATATATGAAATACATAGATGAAATACATTCCAAAGTTACATATACATCAACATTTGGCTGGGTTTTCATCCCTTGTTGTTTTCCTCGAACACCATTCAATCACATACACAACCGAGGCATCAACATGGAGGTAACATCCTAGCTCGAAATTTATTGAAGACGATCACTCAGCTTGGATGCATGCAGGTCAATTCGTACAAAGTATAAAGGAACAAGGAATGCCTAATGATGACTCTAACTTGTAAGAGATCAATGATTTTCTCAATTAGGGGTTCATCCACCATCCATTGAGTAGTAAATACATGAATATATGGCTACCATTCCTCTTTGAAATGAAAAAGACAGTCTTTAAAAATAATTCAAAACTAGGGAAAAATAAAAACGGCCTTCACCTAATCCCTAACACCAAGCATAAACAAACAAATTTATCCAAAAATGAAAAAGTACCTACTTGGAAAAGCTGAGCACCTCCTTGAGTTGGCGTGTGAGATAGCAGAAGTCGGGCTCCAAGTGGCTTGGGTGAACGGTGTAATTTAAGACTAGAATGCGCCTTTCGTTTTTAAACGCGATTTCAACCTAAATCCTCATTAAATGTTTCGTGGTGGTATTGAACCCTTTCCCATGACCTTGCAGAAATCAATCGGAGTTATCGCTCGAAAGACAATAAATTATAACTTGGGATAAATACGCATTAAGCCATACTTTATATTGGTAGCCAATCGAATCTTGATCTGACGTGTTTCAGTGTGAAAAAAAGGTTTTACGCGAGTCTATTTCGGTCGAAAACCTTATTTTATGTTGGCCAACATGATCCGAAAATACAATCCTGCCAGTGCACAATTACAATGAGATCTGATGTATATTGGAGTAAAACAGGATTTCGCACCGACTGCTTTGGGGTGAAATATGAAAGCGATCCGATGTTATTTAGGGAAAACATAAGCTGACTGCTACATGATTTGATCATTTTGGTTTTAAAATTGATGTAGCCCGAATCGTTTTGGTTCTAAAAATGATTTGTCTTTCGATCTTTTTGGCATTAAAATGATTTTGGTGGCAACCATTTCGACGCAGCATTCAATTTTTCCCTAACTATTTCAACGTAAAACTAAATTTTAGTTCGACTATTTCAGCACAAGATTGGTATATCTTCCGACCGTCTCGGTGAAAAAACAAATTTTGCTCTGACGGTTTCAATGGGGAAACGAATTTTGCTCTAAAAAAAAACTCCAAAACATTTCTAAGCATAATTTTTTTCTATAAAAAATTTTTAAAAGAGTTTTGAAACCTAAGGGGTGAAAATAAAGACAAAATCTAAATATGGACTCAAAATCTAAGGACGAGCCCTAAAATCTAGGAAATTTTTGGGAAAGAGAATGCAACTACAATAGAAGGTCATCTCTTAGACTAGGAAATTGTCCTCTTCATGGTTCGGTTAGAAGGTGAACGAAAGGTCACTGCAACCACCATAGCCTTAGCACAAGGTCTCTTTAAATAACATAAGCAGGTGGACAATATTGTAGAAGAATACAATGTATAATTTCCTTACCTAAAGGGGTGCCTCTACACTGCCAAGTTAAACATTCAGTTGATTTGATACCTGGTGCTCCTTTACCTAATGGCATAGTTGTTAGAAAAACAGGATCGCAGAACAATAGCATAAAATAAGATGAAGAAATAAAACACATAAACACAATACGTGATAGACACCAATATATGTGGTTCATCCAATATGGGCTATGTCCACAGATAAATTGCCAATCCTTTTATTATACCAGCCAACAAATGAAGGGATACAACCCGTAGCACATTCGCTACAACTTTTTATTCACTCTCTCATAGTATCTCTTACACAATCATAGATATATTTACAATACTACAATACAATACACTTTCGTATTATAACACCTTCCTTTTAAATATGGATTACCATGGGAAAATACCACATGATACCCAATACCATGGGCCCGTAAACCATTGGCAAAAAAACAACCCATTTTTTTTTTGAGTGTTTTCCTCGAACCCTCACTGAGGGCCCACTGGCCCCCAGACCCCCCATCCAGGGGGGACTCCCCCCCCCAGACCGCTGCAAGGGGGATAATCCCCCCCACACCCCCCCCCTGTCGGGACAAGTTTCTAGTCCATCTGCAGAACATATAAATTGGGGTAAAAACGTGGCTGAACAACAAGATCTCTGAATCAAGAACATAAGCAGGTTCCACAACAAAAAATCTCCCACTTGGAGACTGATCACAAGAAATCCACCGCTAGTACATATACTGGACTATGCTCCAAAACTTGGACCTGGAAAATTTATCATTTTCACCTTCATGCTTGAAGGCCAATTGAAACTAAGAAGGAACTCAGCCTCTCTCTGGTTACTACCTTTGTCAACATAAAATATTTTAGGTTTCTGTGGCTTGCATTGTCAGGTGGGTTTTCGGATAATCCACGGTCAACATTTTTGTTGTCGTCGATGTTTCGAATCCCAAGCTGGATTCATCATGTCTGCAAGATTCTGGCTAGTATGTATCTTTTCTAACTTCAATAGTGCATCTTCTAGAACATATTGTATGAAATGGTGCTTGAGCTATATATGTTTAGTCTTAGAATGGAAGGCTGATTTCTTTGCAAGATGAATGGAAATCTAGCTGTCACTACACAACCTGCTATTCTCCCACTTCTTTTCCAATTCCTCCATGAACCTCTATATCCAAATCATCTCTTTACTAGCCTCTATAGCAACAACATACTCTCCTTTCATTGTTGAAAGTGCAACAACCTTTTGCATTTTCGAAATCCAAATTACTAGTGTTCCACCTACAGTAAAGACATACCTTGTGGTGCTTCTCCTGCTATCTTTATCACCTTCCATATATGCATCAACATATCCATGTAGAGGAGTGTCTGAATCTACAAAACATAATGCATGAGTATTAGTACCTCTCAAATACCTGAGAGTCCACTTGACTGCTTTCCAATGTTCTTTACCTGGATTTTTCATATACCTACTCACAACTCCCACTGCATGTGCAATATCTGGTCTTGTGCACACCATGGCATACATCAAGCTGCCAACTACTGATGAATAGGGAACCTTGGACATGTTTTCTATCTCTTCCTGTGTCTTGGGACACATCTCTTTACTTAGTTTGAAATGGTTGACCAAAGGTGTACTAACTGGTTTTGCATTCTGCATTCTAAACCGCTCCAACACCTTTTCTATGTACTCACCCTGAGACAATGTCAATTTACAAGTTTTCCTGTCTCTTGTTATTCTCATACCAAGGATTTGCTTTGCAGGACCCAAATCCTTTATCGCAAATGAATTAGCTAATTTTCATTTGAGCACATTTATATCCTGCATGTTAGACTCTACAACAAGCATGTCATCCACATACAATAACAAGATAATATATATTCCATTATATAGCCTCTTGGAATAAACAAAGTAGTCAGACTGACATCTATAACCTTGTTTTGTCATAAATTTGTCAAATTTCAAATACTACTGCCTTGGATCTTGCTTCAGGCCATACATGCTCTTATTCAACCTGCATACAATTTCTGCTTCCCTTTGACTTTATACCCCTGTGGCTGCTACATATAAATCTCTTCCTCCAAATCCCCATGGAGAATGGTCGTTTTTACATCTAACTATTCAAGATGTGAATCTTCTATCGTCACTAGACTTAAAATAGTCCCAATTTAAGTCATTTTAACAACAAGAGAAAGTATTTCATCAAATTCTATACCTTTCTTTTGTGCAAACTCGTTTACAAGTCTGTCCTTGTACCACTTCTTGACTCCATCTTCTCCCTTCAACCTATAAACCCATTTATTATGCAATGCTCTTTGTAGGCAACTAAACCAAATCCCATATATGGTTTCTTACCAAGAAGTCCATCTCCTCATTCATGCCTTGCTCCCACTTCTTTCTAATTTCCACCTGTATTTCTTCTTCATAACATTCCGGTTCACTAGAATCAATCATCAATAAATAATACAGTGAAGGAGAGTATCATTCAGGGGGTCTACTTAACTTGGTATATCTTCTAACACTTGCAGGAGTTTGAGGTACCTGCTATTTTTCTTGATTTTCTGGCACCTTTGGAGTTTCATTTTCGAGGATCAAGCCGCGAGCTTCATAGTCCAGCTATTGGTAGGGAAAGTTTGCGAAAATGCAGACCATCAGAGGTGCCTGCTGCTGCAGTTTATTAGCTGCAAAGGCTAAGGACGGTACTGGGTATAATTGGTCTAGTTACTTGTTGAATGAGTTCTTTGATGATGTTAGAGAAACTCAGGAAAGTGGAAGTTCTTTCCACTATAGCTGGATGCTAGTGCTGATCAAGTTTGTGGGATGGAAAGACCCACTCTACGACCAGTATATTCCAGTGATTATGGGAGGTTTACGAGGAACTAGATATGCAAATATGTGGGAAAATGCGAAGCCAGATAGACAATGCTTGAACAATGAGCAGATGCTCACCTACTATGAGCAGCTGTGCGATGTTATTAAGCGCACTCCATGCATTATGAAGGATGTAACAAATGCGCACATCAGAAGGATCCTATTCAAAGATGACCTTCATTTTATATACATTCAACCAAGGGATGAAAAGAAAAACCCATAATGGTTCGAAGGATTCTACCAGCTGGATTCACCGAAAATTGAGCTAATTATGGAGGATTGGCTGAAGGAATGGAAGGTTGACTCGCCGGTAGATATCAACCCCTCATCAGATGAAATTGAGCCTGGAGATCCACAGAAAGAAGAAGAGATGACCAACGCGCAAGCCAAGGAAACAGGCCAAGAAACAAGTCAGAAAGTCACTACTGAGGCGCAGTCTAGAGAAAAGAGGAAGGACCCTGAAAGCGAAGTGCTGGAGAAAGGGCACCGAAAGAAACATAAAGCATGCAAACCACTGGGAGAAGCATAGTTGCATGTGGATGATTATGAAAGCATCGCAACACGAGTCAACGAGCATCTAGAAGAAACGCTCGCTCTGAAGGAAATAAAAAGCGAAGAGGTATAGGTAAACCTCATCCAAAACCTTTCAGAGATAAAAAGCATCGTCACAAAGATAGAACAAGTCCAGCATGACTTGGTAAAAGAATAAGACTCCGAGGGCAAGTCAGGCAAGTCAAGCCAAAGAAAGAGAAGGGTTCCTGCCTTAACGATGAGACCTCATGTAGTTAGGATTGATCCTATAAATATCATTTTTCCAAACGATGAGCTAGCTGAAGGTGCGGAGTGGTTGGAGCACCTAGAGCTCAATGTCAGCATTGTTAACACCCAAAAAGTGCTCACTAGCTCATTCCCTTATTCACATGACCCATTTGTCCACTTTTCCACCATTTGAGCCCCTAAAGCCATCAAAAGGTCACCAAAAAGACCATAATAACCCTTTCCCCCCTCAAAATATGTATTTTTTCGTAAAAAAACTCAAAAAACCCTAAAAAAGGGTCCAGAATTCCCCAAAAATATTAAAAGGGAATAAAAATATTAAAAATATTCAAAAAAGGAAAAAGAGGGAAAAAGAGATCTAAACCATGTTGGTTAATACCATTGATTTCCTCAAAACCATAATGGTATTCCCCATCAACAAAAACTATAAAAAGGTTATAGAGGCTTCTCACTTTCCATCCATATTTCATCCTATCCTTATGCTGCCAAATTCCCTTTGAGAGCCATTGCCTCCCATTTCGAGTTTGAAGACCCCCATTTCAGCATCTTGGAGAAGATACCATTGGAGCTTGGAGCACTTCAACCTTGGAGTTGCTCAACACCAAACATCCTCACCTTTGAGGTAATACAAAAAATCTATTATTTTTTCTCTTGTTCTTCCCATAAATCTATTGTTATTGATTTAGTTCTTGTTTATTTACACGTGTTTATGTTAATGTTAGATTAAATTTATAATTGTTTTTGCTTTTCATTTGAAACTGCTATTACTTTGTTAATAGGTGCATCCTAGCACATGCTTGGTTGAAAAACCAGCAACAAGCATGTTGCCACTTGAAGAGCTACACAATATGCACTTTCAGGTTGTGGAAGAAATTCGAGATTAAGACATTACTACTTATAACCAGCACCTATAGTTAGAGAAAAACTACATGTTAGGATATTTAGACACTTAGGAGTTAGTTAAGATCAACTTGTGTAATATATCCGTTAGGGATAGTGTGTTTCTTTAGTATGCATTAGTATGCCTTTGCAAATACTTAATCCGACGGTTACGATATGTTCCCGACATAGAGTGATCCGACGGCTCAACTTCTCTTAAATCATACCTAACCTTGATCCGTGGCTTAACACTTGATTGGTCCATGATATCTATTTAAAGAGCATGGAGGGTCATTGTTTAGTTGATCGATTATGAGAAGCTCATTTGTAACTTTCTTTCTTTGCATAATAAATTGTCCCGTAGAAGCTATTTGGCTGGGGCCGTGGCGTGTTTCCCTCAAGAGGGTTTAAACCACGTCAAAACATCGGTGTGTTGATCTATGATTTGTTTGTGTGAAGTGGTTGCTCTTGGTGTTCTGTCCTTTGGTAGTACCCTGTGTACCCAAACATGGTATCAGAGCTTTTATGAAGAGTCACTTCCGGTTATGATCTAGATCTTGAACTGTTGTTGCCGAAACTCGAAAGGGTTTCTGGTTCTGGTATTTCTGTGTATTTCTGGGCTGTGGGAGGTGTTCCATTGCATTCGGAGCATTGTTTCCATTGGGAAATAGTTTTCGTTTGATCGAAAACGGTTCCCACTTGGAAACGCGTATTTCATCAGATCTGAAGGTATAATGTTACAGTGACGCATTTTTTTATTTTCTATTTTTAAAAGAAAAAAATCTCATATTTTATCATTTTTTACTGTTAGATTTTTTTTGGGTTCGGATTGTTGGTTTCCCGTTTACGTATGCTCTTTTCCGTGCACCCTAAGCAATCTCGGCAAATCAGAAACAGAAAGGGAAAGGGTTTTTCTCGGCTACGTATGCTTTTTTCCATGCACCTTGTGCGATCTCGACAAATCAGAAACAAAGAGAAAACGTAGACTTTCCGGGAAAGCTAACGAGATCTAACTCCAGAAGTGTGAATTTTTTTTTTTGTCTCGATTTGTGGTGTGTTTTGCAGGAAAAAGGGCAAGCACGCAAACCGAGCAAGAAGAGTTAAAAAAAAAAGCCCCCTTCCTCATTCCCATATTTTACATACCTTTTAATCTAGCTCACTTGGTTCAAAGTTGCTTTATTCCTTATTAGGTCTTGAGTTCAAGTCTTAGGAAGTTACTTTTAAAAGAAAAAGTGCATGCAATTTCTATTTTCAAATTACTTTATTGTAAAAGTGCATCTCACTTAAATAATAAAAAGTAAAAATACAAGTGAGTCACTTAAGTTCTTTTTTATTGTTGCACTATTTAAAAGTAATATCATTGTAAAAGTGAAATCACTTATTTTACAAAAGTGGTTCACTTAAAGCAACTTTCTTGTAAAGAGATTGTCAAAAGGTCCATCTTGGAAAGAGGGGGGTACTTTTTTTTGCTAGACATTCTCTAGCTGCCACGTCACTATTGGGGACATCTTCAACAGTTTCTTTGTTCAAGCATAACTTCATCATACAGAGTCAGTTTTAAGTGCCCTTTTTTTTTAAAATGCCTATTTTTTCGAGCTCTTCACATCCATACTATTGGTTTCTACTTTTATAGCCATTAATTTATAAATATGGCCGCCCCTTGTGATATTCTACTTAACAGTTCCAACTATTTCTCATGAAAATCTCATATGGAGGATGTTCTACGAAGTATGGGACTTTTCAGAATTGCCTCAGGGAAAGAAACAGAACCCACTGATGATGATAAGAAAATAAAATGGGCAAATAGATGTGACGAAGCTCGTGGATTCATTGGGATGTCAATCTCTACTGATTTGCGATTCCACATATCTGGAATTGATGAACCTGATGCTGCTTGGGACAAGTTGGAATCTGTATTTGGTAAACACAATGAAATTCGAGGTCACTAACTCGAAAATGAGTTGATTTCTTTAAATCCAAGTGACTTTTCATGCATTCAAGATTATTTATCTAAGTACAAAACTCTTAAACTCTTATGTGCAGAATGTAAGATTAAGAGGAAAGACAAACAATACATTTATCATATTCTTTCCAAACTGGGACCTGCATATTCTGTTTTTATATCTACATTTTACTCCATGAAAGAATCCTTGAATGCAGCTAGCTATCAAGAGCCTAGTCTTGAATCCTTTTGTGATTCCTTGATTAGAGAGCAAGATAAACTCATTCATCTTGGAATAATCAACAATGCAGATACATCTGGGAAAGCCTTATTGTCCCAATAGAAAGAAAAGTCCAAGCCTCCCAAGAAACAAAATTTTCGCAATAATAAGTCAAATAAGGGTCCAAAACCCTCTCAGTCAGCTCCTTCTTTAAAAAATGACAAAGGATCCAAGCCAAAAGGCAAGAAGACTGAGCGTCATTGCAACTATTGTGAGAAAGATAATCATGATGAATCTAAGTGTTTCAAGAAGATGGCAGCCTTGGAAGCAGCAATGAAGAAGCACCACATCAGCCTAGATTCTCCTTCAGAATCTGCCTCTCATGGACATGCACTTTGTGCTTCTGGTTATTCTTATAATGCATCTTTTTCTTCTACTTCAAATGAATGGCTCATTGATTCTGGAGCATCTTATCATATGGCTAAGGATCAAGCCATCTTTTCTACTATGCATGAATGTAACACCAAACAAATATTTGTTAGTGATGATAGATCTCTAAGTGTTGTAGGAGCTAGAACAGTTCCAGTAGATAATGGTCATTTTAGTGATGTAATATGTGTTCCAAGAATTTCCTGCAATTTGTTATTAGTTTATCAGATCACTCATTCTGGTGAAGGTAAAATTGTGACCTTTACACCTCACCAAGTTATAATCAAGGATTTTAAGGATCCTCAACAGGTCCTAGCTACCGGAATTGTTGATGATATTACCAGGTTGTACAATTTTAACAACTTTGGGTCATCACCTTTCCCTTCAGTTTTTGTTGCTCATAGTGATAACTTGAGCAAACTTTGGCATGAGCGATTTGGTCACTTAAATTATCGCTCATTGCAACAACTATGTAAAGACAATATGGTGACAGGTCTTCCGATGGTATCTTGCAGGGATGGTGTTTGTTTCGGTTATGTACTTGGAAAATATCATCAGGACAGTTTTGACAAACGTGCCTCTTGGCACGCCTCGGTTCCCTTGGAGCTTGTGCATAGTGACTTGTGTGGTCCTCTTCCATCTGCTTCCTTTTCTAGTTTCAAATATTTCTTAACTTTCATTGATGATTACACCAGATGCACTTGGGTTTATTTCCTAAAACTTAAGAGCGAAGTATTTAACATGTTCTTGGCCTACAAGGCCCTTGTTGAAAAACATTCTGGTCATCAAATTATTAAGTTAAGATTTGACAATGGAGGAGAATATGTAAACAAAAATTTCACCACTTTTTGCACTGAACAAGGCATCCAACAACAACACACTGTTCCATATACACCACAACAAAATGGTGTAGCTGAGCGGAAGAACCGCACTTTAAAAGAAATGGCTAATTGTATGATCCAATCGAAGGGACTAAGTCTTCAATTTTGGGCTGAAGCCATTAATTGTGCAAATTACATAGTTAATTGCACCCCCACTAAAGCATTACAATGTATAACACCGGAAGAAGTATGGAGTAAAACTAAAACTGATGTAAGTCACTTCTGTGTGTTTGGTAGTGAAGCATGCGCTCACATTCCGGATGAAAAACAGAAAGCATTGCAGCCTAAAAGTGAAAAGTGCATATTTGTTGGATATTCTGAAGATGTAAAAGGTTATAGACTTCTTCAACCACATTCTCATGATGTAATCATTAGAAGAGATGTTAAATTTGAGGAAAATCTCTTGGCCTGCGAGCCTAACTCGGTGATTGTGCCATCTTTGGCCTGCGAGCCTGATTCGGCGTTTGTGCCTTCTTCTTCTTCTTCCAACTTCCTTGACAGGTTTCCAACTCCAGTTTCTAATGATGACAGCGAGGATGAAAATCCACCTCCGCCTGCTCATGTTCCTCCAGTTGCACCAGCACAAGTACTTCCTCGATGGGTCCGTTCAACATGTGAAGCAACTGGTGATCTTGTCGGTGATCCTAGAGATCAACGTCGAACACGTTCTCAGTTTCAACTAGCCTCTTCGCTTTTGGCTCAAGTTTCCGAGAATCATGATCCAGAAACTTTTGCAGAAGCTTCAGGGAATCCAAATTGGGATGAAGCCATGGATGAAGAATATCGTTCCTTAATGGCGAACGATACTTGGGATCTTGTACCTGTTCCAAAAGGAAGAAAACTTGTCAGATGTAAATGGATCTACAGAACTAAGTATGCATAAGATAGAAGTGTTGAAAGACTTAAGGCAAGGTTAGTTGCCAAAGGTTTTTCCCAAGTTGAAGGGATTGACTACAATGAAACCTTTGCTCCCATCGCAAAAATGAACTCCATCCGCCTTGTTCTTTCCCTTGCAGCCTTACATAACTGGGAAGTCCATCAAATGGATGTCAAGTATGCCTTCTTACATGGTGATTTACAGTAGGAAATTTACATGGAACAACCTCCTGGATATGTTCAAAATAACTCTAGCCTTGTCTGCCGCCTTAAAAAATCCTTATATGGCCTTAAGCAAGCTCTTAGAGCTTGGTATTCCAAAATGGATAACTTTCTCCTTGACGCTGGTTTTTCTAGATGCCATTTTGACCCCAATGTCTATACCAAGAAAGTAGGAAACCATCTCATCATACTTGTTCTATATGTTGATGACCTTATTCTTATTGGTAGTGACCCTAATCTTATAGCCCATGTGAAATCCAGTCTTAAACAAAATTTTGAAATGTCAGACTTAGGACATTTGCATTATTTTCTTGGTCTCCAAGTCCTGCAAACCAAAGAAGGAATCTTTATTTCTCAGTCTAAGTATGCTTGTGACCTTCTTCATCGCTTTCACATGGAAGATTGTACACCAGCCCCTTCTTCCTTCTAGTCTGGAGTCAAACTTTCTGCCACTTGTACTTCACCTGAAGTCAATGCCACCTTGTATCGTCAACTTGTTGGCAGTCTCTTATACTTGACTCATTCCCGTCCTGACCTTTCCTTTGCCGTTGGTCGTGTTTCCTGTTATATACAGACACCTCATGAAAGTCACTGAAAAGCAGCTAAAAGAATACTTCGATATATTCGAGGTACAGTTCAGTTTGGAATTCATTACAGTACAAGGGGGAAACCTTTGTTGGTTGGTTTCACTGATTCAGATTGGGCCGACGATCCTGATGATCGAAAGTCTACTGCAGGTTATGTTTTCAGTCTGGGATCTGGACCTATCACTTGGGCTTGTAAGAAACAACAAGCTCTTACTCTTTCTTCAGCAGAAGCAGAATATTGAGCCGCAGTGAATGCCAGTCAGGAAGCTTTATGGCTTTGACAGATTCTTTCAGAGTTTGGATTCGAGCAGCAGCAGCCTACTCCACTTTGGTGCGACAATCAAAGTGCCATCAAGCTTGCCAAAGTTGCAGTTCTACATCAATGCAGCAAACACATTGAGCTACATATGCTCTTCATCATAAATCTTGTTCATGATCGTGTTCTTGAAGTGCTCTTTTTCCCTACAGATGATCAAGTTGCAGACATCTTCACCAAGTCTCTTACAGAAGCGAAGTTTTCTAAACTTCAATCTATGTTAGGAGTTCAGGAACTTGTCATTAAGGGGGGATAGGCTCTAATGCCTCCTTCCTTCTCCTAATAGTGTCACTTTTGTAAATCCTTCAATCCTATCCCAAGTTGTTCTTAAGGGGGGATGTTAGGATATTTAGACACTTAGGAGTTAGTTAAGATCAACTTGTGTAATATATCCATTAGGGATAGTGTGTTTCTTTAGTATGCATTAGTATGCATTTGTAAATACTTAATCCGACAATCACGATATGTTCCCGACATAGAGTGATCCGACGGCTCAACTTCTCTTAGATCGTACCTAACCTTGATCCATGGCTTAACACTTGATTGGTCCATGATCTCTATTTAAAGAGCATGGAGGGTCATTGTTTAGTTGATTGATTATGAGAAGCTCATTTGTAACTTTCTTTCTTTGCATAATAAATTGTCCCGTAGAAGCTATTTGGCCGGGGCCGTGGAATGTTTCCCTCAAGAGGGTTTAAACCACGTCAAAACATCGGTGTGTTGATCTGTGATCTGTTTGTGTGAAGTGGTTGCTCTTGGTGTTCAGTCCTTTGGTAGTACCCTGTGTACCCAAACACTACAAGGAGCTGAAGGGTGAATATGTGGAAAAGAACAGAGAGCTAGCTACTGCGCAGGAGAAACATCGCAGACTCAAAGAAACGGTCGCAATAGTCTGTGCGAAGATACCTGGGTGCGCGAAAGAACCTGAGGTAGAGGCTATGATACTTAATATTGGTGCTGCAGTTGACAATATTAAGGAAGAGATGGTGGATATGGAGATAACATATAAAGATAAAATTGCTACTCTAGAGTCACAACAACAACCGGGCACTCCTCAGGAAGTCAAAGAAGCTAGAAGCAAAGAGTTGAGGATGTTAACAGAGAACATCACAACGGAAGTGGTGTGATGTCAGGAGTTGTTTGATGAAGCTACCAGGCTATGTGTTACATTGCAGGAAGATCGTGAGCTGCAGCAGATACAAGAAGAGCTACAACAGTGACAACAAGAGTTGGATTTTGTGCAGAAAACTACGAGGACTTTGCTGCCAAGGAAGAAGGTTCATAAATTGTAGAGTCCAGGGAACTGTAGAAAGAGTTTAAGGCATTGAGGGAAAAGAGGATGACACTTTAACAAATCTACAACCAATGCAAGAAGAAGCGCCCGCTTTGTCAGAGCAGATTGAAGAGAAGTTACAAGAACTTCATGCAACAAAGGATACAGTAAAGGGTCATGCTCATGAATCCTTCTCACAGGAGATGTTGGAAACTGTCAAGGAGTTTGAGCAGGAAACAAAGGAAAAAGTTGCAAAGCTATGTACAAATCTTTAGGACTTCTTTGAAAGGTTGAGTCCCCCAGGGGATGTGCAATTGAAGCAAAGTGGATCAGGGATGATCCACGAGTAAGTGTTAGGGGCCTATTGGGTGAGGCCCAAGTTGACATAGTTTTGGTAAAGCGAAGTTCAATTAAGCGTAGTTGGTAAAGCGAAGTCTAGTATTGGTGCAGTTTTGTTGAAGCGTAGTTCAAGTGCAACATTTTTGAGGCAGAAGTATGAACTCGGCGAGGCCTAATACTGGCATATTTCAGGGAGAAGCGACTCCGCAATTCTCGGGAGCAAGGTATGGAGCAACGCGAAGATGGAGGAAAGGGTCTTGCCCCCTTAGTAAAGGGAGAAGGACAAAGGACGACAATGGTAGTTGGAGCAGTTAAGGAAGAAGCGATGGCCTGAAAAATATAGGAACAATGTTGATGAGACGAGAAGTGAAAAGGACGCACAATGTTAGTGTCTACACTGTGCAGTCAGAGCAAGCGGCTGTTAGAAGGATGTCAGAGCCCGGAAGCGACACAGAGGACGACCAATGACAAGAGGAGAAGCTGAGAAGTTATGGAAAAGCATGGTTAACGGGGAAACCGTGTCGTTTTTGGGGGTTAAGGGTACTATGGGGTTTCGGACCATAGTTATTGTAAAGATGTGACCTTTAGGAACAGTTTATAAAAGGGGCAATTTTGCAAAGGGAAGGGTTAGATCTTGTTAGGAAAGAATAGACATTGAAGAACTCATTATAAGATCGGTGCTAAGAGATATCTGAGGGAGAAAGGCTCTGCAGCTATGTGCGCAGAGACCTATTGTAGAGGAGAGTTTGCAGCTAGAAGCAGACTGGTACTATTAACCCTTCCCAGTAATAGAAACAACAGTTCCCGTGGACGTAGCTCCCATATTGGGGGTGAACCACGTAAATAGCCGAGTTGTGTGATTACATTTGTGTGATTAATTCATGTTATGTATGATCATGCTTTTATATGTAATTTCACTTGTATGGATGATGGAAATAATATGTTAAGTGTTGAACCTATGTGACGAAATATCTTAAGTGTAAGAACATGCATACATGAACATTCTGGAGTTGTGTTGAATATGCCAAATGCGTAGTTATATGGTTAGAATGATAGTTGTGCAGTACAAGAACTAACAGTTATTCAACAAAGTCTGTCTTGTTAGGATAACGAAGTACACAGTTAGTTGTATTGGTATAACATGGTAAACTACTTATCCTTAAGTAAGTGAGAAGTAACATTACTTAGTGCAGCATGTAGTGAGTGTGACTGTTTGAAAGCGCAGTCTGAAGTGCGCTGTTGCAGTACAAAGTGTATAAATACTGTTGGAGTGCAGTCCAGGGTGCGTTGTGGTATTCAAATTGGATGCGAAGAAAGTATAACTCCACCCAATTGTCCCGTTCTCTAGCCGCACATCATCAGGTTACAAAAACTTGCTTTTGTAGCCACCCTATAGCTTCGCCTCAGGTGAGACCTCATTCTGTTTGCATACTGTTTCCAAAAGGGTCGGTGGAAAAGGGGTATTGTTGGGTCTCTGAACTACGCAAAACCCAGGTCAGTACTAGAACAAGTATGTGAGATCCAACAATGGTTTGGCTTCAATCGTTCCTAGTCTAGGGGGTTTGTCCACATATTAGACTAGTGGTTTTCCATAATATCCAAGTTTGTCCCCAAGTGTGACCCATTTCCTTGTTATGTGGATTCAAAGGAGCCATACTTAATGCATTTAATGAGGGAGGCACTCCACTTCCCTATTTTATGGGATAAGGTTGGACCAAGGGCACTAATGCACTGGATTTGGTCAAATTGCTCATTAATGGCCACTACCAAATCCCTAAACCACCTAATTCTCCCTCATAATGATTCTATCCACATTAAATGAATTTTCTAACTTCCTCATGGTCCTCCTAGGTTCCTTGGACCTAATTATGGACCACACTTGGCACAATGTCATAGATTGAGGGAATTACTCCACTAAGCCTAGCATTAATGTGAGCTACTCAACTGCATCGTAAGGCTCACCAATTTCTCTCTTGAGCAGCTTTATATATTGTACACATCTTATTAAATAAGAGAAGTGGATTTTACATCAATTGTGCTTATCTCATGTGTTTTTGTTTCAATATTTCTTCATATTTTCTGCTGAACTATGTGTAAACTCTTTGTTAGGACTAGTTGTTTCTAGATCTTGGCTTGTAAAATTATTGCATGGCATCAAGGCCATAGAAATTTCACATGGTATCAGAGCCTAGGTGAGTTGAGCATAGCTACTTCCAATAGTGAAACAGAAGTAGTGGAGAAACCACATAAATCCTTGGGGAAATTGCCTTGAAGCCATTGGAGAAATCCTTTGGAGTCTACCTAGGTGTGATGTGCTCCTGGATGTGCCTATTGTCGAAGTAAGGAGATCATATTGATCCAAATAGTCTTCCAGTATAATTTTTCAGAGTTTGTTTTGTAGGTACAATAACTTCTACTTGGATTCGAAAGTTCCTCTTCTTACTCCATTCAATTTTGCTGAGTGGAAGCCTAAAATGTGTGCATATCTTAGGAGACAATGTCTCTATGATGTGTCCATTGGTGCTAAGAGTGAATCAAAGTATTATGAAGATAAAAATGATTGGATAAATGACTGTGACAAAGCATTCAAAGCTATGTGTCTATCCACGTCTCCAAGTATGCACTACTTGATTAATTCTACATACTATCCATTTGAGCTATGGTCCAACTTCGACAAGGATCTTGATAAGCAGAAGAATAGTGCATGGAGTGAGCTTATGGACACCTCTACATGTGATCTCACTCCTAATGCCTCGACATATACTCTCTTTGGTGAAGTTGTTCAAGAATATCAAATGGCAGAATCTTAAACACAAGTTCCTGTTGGTACATATCTCTTTGATTCGAATGCTTCCTCTACATGTCATGAAGTAGAATGTGAACATACATCATCTATTGCACTAGATGTTGATGCTAATGATGAATATACAACAAATGGAGCTTCCATTTTTGAAGAAGAACTCTCTCTCCACTCATTGTTCTCGTACCATACTTCTTCTACCGAGGATTCTCTATCAGTGATTACTCTAGAATATAAGCATTCTTCCTATGGGTTTGCTGATATGCATGATTGTGATTCCTTGGATATTTTGGAGTCTATATCAGATTATGGAGTTCATGCATTCACACTCCTTGGTCCCATGCCTCCTCTCACTTTCTACATGGTCACATGCACACTTCCTCAAGGTACTGTTGAAGATGGAGACAACATGCATTCGCTTGGGTTTAAGCCTTAAGCACATCAAGCTTCATTTGGTTCGAAGTTCAAGCATTTCAACCATCTACAAGCATTTGGAGTTGATCTCCAAACCCCTTTGTTCTCTCATGAGTCTTCACATTCAAATTCTAAGGATCATCAGTCACTTGTTGCATCTCATTCACACTTCGAGCCTCTCATTGGTTCGCAATTTGGTGTGACATTGGATGCTATGGAAGATGAATTTCAGTATGGAGTTGTTTCATTCACTCTCACTGTCATGCTTTCTATCCATTGCATGATTATGATTGGCACTTGTTCTTAGAGTTGAAAAGAAGATGGAGGACACTATCATTTGCTTGGGATTGATTCTTAAGCTCATCAAGTCTCATTTGGATTTGTTTTGGCCACATTTGGTATGATGATCAATTCTGAAGAGAACCTGCTTTCGCTTGCTTCCATAGTTGCAGAAATCAAGCATATCATCCCAGCATGGGAGAAACATCCACTTCTTCCAAAGAAGAAGGTTCCTCCATACATATGATCAAGATCCCGCCTACTTGAGTTTTGGAGTAGGTAAGTTTATTTTGGTGTATTTCATGTCCATTTTAGAGAGAGGATTTCCCCCAAGTGGTTTTTCCTCTTTCCCTAGTTCATATGGATGAATAATGTAAAGGGTGACCATAAGCCTTTTTTGCTTGGGCCCTCATAATAATTTTTTTTGCTCACAACCATTTTGTCGTAAGGGGGGGTGTTGGAACATAATTCCCATCTAGACCTTGGTTAATAATCCTTGCATAAGGTTCCAAGTGTTTAATGTGAGTTGTTCCATGGTTTGGCTTCAATAGTGCCTAGTCTAGGGGGTTTGTCCACATATTAGAGTAGTGGTTTGCCATAATAGCCAAGTTTGTCCCCAAGTGTGTCCCATTTACTTATTTTGGGGAGTCAAAGGAACCCTACTTAAAGTATTTAATGAGGGACGCGCCCCACTTCCCTGTTTTATGGGATAAGGTTGGACCAAGGGCACTAATGCACTAGATTTGGTCAAATTGCTCATTAATGGCCACTACCAAAGCCCTGTTGTTGCAGCAACACCCCTCCCCAAAATTTTGTTCATGTTGGGGCCCCTCCTGTTTTTTTTTTTTGTAGAAAGTTTGCTTGAGAAGCCATCCCAGCCGTCCGCTCTGTTTTCAACATAAAATTTTGCTTCCCTGCTGAACAGCTTGCCGTCAATCCTTCCATGTTCTCCCCAGTGAGCCAAAAGGTAACTTAGTTTTTTGCCCAAACGTTTTGGAATAAGTCAGACTTTGTCCCGAAACGGCGGGAGTCAAACGTCCAACCTTTCCGAAAGAAGGACTTAGATTTTCTTTGTCAAAATCCGCGGGAGCCATTGGGCAAAACCACCCGAAACGGCGGAAGCTTTCGATCAAGTCTTCCGCGACCACGGAAAATTTCGCGTTGTTCTCCCGAAACGGCAAGGAATTCAACAAAACCACCCGAAACGGCGGAACAATTCAGCTCTGTCTCCCGAAACGGCGGACGCCATCCGGATAAACTCGCCGAAATAACACCAAGGAATTCAGCATTTTTTCTGAAGTAAAAGACTTAGAAAAATTTTCAATCATTGCTTCTGCGGAACGGTCCCAGCTCCGAAACGACTTAGCTCCCGAAACGGCGGAGCCTTTCACTCAAACCTCCCGCAACCGCGGAAAAGTTCCGGCTTTCCTCCCGAAACGGCGGGACTCATTCGCCTTAAAAACCCGTCAAGGACTTAGATTTCCTTCCGATTAGAAAATGCGGGAACGAAGGACTTAAAGAATTTTTTAGTTTCAACCCTCCGCCACGGCGGGGAGATTAAGTGAACCCCCCGAAACGGCGGGGGTTTTCGTTAAACCCTCCCGAAACGGCGGGAGCTTTCGTAAAATCCTTCCGCAACGGCGGGGGAATTCAGGGAACCCTTCCGAAACCGCGGAAACCGCCGCGATATCTTCCCCAAAAGAGACTAGGCGGAAACTTTTGATGAAACCTTTCCGAAACGGCGGAAACCATCCCCATAAGTCCCGCGGGGAGAATTCACGATCGCCTTCCGAAACCATGAAAAGGACTTAGAGTTTTCTCAAGAAGCTGTCGCGGAGGCCTTCAGCTTTTGCTCCCGAAACGCGGAAGCCTTCGGGCCACCCTTCCGAAACAGCGGAGGCCAATCGCTTACCCCGTTCGGCAAAGGGACTCCGAAACGATCCCGGGTGAATTTGCGGAAAATATTAGTTTTGCTTCCGAAACGGCGGAAGCCATTCCCAATAGCTTTCCGAAACGAGCGGGAGCCTTCGCCGAACCTTCCCGAAAAGATCAACAAGACTTTGAAATTTTGGATCGCGGAAGCTTTCGCAAAAGTCTTCCGAAAATTCCGGGGGCATTCGCTATATCGTCCCGAAAGGGCGGAAGCTTTGACGTTACCCGTCCGCTACGCGGCGGTCTCTCGCGGAACGCTTCGAGCTTCCTTTCCGCAGTAAGCCCCGAAACGTCGGAAGCTTTCATTGAATCCTTCCGCAACGGCGGATACAATTCGCGAACTGGCCCCGCGAATGACGGTTGCACGAAAACCGAGGTGCTCTGACGTGACCGCTACGCGCGGCGAATTTAAACCCCATTGTAAATACGCCACCTACCGAATTAAAAGCTCACACGTGCCCAGTCTATATAAAATGCGGTGAGGGGCTCGACCAATCCACCATTGTTTTGAATCGGCCAACGACGTGCGATACCGTGCAAACCGCTCCAGCTCACCTCGCGCATCCGTGCTCGCAGCCACCTCGCTCAAGCAATCCTCACGGTGCCAGGTAGGATCTTGACCTTGTTTTTTACTACTGAGTTGTCCTTTTGGGGAAAACGGTGATTTTAGTGGGGTTTTGACGGGCGAAACACCCGTCAAGGGCTATGTTTTGCCCGTCAGGAACAATGAACGGGGTTTTCATTATACATAATCGTCATAGGCCTTCCTAAAAAAATGTTATATTTTATGTTGATGGATGCGGGCGGTTAACCATGCCCTGTTTTGTTTTAAACCCCGGGCCGCGCCCCTCGTCGAGGGTTAAGTTATCGAAACCCTATGGGCTTTCCATGTCCCGGACCGTTAACTCGGACTTAGAACCCTGGGCCCTTTTCAATAAGCCCCAGCCCCTACACGCGAAGCCGAAACCCGTAAACGTTTAAGCCACGAGAGCCAAAACTTGAAGCCGCAGCCGCCCTAGCTCTCCCCGTCAGCATATCCCCGGCGCCGTTACCTTCGCTCGGACTAAAATATCCCGTATTGACTCGGCGAGTGGCCGCGCGTGACGATAGCATTCAAAGCCCTCACCGAGTCAACCCGCGTCTTCCTCGCCATCGACCTCTCCAACCGCAGCCATAACGAAGTACGTCTCCTTCCGCGAGGCGGAACCGGAAGCCAATTGCTCCCGCGAATCGCCTATCGGTCCAATAAAACCAGTAGCTTCCGCAACATAGCTTATCTCATACTCGTCTTTTAAGAGATTCAAATGTTTCAATGTGTGTCTTATGATTAAAATAATGTTTTGCTTCCTTAATATTTGCTTCCTTGATTTATCTCATTAAAACGATGTTGCTCTCGGCTAAAACCATACAACCTGTTGCTCAAACTCATGATGAATTGTATATGGATGTTATCAGGGATAATTCAAGATGCCGAAACCCAGTAAGAAGAAGGCGAAGATGACAGAAAAGAAACCTGCTCCTCCTAAGATTGAAACCTCGCTCCAGGACACCAGGTGCACCACTGGTGTCCCCCCAGAAATCAGATGGGATGACATATACAGGATGATCAGGGACCAAGAGATCCCAGATATGTTGCTGGAAGAGGCACCGATCTATCAAAATATCAGAGCCTCAGGCATAACTAGAGCCGCTACCCGCCCTGAGCTATTCCCCTGTGCTGAAGTGATCGGGTGGATTCTCCAACATGCAGATGCTGATGGGAGAGTGATAAATGACAGCAGGAAAGTGGCTATTGCTTCGTTTCAACCCGCATATGTTGCGGCGGCCTACAGGTTTCCCCGTGTCCAACAAGCTCTGACTGATGAATGGTTGGGCCAGATGGATAACGTCGAGATGGCCAAGAAGCTATTGAGGGGAGGGAAGCATTTGAGAAAGAAGGGAAATGACGAATATGACGTGCAGAATCTGAGGGCCCCTTACAGATTGATCGCTTTAATGCTATGCAGAATATTCGGCATGCCGGATGGCACAGTATACAAGATTCAGTGGGTCCCTATCATTCACTATGTGGCATTTCAGGGGACAGTGTTTGACTGGGCCACTATCTTGTCAGATAGTCTGGCCTCAATGATAAGTGCTGCTAAACCCGGGCTGGCCTCGAAGAAGGCTGAATTCTTCATGTCCTCATACCTGATAGATTGTATCTTGGCCAAGATAGAGTTCCCCGGATTGGGGTGTATATGGGATAGGGCCACAACCCCGGTCTACACCGCATTCAAGATGTTGTGGGCTCAGAATTACAAGCCCAGCTACAAACTCATCTGTGAGGGGTTCATCATGCCCCTATACGAGAAAATGTTCAAGGAAGAACCAAGTTGCCTGTCACAAAACGCTTTGGAAGTCCTTGAGGATTATGGGGACTTCTACTTTTCAGAACAAGGTACCTACTTGAGAATGTTCGGAGGGACTAAGCCCCCATACATATTGCCGCAGTATGCCACAGACTATGTGGTGCTCAAGGAAGCAGTAAGACAACTCTTCTTGGATGGGATTGGAGCATTCCTCCACAAGCTACACAAGGCTTCCTTTCCCCCCCTACCTTTCTGCATAGGTGCTTACAAGTTTTCAGGGGTGGCCTCTGCCGACGAATTTGTTCAAGAGTTGAGGGCCTTCCATTTCGGTGAGGTCATCTTCCACAGGAACGACAGAAAGGGTAAAGTGGCCGAGCATTGCAAGGGGAACTATGCTAATTTCGAATACTCCCACTACCCCGATGCCGAGGAGGAAGCATTCAGAGGCATCAGCAACATGACTGAGCTAAGGATCTGTCGCCAAAGTACTGGAGCGAGCTCTAGCTCAACCAAAGCCCAGAAGACCATCCAGCAAAAGGAGAAAGAAGCCAAGGATGCCCGGGCTCAGGAAGAGCTCAGATTAAGAGAAGAGGCAAGGTTGCAAAAGGAAGCCGAGGAGGCAAGAAAGCTACGAGAGGCTGAGAATGAAAGACTGCGGAAGGAGGCTGAAGAAGCCCAAAAGCAGAAAGAAGCAGAAATTGAGCAAGCTGAAGCAAGGAAGAAGGCGGAGGAAGAATTGAAGGCAAGAGAAGATGCCCAGGTAGGTGGGTCCGGTGCGCAGGACATGGAGATAGACACCTCTCAGGCAGGTGGCTCTAGTACCCAAAGGGAAGGGACAGACCCCGCTCAGGAAGTCCGGACCCCACCTATGGAAGAAGACATAGACATCATAAACCGACCAATTGTACCGTACACTCCATCTGGGAAGCGTACGGTGTCCAAATGGAATGAGTTTGTCTATGACAAGAAAAGAAAAACAATGGTCCTCCAATCAGAAGAAAGGATTAAAAGTCCTTTCCATGACGACATAGTTACCCACCGAGAGGTCGCTGTCATGCAGAACACAGATGCGGATCCCATTGCCATGGCCTCCGCAGTTATAGCGACAGCACAAGCATCATTTGCCAATGTAGGGGTTATAGTCAAAGAAAATGTATTGACAAAGAAAAGAGCACGTACCCTGCAGCGAAACGTGGCTAATGAGCAAGCTCAAAGAGACCTGGCAGTGAACACGTATAATTGCTTGTACGCTGAGCACAAGGAGTTGGCAAACAAGTACAGCTACCTAGAGGAGGAAAAGGACCAGCTAGCACTCCAAATATTGATTACAGAAGCAGAGAAGAGTGGAGCAGAAGAAAAGGATTCCCAGCTACAAACAGACAAGCAGGCATTAGCTGAGCGTTTAGAGCAAGCGGAAAGCAGAACCTTGGACATGTCCCCCTTCCACGAGCTGTCATGCAATATACTACAGCAAGTGCATGGCTCTCAAGAGCTAATCACTGATGAGGTGTGCAAACTCAAGGCCATGACGGTTAGGCTAAAGGAGGTGAATGCGGAAGCCCACAGGCTCAAGGCTAAGAATACCCGTGTCAAAGCAAATGTCATAAGTCAGATGGCATGGAGGGAAGGGAAAGGAGGTTTCCCCCCGCATCTTCCTTTCAAGACCGTGGAAGATTTTAATGAAGATATAGCCTTGTTGGAGTTTGGCCGGAACTGTGCCAATAAGCTGATGGCCAGTGTGCAGAAGACCACAGATAGAATCAACAACCTGTACCAAAAGCTCAAAGGAGTCCATGATAACTGCTCATTAAGTTTCCCTCAGACCCTAGAAGACTTCCCGGGAAAAGAGCAGCGGTTATCTCAACTGAAAGAAGAGCTAGGCGTCCAGATGGAGTATGTGAAAAGCATTGTTGTCCTTGCCATGGATGATCTCCAACATTACATCGGTTCATCAACACTTCACAACCATCTGCTGAAGGAAACATATCAAGTTGCTGAAGCAGAAGTACAAAGCATTAAAATAGAGCTCGGGAAGAATGTAACTTCTCAGAAAATCCTGTTTCCTGCTGCAGCAAACATAATCATAAGGGATACAGGTGTGTGGCACAGTTACATAGAAGAGGAGGTCAGGAAAGCTGCAGCAGCAGCAGAAGCATCAGTAGACCCGGCAGCCCCTCTCCCAGCAGCCTCTTCCCCAACAATGGCAGAAATTCTGGCCAGTCCCATTCCCCCTTCCCAATTAGGAGCAGCATCAGCAGGGGAGTCGAGGACCTCATCCCAGGCAGCATCAGTGACCATCAACTTGGGCGACCCTTTGCCAGGAGAAGCTCACGCACAGGAATGAAGAAGCTGAATTCAGTGAGCCACTCTTTTCAGCCAGACACGTGCCCAGCAGGGAACGCTTTGAGTTTAGCAAATTTTCTGTTATATGTAAGGCGTAAGCTGTGGGACAGCTGTCCATATTTTTTTTTGTCAAAATATTTTTGTGGCCATTTTTGGTAATCGATTATATTAGAAATCCCTGTAAATGACAGAGAGGGGATGCTAGGTGTCAGCCAGAGGGCAAATTTTGTAACTATAAATAGGAGCCTAGAAGAGATAAGAAGGACTTTTTGGCAGGGGATGGAAATTTTTTTGGGCAAATGATATGAGCTATCTTGTATCGGCTCTGTAAATGGAAATTTTCTAATAGAAGCCATGGGAGATGAACGTTTTGCTTGGAATGTTGGGTTGCTTTATGTTGGACTATTCTAATGACTGCAATTCTGCAATGTGAGATCATTCTTGACTTCTGAATTATTTCTTTGTATTTATGATTTTGCTCTTATCTATGCACGCGTTCTCTCTATTTCATGGACAATGAATGCGTTCCATATTAAATCAGGAGCTATCTGCTGATACTTTTATCATCGCTGTAGATTTTTTCTTTTAGATCGAATGGCTAACTGTTCTTTCTTCTGGATAATTCGTATGGCTCATTGTTCAAGCTTTTAATTGCTCCTTGCAGGGATCTTTTAGTTTAATTCTAGTTTCGTTGTATCTAGATCTGTTTCTTCATTCTTGTTGTGTAGATTAAATAATTTTGATTTCTTCTGTTCACAAGCAGTAGATACGTCCTGTAAGTCTCATTTCAGATCTGTTTCTTTATCCTTTAACGTTCCTCTGTTTTTCTGAGCAATAGATGCGTTCCATTCTGAATGGGAAGCTATCTTCTCAAGATCCTCATCTCGCTGTAGCTATGACCGTGAGAAATAATAGCTATCTGTTCGTTACTTATGATAATCTGCTACAGCTGATTGCTCTCCCCTTAAGCGTGTTCCCCTGCAGGGATAGATAGATGTGTTCCTGTTTCTAGATTTAGATCTGTTTCAGTTGCATTTAGACTAAGTATAATTTAGGCATGTGCATCTCATATAAAACACATAAAATCCAAAAGAAAGGTGGATCGGGCCATAACCGGTAAAATCGGATTTAAAGTCCAAAACCACGGTTGCCGGAACCGCTAACCGGACGGATTCCCTACACCAAACGGGAGATATTCTAATTGGGACCGTCTCTCGGGGAGAATCCCTTTCTGATTGATGCTACGATATCCGGGGCATCAACAGTTTTTGGCGCTAGAAGGAGGGCCTGAAGTGCATGGCTGATAGAGGAAAATCTTCCACGGTCATAGATAACACTGAAAACCCGCTTGAAGAAAACTTTTCAAACAGCCCAGATCTTGGATTAACAAACCAAGAACACCTCATTTCTGACCCTGAGCCTCAGGAAGCTTTGTACGCTGTTCCTTTTGCAGAAATAGAGGACTTGAGAAGACATACTAGATCCTACGTTAGACAGCTAGGTGGTTTAAACGCTGTCAACTTCCTTCCTAAGAAAACTACACCCAGAAAGGAGCCGCAATACACCCGTGATTCGATCCTTGTTCAGAGTTTTGAAGAACTGGTAAATTTGACGTTGGAAGAAATCTCCGGCACTCTTAACAAGACAGACCAAGAAAATCCCGAAGAAGGTACCACTCCCAAAAGTACTCCACAAGATTCACCCTGCAATTCTCCACCAGGGTCTCCACGTCCAAACCCAAACATGGCTGTACCTGCCTGGAGAGCAAGGGGAGCGCTGAACCTAGCTAGACCACTCCATAATCTCCCTAAAAACCCAGAAAAGGTCTTGCCTAAGTACGATCCAGGGAAAGCCATCTCGGCGGAGGATCACCTCAAGAGTTTTTACCTAGCTCTGAACCTTTTAAATGTACAACATGAAGACGTAGTCTGCAGGTTGTTTCCGTACACATTCGAGCCTAAGGTATCATCTTGGTACTTTAGCCTTCAACCCAGCTCAATCTCTAGTTGGGATGATTTCGAAAAGTGTTTCCTTAAGAAGTATGGGAACCAAAAGACTGTCGCCACGCTTATGAAAGAACTCCTATCCATGAGAATGGAGAAGAAGGAAAAGGTTCAAGACTTTAATCAAAGATTCACAACGCTGTTAAATAACTTTAGTGAAACTAACAAACCCACAGAAGAATCCTTGATCGAATACTACACAACAGCTCTTGAAGGTCCAATCGCAATGTTTGTAAAACGATCCAAGAAAACGACCCTGATAGAGAATTTTGAGGAAGCTCGAAAGGTAGAGGAAGAGGCTGATAGCATTACTAAACATGCCCTAGATGTGGAAACAAAACCAGCAGCTAGCAAGAAACCTTTGCTCCTTACAAGGGGTAAGGAAGAGCCATCTACGGATATGGAAAACATAGTTAAAATGATGCAAAAATTATCTAACAAAATCGTAGATCTCAAGAAAGACAAGGCTGCTAGTACAGCTAGGAAACCTTTTAAGCCATTCTACAAAAGAAGGGAAGACGGGGAACAGTCTCATCCACCAGTGAACACTGCCCCTGTTTTAAATTTGAATGAGATTGGTATGGAAAATTTCTGCACCTTTCACCAAGAACCACCCTCGGAGAAGAGCTGCCCACAATGGATCAATTCCATGAGCTTGGTCATGAACCAAATGTTAGATTCTCAGATCCCAGACCAGGATATTCCTCCAGAGGAGTCAGGCCCTGAGTTAGAGGAACCAACCCCGGACACTACTATGGTATTGTGGGATTGGATACCTATGACTGAATTAGTAGAAGAAGATCACGTAGACAGCGCTCCCTCTACCATAAATATCGCTACTCGCAGCAAGGGCCCGATTGCGGATCCTATCCCAGCCACCTCTTCCCATAAGCCTAAGATTTCGAAGGATCCGCCTAGGAGGCATATACCAATCATCCCACCACAGCCCAAAGTAGACCAAACAGCAACCAAACAGCCAAGCGCTGACAACAAAGTTCAGCCGCCTAAAGAAACCATGAACAAAACAGATCAGTCCATTCGAATTGGGAATGAATCCGATATAGGGTATGATATTATCGAAGATATCAAGAAAGTTAAAGCGAACGTATCAATATTTGACATGTGTAGCCTGCCCCATCAACGAGACAAGCTACTGCATGTTTTACAACCAAAACCCAGCGCTACATTAACAAATTCTCAAGACAATCCTGAAATTAACGAGGCTAGCATCGGTGGGAAATCCAAATCCCAAACATTGCCATTTCTGCTGACATTCGAAATTTTTAATCACAATGTTCATAACTGTCTTGTAGACTCCGGAGCTTCCTCAAACGTTATGCCACTGTCAATTTGTAAGAAAATTAATGGGCAGCCCGTACCATCTCCAGCTCAAATCATACAATTAGACAGGACCGCTGTCAAGGTTATAGGGGAGATGAAAGATGTTCTAATTAGACTGTCAGCCGACCCTAGAGTCTGTCAATTTATTGACATAATGGTGGTCGATATCCCTGAAGCTTATGGGCTGATTTTGAGTAGGGATTGGTCTACCAAGCTGAGTGGCTACTTTGCTACCGATTGGTCCCATCTATGGCTGCCTTATCAGAACAGGCAGAATCAGATTAAAGTTCTTAGGGAACCCCATATGAAACAAAACGTAACCCAGCTAGAAGAAAAAAATGAGGCTGTAGCTTTCTCTTCCTCGGTCCTGGGAAATTACTTCTTAGAAATGGATCCGGGCAACTATCAAGCTGAAACTTTTTGCCATGAATCAGACAAACAGTCCGATCTCCTTCATTTCTCTCGGACTGATGAGTTTGATTGTAACATAGTCAATTTAGTTGCTAACATAGACCACAAAGAAACTAACTTAGTTGATTCTAAAGATACCTTTTGGACATTATACTTTGATGGCTCTAAAAATCTAGAAGGATCCGGAGCCGGTTGTGTTCTGATGGATCCAAAGAAGAACAGGTATTTTTTGTCTTGTAGATTAGAATTCGATTGTACTAACAATACCGCTGAATATGAAGCTTTGGTACATGGTTTAAAGAAGGCCATTGGCTTAAATGCTAAGTACCTGAAGGTTTTTGGTGACTCCGAGATAGTTGTCAGACAGGTAAGGGACACCATCCACTGTCTCTCACCGCACTTGAAAGGTTACCAGGCTGAGGTATGGGATTTAATCATGTATTTTGACGCTTTCAATATAAAATCAATTCCTAGATTGCAAAATTCTGCTGCTGATTTGTTAGCAACATCTGCCTCTAGATTAGTACCGTCAAATAATAAATGCTCTATTGAATTGATTTTCAGGCCTTCCATTCCCGATAACATCACGAACTTCAGAATATTCGATGATGATGAGCAAATTATCAGCTTCCTGACAAACGAAGGCAGTTTTCAAGGAGCTGCAATAGATGAGGAAGAACATGATGCTGATTTGATGAAGAAGGAAGAGGAGAAAGGAAATTTCATGCCAAAAGGGGTAAGGTCCCTCGAAATGCTTTTCGATCTTCAAAATAAATTCAAAAGACCAGCTAATACCAAAACTAACAGCTCATCAATGCAGCATGAGTTAGTTAATTTGGGTACCGAGGCAGAACCAAAATTTGTCAACCTTGGCAAATGTTGTTCACCAGGAGAAAGAGAAAGGTTCATTAAGTTGTTTAAACAGTACAAGGATGTTTTTGCATGGACCTATGAAGATCTGAAAACATATGACGTCCGCATCATTCAGCATGTTATACCAATGAAAGCAGGTGTCAAGCCATTTCAGCAGCAGTTGAGGAGGATGCATCCCACTCTTGAACCGCTGATCCAAAAGGAATTAAAGAAGCTCCTGGACGCTAAGATAATCTTCAAAGTTCGGCATTCCGAATGGGTTGCAAACTTGGTTCCCGTGAGGAAGAAATCGGGAGAGATTAGGCTATGTGTAGACTTTAGAAATTTAAACAAAGCCTCAGATAAAGACAACTACCCCGTGCCTTCAATGGAGCAAATCCTACAAATGGTGTCTGGATCTGAACTGTTTTCTCTCCTCGATGGTTTCTCTGGCTATAATCAAGTGTTAGTGGCCGAGGAAGATCGTCTCAAGACTACCTTCAGGACTAAGTGGGGAACCTTCGCTTACAGGAGAATGCCATTTGGGCTGATAAATGCTGGAGCTACATTCCAAAGGGCGATGGATATTGCCTTCCGAGGATTGGGTGGGCAATGTGTTGTTGTTTACTTAGATGATGTGACAGTCTTTTCGAAGAAAAGGGAAGATCATGTTGTTCATCTGAGGCACATCTTTGACCATTGCCGGAAGTACGGTATTTCCTTGAATCCCAAGAAGAGCGTGTTTGCTGTCCCCGAAGGAAAGCTCTTGGGTCATGTCATCTCCAAAAGGGGAGTATCAATCGACCAAGAAAGAGTCCAAGCTATTAATAAGATCCCAATGCCTCACAACAAAAAATCTATGCAGTCTTTTATGGGCACCATCAATTTTGTCCGCAGATTTGTTCCGGATTTTGCACAAATCGTTAAGCCGTTACAACAGATGGTTAAACAAAGCGCACAATTCAAGTGGACAGATTTGGAGAAGGACGCATTTAGAGATATCAAGGCAGCTGTAGCTAAAGCTCCTTCCTTAAGAAGTCCAGATTTTGATAAAGATTTCATCTTGTATACCTTCGCTTCGGATGACTCTCTCGCAGCTGTACTCACGCAAAAGGTGGAGTTGGGGGACGAATACCCAATTTCGTTTATGAGCACTGGTCTGCAAGGGGCTGAGCTGAATTACCCCGTAGTTGATAAGCATGCCTACGCAGTCTTCAAAGCAGTCAAGCAGTTTAGGCCATACATTTTGAAGAACAGAACTAAAGTCATAGTTCCCCATCCAGCCATTAGATCCCTGTTCGTTCAAAAGGAATTGGGAGAGAGGAGAGGGAATTGGGTCACAGCTCTGCAGGAGTATGATTTGGAATTTAAACCTGCTACAATCATCAAAGGACAAGGTCTGTGCAAGTTATTGGCGGAAAACTCGACTGATGAAGAGCAACATTGGAAGAACGAAGCCGAGCTCAATTCGGTTGAGGTATGCCATATCTTCACAGCTCCCCAGTCATGGTATAGAGATCTAGTGCACTATTTACAGCAGGGATATCTGCCCGAGCACTGGAATTCTAAACAAAGAAGGGCACTCCGCTTGAAATCAGCACCCTATCAGATCATTGATGGGATTCTCTTCAGAAAGAATTATGATGGAGTCCTTCTTAGATGTTTGGAGAAGGAAGACGCAAACAAAGTTGTCAAGGAATTACATGATGGCCCCGCAGGTGGTCATTATTCAGGAGAGACGACAGCGCACAAGATACTGAGAGCTGGGTATTACTGGCCCACTCTGTTTCGAGATGCCCACACATACGCGCGAAACTGTGATGTATGTCAAAGAAGCGCCGGGAAGTCACCTAAGGCCGCAGGCCCATTGCAGCCGGTCATCATCTCCGAACCTTTTGAGCAATGGGGCATAGATGTTATCGGAGAAATAAATCCAAATTCTTCCTTGCAACACCGATACATTCTGACAGCTACCGACTACTTCACCAGATGGACGGAGGCCATCCCGCTGCGCAAGATCAATGAAGATGCAGTTATCAGCTTCTTGAAAGAGAACATCATAACCAGGTTTGGGGTTCCAATTTCCCTTGTTTTTGATAATGCTACTTATTTTTCATCTTGCAAGATAAATGAATTTGTTTATGAATGGGGAATTAAGTTGCATTATTCAGCCAATCACTACCCTCAGGGGAACGGATTAGCTGAATCCTCAAACAAGAATCTGATTCGAATCCTTAAGAAAACTGTGATAGAAAACCAGAGAAGTTGGCATGTGGCTCTCCCAAACGCCTTATGGGCAGATAGGGTAACCCCGAAGAATGCTTTAGGTGTCTCCCCTTTCACCCTTGTCTATGGCAAGGAAGCCATACTTCCCCCAAACATCCTGCTGCCATCCTTGCAATTGTCCCAAGCCTCTCAGGGTTCTGGTAGCCAAGCCTTACAATCCAGGATAAACACCCTGCTTCGACTAGAAGAAGCCCGACACAAAGCTAAAGACCGATTTCATCAACACCAGGACATAGTTAAGAGATGGTTCGACAAAAGGAAATCCGGCAAGAGGGACTTTGAAGTTGGGGATTTAGTCCTGAAATGGGACCATAATCACGAAGGCAAAGGAATGCATACGAAATTTCAACATCTATGGGTAGGCCCGTACCAAATTTCTGCAAAATTGGGCCCATCCACTTATAAATTGACAAATCTCGAGGGAGAGGAAGTAGCCCTTCCACTCAATGGCCTCGCCCTGAAACAATACTTCGCGTGAGTCTCCTTGGAACTTCTTGTACATAAATAAAGTTGTCTGTTCGCTTTCGCTTTTAGCTGTTTTATTTTTTCGGCCATGTTGTTTCCTATTTTGTTATTTGAACTTTTCAATAGGTTTTTTGTTTTCTGAAGCACCCTTTTGTTGAGTCTCCCGCTGAAGGCAGCTCCCTCAAAGAAAACTTGCAGCCCATGAGTCTGGAACCTTGCTCAGTAAACCCGGTCTGCTGTGCTCTCGCTGAAATATTCAAGAGGGGAAGCCTACCCTGCTAGTCACATTAACCCTGTTCAATAGCAGAGACCCATGGCCATCTTCACTACTATCATTGGGCTCCATCCACTCTCACACTTTAAAGGCATCTCAAGAAGGTTACCCAAGTTGGACCCATGGAAAGTGGCACCTCTCGAGGACATGGGGTATTGAAATGACTCCGTGCTGCTGATTTAAAAGCCAAAATGGCCTACATCCAAGAGTCTGTTTTCCAGGGATTCTCGCCTCAATTAAAGCATGGCTGAGACAAAAGCAAAAGAGACATGTAAAACCTAAAAGGCTGTCCAAAAGACTCAGCTCAAAATGGGCTCCTCTCCGTCCGTGAAGTTTGATAAAATCAAATCAATGAAATTCTAACTCACACAAAAGGACACTATGGATTGAGGAGTCCAAATCAAAGATCTGTCCAAAAGAAAATATCCCTGGAAGGCTCAAACAGCTAAGCTGTCCAAAGTACAAGCATCCCAAAGGGTGCCAGCAGCATGGGAATGAGGAACAAGAACAATAATGTCCATGAGAAAGTGTTGCAAATCCTGTGGAGTCCGGAAGTAGTGACCATTTGAGGGATGACCCTCCTAAAATGAATCTCATATGCTGGCCCTCTGAGAGTGGTGAAGATGCCTCGGTCAAAGCTCCCCTTTCCCCAATGGCTAGCAGGAAAAGTGCTCCTTTCCCCGCATGAGTCTAAAATGCTCAGCTGAATAATGCACCCGAGACGGAGGTTTTAATGGGGTTCCGGACCATGTAGGGTATTTTTTCAGAGATCTGTGTTCGCCAGCGACTCGCCATTGTTGTTGCAGCAACACCCCTCCCCAAAATTTTGTACATGTTGGGGCCCCTCCTGTTTTTTTTTTTTGTAGAAAGTTTGCTTGAGAAGCCATCCCAGCCGTCCGCTCTGTTTTCAACATAAAATTTTGCTTCCCTGCTGAACAGCTTGCCGTCAATCCTTCCATGTTCTCCCCAGTGAGCCAAAAGGTAACTTAGTTTTTTGCCCAAACGTTTTGGAATAAGTCAGACTTTGTCCCGAAACGGCGGGAGTCAAACGTCCAACCTTTCCGAAAGGAGGACTTAGATTTTCTTTGTCAAAATCCGCGGGAGCCATTGGGCAAAACCACCCGAAACGGCGGAAGCTTTCGATCAAGTCTTCCACGACCACGGAAAAGTTCGCGTTGTTCTCCCGAAACGGCAAGGAATTCAACAAAACCACCCGAAACGGCGGAACAATTCAGCTCTGTCTCCCGAAACGGCGGACGCCATCCGGATAAACTCGCCGAAATAACACCAAGGAATTCAGCATTTTTTCCGAAGTAAAAGACTTAGAAAAATTTTCAATCATTGCTTCTGCGGAACGGTCCCAGCTCCGAAACGACTTAGCTCCCGAAACGGCGGAGCCTTTCACTCAAACCTCCCGCAACCGCGGAAAAGTTCCGGCTTTCCTCCCGAAACGGCGGGACTCATTCGCCTTAAAAACCCGTCAAGGACTTAGATTTCCTTCCGATTAGAAAATGCGGGGAACGAAGGACTTAAAGAATTTTTTAGTTTCAACCCTCCGCCACGGCGGGGAGATTAAGTGAACCCCCCGAAACGGCGGGGGTTTTCGTTAAACCCTCCCGAAACGGCGGGAGCTTTCGTAAAATCCTTCCGCAACGGCGGGGGAATTCAGGGAACCCTTCCGAAACCGCGGAAACTGCCGCGATATCTTCCCCAAAAGAGACTAGGCGGAAACTTTTGATGAAACCTTTCCAAAACGGCGGAAACCATCCCCATAAGTCCCGCGGGGAGAATTCACGATCGCCTTCCGAAACCATGAAAATGACTTAGAGTTTTCTCAAGAAGCTGTCGCGGAGGCCTTCAGCTTTTGCTCCCGAAATGCGGAAGCCTTCGGGCCACCCTTCCGAAACAGCGGAGGCCAATCGCTTACCCCGTTCGGCAAAGGGACTCCGAAACGATCCCGGGTGAATTTGCGGAAAATATTAGTTTTGCTTCCGAAACAGCGGAAGCCATTCCCAATAGCTTTCCGAAACGAGCGGGAGCCTTCGCCGAACCTTCCCGAAAAGATCAACGAGACTTTGAAATTTTGGATCGCGGAAGCTTTCGCAAAAGTCTTCCGAAAATTCCGGGGGCATTCGCTATATCGTCCCGAAAGGGCGGAAGCTTTGACGTTACCCGTCCGCTACGCGGCGGTCTCTCGCGGAAGGCTTCGAGCTTCCTTTCCGCAGTAAGCCCCGAAACGTCGGAAGCTTTCATTGAATCCTTCCGCAACGGCGGATACAATTCGCGAACTGGCCCCGCGAATGACGGTTGCACGAAAACCGAGGTGCTCTGACGTGACCGCTACGCGCGGCGAATTTAAACCCCGTTGTAAATACGCCACCTACCGAATTAAAAGCTCACACGTGCCCAGTCTATATAAAATGCGGTGAGGGGCTCGACCAATCCACCATTGTTTTGAATCGGCCAACGACGTGCGATACCGTGCAAACCGCTCCAGCTCACCTCGCGCATCCGTGCTCGCAGCCACCTCGCTCAAGCAATCCTCACGGTGCCAGGTAGGATCTTGACCTTGTTTTTTACTACCGAGTTGTCCTTTTGGGGAAAACGGTGATTTTAGTGGGGTTTTGACGGGCGAAACACCCGTCAAGGGCTATGTTTTGCCCGTCAGGAACAATGAACGGGGTTTTCATTATACATAATCGTCATAGGCCTTCCTAAAAAAACGTTATATTTTATGTTGATGGATGCGGGCGGTTAACCATGCCCTGTTTTGTTTTAAACCCCGGGCCGCGCCCCTCGTCGAGGGTTAAGTTATCGAAACCCTATGGGCTTTCCATGTCCCGGACCGTTAACTCGGACTTAGAACCCTGGGCCCTTTTCAATAAGCCCCAGCCCCTACACGCGAAGCCGAAACCCGTAAACGTTTAAGCCACGAGAGCCAAAACTTGAAGCCGCAGCCGCCCTAGCTCTCCCCGTCAGCATATCCCCGGCGCCGTTACCTTCGCTCGGACTAAAATATCCCGTATTGACTCGGCGAGTGGCCGCGCGTGACGATAGCATTCAAAGCCCTCACCGAGTCAACCCGCGTCTTCCTCGCCATCGACCTCTCCAACCGCAGCCATAACGAAGTACGTCTCCTTCCGCGAGGCGGAACCGGAAGCCAATTGCTCCCGCGAATCGCCTATCGGTCCAATAAAACCAGTAGCTTCCGCAACATAGCTTATCCCATACTCGTCTTTTAAGAGCTTCAAATGTTTCAATGTGTGTCTTATGATTAAAATAATGTTTTGCTTCCTTAATATTTGCTTCCTTGATTTATCTCATTAAAACGATGTTGCTCTCGGCTAAAACCATACAACCTGTTGCTCAAACTCATGATGAATTGTATATGGATGTTATCAGGGATAATTCAAGATGCCGAAACCCAGTAAGAAGAAGGCGAAGATGACAGAAAAGAAACCTGCTCCTCCTAAGATTGAAACCTCGCTCCAGGACACCAGGTGCACCACTGGTGTCCCCCCAGAAATCAGATGGGATGACATATACAGGATGATCAGGGACCAAGAGATCCCAGATATGTTGCTGGAAGAGGCACCGATCTATCAAAATATCAGAGCCTCAGGCATAACTAGAGCCGCTACCCGCCCTGAGCTATTCCCCTGTGCTGAAGTGATCGGGTGGATTCTCCAACATGCAGATGCTGATGGGAGAGTGATAAATGACAGCAGGAAAGTGGCTATTGCTTCGTTTCAACCCGCATATGTTGCGGCGGCCTACAGGTTTCCCCGTGTCCAACAAGCTCTGACTGATGAATGGTTGGGCCAGATGGATAACGTCGAGATGGCCAAGAAGCTATTGAGGGGAGGGAAGCATTTGAGAAAGAAGGGAAATGACGAATATGACGTGCAGAATCTGAGGGCCCCTTACAGATTGATCGCTTTAATGCTATGCAGAATATTCGGCATGCCGGATGGCACAGTATACAAGATTCAGTGGGTCCCTATCATTCACTATGTGGCATTTCAGGGGACAGTGTTTGACTGGGCCACTATCTTGTCAGATAGTCTGGCCTCAATGATAAGTGCTGCTAAACCCGGGCTGGCCTCGAAGAAGGCTGAATTCTTCATGTCCTCATACCTGATAGATTGTATCTTGGCCAAGATAGAGTTCCCCGGATTGGGGTGTATATGGGATAGGGCCACAACCCCGGTCTACACCGCATTCAAGATGTTGTGGGCTCAGAATTACAAGCCCAGCTACAAACTCATCTGTGAGGGGTTCATCATGCCCCTATACGAGAAAATGTTCAAGGAAGAACCAAGTTGCCTGTCACAAAACGCTTTGGAAGTCCTTGAGGATTATGGGGACTTCTACTTTTCAGAACAAGGTACCTACTTGAGAATGTTCGGAGGGACTAAGCCCCCATACATATTGCCGCAGTATGCCACAGACTATGTGGTGCTCAAGGAAGCAGTAAGACAACTCTTCTTGGATGGGATTGGAGCATTCCTCCACAAGCTACACAAGGCTTCCTTTCCCCCCCTACCTTTCTGCATAGGTGCTTACAAGTTTTCAGGGGTGGCCTCTGCCGACGAATTTGTTCAAGAGTTGAGGGCCTTCCATTTCGGTGAGGTCATCTTCCACAGGAACGACAGAAAGGGTAAAGTGGCCGAGCATTGCAAGGGGAACTATGCTAATTTCGAATACTCCCACTACCCCGATGCCGAGGAGGAAGCATTCAGAGGCATCAGCAACATGACTGAGCTAAGGATCTGTCGCCAAAGTACTGGAGCGAGCTCTAGCTCAACCAAAGCCCAGAAGACCATCCAGCAAAAGGAGAAAGAAGCCAAGGATGCCCGGGCTCAGGAAGAGCTCAGATTAAGAGAAGAGGCAAGGTTGCAAAAGGAAGCCGAGGAGGCAAGAAAGCTACGAGAGGCTGAGAATGAAAGACTGCGGAAGGAGGCTGAAGAAGCCCAAAAGCAGAAAGAAGCAGAAATTGAGCAAGCTGAAGCAAGGAAGAAGGCGGAGGAAGAATTGAAGGCAAGAGAAGATGCCCAGGTAGGTGGGTCCGGTGCGCAGGACATGGAGATAGACACCTCTCAGGCAGGTGGCTCTAGTACCCAAAGGGAAGGGACAGACCCCGCTCAGGAAGTCCGGACCCCACCTATGGAAGAAGACATAGACATCATAAACCGACCAATTGTATCGTACACTCCATCTGGGAAGCGTACGGTGTCCAAATGGAATGAGTTTGTCTATGACAAGAAAAGAAAAACAATGGTCCTCCAATCAGAAGAAAGGATTAAAAGTCCTTTCCATGACGACATAGTTACCCACCGAGAGGTCGCTGTCATGCAGAACACAGATGCAGATCCCATTGCCATGGCCTCCGCAGTTATAGCGACAGCACAAGCATCATTTGCCAATGTAGGGGTTATAGTCAAAGAAAATATATTGACAAAGAAAAGAGCACGTACCCTGCAGCGAAACGTGGCTAATGAGCAAGCTCAAAGAGACCTGGCAGTGAACAAGTATAATTGCTTGTACGCTGAGCACAAGGAGTTGGCAAACAAGTACAGCTACCTGGAGGAGGAAAAGGACCAGCTAGCACTCCAAATATTGATTACAGAAGCAGAGAAGAGTGGAGCAGAAGAAAAGGCTTCCCAGCTAGAAACAGACAAGCAGGCATTAGCTGAGCGTTTAGAGCAAGCGGAAAGCAGAACCTTGGACATGTCCCCCTTCCACGAGCTGTCATGCAATATACTACAGCAAGTGCATGGCTCTCAAGAGCTAATCACTGATGAGGTGTGCAAACTCAAGGCCATGACGGTTAGGCTAAAGGAGGTGAATGCGGAAGCCTACAGGCTCAAGGCTAAGAATACCCGTGTCAAAGCAAATGTCATAAGTCAGATGGCATGGAGGGAAGGGAAAGGAGGTTTCCCCCCGCATCTTCCTTTCAAGACCGTGGAATATTTTAATGAAGATATAGCCTTGTTGGAGTTTGGCCGGAACTGTGCCAATAAGCTGATGGCCAGTGTGCAGAAGACCACAGATAGAATCAACAACCTGTACCAAAAGCTCAAAGGAGTCGATGATAACTGCTCATTAAGTTTCCCTCAGACCCTAGAAGACTTCCCGGGAAAAGAGCAGCGGTTATCTCAACTGAAAGAAGAGCTAGGCGTCCAGATGGAGTATGTGAAAAGCATTGATGTCCTTGCCATGGATGATCTCCAACATTACATCGGTTCATCAACACTTCACAACCATCTGCTGAAGGAAACATATCAAGTTGCTGAAGCAGAAGTACAAAGCATTAAAATAGAGCTCGGGAAGAATGTAACTTCTCAGAAAATCCTGTTTCCTGCTGCAGCAAACATAATCATAAGGGATACAGGTGTGTGGCACAGTTACATAGAAGAGGAGGTCAGGAAAGCTGCAGCAGCAGCAGAAGCATCAGTAGACCCGGCAGCCCCTCTCCCAGCAGCCTCTTCCCCAACAATGGCAGAAATTCTGGCCAGTCCCATTCCCCCTTCCCAATTAGGAGCAGCATCAGCAGGGGAGTCGAGGACCTCCTCCCAGGCAGCATCAGTGACCATCAACTTGGGCGACCCTTTGCCAGGAGAAGCTCACGCACAGGAATGAAGAAGCTGAATTCAGTGAGCCACTCTTTTCAGCCAGACACGTGCCCAGCAGGGAACGCTTTGAGTTTAGCAAATTTTCTGTTATATGTAAGGCGTAAGCTGTGGGACAGCTGTCCATATTTTTTTTTGTCAAAATATTTTTGTGGCCATTTTTGGTAATCGATTATATTAGAAATCCCTGTAAATGACAGAGAGGGGATGCTAGGTGTCAGCCAGAGGGCAAATTTTGTAACTATAAATAGGAGCCTAGAAGAGATAAGAAGGACTTTTTGGCAGGGGATGGAAATTTTTTTGGGCAAATGATATGAGCTATCTTGTATCGGCTCTGTAAATGGAAATTTTCTAATAGAAGCCACGGGAGATGAACGTTTTGCTTGGAATGTTGGGTTGCTTTATGTTGGACTATTCTAATGACTGCAATTCTGCAATGTGAGATCATTCTTGACTTCTGAATTATTTCTTTGTATTTATGATTTTGCTCTTATCTATGCATGCGTTCTCTCTATTTCATGGACAATGAATGCGTTCCATATTAAATCAGGAGCTATCTGCTGATACTTTTATCATCGCTGTAGATTTTTTCTTTTAGATCGAATGGCTAACTGTTCTTTCTTCTGGATAATTCGTATGGCTCATTGTTCAAGCTTTTAATTGCTCCTTGCAGGGATCTTTTAGTTTAATTCTAGTTTCGTTGTATCTAGATCTGTTTCTTCATTCTTGTTGTGTAGATTAAATAATTTTGATTTCTTCTGTTCACAAGCAATAGATACGTCCTGTAAGTCTCATTTCAGATCTGTTTCTTTATCCTTTAACGTTCCTCTGTTTTTCTGAGCAATAGATGCGTTCCATTCTGAATGGGAAGCTATCTTCTCAAGATCCTCATCTCGCTGTAGCTATGACCGTGAGAAATAATAGCTATCTGTTCGTTACTTATGATAATCTGCTACAGCTGATTGCTCTCCCCTTAAGCGTGTTCCCCTGCAGGGATAGATAGATGTGTTCCTGTTTCTAGATTTAGATCTGTTTCAGTTGCATTTAGACTAAGTATAATTTAGGCATGTGCATCTCATATAAAACACATAAAATCCAAAAGAAAGGTGGATCGGGCCATAACCGGTAAAATCGGATTTAAAGTCCAAAACCACGGTTGCCGGAACCGCTAACCGGACGGATTCCCTACACCAAACGGGAGATATTCTAATTGGGACCGTCTCTCGGGGAGAATCCCTTTCTGATTGATGCTACGATATCCGGGGCATCAACAAGCCCTAAACCACCTAATTCACCTTCATAATGATTCTATCCACAGTAAATGACTTTCCTAACTTCATCATGGTCCTCATAGGTTCAATGGACCTCAGTATGGCCCAATACAGGATTTACACTTGGTACAATGTCATAGATTGGGGGAATTACTCCACTAAGCCTAACATTAATGTGAGCTACTCAACTGTCTCCTAAGGCTCACAAAATTCTCTCTTGAGAAGATTTATATATTGTACACATGTTATTGAATAAGATAAGTGGATTTTACATCAATTTTGTTCAATATCATGTATTTATGTTTCAATATTTCTTCATATTTTCTGCTAAAATCTATGTAAACTCTTTTTGAGGACTAGCTTGTTTCTAGATCCTAGATTGCAAAAATTATTGCATGGCGTCAAGGCCATAGAAATTTCACAGAATCATTAGCCAGTTGTTGTAGCTCATACACGCTCATAACCTTTCTTTGGGTTGCTTTTTAGTGTGTTATAGAAGAAGAATTATAGTTTCAAGTGGTTGGTTTCGCTCTTACTGTCATGCTTCTGATCCACTACATGATTATGGTTAGAACCTACTATCAGAGTTGCACATAAGATGGAGAAATCATCAAGAATCATTTGGACCTGATCTCATGAAGCTCAAGTCTAGTGAGCATATTCCACTTCTTCCCAAGAGGAAGATACCTCCAGACATCTAATCAAGTTCACACCTACTTGAATTTGGAGAAACATTAAGTTTTGGTGTACACATGTCCGTTTTTTAGGGAGGGTTTTTTTCCCATGAGGTTTTCCCTATTGGGGTGACCATAATCCTTGTTGCTTGGGCTTCATATTTATGATATTTGCCACATACAATCAAGCTTAAGGGGGGGGGGTGTTGGAATATTCAAAAACCCACTTTAGGCTTAGGATGTATTTTATTAATATTCCATGATTAATTTACTAGGTTTAGACTATGTAGTTGGCCTAATTTTTGTCTTTTATGAGGCCACATGCTATCCTGAGTCACTAGGGTGCACTTGGGTATATTTTGGATAAGATTATGCCTGATTCTGTTTGATTTTATTCTATTCTTGGATTAGAAAGGTGCCTTCCTACTTTAGACAACTTTATCCTTTTTTTTCCTGCTTTCTAGTGGATAAGGTAAAGCTAGTTTGACTTGGAAATTGTCTTTACTTGGATAATTCGACTTCCACCTCTTTCTTCTCTCCAAAATTCATCATCACTTTCCTTTTTCTTCACTCATTAGCTTCCAACACATATTTTTCCAATTCCCGAGCCTTTAGATTGATTTGGAAAGTGCTTTTTCCACCTAGGGGGTTTTTAGATTTTAGTAATCCTACCTTTTTTGTGCTTTACAACTTGGCTTCAAGGCATTCTATTTACTCCCCTGAGATGTATTATATATTGTATTCATATTGATGAATAATATAGACATGATATTTACATTAATTGAGTCCTCTCTCGTATGTTTTTGTTTTATTACTCTTGCAAATTTCTGAATAATTATTGTGAGAAATTATTTGCTTCAAGATCCTTGTCTATTAGAATTCTTTCATGGTATTGAACCTATTTATAATCCTCATACCATTAAACCAACTATTTCTCAATGTCTTCTATGTTTGTGACCATATTTACACTCGATGGCCCAACACCACCTGCTAGGACTCAACCTCCTATTGCTCCACCCTCCCCCACGGGTCAGTCACCCTCCCGATGACATCATCGATGAGACTCCTTACATGATGGCATGTCCAATGTCTACACCAAACACACCATAGGGTAAGTATAAAATATATGCATAACTATATAAACATTAATATTTGAACATGGAAGCAAAATATGTATAAATGGAACCGTGATACTCACCTTTGGCATCCCAACCTCCAAGACGAAGTGGGGGTAGCTGAGGATCTCCATGGAATCAGTAGTCCTTATCCACTTCGTCCATACTATCAGGTAGTGAGGCATGAATATATAGACCACCTCCTCACCACCTACTCTAGGCATCATAGTGTCCTATAAAAACATTCGAGGATCCTTAGGCTTCCCTAAAGGCATCACTTTCAGAGGTCGAAATGACGAGATTCGCTCGAAGATGTAGGAGCATGAGAGGATCCCATATATAAAAAATCCATGCCCATCCACAATTACCTTAGTGATTAGGGCATGCATGTTGGTCAAGAACATGTGTTCAAACGTACTTGATGAAATGATTTTATTTTCAAGTGAAGAAAGCTTGCATTTCCCACATGTAGTATTTTCAGCTACAATAGAAAACAATATGTTCAACTTTATGAATCTCATATTATCAGAGGTATATAGACTAGTTTTTGGGGAAAATTTACCAGGAGTGAGCTACCAGAAATGAAGACCTGATGCAGCTGAGTCCAGAAAAGAAAAGGCGATTGGTGATTGTTTTTTTCTGAAACAACACACAGTGCTCTATGGCTTTGTAAAAGAGCCATATGTTTTACTAGCTTTTTTAACATTAAGAATATTTTCCTTAGAATTTATCAGAGAGAAGTTGATAGTTGAAAATGAACCTTTTTGGTATTAAAAAAAGCTTCAGACATGAAATTTCAAAAATAGGCCCTTTCATCGTCAAAAACATAAATGCTCTTTAGTTTATAGAAAAACAGTTGGAGATGATGAACTTAATGAAGGCATGGTCAGTGTTATCAAATATTTTCAGATCTAACAGCCATGGGCACATGGTAATCTTTCCTTTTTTAGAAGTGCCTCGTTTGATTTTTGTTCATGCCACCATGGGTGCTGGAATTTGGTTTTGATTTTAGCGTGTGTTCCCTGGGACTGATCGAACTAGCTTAACCGATCTAAGCTCTCGATCTAAGGCTGGCTAGTAAATAAAAGGCTATCTAACTGGTAAAGGTACGGATAAAGCTGCATACGAGAGTGGGTGCTGGATCTAACAGTGGGGTGCAGGCTCGGGCTCTACCTTCTCAAATTGTTATTCTGACTCTATCTTTACCGATTTTGCAGCAAGCAAGCGTTAGTTCAGCAAACGAGGAGGAACTAATTGTTTGACAGAAGGAAAGCGAGGAGGGTTTTTCATTATGCAAGCCATTAATGGTTTTGAGTTTCAACGAAGCAAGACCTCAAGAAATACGCTATGCTCGGACGCCATACAAAAGAGTCCAGGACGACTGCCTAAATCCAAGGGCGTAGCGGACCTTGAAGCTCTCCAACTTATATCTTGCGAGCCATAGTTCACAATTGCTTAAAGATTTGAAGTTTGACAGTAAAATTAAGCAATTTTAAAGTTTTCTTGAATGTTGAAGCACGACAACCAATGTTAGGATTCGTGCTACTGTGGATACTTGGCTTTAATGGAGGACAATTCTAAGCTATAAGCTTGAAACTAAAGTTGACCAAAACATTAAAACCATATGACAATTGGGAAGGGTGTCGAGGACCTGTGTGTTAGAAATATTAATCTCTTAGTTAAGTTCTGGTAGTTACATTCAGTTAGTCAGTTCTACATTCGGTTAGCCCGTATTGCTTTAAACCGTCAAAGCTATGTAACATATATATACTGATGTATAATATGAGTTAAATAGTTCAGCCATTCGTGCTTGTAACTCGTTTGTTCATGTCTCTGTCCATATTTTTAACATGGTATCAGAGCGTTTGGTTAATCCGTTGGTCAATCCAAGAAGGATTTAGGAGCCTCTTCTTGATTCGAGGATTTGTTGAACCGTTAGGTTTTGTTGAGCCTTTGGAGGTTTTGTTGAGCCCTTAGAGGTTTTGTTAAGCGTTGTTGCACATGCAGAGGAAAGTCTCCTCTCTAGTGAGGTTTGTTGAAGCCGCTACTCAATGCAGAGTAAAATCTGTTGTTGAAGTTTGTTGAACACGTAGAGTGTTTGGTTCGTGAGGTTTGTTAAAGCCGCTACTCAATGCAGAGTAAAATCTGTTGTTGAAGTTTGTTGAACACGTAGAGTGTTTGGTTCCAAAATTGGATTAGTCTATGGAGAACCTCTTCAAAGATTGGAGAGAAGATGTTGTCAGAAGCATGAGCAGATTTTGTTTGATTCGTTGATGTTGAGCCAGTCATTGGACAGCCTTCCAGCATAGAATCCACCAGTCATTGGTTGGATTTGTTAAGTGATAGAAAAGCCTTTGAAGACATCTGGGCTTTTCCATTTGAAAAAAATTGTGAAAAAAGTTTGCTGCCCGGTATGAGGTCCAGCGCCGTAAGGAGAAAGCTTTGAAAAATTCTGCGCTTTGAAGAATTCCGTTGTTGTAAAGAAATAGAAGCCCGCTGCAAACTGTTAAGTTGCAGACTGCATTACCAGAGATGCGATCCAGTTTGAATGAAAAAGAGAAGTTCGCTATGAAAGAAATCGTTGCAAGGAAGAATTTGCTGGAGTTGTGAAGCTGTAAAAAAAATCCTCGTGTATGAAGATTACCACTCAGGTATTCACCTGAGAAACTCGGCGTGAGATAATGCACTGAAGAAAGTTCTGTAAGTGGTAAGAGAGGTTATGGTAGTTGATGAAATCCCAAAGAATCGCTGTGTAAGTGGAAAAAGAAGGTAAGTCAAAATGACTGAAAATATAGCATTTTGAAATATTTAATTAATGGTGTGAGAAGTCCTATGAAAAGGAAATGTTATTACGTTTACGTAAAAGAGCCTCTTGAAAAGAGATTGCGATTTAAAGATTTATGTAACTGACATGTGAAGAGTTATTTTTTATTTGACCAAGATAAGAAATGTGACGAGTTTGGGTTTATGAAAAGATTTTTATTTGGAATATATAAAGAGACTTATGCTTACTCCCAAAAAGAAGATCAATTTTTGTTAAGTTTGAATATGGTTGAAGAAACCTTATATTCGTGAGAAGAAGTTTTGAAAGTATTGTGAAAAGATTAAAAAATACATTTTGTGAATAATGGGTCACATCAGAAGATTAAAACAATCAAGGAGAAATATTAAACAAATTGCGAAAGAAAATAGAAGGGTAGAGGACACCTATTTTGCAAAGATGTATGGTGAGATTCCAGTTGGAGTCATAAATCATGAAGATGATGCAGACAAGTATCATATTGCAGAGATCGAGCAGATCAATGAAGATATAGAGCAGAATAAACCGAATGAAGATGAAGATGAACATTCTATATTTGAAGATGAAGATGAAAGAAATAGGCCTAAGCAGATTTGAAGATGAAGATGAAAGAAATAGGCCTAAGTAGCCTAATCTGAAGCTAATTTAGTTTTATGAAATTTTTGTTAAGTGTTTGTAAGCTTGGCTGAGACATAGACCAGCAAACATTTGCATTTATGAGATTTACATTTTAGATGTTTTAGAGTATCATAATTATGAGGGAGTGTTGTGTTTAGCAAGAATGTAACCCTTGAGATTAAGAGGGAGTGTTAGAAATATTAATCTCTTAGTTAAGTTCTGTTAGTTACATTCAGTTAGTCAGTTCTACATTCGGTTAGCCCGTATTGCTTTAAACCGTCAAAGCTATGTAACATATATATACTGATGTATAATATGAGTTAAATAGTTCAGCCATTCGTGCTTGTAACTCGTTTGTTCATGTCTCTGTCCATATTTTTAACACTGTGTACAGTATTTAGGTACTAAGAAACAATTGCCAGCGTTTCATCGCAAAGGTACACCATTTTCAGGAGTTTTCCTGTGTCCATATATACAAGGAGATCGAGATTATGCATTTGTCCAGGACATCCCATTTGAAAACTCTCTGTGCAAGAATAAAGCTGGTGTGTAGCTTTGTATTCTCTGTTTACGCAGGTATATAGCTTTGTATTCGCTATTTGAATGAATAAAAGTACATATGGTTTCTCTCTCTTTAATGTTATGCAAAATTTCTTTGTTTTGTTTGACCGGAGAGACACAACGCCTATTCTACAACAATTCCAACCAACGTGACAGAATGAAGATGAGGCAGAAACTTCAAAGCAGTTTGTCCACTTGCTCACTAGTGGGCGGCCACTCAACTTTTTACCACCAATATTACCAACTATAGATATATATGTAGGGATGGCCTAGGACTAACCTATTTCAACCTGCTCAGAGCATGTTTATGTTTTACTTGATGAATTGTAGAATCTGGATTTGTCCTTACTGCTTTCTAATTATTCAAGAGTTGGGTTTGTCATTCTGACTGAGCTATGATCTGACCCTCACTAGAGCATCATAAGGTGATTTGTTTGCTGCAAATAAATAAATAGATTATAGAAGGCTGCAAAGGTAGCGGTGAGGGCAGTGAAAATCAAGGCAGTGGGAAGTGAGGGCGGTGAAGATCAAGGCGATGGATAGATGGAGATCAAGGCTATGGACAGATGAACAGTGAGAATGGTGACGATCAAGGCAATGGACAAGGCCATGTATATATGGACAGAACAATGAATATCAAGGCAGTGAGAATGGTGACGATCAAGGCAATGGACAAGGCCATGTACATATGGACAGAACAATGAATATCAAGGCAGTGGAAAGCAGGACATATGGACAGAACGATGAAGATCAAGGCAGTGGAACGCAAGTTGATCGAAATGTTTGTTAACAATTAATGTTAACAAACTAATGATAGCATTAATGTACCCTTAACTACTTCTTTCCAAAAACACTACGGAAACATTCGAAAAAAGATTTTGTCTTTTTTTTTGCCATCAATAAAAACTTAGGTTAAAATATTTGGATTTAAGTGCAGTTTAATGGAAAAAACGTCAAGCCAGTTACTAGAGTCCCTGCCGGACTAATAAGGTCCAGTGGCCAAGACATTGCCAATGACGAGCTGAAAATATTTCAATAAAAACTTAGGTTAAAATATTTGGAATTAAGTGCTTTTTTAATGGAAAAAACGTCAAGCCCGTTACTAGAGTCCCTGCCAGCCTGAAGGCAGGGACTAATAAGGTCCAGTGCCCAAGACATTGCCAATGACGATCTGAAAATATTTCGATTAGAACAATCTATTAATAACTTCTGTGGTCGATATAAAAGGTTATAAACTGAACACTTATCCCTGTTGACATTCCATATTTGTTTTAAATATTATTGTGCTTTGTGCCGTCTTCCATTTATTCCACTTATTTCTCTTCTTCGCCCATGCTTTCACGTTGTTTTGTCCCGTCTTCCACCATCTCTTAATAACAGGAAACACATAAACGTGAGAAACCGCAGTAACGAAATCAAAAAAATATAAGATATGCAGGCTCTAATTCATTGCGTCCAATGCCCAGACGAGCAGATGGTAGACCATCTGAAAATGCTCGATTTCTAAAAACACAGAACATGATTCTATAAATAAAATAATTGATAACCAAGACATATACTTGGGTCTGTTGCTAGCCATTTTTCTATATATTTCCTTTTGTCCCTAGTTTTCTTAGAATATCCCATAGATTTCCTTTCGTCCCTGGTTTTGTTTGAAAATGTTAGACGAGTACTCGAAACACATGATACTATAAATAAAATAAGCAAGAACCAAGACATTACTTAAGCACTGTTGAGAACTTGAGATCTTTCATTATTTTTCTCCTCTACTCTGTGCCTATTTTTCCTAGGGTTTCTTTGAATATCAGTGTCCAATGTTGACTATTTGTTTTTTCAAATGCGATTATTACAAAATGTTTTCCAAATCTGGGCAAATTATATTACATTATTAAGTTCATAAGTGGATCGCAACCAAAGAAACAGCACTCTCTCCAAAGAAAAATGTCATCTTAATTATATAAAAATGGTGAAGAAATAATTTTTTTAAGTGGGTTTCCATAAAATATTTAAAAAAAGTTGAGTTTCAATATATATATATATATATATATATGTGTGGGGTATTATCTCGAAGGTAATATGTTCAAAGACCAAAAACAAAGGATAGGTGGGGTCAATGTCTCTAACCAGGATAGGTGGTGTCAATGTCTCTAACCAGGAGAGAGATGACATGGTTGACCAGGATAGGTGGTGTCAATGTCTCTAACCACGAGAGAGATGACATGGTTGTACATAATTAAGGAAACTTTTGGATGTAAAATGGTGTCAGCATTCTTATTACCAAAAACGTTTTCTAGAATATAAGAATATTTGTATCTTCATTATCAATGAAGAAGATTGAAATAATTGAACATATTCATGGAATATGACATTGAAAAATTATTAGTAAATAAAATATTACTAAATACCAAAAATTAAAACAAATCGGAGAAGTCAAAATAATAAAACATAGAATGAAAAGAAAGAAAATTATGCAACTAACTATCAAGAATTAAGATAAAAATATTTGAGTTTTGATGGATGGATCATCATTAGTTACAACAAGAAAATAGGAATATATGGAAATCCTATTACTTGGTTCCATTACATGTAAAACCCTTAACTTCAAAGTTTTGATGACTTATGAATGAAGCTGGATATCAAGATGGGAAAATGTATGGGTGTAAATGGATATCATATGACCCTATGGGGGTATATATGGTGTTAAATGTATATGTAATAGTGGTACACCAAATGAAGGGCCTACATATACAATGAGTGAATAGATGTATATAGAGGTCATGTCATTTATTATTAAAGAGAATCTATAATTTTTATATATCAATATATTAAAGTATTTGGAGAAAATTTCCTATTCATTAAGGAGTTGTGTAAATCATCACTTTTAATTATTTTCAAGGTGTACTTCTATGTTTACATGATTATATAATCTAATTTATTATTATTTTTAAAATGCGATACATAACATTTCCATGTTAGAAAATTTCATTATCAACATTAAACAAATGATTGTAACTATTAATATTTAAATAGAAAACCTAATTTTTTTTTCTATTATTAAAATGATCTTACAAATTTATGACACCATGTGTATGATTTTTATATATTTTTTAAAGTTAAAAAGAATATGTACAAAGCATGCATATTCACATTTTCACCTACCATTATGTACATCCTCATCTACCATTCTCTTACATTTAGTGACAAGGAAGCACATATCACTTTTAAAGTAAGATATTGGGGTCATTATATCATGACGATGCATATTTGGGTCATTATATCATGATGGTGCATATGGGTATATATATAGCTGTTATTATTGTATTTTTATTTTGTGATAATGTTAAAACCTTATAACTTTTTATTGTTATCATTTTTTTACAATAAAATCAAAGTTTTGTATTATTTTTATAAAAAAAAAGTGATTTTATTCTTAATATTGATTGAACCATGATTATGAATGCTTTCATAGTGGGAAGAAATTTTGTCAAAATATTTTGGAGTTACATTGCATGTTGAAGTTTGGATGTAGGAATAAGAAGCTTGGAATGGTAAGAGAAGAAACATGTTGAGTATAAATAGGTATTTTGAGAGTTAGACATTAAAGGTAAGTGAAAATAATGGTGGGAAAGATTAGGAAAAAAAGAAAGGAAATATAATATAAATATAAAAAAGAAATTATTAATGAGAAAGAGTAAATATTAAATTAAATTAAGAAATAACAGAAGAAAACGAGGAATTTTGAAAGAGGATAGAGCAATAAAGTGGAGATAATAAAATATAAGAATTTAGTTAATAATGATGAGAATAAATAATTTAAGGAGAGAGAGAGAATAAAGTGGTTAAAAGGGGGATTCACTTAAAAGGAAAAATAATAAATTAAAATGGTGGAAATAATAAAAAATTTAATTGTTTTATAAAATTAAGAAAGGGTTAAGAAAAGTAAAAAATATATAGGGAGGGGGGATTTTTGGATTAATTTGAAATTTTAAAATTTAAATAATAAATAGGAGAATTGGAGGGAAGTGAATAAATGAACATGTTAACTATTAGATAAGAAAAATAAGAGCATAATTGGGAGAAAATTAATAAACTGGACACACAAAAGGATGACTACTTAGAAAAGGTTAAAAAAGAATATGAAGAAAGAGGAGATTAAATGGGGAAAGGTAGGTATAAATAGGAGGGAGAGAAAGATTGAAAAATAGAGTTAGTGTTTTAGATTATGGATTAAAGGTTTACAGGAATGGATTAATTTTTAGTTGTCTTCTCGATTAAAATTTTTGGGGTTCTTTTCTATTTCTAGGGATTCTCTTATGAAGCGAGAGGGGTAGTGAGAAGAATGAGTGAGGATTTGTTTTTTTCAAATCATATCATGTGTTTAGAATTGAAAGAGTCTCTGCAATGGTGTATTTAGACAAACAATTGTGATTGGTGTCAGCGATGTGCTCTTTGAGGTGGGTATGAATGGACCTACAAGTCTGGCCATTATAAGACTTGCCACAAGGACATGGAATTTGATAAGCTCCCTGGGAGAGAAGGGGGTTGGATCTATATTTGAAACTACATAAGATTTGTTTAATATTTTTGTTAGGTTTAAAGACAATTTTAATATTTTTCTTAATTAAGAGTTTAGAAATACGATTTGTGATACCTTGGGTATAAGGAAGAGAGATTAAAGATCGAGCTGGGGGATTGCGTGAAGAGGGTTTGGGTTTGGGTTGAAGGATAGACAAGAAATATTTGTTGATTTGACTAAGGGAGTAACCATTACCTAGGAAGGATTTGGTGAGGTGGGATCTTTCACTTTTTAGGTGATAGGGATTGGATATGCAAATGGATATAGTAATAAGGGTCTTGAGGATAATTGAATTTTTGGCTAGGTGGTGGTGGGAATGGGCATGCAGGTATATATCCGTTATGTCAAATGTAAATTTTTTTAACCAAAATGAGTAAGACATTTATATTAAATAATACATTTATATTAAATAGTTGAGGAAAATAGTCGATGATTACATACTATCCCATTATTACAAAATTGCTCTAGTCTTAGAAGATTTGTGTCACAAAATTTTCCTTTAGCCAAGAAAACTATAGTAGGTATCACATTCTTAATATATGAATTAAAACTATAAATTAAGATAAACTAACCTAACAAAAATATGCAAAAACACACATATAACAAAAATTAATTGAATATATGACCACTGTGTGCTTCATGGAATTCTTGTTCTTCACTCAATAGACCACGAGAACTTGAAATTTCCACCATCACCATTGCAGTCCATTGTAGAATCCTCCTCTATCAGCTTAGTTCCTATCGATAGGTTGTTTTGAGAATGCCCCCCTTGAGTGATAGTCAACAATATATCATGGCGATCTTCAAATTGTTGGTAACTTTTCTATGTGCCCCCCTTCTCCCTAAGTTTTCTCTCCAAATCATCAAACCTTTCATCCTAATGAGCAACGTGAGATGAAATTTGGTCATATTCTTCTTTAACACCCTCCATTTTTTAATTCCACCTTGTCATCATGATATTTATCTCTACAATGTCGCTTTCCACTTCATGTAAACTTGATCCCCATCTTGAACGATGAGACATGGTTTTTCTAATCATATGGATTCTAGATGATAGCCAACCCCAATTTGAAATCCACGGAAAACAATTGAAGATGATCCAACAAGATGACAAACAAATGAGATTCCTCTCTTCACTCAAAACTTGTACAAATTCAAAACATTAAGTGACCCCTAAAGAAGAGCTCTTACTTTTTAATGGTTGTCAAAATTCTTGTGTGTTGTGGTTGGTAGATTGTCCATAAAATGAAGAAACCCTTCCATTGCTAAGAAAACAAAAACTTGTATTATGGATATCACATAGAAGTGATATCCCAAAAGAAACAATCAAACACTTGAACATAACTCCATAAAATAATAGAACAACATCGAGGATTGCAGTGAGGAAGGAGGATCCATGATGGGATGGATCTCCCTTTCTTTGAATTAATTCAAAGCAAGGACTTGTAGCCAAGGAATTTAGCTCATGCCATGTGGTGCACATGTGTTATAGGTCAAACTTGCACCTCTCCGTCCGTGATCACCTTGAGCTGTTGCTCACACAAAAGGACAATTTGGATGGAGGAGCATGTTGACCTTAGATGATACTTTGACTTACTCCATTTCCTAACATTACTGGAAAAACCATGAAAATATCATTTTGAGATATGAGCGCTACTCTACTCAAAGAGACTAGCGCCCATACGCTACTCCAGTGTATAATAGTAGCGCTCATAGCCTTATAAGCGCTACTCCTTCTCAGCATAGTCGCGCTCAACATGTAAAAATTGATGAGCGCTAGTTGGTAAGCACTAAAGTAGTGCCCTATACACTACTTCACTGAATAATAGTCACGTACATATCAAAAGATGATTAAAAAATAATTAATTTTCACGAGGAGGATTAGTTGCTGGTAGTTTCCCAACTTCCCCAACTTCTTCCATAACCATACATCGACTTGAACTACCTCTCTAATCCTATAAATACAAGGAAGACTAAAGAGAAAGGTTAGATGGATTAATGGAGAAACTGAGAAACATAGAGATCTAAAGAAGAAGCTTGCATTGGAGGAGTTGATGCTGAAGATATCTAAGCCAGAGAAGAGCAAGAGCCCAGAATCAAGCTGCAGGAGCCTGTCATAAAGTCAGGTATACTTGTACATCAATTTACTTTTGACAATAAAGGTTGAAGTGTCTTTCTTGTTCCAACTTGAATGTTTTCTGAAATAACATCTTAATTTGGATCTGTTTTGGTCAATATCGAATGTTAAACATTGTTTTTGTTTCTTTCAAGCTTTATATATTGTCCAAGATACGCTGAGAAAGGTGTTTGTCTTGCAGGTTTATTGAACAGAAGGTGGATTTGAGGACTGAGCGAGGGATCAAACAAAAGCTAGGATCGAACGCCGGTTAAAAGGTATGTTCTCAAGGTCCAAAACTCATTTCTTTTCATAAACATTTCTGCAATACATTTAATACACTTACCTGTCACCCCATCCAAGTTGATAGCATTAGTTTCCTTGCTATAGGGTAGATTTGCCCGCCAACAGACTGGCGACTCCGCTGGGGATAGTTGAGTTTTTGCTCTAGGAAACTTTTTCTTGTTTGTCTTCCCAAAATTGTTTTGACTCCTTTGATGTGTTGAGAAACCTTGTAGGTATCCATTGCCTGTTTTTCTCTGCTTCCATCAGTATTTTTGTATCTTTCAAAGTCAGTTTTTAAACTTTTGAGATATGAGCGCTACTTTGTTGTACATACAGTAGCGCCCATACGCTACTATGCTATACATACAGTAGCGCCCATCTCTGCAGGGGTGCGAGTTTCCCTACTGCACAGTAGGGTACATTTCCTGAAGCTCTCTATTAGTAGTCTGCTTGAGTTTTTAGCCTTTTGGTGGTTTGCTGACTTTGCTTTTAGGTCTCCTTGACTGGTGTATGAGGTTTTTAACTTTTGTTTAAGTCATAGAACCTTTCTTTGAGTCTTTTTTCCATCTTTTGAATCGCTTGTTTACCTTTGGAACGTTTGGACTGTTTATAACTTTTTGGAAGACTAGGTTGTGTTTTGTGGTGAGCACTTCCACTTTTTTAGGCCCTGACTGTATGTTGCTGGTTTAAAAACTTGCATACTTTTGTATCTGCTTTTTGTGGCAACGTTTGTCTGCTCTTTACTCATCCTATCCTTTGTTTTAGGGTTTGGTCCGTTTTAGAGCCTCTAGGGTGTCTTCCGAACTTGTTGATTCCCAATCTTCCTAGACTTATTATCTTTTATGGTTTCAAGTGTATTCAAAGTGCTTTAGGCTGATTCATTTCTCAGTTCTTTATGTTAGTAGGGTAGTTGGCTGCTTGCTTGTCTACTTTTTGCTTGGCATAGTGGTCTTGCTAGGGTTAGATGCTTTAGGTTAGTCCTCTTGTATCTTTCTCCTTTGTTTTCTCCCACTTTGTTTCCGAGTTTAGAGGATTTTTCTTTGCAAAAAACCTGTAGATCAAGTCTTTTTTGAGCTAGTGCCTTGACAGCTATAAGCTTAAGAACTATTCTTAGCCATAGTTACACATTACAAATAAGTTTTATTTTGCTTTCCATGTTTATAGTTCTTTTTCGTTTATAGAAAAAGAAAAAAATTTGGTAGTTTAAGTTTAATAAGACTTATTTTTTGTTACAAGATAGCATAGGATATTTTGTACAATTCCAAAAAAAAAAACAAAAACTTTTTAGTAGATTTGCTCAGATTTTCAGTTTTGAAAAGAAGTAAATGAAAAAATAAAAAGAGCTTTGTTGTAGAAAGTTTGAATCTATGCACTTTTGTTTTCCCGTTGCAACCACGCCACACAAAAGCACTACCTTTTGAGTAATAAGAGCCCTAAAATTTTTAATAAAATGAAATAGAAACAATTTTTCTTTTTTAGGGATACACTACACCAACTAGTCTTGGTTAGGATCTTGAGTTTAAATCACCTTAAACCACTCAAGATCACACATTACGCAAAAATCGTAGTTCGACTATCACAGATAAATCCATTTCACTCAAAGCTTGCATGGAATCTATGCAGTAGGTCATTGCGAGATTAGATTGTTGGGAATACTCCTCCTACTTTCTGTTTCGAGCATATGCCAGGATTGGATCGCGTATGGGGACTCTTTAGAGTTTCGAGCTTAGTTACCCTGCCCACGCCTTCTGATTCAACCGGTGACTGTTCCCCCAGGAGTTTTCGGTGTTGTGGTATCCTTAGTATCTGACTTTAGGTTCATACACAGGTGACAACAGAGGGTATATCTGCTGTACCTAAGACAGAAGTGGGAGGAAATCCCTTGCAGGTCTTTGGGAGGGTGGTTGGGTGATTCCAGCGCTTGCACCCTTAGTCATTGTATTGTGGACCCAGGGTAACTTTCTTTCTTCCTTTGTTGATCTGTCCTGGGCCCTCATCATCCCAGACTCTTCTCCGGAAGGAATCTTTGTTTGCCTGGTTTGCATACTTAGGACTTTTTAGTTGGCGTGCTGTTTGCCCCCTAGTCATAGTGGCCATTAGGTTCTAGTTTGTTATTTTATATATATAATCACAGAGAATCAAGAACTTTGTCGATCAAGAAGGTTTCAAAACCTTCCACCAGTTAGAACAGAACCTTTACAGCCAGCTAGACGATAGCGGGTAAACCCCGGTGTTTCTTTAGAAACTATTCCTGAAATAGAAAATCCTGAAATAGGAATTACTGAGGATTTACCACTTGAAGTTGAGTTTCCTGAAGAACAACAAACAACAATAGAAAACCTTGAAATAGAGGTTCTTGAGGAACCACAACCAGGTACCCCAGATCAGCGACACTTTAGTTCAGTTGAGATTGAAGATCTTACTTCTGCGGAGTATAGCACTCCTTTCAATCCTCCTCTGACCAATCCTAGAATTCTGCTTCTGTCACCTATTGGTTTCTAGCAGCCCCATTACAGTGCATACAATTCTTTGCCCGGACATCTGATGTCTACCCTAGGAGGTGAACAGGGAGTTCCCCAAACTTTCACCTTACGTATGAACACTAACACGGTAAATCCTTCTTTTACTGCTACGCCAAGTCAGGCACAGACAACCTCTGTGTCTACTCCGTCCTTCAGTTTTAATACTGGTACATTAGGTATGCCAAGTTCAACAATGATGGCATCTATCCCTACACCTACTGTTGGACCTTGCAGTACAGCCAATTTAGCACCACCTCCTGCTTTTCAACCGTTATATCAGATACCTAGTACTTGGATTTCCATACCCGCTGTAGGACCAAGTGCTTCTGCAACTGTGCCGGTCATGAGTACCATGACTGCATCGTCTACATCAACTACCACTGGTTTCGATACCTTTGTAGGCCCCAACATGAATCAATGTAATATGCCTGCAGGTAATGTCCCTTTTTCCTTGTTTTCAGGGGGAGGGGGTAATATTTTTAACCAGCAATATGGCGGGGCTAATACCCAGCCACAGTGGACAAACCCACAGAGCACTAATCCACTTTCATATGGGTGGGGAAATTTCAATAATTCTTTCGTGCAACAACAGATGGCAGGGGGCAACCCCTACCAACAAGTAGCGGGGGGAAACCCCTATCAGTAGTTGGTAGGTGGAAACCCCTATCAGTATATGGCCAGAGGCAACCCTTATCAACAGATGGCTGGGGGCAACCCCTACCAGCAATTTATGGGTCAAACTATGGGTGGTTCCCCTTTTTCGACCCCATCTTATCAAATACCGTCTTACCGGCCTCGTTTGCCATTTATTGCAACTTTAAATTTGCCAGATCTTTCCAAACTGACCAACGATCCAGTGTGTCATAATGCTACATGACCATCAGTTCCCACCAAGTTACCTTCGGACATTCCAAAGTTCGAAGGCAAAGCAGGTGAATACCCTAGTGATCATGTCACTACTTTCCACTTATGGTGTTCCTCGAATTCATTAAATGAAGATTCCATTAGATTGAGACTGTTCCAAAGGACTTTAACTGGTGCTGCAGCCAAATGGTACATTTTGTTACCTGCAGCTACATTCTCTAATTTTGGGGATCTTGCGACTGTCTTTTTGAATCACTTCCAGCTTCCTGTTCGGTATGATGCCGGAACAGACCTTTTGTCTACATTTAGGCAAAATAAAGCCACTCATTTATCTAACCACATTCAGGAGTGGCGAAGACGGAAGAGGCTCATTAAGGCCAACATACCTCCAGAATTCCTTTTTGAGAGGTATTTGAAATCACTCCTTCCTTATATTTCTAAGGAAGTAGCTACATCTAGAGTATCTAACGAGGAAGAAGCCATCCTACGGACCCAACAGTTAGATCTTGTTTATGCACAATCTGGGTTATTGTATGAGATTATACTTGATGCACCATGATCAAATACCGATCTGAGTAGACCTAAACCTGTACCACATGCTGACGGCATAGTGGGTTCAGTTGACTTTGCATCTTTCGAAGCACTGACCAAACAGGTTCATGCCTTATCAGTCAAACAATCGATTGCGGATGTTTCTTCTGTCACAACCTCTCCTTCTACTTCTGAGCCTGTCAACCAGGTTCAGAATAATCAAAAGGGCCCTTGGCAGCCCAATAACAAAAAGAAGGGCAAGAAAGGAGAGGGGAACCAACAGAAGCCCAAAAAAGATAATGTCGAAGAGGGTAACAAAGAAGAAAAGAAGGTTAAGTTCCCTTGTAAAATTTGCAAGCAGAACCACCTTACTCACCAATGCCCTCTGCTTGAAGAAGCCCAGAAGCTCTTAAGAGAAAAAAAGCCCGCCGTCCTGAAAGATCCATTCCCTAAAGGGTAGAGCTCAACTTCTGGCATCTCCAACACTGGGGGCACTACACATGCTACGGTTGATCAAAATTTTATTAACATGTTAATTCGGATGCACTCTTACAAACTAGAGCTAGGAACTATACCCCGGACGCACAGAAAAAGGATAAAGAGATTCCAGAATCCTCCACTCCACTCCACATACCTGTGGACCCAATTCCCAAGATCCCGAAAGGTGTCTTGAAACGGGCATCGCACAATCCCAACACTCGGGCCGCTTCCAACTACAATGTGGTTGAAGATTTAGCCCAGACCCCTTGTGCCATGTCTACTTTAGAAGTCTTGCAAAGTTGTCCTTTACAACGGAATGCACTTCTGGTAGCTATTGGAAGTATGGAATCCTCTAACATGTCTGCGCAATTTGATATGACTGATGTCAAATACCGGTTTCCCTACCACGTTTCCCTTCAGATTGAAGTCGTTCATGGTCCAATGACCATCAGACGAGCTGTAGTAGATGAGGGCGCGTCGACTTGCGTAATGTCAATTTCCTGTTGGAAAGCTTTAGGTTCTCCTGAGTTAGCCCCTTCTAACACACTGCTTACTGCATTTGATGGCAGAACTTTCCGTCCACATGGGGTTTTGCCATCATTTGATGTCACATTGGCCGGTAAGACAGTTGCTGTAGAAGTAGAAGTTCTGGACGCTCCGCTTGATTACAATATGTTATTGGGCAGGAGTTGGACATATGCCATGCGAGCCATTGCATCGGCAGTTTTTCGAGTTGTTATATTCCCATTTGAAGGTAAGATCGTTACAGTCGATCAAATTTCTTTCACTCAGAGAAACAACCAGACTTCTTCAGAAACCACAGTTCCTTTGATTGATCAAACCACCCCGGTTGGTGAGAGTTTAGGAGCAGGACTATATGGGTCATTAATCGACACTTTTGACCTACCGGCTCCTACCTTTTTCGCTGGTACTAAGGGATGTTCATCGTCTGAAACTTCCATGGTTAGTTTAACAACTGATTCTGGGTTTCTCCCAACTAATACAAACCCCTCCGTGCTCATCCCTGTTGTAGAAGTTACCCACCTGGATTCTTATCAAAATACAATAGAACATGTGTTGACTCCATCGGTGTCTGTTGAGTCAAATATAGTTTGTGCTACTACTCAGTCACCAGACCCGATCCACTCTCTTGACAGTTCAGATACCACTTTACCTTCTGAGGAGGAAATGTTAGAAGCCATGACCGACCTGGACCATCCTCGTGAACATATAGATCTCGTGTCCTTCTTGTTTCCTTTTCTTAACTTGATAGAAAGAGGCGATTTTTGTCCAACACCCAGTGAAAATACTAATTTCATGTCTACTTCACAAGTTAGTTTTGTTGAAGAGAACAGATTGAATACCTTGCTGGTCAACATTTCTACTGGGGTCACCGGAAACATTTTTGTTGAAACGGGATGTTATCTTGATGAGATCATTCCGTATACTAATCTTTTCTATGATTTCCATGACATCTTTTCCCGACCTCACGAGGAGGATCCAGGCATTGAACCTACCTGAAAAAGTATCACGCTTAGGCTGACGTACTTTTTCTTGTAACATAGCTGTATATTTTTGTAAAGCTAGTTTTGTTATGCTTGTTAGTTAATATTATGTGTGTTTCTCATTTCGTGTACCAGATGTCAACCGAACATTTCTTAGGATTTACTGATGGCGCCAGTCACCGCACCTGTCAGTTGGTTGCAGCAGCTTGGGTCATTTATTCACCCGCTGGCCAACTTGTCTCTTCGCGGGGGGTTTGTTTGGGTCCTACCATGAATAACGTGGCTGAATACAGTGCAGTTATAGAACTTCTCCGAGATGCTCTCAATCATGGCATTTCACATTTAGAGGTAAGACTTGACTCACAATTAATTGTATTTTAGTTAACATGTGTCTATCAGATTAGGGATCCTGGATTGCTACATCAGTTTCTACGAGTTAGACTTTTGGAAAGACAATTTGATTCTATTATATATGAACACATTCCAAGAAGTTTAAACACATTAGCTGATTCATTAGCGAACTATGTGTTAGACTGGCATTTGTATCATACACTTTCATAAACAACATTGCACACATAAAATTAAAACATATACATATGTAAATAACCGATACTGTATCAAAAAATATATGAGTTTTGGGTCACAAGTCTATCAAGTCAAGTCATAAAAGTATAAAAAATGGGCATAGTAGCCTCAAAAATATATACATAGAATGTATCTCTCTCCTATGGAGAAGGAGGGACATCATCATCATCTACTGCATTGCGATAGCATATGACTATCCTAGCTATCTTCCGCAGCACCCTAAGCCATGCCGGGGGCACCTCAACAACATCTTCCTGCATATCAATAGGTATCTGATCCATACGGTATGCAGGAATTTTATGAGTCAACCGACTCATTTTTCTCTCTAAGGTCCCCAACATAGCATCTGCTGCAGCAATATCAGCTGGCCTCACAAAGACGGTAGGATGTCCCTCAGGACGAACAAGCCCCAGATCTGCATATGACACTTGATTAGAACTTCAAAATTCATTTATAAAAATCAAATATTTGAAAAAGTTTGAAAAAATTAAATAATTCTCAAAATTTAAACATACCAATATTTCCCCAGGATCCACCTAGAGGAAGCACCAGTTTTGGATCATGACGGAAATCCAATCTAGCATATGGAAACTGCTCAAAAGCGGGCACTTGCCTCTCCCACCACCCCAGAAATCATCAGTATGATAACAGTAGTGACTTTCCCCACCACCCTGACGGAGGAATATGTCACCCCAACGGCCTAGTCTGGGCTCACGGGGGTTAACCTGAGGTAGAGGCATCCCCAAACTGATGGCAGGAATCCTCTCAAAGAAGAAAGTACACAAAATGCTACCATACCCAAAATTCTTCATTGTGCCGGATTTGCAACCTGTCAATTGAGATTTCATGCTCGCCAGTAAACTAGTACACCAATCATAGACATGACCGTGTAAGCATTGTACACCAATATGCATTGAGTGCCTGGAAGCTAAGTGTTGTGAGGCACTACCTGCCACTCGGTTGATCATGCTCACTATCACTTTCAAAGGGAGGCCGTCAATGGTTGAGATCAAGACTTGGTTTCCCGATTTCTTAGCTCCGGCAACACAATATGTATTCATGTACTCTTGCACAGATCTTACACCCACACGAGAAGACCTTTTCAGATTGATTACATCTCCTCTCCATGAGAGACCAGTAATGAAATATATGTCATCAACTGTAAGCTCCAAAGTTTGCCCATGGATGACAAAAGTATTGGTATCCACATCCCAGTACTGAATAAGTCTTTGAAACAGTTTGTTTAAAGCCCTCATGTTTATGGTTCGGTAAAAATTCAATAAACCGCATCTTCGGAGAGTGTGGAGAGTGGCCGGATCTTGCATGGCCAACCTATCCATGTCCTCATGTTCTCTCTCCCTCCATTGAAGAACCATCCTGCACAAAAAATGAAATTTTTTTGAGTCTCGGCGCTTGTATGTAGGTTTTCATGAGTGAGCGCTATTGCGTATATTACACAGTCACGTATGGGTGCTACTCTGCTTGAGCACAGTAGCGCCCATCTCGTTTACACGCTACTGTTATGGTTACACAGGAGCACCCGCGCAGCAAAGGATGTGAGCATCACGTTGCAAACCATTTTTTGCTCAAAAAATGAAAACTAAACCATGAAAATGCAAGTAGGGGGAATTCTAACTTACTTGGTGGAGGAATATCGACGTTTGGATGCATGGTTTGATCGCCACGGAGATTTGAAATTGCAAAAGGTTGCCCCAATCATTGCCCTACAAAACAAATTGAAAATTTATTTTTAAAATGAAATCATATATATGAATTGGAGTTTGATTTTTACCCACCATTGTTTAATTTTCTATAGTTTCAAAATTTTCAAAAAATCCCTAATTAATCAATTGAAACACATATATGGTACAATACTAATCCAAGCTCAATTTTCATTTAATTTTTGTCGGATTCATCTCCTAAGTTCAAAAACTCTTGATGTTAGACATTGTCAACTAGTTAAATAGTTCAAATTCATATATCATTCGAGATTTTTGCCGCATCGACTAATATTTTGTTGAAGACCTAGTTTTGGAAGAGTATGAAGCTATGATCCTAGAAGCTGACCTTTAAGTCATTTTAAGCTCTTGTTTGGACTATTTAAACCTAAACAAGATTGCCGAGCAAGCTTGTCCTCTTTGAGCTCATTAAAGTAATTGAAGCCTCATCCACTCAGGTATAGAATTACCCCTTTTCCGGGCCTAGGTGGATTAACTACGGAAAAGGTATACTCTAGGTATACTCCTGTATGCGCTAGAAGAGTTCTTCTTCCATTGTTTTATACTTTTTCGGGGGAGGAGACTAACTGCACGAAAAATGACCTTTTGGAGCCTTTCTATAGGGTTTTCAGGCTCTCTAAACATGAAAATACCAAGCGAGCATTCACCTACTCGGGCTCGATGTGAAATCCACGAGAGGGTAAGTAGAGGACTGTTTAAGTTTTTCAACTCTATAAACAAGAAAACACCACCGAGCACAGACCAATCTGGGCTCAATATAAAATCCACGGATAGGTGAAAAGAGGCTTGTTTAAGTTTTTTAGACTCTATAAACAGGAAAACACCGGTGAGCATTAATCTGCTTGGGCTCGATACTAAAATCCACGAGCAGATATATGGAGTTATTGTTTAAGTTTTTCAGACTCGTTAAAATTGAAAACACCGGCGAGCAAGAACAGATCTCGGCTCGATATTACAATCCAGAGATCAGTAATATAGAGTAATCTTCTATCTCTTCTTCGAACTCTATAAATAATGAAGAAGGTCTTGAGTCTTCCTCCCATGGGCTCGTTAAACTTTTTACATGGTTGGATCTATTGAGTTTTCATTCTGTCTTAGACTCATTAAAACAACAAGAAGGGTATTCTTTTATCTAAAAAGAATAATAAGGGACAGAAAGACGTATCATATCTTCATTGTCAAAGGCAGTTCAATTAGTTCTATCCTTGAACACAACACCTACTTGAGTCTATCTTGTCGATTGGGTTTAGTTTTTGACCTCAGGGTGAACCTTTTCTCCGAGTTGTTTACTCCCCCGATTGGTTATTCTTCCAACCATATGGAGGGTCTGATAATGTCTCTTACATTTCAGACTTATTATTTACCCCATTATGTCAGAAACTGCCTGAGTCACTTTGTGTTGTGCTCAATGTTCAAGGATCTACCCTGTGTCGGCCATTCTGCAGTTTACCTTGACCTCATGTGTTGGCCTTCCTAGTGTCAGTCTTGTTACATATTATTCCATATCAGCTCTTACCAGTTGAGTGTTCCTCGAGTTGGATGATGGAGGATGCCTTAAGGCCTCCCTTCCAATGAACTTCTTCCCATCGACATCAACTCATTTTACTCTGGGAATGAAGTTTAGAGTTTCGGTTAGTACCTTGGAGATTGCAGTCACCAGTGGCAATTATCCTCGCTGTTGAATGATGAGAATACATCAATGTCTCTTCTTCGACAGGATTCCCAAGTGTTCGACTCCAAGTCCATCTATTCACACTTGGCGGATCGTACTTGGTACCTTGGACCCCATCATCATTATCGGTGGAAGTCCTCGCTTTTGTTAACGGTATACATCAATGACCGGTAATCAAACGATACCCCCCATGTTCGAATGTCAGCTCATCTATTCACATGGTTAGGGTTTGTACCTAGAGTTATTTTGGATGAAGACCTTGGGTTTTATGGATGACATTACCTGTTTATGTTATCACCCAAGTTGCGCAAGACTGAGCCCCACTTATATTTGGCTCTCCATGAGACATAGATCTAGTTTGTTGTTATGGCTATGATCTCTCAATTTGACATGGATCCACGCTTGTATTCCAAGTGGCCATGCTTTATATACATCTCCTTGTTAGGTATCAGAGATCATGTTGTATCACACTGCACATCTATATGATGTCAAAAATGTAATTGCTAGCTGACCTTGATCTTTGTTGCAGGTGTTCTTGTAACTTGTTTTCTGCGGTTCTTTGCTCTTCCTCTGGCTTTGGATTATAATGTATTTCGGCCATCATTTCCCTCTGACCTCACACATTAGGGGGCATCTGTTATAGGTCAAACTTGCACCTCTCCGTCCGTGATCACCTTGAGCTGTTGCTCACACAAAAGGACAATTTGGATGGAGGAGCATGTTGACCTTAGATGATACTTTGACTTACTCCATTTCTTGACATTACTGGAAAAACCATGAAAATATCATTCTAAGATATGAGCGCTACTCTACTCAAAGAGACTAGCACCCATACGCTACTCCAGTGTATAATAGTAGCGCTCATAACCTTGTAGGTGCTACTCCTTCTCATCATAGTCGCGCTCAACATTTAAAAATCGATGAGCGCTAGTTGGTAAGCACTAAAGTAGTGCCCTATACGTTACTTCACTGAATAATAGTCACGTACATATCAAAAGATGATTAAAAAATAATTAATTTTCACGAGGAGGATTAGTTGCTGGTAGTTTCCCAACTTCCCCAACTTCCTCCATAACCATACATCGACCTGAACTACCTCTCTAATCCTATAAATACAAGGAAGACTAAAGAGAAAGGTTAGATGGATTAAAGGAGAAACTGAGAAACATAGAGATCTAAAGAAGAATCTTGCATTGGAGGAGTTGATGCTGAAGATATCCAAGCCAGAGAAGAGCAAGAGCCTAGAATCAAGCTGCAGGAGCCTGTCATAAAGTCAGGTATACTTGTACATCAATTTACTTTTGACAATAAAGGTTGAAGTGTCTTTCTTGTTCCAACTTGAATGTTTTCTGAAATAACATCTTAATTTGGATCTGTTTTGGTCAATATCGAATGTTAAACATTGTTTTTGTTTCTTTCAAGTTTTATATATTGTCCAAGATACGCTGAGAAAGGTGTTTGTCTTGCAGGTTTACGGAACAGAAGGTGGATTTGAGGACTGAGCAAGGGATCAAACAAAAGCTAGGATCGAACGCCGGTTAAAAGGTATGTTCTCAAGGTCCAAAACTCATTTCTTTTCATAAACATTTCTGCAATACATTTAATACACTTACCTGTCACCCCATCCAAGTTGATAGCATTAGTTTCCTTGCTATAGGGTAGATTTGCCCGCGAACAACATGCTAAAATGACACTACATATATACCAAATATGTATTGTTCATGAATTTCATAATATTCAAAAACTTAGGGGAGCCATCAACGATGAGGGTGACCCCCATTTTTTACACAAACTCCTATGTCTAATGAATCTGTTCTATTGTCCAGTTTATCTGAAGCGAATATTTATTCGTTCACACAATGAATATTACCAGAACACCTGGAATATTAAATAAGCCATTAATAGGGAATATATATATATATATATATATATATATATATATATATATATATATTGATATTTTGAATAGATAAGAATATGATTTAATATTACGACATAGCTCGCCTTATATATGGCTTGAGAACTCGTAGTGAAGGGTTACGTCCCTTCACATTAATAATGAACTACTTAATGATTAACAATTATTATTTATTTAATATGCCATTTATATTCGTAGCATTGCCACTCTCTTTAAGTACAGTTAATTATGTTTATTATTAATCTACTATTATGTTCGTAGCATTGCAACTCTCTTAGAAAGGATTTGTCCTCAAAGCCTTATAATTTTTTTGCATTGTTCTTTGCGATGTCGTGGCTGACGAAACATGTCGATACAAAGTGCTAAGTGTAGAGCATAACTTCCGATATGTGGATGGGTCAATCCATCCCAAATTGATTTGTTGCTAACTGCTGGGATTCCCTACTGATCTGTCGTCAGGAGCTTTGGTCACATTAGTACCATTATCTTTCGGCATTTCCCACTTTTCAAAATACCGGTTTTTATGGTTGGGGTGTCGATAGGGAATTTTCACAATGTCATTTTCTTTTACGAGTGTCGTATTTTGAGTATTGATTTCAGTTGGAAGTTGTATTTTCGTCCCTTGAGGTTTTAAGGTTTCATTATGTATCTTTTCCAACTTGTTTTCTAACTGCATATTATCATTTTGAAACTTCTTAATCACTTCTACTTGCGATTTTCTGTCATTTTCAGACTTCTTAAGTTGTTCCTTAAGATCTTGATTATGACTTCTAATGCAGCTATTTTCTTTATGCTTGTCTAGAAGTTTTCCTTCAATGTCTTCCGTAGATTGTTTTGTCTTCCGACTATTTTTCAACTTCTTAATTTTTGTGACTAGTGTCTTGTTATGATTTCTTAATATGAAATTTTTTTCGGAATTGTTGGATAGTACTTTATTACTCTTTGCGATCTTTGACTTATGTGTCTTTTTGGAGTCGTCATTTTGTTGTTGAAGAACTTTTATCTGTTGTCGACATTGGCCGACCTTTGATTCTTGACTTTCTAATTTATGTCATATCTGCATTAGTTCTTCATCTTTGTCGCTAATGATTTTGTTCAAGCATATTATTTCTGATTCATAATCATTTATTTCTTTCTTTATATCTTGATTTTTCAACCTCTGATTGAAATTGTTTTCGTCTTTTAACTCCTCAATTTGAGCACATAATAATTTTTCTATAGGATTTTTCTGCTCGGAAATTTTTTGTTCCTTGTACTTTTCTTCCACCTTATGTATTTCAATTATTGCTTCTAGTTTTGAATTCATGTCGCGTAAATCTTCATTGTCTCTTCGATAACGCTTTAACTTGGCTTCTAATTTCTCTATTTGTAATCGCAAACTAGATTTCATGATCTCAACTTTGACAATAATTAGTCTTCGTTGAATTGAATTCTTGATAAGGGAGTCTTCCTTGATTTTGTCTTCTTCCCTTTCGAATTTTGGAAAGAATCCTCCTTGATTTTTTTTTTTTTTAATAACAATGTTCAATATTATTCTTCTTGTAAAAAAATATTTGTGTTGGTGCTCTTCTAATTTAATTTCCCCTTAATTTTTGTAAAATGGTGTAGAATGGGTGGTTGGGAGGAATGATTGTTACCTTCCCCACCCAAGTTTGAATCTCACTTTTGGTTTTTTGTTAGGGAATAAAACCAATCCCACTTCTCACAAAACCACGTGCACTTTCATAAAACCATGTGCGGTTTTACTTCTCCTTTCTTTTTTTAACTTTTTTTTTTCTTGTTTTTTTCTTTTTCTTTTCTTTTCTTTTTAGGACAAGGTCCTATTTTAAGGGAACCCCTAATCTTATGGTTAAAAACCAAAGGAAAGCCAAAGGATGGAAACAAGAGGCTCTGATACCAAATGAAGCGAATATTTATTCGTTCACACAATGAATTTTACCAGAACACCTGGAATATTAAATAAGCCATTAATAGGGAATATATATATATATATATATATATATATATATATATATATATATATATATATTGATATTTTGAATAGATAAGAAGATGATTTAATATTACAACATAGCTCGCCTTATATATGGATTGAGCACTCACAGTGAAGGGTTACGTCCCTCCACATTAATAATGAACTACTTAATGATTAACAATTATTATTTATTTAATATGCCATTTATATTCGTAGCATTGCCACTCTCTTTAGGTACAATTAATTATGTTTATTATTAATATACTATTATATTCGTAGCATTATACCCTATTGGATTACTTGTCCTTCTAGTTTTCATAAGGTTAGTCTCCATAATTTTCTTAATATTGACGATGATTCTTTCTTGAAGTCTTCCAATTATTGCTTCTTCCTTGAAAATCCCTTTCCTTGCTTGATTTATCATCAACAGGGAATCTCTCGGGATTAATACCTTTTGGGTTTTTAGAGAAATAATGAACTCCAACACCATGAACAACAAATTATACAACTTGATGAGAACCTGACATTGTTCCTGTTTTTTGGGGGGTCACTTTTAGTAGTTTTTTTTACCTCTGTTTCAAAAAGTGTGTATACTGGTAGAACCATATTTCATTTTGAGCAATTTTTTTTTTTTCTTGAAACTTCTTGGTCATAAGAAAACTACAACTTTTATTTACAAGGACCATTTTCCAAACTTTACAAAAAAATCTACATTTAATAGCTAGCTATAGTAAAAAAATACACACATTTTTGAATTTTTGTGAGATTTAGAAGCTAGTTAGAACGAAACATATATGCAGTTTCAATTTTTTTTTCATTAAAATTTTATCTTAAAGAAGTCATTTTTTGGAAACATTTCTAAACAAAATGAGAAAAAAAAGACATTTCAAACCATTTTTCAACGTATTTTCTGCTATTTGATGTATAAAAATGATACTCTTTAACATTATTTTCCATAAAGTGATGATTCACATAAAATCAACAAAACGTATACCATATATTTCTAAATAGCATATTAAAAACATAACAGTTACTCTCAAAATAAAATCTTCAATTCAAAACATTACAAAAATATCTTATCAAAAAATTTTCAACTTTGACTTTTTCCTCAATGATATGAAACAAATCAACAATATCATGCATCTCGAAATCTTCATCGAAATTGACATTTTCTGCTGGTTGGATCTCTTCCTAGACCTCAATGTGTTCTTCCATTGGGTCCTCTACTTCTACAAAATTCCCAAAGTGATCTTTTCCGAACATCCCTTTTAAAGGAGGATGAGACTCTTTTGACATTTTTTCCACAAGTGACTCACTAAATTCTACTTTCTTCAAACCAACTTCCTGCATTTCATCTAGAAGAACTTTCATAGCATTAATTCTTTGCTTGATATAATTGCACTATAGTAGATAATTCTCAATGAATATGCAATTTATTCCTTTTTGTAATGAAAATGTTATTGTTGTACCTAATCAACACATATAAAAAACAAAAAAAGTTAAATAACATAATGAAACATGAATTTAAAAAATATATATTACTGGATTTACATTACAACACTAGATTCATATGTAATATCATAAATATTACCTGACCCTCAGAACAAATCTAAAACCCAATCTCCTTCTCTTAAAAAAAGTATCTATGAGATAATTAATCAATGCTTGTGGCTTCTGGTAGATGTATACAGACTCTCATTTCAAATCTCTTTATTCATATGTCAACTTGTTAACCATGGCATTATAAGACAATATTTGACCATATTTGCCTTCACTCTTTTCATTGATTAAAAGAGTTTCATAGGTCTCATGTTTTTTCCAACATGCAAGATGTATGTTTTCAGTATCACTCATAAATGGATAAGTACTGGAGCTATGAATGTTAGGATTATGCATGTAACATAAATAGTTAAGAATCTAATTAAATTATAGAAAAATAATTTCGGTTTCTAGATTCAAATTTTTAATAATATACTACAAACATATTACCAATACAATTGTTTCCTTGAGTTTTATTTATCCTTCAAGGTTGTTAGCACTGCTCCTCCTTGTACATCTGAATAGAAAACAAGAAATCTCCATAGGGGTGATGTTGTGACGTCCATAAATCCCAAAACCACTTTATTGAATGACTGGTATGTATAAGGATCACAATCATAAGTAATGTGTTTGATATTTTATCCATGAGGGATATCTGCAATAACTAGGGAGTACTCCTTTTTGGATACAAGATTTGCAATGTTTGCAAAATCACCCAAAATCACTTTATATTGCATAGTGTCGAGCCCATTCCAAACGTGATGATCAAGGGTGTTGTCAAGTTCAACGTTTGCAACACGTTGTCTTCTTTGTCATTCTATTTTAGCTCTTTCAATATGAATTTTGAAAGACTCTGGCACTGTATTATTTGTTGACATATTTGAAAACAAAATTATATCCATAAGTAATAAAATAGAAATGAATTCACTTAGAAATAAATAAAATATAAAATATCATAAATCATCATACCTTTTGTATGCAACAAAAAAATCTTTTAAGTTTTCCATGGAGCTTGAATCTAGATAGTTGCATCTGACATCATCCCAACTCTTCTCACCCAACATTATAACCATATCATCTTGTATTTTTATGTAAACCTTATGACTACATGATGTAAAAATAAATGGCGTTAACAATGACATCTAATAATAACACAATGCTTATTTAATAAAAAATCTTAAACTTAAAAAATAAAAACAACCTATAAACTTACTTTTCAAATTTATTGCACATTTCTTCCATGGATTATTCACCTGAATTTACACGTGACAGTATTGTAGATATAAGTGTTTCATCCTTCAAACCTTGCAATGATCTCCAAGGTGTTATAGTCACATCTTCTGGAAAATTCATGACATTAGGGCCTCCTTGACTACTGCTCCATGCAACCGCTTTATTTTTTTTTACCTTCTGATTTTTTACGCCAATATTATCCCACGTACTAAATATGCCATCAATAAAATCCCATATGGTGCTTGTTCTAAATTCCAGCTGAAAATAGTTATATACAACTATGAATGCATCACTTCCTTTCAAACCTTTATATTTTACATTTTCCTCTTTAATAGGGATACCTATTTCCATACAACATTGTTTCTGGAAATATGCATCAAATTTTGATCTATCCCCACCACATATTTGTTCAAATTCATTGTGGATAAATCTAACCCTTTGAATGAATTTCATGGAAATCCTATAGTCACTATCTATGTTTTGATCCCACACCAATAGTTTTGCTTCCACATCTGTTAAACCAGCGTAAATGATGCATTTCACTGTTTGAAAAATAGGGGTTTTGTGAAACTCTTGCATCAATTCTCTTCTAGCCTCTGCAAAATTATTCCCCCCCACAAAATAGTAGTTGTAATAAAAAAAAATTGATTCTTCAAATTCATCTCTAATAGGAACATCTTTTGGGTCAACAAGAACTAGGTAGTCAACCACATGTGCATAGGGATTGTGCCTCATCAATGCTTTCAAGTTATGAACATGCAAGCGATGTGGTTTCCTAATTTGATACTTCTCTTGGCCTTCTGTGTGTCTATAAAGTTGCTTTACATTTAAATCAAATCTATTCTCATTGTGAACCAACTTATCCCTCCGCAATTGATCTCGAATAGCATTTTGTGTTGTGTTAACAACACCATCATCTAGATCACCACCTGGAGTAATGATTTCCAAACTGTTCCCTGAGTTATCCCTATGATTTTCAACATTGGATTGAACATCTTCTCTCCTCATTTTATGTCTTGAAGTAGTTGTATCTAAAAGAAAAACTTGTTGATTAGGAATGTAAACATCCTCATCCATAGGTATTTTAGAAGAGTGTCTCTTACACTTACTAGTAGAAGTAACATGGTCATCACCAACAATTCGTCGATCATGTTTAGTTGGGAGAGATATCCTTTTGAATGTAACCTTCCTAGGTACTTCATTTGATTGTTGGATGCCTTTTCCTTTCTTTGCTTATACTTCTTTAGGAACATTTTGCACTCGTTTTTGCTTTGGTGGTTATCCCTTCTTGGTGCTTATCCCTTATGAAGAGGGGCATTAATGGAATCCATCGAATTTTATTCTGTAGAATAAATTCCATTTCAAATATGGGAAAGTGGCATAGCAAAATCCTGCGAAATAAAAACATTATTTTATTAAATCTATTACATGGTCATATAATTCAAAGTATAAGAAATTCAGAAAGATATAAAAATATAGAAACTTACACTCTTGCGCTCAATATCATGCACGAGGCCTGCAAAAAATTCTGTGAAAATTTCATCGATCTTATAGTTTGAAACCTTAAAAAAATATTGGATTTTGACAAAGGTCTTAGCTTGTTTCACTGGTGCATAAACAATGCTTTTACCCGACACCAAACAAATATTTCGCAACAATCCAAATGAGTGATAATCATTTTTAAGATATGCAAATCTAGCACAATATAAGTGAATACTGTCTGATTTGCCTTGATATTTCTCTTTCAAAAACCAATAATAGTCCATTTTCTCTTCAGCTGGTGCGTGTTTCCATCCTCTAGCATTCTTGGATTTAAATCATCACTGGGTATAACTTCATCACGCGCAACATTGTCAAATGGATCAACTAGTTTTTTCGATGAATTCATCGACGATCTTGCTCCAAAGATCTTTACAGATAGCTTTCTTGAGGCCATTTTCCCTATAGTTAGAAAAAAAAAGAAGGTTTAGTATATGTTTTAAAAAAAATAGTTGCACTTAAAACAAATTGTTAACATATAGTTATGCAAAGCATAACAATTTTTTAAATGTAGAGGGAGCTTGAGATTTTTTTTAAAATATGTAGCCCTTGGGCTATGCTATGGGCCCCCATAGAATTCGTAACATAGCCCAAGGTCTCATCATTTGATCGCTTGGAATATCCCAAGGGCTATGCATTAGTGCCCCGTGTGCAATGCATATGCCTTGGGCTATGCTAAGGGCACCCCCGTAGCATATCACAAGGGCTATGAATTGGTTCCCCCACAACCAATGCATGGCCCTTGGGATATGCTACGAGATCCCCTTAGCATATCCCAAGGGATATGCCTTTCCCGCGGCCAATGCATAGCACTTGGGATATGCTACGGGGTGCCCATAGCATAACACAAAGGTTATGCATTGGGTGCACCATTGCATAGCCCATGGGATATGCAATAGCTCATGGCTATAGCCATAGGCTATTGCATTGCCTACAGGCTATGCTACAGGTTCCCATTCCATAGCCCGTGGGCTATGCAATGGGCACCCTTTGGGCGGCCCATGCGATAGACATGGGCTATTTCATAGCCATGGGATATGCATTGGGTGTAGAAAGGGAACCCTGGGTGAGGAGATTCACTCCTCCCTCGGGTGCCCTTTGGGCACCCACTATGTCCTCCCGTCGGGCGGCGCAATTCTGAGAATCATGCTGTAGCGGGTGGGCATTGTGGGAGCCCGAGGGTAGAATTGCGCTCCTCCTCGGCCCTCTTTAGGTGCCCATAGTGCTCGTCCGTTGGGAGTTGTTGTCTCCCAAAGGGTGCTCGAGGGTGGATTTGCACTCCCCCTCGTCCACCTTCGGGCGCCCATAGCGCCCACCCATCGGGCGACACGATTCTGAGAATCACGCCGCCCAATAGGCAGGCGCTGTGGGCACCCAAAGGGGGTTGAGGGGGACCGTATCTCTGCCCCCGGGCCCCCTTTGGGAACCCACAGCACCCTCCCTAGTGGGCGGGCGCTCTCCCGTCGAGCGTTGTGGGCACCCAAAGGGTGCTAGGGGGGAGGAGTGAAGCTCCTCCACCGTGGATCCCTTTTGGCACCCAATGCATATCCCATGGGCTATGCAATGGGATCCTGTTTGGGTGGTCGATTGCATAGAATATGCCCATGGGCGCCTATGCCCTCGGGCAAAAAAAAGAATTACCCAGGTTTTTATAGAGGGCATGCCGAAGCCCAAAGGAAAAAAAATTGCATTAAAAAATAAAAAATTTAAAGTATTTAAAAACAACATTTACATTCAAAAAATAATTTAACTAACCTTGACAATGTTTGAATCTCTTTGATGATCTGCAAAGCCTTGTGGATTGTTGTTTGCAAATGGTGACTATAGAAAACCAAACTGCATTAATATAGCATAAAATACTTTTTTTTACCGTTTTATGAATGTGGGATTAAAATGAAATGACAAAAGCACGTAACAAACATTTCCAAAGGAAATATAAAATAGAAAGATTTATTTAAAAAAATATATATAATTGACTTTCAAAGAACTATTAAATTACCCGAAATTTCAAACGTGAAGAATAGAAAATCAAAATAGTTTATATGGCTAATATTAAGTTTAACATTATTCGTTTTATGAATGGGGCATTAAAAACTCTGTAATTAGTTAATGCATTATTTCTAAACTTAGAGAATAAGTTATTAAATGAAATTTGACTAGTGTTATGACTTTTGGTTTAAAAAACTAATGTAAATAACTAATATTGTATTAAAAAGTTTGGATAGCATTGTTTACATGTCATTTTATTAGTATCATTACAATTTTTATATGATAAATTAAATTACTTTTAATAGTGTTATGATTGTGTTTGAAATGTGTGATTTACTTTGCGAGGAAATTTTGGAGGGAATGCTTGGGAGAGAAAATTTGGGAGGGAAAATTTCGTTATTTTAGCTATAAGATTGTTGGGGGTTGATAGTTGTACCATTGTACCTTTTGGTGAGGAGTGTGAGAAAATTTCATTCTTTTATACATTTTATTGAAAACTCATGGACTCGTTTGAATCAATCTCAATGTTTGAATATGTACATGAGGATGGTGGAAATTTTTATTTAAGTGGGGATTTCAAAGGCACCGATGATGATTTACCTTCAAGTGAGGATTTTAAAGGAATTAATGATGATGATGAAGAACTTCCTCATGTGGAGATTTTAAAGACACTGAGGAAGATGATGAAAATTTTCCTCCAAGTGACGATTTTCAAGGCACAAATGATGATTTTGCTCAAGGAAATGATTCTCAAGGAATCAACAATGATTTTCATCCAAGCGATTATTTTCAAGGCACTAACATTGATTTTCCTTAAAGCCAAGATTTTCCTCCAAGCGAGGATTTTCAAGGAACAAACGATGATTTCCCTCCAAGCTAAGATTTTCCTCCAAGCGATTTACAAGACAACAAACTTGATTTTCCTCCAAGCGAGGATTTTGATGGTGTTGCTTGGTTTTGCAACCAAGCTTGTGCAATGGGCACCTATCAACAATGTGATAGTAGTTTCAATATATAAAGCAAAAACGATTATGAATTAAATCTAAATCTAAACTAACATGTGCATATAACAAATAAATCTAAAAACGATTCATAGAAAGAACAAGAAATAAAATAATGTTTTGTATTATCATACCTCAAATGGTGAGGATTTGTGGTGTTGAGCAGCTCCAAGGTTGAGATGCTCTAGGCTCCAATGGTCTCTTCTCCAAGATTGCTACAATGGTCTCTTTTCCAAGATTGCTACAATGGTCAAGAACTCAAGAGAGACTTTGACAACATGAGGATAGGATGATGGATGGATGGAAAGTGAGGATCCCCTACCACCTTTTTATAGTTTTTGGTGGTGGGGAATACCATTATGGTTTTGAGAAAACCAATGGTATTGACCAACATGGTTTAGGTACCTTTTTTCCTCTTTTTCCCTTTTTTGAATATTTTTAATATTTTACTCCCTTTTAATGTTTTTTGAGAATTCTGGACCCTTTTTGAGGGTTTTTTTATGAGGAAAAATATATCTTTTGAGGGGAAAAAGGGTGTATTATGGTCTTTTGGTGACCTTTTGATGGCTTTAGAGGCTCAAATGGTGGAAAAGTGGACAAATGGGTCATGTGAATAAGGAAATGAGCTAGTGAGCACTTTTTGGGTGTTAATAGATGGGATAGATAATAATTTTGGTGAGGATGAGGGCACCAATAATGGTGAATATGAATTTCCTCCTAGCAAGGATTTTGATGGAACCAATGATGATTTTCCTCCAAGTGAGGATTTTAATGGCACTGATGATGAATTTCCTCCAAGTGAGTATTTTGATGGCACTGATGATGAATTTGGTGAGGATGAAGGAACCGACAAAGTTGAAGCTTATTTTACTCCAAGAAAGGAGCTTGATGGAATTGATGATGATTTTCCTCCAATCGAAGATTTTAATGGGACAGATGATAATTTTGGTGATGATGAACCCACCAATGATGTTCATTTAACCTCAAGTGATCAACTTGATATTGATGCAGATAATCATTCTCCTACTAATTTTGGTGATGATAATCTCAATGAGAGGGATGATATTCCTCACATTGATGAGGATATTCATTCTAATGAGGATGATTTAATGGTTCATGAAACACAAAGGAAAATTGTACCAATGAGAAAGATTAAGTGTAGGACTAGGCCATTTTATATCAATCCAAAGCATTCTAGTTATACAAGGTTTAGGAAAGATTTTCTCACAAGTCCCAGTTCTATTACTGATTTGATTTCAAGTGAGTGTTTCCAAAAAAAATTCTGAAAAAAATACACTACAATTATATCTTAGAGAAAAGTTGAGCATATCTATCAATGAACAAAAATATGCAAAATTCATATTTGGTAGGGTGCATGATTTCTACAAAGGCAGGTTATGTTTATCGCATTGGAAGTGTTTTTCATTGCATAAGGGCATTCAAAATAATCCACTCAATTGGTAATCTTAGACTATCAAGAATCCAGACAAGGCTAGAAAAGGATCCTACATTTTATTCTAAAGAATGTCATGCATGAGCTAGTGGGCCGTTAACAAACATTGCAATGTCATGGATGCGTGAATTCCTTTTCTAAACATGGAGAGAGTATGCCAGATAGAGAAACCATACACATTCCAAATAATTTCTCAAGGAAGAAAATCTACAACTTGTACAAGGCATTTGTTCAAGATGCTAAAGGAAATAACAATTTCATTAGATATGCATATTTTGCAAGACTATGGAAAACATATGAGAGAGGTATGTCTCTAACAAATTTATTTTTTTGGAATAAATATATCTATTACGAAAGCTCATCAATGTTTTTTATTTTATTTTATTTGTAGATTCTGTTGTTAAAGAACTTCAAGCACATCGCAATCAACAATTAGTTGGACGACAAAAGTTATACAAAAATCGCAAGAAGTGTTATGATGAACCACATAAGTATATGGGTTTGATAATTGATGGCATGGATAAGAAAAAAGCACTTTTACCACATTTTGTTTGTGTACCAAAGAATTTAAAGGAGGAAAATTTTATTCAATTTCACTTGGTTGGTTCTATGGTTTTTAATGGTCAAATGTCTCTAAGGGTTTATTTTACAGATACCAATATTCATAATGATGAAGATATGACCATTACCATAATTCACCATGTGATGACTCATTGGCATGGTAATATTCCTCGAGTTCTATATCTGCAATTGGACAACACCAGTCGGGAAAACAAAATTCAGATCGTGTTTGGTTATCTGAACATGCTTGTTGAATTGAGAATTTTTCAGAAGGTTAAAGTTGGTTTCCTTCTTGTTAGGAATACACATGACCATATTGATCAAATGTTTAGCCATTTTGCAGTGACACTGGGGAGGAAGAATGTTGGGAGCCTGCCATCATTAACTGAAATTATTAGAAAAACATATAGTCCAAATCCTGTTGTACTAACATTGGGGGAAACTATTGACATGCGAAGATTTATTTTGGGATCGCATGGTGAAGAAAGATGCATTGAGAAACTTAATGACATTAGCTTTCAACATCAATTTCGTATAGAAAAGATTGATGGGAAAACACTACTATGGGGTAAGAAGTACTCAACAAGTGCAGAATGGGGGCCTACATCAGGTTTAGCATTTCTAAAATCCATCCCAAGTCGTCAAATGTATGCTTCAAAGTTATCATTGTTGCAATCAGCTGTTGAGATTCACAATTCACGCTTACACAATAGAGATGTTGATTCTTCTCAATGCTCAGAAGAAATAAAAAAATCTATCAAGGATACATATGACTATTTTGATGTTGTTTATTATATTTGGTGGGAGTCATTTTTCATGGAGCAAAATGACATAATTACAAACTCTACAAATGGAGATATTTTTTTGAAGACTCCATTTAGTTGGACCCAAAGTATGTCAAATGAAAACGAGGAGAGAAATGTTGATCCTGAAGGTGTTGATCCTTCTCAAACTGAAGAAAGGGAAATGTACATTGGGTCTAGAAGATCATATGCACAGCATGAGGTGATGGAATACCTTTACAAAGGCTCAGTACAAGATATTAAGGAGGGTTGCATGATTGCAGTTTTGGCCATAGAAGATCCACGTGGTTATCCATTCTGGATTGAAAAAGTTATGAAGGTCAATAAATAAAATGAAGAAGTTATATCTATTGAAGTACATTGGTATGCAATAGACACACATCCATTTGATGGTGTGTACAAGCCGGAGATGGTGATCGAGAAAAAGGTTTGCAAAAAGAGAAAAAGAAAGGGTCAAAATGTAAATCAGCATCGCATAAATATTTTGAAATTAGAGGATGTTGACATACTAGTTTATGAATTCCAGTTGACAAGGAAAGGCACTCTTCGCTCCAAGACTATAGAGATTATCAAAAGATTGTTGGCACCATAAATAGTTGCAACATGGGAGTTTTCTAAACCAAGGCGTAGATATAGAAGGAATATGGCATATGAAATGTTGGGCGTGCATGAAGATTCAGATGGTGCACTCATTGATAGTAGAGAAGAATATGGGTCATCTACATATTCATCCATTTATTCATCTGAAGAAAATGTAGCTTCTCATTGTGTGTCATAATCCATGTGTTGATTTGAATATTTGCACATGAAATTTTTTGTGTTTTTAATTAATATGCCATTGTTTGTATGGAAACTCTAAAGGAGTGCTTGAATTACTTCTACATATTATGGTTTAATATATGATTTTATGATGAATATCATAAATTTTTGTATTTTATATGAAAAGAGTGGTCAAATTATTTCTTGAATAATTTGTGTTTAACTCAATGCAAGTTTTATATAGTGTTACTAAGAGATTAAATAAGCACAATTTTCTATTATGATAAAATCATATAAAAATTCCATTTTTTGAAAAAGTGTGCTAGCGGTAGCATTAGTTTTCAATTTAGAGCTTGATTTTAAGGTTTTTGCAAACATCAATAACAAATGTTTTGGTTCATTTCTATATTTTTGTCCCCAAATCAAAAAGTGGTGCTACTAGTAGCACCACTTTTTGATTCAAGGTTTTTTTTGGTGTTTTTTATGCAAAAATATGGGTTTTGATTGCTAGAGTTCTTGTTTTGAGTATAAATTTCTCGTTAAGTTGTATAACATGTTGAACATGGCATACCTCTCAGCTTGATTAATAGTTTCTTGACTAATTCCCCATTTGTAAGTAAGTATTTTATTTCCTTTGGGATCTAATGGAATCCCTCCTGCACCTTCCTCCCTAGTATTCCCTTTCAAAGATCCATCAAAAAATAACTTATACAAATTTTGCAAGGAGATACACTCTTTAAACCCTGTTTGATTCAACTCTAACTTCCATAATGGATATTCAACTATCCCAATTGTAAATTTTTTGGACTGATCGATGCTCCCATTTATAATCTCCCTAACCCATTGTATCCTCTGAATTGAAAGAGACTTGTAAGATAGCCCAAATATTCCCTGATAAATCAATTCTTTAGGGCATGCTTTATTCAAATCACGAAAGTCAGTACAAACTTGGATGGTACCTTTGGTTTTGTCAGTCGGAACTGGATTAGAAACCCATTCCATCATTGCGATAGGATATATAAAACCTTGCTTTACTATTTTTCGACCTTAGCTTTTACAACTGCTACTTTCCTTCGATTGATTGGACGAAGCTTTTGTCGATCAGGTTTGACATTAGGGTACATTTTAATCTTGTGCTCAACAATGGAAGGGTCGATGCCTGGCATCTCCTCATATGACCAGGAAAAAAACATCGCGAAATTATTTAAACAGATCGGTATAAATGCAAACTTCATCAAGAGAAGAGTTTGCATCAATAAAGATGTTTTCCACAATATTAGGTTTTGTAGAGATGTTGATTGGCATCGTTTCGATATGTTGGCCATGTTTCCCTTAGAAAAAAGTCCCCATTTTTTTAAACGATTGATGGGTTGATCAAAATTTCCACAGAGTCTTAGATGGAACTCTTCATTCTCAATCCTGCTTATATCTAGAAGGAAGTCAGATCTATGATTCATATGCTCCCAACGTTGATCAATACCTACTATTTCTTCCAAAATAGCTTCGTCAGAAGGAAAAACCATATATAATAAATCGAAAGAATGAGAAACGTCTATAGCCCATGTAGGCACATAGTCAGCATCCAGCTCCTCGGAGATTGAAGGAGTAGAGATGAAATCTATGGTAGTTTCTTGAATTGCTTGGTAATAAATTTATGTGGTAGATAAGGGAACGACTAATTCAACAGGGGTTTGTAGGATCTAAGGATCAACTCTATTTAAAATTGTAAATAAATATTTAGATACTACAATGGTGTTTCCAATGCTAGCTAAACCAATATCATTAACAGGAGAAGGAAAATCAAATGTTCCCATAAGAGATGAATACATACCTACTCCCAAGTTTTCACTATCTAGGCGTGGATGATCAATCATCTGAATGCTTGATTCGGAAGAGGCAGTGTTACTTTTTAGGGTGAAGGAAAATTGATCAACTATGACAATCGTTTTTTCATGAGGAAACATTAAAACCTGAAAAATGAATGATGGAATGTATTGCATGGAATAAGTCCAACTCGTTCCTAATAAAAAATTGTGATCAAGAGGAATGTCCACTACCTCAACTTCTTCTGAAACTACTTTTCCTGCTAAATGGATTTCAAAATATGGTAAAATAACATGAGGGCGGAAAGACCTACCATTGAAAGCAGTAAGCAGAGTTATAGAAGGAACCAACTCAGGGGAGCCTAGAGCTCGCCAACAAGAAATAACCATAATGCATGTAGATGCACCTTCATCTACAACAGTTCCTCCAATATTGTTAGCACCATGAACTACTTCAATTTGAAAGGAAACATGATATGAAAAATGGTGTTTGACATCATACATATCAAATTTCTCCAATAGATTAGTGGAATTGAGACTTCCGATAGCTACAAAAAGTGCATTTCGTTGCGAAGGAAAACTTTGCAAAACTTCCTAAGTAAACATTACACATTTTGTTTGGGATAAATATTCCACAACAGAATAGTTAGGAGCATCCCTCGCATTAGGATTATGAAAATACTGCTTATATACTCCTTTTGATATCTTTGGCATTGGGTATGACAGCCTCTCAATATGAAGAGGAGCTAACTGTTCGAGAATCTCTTTATATTTCTGTGGTGGTTCTGTGCCATAATTATTAGTTCCGGTTTGAAATAAAGTTTATGAGAGAATCATTTTAATGTATGATTGATCGTATGATGTGGCGCTTTGAGTGATCCCAATAGTACTAGAACTGCCATAATTCATATTTTTTTCCTTTGGGAAAAGGATCCTTCAAGACAACAATTTTTTGTTGTTGTTGTGATAGCTTCTAAGCTTGTTGCATTAAAGGGAATTGATGGGTTAAGTGATATTCCTTGCAAATATTACAAGGAAACTTTACTTTTTTCCGTTCTTTCTTCCTCCCTGTTATCAGTCAAATTAGCACTTCTCCTTCCGTGACCACATTGCCCTGTTGGTCACACAATACGACACTATGGATGGAAGATATTACTTCACCCTAGATGACTTGGAGTTGAGCCTTGCAGTACTTTTCTAAAAAATATATTTTTTCTTCCTATTTTAGTGCATAACCACGACTCTTATGCTTGTCAACAAGCAGGTTAGCCGCGGGTGTCTACACTAAAAACCCGTGGGTATCTTTTGAAAATCTGCACCCGCTAGCTACAATTTAGGAAAGTCACGAGTCAATCACAGGTTTTCCTATTCTATAGTCATGGGTATCTTAAGAAATATTGAAAAAATATATAAAAAAACTCGAATTGGGATTAGTTAGGGCAGTTATTCAAACTACCTTAACTTCCCAATCCAACTTCCTTTCGAACCTTCCCTCCTAGCCTTGCCATAAATATAAGGGGAGAGGCATGTGAAAGGAATCAAGCCCATTATAATTTTATGCTGGAGGAATTTGGATTCACATCCCCCTCACTTATGCCCTAGTTTCTTGTAAACCCTAGCACATCTTATCAAAGGTTGGGATCCTTGGAGAAGAGGAGCAAGAGACCTTGAATCTTGGTTTTGTGAAGTGCCCTTCTTGAAGGAAGGTATAATTTGATGTACTTTCTTCATTCATTAATAAATATTGGACATTCTTCCCTTTCCAAATAGATTCGTTTATGTTTATTTCAAATATTGTTAGAATTTGATGTTACATTGTCTAATGAATATCAATCTCTTATTTGTAGCTAAATTGGTTTGAGGAAGGATTTGTGACTGTTTTGCAGCTTGTTGCATTGGAGAACAAGAGGAGAAAGCTTGGATCGATCTTCAGAATAAGTTTAATATTTTCCTAAACCCCAATCCTTTTGATTAATAACAATGTGTTGTTGCTGCAACATCCCCCCAAATTTTTTTTTGATTGTTTGGGTCTCTCCTATTATTTTGAAGTTTTCCTTTGTTTTTTTTGCTTAAATTTGTTTGCCAAAGTGGTTTTCTTACCTCTGAAGACTTCCTAGAAATTTTGATTTTTTGACTAAGGAAAGAAGTTTCTTTTCGGCGCTGGGCACATTTTGTAATGTTAAATCTCGTAACAAAGGCGCAAAAGTTAGTTTTATTTTGGGCGATAATAGCGCATGAGTTAGTCTTAATTTTGCTGACAATGGCGCAAGAGTTATTGTTTTATTTTTATCCAAGAGTGCAAAAGATAGTCTTAAAATTGTCGATTGAAGTTTCTTTTTGCCTTTCCCAAACCATCGCAAGGTTGAAAATTGATCCTCGCTGACCTTCTTCAAGCCACCCAGCGCAAGTCTTAGTGATAAGTTCTCTGACTATGGTGCAAACGTTAGCCTTAAAATCGCCGCTGTAGCACCACTTCCAATCATAAAAGGGTCACCGACGGGTCCCACTTTGTATGGTGGGCGTTTTAATCACAAAATTCCCATCCATTGCGCTACAATTATCGTTATCTTCCCCGCCGTGGCGCAAATTTGGACAACATCTCTTCAGATCATGGCGCAAGTTTGATGTCATCTTTACAAACTGTGGCGCAACTTTAAAATTAAAATTTCCGTTGTTTTACGCCGCGCCCTTTCGCCATAAAACCCAATCGCGCGACTTATGGGTAATATTTCTGCCCATTGCGCCACTCCTGATCATAAAACGCCACCGTCATTTCCCACTCTAGATCGCAGGTGATTTAATGTTAAGCTTCCTGTCAGAGCGCAACAATTAGTATTATCCTCCCCACCACAGTGCAGCCCGCTTTTTGGGTTTGAGTGCAGTCATACGGGTTGGTGAGAATTCATGGCCACCCTTATATATATATATGTGTCGGGCAGGATTATCAACCCATTCCACTGTTGCCGAGGCCAAAGAAAGCTCACCATTTTCCAAGAGTATAAAGAGTCTGAGCACACCAAGTCTCCAAAGGGGTTTGTATCCTTGCCGGGACCTATCTGTCTCACTATGCGGTTCGCTAACGTTGGCTACCGTATTGACATATTTAATTTCGGTAACTAGGGATAGCATAAAGAGGATACGCCCACTCCATAACACTATGGCACTACTATTTTTAGCCCCAAAAGGCGTTGCTGCCATTGATTGTTGCATTGGAACGCCCACAGATCACTGGAAACACCCAACAGCTGAATTGCAATTTTGTGTTTCTTTTACCTATAATATGGGAAAAGCAGGATCACCTAAGGACCATTTTGAATGTAAAAGCTAACTATTCTGCATGTGTCTTTCTCAAATATAATGAGGCTTGAGGTGTGAAATGTTCATTTGAAGTCTTTGCCAAAATATTTACTTGTGCCATTTCACTATTGCAGGAGCAATAAGAGGAGTCCCAGAGAGTAGAGCAAGAAAGAGTTCGAGCAACTAAAGTTGCTAAGAAGATCAAAGAAGAGGAAGCCAAGAAAGCGCCTGAGAAGGAACCACTTAGTCCACAACTCATAGATATGGATGTATCCACGAATAACTAATCAGGGATTGTTGAAGAAGGGAGTGTTGAAGTTCATGAACTTTATCTTTCTCCACACACCCCTTCCCGGCAGTGCCAAATGGCCAACCTGGATTCCATTCATTATGACAAGAAACATAAGGTTATCATTGAGATGTCAGAGAAGCAAACCATGACAACATCCAGCTATATGGAGCAAGTTGGTAACCTAGAACAAGCTGAGATCCCTAGGGAAGTAGGTGCATCAGCAGAGGCATCGCAGCCAGTAGCTGCAGTTGGGCCATCCATGACTTGATTGAAGACAACTGTTATTTTGTTTTTTGTCTTTTGTAATAAAAGAGAACTTTAACTATGTTTTTGTAAAAGACAGCGACAATTTTAGGTTTTGTCTTATTAGGCACTAGAAGACAAAAATTTTTGTTCCCTCCTAGGTTTAGGTTTAGGTTTTGGGAAAAGGAAAGCATTGTAAATCTATAAATAGACAGACAGAAGAGAATGAAAGGACTTTTGACAGCCAAAGAAAAAAGGACTGCACTATGTATGGGAACTATTTTCCAGAGATAAGATACAGGAGTTTGTTTTTTGTCTATTGATAGCCTGCACGGCATTTGCTTGGGATCTGTGTAAAGGGATGTGGAACTATTTCAACTCTCTTACCACTGGTTTATTGTGAGATCGTTCTAACTCATTGCGGACTACTCCATTGTTGTGAATGTTTCTCATTTTCTGTGTATTATGCTGTGTACTATGAGTGGTGAAATCGTTTTAATTCATTTGAGCTATCTTGAATGTATCTCCATTTCTGCTGTAATTCACATTTAAACTGGTTCAAACAGCTATCTGCGTGACCCTTATGTGTACCTACAGCACGCTTCTCATCCTCTTATTTTGGCTCCTCGCAAGGATAGAATATATTTTCTTATCATAGTTTTAGATTAAGATTTTTTTTTTTTTTTTTTTTTTTTTTTTTTTGCATTTAGATTAAATTAGTTTACAGCACTTGCATCTCATACATAAATTTAAAACACATAAACGGTGGATCGGGCCGCAACCGGTAAAGAACACAACAAATCTTTAAATCTTACAGTAGTCAGAACCGTTAACCGGATGGATTCCCCACACCAAACGGTGGACAATCTAATTGGGACTGTTTACCGGGGAGAATCCCTTGCTGATTGATGTAGCGATTTTCGGGGCATCAACACAATATTTGCTGAACTTTATATGTTTATCTTTTACCCATGTATGTTGGTAGTCTCTCCCCTGCTATAGGACACTTTTCTAACAATAGAACCAATGACTCTACTGGGGATAAGCCTATTTCTTTGGGATATCCAAGGTCATTTTTTATAGTATATTTGAAGCTCTAAGTTTAATTTCATGTTAGGACCAATCATTAAGCTTTGTTGAGACTTTTTGTTGCTCGGTTTTTGAGTTGGATTGTTTGCATTTTTTTTTGAAATTTCTGCATACTCGCGAGTCTGTGGTAATCACAGTCGTGGGTCTGAGAAATATTCATGGGTTTAATCCTTTCATACCCACAGGTCCCTCGCAGCAGTTCCCTTTTTATAGTCGCGGGTACCTCCTGAGCATGAGATTTCCAATTTTGAAATTCTTTGGGGGGTTCTTGATTACAGTTGTTGGAGTCCATTGCTGATCCTAGGTCTATGTAGGACCCTGGGGAAGTAGTGTCGTGTCTCTTTATTGATATTATTTTTATGTTTGGGATCTTCGTTAACCACGTTGGGATTGTTGGGGCTTGTTGACCCAAGTTGGGGGTTGGTGAACTAGTTTGGTGTTTTTTACCCTAATTTGAGTTTAACTGAATCTACTTGCTCCAATTTGACTGGATTTGGAACCTATTGAGTCTATTTGAACCTATTTATATCTATTTGAGATATTTTTATCTTTAGATTGGTTTCTTGTCCTTCCTTATGCTTTTGGTCTCATTTTTTGTAGTGGAAGCTCAAGTGTCTTTTATGTGGTTCAAGACCTTGATTGCACTGTTTGTGTGCAGACCTCGATTTACCAAACCATATTTCTTAGTAGGTCCTTTGCTTTGTTTGGGTCTAAAATTCCTTGGTGTATGCTTTTCCCAATTTTGGAAATCTTACATGATAAGAATCTGAAGGTTTATGGTTGCTTTCACTATTTATTAAAGAGATCTGAAAGTTTTTTTTGCATTTTATTTGATAGTATGTTACTTTGAATTTCAGTTTTTTTCTCACCTTGAAAAGCATAAAATTTTGGTTCATTTTTACAATTTAATACTTTGCAAGTGGCTTAAAGGATCTAGGAGTGCTTTGCATCAAAAAACAAGAAATTTTCTTTTGCATAGCTAGTTGTTTGAGTAGTGGCATGCTTAGGTTTTAAGTTTGATTTCGTAAATTAGACTTTAATTTTTTACATTTTGCATTCGAAAAAACTAAAAATTGCATCAGATACAAAATTTTTGCATATGCATTCCAGATTATATCTTTAGGACTTGCATTGAAAAGAAATCAAGAGTGGGTGAGTACATATTTGTGGTGATCAAGTGCTTCATGTTTCAGTTAAAGGATTTCTTTCTTTAGTTGCACTTGTTCTACTTCTTCTGAAAGTTTTGAAGTACATTTTTAAAGCAAGCAATCAATAACTTGGATAGGATCTTAGATTTTCTTCTAGTTTAGAAACACACCTAATAGTATAAGTAGGATTGTGGAGGTAGGGAGTTGTGATTTAACTCCTCCACGATCACTCAAACTTGTCAAAACATAGGTGTCATTCTTCTAGGGAGAAAATCCATCTTTGTAGAAGGTGAACTGGGAAGCTCCACTCAAACTGGAGTTAACCACGAGGACGTGCGCGATTGAGTAGAGTAGATACCCCTTCGATATTCAATTGAGCATCTTCCATAATCAGTGCGCATATGGGGACTTAATAGTACTTTTTGGCGCTCTTGAGTTTTGGGATTTGTTACCCTTCCCGTGCACATTGATTCGACCTACGACTGTCCCCCTGGGCCCTTTCTACAATGTTGGTAACCTTTGTATCCAGACTCTAGGATTCATACACAGGTGACGGTGGAAGGTTATTTCTAATGTACCTAGGACAGACGTGGGAGGAAATCCCTTGCAGTTATTTGGGAGGGAGGTTGGTGATTCAAACGCTTGCACCCAAAGAATCTATATTGTGGACCCCAGGTAACTGTCCTTCATCCTTCGTTGGTTTGTTCTGGGCACTAATCATCCCAGACTTCCCTCTGAAAGGTATCTGTTTTACTGGTTTGGATTACATAGTACCTTTCTAGTGGTGTTCTCTTTGTGATACTTGTTCTTAGTTGGCCTTAGAGATTTCTTTCTCATTGAGTTGGAAACTATGGATAACATTCTAGTGAGCACCAATCAAGGGACCCCTTTCCAAGGGGCTCCTTGTTCTTTTCCATTCATTGGAAACATTGGTACTCCCTTAATGGCTACCTTGAATCTTCTGGGATTCACTATAGGGCTACTGGTTTGGTTTTTTTCCACTCTGAACGCCTTTCATGATCATGATGTTTCTCAAGTAAGCATCTCACATCAAGAGCATCAGAACCCTATTCCTTCTTCTCCAGTAACATCTTCTCCTCTTCCTTCTACCTCATGTGGTGAAAGTAGTAATACTATTAACCAGAAGTGTAAAAGGAATAGACGAAGGAAGAAGAGGGAGAAGATGCCAAAGCAAGGGGGAAACCACCCAGCCTTTGGAGGTCATGTTGGGGGGACCCACCCAACCTATGGAGATCACGTTGAGGGAAATTTTATAGTCACTGTAAATCATATTGAACCTATGCAACCAGCCTCTGGAGGTCATGTTGGGGGCAGCCACCCAGCCTCTGAGGGTCATGCGGGGGGCACTTACCCAGCATTTAGAGGTCATGCGGGGGGCGCTTACCCAGCCTTTAGACGTCATGCTGGGGGTAAAATTTCAGTCACTACAAATAATAGTGAAATTATGTCTTCAACCACTATTGGTCATGTTGAGGACACACCATTAATCACTGCTGGACATACTAATGATAAGTCACCAGTTACTGTGCGTCAGACTGGAGACACTAAGTGAGCCTCTACAAGTCATGCTAAGAAAGTTGACATTTTTGACAAACCTAATAAACAGAAGCTCAAGTTCCCTTGTAAGTTTTGCGAGGGAGACCACCTGACCTATTTGTGCCCTGTACTTCCCGAAGTGTAAAAAGTGTGGTCCGTAGTTCAAAAGTATTTTGCTTGTGAGCAACCAGCCACTGCAAGTCATGCTAGGGGCAAGTTGTGAGCAAATGCTAGTCATGCTAAGAGTACTATTGTTGTAAAGGACTCTAATATTATAGGATGCAAGCCAAATTTCCCCTCTTAAATTTGTAAGGGATCACCTTACTCACGTATGCCCTGCTATTTTAGAGGTGCGGAGAGTGTGGTCCATGTATGAAGGATCCTCTGCTCCTTAATTGTCTATAAATTCCCAATAGCCTAGTCAACCTTTAGTTGATGAAGTGGTTGAACCAAAATAGTATTTGGTCAACCCCACTCTTCCTTCGGAGAGTGAAGTGATCCAATCGATGCAATCTTCGACTGATCCCATCAGTCCTTCGGACACTGATGCACCTACCCCTGAAGTCTTCTGCATTACTAATTCAGATGTTTCTGAAAAAGGGGGCATTTCATCTGTGCTGAGTGAACCCCCACCAAGATCTAGGATCATTTACTTTGATTGCGATAGTCTAGATGGGCCTCGTATTCCTTCTTCTACACCTTTCCAGATAAGGGTTGATATTTGGAACCATGTGGTTCATCGATGTATTGTAGATGAAGGAGCCTCTATTAGTATCTTATCCCCTTATGATTGGAGATATTTAGGTTTCCCTGACTTTGTTCCAGTTGTTAATTGGCCATTGAATTTCGATAAAACACCTAGTGAACCGTTGGGATTCCTCCCTCAGGTACCTATTACTTTGGGTGGAAAAATAGTATTAGTTGATTTTATTGTTTTAAAGGACCCTATGGACTTTGATATCATCCTCGGGCGTGATTACGTATATGCTATGGATGTTGTGGTGTCTACGCTCTTTTGTGTGATCCATTTTCCTCACAACGAAAGCATTGTCACCATTGATCAACTTGCATTTGTTGATCCCTCTTATTACCCAACTATAGAACAAATATATCCCTCGTCAGTAGGAACCACCATGTCACAATCAAATTATGTGGAATGTTGTTCCTTGAGTCCAATTTCTAATGAGAAGAAGCCTCCGAATTCATGCTTACCTTCTCGAGACTGGGTCCTGCCAATTGACCAGGTGATACCTCCATCTGAATGTTTGGATATGTGTTCTATCTAGGATGATATACTTCCTTCTAATGAAGTTTTCCTAGAGTCTAAAATGTAGTCTTCCATTCATTTGGATGTTGATCCAGTTACAGTTATGTCCAGCCCCGGTTTGACTTTAAAGTCTTATCTTCCTAATGTTGATTTTTTGGACTCTCTTATAGATCCGCAATCGATGTTCCTGCTGGGTTTGATTCTGCTTCTAGAATTTTCAACTTCCGTGACGATGAATTTGTTCTTGCAGATTCCATCACGCCCTTCAACTTTGATCTTCATCCTGAAGTTGATCATTTTGATTATAAGCCCTCAGGCTTTGGTATTATAAAGTATTCATTGGTTAGCTCTGCCTGCATTATGCTTGTTGTTGATAATAGTGTAGTTGAAAGTATTTCTACCACATTGACTTGTGTCGGATCTTTCTTTACATACTTTTTATATATGATTTTGGTACTAATGTTTCTTGGAGACAGGATTCTTTGCTGGAATTATACTTGATTACTAGTCCTTTTTGACACTTTGTTCAATCATGTCAGGTATATTCAGAACCTTGCATATAGGTTTAGGCCTCCCCACTGTTATGATTCATTTGAACCTTTTGCCATCCGAATTCGCCATAGGGTCGAACCTGTTGGATATTGGTGTGTTAACCATCTTTATATGCATTGTGGACCAGTCCGAAAGCAGAGCCTACCTAACATGGGTCACCCTAGTTGGCACCCTTATGCCATTTTGGTTCCCATGCTGATTTTTTCTCATAGTCTTGGGAGCCTTTCTATATTTACCATGAATTTGAGAAGAAACCTCATGTCTTTCTTCCTCATATATTTCTGGCCATCCCTTATAAGGCTCCCATATTTGTGTTTAAGTCGCATATGCATTTTTCTTGATCCTACTTGCGCTAATGAGCCTGATGCCAGATTCCACACTTTTAGCTCATTATATAAGCCTCCATCTCTGATCTTGTTTATGTTAAGCTATGTATCGCTTTGCATTTGTGATTTCACATCCTTTAGCCGGAGGTGACACACCCCGAGTGTCCTTATATTGCTCATGTTCCTTGCATCATGCATAGCTTTGTTCCATGCACATGGAATTAGTCTCGCATGTCCCTGAAACTCGTCTCCACCCCTTATGAGCATTTCTTCCACCCTCCCTTAGAGCTCGTTAAAAATAGTAAGGAGGCTATGAGCATTTATTCCACCTTTCCTTCGAGCTCATTAAAAACAGTAAGGAGGCTATGAGCATTCTTCCATCTCTCATTTGAGCTCATTAAAAACAATAAGGAGGTCATGAGTTTACTTTTTCGGGCTTGTTAAAATTTTATAGAAAATATTTTTATGGAGTTTTCTCTAAGCTCTTGTTAGACTCCTTAGAATTGACAAGATCTTCGAGTCTACTTGTTCACTTCAAACTCGCTAAAGGAATTGAAGGGACATCCACTTAGACATAAGTGTACCCATTTTCAGGATCTTTGTGGATTACTTATGAAAAATGTATACTCTAGTCATACTTGGCTAGAAGGGTTCTCTCTCGCATTTTGCCACCCTTTTTCGGGTGAGGAGACTAACTTTACGAAAAATGACCTTTTGGATTCTTCTTTAGGATTTTCAGACCCTCGAAACATGAAAACACCAGCGATCATATACCAATTCGGGCTCGATGTGAAATCCATGAGAGGGTGTATAGAGTTCTTGCTTAAGTTTTTTAGTCTCTTTAAATATGAACACACCTGCGAGAAAGAAAAGATCCGGGCTCGATATTAAAATCCACGTATCGGTATCTTATCGAGTATTAGTCTATCTTTTCTTCAAACTCATAAAACAAAGAAGAAAGTCTTGAGTTTCCCTTCCATGGACTCATAAAATTACACATGGTTGGATCCTTCTTGAGCATGCTTTAGTTATTTCTCAATCTCATTAAAAAATGAAAAAGGTATCTAAAAAGAGAAAGGGAAGGGAAGAGTGTTAAATATATTTAAATATAATGGTAGCAAGTCAACCATGTCCTTGAACAAAGCACCTCTTTTGAGTCTATCAAACAATTTGGGTTCTAGTTTTGGCCTTAGGATAAGCCTGATTCCAAAGTTTTGTACTCCTATGATTGGTTACTCTTCCAATCATATGGAGAATATGTCAATGTCTCCTACATTGCATATTTATATCATTTCTCCTTTGTGTTCAAATATTCCTAAGTCACTTTTTTGTCATGCTCACTGTTCAAGGATGCAACCTGTGTCGGCCATTCTGCAGTTTCCTTGATCTCATGTGTGGTCCATTCCTTAGTATTAATATGTTTTATCTTGTACTTAGTCCTACTCCAAATCATATCAACCTTTGATTATTCCTCATGTTGGATGATGGAGGATTCCTTAAGGCTTCCCTTCCAGTGGACTTCTTCCCATCGAATTCAACTCATCTTACTCTGGGAATGAAGTTTAGATATTTTGGTATTACCTTGTGGATTGCAGTCATCAGTGGTAATTTCCCTTGCTATTGAGTAGTAGGAATACATCAATGTATCCTACTCGATGGATTCTTCAAGTGTTCAACTTGAAGACCCATTATCGCACTTGTTAGAATGTACTAGGTACCTTGGGGCCCATTTTCATTATTGGTGGGATTCCCTCGCATTTGTTAACGGTTCACATCAATGACTGGTAATCAAACGGTGTCCTCCATGTTTGATATCAATTCATTTATTCACATGGTTAGGATTCGTACCTTGAGACGGTTTGGATGAATACTTTGGGCCTATAATAGCATTATCATTTTTTTATTTCCCATGTTGCGCAAGTCTGAGGCACACCCATTTTTTGGCTCTTGATGAGACATAGATCCAGTTTGTTCACTATGGCTATGTTCTCCATTTTCTGACATAGATCCACCTTTAAATTTCTGTGGCTATGTTTATACTTATGTTTCTCATGGATCCACGCTTGTATTCTAGTGGTTATGATATATGCATCAGTATGGGATCATTATTGTATCCTCCTGGAGGTCATGTTTCACTATTTGAACATGGACATTTAACCCAAGGATGAGTTTGTCTGACATTTTCCTTTCTTTCAGGTACTTCATTTGAGCCTACGATTCTTGGTTTCTCCAGTTTCTTTGACTCCATGACTCAAGCCTTTATTATTTATAATGTATTTTGGCCATCATTTCCCTTTGACCTCATACATTAGGGTATATCTGTTATCGGTCAAATTAGAACTTCTCCGTCTATGACCACATTGCCCTGTTGGTCACACTATAGGACACTATGTATGGAAGAGCTTACTTGACCCTACATGACTTGGAGCTGATCCTTGTAGTCCTTTCCTCAAAAACATATTTTTTCTGCCTATTTTAGTGCATAACCGTGACTCTTATGCTTGCCAACACGCCTCTATAATAGGTGTATCAATTAAACTAGCAATGCCATCACCATGCGGTTCAGGATTAGGTTTTGCAGTATCAGTATTCGATCGTGATGCATCAAGAATAGTTTCATATAAGATCCCAGACTGTGAATAAATCAAATCTAGTTGTTGGGATCTAAGAATGGATTCTTCTTCCATTGTGACCCCTAAAGTGGAAACATCCTTGGAGATGTATGGTAGAAGTGATTTAAGAAACCATTCTAATAAAAAATTCAGGGGTATATCAACTTTAATCATTCTTTTCCTTCTTCTCCACTCTTGAATATGGCCAGAGATATGAGTGGCCTTATTCTTCCTAAAAGTAGACAAAAGGTCTATGTCGACATCATACTGGACATGAAGTTGGAAATGTTTGATAAATACTTTCACTAAATCATATAAATGATGGTAAGAAACATATGCAAACTCTATGCACCACATAGCTTCTAAGTCGGTTAAGGTTCTCTGAAAGAGTTGCAACCGTATAGAATCATCATTCATCGAATTAGAGGAACACCATAAATGGAAAGTGGTGACATGGCCCCCAGGATCTTCACCATATTTTCCTTCAAAATTTGGAATGTATGAGGGAAATTTGGATGGGATGGGAGGAAAATTCGAATTGTGACGAATTGGATCTGGTAGTTTTGAAATATCTAGTAGATTCAAAGTTTCCAAAAGGGGTAAATGTTGGTGTAAAAACTGATCTAGAGGTTTTCCACTGTAGACCCAAGTACTTTGCGTTGTAAGATACCAACAAAACCCATATTCATTGGCCCTTTCGGCAACAGACTGCAAGCAACGTGGGGTCTCACTCGAGGCGAAGCTGAGGGGGTGGTTGCAGAAGCAGGTTTCCACAACCTTGTGATGCGAATGTTTAAACTGATCAATGCACAATGCAGTGACAGACTACACCCAGTGGCCAATGATTGCGTGAAGTATTCTACTTTGTGTCGAGTACTGCAGCAGGAAAGGATGCTTGCACGATCTGCGCATCCATAGACTGTGCAGTGGGGTTACTTCCAGCTTACGACGACAGGCTATCATTAGCTTATCGTGCAACACTCTTAATGGATCAGCGCAATACTAGACCTCACAATGATTCTAATACTTGATCAATTCTAATCAACCTTACTTCTTTTTCTCTACTTGTCTCAATCAATACTTAGACATATTGACGTTTCTTTCTTATATAAATAAATGAAATGCGCAATGCTGCATGCTCGGATATTGCTATCTAACTTTTACAATTACTCTGTGATTATTTAACAGGTTCATGCAACCAAATTCTTAGAGATACTGATCATTAACATTTGTCCATGTATGAGCTACCTAACATCTTATTCCATCCCTTCCATGGCGAATACAGATAAAAGTAAACACATATCAGATAATTGTAATTTCAAGCATTCATACTATAAATAATTCAAACAACTGAATAATAGCAACCATACACAATAATTGCATAACAGAAGATTTAACGTGGTTCACTCCCCCGTATGAGAAGCTACGTCCACAAGAACTCCTGTTTTATTATCTTCGGAAAGGGTACAATAGTTCTTCATCTGCGCACTCAGCTGCAGACGTTCTTGTTCCTCAAAATTAGGTCTCTGCGCACTCAGCTATAGAGCCTTTACAATGGCTTCTTTCTCAAAGATTCTAACAATATTCAATAATACCCAATTACAAAAAATGTAACCCTTTCCCATACAAAAATTCCTTATATATAGATCATGCCCGAAGGACATGTCTTTACATTACGAAGGAAAAAACCCTGAGGTTTACAAAATTGTCACATGCGCACCAATAGGTTGCTCCCGCCGAGCTATTCCTTCTTTCATGGCCCTTAGATGACTGGTTCAAGTATTAGTTCTGTGTGTTTGTGTGATCAGTCACCTACCTCCCGATCTTTACCTACCCACCACTTGGTAGTTATCAAGTCTCTTTGCCAAAAATAGATCTCCGATGACCTAACCGGAGTATGTGCTGTCTTCTATCCAACGCTCTGTTTAGCTGGATCTTCTGTTGACCGAACACATCGCAGCACTGTTATCCTCACAGTACTGACGTTGCAGTTCTTTCGACACTGCGCCGCACGCAACTTCGCAGCATACCAAAACTTATCCCAAAATTTACTTTACCTGTACTGCGCTTCGCTCTGCAGCTTCAAAACCTGCTTTCTAAAAAATGCCCCACTTGAGCCACACCCAACAGGCCCCTAGCACTTACATGTGGCTCTCCCTTGAGCCACTTGTAACTTCAGCTTCTTCCATCTTTTCGTCTCCTTGCGATGCTAGCATCGTAGCAAAGTCATTGTATGCAACAATTAACTTTGCTGCTGCTTTCGTTGTATCCTGCTCTAGTTGCTTGACAGTATCGAGCATTTCAACTGTTATTTCTTCTCCGTCCTATCCTTCCACCTGTTCCTAGCCTTCACGCAACTCTTTCAATTTGTCCTCGATCTCCTTTGAGATGAGGTGAGCTTTCTCTAAGAAGGGTTGTGTTCTGTCTCCAATTTCAGCCTCTTTCTCCCTTAGGGTCTGAACTTCTTTCTTCAGTGCGTTAACCTCTTTGTACCTGTGAAGTCTTTCTCTTGCCGGTAATGCCTTAACTTCCTCAGCCAACTGTTCGAATGATATCTGCATAGTTTTAATAGCATTCTTGACTTCTAGTAATTGCGAATCCTCCTCAAGGGCAGTGAATGCCTTTGACGTGGCATCCAATAGACTTTGGCACTGCGCTATTGCAGCGGCTATGCTCTCTGTAGCAGCCTTTACCTCTTTCGTCCTTAATTACTATAATGTTGGTGGGGTCTATGGATTGAGCTGCGCCTTCAAGGCAACAATTTCAGACTTATGGAGAATCTCCATGTCTTCCTTTTCCGTCTTAAGATTAGTGACCAGATCGCCAATCTTGATAATAGTATCTGTTGGTTCTAGTTGTACTTCAAATTCATCTATGTTGTTTTCAACTACAATTATTGTGGAATCCAATCTCAGCCGACGATCCTGCTCATCTTACAATTGCATAGCTCTTCTTGAGCTATATCTTCCTCTAGCTACCTATTAGCTGCTTGCAGCTCGGCTTGTCCTTGTTGGTGTCCAATATTGTCACCATTTTTTATCATTTAATTTACTCGAAGTGGTGTTATTTCTATCGTTTTTGCTATAGTAAGTTGGTTCTTAGCCATTCAAAACATCGAACAATCCAGGTATGCACAAATTCATTTACCACACAAATCTTGTTATATTTCGTATACTATGGTTTATTTATGATTTAAATGATGTTTTTGGGGATAATTAACAGTTATGGTTTGATTGATAGGTTACGATTTGAAAGTTATCCATCATTCAGCCCATGTGCTATGTGCTCAGCCTAAAACGCTTCCAGCTCATCATTCAGCCCTCCGTTCAGCCCGTGAAATCCATGCTTGATGCATCTCAGGTCGTTGAATAAAGAGGAGGACACATGGGTTTTGTTTTCCATGTGGAACTGATGTTTAATGAACTATTGTTCTAGAAGATTCAACATTGGGCTCACCAAGCCTGACAGTGCACTCTACGTTCACATAAACGCTCCAAGCCCCGATTTGTTTGCGCATTCAGCTTGGAATCATGCACGTCTGCTCAGCTCTCGCTCACGCCATCATTCTGGAAGGAGTCAGCCTGTTCACACTCAGTTGGCCGACATAACTCCCACATCCATGCTCAGCATGCTCACGTAACTCCTGTGCCCATGTCGACGCTCAAGCATATGCTTCTGCTCACTATTTGAGGGAACGAATGCTCAGCTGTTCGAATTGGAAATGATTGAAACCGAGGAGATGGGTAGATGCCTCTTGCACTATTATGTATCATTTAATCAGCAGTTACAGACATTAAACACCTCTATTATTAGAGAGGTCGACTCTGTCGACCCTCTCAACCATTGTAACTTAAAAATAGTCACCTCTGTGATTGAGACGAGTTAGTCTTTGGTTGTCTTTTGGAGTTCTTTTGAGTCTTTGAGTTTTTATCTTTAGTTCTCTGAAATTATGATGGTTTCCAGTCTCAGTCCAAGCATTTGCAATCGTAGATAGTTTGAAGACAGACTCAGTAATTTTCCTCAAGTTAATGGGAGCAGCAGCTTGTTGATGTTTTACTAGTAGTCGTTTAAGTTGAGCTAGTTCACCCTCCGATTGCTGGGAAGGCCCCCTCATCAACAAGAGGTTTTATTTCCATTTTCTGCATTTCTTTTCTTGCAATTAGCTAGTTTATTTCTTGTATATGTAATTAATTCGTTTTCCTGTGTGATTATCTTCGTCTTTCTGTAATTGATATTCTGTTGTCAATACAATCTCCCTTCTTCTGAGTAGAATGGCCGACCAATAGTTCAGTAGTTTGATAATTTGTAGTTTGTTTTTCAATGCCTCTTTCATCATAGATAGATATTTCTTCTAACTTCTTCCATAATTAGCATCCCTTTCCTTCTTCTCTTCTCTGTTAGTTTTTCTTCCTGTTTTCTGTAGGTTAACTCTCCTTTCTTCTATTCCCAACCTTCTTCCTACTTCTTATCGAATCATTCTTTTCTTTAGGTAATGATTTGCATAGATAACTTCTTAGCCTCCAATCATTTCTCTCTTGCTTCTTGTGCACTGTAGGATCATTTGCATAAATCCAGCCGGTGATTAAAGCATTAAAAAACGCTTCTTTTCCTCACTTTCAACCGTTTTTCTCCATTTGGATCATCATTCGGACCGCCTTTCAGGCCGATGTTCGGATCGTCATTCAGACCTGTGTATTTTCTGCATTATTTTAGGCCTTTTTCCGAATCTAAATTCTTCCGCCTCTTAATCATCATTCTCCTTATTCCTCCTTAATACTTTGAGATGTAATTTAATCTTTTTTTGTTATTTAGAGTTTTCAATCCAATTGTCATCATTATTTCCTCCCTTCCTACTTCTTCTTTACGCTCTTCTCATCTTTCTTCCAGAATTTAGTTCTTTAATCTATTATGTTACTTGGTTACTGTTCAGAATGTGTGAACGCTGTTCCTAAGTAGTTTATTTTCAAGTGGTAGTTGACAATTCCATTTCATTAAGGTGTTTTAGTTTGTTAATCTTAAGACTAGTTTCTATTTAATGAAGATGTTCATGTTGTAAGATCCGGATTAATAATAAATATATTTATTAAGTTTTCTACTTGCTTCCAAATCTAATATAGTTGAGTTTAACATCTTTGTTAAGTCTTTCGATTACTTCTCCTTACATTAGTTTCATGTTATTCACATATGGATAGACAGTAGTTCATAATGTTTAAGATTAGTAGTAGTTTGTTGATTTTCAGTTTACATTTGTTTATAGAAGTTAAGTTAGATTTACTTCCGTGTAGCTTCCTCATTAAATTTGAAAGTCATTACGATACATTTACTCCGGTTCCTATTACATTTGATGTACGTAATCAAGAAGAGTGGAATTAGATGGTTTAGTCCAAATTTATGTACATTTACAAGTTCTTCCTATTAAACATCTAATATCCATAGCTCTGATTCTGTCCATAATTGTCATCTGGAAGTTGAATTTGGTGGTTTCTTACTTTTCTAGAATAGTTTGTGTTCCAGTATTTGTTTCCATCTTTCTTATTAATTAACCATAGAGGTAGAGTAGTATGATCTAGTACTATTCTGATCTATGATTTTAATGTATTCTTAAATATTTAACTTGGTTTTTCATTTTAAAAGATCTTTCGATCTTTTTCCTTACTAAAACATTTTTAGGTCTGACAAACCTGAAACTGTAGAACCTTTTCTACCTTGGCATATATTTTGCTTTCAACTCTAAGTTTACTGATCCTATTTGATAATAAATCTTAGGTGTTGTTTTTAATTTGAGATAGCTCACATACCCAACATTTTGGCACCGTTGTTGGGGAGTTGAAATAGGTAGAATTCAGTTGAAATAGGTAGAATTTCTCTTCCAAAACTTAGATTAGGCTGGTGGCAGGTGAGCGGTAAGACGAGAGGTAAGAAACTGCGCATCTATTATAACAGGCATCCTCAAAACCCAACAATACTAGTTATGCATTCAAAGTTTCTTTCAGTTAAAATTTGTTTTCATGAATAGGTCTAGAGATTCACAAGGTAGATTTATTAAAACTCAAATTGCTACTAAAATCCCTACTAACCTATACGGGGGACGTACCACCCCAACTACTAACTCAACAGAAAGGTATTGGAAGACACCTAAAGGGGATAGTCCAACTTGGAAGGCTAGAGAAACCTTCTCTGGAAACATCTTAAAGGAAATCATAGGGACATCAGAACAGTCTGTTCATAAGAAAATTCCACTAGAAGAGCCTCAAGCTCATATTGAGACTAAACTCAGACAAGAAGAAGCTCAGAAGGACAAAACTTCAGAACCTCTTAACCCTCCGTTAGTCCAAAATCCCAAAGATACTACTTTTTCAATAATAGGTGGTCCATATTTGGTAGATTTTGTCAATCCTGCACAAGTAGATGCTCTTTTTGGGAGTTCTACAAACATCGTCATCTCACAGATTGACATAGCAATAGTAGAACCTGCTAGACTAAATTCCCACGTAGCTGATCATTCTCCTCCTAAAAATAAGAATATATTTCCTGAAAAAGAACGTTGGGATATTCCATATTCACCAAGAAAGGAGCCACCTAGATTTTCTCTCTTTGGTAATAGAGTCTTCATGGAGGATGAACATGAATATTGGGTTCGACAAGAAGAAGAAGATGCAAAAGTTAGAACTGAAGGTACCTTCGGGTTTCCCATCTTAGACACTGCACAAGATGTTACTATGAAAAATATCCATCCTTCCTCACTACCAACCTTCTATGGGAAAAGTAGTGAGGATCTAGACACATTCTTATTTGAGTTTGACATTTTGTGTAGGAGTTATAATTACCTACAAGATGGCCAAAAACTACAAGTTTTTCCCGCCACATTAAAAGATTCCTCTCTTCGATGGTTCACGGGATTGGGAGAATCTAGTATTAAATCTTGGGAAGACATGAAGAATGCATTTCTTCGAAAATATCAGGATTACTGTAGACCAAAAAATTCTCGCAATGATATTTTTAAAATTCAATAGCTTGAGGACGAGAGCCTGGAGGACTACCTCGAAAGATTTAACTATGTGTTGCACAAGTCTAAATATAGTGATCTTCGAGAAGATGCAGTAAGAACACTCTTCCTTAAGGGAATACTAGAAGAATTCTTGGATAACCTTAATCTCATGGCAGTAGGAGATATTTCTCATAAATCTTTTTCAGATATTTGTGAGCTATGTAGGAATTACTCTAGGAGCAGAGTGAAAGGTGGAAGACACTTTCGAGAACCTTATGTTAGAAATCCAAAAGGAAACACATCCGGTCCTGGTGGAGTTACAAGGGTAGAGATAGGGAACCTATTAGAAAATTTCAAAACATATATTTTAGGGGCTATGGGTTCTCAGTTAGATGCATTACAAGCTAAAAAGAGACAGGATGAAGAGCATGCAGCAATGAGTATTTTCTGCCCTAGGTGTAGAACTAAACATCCCTAAAGAGAATGTCCATTAAATAATGTTTCAGTTTGTCATCTTTGTACAGAAGAGCATCCCACTAATAATTTTCCATCATTGCCCGGGTTGCAAGGTGTATACAAGAGTGGAAGTTTTGGTGAACCATCTAGGAGGCCTTGGCAGCCTAGGGATCAACCTTCAGGTCAGGATCCATCATTCCAATTTCCACCTTACTACCATCCTTATCAACCTCCGCAGCAATGGAACACTTCAGGTTGGAAGAATTGGCCACCGCAGTACCCTCCTCAAAATGCTCAACAACAGCAATGGCCTCATGGGTGGAGAGGAAAAGCTTTTGCTCAACCATCTCCTCCTATGCCTAACTATCCTTACCCACCGAATGTTCAACAATTTTTCCCTGGATATGCACCTCCTTCACTACCCCCTATCCCAAATCAACCTCCTCATTTCCAGAACATGAACCCTCCAAGACCCCCAATATTACCTGCACAACCGATACCGAATCCTAGCAACAAACCAACCCAAGCTCTTAATAGCATTCAGCTGTTATCTCTTCCATCATATGCTATTTCGTCTGCACCAATACATGAAGTTCAATTGCGGTCTGGAAGAGTCTTGGAAGATCATCCTAAGTCTTCAGTTGTTATTCAAGAAGAAAATGAAGAAGAAAATGCACCTAATGAAATTTTAAATGATGTCATTCTTGAAAATGTGGTCATTCCTAAATCCTCAACACATAATCTTCCTCATAAAGAAGTAATATTGGGAAATAAATCACCTCCATATCCGAAACGTCTAATAATAGAAAAACCTGTAACTTACCCAGAATATAACATCATTAATGAATTGAAAAATATTTACATTAAGATTCCTTTATTACAAGCCATTAAAGATATACCAATCTTTGGTAAAGTGATAAAAGAACTCTGCATTAAGAGACCAGGTAAGAAACAAAAAGACCCTCTAACAATACATGTCATAGGTGAAATCTCAGAGTGTATAGCATAACAGCCTAGAATTCCGAAGTATACAAATCCAGGGAATCCTGCAGTAACTGTTCTCATTAACAACACTGCTATAGGGAACACGCTCATTGATCTAGGGGCTTCTATTAACCTAATGACTACTACAGTTTTAGAAGCTCTCCAACTAGGACCTTTCTTTCACCCTACTCCAACAATGTTAGAACTAGCAGATCATACTATGGTGCAACCTACGGGGATATTAGATGAAAGGAACCTCATGGGAATATCCCGTGGACTTCATGGTTATTCAATCAAAGGAACCATCTGGGGGGCATCCTATTATTTTAGGAAGACCCTGGCTGGCTACTACTAATGCATTCATAGGATGTAGGGATGGAGAGATGGTCATCTTTGATGGTTTATCTACAAGAAGACTAGCTTTATACCCACCAGCACAACCCATAGCTGAGAGCTTATTTTGGATAGATTGTACTTTTGGAGAAGAAAACCTAGAAGAAATTTCCCTTGTTAGTAATCTCTCCTGGGCACTTCACGAACAAAATATTGAAAATGTGTTGAATTAGTTTATTTCTTCCACCACATGTATCGAATTTCCTCAGTCTTTTTCCCAACTTGACTAGATTTATGGAGACGAATTTCAAGAAAACATGAGTCTCTCAACCTTTGCAAGTACACCTTGTGTCTTTTCAATTGAGGAACAACTAGGATCTTATATCGTACCATGTGAGGTTAGTACCAAAAAATTCCTATATATAAATGTAGGTTTAGATGAGAGTCAGCAAAAGCAATTGTTAAAAGTTCTCAAAAGTCAAACTGGAGATTTCGCTTGGGAATACACCGATATGAAGGGTATACACCCAGATACGTGTATTCACCACATTTATACAGACACAAATATACCTCCCATCAGACAACCCCAGAGGAGAATGAAACCAACTCTCAAAGATATAGTAAAAGAAGAATTGCAAAAACTTCTTAACGCTGGATTCATTTACCCAATTTCCAATAGTAAGTGGGTGTCTCCTCTGGTAGTAGTTCCAAAGAAAGTCATAGCGAAGTGGCGTATCTATGTTGATTTTTGAGAATTGAACAAGGCCACTCTTAAAGACTTTCCCTCTACCTTTTATAGATCAGGTGTTAGATACCCTATCAGGGAGACAATACTTTTCTTTCCTAGATGGGTATAGTGGATACAACCAGATATTAATAGCACCTGAAGACCAAGATAAGACTACCTTTACTTGATCTTGGGGGACTTATGCCTATCGAGTGTTACCTTTTGGCCTTTGTAATGTGCCTGCTACTTTCCAATGTCCAGTTCTAGGTATCTTTGTTGACCTTATACACGATTGTGTAGAGGTCTACATGGACGATTTCACAGTTTATGGTAATACCTTCCAAGAGGCCCTCGACAACCTCGAGACAGTTGTTATTCAATGTCAGGATACAAACTTGGCCCTTATTCATGAAAAGTGCAAGATGTTATTAAACGAGGGCATAGTTCTAGGACATCATGTCTCTCTTCAAGGTATTAAGGTGGATCCTGCCAAGATAGAGATAATTGTCAATCTTACTCCTCCAAAGACTCTGAAGGAAGTTAGAAGCTTTCTTGGCCATGCAGGTTATTATAGGAGGTTTATAGAAACTTTTACTAAGATATCCACACCTATGTTTAAACTACTCATGAAGGACACATAATTTCAATGGACTGAACCTTGTCAACAAGCTTTCGAAACTTTAAAAGCAAAGTTATCAGTAGCACCAGTACTTAGGGGCCCTAATTGGTCCCTTCCTTTTCATATTTCTATTGATGCATCCGACATAGCTATAGGGGCAGTCTTAGGTCAAAAAGAGGAAAAGTTATCTTACGCCATTTATTTCCCCAGTAAAAATTTGACTCTAGCAGAATCAAAGTACACTGTTACCAAAAAAGAGTTCCTCGCAGTAGTCTATTCCATCAATACGTTTCGGCATTTTATCATAGGATATGAAATTTTCTTACATACCGATCATTCTGCTATCAAATTTTTGATGAATAAACCATTCACCAATGGCAGGGTGACTCGGTGGCTTCTTCTGTTACAAGAGTTTAATATTACCAATGTTGACCGTCCTGGTCGAGATAATGTAGTAGTAGACTTTCTCTCCCGTATTCAAATTGACAATGATGATAGTCCTGTTGATGATAACTTCCCAGATGAACATTTATTCGCTGTATTTGTTCGAAATCCATGGTTCGCAGACATAGCCAATTATTTGGAACCTAGAAAGCTACCAAACCATCTCTCTCCACCTGAAAAACGTAGAATCATAGTTCAAAGCTCTAACTATTCTTGGGTGGATAACGATCTTTTTCGTACTGGTCCTGAAATTATTATTAGAATATGTGTACGAGAGGATGAGATGAAAGAGATTCTTCATGCATGTCATGGCGGACCTTGCGGTGGACACTTTTCTGATAAAAGAACAACATATAAGGTTTTACATTCTGGATATTATTGGCCAAGCATCTTCAAGGATGCTGCCAAATATGTCAAAGGATGCGATAGTTTCCAAAGAATGGGTAGACCTATGCCATCTAATGAGATGCCTTTGCAACCTCAAGTTATGATTGAGCCTTTTGAAAAATGGGCTCTAGATTTTGTTGGATCAATTTCCCCTATGTCTCGTAAGAAAAAGTACATTCTAGTCTGTATAGATTATGTCACCAAGTGGGTAGAGGCCAAAGCTTTATTCTGAGCCACAGAGAAATCAGTGGTAGAGTTTATGTATGAAGAGATATTTACTTGATTTGGTGTACCTAGGGAAATTGTAACCGATTAAGGATCTCAATTCACTTCCAAGTTAATGAAAAAACTTACTAATAAATATCGTATTAGACATTACAAATATTCACCATATCATCCTCAGGAAAATGGTAAAGTAGAGAGCACAAACAAGGTATTGGAAGCTATCATGACCAAGACCATTCAGTTACACCACAAGGACTGGGCAGATAGGCTCCCAGAAGCCTTGTGGGACTATAGAATAACTTGGAGAAACACCACTGGCCACACACCTTATGAACTTGTTTATGGAAAACAGGTTCTCCTACCCATTGAATTCCAGGTTAAGACATTTCGTATGGCTGCTCAGTTCGGAATGGATTTAGAAGAAGCACAGAAACAACGAATCCTATAAATAAATGAATTAGACGATATTAGACAGGATGTTATCCAATGAACAATGTTAATACAGAATCAACGTAAAAAATGGCATGACAGATACATTAAACAAAAACAATTTAAAACATGAGACTGGGCATTACTTTTTGATTCAAGATATAAAAAATTAAAGGTAAATTGACTACTTGCTGGATGGGTCCTTATGAAATTGTTACAACTTTCGATAATGGATCCGTTAGAATTAAAACAATTGATGATTCTCAAACTTCCTTTGTTGTAAATGGCTATAGACTTAGACTGTATCACCAACCTATATCTAAACAAGACTTTGTAAAGAATGCCTTACAACAGCAAGAGATGGAACTGGTAGAAGAGGAAATCATTCCTCCTCCTGCTAGTCCCTGAAATTTCTAAAGGATTGTCTTTATTTGTACATATGTAAACATATTGTGTTTTTGTTTTAATTATAATAATGAAGAGTTGTTTCTGACACGCTGATTGTATTTATACAGGGAATTTCATTTGTATGATTAGCTTATGAAATGTTTGCCATTAAAAACAGGAAATTTTTTCTCCCTTTTTAGATTTCTTATGATTTTTTTTTTTACATATGTTTTGTTTTGAATAAATCAAAATCATCTAACAACGGTTTTGCAGCTTAATTACAAGGACCTTATCCGCTCATGCAATATTATTGAAAGGGAAGCACTTAAAAGAAATTTTTTACCCTAATCCCTTCTTTTCTTTTATTGTTGAAATTGACATTTTTAGCAAAAGATAAAGTGTTCTTTATATTATTTTGCAACCATTTCATTCATGATTTTGAATATGGTATTTGATTTAGGCATGCACATTTCTGATTATCATTTAGAACTATTGCTTAAAAGACCTATCTTAATTTCTATGATCTTAGCAAAAAAAAAAAGTATACTATCTTACACCTATGGATCATTGGCTTGTCATAGACGCATTGTCAAAACTTGTCCCTTAAAGCATATTTTAAAGGTAACTTAGAAGTGAATGTTATTTTCATTCTTGTGGGGAACATTACTGAATTTTATGAAGAAGATTGATATAGATCAAAGAACAGCTTTAGGTTATTCTCTTTTGACATGATCTTTAACTTTGGCTATTATAAGTAAAAGTTGCTCATAAAGGTTCGTTCTAATATTTTGAATTATATGTTTAGAAGGATTAGCACACTCTAGTGCCAAACGGCTTCCTTAATATATATATATATATCATTATACGAAGCAAACCCACCGGGGTACTGAACAGGCCTACTGGCAGCGTGTCCATGCTAAGTAAAATCTCAAACAAGGAAGCTAGGTACATGCAAGTAAACCACGGGGGGTTCACTTAGTGAACTTGTTACATAGCACGATCATTCATAGGATATTAAAGAATATCCCTAATTTCATTAAATATTGGAAAATTCCTCCTAAAATTTTATTGTTCAACCCCCCTCCCAATATACCTTTCCAATTAATAAAACCCCTAGTTTCACCAGATATTATAGGTATCCATTTTTATAAACTCATTTTTAATACCCCCATTATATCATACTATCAATTTGCAACAAATAGGATCCCTACCACATCTTAGTATAAGCAAACATGATGCTAAATAAAATACTAGTATAATGCTAATAATGATCCCACCAGGATTGGAGGGGCGAATGATAATTTTGTAGCATTGAATAGTGGAAGACCCAATGAAATTGTAATGGGGAAGGAAAAATGCGTAAAAAGAAACCCAGTCAAGAGATCAATGTAACAAAGAATGTAAAAGGCTGGTAGTCCAATAGTCAGTGCAATGCTTAGAAAATATGAGAATTGTAGATGTTTCACACCACAACCCGCCAATCTACCAATTTTGTATCATGTAAATACAAGTATAGCCATAGAGAGCTTATGTTTTCTATAAGATTAATAAATTGAACTCAATAAAAATTCAAAATTCAAACCCTTTTGTGGATGGACTTCCCTACCTTGCTATAAAAAAACATGATTGATGTTTGAACCCAAATGAACATAGAAAAATTCCTCTTACTTTCCAATAACACCATATGGTAATGTGCATAACCTGGATTTGGATCATTCACAAGATGCAATGATTTGCCTCCACTTCTTGTACATTTATTCTTTCAATCAAAGGAATTAACAACATTTAGTAACCTTTTATTGGGTTATATCTAGTTTTTTTATCTTTATAGGAGAAGGAAAAATCTCCATTGTTAAGTTTCAATCATGCAATAGTTATAAAGATACACAGATGGTGAAACTTATATAATACCATTTCATGGTAACGATAACACATAGGGTATGTAAATAAGGATTTTTATCTTCACCTATGTTCATGTCTGTTCCATTACAATATTAAGACGGATGCCTTGAATCTAAGAAGTGAAATTACAATTATGAATGTGCCAAATATAACTCACTCTAACAACTATTCCTAACTGGCAATGTGAAAATGTTAAAGAAGAATACAAAAAGTTGAAATTAATAATTATTCAAGAAAGATTGATCTGAATTTTCTTGGTTCTAGCGAGCCAAAAAATATTGATCTCAATTTTATTGGTTGTTGTGGAGTAAGGTTTGATTGAATCTCAATACCCACCTAAACCCCAACCTAAAAAATGAAGAGTTAGATCCTTTACTATAATGCCTACAAAAAATACAATCCAATTGTTCAACTTTGGAACTCTTGATTAGCTACATCTCTTACATCTCTTAATTTAAAATATTATTTAGATAATTATAAAAAAAAGAGGGTTTGAATGTTGAGACCCAAATTGAAAGCACCATCAACATAATTTAAAAAATATAACAACATATTTTTTAAAAGTCATTGATGGACCATTGATGGCATTCAAAAGATGGGAAAATATGTTTGAAAACACAATGATAGATTTTCAACTCAATTCTAAAGAACAATTTCAAAAGCATGCCAACAAGATTGTAAGTGAAATCCTAGAGATGCAACTAAAGTTATTTAAAATAAGTTGATGGTATAAAAATTAGTAAGATGTAGCAAACCAAGAGAAAATTTCCCAATAAGAGGCTCAAACTTAAAGATGAAAAACAATATAACATCAATTCAAACCAATCCTAAATAAGATATTAAATAAGAGACTTCCATCGAGATTATTATTGGTACATTATTATCGGATTTATTCAAAACTTAGGATCATAAGCAATATCAAATAAAAATGGAGGGTCCTTAAGTTTAGGTGGGTATTACTTGAGCCAATTATTTTGAGGTATGAACACATCCCATGATTTGCAAGTATAAATCCATCCCATTATTTGGAGGTTATTCCTCGACCCACCCAAATAAAATAACCCCCAATATTTATATTACTATGTCAAATTAAAAACCCCCCTTGACCCCCTAATACAGGGAAATGTATTTTTGATTTTTTTAGGAGTATTCAAACCCCCAATATGAATGGACGTGATATGATATTGCCTTGCTAGTGAATCCCCCGTGAAGTAAACCCACCGGGGTACTGAATAGGCTCGCTGGCAGCGGGACTACGTTTGGATGGCACCAAGACAAACCCACCGGGGTACTGAACAGGCCTGCTGGCAGTGGGTCAATATCGGGTAAAAGAGATCGGTTAATGCATTACTATGCACATGATTCATATATAAGAAACCTGAATATACAAACACATGTTTTGGCCAATCATCTATACTGTCATTAGAGAATAACTGTAAGTTGAACTTGGACCTTGTCATCTAATTAAAACATTATCTAGGATGTTATTATCCTATAAATAGGACCCATAATTATGAAAATATCACAAGCTTTACGGTACACCTTATCTATATCTTGCGATGACAAGAAATCTTTTGAGTCATGGATGGATAGTTTTCCTGTGGCATCTTTTATATCAAATTATATTATCATTCTTCATATGGTTCTTTTAAGCACTGTTCTATTCCTTATGATAAATGTACATCTCTGAATCATCTACATGCTTAGTTATATTTCATTTTCTTGAGAAAAGTATTATAACATTCTTCAGCTATTGATAAAATAATTGAATATCTATTGCTCTTTTTGTTGGCTTGAGGACAAGCCATATATTTGGTTTGGGGGAAAGGATTAGGATCAGAACTGTTTTAAACTATTCTTATCTATTTATTTTTGTTAGAGAAAAAAGTTTATTTATCTATGAAAGTGATAGATGTTTGCAGGTGAATGCAAAAGCAGAAGGCGAATTGTTTTAATTAAAGACAAAAAAACAGGGGACATGACTTAAAAAGTTCAGAAAGCAAAGTTTACAGCATTTTCTGTTCACTAACAGCCTTAAAAATTCTTTGCAAAAATCAGTTCCAGTTGGCTTCAGCAATAAAAGTTTGTATAAACAAAAATCTGTATGAAAGGCTGAATGACGGATCGAATGCCGATCCAAATGAAGTGACGAATGCAACAAATAAGTAATGTTTTTGAATAAAAGTGCTGAAGAAATTTTAGCTTATATATTTCAAAAAGCATGCTAGATATTTTTGAAAATTTTGACTAACCAATGATGACAGGGATGAATCAAACGTCAAATCTCACACTTGGTTTTATTTCCGTATTCATCTCATCTATTAAATGAACGAATCTTGTGTCATTTTGAATTATTGTATGACCACTATGGCCTTACCTATTGTATAGATTGCCAACATATGGATTGTATCCTTGCGATCTTCCACATGTAGAATATCCCATTGCGTGAATTTCGTTCAACTTGTCTGTCACCTACCCAAATTTCTGAGAATTATTATTTTATTTGCAAAATACTTTATGTTAAATTTGATTACAAAGTTTTGTAATTATGATCAGTTTTGATCATGGATGAATGTAATTATTGAATATTATTATTTAAATAAATTAATTAGGAGACAAACACCCAAGAGGACTGTTGAATGAGTGTTCACTAACCCACTGGGAGGAATGGAAGATGTTGGAAGGTATGGGACACATGGCAGCAGTTGCATCACACCACTAGCTATTGGTTATGGGACAACTACCCCTAAAAATAGGGCATTATCCCCCAGGTGGAGGGAATGAGCAGGCAGCTCATTTAATGACCCAGTAACATCTGAAAAGGCCTAGGCAGCCTATAAAGGAAAATTCGAATTGGGAAGACAACCCTTAATCAATATTTCTGCATAATATTTTCCTCATGTGAATCAGGTGATCACAAGAGAGATTCGAATAGGGAGGTTAGTGGTGACTGTAATCTTAAGTCTGCATCATTGCTGATAAGAACCAGAGATGCTGGTGCAGATCTATTAGACTGATAACTATTGAGGATTCTGAATTTATTTGCTACAGCAAGAAGAAGACCCATTTCCTGAGTTTCTTCCTCCTGGTGGTTCAGTGAACAGACTCGGGGGCCCCAAGACAGTACTTGACTATTTTCAGGAGTTGGTTGGGTGGAACAGTCTTCTTGGGCTGTTTGTTGCCCTACATAGTTTCTCAGGTTCTACAGATTTTCTACTTATTCTCAGTAAATAATTTTGTTCTGTTTAACTAGTATTTTCTGTTTTTTTTTGTTTTCAAAAAAGAATCTAATCCTAGAATTGTTTTAAGTCTGAATGTTTAAGTTTAATGTTGAAGTTGACTTGATAAACCAATATCTCTATTTTTCCACATGCTGTTTCGAAGCATCGTACTCTAGTAGAGATACGCAAATTAAAAATAGATTAGAGGATAGGAAAATGCCATAGATTCGAATAGATAGGACAGTGATTGATTTATGGTTTATTGTTCTGTTCTATATTTACAATAATAAATTTTACTGTTTAATTTAAAATTGTCATATATTACTGTATTGTTTTCACAAAGTAAAAGCATCGTTTTCTTCTCTGTGTATGTATATATTATAGTTTGTTCATTCTTTTAGTTTGTGTAGTATTCAAATGAAAATTGACAAACCATGTTTATACCATAGCTTCAAATTAAAACAGTATTATCATCATTATTTACATGCTGTAAACATAAGCATTACACAGTCATTCTATATTTCCCAGTTTTCACATACAAACACACTGTTTTCATTTCTTATTCTATCATTTTTATAAATTTATCTAGTTCAAACAAATAATGGAGATCATATAAATATTCTATTGCTGATAGTTATTGTATTCAGTAGATAATCGAAACCACAAGTATCATTTTCCTTCTTTTTTTTTTGTTTCGTTTTGCAAACTCATTACTCACAGACTTAGGATCAAACCTAAGTTACTTGAAAGTTCATTTTCAAAAACATACTTTACATAACTTATAACTAAATAGATTCACAAACCCTAGTTTAGAAACACAACGAAACTACTTGACAATCTAAAGCATTATATTTGCTAACTTAGACGATTTTTACAATAGAAAAACATTACATTCTACATAGACATTGAATCGAACCCTAGTCGATATCATAAATCCTGTTTAGATTTTCTTTTTAAACTCTTACTTTATTTTCAAACAAATACGAATTAGGGTATGATCCTAATTGTTCCTTTGCAAACTAACTTGAAAATCGTTTCATCATTTTAATCTACATAGTTATCATCATCGACGAAATCCTTAAACCCTAGTCTAGATCAAAGAAACACGACATTAACCAATAGTATCAAGTCGAACAACACAAACATCTACACAAAATATTTAGAGTACTATTTCATTTCCGAGAAGAGAAGTATCATTTACACAGTGAACGAGCCCATGGCTCTATTTCAAAACTTAACCATTGAAATCGTGATTCTTAGAACGAGATTTTACAACATGTTTTGCAAACAAATTATACAGAGTCTTTTTCCATTTTTCCAACAGATTAAAAGAACCTAAAATCCTCAAGTATCGACGAGTTACAACTCCAGTCGACAACATCGATTTTTTTAAGGAATAGAAACCAAGTATCATTTAATCAAACGAGAGTCTCAGCAACAAGCAAAATATGTTTTTAAAACATAGCTTTGAATAAAACAACCACGACGAGTCACGGCAGGACCTGCAACTCCATTCTTGAAACCCCATCAACCTTACAGAGAACCTACGAGGGTTTATGGGAAGACCCGGAGCTTACTGTTGGAAAACTTTCCAAGTTTACCAAACCATCACTCGAAACACACCTTCATAACCTGCAACTGACATAAACGATGGCTTAGATTTTAGTTGACTGAAATCTCTTCAAAACTGAAAGATGAAAACACATTGAATGAATTATTTTCATTACAGGAAAAACTTACATTACTGTAAGTACCAAATCCTTCCACTTTCACCAGCTACAGGATGATCCCACACTAAAACGAGACGAGAACCCTCAGTCCTTTTACACCAGGAAAAACATGGACTCAAACTATAACGACGAGTTTCCATATCTACCAACCATCAACAATACAAACTAGATTTTACAGTCTTTAAAATGACGCTGTTGCAAAAGGAAGAGTGACTGTAACCCTCTCAAGCCATAGGTCTCAAGGTCGAACCTCTTACAAGTCTAGGCTAAAAATTTGGCAGCCTGTCGGCCACAGACCGAAAACAATGGAGACAATAACCCTCATTCACCAAACTCTTAAACCAAACTTCGATCCATTTGATAGGGTTTGATCCGACGATCCATATCAATGTTGATCAATGAGCAGGATGATGCCAACACACTTTTCATTGGGTCGAGAAACTCATGCATTCAATACACTATCAATTCACACTTATGGGATTGCCATAGTGGATCACGTTGGATTGTTCTGAACGTCCAACTCGGAGGGAGGCTAAGTCAAAACAATGACACAGTGGTCTCGACGTTCACCTTTACAATGATATTACACTACGTGTAGTGGCTTTGATCCTCGTCACTAAGAGTTATCATGCCAAGTCTTAAATGCAAATCAAAGGACGATATCCTGGTGGTTCAAATATCGTATCACATTAATGAGCCAACATCGTCAACCTGCCAATAGTTATTGCATGTCAGTGTTATAATTTCAACGTTACATTACAACCCTAATAACATGACATTAAAACATTATGCTATGATAAGACGAATCACAAGTTTCGTATGGTTCTAAGTTATGTTTAAGATCATAGGTATGGCATCGTTTGACCCACGACGATACACAAATCCTTTAGATCAACCTTCCAATCGTTGTTTAGTCCCAAGGTTCTATTTTTGTAGAATTAAATATTAATGTTAGGACTTAGATATTAGTTAATATGGTACTATAGTCACATTATTGATATGTTTTCGCTTTATGCCATTCTTACTAATAGATACACACCCTTGTAAGGGTTATATGTATAATTAGATCAACATAGCAAGGTTACGGTTAAAATAGCTCATACTTAGGAAATTATAATATCACCCTTGTAACTTTGGTTGGGGATCATACAAACTTTGTTATCGAAGATACAAAAATAATCAGTTTGTATAGTAGGTTATTGATGGATCCAAATATATATATATATATATATAATGGGAAGATTGACTAAAATGATATGAGTTCTTACCATATTCTTTCATGCAAACACTAACTGACCTTGCGATACATTTATTATATCAATGACGGAAAGATAATGATGACATTATAACTAGCTAGTACAGTAAGAAAACCATCAGCAGAATGACATATATAGATGACATTAATTAAACATCATGAAGTAGTCAGACTATAGTTGAAAACAGTAAGTGTAGCACTGAAACCCATACCTATTCACTTCTGAAGAGTCTCAATAGAAATTATAATATTCTATTTATTTATGACGCTGAAATTGAACTACACGTACTTCATTCTTACCTGTCGTCTGCACATAGGACATTCAATAAGCTTTAGCGTTACAACTAAGTAAGCTCCAGGGTACCTCGTAGGACACCCTTATGTAGCAAAGTCAAAATGTCAGTATCTTTGCAAAAGAGAAAGTGTCGCATCGTTTTTCCAACCTTTTTATTTCATTGTCGTCATAATCATGTTACTAATTATGAGATAACAACTGTCGTTATCTTACTGCTGTTAAGATAGAAATTAAAGCATGTTTAGTACTAACAACTACACAACTAATGCTGTCATAATCACAATATTTATTTCCGCAATTATTATTATCTTAATTAATGCTCTTATAAAAATTTTAAATTTTTATGAAATTTTGAGATGTTACACTGTCCAAAGCTTGGCTTTGGACATGGTTGAATTTTCTATATCAAACACGCATATACCAGATTCACGCACTTCAATACTGGCACTTAACTCAAGATCCTCAAAGTATAAGTGTGATCTTTCAAAACATGCTTTACCTACGACCATTCAGCCATCCAAATGGGCTTCAATTTAACTGATGGTTGTGTAAACTTCTGCTTCATTTTGATCACCCTTTATTTCTCTCTCTGCGAGTTGCATTCTCTAAAAATTCCTTGTATCCCTTGCATTTATCTGTTGTTTTCCCTTGTCCTCTATCAGCAATTCCTAACCGTTCCGAGCCAGGTAGCTACCAAGATCTTCTTCATATCCCTGAGTTTAAAATATGCCGTGAGATATTCTTTCAAGCAGGTTGGAATCCGTTTCTCCACCGCCTTGATGGTCACGACCATGAAATTTCGTTGCTGTTTGCCAAAGGTTTCGATGGAAAAATGACCAAGGTTGGCCATCTTGTTTTATTCGTGACAGAAGAGTCAATAGCATTAGCTATGAAGCTCCCTAGAGAAGGTGCCCGATGGCACAAGCATTTGTTTCTTCCATGAGAAGCTAATCAGTTCGCTCTTAAGCCCGATTTTCAACACATTAATAGCACCAAAGGTTTTCATAGAGAATGGATCAAGCTAGAGTACTTGGATCTTTTGACCATTATCATTCACTTAGTCACCTGCGAGGGGAAGTTCCCTGTTTTTAAAGCTTTCCACGTTAGACTACTAGCTCATTTTGTCAATAATTAGACCTTAAATTTCCCATTCTACTTTATAAAGATCTTGGAAAAGATCTCAAGTCAAGTTAGAAAGAATATCATTAACTCTTCTAGTAGCTTATATCACCATTGTCTCATAAAGATTTTAATCATTCATCAGCTAGAAGAGAGAGGTCAGACTTGGGACCATTTTTTTTTGAGATATTAAACCCCCATTTATCTACTGTCAAATCTTCCCCTTCTCAAGAACACCTTCACGACCAAGAGGAACCAAACACTAAACGTGTACGATTTGATGAGATTTCCTTAGATGATATGCACCCTGTCCATTCAATACATTCTCCTACTGAACCTAGAGAGACAAATCATGACCAGTCCATTGATCAGCCTTACATTCAGACCATCAGTCAACCCTCATGCTCAAATATTTAGTTGGACGATCATACTTTGGAATCCTCCCTCCTCACACTAGCTAATGCATCCATTCAGATGAGTGAAGCTTGTGCTGCTAGAAGCCCTCCTACATGTAATAAAGACAAAATCTCTGAGGAATAGACTATTAACATTGAAACACCTCCAAAAGAGAAGAGTCCTCAAATGGATTTGGAGCATGGTATAGAACAACCTATTTTGAGTCAGCAAAATTGGGATCAGTTGACCCAAGAGTTGGCACAATTAGCAGAACAAAGTCAAATATATGTGAAGACAATCTCTGAGCTCCTTAAAGAGAATAAGATGTTGCGTACACAGTTGAAAAGCACTGAATGCTCAGTTAACGCCAAAATAACGTCTAATGCTATTATTAGAGTAAAGTATAATTCCTTAAGGATTCATTTCAAGAAGTTCCAGGCCAAGCATGCATCTCTGTCATTCGAGTTGAAGACCGCTGCTACCGCAACTCGGCCTTCTTCCTAAATTACTTTTTTTTTTGTTCAGTGGGACCTGGCATGACTCTAGTTTGGGGGAATGTTGGTGTCCAATATTGTCACCATTTTTTATCATTTAATTTACTCGAAGTGGCGTTATTTCTATCGTTTTTGCTATAGTAAGTTGTTTCTTAGCCATTCAACCCATCAAACAGTCCAGGTATGCAAAAATTCATTTAACACGCAAATCTTGTTATATTTAGTATACTATGGTTTATTTATGATTTAAATGATGTTTTTGGGGATAATTAAAACTTATGGTTTGATTGACAGGTTACGATTTGCAAGTTATCCATCATTCATCCCATGCGCTATGTTCTTATCCTAAAACACTTTCAGCTCATCATTCAGCCCTTTGTTCAGCCCGCGAAATCCATGGTTGATGCATCTCAGGTCGTTGAATAAAGAGGAGGACACGTGGGTTAATGAACTATTGTTCCAGAAGATTCGACCTTGGGTTCACCAATCCTGACAGCGCACTCTACGTTCACATCAACGCTCCAAGCCCCGATTCAGTTGCGCATTCAGCCCGAAATCACGTACATCTGCTCAACTCTCGCTCACGCCATCATTTTGGAAGGAGTCGGCTTGTTCACACTCAGTTGGCCGACATAACTCCCACGTCCATGCTCAACATGCTCACGTAACTCCTGTTTCCACGTCGATGCTCCAGCATATGCTTCTGCTCACGATTTGAGGGAACGAATGCTCAGCTGTTCGAATTGGAAAGGATTGACACCGAGGAGATGGGTAGATGCCTCTTTCACTATTATGTATCATTTAATCAGCAGTTACAGACATTAAATACCTCTATTATTAGAGAGGTTGACTCTATCGACCCTCTCAACCATTGTAACTTATAAATAGTCACCTCTGTGATTGAGACGAGTTAGTCTTTGGTAGTCTTTTGGAGTTCTTTTGAGTCTTTGAGTTTTTATCTTTAGTTCTCTGAAATTACGATGGTTTCCAGTCTCAGTCCAAGCGTTTGCAGTCGTACATAGTTTGAAGACAGACTCTGTAATTTTCCTCAAGTTAATGGAAGTAGTAGCTTGTTGATGTTTTACTGGTAGTCGTTTAAGTTGAGCTAGTTCACCCTCCGATTGCTGGGAAGGGCCCCTCATAAACTGGAGGTTTTATTTACATTTTCTGCATTTATTTTCTTGCAATTAGCTAGTTTATTTCTTGTATATGTAATTAATTCATTTTCCTGTGTGATTATCTTCATCTTTTTGTAATTGATATTCTGTTGTCAATACAATCTCCCTTCTTCTGAGTAGAATGGTCGACCAGTAGTTCAGTAGTTTGATAATTTGTAGTTTGTTTTTCAATCCCTCTTTCATCATAGATAGATATTTCTTCTAACTTCTTCCATAATTAGAATTCCTTTACTTCTTCTCTTCTCTGTTAGTTTTTATTCCTGTTTTCTGTAGGTTAACTCTCCTTTCTTCTATTACCAACCTTTTTCCTACTTCTTATAGAATCATTCTTTTCTTTAAGTAATGATTTGCATAGATAACTTCTTAGCCTCCAATCATTTCTCTCTTGCTTCTTGTGCACGTTAGGATCATTTGCATAAATCCAGCTGGTGATTAAATCATTCAAAAACTCTTCTTTTCCTCACTTTCAACCATTTTCCTCCATTCGGATCGTCATTCGGACCACCTTTCAGACTGGCGTTCGGATTGTCATTCAGACCTGTGTGTTTTTTGCATTATTTTAGGCCTTTTTCCGAATCTAAATTCTTCTACCTCTTAATCATCATTCTCCTTATTCCTCCTTAATAGTTTGAGATGTAATTTAATCTTGTTTTGTGTTATTTAGAGTTTTCAATCCAATTGTCATCACTATTTCCTCACTTCCTACTTCTTCTTTACCGTCTTCTCATCTTTCTTCCAGACTTTAGTTCTTTAATCTGTTCTGTTACTTGGTTACTGTTCAGAATGTGTGAACATTGTTCCTAAGTAGTTTATTTTCAAGTGGTAGTTGACAATTCCATTTCATTAAGTTGTTTTAGTTTGTTAATCTTAAGACTAGTTTCTATTTAATGAAGATGTTCATGTTGGAAGATCTGGCTTAATAATAAAATATCTTTATCAAGTTTTCTGGTTGCTTCCAAATCTAATATAGTTGAGTTTAACATCTTTGTTAAGTCTTTCGATTGCTTCTCCTTACATTAGTTTCATGTTGTTCAAATATGGATAGACAGTAGTTCATAATGTTTAATATTAGTAGTAGTTTGTTGATTTTTAGTTTACATTTGTTTATAGAAGTTAAGTTAGATTTACTTCCATTTAGCTTCCTCATTACATTTGAAAGTCATTACGATACATTTACTCCGGTTCCTATTACATTTGATGTACGTAATCAAGAAGAGTGGAATTAGATGGTTTAGTCTAAATTTACGTACATTTACAAGTTCTCCCTATTAAACATCTAATATCCGTAGCTCTGATTCTGTCCATAATTGTCATCTGGAAGTTGAATTTGGTAGTTTCTTACTTTTCTAGAATAGTTTGTGTTCCAGTATTTGTTTCCATATTTCTTATTAATTAACCATAGACGTAGAGTAGTATGATCTAGTACTATTCTGATCTGTGATTTTAATGTATTCTTGAATATTTAACTCGGTTTTTCATTTTGAAAGATATTTCGATCTTTTTCCTTATTAAAACATTTTTAGGTTTGACAAACCGAAAACTGTAGAACCTTTTCTACCTTGGCATATATTTTTCTTTCAACTCTAAGTTTACTGATCCTGGTTGATAATAAATATTAGGTGTTGTTTTTAATTTGAGATAGCTCACACACCCAATAGTCCTTTCAGCGCATCTATGGTTCTGTCATGCATTTGTTCACAAACTTGCGTCTGCAAGTAATGTAGGCCTGGTAATGGTATCTTTTATAGGTCAAATCTGCACTTCATCTCATGATCACCTTGCTTTGTAGATCACACAAAAGGACACAAAGGATTGAAGAGCATGATTTCCTTAGATGACTTGTTGCTAGAAGTACACTTCTCACCTGAGAATTTAACAATTTCTTCTAATTTTTCCACCTGTACGCCCCTCTCTGTACACAAGACCTGCATACTACACCCTACTCTACTCAGGGGTAACCAGCGTACACCTCCAAAAAAGTTGTAAACGCATGTTGTAAAGCTTAAAAGTTGCTTCCTGTACTCTGCTCTTGTTGTATGAAACCTGCGTACATCTTAAGATGAAATAAAAAATATATTAATTTGACGAATTGGGATTAGTTGAAGTTGGTTCTGCAACTTCCCCAACCTCCCAATCCAACCACCTCTCGATCTTAACTGCCTACCTTGTCCCTTAAATACAAGGAGGATCCGTGAGAGGGGTTACTCATAATACTCATAATACTCACATACTCAATATACTCTTGAAATCTTGAGATAAGGCTTGAAGTATTGTTACGCTGGAGGAAAATTTCAAGTCAGAGTGAAGAGCAGGAGCCCGGGATCCAGTTGCAGAAACATCTCTACATGTCAGGTATATTGTACTGATTTCATGTTTCTTTGACAACAAAAAGGTCGAAACACCCTTGCTGTCCCAAATATGATATCTATTGGATTGACTTCCATCGATAATGATAATGGGGTCCAAGCTACCTAGTACGATCCAACAAGTGTGAATAAGAGGACTTGAAGTCGAACACTTGAGCAACCTATCAAATAAGAGACATTGATGTATTCCCATTTATTCAACAATGAGGGAAACTGCCACTGATGACTGTCATCCCCAAGGTACTAACCGAAACTCTAAACTTCATTCCCAAAGCATAATGAGCCGAGGTTGACGGGAAGAAGTCCATTGGAAGGGAGGAATTAATGCATCCTCCATCATCCAACACGAGGAACACTCACAGGTATGAGCCGATGTGGAGTAGGACAAGTAACAAGATGAAAAAAACTGACACTAGGGTGGCCAATACATGAATTCAAGGTGAACTACAGAATGGCCATCACAGGATGTATCCTTGAACAGTGAGCATGACACAAAGTGACTTAGGCAGTTTTCAACATGAGAGGAAAATGATATAAGTCTGCGATGTAGGAGACATAACAGACCCTCCATATGGTAGGAAGAATAACCAACCAGGGGAGTAAAAACTCGAAGATCAGGTTCACCCTAAGTCCAAAAACTAAAACCCAACTGACATGAGAGACTCAAGTAGGTGCTATGTTCAAGGACATGACTGACATAATTGCCTTTGAAACTGAAAGATATGCGATACACCCTTCTTATCCCTTATTCTTTTTGATAAAATAATGTTCTTCTTGTTTATTTAATGAGTCCAAGAAAAATAGAAAACTCAATAGGTCCAACCATGTAAAAATTTTAACGAGCCCATGGGAGGAAGAATCGGGACCTTCTTCATTGTTTACAGAGTTCAAAGAAGAGATAGAAGAATACTCCATAGTATTGATCTCTGGATTTTAATATCGAGCCGAGATCTATTCTTGCTCACTGGTGTTTTCAATTTTAAGGAGTATGAAAAAATTAAACAATAACTCCATACACCTACTCATGGATTTTAATATCGAGCCCAAGTAGGTTAATGCTCACTGGTGTTTCCCTGTTTATAGAGTTTGAAAAACTTAAACAATCCTCTATTATACCTTCTCGTGGATTTCACATCGAGCCCGATTAGGTGAATGCTCGCTTGGTGTTTTCATGTTTAGAGAGACTGAAAACCCTAAAGAGAGGCTCCAAAAGGCCTTTTTCGTATAGTTAGTCCCTTCCCCCGAAAAAGTATAAAACAATGAGAGGAGAAATCTTCTAGCCACGCATGACTAGAGTATTCCTTTTTTGTAAGTAATCCACAAAGGTTCGAAAAAGGGTTAAACTTATACCTAAGTGGATGGACCTTCAAATCCTTTAACGAGCTTGAAGAGGCCAAGTTTTCTCGGCAATCTTGTCATATTTAAAGAGTCAAACAAGAGCGTGAAAGAACTCTATAGAGATCTTTTTCGTAAAGTTTTAACGAGCCCGAAAAAGTAAACTCGTTACCTCCTTACTATTTTTAACGAGCTCAAAGGAGATACAGAAAAATGCTCATAACTTCCTTACTGTTTTTAACAAGCTCGAAGTGAAGGTGGAAGAAATGCTCGTAGCCTCCTTACTGTTTTTAACGAGCTCGAAGTGAAGGTAGAATAATGATCGTTGCCCCCTTACTGTTTTTAACAAGCTCGAAGTGAAGGTGGAAGAATGCTCAAAGTGAATCAATGTCCAAATGAAATGGCAGATTTCATTATAGACTCTAGGAAAACTTCATCAGCTGGAAGTATATCATCCCAAATAGAACGCATGTCTAAACATTTAGATGGAGTCATCACCTGGTGAATTGCTGGGATCCAGTCCCTAGAAGGTAAGCATGAATTCAGAGGCTTCTTCTCAGTAGCAATTGGACTCAAGGAACAATATGCCACATAATTTGATTGTGACATGGTGGTGCCTACTGACGAGGGACATACTTGGTCTATAGTTGGGTAATAAGAGGGATCAACAAATGTAAGCTAATTGATAGTGACAATGCTTTCGTTGTGAGGAAAATGCATCACACGAAAGAGCATAGACACCACATCCTGCATAGCATATAAGTAATCACACCCGAGGATCATTTAAAAATCCATCGAGTCCTTTAAAACCATAAAATCAACTAAGTCTTTTTTTCTAGTCAAAGTAACAGGTACCTGAGGGAGGAATCCCAACGGTTCACTAGGTCTTCTGTCGAAGGTCAACGGCCAATTAACAGCTGTAACAAGGTTAGGGAAACCTAAATCTCTTTAAACATAAGGGGATAAGATACTAACAGAGGCTCATTCATCTACAACACATCGGTGAACCACATGGTTGCCGATATCAACCTTTATATGGAAAGGTGTAGCAGAAGGAAGGAGAGCCCCAGTTAGACTATTCCAATCAAAGGAAATGATCCCAGAGCTTGGTAGGGGTTCTCTTGGAACAGATGCGGTGCCCTTATTTTCAGATACATACGAACTAGTAATGCAGAAGACTTCAGGGACAGGTGCATCAGTCTTCAAAGGACTGATGGGATAGGTCGAAGATTGCATCGATTCGATCACTTCACTCTCCAAAGAGAGAGTGGGGTTGACCAAATATTGCATTAGTTCAACCACTTCATCAACCAAAGGTTGATGAGGCTGTTGGGAATATATGGACAATTCAGGAGCAGAGGATCCTTCAGACATGGACCACACTCTCCATACCTCTAGAATAGCAGGGCACCGGTGAGTAAGGTGATCTCCCTTACAAAGTTGACAAGGGAACTTTGGCTTGCATCCTATACGCTTAGACTCCGTAACAACAACAATACTCTCAACATGACTAGCATTGGTTGACAGCTTGCCCCCAGCATGACTTGCATTGGCTGGTTGCTCAGAAGCACAAGAAGTTTGAACTATGGACCACACTCTTTGCACCTCTGGAATAGCAGGGCACCGGTGAATAAGATGGTCTCCCTCGCAAAACTTACAAGGGAACTTAAGCTTCTGTTTATCAGTTTTGTCAACAATGTCAACTTTTTCAGCATGACTTGCAGTGGTTGATTTAGTGTCTCCAGTATGACTGATAGGAGCTTGTGACTTGTCATTAATATGACCAACAGTGATCAATGACATGTCCTCAACATGAGCAATAGAGGTTGAAGACATACTTCCAGTATGATTTGTAGTGACTAAAAGTTTCCTCCCAGCATGACCTCCAGAGGTTGGGTAGGTGCCCCCAGCATGACTTCCAAAGGTTGGGTGGATTTCCCCAGCATGACCTTTAGAGGCTGGGTGGGTTCCCCCAGCATGACCTTCAGAGGCTGGGTGCGTGCCCCCACCATGACTTCTAGAGGCTGGGTGGCTGCCCCCTTGTTTTGGCATCTTCTTTCTATTCTTCCTCTGTCTATTCCTTTTAGACTGCTAGTTACTAGTATTACTACTTTCACCACATGAGGTAGAAGGAGGAGGAGAATATGTTACTGGCGAAGCAGGCATAAGGTTATAATGCTCTTGATGTGAAGTGCTTACTTGAGAAGCATCAGGAGCATGTAAGGCATTCAGAGTGGAAAACAACCAAACCGGTAGCCCTATAGTGAATCCCGAAAGATTCAAGGTAGCCATTAAGGGAGTACCAACGTTCCCAACGAATGGAAAAGCACAAGGAGCCCCTTGAACAGGGGTCCCTTGATCGGTGCTCACCGGGATGCTATCCATAGTTTTCGACTAAATGGGCCAGAAATATCTAAGGCCAACTAGAAACAAACGACACAAAGACCACACCACTAAAAATGTCCTAGGTAATAAAACCAGGCAAACAATGGAAAATACTCTCGGAAGCAAGTTTGGGATGATCAGGGCCCAGAACAGACTAACAGAGTATCGACGGTTAGTTATGTGGCATCCTTCGGAGGTCCACCGGGTGTAGGCACTTGAATCACCAAACTGCCTTCCCGAGATAATTGTCAGAGGGTTACCTTCCACGTCTGTTTGAGTTGAAGTGGGAATAACCGCCCACTCTACCTATGTAGAATCCTAAAGGTTTGATACTAAGGCTACCATCAATACGAAATAACTTGGGAGGACATTTGTCAGCCTAGTCGAAACGCATGGGCAGGGTAACAAAGCCCGAAGTCCGAAAGGACCCCCGTACGCGAGTCAACTCTGGTTTATGGTTAAAAGGAAAGTGATGGGATATCCTCAACAATTCCAGTCTCCCACGGCCTCGTGCTTAGCTCTGGTTTAAGTAGAGTTTCCTAGGGCTATTTGATATAGATGGATTTAGCTAAATGAAAGTCGTACTACGATTGTTGAGTAATGAAGCCAGTTCCGAGCAGTTTAAGGTGATTTAAGATCGAAACTCTAGCCTAAGCTAGTTGATGTCATGTATTCCTAAAAAGAAAATGTTGCTAATAAATTTTATTAATAATTTATTTTAAGGGCTACTTGTTACTCGAAGGTTGTAGTGCGGTGTGTGGAATGGTTTGTATGAAAGTAAAGTGCATGTAAAGTAAATCTTTCAAATTCACAAAAACTTTTGCTCTTTTCCATTTGTATTCTTTCAAAAATTGAAAACCAGGCAACCCTAAAATCAAAATATTTTTGTATTTTCTTTTTTGAATATTTCAAAGAAAACTAAACTACTTCGAAATAAAGCAAGATCTTACTACTGAGCTATTTGAACATTTTTTACCTTTTTTTGATAAATATAAAAGAAAGAGAACTTTGCACAAAAGAAAGCAAGATCTAACTATAAAGCGTGTGTAAGGAAAACATTTAAATGGCTCAAAGCAAACAAATCAAAAGACTCGATGAAGACTTGACTTACCAAGTTTTTTCAAAAGAAAAACTTGAGGCTTGGAAACAAAGTGAAAAGAAAATAGGGAAAAGAGACACATATGACGGAAAGGAAAACCTAAAAAGGGTGCTCCTAAGTATCAAAACCCTAAGAAACACTAAGCCAAACAAAAGTAATCAAGTGAACCAAGAATGACCTAAACAACACACGGACTCAACAACCCACAGACTAAGAGGCTTTGACTTACTTGAACAAACTAATAAAACTATCAGCAAGTGACTGAACCAAGCAACCTTTCGAAAGCAACCCTAAGGACTCAAACTCGACAGTCAAACCCTAAAGAAGGATGAGACCAAGTGAAAGTGTGCAAAACATTGCAACATACAACAAACAATCAAAGTGCATGTTTGTAAGACTGCAACAACAACTAGGGTTAAGAGATGCAGCTATATCCAAAAAGAATAGCGCACGAACTTCAAGAAAGGGCTCGTAAGCGGAAAATGAACTTAAACAAAGTCTCAAACAAGAAAAAACAAGATCAAAGATATTGGAGGGGATTACAAGACTCAACAAAGGCATAAAAGGTCTCAGGGGTCAATGAAGACAACAAAACAATAGGCTGGAACAACAACCAAAGCTTAAAAAACAAACCCTAACAGCAAAACAGGCCACTACAGGAATATACCCTACTATGCAGTGTTGCAACCAGCATACATCAGGAGGTGTACGCTATTGTGCAATGCAAGGAGGGGCGTACATTGGGAGGAAAATGCTACTGTATGTAGAGGAGACCAGCGTACATGCATTAAAAGGGCAGAATCAGCCTTTGCAAATAAAAAACCTAGTTGAATCAAGCATACAGGAAAAATAACACATACCTATAAGGCCTCTTAGACAATCAGAAACTGAGAAAAAGGGCTGGAAGAAAACCAAAATTAAGTTTCCTAGAGCAGAACAACCAAGCGGTTACTCCCCAGCAGAGTCGCTAGTCTGTTGTTCGGGATTTCTACCCTATAGTGAGGAGATGGACACTACAAACTTGGCGGGGTTGACAGGTAAACACACTGATTATACTGCATATGGTTATTGCAAAAGAAATAGATTGGGATTGAAGGACATACCTCTTTTTGATGTTTGATCCTAGCTTTCGCTTGGTCCTTCACTTGATCTTCCGCTCGACCTTCTATTTGACGAACCTGCAATACAAGAGATACCTTCATCAGCGTATCTTGACCATATAACATATGATGAAATGAAAAAACAATCTAACATCAAATATAATCAAGAATTACACCAAATAGACATGCAATCCAATAGATATCATATTTGGGACAGGAAGGGTGTTTCGACCTTTTTATTGTCAGAGAAACATGAAATCAGTACAATATACCTAACGTGTAGAGATGTTTCTGCAACCGGATCCTGGGTTCCTGCTCTTCACTCCGACTTGGAATTTTCCTCCAGCGTAACAATACTTCAAGCCTTCTTTCAAGATTTCAAGAGTATATTGAGTAGGTGAGTATTATGAGTATTATGAGTAACCCCTCTCATGGATCCTCCTTGTATTTATGGGACAAGGTAGGTAGTTAAGATCGAGAGGTGGTTGGATTGGGAGGTTGGGGAAGTTGTAGAACCAACTTCAACTAATCCCAATTCGTCAAATTAATATATTTTTGATTTCATCTTAAGATGTACGCGGGTTTCATACAACAAGAGAAGCGTACAGGAAGCAAATTTTAAGCTTTACAACATGCGTTCACAACGTTTTTGGAGGTGTACGTTGGTTTCCCTTGAGAAGAGTAGGGTAAAGTATACAGGTCTTGTGTACAGAGAGGGACGTACAGGTGGCAAAATCAGAAGAAACTATTAATTCTTACGTGAGAAGTGTACTTCTGGAAACAAATCATCTAAGGCAATCATGCTCTTCAATCTTTTGTGTCCTTTTGTGTGATCCACAAAACAAGGTGATCATGGGACGGAGAAGTGCATATTTGACCTATAACAGTATCTTTGCAATATCAATCTCCACGCACTCTACATATTTCGTATCCAGCATTACTTGATCAGGTAAAGGAAACCTTACAGATAACGGTTGTAGATGGACAACACGGGCTCTCGCGGGGACTATAATTTGCTGATGCGAAGTTCTTTCGGACTTTCCTTCGGCCTTTGATATCTGCGGCAAGGGTAATCTTTTGCTTACTTCATCAAATTTTAGTGAAATCCCTTGCAGTGTAGTCAGGTTTTGGTCCAAACTATCCTGAATCTCCTTTTTGTTTTTCTCCTTATTAGTCGAAAGCTCCTCCATTTTCTCAGCGACCTTTGCTGCGATCATTATATAGTCATCCTCGCGAAGCATTGTGTCCAATTCATCTTTATTTAACTTCCGCTTCTTCCTTGGTTCCTTACGCCCTGAAGGGCTCCCAGTGTCCTTCCTTTTTCCTTTTTCTTCTGTAATGGTACATGGAATTGGTTTGTCCTCAATAGAATCGCTTTGGACATCCACAACTTCAACTCAGAATTCTGTTGGCCATTCTTTCATGATATTTTCAATATCTTCCTCGTACATATGGTAGTTTCCTGGGTACCAGTCAGGATTCTTCTTTTGTGCTTTAGCTGAGATGGAGATGCATTTCATAAAAGTCAACAATACAGACATATTTACTTGTTACCTGCTTTGATATCCGAGGTGTAAGCATGATGGCCCCGCGTAGCTAGTCATAATATGTGTAAAAGACCAATGCTGTCTCATACTATCTTTGGGGATTCAAATTTCCCCAAAGGTTCTGGTAGCAGGCACCTCTGCAGTCTGAAGTGTCTGTGATCACTCTAACGTACTGCTTCGGCTCCTTCCATCCAATAAAAGCGATCAACACTATTAACCAAGTGAAATCGAAATTTCCATCATTAATCCGCATGTCGTTTAGTTCCTCCATGAACTCATTCAATAGAAATTGGCACCAGTTGAATTCCTCTCCTCCCACAGCTGGGGCTCCAAGTAGTACTGCACCCGCGGATACCTCCAGGGGCCTGCATGTTCTAAGGATCTTTCTGCCCAACAGCTGTGTAACAAACTTTGTAGCTTGATCATCAATTTCAGTTGTGTTAAAACCCCTCTTTCCCTTAACGACAGTGTGTGTCTTCTTCATTAATGCAACTACCTCCTTATCCTTTTTTTTCCCTTGGAAAAACTTCCTTGGGTCCTCCCCCTTTTTTCTCAACCCGGTGATCCTGTGGATCAGATCAATTGTCAAGTCAATATCCTTGTTGAGCCATAAGTATCCCCGGTGGATGCGTGCCATAAGAGTTCGCACCACCGCATTGAGCTCTGGCGATTTGTCAAAGTGTGGGAGCCTGAGCAAATTGAGTAGCCCTGACTTGGCTACTTCGGACAACCAGCTTTCTGCTACCAATTGGAGTTCACCATTCGCTGTAAAATTAGTCACAGCAGATCTAATGAGCAAGTAAATCAATCACAACAGATGAACATAGAAAATATGGTGCAAAACTGTGCAAAACATGCAGTAGTGCTCTCTATCCCAGAAAGGGTGAATGAATTACAATACAAACTGTCACCATGATTGAGCAATTTGAATTGCCTAAGGAGGTCATTCAAATCACTAAATGGAGTAGCTTGACTCCAACTAGGATTCCTCATCATCAATCAGTAGTGGTCATCAATGCACAAGAACCAGTTATCCAGGTGTCAATCTGAGTCTAACTGAGTGTAATAAGTGTAACTGAAGTGTGTAGCACTGATTAAGGAGAAGGAGGCTCAGTGGGGGCGCATGGGAGGCTAACTGAAGTCAGAACAAGTCATCTAGTCAAACTGGAGGTCCAACGGAAGTGAAACAGTCAGTCGGGAGTGAAACTAGCCTCAAATCAGGGAGAATCGGAGCTAACTGAGTGTAACTGAAGTGGAACAGCAGTGGTAGGTGAACAAGTGCGCCCTTCTCTGGCAGTAGGTGAGAAGTGGGCGCCTTTCAGCCTAGGAGGGCTAAAACTCTGTGGTAAGTGGCTCCCGGGTGCTATAATAAGGTGGATAAGGTGCTGGAGGCATCAAACTGGTGACTGGGATGCATGCAAGTGCATGCAGGTGCATGCAAACCCTAGATTCTGCATGCAAACCCTAATTGCATGCAAGATCCTGAAAAAGATGATGTGGATATCCGAACACCCCCCCTCAAGCTAGACTATGATGTGCCAACAAAAATAATGTGGGGCCCTGGTAACTAAGACCAAAGGTCACCTCAATACAATAATCCAAAAAATGCTGAAAATAAACTAAGTGAGGAAAGAGGGAAAACCCAGTGGGAAGAAAGCCCCCCCCTCAAGCTAAAGCATAATAATGAATCAATCTGTCTCCACCATGATGGAACTCACCCCCAACAGTGAATGGAGGTAAGAGAACTTCTTCTCAGTGAAGCTCTTGGTGAAGATGTCTGCAATTTGCTCATCAGTAGGGAAATATTGCAGAATGATGGTGCGGTCATGCACCAACTGTCGAATGTAATGCATATGAATCTCAATGTGTTTGGTCCTCTGCCGCTGAACTAGATCTGTGGAGATCTTGATAGCACTTTGATTGTCACAAAATAGGACAGTCGAAGTAGTGCCACCAAAACCAAACTCGGAAAGAATACCCTGCAACCAAACTGCCTGAATGCAGGCATTGACTGCCTCTCGATACTCTGCCTCTGCTGAAGAAAGTGCAATGGCTGCTTGCTTTTTGCTGGACCAGCAAATAGCACCATGACCAATCATGAAAACATAACCGGAAGTGGACTTCCGATCAATGCTATCACCTGCCCAATCTGAATCAGTAAAACCAATGAAATCTAGCTCAGAATCTGCAGCATAATGTATGCCAAACTGTCTCGTACCTTGCACATACTGCAAGATCCGCTTGGCTGCTCGCCAATGAAGCTCATGTGGCTGCTGCATATATCTTGACACGGCACTCACAGCATATGAGATATCAGGCCGTGAGTGTGTCGAATAAAGTAGTGAACCAATCAACTGTCGATACATACTGCAATCTGGAAGTGGTGTAGAATCTCCCTCCTCAAGACTGATTCCTGAGAGGAATGGGAATGGGGATGCCTTACATTCAGCCATATTAAACTTCAATAACAGGTCGGAAGCATATTTTTTCTGAGATATAGTGATCCCATCAAAATTTTGAGCTATCTCCAAGCCCAAAAAGTGACTCAGCAAGCCCAAATCGCTCATGTCAAAAGCTAGATTTAAGGCAGATTTTAGCTTGTTTATTGAAGTAAGTGTACTACCAGTAATAAGCAGATCATCAACATAAAGTACAATAACCAAAAAATTACCTTTAACTCGCTGAAGATACACATTCGGATCAGATTTGCATCTTTGGAAATTCTGAGAAAGAAGGAAGGAGTCCATCTTTGCGTACCAAGCTCTTGGGGCCTGTTTTAACCCGTACAAAGATTTCTTCAATCTACAAACCAATGATGGATCTGATGTATAACCCTCTGGCTGCTGCATATAGACCTCTTCAGCAAGGTCTCCATGTAAAAATGCACTATTCACATCCATGTGGTGCACTTCCCAGTGCTTGGATGCGGCAATAGCTAAAACAAGGCGGATGGAATCCATCTTTGCAACCGGTGCAAAGGTCTCAGTGTAGTCCACTCCTTGGACTTGGGAAAAACCTTTTGCCACCAACCTTGCTTTGTATTTGCTGATAGTGCCATCAGCAGAAACTTTAGTACAGTAGACCCATTTACACTTCACTAATTTTCTTCCAGGTGGAAGAGAAACTAGCTCCCATGTATTGTTCTTTTGAAGAGAACTGTACTCTTCATCCATGGCACTTTTCCATCTCGGATCTCGATGAGCAGAATAGTATGATGTAGGATCTGAACCAGCCATCAAATAACAAATCTCAGGAAGAAATGGATCATCAATAGAAAGAGCCATATCTGTTCTTTGAAAGTCTCCTCTTGTTCGTCTCGGATCAGCAGGATTTCCAAGATTCGAACCAGCAGAATGTAGAGTGTTTTGGGCCCACTTTGGTAACTGAGGAGGATCATAATGGTCGGATTCCGAACCTGATATGTCATGATCATCATATGCTGCTACAATATCAGAAATATCAGAACTCATACCTTCATTATCGCTGCTCGGATCTTCTTCTGGTGAAGGCGGTGAATCGGCAGTCTTCTCCTCGACTAGTTGCAATTCTTGAAGCGGTTCTTCAAATTGCACACTGCGCTCTATGAATATCTTTTTAGATCTGATATCCATGAGTTTATATGCTTTTGATTCTTGCCCATATCCTGTCAATATGCACTCGATACTTTGTGGATCCAAAGCTCGTCTCTTCTCAGAAGGAATTCTAGCCCATGCAGTAGAGCCAAAAACTCTCAAATTTGACACATCCGGTTTGTGACCAAAGAATGCTTCGAAAAGAGTCATACCTTTCACGGATGAATGTGGAACATGGTTATGTATATATGCAGCAACATTGATTGCTTCAGCCCAAATATTTGCAGCCAAACCTTTCGATTCAATCATGCATGTAGCCATCTCTTTCAGTGACCGATTGTTCCTTTCCGCTACATCGTTCTGCTGGGGTGTGTAGGGAACTGTATGTTGGATCTTAATTCCGCTTTGGGCACAAAGTTGCAGAAACTCAGACTTGATATATTCCCCACCATTATCATATCTAAGAGCTTTGATCTTGCTCTCAGTGGTGGTCTCAACAGAAGCCTTAAAATCCTTGAATTTTGCAAGCACTTCTGACTTGTTTTTGAGAAAGAATACCCATGTAAAGCGGGAAAAATCATCAATAAATGTCTAAACATACCTTGAACCATTTAATGACATATGGGGCAGCGGACCACTGATATCAGAATGGATCAATCCCAAAATAGTAGAAGCTCTGCTAGCTTTGCCGCGGTCGAATCTGTGCTCGGGGTGCTTCCCAATGATGCAACCAGTGCATATTCCCTTCGAGGAACGGAGTTGTGGAAGCCCATCTACCATGGATTTTTTTGATAACAGAAGCAAATACTTATAATTAAGATGTCCAAATCTTTCATGCCAAATCCTACTAACCTCATTACCATGTGTGCGAAGAGCAGTGGGCTTTGCAAGCGGAATAAAGTGTGAAAACTCATAGCATTTTGCGGTGTGATTTGCCTTTCCGACTGCAACTAGTCTTCCACTTTTGATATCAGAAATTTCAACTGTATTAGGGATGAATGTAACTTGGTTTGGTTCACCAGTATGTTTCATTTGATACATAGAAAGGAGATTTGAAGCCAAGGAAGGCACATAGAGAACATTCTGAAAGCTTCCATGTTCTACATGAATCGTACCTTTGCCCTTTGAAGAAATTTTTGAGTCATCTCCCAAATGGATGGGGATGGAGCTGTTTGGATCGAATGAGGAAAAAGAATCAATATTTGCAGCCATATGATTTGATGCACCCGAATCTATCAAGAGAGTAGTGGGCTTCGAAACCGTTGCCATGAGTGCTTGTCCTCTTTCATGATCATCATTCCTATCCTTCTTCCTTGCACCGTCAGGAAGGGTTATGTTGTTATTTTCCAAAAGGAGGGCCATTTGATCTATAGTCTGATTCATACATGAACTTTCAGGATGAAAGCCACGGTTACAATAAGTACATTTAGATTTTTGGTTACCTTCTTTGCCCTTTTGCTTGGATTTCAAACCGGATGGTGCATCCGTTTGTTTGCCTTTCTCCTTTTGCTTGTGAGGCTCGAATTTGGGCTTCTCCTTTTTCTTCTTTCCTTTACCATTCGGGATCTTCGGTCCTTGAACATATAGGGCTGAATCTTTGGAGCTTATGGACCCCATTTGAACCAACTTGTCATGCTCTTTTGTGACGGACTCAATGAAGGCATTCAAGGTAGGCATCTTCCAATTCGGGGTAGTTAGCCGACCGGAATTGAAAGTAGAGACAAATACCGAATAGTCTTTACCAAGCTTGCTGAGAATGGAGAGGATCAATTGTTTATCCTCTTTGATAACTCCACTGTTCTTCAATTGCATGTTCAAGTTCTTGAATCTAGTGAAGAATTCATTAATGGTCTCGAAATTCTCAAGACTAAGGCCAATCAAATCATTCTCTAATTGAAAAGCCCTAAGCTCGTCCTGCTTGCCGAATAGTGTTTCAAGTTGCTCCCATATGGCTTTTGGAGTCTTCAATCCGCTGAGATGGAAGTGAAGATCTTTGGAGATGGAGAGACAAAGAAGACCATAAGCTTCATCAAGCTTGTTGTAGTGTTTGGTTCGATCTGACACATTGTTTGGCTCCAATTCAAGACCAAGAGTGACTCGGTAGTAACCTTTTGAACGTAATATGATCTCCATATCATCTTTCCAATCAAAATAATTGAATGGGGTGAGGATAGGCTTTGAAGAAGAGTATTCCATTGCTAGGAGCGAGTCAAACTGATGTAGAAGAAGCTTGCATGCACAGTGTAGCGAATGCAATTGCTGTAGGGGAGCTTGCATGCACAGTGTAGCGAATGCAAATGATGGAGACAATAAACCTGCAAATCACAATAAACCAAGAACCGTAAGGTCGAACAATCCACCCTTCTAGAGTTGCATCACACCTGGGATTGGAGATTAAACAATGTTGAATGGGTCCAATGTATCAGATCCAGGAATTATGTGGAAACTCAAGCTTCTGGAGTGGTATTGGAATAATTTTCAAGCTTTGCATGCACAGGAGCGAATGCCCTTGAGATATCTCATGCCAATCTTTTTGCATTTTTTTAGCAATTCAGTCAAATCTTCTTGTACAAACACCTGTAGAAAAGAGATCTTGTCCCTGCAATGGCTCTGATACCATGTAAAATTAGTCACAGCAGATCTAATGAACAAGTAAATCAATCACAACAGATGAACATAGAAAATATGGTGCAGAACTGTGCAAAACATACAGTAGTGCTCTCTATCCCAGAAAGGGTGAATGAATTACAATACAAACTGTCACCATGACTGAGCAATTCGAATTGCCTAAGCAGGTCATTCGAATCACTGAATGGAGTATCTTGACTCCAACTAGGAGTCCGCATCATCAATCAGTAGTGGTCATCAATGCACAAGAACCAGTCATCCAGGTGTCAATCTGAGTCTAATTGAGTGTAATAAGTGTAACTGAAGTGTGTAGCACTGATTAAGGAGAAGGAGGCTTAGTGGGGGCACATGGGAGGCTAACTGAAGTCAGAACAAGTCATCTAGTCAAACTGGAGGTCCAACGGAAGTGAAACAGTCAGTCGGGAGTGAAACTAGCCTCAAATCAGGGAGAATCGGAGCTAACTGAGTGTAACTGAAGTGGAACTGCAGTGGTAGGTGAACAAGTGCACCCTTCTCTGGCAGTAGGTGAGAAGTGGGCGCCTTTCAGCCTAGGAGGGCTAAAACTCTGTGGTAAGTAGCTCTCGGGTGCTAGAATAAGGTGGATAAGGTGCTGGAGGCATCAAACTGGTGACTGGGATGCATGCAAGTGCATGCAGGTGCATGCAAACCCTAGATTCTGCATGCAAACCCTAATTGCATGCAAGATCCTGAAAAAGATGATGTCGATATCCGAACATTCGCATCCTTTTTCCAACACATGTATTTATCGGATTGAAATTGTGTGAATTTCGACTCGTTTGGTTCCTCCTTCTACAATGCAAGCAGATCATAGTCCTCCCACTTGTATTCAGGAATCTTACCTAATAGATTTTTTTCCACCTCAACATGTTTTGACATAGGTGAAAGTGGTTTTTCATACTTGGGAATTTTTAGGAACTTAATGGCCAGTGCATCTAGTGCACGCATGTAGTTTGGGGTCATTGTTAAGGGTATCTCCCTATCTGTAATGGGCTTATTCTGCCCCACCGAACTTGTCTTTGGTAGCTTTGTTCACGGCCCTACCAGATTTTTTCCTTTGTCTTGCATTGGTGGACCATGCCTCGGTGATCTTCTTGGTTCCTGTCCTGATTCAGTGGCAACCTTCTTGACAGGGGTTTTCATTAACCCTTCTATCCCTCCGTGTTTGAATAGTTTCACAGTCTCCTGGACCATGAATTCTTTATCCACAAAGGACCTCTGTGACATTCACTTGTACACTACTCAGCAACTAGTGGAATCTTGTAGAAATAACTCAGAAAACAATGTGGGAAAGAAATTCTAAGTGTTTGGTAACTCCTACAAGATAGAATACAGTGGTATTTATAGGCTGAGCTTACCCCTTTCTGCGTCTTTTAATGGTTAGGTAACGATTCGATAAGCATTAAATGCAGTATCTGTTATTCAAATTCGGCAGATCCTTCGGTCAATTCATTCATTAACTCGTTCAAAACGGTTATCTGTGCATTAAATGTTCAAGCGGTCGGTCGGATAGTACTGTATAATGGCTATATTTTCGATTGACACTATAACGACTATCTTTCTGGAGCATTGCGTCGAACTGCACAACATAGGTAAACATTGGTCATGCACAGTTACTTTGCGGTGTTTAATTTATTTTCTCCTTGTAGTTGCCTTTTAATCTTCACAACAACGCTGTTTTTTTTTTATCATACAGGATGCTGCAAAGCAGGACTATCATAGTAAATATTTAGTTTGCTTCCATTTATCAGATTGGGCAATGTATCACCGGATAAGGTAGCTAACTGGACTGCACCACCATTATTAACATGTATAACTGTATATGGGCCAAGCCAATGCATTTTAAATTTTCCAGGAAACTTCATGAATTTACTATCATACCGGAGGACTAGATCAACTACCTAAAAAGACTTATTCTTGATGTGGTGATTGTGCATTTCTTTTTCTCGTTCTTTCCGCACTTGCTGGTAGAATCCCATGATGAAGTGATCTTCTTCCAACCCAACCAAGTGTAATAGCCTCTCTTCCAGTGCTGCGCGATTTTCCATCCCTGTAAATGTAGCTATTCTCAAGTTGGGAATAATATATTCCATTGGAATTATTGCTTCATTCCCATAAGCCAATCTAAAAGGTGTATGTCCAGTTAATTTCTTTCATGTCATTCTATATGCCCATAATACAGATGGAATGCACATGTCCCAGTCATCGCGGTTTACATTGCATATCTTGGTTAGCGCATTCTCTAGTACTTTATTGAATGCTTCAATAGTTCCATTCGCCTGTGGATGATAAGGCGTACTGCGCTCATGATGGATGTAGAACTCTTTGGTCAAAGCTTCAATGGATCTGTTCAGAAAATGAGTGCCTTGATCACTCATCAAAATATTTGGACATCCGAACCATGTAAGGATGTCTTAAAAAATGAACTGCGCGGCTGTAGCTGCGCTACAGTCTTTGACTAGATTTGCTTCTTCCCATCTGGTGAGGTAGTCAGTTGCAGTAATAATGTATCTTGCACCAGTTCTCTTCCCCGGTGGGTTGATAGGTCCGACGAAATCGATTGCCCATTTTTCGAATTCCTACAAGGTCAGCTGAGGGTTCAATGACATTTCATCTCTTCGTGATGGCTTCCTTTTTCTCTGATAGACATCGTAATTCTGGCAATGTTCCTTGGATTCTTTATGAATTGTAGGCCACCATAGCTCTACGTGCAATATATTCTGCGTAGTATCCCTTCCTGCATAATGACCTCCTGGGACTCCTGATTGCGCATCAACTAATACAAATGGCTTTTCATGTTCCAATACACATCTTCACAGCACTTCATTAGGTCCTAATTTGTACAGCTACCTTGTGATAATGGTGAAATCTACAGCTCGCATTACCAGCTGCTTCTTCTGCTGCGTAGTGAATTGTTCAGGTGCGAACCCTGTAATTAGAAATTCAATAATGTCTTGATAATAGTCATTAGCGACCTATATAGTGAACAACTGCGCGTCAGGAAGATTGTCTTCAAGATTCGTAGGTTCTTCTATTGAATCAATCCTAGACAGATGATTAGGTCCTAAGTTTAACCTGCCTGGCTAAACCACTATTTCAAAATCATACTCTTGGAAGAGTAACAACCATCTGCATATCCGCCCCCCTAACACTAGCTTATTAACTAGGTATTTTAATGCAGAATGGTAGGTAAACATTGAGAAGTGCGCACCAAGCAAATAGTGTCTAAACTTTTGTAGCACATATACCATTACAAGTCCTTCTCTTTCAGTAGTGGTATAGTTCTTCTCAGCAGATGATAGTTTTCTGCACGAAAATGCAATGGGATGGTCTATGCCTCCTTCTCCTGGTTCAATAAGAACAACACCAAATGCTATACATGAAGCATCAACATGTACGTGAAATGGCTTTTCCCAGTCTGAAAAAACTAGGATCGGCACAGTGACCATTTTCTCTTTCAATGTGTCAAATCCTTTCTCATAGTCCTCATTCCAAATGAATGGTGCATCCTTTTTTAAAAGCTTCTCCATTGCTGAGGTTATCTGTGCATACCCTTTTATGAATTTCCTGTAGTACCCGGTATTCCCTAGTGTAGTGCACAATTGTGTAACTGAATTTGGTGTAGGCAAGTTTACAATAACTGCGATCTTCCCAGGGCCAACCATCAATCCCTGTTTACACACAATGTGTCCCAGAAGAATCCCATAAGGAACATAGAAAATACACTTCTTCAAATTCAAAGAAATCTGATGTTGTCTGCATTTTTCCAGCATCATCTTGAGGTTCACGGCATGGTTCTTTAGTAGCCCAAAAATGGTCCAATCATCGAAATATACCTCTAAAAACTTGTGTATGAATTCTTTAAATGCTGCGATCACCACTCTAGAAAATATGGCTGGTGCGTTCTTCAAACCAAAAGGAATCACTATATACTGGAACGACCCTAATTCTGTTGCAAAAGTGGTTTTGTGCCTATTGACCAGATCAATTCTTATCTGATGGTATCCAGAAAATCCATCAGTAAAAGAGTATGCCTCATTCCCTCCAACGTTATCAAGTACTTCGTCGGTAAAAGGTGTAGGAAATGGGTCATGCATCGAGGCATCACTTAGCTTTATGAGATCAACACAGATCCTGATCTCACCCTTCGTTTTCTTGTCTTGGACGACCATCAGGCTTATCCATTCAGATTCTTCAATAGGCTCAATGGCCCCTGCATCGTGCATCTTGTCGAGTTCTGCCTTAACTCGTTCTTTGTAGCATGGATTCAGTCTATATGGCCTTTGCTTTATAGGTTTCACTCCAGGATTAAGAGGAATTCTCATCACTCCTAAGTCTCCTAGAATTCCTTTCATCTCTGTGAACTTCATCGGGAATACTTCTTGATATTCCTGTAATATACCCATGATCTCTGCAACTGTATCATCATCCCAGTAGTCTCCTATTGCTGCAAACTTTGGCTCTTCACTGGTACCGATGTTCACTTTATTTGTTTTAACTGGTCCACTCATATTTGGAATCTCTAGTGGAGGTCCTTCTACCTCGCTTGTTCCTTCTGATTCATGGATCTTTATATTGCGTGGGTCTTCCTCATCGCTGTCTTCCTTATCTTCATCTTTTCTAGCTAAGTTATAACAGTCCAAGAATTTCTCTACTTCTTCTGTCCAATCTGCTTTTAGACTCCCAAGTACATTGTATGCTTCAAAAAACTCTTCTAATGTTATGTTTTCCTCCGTGCAATCTAGTGTAAATATCTTTTCCTTGATAAGTTGTAGCGCGTCATGGATAGTTGAATGATCGTCTTCAAAGCTAAATTCCTTTTGAAAGCATGCAGTGAGGACAAACCAATCCGCGGTTCCTTTGCGCAACTCCTCCTCCAGATACCATTTCTTTGGAATAGGCTCCTCTAGCGTGTGGACAAAAAGGTGTACCCATTCAGTCTGTGGTCTTTCTTCCCAAGCTTTTACACAGGCTGCAATATGATCCTTTGGATCCGTTTGGCCATTATATTTCTCAAATGGTAGTGTAACCTTATCAACGAATCTGATCTGTAGTTTTATTCTGGACTGGTTCCAAGTTGTCAATGTCTTTTTATGCATAGCCCACCATCTGGCAGGTGTCTCACGGAGTGCCATGTCTAATGCTGAGACGCAATGTTCATCTGCAACTGCTACAGTGTATTCTTTGATAAATGAATAGACGTTAGCTATACCATCATAAGTGGGGATTGGACTTACCTACTTTCCAATCCAACGGACTGACTTTGTAATTGTCGCGCATCTCCTGGCAGATACTTCATGCATTATGTGTTGCCAATTTTCTAATCTTGCCTCAGCATCTGAGATGCAAGAACTATCACAGCACCAGCTGTGCGTTCCATCCATAGTAGGATGAGTATAATCTGCAGCATTTGTTGTCATCTTATAGATACGGTCGAGATCTTGAGCTTTGTACTCTTCCTGAATTGGTTCAACATATCGTTCCCCCTGCGAGGGATCCAGTGGTGAGACGACCCTTATGTCATTGCCTTCAAATATCATTTTCATCGTCTTTAGATTTATGATGGTGGAGTTTGTCACTGCCCAATATATACCCAGGAGTGTTGGATAAGGATTGCTATCATCCACAATTTCAATTACTTCGAAGTCTGTGTAACTTCAAACTCCGTTAATGTCAACAATGGTATTGGTTAACCTTCCCAGTGGTATAACTATGCCTTGATTATCCATTCTTAACTGTATAGGTGACCACTGTAACTTTGGTTTCCCCATCGCCTACCATGTCTGCTTGGTCAAGACATTTACTTTAGATCCAAGATCAAGAATGATCTCGTCCATCTCGTAGTCTCCTATCTGTGCAGTGAACCGCATTTCCCTCCCGGTTCTTGTGGGACTCCTAATGTTATGTACTGCGCCATGTGTAGTCCCTTTCTTACTGCATGATTCATACTGATTTATCAGTTTTAAAATTCCATAAGAGTGTCTTTGTTTTTTAATAACTTGATGCAGCTACGTAGGAATTGCGCAACAAAAATGGATGTATCTGGTACAACACGCGTCTGATCATATGCCGGTGGCATATCTTCTATCTACGGTACTTGACTACGCAACGGGATCCTTGGTGACGTAGGTGGTGGTTGTTTGAACATGTCGTGTGCTTCTTTAAATATTTCTTTATTTTTCTGTAAGTTCAATGGGGGTGCTCTCCTGGGAGATTTTCTAATCCCTATTGTTTCTCCAGGGTTCTTCTTAGGATCAGTTGTTCTAGAAATTGAGGCTTATGTGCTTTTGTCTCTTCTTGTATCAACGCCACTTCGCGTTACTACATTTACACTTTGATCTGTAGGTCAATTCTCTGCTATGATCAACTGAATGTTAGGGTTCAGTGTTTCTATCCGTCTCCCCTTCTGCATTTCTACCTCAAGCACAGGGCAGTCTTCAATCACATTATCAAATGATTTACAATAGTTGCGTGTTGTGCATGGATTAGTACAATCTCCAGATACATGACCTGGATGGCCACAATTATAGCATATTACCCAGCCTCTTCCTCTTCCTTGAGCTTGGCTAGCATTTCTTCCTCTCCCGCGGTATCCACCACCGTGGCCTCTATATCGTCCCTGATCATAGTGGGTGTGCTCTTGCTTTGGCTGATTTTCTTCTTGTACGCGGTACATTCCAACACCTCGCATTGCTTCCATATCTTGCTTTCTTTCATTCATCAACTCATAAGCGCGATAGTTAGATTCATCATGTCCAAATAGTTTACAAAAATTACATTATAAGTTTTTAGACATTTTGACATATTTCTATATGAGGTAACAATCCTCAGGCCGGTGTCCTCTGGTTCTACGAATTTCACACCATGGCGCCTAGTTCTGATTCATATTCATTGGGTTTGGTGCACCACTATTAAGATAATCTTGAAATAAGGGGCAATGTTCTCTAGTGTGGCCCTCTCCTTTGCATCCTGTGCACCAAAATTCATGTCTTTGTTCATGTCTTTGTTCCTTTCCATTCTTCATACCTTGTAATTCTAATGTCAAGGTAGCCAATTGGTTCTGGATCTGTAGCATTCTAGAACTGCTTTCTCCAATTGGTGAAGCTTCCAACTTCATCATGATCTCCAAGGCCTCAGCCTGGGATACAACCTTCTATTGCATTAGTGGTTGTCTGATATGGGGCAACAACGCAACAATGAACCATTCTTGATGTTGTTGTGGAGCTATAACAAAGCTCACTTCGTCCAACAATGTTTTGAATTTTTGGTCGAATTCCCAGACCGATTCAGTAGGTTTCTGCTTGATTTATTTCAGCTATGTTATGCACTGTGATTCTGATTTGGGTTGCTTAAACTCTGCTGCAATCACGGTCTTGATGTCTGCTAGGGTTCTCGGCTGTGCTTGAGAATACTTCATAAACCAATGCAGTGCTGTATCTCTAAAAGTAGTGATGAGCTATTCTCTTTTTATAGCATCATCTGTAACTTGCTTGACACTCCACACTGCTTCGGATAGAAACTAGTGCTGATCAAGGTCTTCTAGACCCGTTCCTTTGAATATCAGCAACTTTATATCAATATCAGTCATTCTCCTTCCGTATTGTATACGGTTTTGGGACTGATTCCCCGCGACAAAAGTAGATGCAGGCTGCTGGATTGTGCTAGGGATAGTATTCTACGGAATGGTCTGAGTCATAGTGCTGTGAGCACTCGCTCCTACGGTGTTAGTAGTATTTGTTGATGTAATTGTAACTTCGGAATGTATTTCACATATGTATATTGTATTCTTGTATAGATGTTATTATTCCTCTATACGAAAGTGTTTGTATTCCTATAGAGATGTTATTATTCCTCGATACGGAAGTGTCGTAATTTATATTGTAAGTGTCGTAACTTATACTTGATGGGTTATTAGAATACCTTGATGGGGTTGGCCCTATATGATTCATGTGGGTAAAAGGGTTATTGGACCACCCTATTGGGGTTTGTCCCTGTCAGCATTATGTTATGTGGTTACGTTAAGGCCAACCTAGTAAAGGTTATTAGGCAAGTCAAGTCAAGTATAAATAGAGTGCGAGAGCAACCTATTTGATCATTCACTTTTTCACTCTTGCACTCATTGGAAAGTGGCGCACTAGTGGAGGAGGAGACGCTACTGCTAGGAGTATATCTCTTATGCTTGGGTTGTATCATTGCTCTATCTATCTTTGAGGAAGTTGCAGGGTTTTTCACCTTCTTGGTTTTCCCCGGTGAAACTCTGTGTCTCTTGTGTGCTTGCATTATTGTGTCCATAATTGATATGCTGTAGATATGTTGTACATGTTATTCTCTTAGTTAGAATCCTAGATTATATTGAAATTTTTGAAAAACTAACATGGTATCAGAGCTAGACTGAAAGAAGGCATGGTATGGCATTTATGACACTTGTTGCACTTGCGAAGCTAGGGCTTGATATAGAAAAAACCAATCATCATAGTACTTTCGCTATAAATTCATTTTGGCGAAGTTTCAGGATCTAAAAATTTTACTGGTCGAATTTAAGCTCCCCATGTACCTTGTGTCCGAAGGAGAGCCTCTATATCATTGTACTTTGTGTTTTATGATCTGTACAATCTAGGGTGTCTGCCTCTTCCATATCTCAGTCATAAACAGGTGACCTTGGAAAAAAGGTCACAACTTGGGCTAGGAAGCTCCAGATGAAATTTTGTAAAATGTGGTAGGTATGGAATGGACTGTACTTTCACAGGTCTGATATTCAGAGGCCAAAATTGAACCAGTGTCACGTGTCACTCCATACAAGTTCGCTCTCATGTTTTATCCCATAAACAGGTCATGTTGCGAAACTTGGAATAACTCTCTCTCAGAGAATCCATTTGAGGTCAGACCCATGGGGTTGGAAAGTTAACAGGTCAAGCTACCACATGTAGAAGTTTCAGACCCTGTAGATCCGATATTTCTGAGTTACACCAGAAACAATCAGGTGCATATTTATGTCAAAACAGAATTGGATTTTGAGCACCTTCATTCATGGCTACGGGAATTTAGAGTTTCGGAGAAAGTTGGAATTTTTGTAATCAGAGACCACGGATGGATTCTCGTTATCAAAATCAAAATTTAGAGACCAAGATTAAATTTTTTGGTTGGGAAGAAGGCCGGGCTTGATCAAACCCTAGTTCAGGACGTTGATCGGAAAGGTGAAAAATTAGGGCTTCTTCAAAAATAGGAATTTTTGAAATTTGTGACCATAGTTGGAAGCTCCTTGGATAAATTGAAGTTTAGAGCTTTGGATTAAACTATTTGATTGGTTGAAGCTCCAGGAAACTCAAACCCTAATTCAGGGTCCTCCCAAGTGAATCCAGAAGATTGAAAAGCAAATTTGAGGGGTGAAACTTTGCAGTTTTGAAATTCCGAGTATACCAAGTTGATCAGCTCATCAAGGCACATCTTTCTATCCTTTCTGAAGTTTGAAATTCAAAGTTTGAATTTTTAGGGTTTCCCTGACAAACCCTAATCGAGATCCAGATCCAGTTTCTACAAATCAAGTGGATTGGGTTAATCCTAGAAGAGAATGGATTGGTCACCTGCATAAGTGAATAAGTTCCTGTTTCAGAGGGAGATGAGGCTAAGACCTTACATAAAAAGATTACAAACAATCTCGACAGGTTTGACTTATCCAGGTATGTTTTGAGATCTGTTCATGATTAAGTTTATGGTATGTTTGTCTTCATTAAGGTTAGTACAATCTTCATTAACTTTAGACTTGTCGTATCACCTTAATAAAATTATGAATGTAGATATTTATTAATTAGGGTTTTGACACTTATGATTGTACTAATGCATTGTGGTGTTGTATGAGGTTGATGTTGTCCGCTAACATGAAAGGTACATCAAGAGAGACAAATGATGTTCTAGTCCAAGAACATATTACCATGGTGACATGAAGACAAATATTCATCCATTGTCATGGATCACATAGAAGCTCTACTTACGAGGTATGTATAATTTGGTTCTACAATGCTTAACCTATGAGATATGCAGGTTACTAGCACAAGTCATTGAAAAGAACAAGAAGACACTGCTAGACATAACTAGCAAATTTGATAATCAGGTATGTTTTTCCTATATCAAGTTAGAATCCTACCTTGTGTTAGGATCTTATACTGTTGTCTAGTTGATAATGATTATTCATGAAGTTAGAAATATAAGAAATCAAGGGTTTATGCATATTATGTCTATTACCTTGATTGATGATATGACTAACTAGAAAAGTCCTTTGGTCAAATAAGAATATGCATGAGTAAAATAAGTATTCCATGAAACCTTGAATACTAATGTTTATTATTTGTGTTTGAAATGATCATGACTATACATGTTTAAGATTATTGTGTTTTGATAGTATTGAGATTATACGAATGAATGTATGTATGAGACCTCAAGGATAACACAATGATGATACTGGTAGGTATGCATAAGTGATCAAGGATGGATATAAGTTCAAGGACAAGTAATCCAGGAAGCAAAGATCAAGAGGGAGCACACTCCATTAGTTCCTGCAAAGAAGCAAATATTGAGAGGGAGTCCACCCTACAAACCAAACAAATATAAGTATTTAAATTGTCATCTCTCTCATATTTGTTTGTTTAAATAATATTGTTCAATGATGTATATGCTTATGTTCCTAGACTTAGGGTGTGTATTATGCATATTAGAATAATTGCATTAATGAATAGTATACTAATAATATGCATGTGATGGGTAAGTGGCCTATGCCACTGTACAACATTCCATTGCTACTTATCTAGAATGAAACCTCTTTGCTGACATGTTGGGAGTTGTGCACACTCTTAACAATGTTCTGACAGAGATTGGAAGGCATCTAGAAAGTTACGAGATATGGATAAATGTTGTATTGAAGCATTGGCTAGGATAATTGCATGACTGTATGACATATTTATTTATGTGTAAGAATTTGTTCTGAAAACTATGAGATGTTTTCTAATCATGCAATTTAACTTGTTTTGTAGGAGAGATCGTATACCATCACCTACAAAAGAAGGACTACAACATTTGTTCAACAACAAAGTTATCTATTGAAGATATTGAAGTTCCCAAGATTCAGGAAGAATGCCATGATCGAGGAGTACCAGTCGATCATGAAGAATGATGTTTGGGATGCGGTCCCAAGACCTGAAGGGAAGTCTGTTGTGACTTCCAAGTGGATCTATAAGATCAAGCATGCTGCAGATGGTAGCATATAAACATACAAAGTGAGGTTTTTAGCTCATGGCTTCTCTCAGAAAGAGGGGATAGACTATGAAGAGACTTTTGCTCCTGTAGCCAGATTCACTTCCATTAAATGAATACTTGCTCTGGCTGCAGTGATGAAATGGAAGATACACCAGATGGATGTCAAGACAACTTTCTTGAATGGTGTAGTCGAGGAGGAAGTGTATGTGAAGCAGCCACTTGGTTTTGAGACACATGACAGGGAGTCATATGTGTGCAGTTGAAGAAAGCCTTGTATGGCTTGAAGCAAGCTCCTAGGACTTGGTATGGTAGGATAGACAGCTTTCTATCCAGTTTGGGATTTACTAAGAGTAAAGCAGATTCCAACCTTTAATACAAGGTTGAGGAAGGCAATCATGTGATACTACTCTTGTATGTGGATGACCTGTTTGTTACAGGTGAGGATGGTTTGATTGCCGATACCAAGAGGAAGCTTGCAACCGAGTTCAAGATAAAGGACTTGGCGATGATGCACTATTTTCTAGGCATGGAGGTGTGGCAGAGTGCAGATGGGATCTTCCTTGGACAAGGGAAGTATGCAGTAGAGATCCGGTCCACACCTATGGCATCGAATCTCAAGCTTCTGTGTGATGCTTCATCTGATCCGGTCCTTGATGTACCTGATGAACATGAGACTAGATATTTGTTTTGCGGTGAACACATTGAGCCAGTTCCTGACGGATCCCAGAGGTGTTCACCTAGTTGCTATAAAGCATATTTTGAGCTACCTGAAGGGTACAATTGATTATGGGCTCAAGTATGATGCGAATCAAAAGTTTAACCTGCAGGGTTATGTTGATTCAAACTGGGTAGGCAGTGCTGCAGATAGGAAGAGCACTTCAGGGTGTTGCTTTAGTATGGGATTAGGTGTGATCTCTTGGTTTAGCAAGAAGCAATCCTGCGTAGCACTGAGTACAGCCAAAGCAGAGCATGTTGTAGCTTGTTCGACTAGTTGTGAGGCAGTATGGATGAGGAAGCTACTGTCTGATTTATTTTATCTTCCGTTTGATGCTATTGGTATCTTTTGTGACAACCAGAGTTGTGTGAAGCTATCTGAGAATCCGGTTTTCCACGACAGGTCGAAGCACATAGAGATCAAATATCACTATATCAAGGATATGGTGCAGAGAGGAGAAGTGAAGCTCCTGTATGTTGTGATGGATGAGTAGATTGCAGATGTGCTGACGAAGCCACTAGCCAGAGTGAAGTTTGAGTACTTCAGAGAGAGGCTTGGTGTTCTTCAGATTGATGACACTTCAAGGAAGAAGTGATGGACACATTTGCAGGAGCCCTTCCGAGCATGGTGAGAGGAGGATCCTTCCATGGTTGTGGATGTAAGCGCTAGATGATGAGCATCAAGATGATGCTCCAGTTACTGCTCTGTATATGCATCATGTTGGATGCTTGTTATGATCAGTTGGATCATGTATATATATATGCATCATGTTGGATGCTTGTTATGATCAGTTGGATCATGTATATGTATATACATAATGTTGGATGCTTGTTATGATCAGTTGGATCATGTATATGTATATGCATCATGTTGGATGCTTGTTATGATCAGTTGGATCATGTATATGTATATGAATGATGTTGGATGCTTTTTATGATCTGTTGGATCATGTATATGTATATGCATCATGTTGGATTCTTGTTATGATCAGTTGGATCATGTATATGTATATGCATCATGTTGGATGCTGGATATGATTAGGTAGATCATGTATTTATGTATGTATCAGGTAGATACATTGTATGATCTGGTAGATCATGTATGATGATATGTATGAGGTGGATACCTTGTATGATCAGGTAGATCATGTATGATGATATGTATCAGGTAGATACTATGTATGCATCAGGTGGATGCATTGTATGATCAGGATGATCATGGATGATGAGCTTCAGGATGTTGCTCCAGATGATATGCATCAAGATTATGCTATGATGATGATCAGGATGATCATGCGATGATGACATGCATCAGGACGATGCAGTGACGATGATCAGGATGATCATGCGATGATGACATGCATCAGGATGATGCAGTGATGATGATCATGTACATCAGGATGATGTATGGTGAGTATCAGGTTGATAGTCTATGGCCATGGACAGGTTGTGCAGATAAGCATATAATATGGCCCTGGGATATTTGCAGATAATCTTTTGAGGTTTTTCCTATGGCATATAATGTGGCCCTGGGATATCTAGCAAATGCTCTTTCGAGGTTTTTCTTGGGAGGACATATAATATGGCCCTGGGAGGTTTGCAAATACTCTTTCGAGGTTTTTCCTATGGCATGTAATATGGCCCTAGGATATCTAGCAAATGCTCTTTCAAGGTTTTGTCCTATGGAATATAATATGTCCCTGGGAGATCCGATAGGTTGGGCTATGTGCCTGTAATAAGTCCTGGGATGCTCTTGCGAGGTTTTTCCATGACCACATGTAATATGGCCCTGGGAGATCTGATAGGTTGGGCTGTGTGCCCGTAATAAGTCCTGGGATGCTCTTGCGAGGTTTTGTGGTGACCACATTTAATGTGTCCCTGGGAGATCCTATAGGTAGAGCTGTGTGCTCGTAACAACCTGGGATGCTCTTGCAAGGTTTTATGGTGAGGTCACATATAATATGTCCCTGGGAGATCCTACAGGTAGAGCTGTGTGCTCGTAACAGTCTGGGTTGCTCTTGCGAGGTTTTGTGATGCACGTAATAAATCCTAAGGTTTCCACAGTATGGCCAGTGATGAAGACCTGCAGGTGGTGGGCCTACATCCAGTATGAAAGAGGACTGGCTCTGTAGAACTTCCTATGACGAGTAGATTGGATATTGATTGAGATAGCAGCAGCAGTGACGATGACGATGATGATTCGATGATGATGATCCAGTAACGATGATCTAGAAAAGGAGACTTGTGCTAGAAGCCCCGTGTCGAGAAATACCTTCCTATTTAAGAGGGAGTGTTGATGTAATTGTAACTTCGAAATGTATTTCACCTATGCATATTGTATTCCTGTAGAGATGTTATTATTCCTCTATACGAAAGTGTTTGTATTCCTATAGAGTTGTTATTATTCTTCTATATGGAAGTGTCGTCATTTATATTGTAAGTGTCGTAACTTATACTTGATGGGTTATTTGACCACCTTGATGGGGTCGGCCCTTTATGAGTCATGTGGGTAAAAGGATTATTAGACCACCCTATTGGGGGTCGGCCCTGTCAGCATTATGTTATGTGGTTAAGTTAAGGCCGACCTAGTAAAGGTTATTAGGCAAGACAAGTCAAGTATAAATAAAGTGCGGGAGGCACTCGATTTAATCATTCACTTTCTCACTCTTACACTCATTGAAGAGTAGCGCACTAGTGGAGGAGGAGAAGTTGCTACTAGGAGTATATCTCTTATGCTTGGGTTGTATCATTGCTCTATCTATCTCTGAGGATGTTGCGGGGTTTTTCACCTTCTTGGTTTTCCTCGGTGAAACTTAGAGTCTCTTGTGTGCTTGCATTATTGTGTCCATGATTGATACGCTGTAGATATGCTTTAAATGTTATTCTCTCAGTTAAGATCCTAGATCAGATTGAAATTTCTAAAAAACTAACAGTATTGTTGATCTGTGGGATGGGCTACGCGATGCTCGCAGTGGATGGGTTCTGGACTGATGGATTCTGAGGTGTAATACGTTGGATTGTGGCTGATAGCTGAGTGTTCTTATTATTGAAGTCACATGGAATTTTTGTATCTATGTGGTTTCTATACTGTCTTGGATTCTTTTCGTTAGTAAGCTTATATCTCTTTCCACTTCTCAAAGTATGGTTTTCTTCATCAGAATCAATGTGTGTATTCTCTAGCATGACAGATATAGAATTATTGCTGCATTCTTAACACACCTTTCTCAGCTAAAAGCATTTTAATGTATAGATTGAGGTTTTTCAGGAACTTACCTCTGAATCCTTCGAAAAAGTATGCTTCAGCTTGGCTGTAGGATTTCAGCGTATCTACAACAAACTCGGTCACAAATACCTCGAGTATTCTATCAACCCAGAAGTCGACTGTGCATGACAGTGGGCCATCTATTGCTTTGAGTTGTTCAGTAAGCTCCGAAGTCCACTCCGTAGGTACTCCACCTTGAAAACAATTCTTTCTTTCTGCTAGGCACGATATCCACTCATGTAGCTCATTTGGAAACGAAGCCCAAAAAATTTCGTGGATATCCCTCCACAAGTATTTGTTCAACCACTGTACGTCAGATAGATGCGGGTGTTTGTTTTCTTTCTTTGCAAAATCTCTTTCAATCTTATCACACCAAGCCCAGATCTCTTTCTTTTCTGGATACTAGTTGTCTGACCCTGATGGGAACTCGTATTGTTCTTTACACATTACTTTTTGAAACACACTATCGCATCACTGATTCTTAGCGTGGAAACGAAACCATTTGTTGGTATAAAATATGATCTAGAGGTTTTCCATTGTAGACCCAGGTACCTTGCATTGTAAGATACCAACAAAACCTCTATTCACCGGCCCTTTCAGCAACAGACTGCAAGCAGCCTGAGGTCTCACCTGAGGTGAAGCTGAGGGGGTGGTTGCAGAAGCAGGTTTCCACAACCTTGTGATGCGAGTGTTTAAACTGATCAATGCACAGTGAAGTGATAGAGTGCACGTGGTGGCCAATCATTGCACGAAGTCTTCTACTTCGCGTTGAGTACTGCAGCAGGAAAGGATGCTTGCACGATTTGCACATCCACAGACTGTGCAGTGGGGTTACTTCTAGCTTACGATGACATGCTATCAACAGCTTATCGCACAACACTCTTAATGGATCAGTGCAATACTAGACCGCGCAATGATTCTAATACTTGATCACTTCTAATCAACCTTACTTCTTTGTCTCTTCTCGTCTCAATCTATACTTAGACAGATTGACGTTTCTTTCTTATATAAATAAATGAAATGCGCAATGCTGCATGCTCTGATATCGCTATCTAACTGTTACAATTACTCTGTGATTATTTAACAGGTTCATGCATCCAAATTCTTAGAGATACTGATCATTAACATTCGTCCATGTATGAGCTACCTAACATCTTATTCCATCCCTTCCACGACAAATATAGATAAAAGTAAAAACATATCAGATAACTGTAATTTCAAGCATTCATACTGTAAATAATTCAAACAACTGAAATATAGCAACCATACATAGCAATCGCATAACACAAGATTTAATGTGGTTCACTCCCTTAGATGGGAAGCTACGTCCACAAGAACTGTTGTTTTATTATCTTAGGAAAGGGTGCAACATTTCTTCGTCTGTGCACTCAGCTGCAGACGTTCTTCTTCCTCAAAATTAGGTCTCTGCGCACTCAGCTGCAGAGCCTTTACAATGGCTTCTTGCTCAAAGATTCTAACAATATTCAATAATACCCAATTACAAAAAGTGTAACCCTTTCCCACACAAAAATGCCTTATATATAGATCATGCCCGTAGGACATGTCTTTACATTACGAAGGAAAAAACCCTTAGGTTTATAAAATTGTCACATACGCGCCAATAGGTTGCTCCCGCTGAGCTGTTCCTTCTTTCACGGCCCTTAGATGACTGGTTCAAGTATTAGTTCTCTATGTTTGTGTGATCAATCACCTACCTCTCCATCTATAGTTACCCACCGCTTGGTAGTTATAAAGTCTCTTTTCCAAAAATAGATCTCCAATGACCTAATCGGAGTATGTGTTGTCTTCTATCCAACGCTCTATTTAGCTGGATCTTCCATTGACCGAACACATTGCAGCACTGTTATCCTCACAGTACTGATGTCGCAGTTCTTCCAACACTGTGCTGCACGTAACTTCGCAGCATACCAAAGCTTATCCCAAAATTTCCTTTACGTGTACTGCGCTTCGCTCCGCAACTCCAAAACCTGATTTCTAAAAAATGCCCCACTTGGGCCAGGCCCAACAGTAAACGAGGTCGAGCCGAAGGAAAATGTGTTTTGGGATCTGGGAGAGGAAAAATTCCTGAACCAAAGTTACCATAAGGTTTGTTCGAGTTTCCCCCATCCATCAACTATTAGGTGAAATCATTTTGAAATGGGCTCCTCCCATATGAAATAGGATTTACCCCTTGTGGTCCACTCCATTGACGTTGAGAGTAAATCCCTCCAACTAAAACATCAGCTGAAGGAATAGTAGTACTACCTCTTCCACCAAAAAGCGAAAAAGGAGAACTCCCTACAGGTACTATTGATGATTGTACATTACTCGGTTGAAAACCGAAACTTGTAAAAATATTATGACTTGTGAAAGGTACAATAGAGTGAGAAGGCATAGAGCCTACAAAGGGAGGATTAGGAGGGATGTGTTGGGCTTTGGGAATTGTCCTTTATGATGATTTTGTTTACATTAATTTCCCGACCTATTTACTGAAATTTAATACATCTATCTTTAAAAAGGGCTATCTTTTACTGTGTTTCATTAATTAGAAATTGTAAACGTTAAAGAATCTTAATCCATCATTTTTGATATATTATTGCATTTAGTGAGCATTCTGGCAATCCGTCTGAACCTTCTTTGGGTACTAAGTTTTGTACTGGGCTAAATGAAACAATTCACTAGCTTGACTACCTTCGTCTTCTGTTTTTTGATAATCATGTCATACTTGCAACTGCAAATCAAAAGTGTGATTTTATGATAGACTTTAATATTGTTTTAAAATGTAAACAAATAAAAAATAATAAACAAAATTATTAAAGAATTTGTTTAAATTATAAAACATTAAATAAATCCATTTAAGATATTTAAAAATCCCTTTGAATTAAATATTAGGGAAAAACTTTTTTTTGAATGGAGTGACATTGGTTTACATGCCACCTAATAAGATAAAAGGAATAATGGAATGGTAATTAAAATTAAAAAAAACGTGACACCCACCCATATCCATTAGAAAGGGCTACCATATGTAATATTAGAAAAGCCACCATATGTAATGATTTTCAATGCTTCATACCATATGAATCAAATGGATGATTTTTTTGGCTTATTTTATATATTACAAACTAACAGACTTTTTCTTTAGCAGGTTCACGTGACGAAGGAATGGAGCGCACAAAGGGATTAAGATACCGTCGATTCAAGAACCCAACACATAATTAAATTACCAGTTAGCGACTCAGCAACCAGCAATTAATCTGGCCAACAACCCAGCATCAATTCATCCCATAAATCAGGTTTTTGAACTAGTTACAGTTATAGGTCATTCAGACACCCATTCAGACTATCATTCGCACACGCACAGTCATACAGACTGTCATCCACACCTCCAAAATCATTGGTTTGTCTACTTAGAGGCATTAATGACAGAAACAGGGACATGGGTTTTGTTTCCCACCTAGCATACATGGTTAGCAAACTTCTGCTCGAGTAATTTCATCCCTACATCGTCCTAGCACCCAGTGATTATGTTTCCAACTAAAGGAAACTGTTTATGCACGATTTGGGGGAAAACACCCTCTTTAGTTTTAGATCTGTTCCCTTCCTTTAAGATGATCTATTTTTAGAGGTGTCAACCACTGAAAGGGTCGACCCTCTCTCCCATGTACAAACTATTATATATATAGGCTCGGAGCCATGCAAATGATACACTACAATGTAAAAACTCTGAAATTTGATATTGTTGAATTGTTGCTGGTTCAATTCCATTTTTATCTGGTGACTGAGTAGTTTGTAGGGACTGATCGTTGTTCTTTGGGTGGGCCCCTCAGCGGAAACATGAAGTGTCCATTGCTCTCTTAGTATCAGATGAGTAGTTGTGTTGCTTCATTTGTATAAAAACGTTTTTTCAAATCTGAATTGTATGCTTGTGATATCCTTCCTTTGTCTGTGTATATAAAACACTTCTATTTCATATATATTGTGTTTATGAAAATGTTTTGTTTATGTTCTTGCAAATTCTGTATTTATATAAATCCACTGTGTGTGTAAAAGAGATCTTTTTTTAGTTTAGTTCATTTAATTGATTTCGTGCAATAGTATATAGTTTATTTTGTACAGTAGTGTTTAGTTTATTTTGCACAGTAGTGTTATGGTTTTCAGTATAGATTATGGTTTGAAATTAGTTTATTGTTCATACATCTGAATTCATTTCTATTTCGTGCAGATTGGATCCAATAGATAGTTTCATTTGCTGTAGTTTTCTTTGGATTAGATATAATTGCATTTTCGATTTCATTTAGTTGCTCTGTAATAGGAATTAGTTCTTAAGCCAAATGCAATTAATTAGTTTCCTTTTACATAAAACAGTGAGCTATAGTTTAGTCAATAGACTTTCATTTCGAGTATCAAATAGTTAGTTTCCTTTCATAGTATAGTAAGCTTTGCTTTGCTCAATAATTTGCAATTTGAATTCACATAGTATAGTTGTATTTCAATTCTCAATGCATTAGTCTTTGGTTTATTTTGATCATAGAATAATATTCTATTTGTTCAAATAGTTGTGATTGAAAAGCAAGTAGTATAGTTTATTTTCCTTAGTGTAGTAGTCAAGTTGATTCAGTAGTTGTCAATTCAAATACAATTAGTTAGTTGTTCTTTGATTTACAGGTACAGTAGTATCTCGTTTTGTTTCAATAATAATTTAGAATTGTTTGAATCTTCCTTTCAAAATAGAATAGACTTGTGCTTGTTGGTAGAAGTTTCAATTATATAGCATAGTTGTAATTGAATTTGTCATAAGAAGTAGAGTAGTATAGTCTGATTTCAATACATATTTGCTTCCCAATATTATATTAGTTTATTGTCTAATTCATTTGTAAAAATAGATAGTTTCATTAAGTTGATTGTTGCTCAAGTAGATAGGATCCATTTACGAGTGTTTGAAGCTTTTCAATAGAATAATATTGCAAGTTAACTTAGCATTGATTTTTCATAACATTTCATTTTCTAATTATGAAGCGGTTAGTAGAAGTAGAATAACACATAATGCTTTGATTTCTTGTTAATCCTAGTTAGAGTCTGAATGCAATGTCATTTGTAGGTCTGTTTGACAAGTTGATTAATAGTTCAGAACCCTTAGTTCCTTTCAGTTGATTTCTTTAATTTCTGCCCTTATGATTTCTAAGTTTTAATTTTCAGTTGACCACCGACGGATAGATTAGGGATCTAACTCGGGAGATATGATCACCCCGTAACGGATTTCTTTCCTAGGTGCTAAGTTGTGCCAATTTATTTATTTTGCTTTTTACCAGCTTTAGCTCATATTATCTTAGATTAGTTTAGGCCTCCAGTCCTGCACATATTGTGCCAACACCTCTAAGCTTATGAGCCCCATGTTGACAATTAAGTGTTGAATTAGATAGTGCATATTTTACTCGACAGGATGTGTCCTCCAAAACAAGGTAATCCTTTAAAAAGTGAAGTAGAACTGCTAGGACCAGTCTATAAATTCTTAAAGATAGAGGATGATATAAAAGGAACACTAGATATCCCAGTGAAATGTAAACTAGATGACCTAGTGTTAGATCCAAATGGTATAGAAGTGCTAGCAACTTGAGCACCAGATGACCCTAAGGATGCTGAAGTAAAGTTCAAAGATACAACTGGGGGATAATTTGAATGCATTGAACTAAGTATATGCACACTAACATGAGGAGGAGAGAACCCTCCAGGAATGATAACTGATGTAGGAGTGTAAAAATTTCCCAATCCTTCCCCTGTATTTTCCATAATGAAACTAGATGTGATCCTATATGAACTTAACCCGGGTACACCTAAAGAATCTACTTGCACTAATACTAGATTGTGGGGTCCAGTTAAAGATGGGTTCAAATATCTTACAAAGCTCTCATCTTGAAAATATTTAACCCTTGTTGTGTGTGAAGTAGGTTTAGTATACCTAATGAGATCAGGTTCTGCAGGAATGTCAGTTATCCTAGTTAGTTAGAGAGAACCACTTGTGTTTATCCATCGTTGTTGAGGTGGTGGTGGAGGCTCCATTGTGAGTGGAGGAATGTTCTGTAACATTCTATACCTATGAAGAGGATGGTCCTCCATAGCTGAAAAATAAAATCAAATAAAACCTAGGGCCAACTAAACACAAGTGAAACAAACAACACACCACTATGAAAAATACTAAGTAATCCAAACCGGGCAAACAGATGGCCTTCCAAAGGAACATGTGGGATTATGAGATCCCAGAACAAACCAGTGATGGGATGAAGAATAGTTACTTGGGGTCCACAATACAGATACCTTGGGGCCAAGCATTTGAATCACCAACTGCCTTGCCAAAGAACTGCAAGGGATTTCCTCCCACGTCTGTCCTAGATACTATAGAAATAACCTTCTACTGTCACCTATGTATGATCCCTAAAGTCAGGATACTAAGGATACCAAATTTGCAGAGAGGGTCAGGGGGGAAAATCATAGGTGGAGTTAATATGCATGGGTAGGGTAACAAATCCTAAAACTCAACAACATCGATGGTACTGATAAGTCCTCATACGTGCACCAACCCTGGGATATGCTCAATTGAATATTGGAGGGATATCTCCTATACTCAATCTCGCACGACCTCGTTCTTAACTTGGTTGTGAGTGGAGATTCCTAGTTCACCTTCTACAAAACTGGATTTACCTAATGATAGGCCACTATGTCTAATTTTTACTACTTTGGATAGTTTAAGAAAACTTATAGTCCAAAGTGCTAGCCTAAGCTTGTTGGTGATTATCCGTAGAAAATAAAAATTACTAATAAATTTTAAATTAACGTTCTTTTTAAAGGGATATTATATATTTAGAGGGTAATGGGCATGCAACTAGTGGTGTTTTGACTCATGTATGGAAATAAAATGACAAGTGCATAAATAAAATTAAAATACAATGCTTTTGTTAACACCCAAAAAGTGTTCACTACCTCATCTACCACATTATATGGCTCATTTGTCCATTTTCCTACCACATTTCCCTTAAAATCCCAAAAAATCCCATTAAAAAGCTTCCAAAAGGCCTAAAATGCCTCCAAAAGGCCACAAAACCATCAAAATAGCCTCAAAAAGGCTAAAAAACCCCCTTTTCCTTCAAAAATATCCAAAATTCCTCTAAAATAGAAAAATCCCCTAAAAAGGGAATAAAAAATACAAAATAATGAGGAAAAGGAGGAAAAAACCCTATACAGCTGCCCTAAACCATATGGTTCCCAAAACCATGGGTCAGCACTCCATTACCAAAAAACTATAAATAGGTGATGGAGATCCCTTATTTCATATCCACAATCACAAGTACCCTTACTCTGCCAAAATCTCTCTTGAAACCCTAGCTCACCATTGAGCCACTTTCACCTTGAGAGCCCCTTTTGGCCCATTTCCACCATTAGAGAAAGAGAAGGAGCAAGTTGGAGCTTGGAGCAACCCTCTTGGACATTGCAAGAGCTTCACCAACCTCCACATTGGAGGTAATATCAATACAAAAACCATTATTTACATTTTGTTGTTTCTGTTTCATGCACATGTTTTAGAGTAGTTTACATTTCTGTTTTAGCTTAATAATTTCCATTTACTGAACTGCTACTAAGGAGTCCCTTCTCCTTAGTAGCTGCTCATTTGCACAAGCTAGGGGTAAAACCCTAGCTACAGTTTTGGCGACTCCCCTAGATTTGAATTTCTGGTTTCCGCTTGAAAAAGTTTTCCTTTTGGCTGTCCCTTTCGGCCGCCGTACACCGCGTCTTTTCCCTCTGCAGTCGCGTCCCGACCGCGTCTTTCAGGCCTTTACCTGCGACCCGACCGCGGCTCTCAGACTGTTTCCGACGCCCTGCCGGCGGATTCAAGTCTGTTACCTGCGATCCGACCGCGGCTAATCATCCTGTTTGCTGCGATCTGACTGCGCCTGTCGGCCATTTTCCCGCGTCCCGACTGCGGCTTTCAGCCCCTTTCCGGCGTCCCGATGGCGTATGTTAGCCCTTTTGCCGTGACTTGACTGCGTCTTTTTCCTCGTTTCCTGCGTCCCGACTGCGCCTGTCGGCCCAATAGATGTGACCTGACCGCGTCTGTTTCCATTAAACCTGCGGTCCGCCTGTTCTGATTCGCCAGAGACCCGCGGTCTGATTTCTGCATTTTTTCTCTAATTTGAGCCCAGCCCCTTTTGCTGCAATATTTTCTGCATCTAAACACCCCTCTGTCCTACCTGCAGCCCCACTTCACTACAGCCTTTTCTGCAACATAATTTCTGTTCCCTTTACAGAATCTTTTTAAAATTTCAGTATTTTTAATTCAAAAAATTTTGCAAGTTAAAGTTTCAATTTCAGTATTATTGATAGTTAGAAGTTTCCCCCCTTGTGGCACTTCTATTTTGGGTTCATCACCTCACGAGCACACACTCTGTCACATAATTCAAGTGAGCCTTAAAAAGTACCTAATTCAACCAACATTATAACCCCACTTGGGGAACACAAAAGAATCTTTGTAGTTAGGTAGGATCGGGGGGATAGGCTTCCAATAACACCCCTCGGTTACTTACACTTGAGACATAGTTGTTGTCCAATTAGGGAGCCAAAATCCCCTAGTACTTTTTGGCACAGTCATGACCCGTTTATCAGAGGTCCTCTCCCTTAGGAGGGTTGAAGTTGGGAGACTGGTTCCGGAGGCCTGAGTGGAATACCGCACTCCATTCAGTAACCGAAGGGCTACCTTTCACGGTTCTCGGGATATCCCTGTATAGGGGTATTGCGGTTAAAGGACTAAACGGCATATTCACCTTTCTGGACGTGTCATGAACGGGGTATCTTAGTTGCCATTCTTCTAGGATTGACTACCCGGTGTCCCTCCCGGTAGGGGGATATCATAGCCACTTGACTTTCCTATTCATATTGTCTGACTTGGATTTCATCACCTTGCAGAGGATATGTCTAGTTGAGTCATAATACTTTTAGTTAGGTGTTTTGCATGCTCCCTTACCTCCCTTTGGTCTAGTGAGTCCACCATTTTTTATTTTTAGGAAACCTGCTGCTTGTTGGTATTCTGACCATCTTTGTTGATACTCCACTTATTGTAGCACAGCTGTTACAGTACGTGTTTTGAGTTGGTTGTTGGCCTGAGTGCCTTGTTTTTTAGCTCTCCTTCTGCACACTCGGTTGCATTAGGATTTTTGAGCTGTTTTTCTACTCACCTCAACCCACAGAGATTTGACACCATCTGTCACCATTGAGTCCTCGAGACATTCTCGGCGCCTCAGGGGCGAGCCCCCACAGCACGGTTCACTTGACACCACCCGTCATCGCCACAGATCATCATCACTTGATACCACTTATCACAGATCTAGAGCCTTGTCACTTGACTCCACTCGTCAGCGGCATAGGACTCCGTCACCAGATATTGACGCTCCCTACTTTACCTCCGATTCTGACGAAGAGTCTGAGAACCCTATTTACACTGCCCCTACTAGCCCCATGGCTGGCATGACTTCCACTCCTTTTGTCATAGGGACCATTGGTGGTACATCCACCACCACACCAGTTACTACACCTGCTTTGGGTATGCCCTCCATGGGGCTCCCATCTACCATTCCCCTCACGGCCCCTATTCCCGCAGCAGGAATACCTATCCCCACTCCATCAGTGGCTCACACTACCCATGGTGGTGCAGGCCCATCCTATACTACCTCCATTCCCTCACTATGGGGCACTATCCCAAATCTTGTCCCTCCACTTAGGGGCATTGGCCCCAACTTGGTCCAACCCACTACTGTGTCACATCCTTCTTCCAGTTTGCCATTCATGGCTAGCCTCAACCTACCTGACCTAGCCAGATTGACCAATGACCCTATCCGACACGACCCTACATGGCCTCATATGCCTACCAAGCTCCCCTCTGACATCCCTAAGTTCGAGGGCAAGGAAGGTGAGGACCCACAAAACCATATCATGTCTTTCCACTTATGGTGTTCCTCTAACTCCATAGTGGACGACTCTGTTTGCCTCCGTCTCTTACAGCGCACCTTCACTGGCTCTGCAGCCAAGTGGTATATCGAGCAACCCCATGGGACCCACGCCACCTTTGCTTCCCTTGCCTCAACCTTCCTGCAGTTCTTCCAGTTACCTGTCCGCTATGACGCGGGCGTTGAGATCCTCCTATCCTGCAGACAAAACACGGCTACCCATATCACGGACCACATCCATGAGTGGCGTCGACGCCGTAGCTTATGCAAGATCAAATTAGACGACTGTATCTTCCTATATTGGTTCCTCAAGTCCCTTCTACCTGTCATTGCTAAGGATGTGGCATCAGAAAGAACCCAGTCTGAAGAAGAGGCCATCCTTAAGGCCCAACAGTTCGACCTCATTTACGCCCAGTCGGGTTACCTTTACACCATTATAACTGACACCCCTCACGGCGAGTCCTCCTAGCACGATGCACCGGGGGCATCCCACGCTGCAGACGGTATCATTGGCCATGTTTCTTCGCATCCCCAAGCATTTTCTATAGCACGTCCTACCCCTGGCCCCGACCTTTCTCGGACTACCTCGAAGTCTGGAGCAACCAACTCGTATGCTCCCATGACACATCACCACCATTCCCATGGACCCTCATGTCCACCTCAGTGCTTCGGTCATGCGACTCCTGCTTATGCTCCCCCAGTCGCACCTCAGCCCTACTACCACCAGCAGGCTGCCCCAGCTCTTGCGCCTTCACAAGCACAACCCGCTTATTATCCACCACCGGCAACCCCTGCGGCCAACCCACAACCTGCTCCGCAGCCATATCAGCAACCCCCTCAAGTTGCTGCACCTGCGCAGCCTCCACCTACATATCATCCTCCGCAGCCTGCTCCCGCACCTGCGCAACCTCAGAATCCACCTGCTGCCCAAGGGCAAGTTTACGCCCAACAGAACCCACAGCAAAACCATAACAACCAACGTAACCAGGGCCAACAAAACCACGGCAAGGGCCGTAATCGTGGGAATAACCAACCTGCAGACCAAGCTGGTCAATCGACGAATCCCCCCGACAATAATAATGCGGCCCCTGCTAACCAAAACCCTGATCGACCGCCCAAGCAGGCTAAAAACCCCAATTTGTGAACAAACCACCCTTATTCTATTTGCGGGGTCTATTGCCACTATACACATGCTTTCCCACACTTGGAGCGAGCTCGACAACTTTGGGTTGATGATGCCCATCGCCAAGGGCATGCAGCTCCTCAGGCGCCACCTAACCCCCCTCAGCCTCAGCAGCCTCCTTTGGTTATGTAAAACCCCTTACCAACCCAAGGCGTAGTGAACGCTCAGCCGTTGGCTCCCCCTCAAGCCAACGCGCAACCCCAACAACAGATCACGTACACTGCTCCCGATCAACCCATGTTTGACTCAGGAACCCACCACTTGTTGATGATGTCATCCGCTGATGTCAACCTCCAGACTCGTCGGAACCAATATGGCTCTACTACTAAAGCCCCTCCTACTGAGAAAACCCCTAACGCTCATCCCACCGATCAAGCGTTACACATACCCCCGCCTCCACTAGAGGGCGCTCCCAAAGCACCTCGTTTCCCGCTTCGCCGTATCAACAACAACCCCAATGCGCGGGATGCATCAAACTACAACATCGTCGATGACTTAGCCCAATCTCCCGCAGCCATGTCTGCATTAGAAGTCTTGAAAAACTGCCCTTCTCAGCGCAAGACTCTACTATCCGCCATTGGGGCAATTGACCCACATGATTCGAATTTGATGGCATTTGATTTGGACCAATCCGAACCATGCCTGCCTTCCTCCTTAGCATTCCAAGTTTCTGTTTCCATTCGGAATCTTGTCATCCATCGATGCATCATCGATGAAGGTGCCTCCACATGCGTTATGTCTACATTCATATGGTAGAAGTTGGGATCCCCTACTCTCCAGCAGTCCACCCCTGCATTACGCGCCTACGACGGTCAGTCGGCCCAGCCCCAAGGCCTCCTACCCAATGTCCCCATCCATTTAGGTGGAAAAACCGTCCTCATCGACATCGAGGTAATCAATGCCTAATTGGATTATAACCTTTTACTTGGACGCAGCTACATGTATGCCATGCGGGCAGTTGCCTCTTCCATTTTTCACACCATGATGTTCCCCCATGAGGGACGCGTGGTCAAGGTTGACTAGCTCACCTACTATGATCCCAGTGCTCCCGTGGCACCCGAAAACATTCTCCCCATGGTTGAACAACCTGTTTCTCGTGCCCCCACCTTGTTTGTTTCCTCTACGGGACCTGGAGTTTACTCAGACGCGCCGATGACCTCCACCTTCCAATCCATTCCTCCCCCGTCATCTACGCCCGAAGTGTCTGACTTATGTACCTTGTCCCACGATAAACAACCACCTAATAATCAACCACCCTTGTTTCCTAAACCACCATTGGTACCTAGCCACATTGGTGTTACACCTATCCATACAATCCCCTTCCAAGTCCCTCCATCGGGAGTAGTAAGTGCCCCAGTCATGGCTACCCTTAGCCTCCCTGGGTTAACCTTGGGATTACCCGTCTGGTACCTTTCACCTCCTGTTCACCCACCGACACCGAGCGTCGTCCTCCAACCGGTGCAACCCATGGATACTACCACTCAACCACCCCCAGGTGTCTCAACCCCTTCGTCCTCCACGACTCCCCCTCCTACTCCCAAACCCACTGGGGGCAGAGGGCCAGAACCTTACACTGCTGTACCACCTCCCAAGACAGTCAAAAACCCTCCAGTGTTTTGCGCTCCTCCCAAATGCTCGTTGTGCGACGAGTTAGGGCATGCGACCCATCAGTGTCCACAGTTACCAGCCTTACAGAAACACATGCAAATGCTCGACGACGACCCCAACATCCCGATTGTCGAACTAAACCCCGCCCCTAATCCCAAGGACAAATCCCTGCATACCAACCACCCCTGTGCCATATGCGGTGTTTACGGGCATTACTCCCATCATTGTCCCGATCTCCCGGATTATAGAGCGGCTCTCTATGAGATGAACAATCTGGATCTTGAGACGGCACCACCTACCATTGAGGAGATCTATCCCCCGGTCTCTTCCCCTTCAGGAGAGGTTAATACCATTTATATGATCTCTTCAACCACTACCCCCTCATCAACCGATTTGACGACACAAACTTTCCGTACCGATGAGGAGATTCTCGAGGCCCTCACTACCCCGGATTATCCATGGGATGATATGCACCACCGTTCCTACTTCATTCCAGACGAATCCTCCTCTAGCACAGCCACCCAATTCGCGGTTGAATCCAAAGATTTCCTCCCCACCAAGGTTGACTGGTTTAAGGACCCTATTCCTGCCCCTGACGCCTTTGAGGAGGGTAACATGGCCAACATTTCACCCGTCATCCACATAGATATCTCTGACCCACCTGGCGTCAATGAGTGCATTGCCCTAGGATCCTCCTGCAGTGAACAAGAGATTGAAGAGTACCGAAAACTCTTCCGAGAATTCTGTGATGTCTTTGCCTGGTCCTATACCGAAATGCCCGGTCTTGACCCCGCCATTATAGAGCACCACATTGACACATGGCTTGATGTACCCCCCGTTCATCAGAAACAGCGACCCATTCATCCCTCAAAGCTCCCAGCTGTCAAAGCCGAGATTGAGAAACTGCGCAAGGCAGGGTTCATTTATCCTATTGCCTATACCACTTGGGTTTCAAACCCCGTTCCCGTTAACAAAAAACAAGGCACCATCCGAGTATGCACTGACTTCCGCGATTTAAACCGTGCTTGTCCCAAGGACAACTTCCCCACGCCATTTATTGACCAACTCATCGATGCGTGTGCCGGACATGAAGTCCTCTCCTTCATGGATGGTTTTTTCAGATACAACCAAATTCAAATCCGTAAGGAAGACCAATACAAAACTGCCTTTACTACCCCATGGGCCACCTTTGCCTATCGCGTCATGCCTTTCGGCCTAAAAAATGCTGGTGCCACCTTCCAGCGGGCCATGACCTATTGCTTTCATGAACTGGTCCATATCCTGTTAGTCTACCTTGATGACCTTACAGCTCGTTCCCGGAAACGATCCAACCACCTTAACGACCTTCGGCAAGTTTTTCTGCGTTGTCGCAAATATCAAATCCGCTTGAACCCACACAAGTGTGTCTTTTGTGTTCCGGCAGGCCGATTGTTGGGTTTTATTGTTTCCCAGAAAGGAATTACTGTTGATCCTCTGAAAGTCCAAGCCATCTTAGACCTTGCCTCTCCTCGCACGCTCCGGCAGCTCCAAAGTCTGCAGGGGCGATCCAATTTCCTTCGACGCTTCGTTCCTGATTACGCCACTACCGTTCATGGTTTCTTGCGCCTGCTTCATACCCACATACCCTTCGTCTAGGATGAGCAATCAGAAGCTGCATTCGAAGCCCTCAAGAAAGCTCTCACACAAGCCCCTCTTATCTCCCCTCCGGATTTCTCTCAAGATTTCATCCTATACGTTTCAGCATCCGAGCATGCCGTATCTGGAGTCTTGGTTCAAGAAGACGCTTCTCACCAGGAGCATGTCATTTACTACGTCAGCTAGACCTTGTCTGGCCCACCCCTATGTTACCCATATGAGGAGAGACTCGCCCTAGCAGTGGTCTTTTCCGTCCAAAAATTGCGACACTACATCTTAATGAGTCATACCACAGTCGTCGCCGACTCTAACCCCATGGTATATCTTCTAAACCGGCGGCTCCTGCAAGGTCGTGTTGCCAAATGGGTCATTATCCTCCAAGAATATGACCTTACTTTCCGAACAACTAAGAGCACTAAAGCCCTCGCGCTTTCCCAGCTCATTATTGATCTCCCTTCCCTTCTCCCGGCCAAACCAATCTCTGATGAGTTACCCGACAATCACCTGTTCACTATCTCTTCTGATGACCCATGGTATGGTGATATTTTGTTATACCTGCGCACGCAGAAGTTCAGACCCAAAGTCACCAGTAATGGACGCCGTCGCATCCGTCACCAGGCCTCTCGATATCTCCTCTTAGGCGATGTCCTTTACCAGTGAGGGGTTGACACCATTCTTCGTCGTTGCCTTACACACGAGGAAGCCGAACACGTCCTTAATGACTGTCATAGCGGTGCCTGCGGAGGCAATTTCTCAGGGATGGCCACTGCCCAAAAGGTTGTCCACGCCGGATACTTCTGGCCCACACTTTTCACCGACTGCATCACTGCGGTCAAGCATTGCCATAACTGCCAAATTTTTTCCCCCAAGGCTAGGACACCACCTGCTCCATTACACCCAGACGTCACCGTTGGTCCCTTTTGTAAGTGGGCCATCGACTTCATGGAATGTAGACCCCCGTCTGCCAACGGCCACAAGTATATCATTGTCGCCGTTGATTACTTCACCAAATGGGCGGAAGCCATGCCTACCTTCAATTGTACCACTGACATTGCTGCCCGTTTCTTTTTCAACCATGTTATCACTCGATTCGGGGTCCCTAAACAACTGGTCTCAGACCATGGTTCACACTTCGAAGATGCCGTCTGGCGTGAGTTATCCACCCTCCTCAAATTTGAACACCAATTTTCCTCTGCTTACTACCCCCAAGGGAACGGCCAAGTAGAGGCCATTAACAAAATCCTCAAAACCATCCTTCAACGAACTATTGACAAGCATAAGTCCAATTGGCACCACATGCTGTTCCCTTCCTTATGGGCTTACCGTACATCCACTAAGACCGCCACTGGTTTTACCCCATTTCATTTAGTTCACGGTGTAGAGTTTGTCCTCCCCATCGAGTGTCAGATTCCTGCATTACATATCGCCGTTGAGCTTCTCCCCGACACTTCCCCCCTCGAGCAGCGTTTGCTGACTCTCGAACAAGCTGATGAAGACCGTTGTGCCACTCTCCAGAACATCGAAGCTTCCAAGAACCACTCCAAAGCCGGTTATGACAAACATGTTCACCCTCGAACTTTCCATGAAGGGGACCTCGTCCTTGCCTATGACCAAGCCCACGAAAAAACTGGCAAAGGGAAGTTTGAATCCATGTGGCAATGCCCTTACATTGTGCAGACTTGAATCGGCAAGGGGGCATACATCTTAGCCAACTCCGAAGGCCATCCTTTGCGCAACCCCCGTAATGGGTTGTATCTTAAGCGTTTTTACCCATAAATGAAACCGCGGCCTCATTGGTCCGCATTGTACAGTTTGCTCTCTTTTTGTTTTTCACCTTTTTTACCATCATCTCACATTCATCATTTTTGCATGACCATAGATGGACCATCTTCCACCTTGTTACTCTGGATTTGCTGATGGCGCAAGCCGCTGGTCTCCCAACCTGGCTTCTGCAGCATGGGTCTTGTACTCCCCCTCCAATGAGATGATTCACCTTGACGGAATATGTATAGGCGCTGCTACCAATAACCAGGCAGAGTATGATGCTGTGACCAGTCTCTTGACTGCTGCCCTCCAGATGGGCATATGTCACCTTCATGTGTTCCTTGACTCCCAGCTACTTGTCTCCGAGCTCAACAACTGCTACCAGGTACATGATCCCCGCCTTTTTAGAAAATTCCTGTGCGCAAAACAACTTAGTCGACAGTTTGAATCCATAACATTCACACATGTCCCCAGAGCCCAAAATAGTGTTGCAGATCAAATGGCAAACAACATCCTAGATTGGCATATCAATCACACCATGTAACATCATGCATCATCCTCCCATAACATCTCATAAAAATATATAAAAACCCAAAAAAGATTGCATTGCATCAACATTTGCACCCATGTACATAAACCACATTCATATCCATAGGGGCATCCACGTGCCTAATCCTACATACATCAGGTTGCATCACATAAAATACACAAGGGGCATCCACGTGCCTAACATCCTAGCCTACTTGCATCCACGTGCAATGTAAACATATCACAAATCATAAAGCGCATCCACGTGCGTACAACTAAAACAACATCATACAAAAAGGTGCATCCACGTGCATATATATATATATATCAAAAAATACATGTTCAAGTGCTATACATGTCCTGAGTACCCCTGTACTCAGCTATATAAAAAATGGCTATACATCCCTAAAGCCTCATCAAAATACATGTCGTAGCTACAAAACTCGGGGGGAGTCCCCTGCACTCCCTAATGAGAGTCGTATCCTGCATCACTGCCTGCATCGGCTGCCTCTGAGTCCTCCCCTCGCTCCTCCTCCAGCAAGTCCTCATCTCCTACGGGCTCCTGTGCCCGTGCCCGGTCCACCAAGATCGCCACCCCGGATCGCTGTGGATCTGAACTCTCGGGGTGCCCTCATGCAATCCTGAACCACGTCCAGATCGACATCCCGCCATCCCTCGTCGGTCACCCCTATCAGCAAATGGTCTAGTAGTGCCCGTACCGACTCCAGTGTCCCCTCCGCATCACAGCGACAGACCTACCCTCGCCCAGGTAGAGCTGGAACGGCCACAATCCCCCTCCGTGCCACATGACCTGGTGGCGGCCTCGGGCCCACATCTGCAGATCACCCATATGTCAGTCACAATATATAAATCTACTATCATATATATAAAAACTTGACATCCATAACATGCAAGCAAACACATACGTACCGTCGGGACCCCATGCCTGTCCTGGCGCTTGTGGCGCCTCTGGATATCCCGTGTAGTCCATGTCCCTATATGGGAAGTCGTCCAGTGTCAATGGTATCTAAAGCCACTGTAGGTACAACTCCTACGTAAAATACCTGCCCACATCGCTGCCACCACAGCGGCGCATCATCTCGCCCCACCGCACCATCCGCGGCTCCCTCATACCTCCTTCCCTGATCGACACCCATGGCCACAGTGTGGGTACCCTCTCCATAAAGAAGGCACACAAGAAAGAACCAAAACAAAATCCCTTGCCAGCTTCCTTCGCTGCCGCTGAACGTAGGTCAGGAACATCTGGCCCCAAAACTAATATACCCCATCCAGTACGCGCTCTATCATCTGCATCTGGCCCCCAGACATCTTCTCAGGTGACTGGGACCCCAATACCCGAACTACACATGCCGCCATGGCCTGCACAGCTGGCTCCTGTAGGTCCCTCACCAGGAGTGCATTCCTATGCACCCGTGCCTCTGGCCCACAGTACCTCTCTAGCATGTCCTCCATGTCTACATCCGCGGTGACCCGCGGCTGTGTGTCCGCCACCCTGCCCAGACAAGGAAACCCCGTCAGAAAGTATACATCGGTCAGGGTGAGGTCCACCCTCTCACCCTGAACTCGGAAATCCTATATGTCCGGCTCCCAGAAGCTGATCAGCCGGTTCAGCAGCAACGCTGCTGACCGTATCATGGGTATCTGTGCGAACTTTAGTAGTCCGCACAGTCCCAGCACAGATCGCACATGGCGATCCCCCTGGATCACGGCCACGATCTCATCAGGGATCTCCCGCTCTCTCCATAGCACCTGCGGCATCCTGTCAATCACACAAAGTAGACTCATCAGACTCATGTCAAATAAATAAGCCCTTCCCCTCCCCCCGGAAGACCCTCTTAGCTCGGCCCAAAACCGCGGCTTTAGGGCTTCCTGCCGCGGTGTCAGACCGCGGCTGTCAGGCCTACTGTAAAATCTCAAGCACAGTTGAATCTAGCTACTGTGGATTCCTCACTGGTGAAAGATTGCACAACATTTGCAAGAATTAGCATAAAAAATTTAAATGAATGAAGAACAATACTCATGAATTGGTGAATAATGTCAATATTATTAACTGTCCAACCTTAACAAAGGTTAAGAACACCCATATATACAAATCTGGAAGAATTTGAATCCATCTGGAGTGTTCACACTGATCTAGCTTAGAAAAAGCTCAAACCCCCCTAGGTTGACCAAAATATCCCAAACCATCCCAAACTGGTTTGAATCTGCAGTGTGAATGCTGGGAATGACTGGACAGGCCCATGTGACCTCATACATGTGAAGAAACTGGTTGGTTAGAGGTTTGGAGTCTAAAATTGGTCAAAAATGTGACAAAACAAGGCAAGATTGTCCACAAAGAGAGCAAATGCGCCCTAGGTAGAAGAGAAGCATGCTGAGTGCATTAAATGACCTGAGGAGGGCGCTCTAGGCATGCTGAGTGCATTAATTGCCCTGGGGAGCGCTCCACTTAGCTGGTTTGACTCAGCACTTGTTCACATTTGCCATCTAGTTCATGATAATTGACCATTTAGTAGCTAAACAACTTAGGGATGTAATCATTAATCACTTGGGCTAATTAATCATCATTAATAAATGATTAATGTACATAGGTGGAAAAATGTTCTAACACCCCCCCTTAAGCTAGACTTAGTGAAATATCAAAAATTAAGGCCTTGGCAACTAGGCTCAAGTCACCTTTTACATCATAAAATTTATTTGTCCATGTAACCAAGGTAAGGAGGAAAACCACATGGGAAATAAAACCTCCCCTCTAAAATGGACATGTGGCATATATCAAAATACACCAATCATCACCATGCATCACTCACCCCAAGCAAAGATCTAAGGTGAGTGAAGGTCTTCTCGGTAAAACACTTGGTGAAGATATCAGCAGTTTGCTCACTGGATGGGCAATACTGCAATGCTATGATCCGGTCATGCACCAAACCCCGAATGTAATGCATGTGTATCTCTATGTGCTTGGTCCTCTGTCTCTATACTGGATCGGTAGAAATCTTGATTGTACTTTGATTATCACACCAAAGAATAGTGGGTGAATCAAAGACAATCCCGAACTCTGCAAGAATACCTTGCAACCAAACACATTGTGTGGCTGCATTGACTGCTCCCCTGTACTCGGCCTCAGCTGAAGATAAGGAAATAGTGCTTTGTTTCTTGCTTGACCAGCATATAGGTCCATGTGCAAGCATAAAGACATAACCGGAAGTTGACTTCCGATCAATACAATCACCGGCCCAATCAGAATCTGTAAATCCTACTAGTTCAAGGGATGAACCAGCAGCATAATGGATACCAAAAGACTTAGTACCCTGAACATAATGAAGGATCCTCTTGGCTGCCTTCCAATGGATCTCATGAGGCTCTTGCATGTGCCTTGCAACAGCCCCAACAGCATATGACAAATCTGGTCTAGAATGAGTAAGATATAGCAAACTCCCAACAAGTTGCCTATACAACGAACTGTCAACTAGTGGTGAAGAACCCCATTCTGTAAGCTTAACTCCTGAAAGAAATGGAAATTTTGCAGACTTACATTCAGCCATCTTAAATTTCTGCAGCAAATCTGAAGCATACCTTGACTGACATACAGAAATTCCATTCACAGATTGATCAATCTCCAAACCCAGAAATTGTTTTAGCAATCCTAGATCGGTCATGGAGAATGCACTGTGCAATGCTCTCTTAACTGAGTCAAGTTCTTTGGTGCAGCTACCAGTGATCAAAAGATCATCAACATACAGTACAATAATCAATATCAGATCACTAACATGCTGCATATACACATTTGGATCAGACTTACACCTCTCAAACCCCAAAGATAGCAGAAAATTGTCCATTTTTGCATACCATGCTCTAGGAGCTTGCTTGAGCCCATAGAGTGATTTGTTCAACCTGCAAACAAGTGTATGATCAGAAATAAAACCTTCAGGCTGCTGCATATAAATCTCCTCATTCAGATCCCCATGAAGAAAGGCACTCTTTACATCCATGTGATGAATCTCCCATCGCTTGGAAGCCCCAATTGCCAAAACTAGTCTTATGGAGTCCATCTTTGCCACCGGTGCAAATGTCTCTGTATAGTCCACTCCTTGGACCTGAGAGTAACCCTTAGCTACCAACCTGGCCTTATACTTCAGATCAGAGCAATCAGATCCAATTTTGGTTCTATAAATCCACTTGCATTGCACTAGTTTCCTCTTGGGAGGAAGAGGGACCAAATCCCAAGTTTTGTTCTCATGGAGTGAGTTCATCTCCTCTTGCATGGCTGATTGCCACCTTGGGTCTGTACATGCTTCTGAATATGACATTGGATCAGATCCAACCATCAAATAACATGCCTCACTCAGATCAGAATTATTATATGCAAAGGAATTGTGAAATTGAGATCTAGTTTTCCTAGCATCTTGGGGATCTCCCACTAGCTCTCCGGCACTTTGAATTGTTTTCTCTGCCCACTTGGGCCTTGAAGGGGGGATATGTTCAGAATCCATATCAACATCATCTTCAGCAATCTCAGAATCAGAAATATCAGAGAATGAATCACTACTTACTTCATCATCAAGACGAGGGAATGAGCATTCCCCATCACCTTGTTCACTAGCTTGCAAAAATTCTTCCTCTTCGAATTTGACACTTCTTTCAATGAAAGTTTTGTGAGTGGATGGATCAAAGAGCTTGTAGCCCTTGGAATCCTCTGCATACCAAACCATGATTGACTCCTTGCTTTGGGGCTGCAATGCCTTTCTCTTCTCCGGTGGAATTCTGGCCCAAGCCCTTGAGCCAAAAATTCTGAAATGTGAGACATTTGGCTTGTGGCCCATCCAAGCTTCAAATGGAGTGATTCCTTGCAATGCTTTGTGTGGTGCCCTGTTCTGAACATATGCTGCACAATTCATAGCTTCAGCCCATAATTTAGGAGACAAATCCCTTGCTTGCAACATGCAAGTTGCCATCTCTTTCAGTGCTCTATTTTTGCGCTCTGCAACACCATTTTGCTGAGGTGTGTAGGGCACTGAGTGTTGCATCTGAATGCCATGCTCTTGACAGAGCTGCTGCAAATTGTTGTTGACATACTCTCTACCATTATCAGTCCTCAAAATCTTCATGGCCTTCCCACTGAAGTTCTCAACCATGCTCTTAAAAATCTTGAAACAATCAAAGACTTCAGATTTTTGCTTAAGGAAAAATAACCAGCAGTACCTTGAGTAGTCATCGATGAAGGTGAGCACATATTTGCTGCAGCCATAGGAGGGTGTGGGGAGTGGCCCTATGAGATCAGAATGTACTATCCCAAGAGGTTGATCAGCCCTCCTAGCCTTCCCTTTATCATACTTCCTTTCAGGATGTTTCCCAATCATGCAACCCTTGCATGTTCCACTCGAAAATCTGATTTGGGGCAGCCCTTCTACCATATTTTCTTTGCTTAAAACTTGAAGATATCTGTAGTTTAGGTGCCCATACCTTTGATGCCATAGCTTGCTGGTCTCATTCCCATGTGACAGCAGCACACTTGGTGAAGAAAATTCGAGGAAGTGGGAGAACATGTACATCTTCATGTCATGGTCTGCAACACCCTTTGCAACAATTTTCCCGGTGGAAACTTCTGATATCTCCACTTCATCCTGAGTGAAGACCACCTTCTTTGCTGCTCCAGTATGTGTCATTTGATACACAGAGAGCAAGTTTGCTGCAAGATTTGGCACATACAGCACATTGGAGAAGAAGCCATTCTCCATAGAGATTTTCCCAATGCCATGAGCAGGGATTTCTGAGTCATCTCCCATTCGAATTGAGAGACCACTGTAGGGAGCAAGTTCAGAAAACGAGTCTCTTGAGGAAGCCATGTGCCTTGAGGCACCTGAATCAATGATAAACAAAGGTGAATGAGATGAGCTAGCCACCAAAGCATGGCAGCTCTCCTTGTCTTCAGAAACGCACTCCTTCTTCTTGGAACTTTCAGGAAGAGGAATATTATTTTTCTGTAGGAGATGTGTCATGGTGTCTATGGTTTTCTTCATGCATGAGCTCTTTGGATGAAAACCTCTTTGACAGTAGCTACATTTTGTCTTCTCAGCCTTCTTTCCCTTGTTCTTGACAGGATTCGAAACCCCCTCAGAGGATTTGGGCCTCTCATCCTTTCTCTTCTTCTCTTGAGGTTTCGAACCCTTGGGTTTTTGCTTGCCTCTTCCACATTTCGAATCTCCAGCTGCAAGCACTTGATCTTTTTGTTTGATGGAGCCCATCAAGACCAGCTTGTCTTGCTCTTGAGTTAGCATCTCCATGAATTCAGCCAAGGATGGCATCTTCCAACCTCTGACTGTGAGCCTTGTGGAGTTGAAGGAAGACACAAAAACTGAGTATTCAGAACCCAATTTGGAGAGAATGGACAACACCAACTGTTCTTCTTTCTTCTCTATGCCACATTGTCTGATCTGCAAGACCAAGTTCTTGAACTTGGTGAAGAAGTCCTGGATGGAATCGAAATTCCCTGGGCTCAGTGAGACAAGCTCATTTTCGAGCTGGTGGCCTCTCATCTCATCAGTCTTTCCAAACAGTGTCTCAAGCTTGAGCCACACTTCATTTGGAGTTGCTAGACTTTCTACATGAAACAGGAGGTCTCTCGAAATGCTGAGACAAAGGAGGCCAAATGCCTCATCCATTCTGTTAAAAAACTTGGATTTCTCCACAGCTGAGTTTGGCTCAACCTCAGTGCCCATCGTGATTCTGTAGAGACCCTTGGATCTCAGCAAAATCACCATTTCTGCCTTCCAATCGAAATAGTTGAAGGGTGTGAGCACGTTTGGGTGAGATGGCTCCATTCTCCTCTGCTGCAATTCGCACTTGCTGACAATGCTGAACTCCAATACCTGCAAACAACTCTCAAATCACTCTGGAGGGATCTACACTCACAGATTCGAACCCTGTATGGATAGTGGGTGCATTCGGGAGAGCATCACACCTGAGAGGAGCCACTAGATTTCTCCAGTAAGCTCAAGGCAATGGCCTCAGGAATTATGTGGTTTCTCCACTGTTTCTGGCAATCCACTACAACAGTCTGCTGGTTCGAATTCTAGCTCCAAGAGCTCTGATACCATGTAAAATCTCAAGCACAGTTGAATCTAGCTACTGTGGATTCCTCACTGGTGAAAGATTGCACAACATTTGCAAGAATTAGCATAAAAAATTTAAATGAATGAAGAACAATACTCATGAATTGGTGAATAATGTCAATATTATTAACTGTCCAACCTTAACAAAGGTTAAGAACACCCATATATACAAATTTGGAAGAATTCGAATCCATCTGGAGTGTTCACACTGATCTAGCTTAGAAAAAGCTCAAACCCCCCTAGGTTGACCAAAATATCCCAAACCATCCCAAACTGGTTCGAATCTGCAGTGTGAATGCTGGGAATGACTGGACAGGCCCATGTGACCTCACACATGTGAAGAAACTGGTTGGTTAGAGGTTTGGAGTCTAAAATTGGTCAAAAATGAGACAAAACAAGGCAAGATTGTCCACAAAGAGAGCAAATGCGCCCTAGGTAGAAGAGAAGCATGCTGAGTGCATTAAATGACCTGAGGAGGGCGCTCTAGGCATGCTGAGTGCATTAATTGCCCTGGGGAGCGCTCCACTTAGCTAGTTTGACTCAGCACTTGTTCACATTTGCCATCTAGTTCATGATAATTGACCATTTAGTAGCTAAACAACTTAGGGATGTAATCATTAATCACTTGGGCTAATTAATCATCATTAATAAATGATTAATGTACATAGGTGGAAAAATGTTCTAACACCTACACCGGCGGTCCTTAACCGCGTCTGTTTGAGCTAACCCCGCGGTTTAGCACCGCATGTTCCTCCCTGGAACACGCGGTACTAGACCGCGTATCCAGTCGAGAAACACGCGGTCCCCAACCGCGTGGTTCACCCTGAAACTCGTGGTCGCCAACCGCGGTTTCGTCTCCCTAACCCGCGGTCCACCCCACGTGGACCGTACAAATAGCCCTGGGACCCACTACCCAACCCCCGACCCTAAAAAACATGCCGATATGAGTTTGACGGAATACCTGTATCTCCCGGATCTGAAATCGGCCGGTCGGATTGTCTAAAAATGCCACCTAAGCTCTGGTCCACTCTGATCACAAGTCAAAGTCAAATAGTACAAATGACACATGTCATGTTGGACCTACCCACTATTTATAGTTAGTTGACTTTTTCTTGTTTCGGCCATTTTGACCCCATACGAAGTCCGTATTTCGAACCGTTTCCACCACTGGAATCAGCACTACGAGACCGTCATGATGGTCACCTCGTTGCATTATTTTTGTTCCATCATTTTTTGCCCATTTTTCAGACGCCACTAGTCGCCTCGGTTTACGTGCCACATCGACCGTTCTCCGTTTTTCACATATTTTATATCATCGGATTCATTTTTCTGAGCCGGTGATGATGCTTGAGATCATTCTCGCTCTCACCCCCCGATTTTTCGGGTATTTTTCCAGAACGCCCTCGTCGCCTCGGTGTACATACCACATCGGTCGTTACCCATTTTTGACACTCTTTATATCGCCGGATCCATTTTTCCGAGCTCGTGATGATGCTTGAGATCATTTCTCGCTCTCACCTGGTACAATTTCAACATTGTGTCCCGACACCTTGCTGCCTCGATTTGCGCGCCACATTGGATGCCATCGGATTGTCCCACATTTTTACATGAGCCATTCACTCCTGTCATACTGCAAATGTTTCGTTATTTTTCCACCATTTCATTCACCCCGCAAGGAGGCCCACCAGTGTTCCCCCCTACCCTCGTTCTTGGTCATCATTACTGATCCTTGATTGAACACTTCCTCCTTGCCTAGCCATTCCTTTTGTTCGGTATAATTTTACCCCTTTTTCGGGCCGAACAAGTCCTTTACGAAAAAGGCACTTAGGGAGTTTCCGTTAAGCTCTTTTCTGACTCCTAAAAGAATGAAAAGATCACCGAGCAATCTTGCTTCCTTTCATGCTCGTTAAAGTACCTGAAAGGGCGTCTATCTGGTATAAGTTTAACCCTTTTCCGGACCTGGTAGACTAATTACGAAAAAGGAATACTCTAGTCACACCGGCTAGAAGAGTTCTTCATTGCATCCTTTTATGCTTCTTTGGGCCTTGGAGACTAAATCTACGAAAAAGAAACCCCCTGGAGTCTTCTTATTTGCTTTCAGACTCTCTAAAATTGAAAGCAACCACGAGCATGAACTGTCCTGGGCTCGTAAAATCCACACGACAGTACCATTCCATCATTTCAGAGTCTTCTTATCGCTTTCAGACTCCTTAAAATTGAAAGCAACCACGAGCATGAACTGTCCTGGGCTCGTATAAATCCACATGACAGTATCATTCTACACACACTTCTTCTAGTTCCTTAACCCATGAAGAAGTCCGCTCCCGTGCCTCCTGGCACTATGATCGATCATCTCGGCAGCACCCCCAATCAGGTCGCCTTTGTTCAGAGTATTCTGTAGTCTCCTGCCATTCTATACCAGCTTGAGTCTCCCTCAGACCAGTCACCCTCCCCGATCCAATACAGCTATGATCCCTCTTCCCTCAGTAAGTTTCATATGTTGCTTGATCATTCCCATTATCATACTCTGAACAAAGGAAGTTTGAGTCCACCCCCTCTACTTGCCTAGTTGTCCCCCCACAGTTTGTCAGTCCTGCCATCAGTACTATCACATTTCGGTTCTCCACCTCGCGCTTCTGTCAAGGAAACATCATTGCCTTGATAGTTGCAGGTCTCCCTCTGTCGACGACAACACCTCTATTCCAGAGGATAGGCCCAGAGGTCCCTACGCCTTGGACTTATCACCATCTGTGGTAAGTGCCTACGGACCATTCTGAGAGGAGTCATCATTGCCTCTCCGAGTGGTTGTTTCTCACATGCTCGACTTCAGCACCTTGATCGCATCATCGAGAATCGCGTAGGGTTATATCCCATCATTATTTGTCGAAGACTCCGGATTTCCCCCGACTCTAGCACATTGGTGAGTCCCTTCGGAACGCCCAGTTATATATTCTCGTGGATGTCCGGGCTGCGTTGGCGATTGTATTCGGAAGCCATCCCGCTATATGCTTCCTTGAGTACCCATTTCAGTTCCAGTTCAGTGTACCATCGAGGTTATGGCTCCCAGTCATTATGATCAAGCAGCTCATCAGTTCCTCTGGTACCCCAGTCAGCAGCACTGTTGATGTTCCAGTGCACTAGTTCTTCAGTTCCCACATGATCAGCTCAGCAGTATGTCCCAGATTTTGTGTCCCCTCTGGACACTTATGATGTACACAGTAGTTATCTATGTATCTTCCAGGTCCCCCTTTTCGGGCCTCACAGTTCTTTTTATGTATCTTGATACGAGCATGGGTATGCCCGCCTCGTCCATATATTGAGATTATTCCTCAGTCAGTATTTGAGGTCATGTATATGTCAGGTCCCCGTTTTTTGGACCCTATTGTTATTGTTATGTTATGTCCTGATACGAGCATGGGTATGCCCGCCTCGTCCATATGATCAGATGATTCCTCATCCATTATTGAGGTTATGTACTTTTAGTTCTTGCAGTTTGTTCAGGATCGTTGTTCCGGGCTTCAGTTTGTTTCTTCTCTTCTCTCCACACCCCAGGAAAACCATTCATGACTTATGATGTCCATCGGCCATACGATGAGCTCCTGCCCTCGCACTTCAGGGGGCAATCTGTTAACACCCAAAAAGTGTTCACTACCTCATCTACCACATTATATGGCTCATTTGTCCATTTTCCTACCACATTTCCCTTAAAATCCCAAAAAATCCCATTAAAAAGCCTCCAAAAGGCCACAAAACCATCAAAATAGCCTCAAAAAGACTAAAAAACCCCCCTTTTCCTTCAAAAATATCCAAAATTCCTCTAAAATAGCAAAAATCCCCTAAAAAGGGAATAAAAAATACAAAATAATGAGGAAAAGGAGGAAAAAACCCTATACAGCTGCCCTAAACCATATGGTTCCCAAAACCATGGGTTAGCACTCCATTACCAAAAAAACTATAAATAGGTGATGGAGATCCCTTATTTCATATCCACAATCACAAGTACCCTTACTCTGCCAAAATCTCTCTTGAAACCCTAGCTCACCATTGAGCCACTTTCACCTTGAGAGCCCCTTTTGGCCCATTTCCACCATTGGAGAAAGAGAAGGAGCAAGTTGGAGCTTGGAGCAACCCTCTTGGACATTGCAAGAGCTTCACCAACCTCCACATTGGAGGTAATATCAATACAAAAACCATTATTTACATTTTGTTGTTTCTGTTTCATGCACATGTTTTAGAGTAGTTTACATTTCTGTTTTAGCTTAATAATTTCCATTTACTGAACTGCTACTAAGGAGTCCCTTCTCCTTAGTAGGTGCTCATTTGCACAAGCTAGGGGTAAAACCCTAGCTACAGCTTTCACTTTTCTTTTTCTTTTCAAAACTAAAGAACTAACAATGCAAATCTAATAATGCAACATTTTTCTTTTCTTTTCAAAAATACAAGTATGCATATGCAACTATTTTTTGAAAAATATGACAGTGTCACTCAATTTACAATGCTTGCGAATAAACTAACTTGTTTTTTTTTTGTTTTTCAGTTTTCTTTTTTAACATGAAAATAAAAATACTTATAAACAAGTATACTACACTAAGATAATAACAAAGTGCATCAAATATATGTACCTAGCCTATAAAATCATAAGTTCAAATCACTCAAAATACTGAGAACAACACACTTGAAGAGTTAACTTGAACAAAAATCCAAGTTGACCACCAATGGTATAAATTATTTGATCAAAAGATTGAAAATAAGAAAGCAGTTAAACAAAAAACCCTTCAAGAGACTAAAAAACTCGCAGACAGTCCAAAAACACGAAAAGAGGGTAACCAAAGCACAACCAATCAAAAAATCTCAAGCATGTAGGTCTAAGGAACAATTTTTCAATAAGATTTTAATCCAAAAAAGGTCTAAAGGAGAGATAAAAAACTTCAACACAGACACCAAAGTGTCTAACCAGAACCTATGAAGAGCATTAATCTTCAGAATAATTCAAGACAAAATCAAAAGAGGTAAACCCTAGAAAGAAAAACTTCACCTACATGATTACATGCGACTGTAAGTACAACAACAAGTGCATGCCATGCAAGTGTAAAACCTATCACTGGAGTGTAACATGGGAAAACGTTGCTATAGACAGGGGTCACCAGCATGTATGCACCAAATTTTCAAAAAAGGAAGAGTAAAATGATCAATGAAAACAAGTTCAAGGGTGCAAAGCCCCTACAGACTCCACTTAAGACCTATAATCACATTCATACTGGAAAAATTTCAAGCAAAAGACTCCAAAGCAATAGAGCTTCACTAGTGGAGTTTCCAATTATGTTGTGCGGAAAAACGTTCCTAATAAATGGGGTCAATAGAGATCACCAACATACTGTTACATTCAGGCATAAATCAAGGAATTTGAAAACCCGAGGAAAGACATTATTCATAAAGTGAATAAGGGTTTGAAAATTGAGTACTAAGTACCTTATACCTACTGAAGTTTGATTCCAATCCTAAAGCTTTACTCCAGAATATTACTATGAAACCTACAATACAAACATAACTACCCTCCTCAAATATTTTGACTACTAATGAATTAATAATCAAAATGAAAGTACATAAACATTATTCACTTTCAAACAATGAGCAATTTGAGAATGAAAGATCTTTTTATTCATTGCAATAATGGAACCAAGTACATTTTCAACTTGATTTGTTCAATCACCTTCTGAAACCTTATATGGATCATTTGCTCCTCTCCTCTACCAAAATTCCTCCAACATAACTTTGCAAAAATAATTGTGGCCCCTTCCCATAGTATTCCCTTTGTAATTATGACAAAGAAGGAAAGATATTTTGAGGAAGGATTAGTTATGACAGGTGGGGAAGTTGGGAAACCAACCCTAACTGCCTTTAATTCGATTTTCTTTTTTATTTTTCATGATTTTTGAGGAACACACAGGTAAAGATTGAACCAATCGCATGTTAAGTGTAGTATTGTTTAAGTCAACATGCGTGTATAAAATTTTACGGAAACACACTAGTGGTCAAGGGACCACAAGAAGGTAACACACATGTTGTCAAGTCTTCAATAGCGTGTATGTACTAAACCAAATACACAAAAATAAAGTCAACTGGAGAATCAAGGAATGGTTTGGGCCAGAAAAATCAATAAAAAATATAGGTTCTTCCATCCATAGTGTCATTTTGTGTGAACAAAAGCTTAGTATCGTCATGGACGGAGAAGTGTCGATTTGATAGATAACATATAACCTTATATTTTCCTTATTCTTCCTAGTCCTTTGGATTCCTATATGGAGATGTCATTTTGACATTCTTATGTAGTGAGGATTTCCTTACCAAATCTTTGTCCATAGATGCCTCATCTTCCCTATGTTACTTGGTCATTTTCCTTCTTGGCTTCTTCATTACTGGTATTTACTTTTCTGTCATTTCAATGTAGTCTCCTTGAGGTTTTTTTTTTCTCTTATTTAGGTTAGAATATATCCATGAGTATTTTGATTTCTACCCTGCAATTTATGAATTACTTGAAATGTATCTGATGGTATTGTAGCTAGGGTTTTCACCCTAGCTTGTGCTAAAGAGCACCTACTAAGGGTTAAGGAACCCTTAGTAGCAGTTCAGTAAAGAATAAAAAAAAATGTAAACAATGAAATGAATAAGCATTAACATGTGCATAAAACGAATCTAAGATAAAACAACAAAAAATAAATATCCATGGGAATATAGTAAATAAAATTTACAATTTTTTATTGATGGGAAAACTAGGGTTTCCAAATATTTTACCTCGAATGATGAGGTTGGTGAAGCCCTTGCAGCAGTACAGGAGTAGTGCACCAGAGCTCCACAATTCCCTTCTCTTCTCCAAAATGATTCAAGGGTGGCTAAAACTCCATTAAAATGGTGGTCTCAAGATCAAAGTGAATGGCTAGGGCTCAATGGGAATTTCTGAAGCATAAGGTTAGAGTAGATGATGGGTAGAAAATAGGGGGCCTCCATCAACTTTTTATAGATATTTTGGGTGGTGGAGTATTGACCCATGGTTGTAGGCACCATGTGGTTTAGGTTAATGGTTTTAGGGTTTTTGCCCTCTTTTTTCTCTCATTTTCCTTTTTTGAAATTATTTTCCCTTTTTATTTGATTTTTTGGGAATTTTGGACCCCTTTTGAGGGTTTTTCATATTTTTGGAGGTATTTTGGTTATTTGAGGAGGGAAATATTAATTTTGTGCCTTTTTGGTAACCATTTGAGGGTTTTTTAAGGTTTTGGAGGCCAAAATGGTAGGAAAGTGGAGAAATGGGTTATATGACTAGGGAGATGAATTAGTGAACAAATTTTGGGTGTTAACAGATTGCCCCATAATGTGTGAGGGCAAGAGCTCATTGTATGGACGATAGACATCATAGGTTTTGTCATTTTCTAGGGGTATGAACATTGTGATGGAGAAGATCAGAAACTGGTTGGAGACCGGAACACGTGCTCCATACGAACTGCAAAGACTCAAAGTGAACATACATGTCCTCAACAATGAATGAGGAATAATCTCAATATATGGATGAGGCAGGCATACGCATGCTCGTATCAAGATATACAAATAGTAAGGATGCCCAGAAGGGGGCCTGAACAATACATGGAGAACTGTTGTGGACATCATAATGGTCCAAGGGGGATACAAATCTAGGACATACTCATGATCTAATCATGACTGATCTAAAGAGATGATACATGGAAACAATGGTAGTCATACTGAATTTCATACCATAACAACTAATGTTCTGGTGGATCGGAAGGTGTCCAACAACTGGGTGGACTCGATGACTGAGAGTCGGAATCTCAATGGTACACTGAAATGCATCTGTACTGGGTACTCAAGGGAGCATATAATTGCGGTGCTTCTAAATATTGTCTCCAACTGCAAACCGGATATCCTCAAGAACATAAAACTAGGGGGTTCCAAAGAGAGTCACTAATGTGCTAGAGTCAAGGGACATCCGGGGTCTTTGACCAATAACTGAAGGGACCAATACCCTGCATGAATCCCAATGGTGCGATCAAGGTGTTTAAGTCGAGCACGTGAGAAACAACCATTCAGAGAGGCACTAAGGAATCCTCTCACAATGGTCCATAGGCACTCACCACTAATGGTGATGATTCCAAGGCATAGGGACCTATAGGTATATCCTATGGAATAGATGGGTTGGCGTTGACAGAGGGAGATCTACAAGTACCAAGGAAATGATGCTTCCTTGATAGGAGCACAAGGTGTACAACCAAGGGGTGATGGTACGAGATATGATCCTGATAGACTATGGGAGGGATACAAGGGTTGCAGAGTGGGGGGGGACTCAAACTTCATTTATTCAGAGTATGGCAGCAAGGTTGACCTGGAAGCATATGAAATTGACTTGAGGGAAGGGGATCATAGTGTAAGGGTCCAGGGATTGTAACTGCAATGGGGGAGACTCAAGGGGGGAACTGATGGGTAATATCAGGAGACTCAGAGGGTGACATATTGCAGATTACTCTGAACAAAGGCGACCAAATGGGGGTGCTTCCATAATGTGGGGATTGGATATGATCTATCATGGCACCAAGAGACACCATTTTGACCTTCTTGATGGTTTAAGGAGCTTGAAGAAGAGATAGAAGTGTGCTCAAAATGGTACTGTTGTGTGGATTTGTATGAGCCTAGGACAGTGCATGCTCATGTGTGCTTTCAATTTTAAGGAGTCTGAAAGCGATAAGAAGACTCTGAAGTGGTGGAGAGGTACCGTCATGTGGATTTGTGCGAGCCTAGGACAGTAAGTGCTCATGGCTTCTTTCAATTTTAGAGAGTCAGAAAGCAAGTAAGAAGACCCCAATAGGTTCTTTTTCGTATGTTAGTCTCCAAGGCCCAAAAAAGCATAAAATTATGCGATGAAGAACTCTTATAACCGGTGTGACTAGAGTATTCCTTTTTTCATAATTATTCTACAAGGTCCGGAAAAGGGGTAAGCTTATACTAGGTAGACACACTTTTAGATACTTTTAGCGAGCATGAAAGGAACCAAGATTGCTTGATGATATTTTCATTGTTTTAGGAGTCAGAAAAGATCTTAACAGAAACTTCCTGAGTTCCTTTTTCGTAAAGGAATTACTCAGCCTGAAAAAGGGGTAAAAGTATACCGAACTAAAGAAATGGCCAAGCAAGGAGGAAGTGTTCAATTCGAGGGACAATTATGAGAACCAAGGATAAAGGATAGGGGGGAACACTAATGGGGCCTCCTTGCAAGTTGATGAATTGTGGAAAAATAACACAGTGACTGCAGTGTGGATGGAGCGTAGGGCTCATGGATAGGTTGCGATGCAAAAAATGGAAAAAAATGATAGTGGTCGATGTGGCATGCAAATCGAGGTGATGAGGGGCATGGAAAAATGCTCAAATTTTTTTGTCTTGAGCATGAGAAATGATATCAAGCATCATCATGGGCATGGAAATATGAATCAGGTGGTGTGAACACTGTAGAAAACAAGGTTGGCACGAAAATCAAGGTGGTGGGGGGCATGGAAAAAATGCCCAAATTTTGTTTTCGTGAGACCGAGAAAAAATCTCAAGAATCATCACAAGCACTAAAAATATGAATCTGGCAGTGCAAACGGTGTGAAAAGCGAAGGTCGTATGGCTCCGAAATGGTCAAAACAAGAAATGGGCAAAAATGGCTATAAATAGTAATGGGAGCCCACTACCATGTGGCATTGTCACTGTGCAACTTTGGAGGAGTGTAGAGTGGCGTAGAGGGGAAAAATCAGATTTTTCACATTCCGATCAGTGGAATTGCATTCTGCGACTTGCATGTAAGTGTTATAGTGTTTTGTGATGTTTTTAATGCCTTTTTGGGGGGAGTTGGGCCTCTGAGGAGGTTACCAAGCATAGCTTGGGCACCACTACGCTGAAGCATGGGTTTCGAGGGAAATTCCGTGCTTTAGTGCACTGCTTTGGGCGAGAAATCCGTGCTTTCCGAGCGTGTCTGTGGGCCTTCCAGCCGTGCTTTGAAGCGTGGATTTTCTGGAGAAAAGTGCGCTTCAGGGAACAACTCTAGGCTTGATAGCTGCGCTTGCTGAGTGCGGTTGTGGGCCTTACAATTGCACTCTTAAGCACTGCTTTTCTAGAAAACAACCCGCTCCAGGGTGTGGCCATGGGGCCCATAGGTGGGCTCTAGGGGCACGCTTTCAGAGGATAAAGGCGCACTCCATAGTGCACCTATGAGGAAAAGAGGTGCGCTGTAAAGCATGCTATTTTTCCTAAGTGCGGATGCGTCGATCTAGAGGAGATCAAGGTAAGTTTGATATGTTCCCGATGGGTGTTTGTTGGTTTGATTGGTAGGATTCCTGTTGAGGTGTAATTACTATCTTTAAGGAATCACCAAAATATTTAATTATCGACCAGGGTTGGTAATATTAGAGTTGTGGCACAGTATATGCTGAGGTAGAATGGAACCTAAGGCTTTGGCTCGGCAGACCTTGGAAATGTTTAATAAAGAAAAGATCGAAAGATCTTTCAAAATGAAAAACCGAGTCAAACTTTGAAAATACAACTACTTAACTGATCAAACTTAACTAAAACAACATATCATAATAGTATCAAGCTATACTACTCTACTCCATGGATAATAACTAAGAAGATAAAAACAAAAATATTATTCTAGGAAGCAAAACTACATCAAAACAGAACTGCTTTGATGAAATGGAAAATTACCGATAAAGCTCCAATCTAAGAATTAGAAAACAACTGTAAATGAGTTTAGAGACCTATCTATAATTGACAACTATCTATGAAACAAAGAACTATATTAACTTAAAGCAAAACTACAAATTACTTAGTGAATTCAACAACTATTCATGCATTCAATTAATACTTCAAGACTACACTAAACTACCTAATTCCATTCTCCTTGAGGATTCTGAGGAAGTGTATCAAATGTAATGGGAATGGGAGAGAATGTATCGAAGTGACTGTTGGGCTCCGGAATTGTCTTTTCTAATGATGTTATTTACATTAATTTCCCATCCTATCTACCATGATTTAATACATCTATGTTCAATAAGGCTATATTTTACTTTGTTTTATTAATTCAAATCTTGTAAATGTAAAGTGAGGCTAATGTGTTATTTTTAATGTATTAAACGCCATATTGTGCAAATCATAAACATTCCGGTACTCATCTGGTCCTTCATCTGTCCCTTCTTTCATTACTAATTTCTGTAACTGAGCTTAATGTTCAATGATTCACCAGCTTAACTGAGCTTGCTTCTTGTTATTTCGATTTAAACAACTCATTTACTATTCTGCTTGCACTATAGACTAGTATGCATAAACCAGCTGGTGTTAGAATCATTTAGTTTGCTTATTTTCATAGTTTATATAATTTTTTGTCATCCGGCCTGTCATTCGGAATGTAATACGGACTTTAATATTTTCACCAAATGATTCACCAGCTTGAATGCCTTTGTCTTCTGGTTTTGATATTCATGTCATATCTGCATGTGCAAATAAAAAACTATGATGATAAGCTTTGGGATATTTCAAATTTCAAACAAATAGATAATTGAAGAATTAATATATTGAAATAATCATTGCTTTAAGATATTCATAAATTTGTTTGAATTAAAAATCATAATACATTGCCACTTTAAAACTTTAAAACCATAAATTATAACCACATTGGTTTATATGCCACCTAATAAGATAAAAGGAATGATTAAATGGTAATTATAATTCCAGAAACAAACGTGACATCCATTAAAAAGGGCTACCATATGAAATTATTTTTAAAGTCATATTCATTAAAAAGATATCATATGTAATTATTTTAAACCATATCCATCCAACGTTTCATACCATATGAATTAAATGAATCATTTTCTTGGTTTGTTCCATATATTAACAAAATTAACGGACTCTTTTATGCAGGTTCACATGAAGATGAAGAGGGCACGCATAATATGGATGAAAAGGGAGAGAATCTAGAACCCAACCAATCAAACTCAACCACAACGTGAAGATGGCACCCAACATTCAATTTGGCAAACAACTTAGCATAAATTCCGCTTAGAAATCGGGTTTATAAACTAATTTCCATTACGGGTCATTCGGACGCCCATTCAGATGTCCATCTAGACTGTCATTCGCACCTCTGAAATCATTGGTTTGGGTACTTAGAGGCATTTATGGCAGAAACAGAAACGTGGGTTTTGTCCGTGGCGGTCCTCTCATGCTTCTGCACCTCCAAGATTCCACCCAGGTCATGTGTTCATCTACAAAAATTATGGGGATTTGTTGCCCAAATGAACGAAGCCGTTTTGTACATGATTTGGGAAAAAACACCCTCTCTTCCATATGTAAATTTTTATATATAGAGGCTTTTGGCCATGTAAGAAGATATGTTGTAGCTACTGTCATTGTTGTTGTAGCTCACATTTTTCTGAGAACTCTGTAATTTCAAAATTTATCTGCAATAGAAGCTGGTTTTATGTGTTTATGTTCATCTGAAGAGTAGATTTGCTTGAAGCTGTAAACCTAGGGGGCCCACCAGAGGTTGCAGGTTGTTCATGTGTGTGCAAGATCGGTCTCATTCGACTGTGTTTATGTTTGTCAGATAAGTAATCTTGTTTTTGTATTTCAATGTGTTAATTCCAGTTTAGTTAGATGCTTAAATGTTTGTGTTTTCAATTTCATTAGTTCATACTTGATAGATTAGTTTTTTCCCCTTCAGTTTGCAGAGCTCTATCCATTCATTGTCTTTCCATTGTTGTTGTTAATCACTTTGCACTTTCTCGTCATCATTCCAGGAGATAAATTTCGAGGGCGGCATTTGAGAAAACCGGAAGGAATCTGGGGAAATGGTTGGAAACCCACTTCCCAAATGGGTCCATTTACCCCTACTTGCGGACAATTTCCAGAAATTATTAACATATAGGGAGACAAATGTTGCCGAACAAATCTCCACATTTTTCCGTCACGTTTCCAGATACGTGTTGCCTTCCTTTACTGTAAACTTGCACTCTCATTTTATACTTCCGTCAATAGGTAGAGATAGTGTTAGGATTTAGAGATTGAGTAGTTCAAGTAGTTTTGTTTGGTTTCATTTTCCATAGAGCTCCCACACATTTTCAGTATTTTATTATGCTTTGTAGTTTAGCTAGGTTGAATTAGTTTTCCAGTATTTTATTGTGTTCTACAACTAGTTAGGATTCGAATCCATCTTCAACATTTTATATTCAAATTTATATTAATACATAGATCAATTATTTTAGTTGTAGTTATGATGAAATCCACTTACACTTGAACTCCATTTTTGCTATGTAATAAGAAATTGTTCTGATTTGGATCTAAAGTAGAGTAGTTGTCTTCTGGTTTATGATTTAGGTAGTTTATAATTTACTTTCATTGGTTTTCATGCTCAGAACTTAGAATAACATAAATTTGTTTCATATGTTATCATAGATCTTGCCAATTTTCAGTAGTTTCAAGTAGGTTCAGCATTTCATTTCCATTCCCATTTGACTTTGTAGATAGTATTTCATCTCTATTCACATAGCATGTTATTACTTTAGACTTTGCTAGTTCCATTGTTAGTTCAGTTTATTTCATTTCAGTAAGTTAAGAGAATAGAAATCAATTTTCAATTAAATCTTAGTAGTCTCATTTGAATCTCATATAGATGCAGTAGTTCCAGTGTATTTTTAAGATTTTCAATCAAAGATCAGTTGCATCATCTTTTTATAACTGATTAAAATGTCTTAGCTTATGGATTGATCTACTGTAGAAGTAGAATAGGTAGCACATTTATGTTGGATTTCATTAGCCATAGATAGAAAATAGATTTGATTTGATTGAATAGTGTATTTGCTTTCCGTTTACATAGCATAGGGTTTATTTGTTGTTTACTTTTCAAACACAATTCAATTTCATAGATAGACGTTAAATAGATTTGCCTAGAAGTAGTTTGTTGCTTTATAGAATAGCATTTCATTTCATTAAATAAGAATGAGTTAGTTTGCTTACAAGTAGTTCATTGTTTGCGGAAATCATCTATTTCTTTGTAGTTGTGTTTAGAATAGAATTTCATCTCGCTTTTGAATTCATAAGTTAGTTTTTGAATTGAATTTCGTAGATTAGTTTCCCCTTCTGCCAATATCAGAAGCATTTTAATTTGTTATATAGAGATTAACTGCTTTGTAGTTAGACTATAGAATAGTGTTTTATCCTACTTTTGCCAATTCATAGTTAGTTGTTGAGATCAATTAAATAGTCTGCTTCCGATTAGTTTATTGTTTTCAGCATCGCATTTGTGTATGCTTGGTCCTTAGAATAATATTTGCTTTGCTTTCTACGAATCCATAGTTAAATAGTTAGGTTAAATTTCATAAATTAAGTAGTTCCTCGCTTTCCAAAAACTAGTTGCACTTGCATTCTTAGATAGGCATTTACTTCTGCATACATAAATAGTTTCCAATTCATAGCATAGATTAGTTAATTTGCTGCAAGTTTTGAATAGTTAATTTGCTTTCATTAGATTAGGTTGCTTTCGGACCAAGTGACTGATTTCTAGATTAATCTTTGCAGTTTCATTTCATAGAATAGATTAGCATAGCATTAGGCTAGATTTGAATTCAAATTATTAAATAGTTTCCCTGCTTTCATAGAATAGATTGAATTCCTGCATTTAATTTATGAAAGTCGTGTATGTAGTTTAAAATCATATAGTTGCATATTAATTTCACATTAGTGTATTTGCATATGTAGTTAGTCTAGGTTATTTTAGACTTTGATCCTGCATATATTGTTCCGACACCTCTAAGCCTATGCACCCCTGGGTTGACAATTTAGTGTTGGAATAGGAAACATATATTTTACTCAACATTTTGGCGCCGTTGTCGGGGAGGTGCTAAAGGGATTGGATTCTAGGTAGATAGGGGTAGATAGGTTGCTTTTACATTACACAACAAGGGGGAGGTGAGAACGGTAAGACGAGAGGTAAGAACCTGCGCATCCACTATAGTGGGGTGCCTCAAAGCCTTTTTGTTCTTTCGCACCAGTGTGTTTACTTTATGCAAAGTTTGTTTATTTCCACCAGCATGCTTTTGTTTCAGCAAGTTCAGGTATATTTACTTTCCGCAATTTAATTTCATATAGGTGTTTTATTTCATAAAAGTGTGGAGTGTTTAATTTTGCAAATTTGTGTTAGTAGTAGATAGACTTTTAAAAATACATAATTAAAAAAAATTTGGGTGCTGTAAGAACCCCAAGGACTAATCCGTGTGTGAAGCAGGACCTACCAACCAACAAAATGGACTCAAAGGTGTTTATTAGTATGAGAGAACTCTCTCAAATCCTAGCAGCGGTTGGGAATTCTTCTTATCAGGTAGAACACATCCTGATAGCAGTTAAGAGTTTATCTACCTCTCCTGACACAACAAACATACCAAAGTCCCAGGAGCCACAAAAAGATGTTCCTTTCCAAATTGCAGAGGAAATTGACAACTTGGGAACTACATTTGATGGAGAGAGACCTGAAATTGAAGAGTTATACACATATCTATCGACAGATCTTTCATGTACTCAAGCAATTGAACATTCAGAAGAAGAGGATCTGCATGGCATGAGGAAGGAAGGTGAGTATCAGGATTACATCGAAAGATGGTCCCAAGAGGAAATGAGGCCACAATACCATTCCTTCCTTCGACACCTTCTGTTGCAAAAGCAAGTAAGTCGGTTGATTCTCCACATCCAGGTAATCACTGCTTTAACTTTTTCATATGTGGATATAGGTATGTTTTTCATTTTGCTTCGCACATGGTTACATTGGAAAAGTTCTTACACTTGAATAAAGAGTTTTTCTTTCTTTTAGATAGCATATGATAGTATGTATATAAATAAAAAATTTGTATGTGGTTAGTTAGCTTTAGATATTCATACAACTTCACTTTCTATTTTCCTTTAAAAGAAAAGAACTAAGAATAAGATCATGTTAATAACTAAACCAAAACAATCTTACATCATTATTCATTTTCATACATGCATCTTTCTTATTATACCAGTTACTCAAGAAAAACTTTAAACATCATGGGGATTTTTCATAAATTAAGGTCTATCTAAAACCTAGAGGTCACTCGCACATCCTAGCTTCATTATCAGGGCTTGTTATTTAAGCATCTCTACTACATAGTAGCATAAGGGTGAATGAAATTCCTAGTTTGTGGGGAACACTACTATAACTCTATATGAAAGAGGCGAGCTTTGGGACTAGAGACACCTTTCATTCATTATCATATGGCTCCATCCACTTCAAGTTAATAAACTCGGCCATCTATGTCTTTGATTTGGTTAGCTCACTTGCAGTATCCAATATATTGGGAGAAATATATTTATTTGGTTCAAAAAATAAAAAAGTTTTAAATACATTATCCTCCAACCCATATACCATCCCATCCTGTAGCATGGTTTTCAGAGCTTCTCCCCCATTCACTCCTTCATAGGAAAATTTAATTGCCGAAAATTTATAAGGATGGAAACACTGGGACAAGAGACTCTGATGAAAAACGGGTTTAAGAGGTTGACCCACCGGAGTACTGAACAGGTTTGCTGGAAACAGGTATCGGCCTGTGGTATGACTAAGTAAACCCGACGGGGTACTGAACAGGCCTGGCTGAAAGAGGGGAGTCTACCTAGAGAGGATAATTTATGCAAAGTATATGCTTCTTCTATGCCTCAATGTATGGAGCTGTTTGTGAGTTTATCCAGAAAGGAGTATATATGGTTGAGTTATGGTAAATGAACTTCATCTATCTGCCATTTGAGAATGTTTGTAAGTTGCACTTAAGACCCTATTGTCTAAATTCATACTATACCTAGGATATCACTATCCTAGAAGTGGGACCCATAAACTTAGGAGCCTAATGAACTCAAATGCAAACTCTGTCCATAATTACTTTAATGACAATAAACCTTTGAGAAGTAGTAGGGATGACTGGTTTCCTATGGGATTTACAGACTATCTATACCCTCATGTTTTCTATTTTGGGAGACATGAGGAAAACCCCTATCATAGCTTATATGTGGTCTTCGTGAGCATAAACTGATGAATTTGCATGCATTGAAGAATCTGCCTTACCTGCTGAGTGTTGTTGATCCAGAGTGTTAACATAAGAGAACACAACCCAGTCTTAATTCATTCATGGCATGAGGACGTGCCATATCTTCGGTCTGGGGGAGATTCTCAATTTTTATGGTCTTCATAAGCATGAATTATTACTAGTTGGAGGAATTGTATGTATTAAGAAATCTCAAATAATATGAAGTTGTTTTGGTCATCTCATAACATAACATTTTTTTCTAAGTTCTAGTTTTCATGCAGTAATAAAACTATATTAGTTTTGCTGAAGATTTCCTATTAACTATTGATGATCAAACCGAGTTTTTGAATAAATGAATGACCACTTCCAATTCATTCATGGCGCACGGACGTGCCATAGCTTTGGTTTGGGGGAGTGTTGGGCTCCGAAATTGTCTTTTCTAATGATGTTATTTACATTAATTTCCCATCCTATCTACCATGATTTAATACATCTATGTTCAATAAGGCTATATTTTACTTTGTTTTATTAATTAAAATCTCGTAAATGTAAAGTGAGCCTAATATGTTATTTTTAATGTATTAAATGCAATATTGTGCAAATCATAAGCATTTCGGTACTCCATCTAGTCCTTCATTTGACCCTTCTTTCGGTACTAAGTTCTTTAACTGAGCTTAATGTTCAATGATTCACCAGCTTAACTGAGCTTGCTTCTTGTTATTTCGATTTAAACAGCTCATTTATTGTTCTACTTACATTATAGACTAGTATGCATAAACCAGTTCGCGTTAGAATCATTTAGTTTTCTTATTTTCATACTTTATATCATTTTTTGTCATCCGGCCTGTCATTCGGACTATCATCTGGACTTTAATATTTTCACCAAACGATTCACTAGCTTGAATGCTTTAGTCTTCTGGTTTTTGATAATCATGTCATATCTGCATGTGCAAATAAAAAACTATGATGATGAGATTTGGGATATTTCAAATTTCAAACAAATAGATAATTGAAGAATTAATATATTGAAATAATCATTGTTTTAAGATATTCATAAATTTGTTTGAATTTAAAAATCATAATACATTGCCACTTAAAAACTTTAAAACCATAAATTATAAGAACATTGGTTTACATGCCACCTAATAAGATAAAAGGAATGATTAAATGGTAATTATAATTCCAAAAACAAACGTGACATCCATTAAAAAGGGCTACCATTTGAAATTATTTTTAAAGTCATATTCATTAAAAAGCTATCATATGTAATTATTTTAAACCATATCCATCCAACGTTTCATACCATATGAATTAAATGAATGATTTGCTTGGTTTGTTCCATATATTAAAACAACTAATGGACTCTTTTATGCAGGTTCTCATGAGGATGAAGAGGGCATGCATAATATGGATGAAAAGGGAGAGAATCTAGAACCCAACCAATCAAACTCAACCACAATGTGAAGCTAGCACCCAACATTCAATTTGGAAAACAACTCAGCAGAAATTCCGCTCAGAAATCAGGTTTATAAACTAATTTCCATTACGGGTCATTTGGACGCCCATCTAGACATCCATCCGGACTGTCGTTTGCACCTCCGAAATAATTGGTTCGGTTTCTTAGAGCCATTTATAGCAGAAACGGAAACATGGGTTTTGTCTGTGGCGGTCCTCTCATGCTTCTCCACCTCCAAGATTCCACCCAGGTTGTGTATTCATCTAGGAAAATAATGGGGCTTTGTTGCCCAAATGAAGGAATCCATTTTGTACACGATTTGGGGAAAAACGCCCTCTCTTCCATATGTAAATTTTTTTATATATAGAGGCTTTTGGCCATGTAAAAATATATGTTGCAGCTACTGTCATTGTTGTTGTAGCTCACATTTTTCTGAGAACTCTGTAATTTCAAAATTTATCTGCAATAGAAGTTGGTTTTATGTGTTTATGTTCATTTGAAGAGTAGATTAGCTTGAAGCTGTAACTGTTAGGAACCCATGTCTTTACTTTGTTAGTATGTTGTTGTTGGATGCATATGCTTTGTAAGTCGTCCCGTAGTATTTGTTGATCAATAGTTTGTGTTATTGTTGTTGGCGCATATGCTTTGTAAGTCTCCCATAGTATTGTTGATCCATAATTTGTAACGGCCCATGGCTTCGACCCATAGTATTGGTGCCTAGAATTAGTATATAAGTGTGTGTTGAGACCTATGAAGGCACCGTGAAGTTATTTGTATTGAGCTTGCTCATAGGAGGTTGCCCCCTCGAAGTGGCCTATGATCAATATAAAAATGATTCTGAGTTCTGTCATTTCTGCTATTTCGCATATTTTTATTAAGTAATTGTTGCAGGTGCATCACATCTGGTATCAGAGCACTTTCTTGGGCTCGCTGGGTGAAATTTCTGCCAAAATTTTTTTTCGCATCTGTTGCAGGTTCGGATTTGGGAATAATCCCTATCCGCTTAACTGTGGGAAGTACTTGGGCATAATCCCTAAAACTCATTGTGAGGAGTACCACAGGAACCCCGAAGTAGCTGGCCCATTGAGAGGACCTGCCAGCGAAAAGGGCAACGACCCCTACCTGATTGACTAGTTCCCACCCGTGAGGTAAACCAAGAGCTGTCGTTTGTGGCAAAGCGGTTATCAGTTTTACCTGAGCCGTGGAGTGAGGGGTACTACCCCAATACGCAAGCTGTTAGACAGCATTGGTGGCCGAGTGAAAACCATGAACTGTTAGGAAGCCGCACATACCTGGGGTCCATATATACTTTCAGCTGAACTATTGTCGATCACTACTGTGCCGTTTCAGATCCATTTTGCAAGTCGTTCCAGATCCAGCCGTTCGGCGTTGTTCCAGATTCCTTCCGAGCTGTAGCCGCTCCAGTCTGTTAAAAAAAAAAAAAATCCTGGTTATGGTTGTCACCCGTGCGGGAGAAAAAACCATGGAGGAAGCACTTGCAGCCATCCAAGCCAAACTCTAGGATCTGGATGAAAAATTTCTCGGTCTCCATCTTGAACATTCAGCTATGAACAGCAAACGGCAGTCCGAGTCTTCAGCAGACAATGGGTTCTCTTCTTCCAGCAATTTTCGTGGTCCGAAGCTTGATTTTCCTCGCTTCAATGATACCGATCCAACTGGATGGATCTATCGTGCAGAACAGTATTTCAGTCTGCATAATACTTTTGATGTCAACAAAGTTCCGTTGGCATCCTTTCATTTGGAACAGGAAGCTCTTCAATGGTACCGTTGGTACATCAAGGCTCATCCAGAGCCCAACTAGCCAGACTTTCTCCAGCTCCTTTTGCAACGATTTGGTCCGAGTGCTTTTGATGACTTCACAGTAGCCCTCACTAAACTTCACCAAACTAGCACTGTGAGAGAGTATCAAACCGAATTTGAGAATGTAGCCAACCACACCGAAGGATTGTCTGATGAATTTTACTGGAGTTGTTTTATCAGTGGTCTAAAGGATGCCATCTGCTCTGAGGTCAAAATGTTCTGTCCCAACACAATGATGGAAGCACTAGGGTTGGCTAAGTTGGTAGAAGACAAGATTGCAGCCCAACAACGCTCCAAGCCCAATTTTGTTCCCTTCCGAAATATGGGTTCTCAGCGACCACCTATACCGCAGGCTCCTCGATCGACTCCTATCAAGCGTTTATCTGAAACAGAGATGCAAGCACACAGAGAAAAGGGGCTTTGCTATAATTGTGATGAGAAATTCACTCGGGCACATAGATGTGTTCAGCAAAAGCTCTATCTCCTGGATGTGGAGTCTCCGCTTGCCTCTGAAATGGGTGACGAAGATCCAGAAACACTGGATGCTCCGGTCGACATTCAGGAACCGCCTATTGACCCTCCGTCTCAGGATGACCAGCCAGAGATATCTCTCCATGCTTTAGCTGGAATCACCACCCCCCAAACAATGCGGGTCAGGGGTTACTTCAAGAAGCTTCCTCTTACAATCCTCATTGATTCTGGTAGCACTCATAATTTCATTGACCCTCAGATCGCCAAACAAGTTGATTGTTTTATCCATCCTTGCTCCAACTTTGAAGTCATGGTTGCCAATGGGGGCACCTTACCTTGCAAAGGGAAGTGTCAAAATGTGCATATCTCTATGGGAGATTATACCTTGCGCTCTGACATGTTTGCCTTGCCCTTAGGCGGATGTGATGTGGTTTTGGGCGCTCAATGGCTACGCACACCCGGCCCTATCTTATGGGATTTTGCCGAACTTTGGATGCAGTTTTCCCTCAATGGACACAAACACACATTGACAGGATTACAACCAGGTTCTCTCAGCATCATCAGTTCACATCGCATGGAAAAACTCCTCAAGAAGAATTCACATGGTGTCATCGCTCAGATCCATTCCATCCAGATGCAACCATCAGCGGTCTCCACTACTCCTTTGGATCTACAACAAATTCTGAATCGATATACAGGTGTCTTTGCTGAACCAGTGGGATTACCACCTTCCAGGACAGAAGAACATCATATTCAGCTCCTTCTTGGCAGCGTTCCTCCCAACATCAGGCCCTATCGCTACCCATTTCACCAAAAAACGGAGATTGAAATGCTCGTTCGGGACTTATTGAAGCAAGGTATTATTCGCCCAAGCACTAGTTCCTTTTCTTCTCCAGTTATTCTTGTCCGCAAAAAATATGGGTCATGGCGCCTTTGCATTGACTTCCGAGCACTTAATCACCTCACCATCAAGGATAAGTTTCCAATTCCTGTTGTTGATGAGCTTCTTGATGAGCTTCATGGGGCTCACTTTTTCTCCAAGTTGGATCTTCGTTCTGGGTATCATCAAATTCGGGTTCATGAGGATGATATTCCTAAAATAGCTTTCTGCACACATGATGGCCATTATGAGTTTTTGGTCATGCCCTTTGGCCTCACGAATGCTCCTTCCACATTCCAGGCCTTAATGAATAAAATCTTTCGACCCTACTTGCGGAAATTCATTCTGGTATTCTTTGATACTATCCTCATCTACAGTAAAACATGGGATGAACATCTTCAGCATCTAGATCTTGTCATGCAACTTTTCTCTGAACATCATCTCCATGCCAAGCAGTCTAAATGTGTCTTTGAACAAAAGGAAGTTGAGTATCTCGGGCACATTATCTTAGCACAAGGGGTTCACGTGGATCCTGCCAAAATCGATGCCATGAACAATTGGCCACATCCTCAGACACTCAAGAGCCTTCATGGTTTTTTGGGGTTGACTGGCTACTACCACAAGTTTGTCAAGGATTATGGGAAGATTGCAGCTCCATTAACCGCTCTATTAAAAAAGGATGCTTTTACATGGACACCTGTTGCTCAGTGTGCATTTGACAAACTAAAACAAGCTATGTGTACTACACTTGTGCTAGCTATGCCAGATTTTTCCAAGCCCTTCACTATTGAGAGTGATGCTTGCGGCAATGGACTTGGTGCTGTTCTCCTTCAATATGAACACCCCATTGCGTTCACCAGCAAATCCCTTTCAGGTAAGAATTTAGCTGCCTCTACCTATGAGAAGGAAATGATGGCTATTTTGCATGCAGTACAGAAGTGGCATCCATACCTATTAGGGAATCATTTCTGCATCAAGACTGATCACCAGAGTCTGAAATATTTCTTGGACCAGCGTGTCTCCTCCCCGACACAACAGAAATGGGTTAGCAAACTCATGGGTTATGACTATGAGATCACTTACAAGAAGGGTAAAGACAATATTGTGGCAGATGCTCTTTCTCGCACATTTGATGCCCAAGGTTCTCTTTCAGCTATTTCTATGCCTGTTCCAAATTGGTTGCAATCTGTTCAACAGGTTTATGTCAATGACTCTTCCTTATCTCAGATCATCCAATGCTTGACCAACAACCCTTCTGCTATACCACATTACTCTTGGGATGGTGCTTCTCTGCGATACAAGGGTCGTCTGGTGCTTCCCCAAAGCACAGATCTTCAACAAGCTGTCTTCTATGAACTCCATGCTTCTCCATCGGCCAGGCACTCTGGGTTCCTCAAAACATATGAACGAGCACGGCGTAACTTCTTTTGGCAGGGCATGAAAAGGACAATTCAACAGATGGTGGCTGAATGTGATACCTTCCAGTGCAATAAGGGTGAAACAACACTCCTTCCAGGATTGCTTGAACCCTTGCCCATTCCTACATGGATTTGGATAGATATTTCTATGGATTTCATTGAAGGGCTCCCTAAATCTGGCGGGAAGACAGTGATTCTCGTTGTGGTTGATCGCCTCTCCAAATATAGTCATTTTTGTGCTCTCAGCCATCCCTATACAGCCTCCTCCGTCGCTCAAATTTTTATGGACCAGATCTTTCGTCTTCATGGCATCCCTTCTTCCATTGTCTCGGATCGTGATGCGACTTTCACCAGTCATTTTTGGACAGAACTATTTCGCCACACTGGCACCAAACTGAAGATGAGTTCAGGGTATCACCCACAAACAGATGGTCAGACTGAAATTGTCAATAAATGCTTGGAAACATATCTTCGTTGCTTCACCTCGGAACAACAACATCAGTGGGCAAAGTGGCTCCCTCTCGCTGAATGGTGGTACAATACCTCTTACCACACTGCCTCTAAAATGACCCCATATGAAGCAGTCTATGGTTAGGCACCTCCAGCTCTTCTTCCATACGCCCCCACCAGTTCACCAGTTCAAGAAGTTGACACGGTCCTTCGCAACCGCGATCAGGTTCTTCGCATTTTGCGGGACAATCTTCACATGGCAAGAAATCGCATGAAGCAACAAGCTGATCAGCACCGTTCGGAGCACACTTTTCAAGTCGGCGATATGGTTTTTCTTCGTCTCCGGCCATACAAACAATCCTCCTTGAAACTCAAAGGGCGTCATAAGCTCGCTCCAAAGTTCTATGGGCCATATCGGATTCTTCAAAAGATTGGGTCCGTTGCTTATAAATTGGAACTTCCTCCTTCTTCCCGCATTCATCCAGTCTTTCATGTCTCTTGTCTGAAGAAAGTTCTTGGAACCAACATCAGTGGCCAAATGATTTTACCCAAACTGGATAATGAAGGATCCATCCTTTTGGAGCTAGAGGCCATCCTCAATTAGCGCATGCGTCAACTTCACTCTCACTCTATCATAGAGGTCTTAATTCAGTGGCACGACATGCAACCAGAGGATGCTACATGGGAACCACTCCTTCAGATTCAACAACAATTTCCACATCTAAAGCTTTGAGGACAAAGCTTTTTTTAAGGGGGAGGGGATGTTAGGAACCCATTTCTTTACTTTGTTAGTATGTTGTTGTTGGACGCATATGCTTTGTAAGTCGTCCCGTAGTATTTGTTGATCAATAGTTTGTGTTATTGTTGTTGGCGCATATGCTTTGTAAGTCGCCCGTAGTATTGTTGATCCATAGTTTGTAACGGCCCATGGTTTCGACCCATAGTATTGGCGCCTAGAATTAGTATATAAGTGTGTGTTGAGACCTATGAAGGCACCGTGAAGTTATTTGTATTGAGCTTGCTCATAGGAGGTTGGCCCCTCGAAGTGGCCTGTGATCAATATAAAAGTGATTCTGAGTTCTATCTTTTTTGCTATTTCGCATATTTTTATTAAGTAATTGTTGCAGGTGCATCATAGTAACCCTGGGGGGCCCACCAGAGGTTGCAGGTTGTTCCTGTGTGTGCAAGATCGATATCGTTCGACTGTGTTTATGTTTGTCAGATAAGTAATCTCGTTTTTGTATTTCAATGTGTTAATTCCAGTTTAGTTAGATGCTTAGATGTTTGTGTTTTCAATTTCATTAGTTCATACTTGATAGATTAGTTTCTTCCCCTTCAGTTTGTAGAGCTCTATCCATTCACTGTCTTTCCATTGTTGTCTTTCTTTTGTTGTCTTTCCTTTGTTGTAGTTAATCACTTTGCACATTCTTGTCATTATTCCAAGAGACACATTTCGGGGGCATCGTTTGAGCAAACCGTAAGGAATCTAGGGAAACTGTTCGAAACCCACTTCCCAAATGGGCCCATTTACCCCTAGCCACACAAAATTTCCAGAAATTCTTAATAGATAGGGAGAAAAATGTTGACGAACAGACCTTTGCGTTTTTCCGTCATGTTTCTAGAGCCGTGTTTCCTTCCTTTACTGTAAACTTGCACTCTCATTTTATACTTTCATCAATAAACAGAGATAGTGTTAGGATTTAGAGCTTGAGTAGTTCAGAGAGTTTTGTTTGGTTTCATTTTCCGTAGAGCTCCCACGCATTTTCAGTATTTTGTTATGCTTTGTAATTTAGCTAGGGTTGAATTTGTTTTCCAGTATTTTATTGTGTTCTGCAACTAGTTAGGATTCGAATCCATCTTCAGCATTTTATATTCAAATTTATATTAATACATAGACCAATTATTTTAGTTGTAGTTATGATGAAATCCACTTACACTTAAACTCCATTTTTCCTGTGTAATAAGAAATAGTTCTAATTTGGATGTAAAGTAGAGTAGTTGTCTTTTGGTTTATGATTGAGGTAGTTTATAATTTACTTTCATTGGTTTTGATGCTCAAAACTTAGAATAGCATAAATTTGTTTCATATGTTATCATAGATCTTGTCATTTTTTAGTAGTTTCAAGTAGGTTCAACATTTCATTTCCATTCCCATTTGACTTTGTAGTTAGTATTTCATCTCTATTCACATAGCATGTTATTACTTTAGACTTTGCTAGTTCCATTGTTAGTTCAGTTTATTTCATTTCAGTAAGTTAAGAGAATAGAAATCAATTTTCAATTAAATATTACTGGTCTCATTTGAATCTCATATAGATGCAGTAGTTCCAGTGTATTGTTAAGATTTTCAATCAAAGATCAGTTGCATCATCTTTTTATAACTGATTAAAATGTCTTAGCTTATGGATTGATCTACTGTAGAAGTAGAATAGGTAGCACATTTCCATTTGATTTCATTAGCCATAGATAGAAAATAGATTTGCTTTGATTGAATAGTGTATTTGCTTTCCATTTACATAACATAGGGTTTATTTGATGTTTACTTTTCAAACACAATTCAATTTCATATATAGACGTTAAATAGATTTTCCTAGAAGTAGTTTGTTGCTTTATAGAATAGCATTTCATTTCGTTAAATAAGAATGATTTAGTTTGCTTACAAGTAGTTCATTGTTTGCGGAAATCATCTATTGCTTTGTATTTGTCTTTAGAATAGAATTTCATCTCACTTTCGAATTCATAAGTTAGTTTTTGAATTGAATTTCGTAGATTAGTTTCCCTTTCTACCAATATCGGAAGCATTTTAATTTGTTAGATAGAGATTAGCTTCTTTGTAGTTAGACTATAGAATAGAGTTTTATCCTACTTTTGCCAATTCATAGTTAGCTATTGAGATCAATTAAATAGTTTGCTTCTGATTAGGTTATTGTTTTCAGCATCACATTTGTTTACGCTTGGTCCTTAGAATAATATTTGCTTTGCTTTCTACGAATCCGTAGTTAAATAGTTAGGTTAAATTTCATAAATTAAGTAGTTCCTCGCTTTCCAATAATTAGTTGCACTTGCATTCTTAGATAGGCATTTACTTCTGCATACATAAATAGTTTCCAATTCATAGCATAGATTAGTTAATTTGTTGCAAGTTTTGAATAGTTAATTTGCTTTCATTAGATTAGGTTGCTTTTGGATCAAGTGACTGCTTTCTAGATTAATCTTTGCAATTTCATTTCATAGAATAGATTAGCATAGCATTAGACTAGATTTGAATTCAAGTTATTAAATAGTTTCCCTGCTTTCATAGAATAGATTGAATTCTTGCATTTAATTTATGAAAGTCGTGAATGTAGTTTAAAATCATATAGTTGCATATTAATTTCACAATAGTGCATTTGCATATGTAGTTAGTCTAGGTTATTTTGGACTTTGGTCCTGCATATATTGTGCCGGCACCTCTAAGCCTACGCGCCCCTGGGTTGGTAATTTAGTGTTGGAATAGAAAGCATATATTTTACCCAACAATGAATTTCAAATGTGACAAGGAAACAAAATGGAAGCAAATCTAGTTTAACTTCTACAAATAAATGCAAACTAAAGATTGTCCAACTAGAATTAACTTTAAACATTATGATCTATCTTCTATCCATAAACAAATGACATGAAACTAATGTAATCTAAAAGCAAGTAGAAAACTTAATAAAGATATTTACTTGAACTGAATTGGATTTGGAAATATGTAGAAAACTTGATAAAGATGTCTTATTTCTGAACCATATCTTATTATATGAACATCTTCATTAACTATGTAAATGGAAAAACTAATCCTATGCTTGAACTGAGAAACTAGTCAAAACCGAGATAACTTGGAGAATGAAATTACTAAATCTAATCCAAAATCAATCTTAAGAAACATGACATAACGAAACTAAGAATGGAACTGATGAATTCTAGAATAGTAAAGCATTAATGGATCAGGTATAAAAGAAACATAATCTATAAAGCAACTAAAGTAAAGTTAAGGAAAAAGGAATAAAAACTAATAACGATGATGAAACTTAATTAAAACTCTATGCAGTGTAGAACAAGATCTTAATTACATCTAAGAATGTTAATGAAATGAAAGAAATATTATGTTAAATTTTCAGAATTTACTTCAATCTGATCTAGGATCTTAACTGAGAGAACATCATGTACAGCATATCTACAGCATATCAATCATGGACACAATAATGCAAGCACACAAGAGACACAGATTTTACTTGGGGAAAACCATAAAGGTGAAAAACCCCAATAACTTTCTCAAAGATAGATAGAGCAATGATACAACCAGAATACAAGAGATAGTCTTCTCCTAGCAACAGAGCCTCCTCCTCCAAAAGTGCGCCACTCTCCCAAGTGTGAGTGAGAGAATAGAATGTGTAAAATGAGAGAGACACACTCTCTATTTATACACTAACTTGACTTGAGCTTTACTCAACTAGGTCGGCCTTAACTTAACCACTTAACATAATGCTGACTGGGCCGAACCCCACTAGGGTGGTCTAATAACCCTTTGACCCACATGGCCGACCCCCAATAGGGTGATCTAATAACCCTTTGACCCACATGACTTATACAGGGCCGACCCCAACAAGGTGGTCTAATAACCCATCAAGTATAAGTTACGACACTTACAATATAAATGATGACACTTTCGTATAGAGGAATAATAACATCTCTATAGGAATACAATATACATATATGTGAAATACATTCTGAAGTTACATATACATCAACACTCCCTCTTAACTAGGAAGGTATTTCTCGACACAGGTCTTCTAGCACAAGTCATCTTCTCTGGATCATCGTTACTGCTGCTGCTATCTCAATCAATATTTGAATCTACTCGTCATAGGAAGTTCTACAAAGCCAGTCCTTTTTCATACTGGATGTAGGCCCACCACTTGTAGGTCTTCGTCATCACTAGCCATACTATGGAATCCTCAGGACTTATTACATGCGTCACAAAACCTGGCTGCAGCATCCCAGGCTATTACGAGCACACAACTCTACTTGTCGGATCTCCCAGGAGCACATTACATGTGACCCATCAAAAAACCTGGCTGAAGCATCCCAGGCTGTTATGAGCACACAGCTCTACCTGTCGGATCTCCCAGGAGCACATTACATGTGATCTCACCATAAAACCTGGCTGAAGCATCCTAGGCTGTTACAAGCACACAGCTCTACCTGTCAGATCTCCCAGGAGCACATTACATGTGGTCCACCACAAAACCTGGCTGAAGCATCTAAGGCCTTTTTCATCCTGTCCATATCTCCCAGGAGCAAATTACATGTGGTCATGGCAAAAGCTAGCTGAAGCATCTGAGGCCTTTTTCATCCTGTCCAGATCTCCCAGGAGCAAATTACATGCCATAGGACAAAACCTCGCAAGAGCATCTTAGGATGTTATGGGTACACAACTCCGACTTGAAGATCTCCCAGGGCACAAATTACATGTCCTCCCAGAGCAATGTCTCGAAAGAGCATCCCAGGCTGTTATGGGTACACAAATCTGACCTATAGGATCTCCCAGACATGCTCATCTACACAACCTGATCCACAGCCACAAAGTATCGTCCTGATACTCACCATACATCATCCTGATGTACACATGATCATCCTGATCATCATCACTGCATCGTCCTGATGCGTGTCATCTAGAGAAGCTCATCATCCACGATCATCCTGATCATACAATGCATCCACCTGATGCATACCAATTATCTACCTGATACATATCAACATATAGAATGTATCTACCTGATACATACATGGATACATGATCCACACAATGTATCCATCAACATACATGATCTACCTGATCATACAAAGATACATGATCCACACAATGTATCCATCAACATCCAACATGATGCATACATACATAAATGATCCAACTGATCATATCCAGCATCCAACATGAAGCATACATACATAAATGATCCAACGGATCATATAGAGAAGAAACTAGAACATCATCGTGATGCTCATCATTCATGATCCTCCTGATCATCATAGCATCGTCCTCTTCAGATCATCTCATCGTCCATGAAGCATAGCCTAGATGCACATTATCTAGCACTTACACCACCAACATGGGAGAACATATCTACCACCATTCGGGGAAGGTTCCAGTCCTTACTTTTTCACCATGGGAGAACACATCTACCACCATGTGAAAAATGGCTCAGCAATTACATAACGACCAAGGGAGAACACATCTACCACCATGTGAAAAATGGCTCAGCAATTACATCACGACCAAGGGAGAACACATCAACCATGTCAGAAAATCTCATGTGCATCTGCATCTTCCGGACTCATCACTTCCCTTTGGAAGGAACCTCAATTTGAAGTGCACCAAGCCTCTCTCTGAAGTACTCAAACTGCACTCTGGCCAAAGGCTTGGTCAATACATCTGCAACCTGCTCATTTGTCGCAACATACTCTGCTTCGGCTATACTCAGTGCTACGCAGGACTGCTTCTTGCTAAACCAAGATATCACACCTGATCCCTATCTGTAGCACTACCTGCCCAATCTGAATCAACATAACCATGCAGGTTAAACTTTTGATTCGCTTCATACCTGAGCCCATAATCAATTGTACCCTTCAGGTACCTCAGATATGCTTTACAGCAACTAGGTGAACACTCCTCGGATCCATCAGGAATTGGCTCAATGTGTTCATCACAAAGAAAATATATGGTCTTGTGTTCGTCAGGTACATCAAGGACCCAATCATCTGACGATACATAGAGACATCAACCGGCTCAGACGAAGCATCACACAGAAGCTTCAGGTTGGATGCCATGCGTGTGGCCATGGCCTTGATTCCATCATCCCGAATCTCTTCAGGATCTCTACTGCATACTTCCCTTGTCCAAGGAAGATTCCATCTGCAGTCTTCCACACTTCCATGCCAAAAAACAAATAGTGCATCATCCCCAAGTTCTTCATCTCGAACTTGGCAGCAAGCTTCCGCTGTGTGTCAGAAATTAATTTGTCATCTCCTGTTACAAACAAGTCATCCACATACAGGAGTAGAATCACAGGATTCCCTTCCTCAACCTTGTAGTAAAGGTTGGAATCTACTTCACTCTTGGTAAAGCCCAAACTGGATAGAAAGCTATCTATCCTACCAATTTCTGCACACATATATGACTACACCATTCAACAAGGCTGTCTTGAAATCCATCTGGTGTACCTTCTATTTCATCACTTTTATATTTCTCTCTGCTACCATCTGCAGCATGCTTGATCTGATAGTTCAATTTGGAAGTCACAATAGACTTCCCTTCAGCTCTTGGGACCGCATCCCAAACATCGTTCTTCATGATTGATGGATCATGGCATTCTTCCCGTATCCTGGGAACTTCAATATCTTCAATAGATAATTTTGTTTCTTGAACAAATGTTGTAGTCCTTCTTTTGTAGGTGAAGGTATATGGTCTTTTCTACAAAACAAGTTAAATTGCATGATTAGAAACATCTCATAATTTTTAGACAAATTCTTACACATAAAGAAATATGTCATACAGTCCTGCAATTATCTTAGCCAATGCTTCAATACAACATTTATCCATGTTCCAAAACTTTCTAGATGCCTTCCAGTCTCTACCAAAACATTGTTAAGAGTTTGCACTACTCCCAACATGTCAGCAAAGAGGTTTCATTCTAGATAAGTAGCACTGGAATGTTGTATAGTGCCATAGGCCACTTACCCATCACATGCATATTAGTAGCATACTGTTCATTAATGCAATCATTCTAATATGCACAATACACATCCTAAGTCTAGGAACATGAGCATATACATCATTGAACAATTTTATTTAAACAAACAAGTATGCAAGAAATGATAATTAAAAATACTTATCTTTGTTTGGTTGCTGGGTGGACTCCCTTTGATTCTTTGCTTCCTTGCAGGAGCTGCTGAAGTAGCTTATTCTACACCTTTCTGTTGTGGAATGTAGAAAGATGGTCAACTCCCTCTGAATATTTGCATCCTTGCAGAAACTACTGAAGTGTGCTCCTTTGCTTTCTTGCAGGAACAACTGGAGTGTGCTCCCTCTTGATCTTTGCTTCCTGGATTACCTGTCCTTGAACTTACATCCATCCTTAATCACTATGCATGCTTATTAGTATCATCATTGTGTTATCCTTGAGGTCTCATACATAATCACACATTTATTAGTATAATACACAATAATCTTAAACATGTATAATCATGATCACTCACAGATAATAAACATTAGTATTCAAGGTTTTAGGGAAGCCTTCTTTTACTCATGCATATTCTTATTTGATCATAGGACTCTTCTGATTAGTTAAATCATCAATGCATAAACCCGTGATTACTCAAACCTATACCTTCATGATTCTTCTGGTTAGTCATATCATCAAACATAATATGCATACAACCATGACTATTCAAACCTATGACTTCATGAATAATCATTATCAACAACACAATAGTATAAGATCCTAACACAAGGTAAAGGTAGGATTCTAGCTTGATATAGGAAAAACATACCTGGATTAGCATGCTAGCTAGTTATGTCTAACATACCTGCATAATGTCTTCTGGTTCTCTTCAATGACTTGTGCTAGTAACCTATATGTCTCATAAGTTAACCATTGTAGGACCAAGTTATACATACCTCGAAAGTAGATCTTCTATGTGATCCATGACAATGGATGAATCTTTGTCTTCATGTCACCATGATCATACGTTCTTGAAGTAGAACATGATTTGTCTTTCTTGGTGTACCTTTTGTGAAAATCCTCACAGCAGATCTAAGAGATGATGTATAACTCACAAGAGTAATTATGATTAAGCAGGAAAATAGAAGAAGAGTGATACATGTAGTATAATGAGCAACAGAATAATATGGTACAGTAGAACTCAGATAGAAGCAATAATACTTCGGTCATACTAAATTATTAATCACAAATGGACATATAAATAATACAATGCATGAGGAATTCGAATGCCTAAGGTGGCAATTCGAATTAGCCTTCATGGAGTGATCAAAGGATCACTAGAGTGTCATCGGAGCACAACTAGGTGTCCTCATGATCATCGGAGCGCAACTGGAAGTCTTCATCATCATCAGTGGAGTCATCAATGCTCAAGTAACTGTCAACCATCAGTCAAACTAACTCTGGTAGGTGTAACTGAGTGTAACTCAATGTAACTGAGTGTAACTGAATGTAACTAAGTGTAACTGACTGTAACTGAGTGTAACTAAGTGTAACTGAGTGTAACTGAGTGTAACTGAATGTTAGGTGAAGGAGGGCAAGTTGCTCCCTAAAATCAAGGAAGAAGGGCGCATTAAGCAACTGGAGGGCTAAAACTGAATAGTGAGAAGCTCCTGGGGGCTGGCTAACTGAGGGCTAGGTGCTGGACTGATGACTGGGATGCATGCAAACCCTAGAATGCATGCAAACCCAAAAAGGTGCATGCATGACTGAAAATGTAAATGATCAAAATACTGGTGGGACTAGGATGGAGTATAGGAATATCCTAACACCCCCCCTTAATCCATCCTAGGCCCTGGTAACTAAGACCAAAGGTCACCCAATACAATGAATAATAACAATCAATAAACCAAGGAAGTGGGAAAATTTCATGGGAAACATACCCCCTCCTCAAAAAATAGACTGTAAGGCACACATAAAAAATAAAAGCTCCAAACTCAAGCATGTGTGATGCTTGGTCATATGTCTGGAGGTATCTTCTTCTTGGGAAGAAGTGGATCATGCTCAAAAAGCATGTGCTTGTACTTGCTCTTCAGATCGAATGTGATGAGAACAAATCCAACAGTATTAGAATGATCCTTGAACCTGTGATTTGAATCAGCTGAGGTAGGATCAAATTTTTGAATGTGCATATAGTCCTTTGTCTTCTCCTTCGAACCACCATGGGTGAGATTATGCCAAAAAGAACTATTACATGTTTGCTTGAAATCAAAATCAGATTTAAGACTTTCAAAACAGTTTCTTGAGATCTCCTTTGAACCAGCAGGGGTGAGATCAAAACTATCATATGCATGAGAAATTTTCCCAAGCAGTAATTGCTTAGAACCCAAATTAGATACAAGACTTGAATCATGGCTTCTTGAGATCTCCTTTGAACCATGAGAGGTGAGATCAAAACCAGTAGATGCATGAGAAATTATCCCAAGCGAATGGCAATGGCCATATTCTTCAATGACCTTCTGAAATAATCATGTGAGCATGATGCAAACCAACAGACTCTGGTGCAAGAGAGGATTTAGGACCTTCTGCAATATCTAGAGTGTGAGCTGGCATAGAAAGAGAAGAAAGTTTGAGCATGAGCGGAGAATCTGCAAGTTCTTTGTCAACAACTTCAATATGAGATGATATTGGTTCATGATCTAAGAGATCATCAAGGGGAGTGAATGCAACATGATCTGAGAGACCATCAGGAGGAGCAAATCCATCATGATCTGAGAGACCATCAAGTGGAGCGAATGCATCACCTTGCTTGCTTTTGAAGGGATTTGGACCAAAACCATCATTCTTTTTGTCGAATCTTTCATCCAGATGAGCCCATAACTCTTTTGGAGTTTCAATATCAATGATGGTCGGGTACAATATGTAATCAGTCATAGCAAGCATCATTCTTCCAATGTGCATGTCACATTTATTCAACCATTTAATCTTCTTTGTAGAGGATTCGAACTCTCTTTCAAAATAACAATCAAAGAGATCATGGCTCTTTAAATATGCTATTATTTTTGGTTTCCATTCATCATAGTTGAATAGAGAAAGAGGAGGGATTTCTTCTAAATTCATTGAAGATGTAGAGGACCTGCAAAAACAATATAGAATCACTGCAACTGCTACTGCTGCAAAAATGCAGATTCTGCTACAATTGCTGCACTCGAAATCTTGGTAATAACCTGCAAAAAACTCTCAAGAATGGAGAAAAACAGTACTCTCAACATGCTCTGATACCATGTGAAAATCCTCACAGCAGATCTAAGAGATGATGTATAACTCACAAGAGTAATTATGATTAAGCAGGAAAATAGAAGAAGAGTGATACATGCAGTATAATGAGCAACAGAATAATATGGTACAGTAGAACTCAGATAGAAGCAATAATACTTCGGTCATACTAAATTATTAATCACAAATGGACATATAAATAATACAATGCCTGAGGAATTCGAATGCCTAAGGTGGCAATTCGAATTAGCCTTCATGGAGTGATCAAAGGATCACTGGAGTGTCATCGAAGCACAACTAGGTGTCCTCATGATCATCGGAGCGCAACTGGAAGTCTTCATCATCATCAGTGGAGTCATCAATGCTCAAGTAACTGTCAACCATCAGTCAAACTAACTCTGGTAGGTGTAACTGAGTGTAACTGAGTGTAACTGAATGTAACTGAGTGTAACTGAGTGTAACTGAGTGTAACTGAGTGTAACTGACTGTTAGGTGAAGGAGGGCGAGTTGCTCCCTAAAATCAAGGAAGAAGGGCGCATTAAGCAACTGGAGGGCTAAAACTGAATAGTGAGAAGCTCCTGGGGGCTGGCTAACTAAGGGCTAGGTGCTGGACTGATGACTGGGATGCATGCAAAATGCATGCAAACCCTAGAATTCATGCAAACCCAAAAAGGTGCATGCATGAATGAAAATGTAAATGATAAAAATACTGGTGGGAGTAGGATGGAGTATAGGAATATCCTAACACCTTTTATGTTAGCGAACAACATAAACCTCATATAACATCACAATACATTAGTACATTCATAAGTGTCAAAACCTTAATAAATGAATATCTTCTATTAAGGTGATACGAGAAGTATAGTAATTAATCAAGATTGTACTGTAATGATATGAAGACAAACATATGATAAAATTAACCATGAAACATATATGTAAGCCATACCAGTCAAGATTGCTTGTAATCTTCTTATGGAAAGCCTTAGCCTCATCTCCCTCTGAGAAAGGAACTTCTTCACTTATGCAGGTGACCAATCCATCTTCTTCTAGGATTAACCCAATCCACTTGATTTGCAAGAACTGGACCTGGAGCTGGATTAGGGTTTGTCAAAGAAACCCCAAAAATTCAAACTTTGAATTTCAAACTTCCGAAAGGATAGAAATATGCACCTTGATGAGCTGATCACGTTGGTATATTCAAAATTTGAAAACTGCAAAGTTTCACCCCTTGAAATTGCCTTTTAGGTTTCTGGATTCACTAGGGAGGACCCTGAATTAGGGTTTGAGTTTCCCAGAGCTTCACCTAACCAAAATATTTGATTCAAATCTCTAAGCTTCAATTTTTCTGAGGAGCTTCCAGCCGTGGTCACAGATTTCCAAAATTCCAAGTTTTGCAGAAGCCCTAATTTTTCATCTTTCCAATCAAAGTCCCGAACAGGGGTTTGATCAAGCCCGACCTTCTTCCCAACCAAAAAAATGATATTGGTCTCTAAATTTCGATTTTGATGAGTAGCATCTATCCTTGGTATCTGATTACAAAAATTCCAACTTTATCCGAAGCCCTAAATTCCGGAAGCCATGAATAAAGGTGCTCAAAAAATAATTCTGTTTTGATAGAAATATGTACCTGATTGTTTCTGGTGTAACTCCAAACTTTTAAATCCACGGGGTTTGAAATATTTTCGTGAGATAGCACGACCTATTTTCTTTCCATCCCGACAGGTCTGACCTCAATTGGATTCTCTGAGAGAGAGTTATGCCAAGTGTCGCAACGTGACCTGTTTATGGGATAATACAGGAGAGAGAACTTGTACAGCGTGCCATATTTCACTGGTTCAACTTCGGCCTTTGAACATTTTTTTTGAGATAGCCCGACCTGTTATCTTTCCATCCCGATAGGTCTGACCTCAATTGTATTATCTGAGAGAGAGATATGCCAAGTGTCGCAATGTGACCTGTTTATGGGATAATACAAGAGAGCAAACTTGTACGACATGCCACGTGTTACTGGTTCAACTTCGGCCTTTGAAAATTTTTCTTGATATAGTGGAGTCTATGTACTACCTGTCACATTTTATGAAATTGCATTTGGAGCTTCCTAGCCCAAGTTATGACCTTTTTCCCAAGGTCACCTGATTTTGACTCAGATTTGGAAGAGGCAGAAACCCTATATTGTACAGATCATAAATCACAAAGTACATGATTTAGATGTTTGCCTTTGGACACAAGGTACATGGTGATCTGATATTCGATCTATAAAATTTTCAGATCCGAAACCTTCGCCAAAATGGATTTATAGCGGAAGTGCTACGATGCTGGTTTTTTATATATAAAGCCCTATCATCGTAAGTCCAACAAGTGTCATACATGCCATATCATGCCTTCTTTCAGGATAGCTCTGATACCATGTTAAATTTTTAGAATTTAATTCAATCTGATCTAGGATGTTAGTTGAGAGAACAACATGTACAACATATCTACAGCATATCAATCATGGACACAATAATGCAAGCACACAAGAGACACAGATTTTACTTGGGGAAAACCATAAAGGTGAAAAACCCCAATAAATTCCTCAGAGATAGATAGAGCAATGATACAACCAGAATACAAGAGATTGTCTTCTCCTAACAGCAAATCCTCCTCCTCCACAAGTGCGCCACTCTCCCAAGTGTGAGTGAGAGAATAGAATGTGTAAAATGAGAGAGACACACTCTCTATTTATACACTAACTTGACTTGACCTTTAATCAACTAGGTCGGCCTCAACTTAACCACTTAACATAATGCTGACTGGGCCAACCCCCACTAGGGTGGTATAATAACCCTTTGACCCACATGGCCGACCCCCAATAGGGTGGTCTAATAACCCTTTGACCCACATGACTTATACAGGGCTGACCCCAACAAGGTGGTCTAATAGCCCATCAAGTATAAGTTACGACACTTACAATATAAATGACAACACTTCCGTATAGAGGAATAATAACATCTCTACAGGAATACAATATACATATATGTGAAATACATTCCAAAGTTACATATACATCAACATATAACAGTTCGAAGACCTAAGAAAATTGGATTCTAAATAAGCATAAAAACAATGCAGGAAATATTAAGGTCCGTATGATGATTCAGATGACAATCTGAAAGACGGTCTGGATGGAGGAAAACGATTTAAACTAAGGAAAGAAGAAGATTGGACGATCTTAACGCCATCTGGTTGGTGCATATGAACCTACAGTGCAAGCAAAGCAATAAATAGACTGTTTAGAAGCTAAGATAACAAGAAGTAACCTATACTAATCATTGCCTAAGGAATGAACTACTTCTATGGCATAATAAAACAAGGCTGAAATGTAAGTAAAACTAACCTACAGCTATAGGAAAAACAGTAGCAGAACTAATTCTAACTAGGAATTGAACGTGAACTATTAAAACGTTAACTAGTTGACTCTCTCTAATTGCAAATGACAAAACTGAAAGCAAACTAAGAAGATTTAAGCATGACCGATCGCTTTTAACTTCTAAGCATGTAAATTAAATTAACAACTTAAACTAGCAGCAAGATATAACTACAGGAAATAAATAACTGTCATGTACAGGAAACAAATTAAAGACTGGAAATGAAAACTATTAATTTGCAGAAAGGAAATAGAAAATATATATACAGTAAAACCTCTGGTTGTTGAGGATTCCTTCCCAGCAATCAGAGATTGAAGCTTAACTCAAACTAATCACCAACAACAGAATTCAGGAATTTCTATTAACTGGAAAGTTACATAGCGTTTCTACAGATTACTGCTATCCTCTATGTATGTATGCGCTATATTGTTGTGCTGCGTTTCTCCAAAGGAGGCATCTATATATAAGTTTACAATCAGAGAGAAGGTCGACATAGTCGACCTCTATTAAAATAGAAGTCTTAATGACTATAGAATGACTGCATGGTGGTTTACGACAATGCACAGGGCATCTGCCTAACTCCAAGGTGTTGATTCTCCTTGAGGCGAATAGCTAGGCATCAGTTTCCTTCAATCGTGGGCGGAGGATGTGCTGGTAGGCTGAGCATGGGAGGACGAGGAACTTCTGGAATGTTGACGTGGGCAGGAGTGCGTGCTGTTAGGCTGGGCGTACAGGAAGATGAAACTTCTGGAGCATTGACGTGAGTAGAAGATGTGTTGTCAAGCGAGGCGAGTAGGAGGGTGAATCTTCTAGAACATGGGCTCACCAACCACGACAGCCACATTGCTAACATAACCCATCTTTTTGTTTTTCCCTTTAATGACCATAAATATTCCAATCGACGATTTCACGAGTTGAATGAAGGGTTGAACGACGGGTTGAACGCTGTTGGGCATCCTCGGTGTGCAAGCACGTCTGAATGAAGGTCCGTTTGAAACCTCATAGCCTGCAGGACAAGATCTATTTTCCAAGCAAGCCAAGAAATGTCAAATAAGCGTTAATAAATCACAATATGATGATATTTGACCAAACTTCAAGTGATATGCAAATGCATTCATACTTGGTCTGATTGACGGTCTGAATGGCAAGAAGAATGACTTATCATATCAAAAATGGTGAAAATGACGCCAATCAGAATGTGTTTGATGATAAAAAATGGTGACAAAATGGACACCAACATTCCCCCAAACCGGAGATATTGTTAACACCCAAAAAGTGCTCACCATCTCATCTCCCTCATTACAAGACTCATTTGTCCATATTTCCTACCATATTTGCCTCCAAAACTTTAAAAAACCATTAAAAAGCCACCAAAAAACCAAAAAAACTCCCTTTTCCCCCAAAATAATTTAAATTCCTCCAAAAATAGCAAAAACCCTCTAAAAGGGCCCTAAATTCCCAAAAATCAGATAAAAGGGAATAAAAAATATTAAAAAAGAGGAAAAAGAGGGAAAAAATAAGCAAAAACCCTATACAATTGACCTAAACCATATGGTGCCAAAAACCATGGGTCAACACTCCACCACTAAAAACCTATAAATAGGTGATGGAGGCTCCCCATTTCATATCTACAATTTCTCCCATCCTTATGCTGCCAAAAATTCTCTTGAAACCCTAGCTCTCCACTTGGAGCTAATTTTCCACTTGAGAACCCCTTTGGCCCATATCCAAAACACCTTGGAAGAAGGAGAAGGAACAACACTGGAGCATTGGGGCAGCCCCTGAACTACTGTAAAGGCTCCACCAACCTCAACATCTGAGGTAAAATTAATACAAAACAAATTTTCATTATCTTTTCGTTGTCTTTTTATGCACATGCTAGAATAGTTTACTGTCATATTTTACTGTTTGATTGAACTACTACTAAGAAGTCCCTTCTACTTAGTAGGTTCCCATTTGCACAAGCTAAGGTGAAATGTTAGGAACCCATGTCTTTACTTTGTTAGTATATTGTTGTTGGACGCATATGCTTTGTAAGTCGTCCCGTAGTATTTGTTGATCAATAGTTTGTGTTATTATTGTTGGCGCATATGCTTTGTAAGTCGCCCATAGTATTGTTGATCCATAGTTTGTAGTGGCCCATGGTTTTGACCCATAGTATTGGTGCCTAGACTTAGTATATAAGTGTGTGTTAAGACCTATGAAGGCACCGTGAAGTTATTTGTATTGAGCTTGCTCAAAGGAGGTTGCCCCCTTGAAGTGGCCTGTGATCAATATAAAAGTGATTCTGAGTTCTGTCATTTTTGCTATTTCGCATATTCTTATTAATTACTTGTTGCAAGTGCTTCACATCTGGTATCAGAGCACTTTCTTGGGCTCACTGGGTGAAATTTCTGCCAAATTTTTTTTCGCATCTCTTGCAGGTTCGGATTTGGGAATAATCCCTATCCGCTTAACTACGGGAAGTACTTGGGCATAAGCCCTAAAACGCATTGTGAGGAGTACCACAGGAACCCCAAAGTAGCTGGCCCATTGAGAGGACCTGCCAACGAAAAGGGCAACGACCCCTACCTGATTGACTAGTTCCCACCCGTGAGGTAAACCAAGAGCTGTCGTTTGTGGCAAACCGATTATCAGTTTTACTTGAGCCGTGGAGTGAGGGGTACTGCCCAAATACGCAAGCCATCAGACAACATTGGTGGCTGAGTGAAACCTCTGAACTGTTAGGAAGCTGCACATACCTGGGGTCCATATCTATTTTTAGCTAAACTATTGTCGATCACTGCTGTGTCGTTTCAGATCCATCCGTTTGGATCCATTCTGAAATCCATTCCAGATCCAGCCGTTTTCAGTCCATTCGGCACCGTTTCAGATCCTTCTGTTTCCACTCACTTCCGAGCCATTGCAGATCCCTCTGTTTTCGCTCAGGTAAAACTGATAACCGCTTTGCCACAAAAGACAGCTCTTGGTTTACCTCACGGGTGGGAACTAGTCAATCAGGTAGGTGTCGTTTCCCTTTTCGCTGGCAGGTCCTCTCAATGTGCTAGCTACTTTGAGGTTCCTGTGGTACTCCTCATAATGATTTTTAGGGCTTATGCCTAAGTACTTCCCACAATTAAGCGGATAGGGATTATTCCCAAATCCGAACCTGCAACAGATGCGAAAAAAAATTTGGCAGAAATTTCACCTAGCGAGCCCAAGAAAGTGCTCTGATACCAGATGTGAAGCACCTGCAACAAGTAATTAATAATAATATGCGAAATAGCAGAAATGATAGAACTCAGAATCACTTTTATATTGATCACAGGCCACTTCGAGGGGGCAACGTCCTATGAGCAAGCTCAATACAAATAACTTCACGGTGCCTTCATAGGTCTCAACACACACTTATATACTAAGTCTAGGCACCAATACTATGGGTCAAAACCATGGGCCACTACAAACTATGGATCAACAATACTATGGGTGAGTTACAAAGCATATGCGCCAACAACAATAACACAAACTATTGATCAACAAATACTACGGGACGACTTACAAAGCATATGCGTCCAACAACAATATACTAACAAAGTAAAGACATGGGTTCCTAACATTGGCCCAACAAAATATAGAGCCCATTTCTGAAAAGGATCAATCATAACTTGGGGTTGCAAAGGCATCTCAACAGATGGCGTAAGTCTACCCATTCTTTGGCAACTGTCATACCCCTTGACATACTTGGCAGCATCTTTGAAAATGCTTGGCCAATAATACCCAGAGTGAAACACTTTGTATGTTGTTCTTTTGTCAGAAAAATTCCCACCACAAGGTCCACCATGACATGCATGAAGGATCTCTGCCATCTCATCCTCTCGTACACATCGTCTAATAATAAGATTAGGACCGATATGAAATAGGTCATGTCCACCCAAGAGTAATTAGAACTTTGAACTATGATCCTACGTTTCTCAGGTGGGGAGAGATGGTTTGGTAGATTTCCAGTTGCTAAATAATTGTCTATGTCTGCAAACCATGGGGTTTGAACAGACACATTGAACAAATGTTCATCCAGGAAGCTATCATCGAAAGGACTAGCATTATCGTCAATTTGAATTCGAGAGAGAAAATCTGCTACCACACTCTCTTGACCGGGATGATCAACAATGGTGATGTTAAATTCTTGTAACAAAAGAAGCCACCGAGACACTCTTCCATTGGTGATAGGTTTGTTCATTAAAAATATGATGGTGGAGTGGTCAGTGTGTATAAAAATTTCACATCCTGTGATATAATGACAAAACTTGTTGATGGCATAGACTACTACTAGAAACTCTTTTTCAGTAACAGTGTATTTCGATTCTGCAGGAGTCAAATTTTTACTAGCAAAGTAGATGGCATGTGATGTTTGTCCCTCTTTTTGGCCTAAGACTGCCCCTATAGCTATGTTAGAAGCATCAGTGGATATATGGAAGGGAAGGTACCAATTGGGGCCCCTGAGTGTCGGTGCCACTGATAGCTTTGCCTTCAAAGTTTCAAAGGCATGTTGACAAGGTTCAGTCCATTGGAATTATGTGTATTTCATGAGTAGCTTGAACATAGGTGCGGCTATCTTAGTGAAATTTTCAATAAAACATCTATAATAGCCTGCATGACCAAGAAAAATTCTTACTTCCTTCAGAGTTTTTGGAGGAGGAAGATTAACAATTATTTCTATCTTGGCAAGATCTACCTTGATACCTTGAAGATAGACATGATGTCCCAGAACTATGCCCTTGATTAGTAGCATCTTACATTTTTCATGACTAAGATCTAAGTTTGTTTCTTGGCACCGAATAAGAACTGTTTCAAGGTTGTCAAGGGCTTCTTGGAAGGTATTACAATAAATTGTAAAATCATCCATATAAACTTCTACACAATCATGTATCAGGTCAACAAAGATTCCTAAAATTGCACACTGGAAAGTAGTAGGTGCATTACATAGGCCAAATGGCAACACTCCATAGGCATATGTCCCCCAAGAACAAGTAAAGGTTGTCTTGTCTTGATCCTCAGGTGCTATTAATATTTGGTTGTATCCACTATACCCATCAAGGAAAGAAAAATATTGTTTCCCTGACAAAGTATCTAACACCTAGTCAATGAAAGGCAAGGGGAAGTAGTCCTTAAGGGTGACCTTTTTCAATTCTCGAAAGTCAACACAGATACGCCATTTACCGATAACTTTCTTTGGAACTACTACCAAAGGAGACACCCATTTACTGTTAGAAATTGGGTAAATGAAACTAGTGTTAAGGAGTTTTTGTAATTCATCTTTTACTATATCCTTTAGGGTTGGATTCATTCTTCTCTGGGGCTGCCTGACAGGAGGTATGTTTGAGTTTGTGTAAATGTGGTGATTACAGGTATCTTGGTGTATACCTTTCATATCGGTATATTCCCATGCAAATGCTCCAGTTTGAATCTTGAGAACTTTTAGTAATTGTTTTTGCTAACTCTCATCTAGACCAGCATTAATATGTAAAAAATTCTCAGAATTAACCTCACAGGGTATGGTATAGGATCCTAGATGTTCTTTGATTGCGAAGACACAGGGTGTACTTGTAAATGTTGAGAGGCTCATGTTTTCTTGGAATTCATCTCCAAAGATTTGGTCAAGCTGGGAAAAAGACCGAGGAAAGTCTATACATGTTGTGGAAGAGATAAATTGATTCAACACATTCTTGGTATTTTGTTCTTGAAGTGCCTAGGAGAAATCACTAACAAGGGAAATTTATTCCAAGTTATCATCCCCGAAAGGACAATCTAACCAAAATAGGTTGTCAATTGCTGGCTGTGTTGGTGGGTATAAAGCTAGTTTTCTTGTAGATAACCCATCAGAGATAATCATCTATCCATCCCTACTTCCTATGAATGGATTAGTAATAGCCAACCAGGGTCTTCCCAAAATAATGGGGTGACCTTTGGAAGGGTTCTTTGATTCTATGACCATAAAGTCCACGAGATATTCCCATGAAGCTACTGATACAGTGATGTCATCTAAGATCCTAGCAGGCTGCACCATAGTGCGACCTTCTAATTCTAGCATTGTTGGGGTAGGGCGGAGGAATTGTCCTAAATGGAGAGTTTCTAAAACTATGGTAGTCATCAGGTTAACAGCAGCTCCTAGATCAATAAGTGTATTTCCTATGGCAGTGTTATTAATGATAATAGTCACCACAGGGTTTCCTAGGTTTGAATACTTGGGGATTCCAGGTTGGTTTGCTATGTAATTTGACATTTCACCTATTACATGAATCATTGGAGTGTCTTTTTGTTTTCTACTTGGTATTTTAATACAAAGTTCCTTTATTACTATACTATAGATTGGGATATCTTTAATGAATTGCAACAAAGTGATCTTAATACAAATATTTTTCATCTCATTAAGGATATCATACTCTGGATAAGTTATAGGTTTTTCTATTACTAGACGCTCTGGATATGGGGGTGCTTTTTCTCCTGTAATTACTTCTTCATAAGGATGGTTATGTGTTGAAGATTTAGGAATAACCACATCTTCAAGAATGGCATCATTCAAAACTTCACTAGGTATGTTTTCTTCTTCATTCTCTTCTTGGATAACAACTGATGACTTGGGCTGATCTTGCAAAACTCTTCTAGACCATAGTTGAATCTCATGTATTGGTGCGGTCGAATGGCATATGATGGGAGGTAACAACCCAATGCTATTAAGAGCTTGGGTTGGCTTGTTGTTAGTATTTGGTATCGGTTGTGCAGGTAATATTGTGGGTCTTGGAGGAGTCATATTTTGGAAATGGTGAGGTTGATTAGTAATAGGGGGTAATGAAGGAGGTACAAATCTAGGCAAGAGTTGCTGAATATTAGGTGGGTAAGGATAGTTAGGCATAGGAGGAGGTGGTTGAGCATAAGCTTGTCCTCCCCATCCATGTGGCCATTGTTGTTGTTCAGCATTCTGAGGAAGGTACTGAGGTGGCCAATTTTTCCAACCTGAAGTGTTCCATTGTTGAGGAGGTTGATAAGGATAGTAATAGGGTGGAATTTGTGATGGTGGATCCTGATATGATGATTGATCTCTAGGTTTCCAATGCCTCCTAGAATTTTCACCAAAGTTTCCACTCTTATATACAGCTTGCAACCCCGACAATGATGGAAAATTATTAGTTGGATGTTCTTCTATACAAAGGTGACAAACTGAAACATTATTCAGTGGACATTCCCGTTGGGGATGTTTAGTTCTACACCTAGAACATAAAACATTCATTGCTGCACGCTCTTCATCCTATCTCTTTTTGGCTTGTAATGCATCTAATTGGGAACCCATGGCTCCTAAGATATCTATTTTGAAATTTTCTAATAGGTTTCTCAACTCTACCCTTGTAACTCCAACAAGACCGGATGTGTTTCCTTTTAGGTTCCTAGCATAAGATTCTCGAAAGTGTCTTCCACTTTTTCCTCTGCTTGTTGGTGTCCATTTTTGTCACTATTTTTGAACATCAAACACACTCTAATTGGCATTGCTTTCACCATTTTTGATGTAATAAGTCATTCTGCTTGCCATTCATACCATCAAACAGATCAGGTATGCGTATATTCACATATCACATGAATTTTGGGTAAAAATCGATATTTTTTGATTTATTAATGTTTATTTGATATTTCTTGGCTTGCTTGGCAGATATATTTCATTCTATAGGTTGTGGGTCTCAAAAAAACCTCCATTCAGATGCGTATTCATGTTGCAAATGATTAGCCGTATTCATCCCACCATTCAGACCCGCATTCAACCCGCGAGATCGTTGGTTGAGATATTCTCGGGCCATTACAAAGAAAACCGTCACATGGATTCTGTTTAGGACATGGCCCCTATGGTGCGTGAGCTGATGTTCTTGAATATTCCTTCTCCTGCACGCTCAGCTCGACAACACATCTCGCTTCCACGTCAAAGGAAGATCAAATGTCTCAACAACCGCATGAAGGAAACCAACTCCTTGGAACCTCGTAGATTCTCGGTGGACCGTCATAAACTGTTATGGGGTTGTTCCTTTGCCATGAGCTATCATAAGTTCCTAAGCCGAGCCGTTTTTTGGCATTAATATTGCCTATTATTAGAGAAGTTGAACACTAAAGGGTTGACTTGCTCTCCCAATTGTAACTCTGTATATATAGATGTCTTTGTTATTGAGACGAGTTAGTCATCCATTCAGTCCTTTTCATATTTAGTCTAGTCGGTCTTTTCAGCTGCAAATAGACACAAAAACGTTGTAACTCGGTTTTAAATTAATATACCTCTGTTGAGTTTTATGAAAGCTTGGTAGCATGCGTGATGACTGATTGATCAAGGCGCAGCCTCTGATTTCTGAGAAGGGCCCCTCAACAACCAGTGGTCTTCCGTTTGTGTATATAATTTGTCTTTGTCTTTTACAGATAAGTTGTGTTACTTGTTTAATTTCTGTATTTATTTTGTATATGATATCTTTGTTTTGTAATGCATATGTTGTTTTGCTGCTTATATGACACCTTTGTTTTATGATCTGTATATTTTACCTACTGTTCATGTTAATAATATTTCCAGAATGTAATTAGTGATCAGTCACGCTTAGCACATTTAGTTTACTTAGTTTGATTAATTTGTTTAGTTTGCTTAGCTTACTTTTAGTTCTGTTATTTACAAATACTTAAAGGTTAGTTAGTTTCATATTCTAAGTTCCATTAGTTTCTTTCTTGTAGCTATAGGTTAGCTTTATTCATATCTTAGTTTTGTTTGGTTAGGCCATAGAAATAGTTTATTTCCTTTAGATAATGATTAGTATAGGTTGCTTCTCATTGCTTTAGCTTCTAAATAGTCGATATATTGCTTTCCCTTGCACTGTAGGATCACATGCATCAGCTAGCTAGTAGTTAAGATCATCCAGTATTCTCTTCACTTAGTTTAAATCGTTTTCTTCCATCCGGACTGTCATTCAGAGTGTCATTCAGACAACCATTCGGATCGTCATTCGGACCTCAATACTTTTTGCATTGTTTTTATGCTTATTTAGACTCCAGTTTCTTGGGATTTTAACTGTAATATTTCTTGCTTTTATTTAGTAGTCTTAGATTTAATTAAGATATTGTTTTACATTGCATAGAGTTTTTAATTAAGTTTCATCATCATCTTTAGTTTTCATTCTATTTTTCCTTACTTTGCTTCAGTTGTTTTACAAATTACGTTTCTTTCATATCTGGTTCATTTACTATTACAAAATTTATCAGTTTCATTCTTAGGGTAGTTTACTATATGTTCTTAAGATTTATTTTGCATTAGAGTTAATAATTTCATTCTCCAAGTATCTTAGTTTTGATAGTTTCTTTGTTAAGCTTAGGATCAGTTTTCCATTCACACGGATAATGGAGATGTCCATAGAATAGGGTTTTGTTTAGAAATAAACATCTTTATCAAGTTTTCTACTTACTTCCAAATCAAGTTCAATCCCAGTAAATATCTTTATTAATTTTTCTACTAGTTTCTAAACTACATTAGTTTCATCTCATTTTGCTTATAGATAGGAAATAGACCGCAATGTTTAAAGTTAATTGTAGTTGGATAATCTTTAGTTTACATTTATTTGTAGAGGTTAAACTAGACTTGCTTCCATTCTGCTTCCTTGTTACATTTGAAAGTCACTTTGACACCTTCTCTACCATCCCCATTACATTTGATACACTTCCTCACGATCCCCAAGGAGAATGGAATTAGGTAGTTCAATATAGTCTTGAATATTAAATCATTGCTGAATTTATTAAGTAGTTTGTAGGTTCTATTTTAAGTCAAGTAGTTTCCATTTCCTAAGAAGTAGTTTGCTTATTGACCAGTATTTGTTCTTTTCCCATTTTGTTTAATCATAGAGTAGATTAGTATAGCTTGATACTATTATGATCGGTTGGTATAGTTAGGTTTAATTAGTTCCTTCGTTATCTTTCTGAAGTTTGACTCGGTTTTTCATTTTGAAAGATCTTTCGATCTTTTCTTTATTAAACATTTCTAAGGTCTGACAAGCCAAAATCTTAGGTACCATTCTACCTCAGCATATACTTTGCCACAACTCTAAGAATACCAAATCTGGTCGATAATTAAATATTAGGTGATTCTTTGAGATAGCTCAAACACCCAACACTGATCCTAGAGTAATTCCTACATAGTTCACAAATTTTTGTAAAAGACTTATGAGAGATATGTCTTGCTGCCATGAGATTAAGGTTTTCTAAGAATTCTTCTGAGATTCCCTTGAGGAAGAGTGTTCTTACTGCATCTTCCCAAAGATTACTATATTCAGATTTATGTAGCACATAGTTAAATATTTTGAGATAGTCTTCTAGGCTATCATCTTCAAGTTGTTGAATTTTGAAAATATCATTGTGAGAGTCCTTAAGTTTACAGTAATCGTGATATTTCCGTAGAAATGCATTCTTCATGTCTTCCCAAGTTTTAATACTAGATTCTCCTAACCCCATCAACCATTGAAGAGAAGAATCTTTTAATGTGGCAGGAAAGAGTTTTAGCTTTTGGCCATCTTGTAGGTAGTTATAACTCCTACAAAAAATTTCAAATTTGAATAAGAATGTATCTGGATCCTCACTACTCTTTCCATAAAAGGTTGGTAGTGAGGAAGGAGGAATGTTTTTCATAGTTACATCTTATGCAGTGTCTAATATAGGGAATCCAAAAGTACCTTTAGTTCTAACCTCTCCCTCTTCTTCATCTTGTCGGACATGATCTTCATTTTCATCCTCCATGAAGACTTGATTGCCAAAGAGAGAATACTTAAGTGGTTCCTTTCTTGGAGAATACGGGATATCCCAACATTCTGTTTCTAGAAGAGTATTCTTCTTTTTAGGAGGAGAACAGGGATAATTTTAAGGACCCATACTTATTTAAAAGTGTATAAACCTTGGCGAATCTTACCAATTCTTAAAATGTTAACTATAAAATATTTGGCGATATTTTTCTAAAATTATTTCAATTTCTAAGGATTTTATATAGTTTATATAATAATTTGGCGATTTTTAGAGTGAAAAAAGTTTACCCCATCAAAATTGGGCGAAATGGGGCTTCAAAAAATGCAAATTGGCGAATATTTTTTTGGAAAAAAACATGGAAAAATAGCCCATGGGCTAAATTTCACCCCTAAAATTATCCTTGGAAGAGAATTACCAGCTACATGCGAGTCTAGTTTTGAAGGTCCTACCATTGCTGTTTCAATCTGTGAAATAATTATGTTCACAGAATTTTCAAAAAGAGTATCTAGTGTAGGATCAATAAAGTCTACTAAGTTTGGACCACCTAATATTGAAAAGGTAGTGTCTTTGGGTTTTTGAACTAATGGAGGGTTGAGAGGTTCTGAAGTGTTATCCTTTGGAATTTCTTCTTGTCTAAGCTCAGTCTCAATATGAGCTTGAGGTTCTTCTAGTGGAATTTCTTTATGAACAGACTTTGTGATGTCCCTATGGTTTCCCCTAATTGATTTCTAGAAAGGGTTTCCTTTTCTTTCCAAGTAATACTATCCCCTTTAGGTGTCTTCCGATACCTTTTTACTGAGTTAGTAGTTGGGGTGGCACGCCCCCCATATAGGTTCGTAGGAATTTGAGTAGGGATTTTAGTAGGAGGGCTAGTTTTAATAAATCTACCTTTTGAGTCTCTAGATCTATTCATGAAAACAAACTATAACTGAAATAAATTCTAACTACATCACTACTATTGCTGGGTTTTGGGGATGCCTGTTATTGTTAGGATATTCCTATACTCCATCCTAGTCCTACTAGCTTTCCTGTCATTTTCATTTTCAGTCATGCATGCAAAATTAGGGTTTGCATGCATTTTGCATGCATTCTAGGTCATCAGTCCCAGCACCTAGTCCTCAGCAAACTAGCCCTCGGAGCTTCTTTTAGATCATTTCTAGGCCTCCCAGTGACTAATGCACCCTCCTTTGCTTCACTGCATGACAAGGGCACCTTCCTCACCTACCAGTCTAGTTATATTCAGTTATATTGAGTTATCTTCAGTTATTCCCTTGATTTAAGGCTTAACTGACTCTTTACTGAGTTTATCACTCTGTTGGACCTCCAGTGAGACTAGATTGACCATTCTGACTCCAATTAACTCCTATGGTGCTCTCCATTGAGCCTCCTTCACTATATTAGTGCTTCCATGTGCCAGTTACACCAACCACATTCAGTTAGACTCAGTTTAACTCCCGGTTGATCATTACTTGTGCATTGATGACTTCACTGATGAGAAGGTGGACTCCTAGTTAGGCATTGATGACTCTCCACTGATTATGGATCTGTGCATGAAGGCCAATTCGAATTCCTCCTAGTGAATTCGAATCCTCATACTCAGCATTGTATATTTACCAGTTCATTATTCTGTTAATAGTAACATGTGTAATTATTCTGCCTCAATCAGAGTTTCTTTGGATCTAAGTTCTATTGCTTGTCTCTTCTTCTATTATTCCTAAATTCTTTCATTGTGAGGTTTACATCATCTCTTTGGATCTTATGTGGGCAATTTCACAGTTATAATAGATGCACTGGTTCTTACCTCTCGTCTTACCGCTCATCTGCCACCAGCCTATTTCTAAATTTCAAAGAGGAGAATTCAAATCTATCACTAAGTTTTAAAAGAGAGTTCTACCTAACTACAACTGAGTTCTACCTATCTACAAATCCCTGGCAACGACGCCAAAATGTTGAGGTGTAATTACTATCTTTAAGGAATCACCAAAATATTTAATTATTGACCAGGGTTGGTAATCTTAGAGTTGTGACACAGTATATGCTGAGGTAGAATGGAACCTAAGGCTTTGGCTTGGCAGACCTTGGAAATGTTTAATAAAGAAAAGATCGAAAGATCTTTCAAAATGAAAACCGAGTTAAACTTTGAAAATACAACTATTGAATTGATCAAGCCTAACTAAAACAACAGATCAGAATAGTATCAAGCTATACTACTCTACTCCATGGATAATAACTAAGAAGATAAAAACAACAATATTATTCTAGGAAGAAAAACTAAATCAAAATAGAACTACTTTGATGAAATGGAAAATTATCGATAAAGCTCCAATCTAAGAATTAGAAAACAACTGTAAATGAGTTTAGAGACCTATCTATAATTGACAACTAACTATGAAATAAAGAACTATATTAACTTAAAGAAAAACTACAAATTACTTAGTGAATTCAACAACTATTCATGCATTCAATTAATACTTTAAGACTACATTAAACTACCTAATTCCATTCTCCTTGAGGATTCTGAGGAAGTGTATCAAATGTAATGGGAATGGGAGAGAATGCATCAAAGTGACTTTCGAATGTGTCAAGGAAACAAAATGGAAGCAAATCGAGTTTAATATCTACAAATAAATGCAAACTAAAGATTGTCCAACTACAATTAGCTTTAAACATTATGATCTATCTTCTATCCATAAACAAATGACATGAAACTAATGTAATCTAGAAGCAAGTAGAAAACTTAATAAAGATATTTACTTGAACTGAATTGGATTTGGAAGCAAGTAGAAAAATTGATAAAGATATTTTATGTATAAGAAAGTAGAAAACTTGATAAAGATGTCTTATTTTTGAACCAAATCTTATTCTATGAACATCTTCATTAACTATGTAAATGGAAAAAACTAATCTTATGCTTGAACTGAGAAACTAGTCAAAACTGAGATAAGTTGGAAAATGAAATTACTAAATCTAATCCGAAATCAATCTTAAGAAACATGAAATAACGAAACTAAGAATGGAATTGATGAATTCTAGAATAGTAAAGCATTAATGAATCAAGTATAAAAGAAACATAATCTGTAAAGCAACTAAAGTAAAGTTAAGGAAAACAGAATAAAAACTAATAATGATAATGAAACTTAATTAAAACTCTATGCACTGTGGAACAAGATCTTAATTATATATAAGAATGCTAATTAAATGCAAGAAATATTACAGTTTGAAGACCTAAGAAAACTGGATTCTAAATAAGCATAAATACAATGTAGGAAATATTAAGGTCCATATGACGATTCGGATGGCAGTCTGAAAGACGATCCGAATGACGGTCTGGATGGAGGAAAACGATTTAAACTAAGGAAAGAAGTAGATTGGATTATCTTAATGCTAGCTAGTTGGTGCATATAAATCTATAGTGCAAGGAAAGCAATAAATAGACTGTATAGAAGAAGCTAAGATAACAAGAAGCAACCTATACTAATCATTGTCTAAGGAATGAACTACTTCTATGGGATAATAAAACAAGGCTGAAATTTAAGTAAAACTAACCTACAACTATAGGAAAAACATTAGCATAACTAATTCTAACTAGGAATTGAACTTGAACTATTAAAACGTTAACTAATTGATTCTATCTAATTGAAAATGACAAAACTGAAAGCAAACTAAGAATATTTAAGCATGACCGGTCACTTTTAACTTCTAAGCATGTAAATTAAAATAACAAATTAAACTAGCAGCAAGATATAACTATAGGAAATAACTGTCATGTACAGGAAACAAATTAAAGACTAGAAATGAAAACTATTAATTTGCAGAAAGGAAATACAAAATATATATAGTAAAACCTCTGGTTGTTGAGGGGCCATTACCAACAATTAGAGATTGAAGCTTAACTCAAACTAATCACCAACAACAGAATTCAGGAATTTCCATTAACTGAGAAAGTTACACAACATTTCTACAAATTACTGCTATCCTCTATGTATGTATGAGCTATATTGTTGTGTTGTGTTTCTCCAAAAGAGGCGTCTATATATAAGTTTACAATCAGAGAGAAGGTCGACATAGTCGATCTCTCTAAAAACAGAAGTCTTAATGACTATAGAATGACTACATGGTGGTTTACGACACTGCACAGGGCGTCTGCCTAAGTCCATAGTGTTGATTCTCCTTGACGCAAACAGCTAGGTGTCGGTTTCCTTGAATTGTGGGCAGAGGATGTACTGGAAGGCTGAGCGTGGGAGGACGAGGAACTTTTGGAACGTTGACGTGGGCAGGAGTGCGTGCTGTCAGGCTGAGCGAACAGGAAGATAGAACTTCTGGAGCATTGATGTGAGCAGAAGATGTGTTGTCAAGTGAGGCGAGTAGGAGGGCGAATATTCTAGAACAGGGGCTCACCAACCACAAAGGCCACATTGCTAACAGAACCCATCTTTCCGTTTTTCCTTTAATAACCAGAAGTATTCCAACCGACGATTTCGCAGGTTGAATGAAGGGCTGAATGACGGGTTGAACATTGCTGGGCATCTTCGGCGTGAAAGTGTGTCTGAATGAAGGTCCATTTGAAATATCATAGCCTGTAGGATGAGATCTGTTGGTAGGCAGTTTGGTAAGGAAGAATCGCAGCATCGCCGATGCTACGACACACAGAAGAAGTCGTGGAAGGCAGAAGGCTAGATTATTTTATGTAATTTTGAGTCGATTGAACCATAGAATGCGGGTTTTTGGGTCATTGGACCATATGATATGTAATTTTGGATTAATTGTACCACAGTAGGCAGGTTTTTGGGTCATTTGGACCGCGACAGTTAGATTTTGGGTCATTTGTCCAAGTGTTGGTTAGGAAGTTGTTAGTAAGTGGACAAGCATTGTAAAGGCGGAAGCCTATATATAGTCGTAAGTTGTAAGTGTAATGGCATCTTAGTACAGATCTTTGGATGTTGATTGTGCGCAACTTTGAGTTTGTATGTGAGATCAAGAGATATTGCTGAGATCTGGTCCTACGAAGATGGTGTATCAGGGTTTTTGCTGAATTAATATGACATGATGGAACTATTTAGTGAAATTCCTTGTGTACCTTTTATGCATGTTGCGTTGGTTTCTTGCTGCAGTTAATACTTTAATGTTATACTTGTTGCGATGAATGTTTCTGTGGAATGATGTTGTGAATATGAATGATGTTAAACTTGAATGCATAGATCTGTCTTGAATGTTGTGATAAGTTAAGTAAGCAAGTATTGCCACAATCATCCTCCATTCGGCAGAAACATGGTTCTATCCACTCTCCCTTGATCGCCTCAAGTGAGACCTCATCTGCTCCGTAGGTGTTGCTTGACAGGGTAAAACCTGTCTGGGTCGGTGCTCAGGGAGATCGCAATGGGTTGGTGTCGACAGTGATCGGAACCCCTGTTGATTAGGTTTGAGTCAACAAATGGTTCCGTTGCTGAGACCGTGTGCGAAGTGAAAGGAGGATATGTTATGGCATCCAACACAACCAAAGATACAGAGCTGGTTTGATCAGAGGTTCTAGGAATTTGCTGAAGAAGAAAGCCGAAACTCTCGACTGACAGTAGATCAGTGGGTGGATAGATATATTCACGACGGTCCACATGAATGGTTTTTCTATGAATTCTCGGTCCTTTTGTTCGAGTGGTTGCCAAAGTTGACCTATCAGAAGAGGAACCACCAAGGTGGTGAAATGATGACCTGGACCCTAAAGCTTATCCAAGAATTGTAGGAAGTTGACAATAAAGCATCATGGGCTGTCGAAGTGTGGCTTGATAGCATCTTGGAAGGGTATATCACTGAATTGGCGGTTGATATGCAAAAGTCCTATAGCAAAGCTGAAAGATATTTCTTCTACGAACCTCAGGGAAGGTTTATGCTGTCGCTCCAACTGTCCATTAAGATGCTTATTTGCGAAAAGGGTATATTGAAGATGCATTTAGATTACTAAGCAGCCTAGTGGGCAGAGGCTGTGGTTATCGTGACAGCAGGGGGTGGTGCATGGAATGATCAGGGGTAGATGGGTGCAGGTCACAATGATACTGTGAGTGAAGCCGAGGACGAGAGTGGTCTTATAAGGGGAGGAGCGAGGTTTCGACAGGAAAAGAGGTAGAGGATAGGAGAAGGTCCTACTGTGATCGAACCGTGAGTTTGTGAAGGAATACCACACGGGACTAAGAGACCTCACAGCCCAAAAAAGGACGCACAGGCTACGCCCAAGATAGATGTAGTACCTAACCTCTGCAGCAACGTACCCACACCTTCTCTCACTATCTGTCAACCAGTGAGAAACACCACTTTGACCCCACCGGGTCAACAAAACTTGATCGCTAGTAGTTCAGTACCTACAGAGAGGAATCCTAAGATGGTGGGCGATGATGCTAAGTTACCATTGTTCCATGGGAATGGGACCGATAACCCAGAACAGTATTGGTTTTTGTGTGAAGCGGTATGGACCATAAAACAGATCATTGATGATGACGCAAAGAAAGGACAACTGGCGACAACTCTGCGAGGTCGCACCTTAGATTGGTTTATGAAATTTGTTCTAGTCCCTACAGGTGCTACGACAAAGTCACTCGATGAGATCAGGGATGGGTTGATTGTAGAATTTAGGAAGCCCAAGTCTGAGGCTCAATATATCACAAAATTGAAAGAAATTAAGTAGTATCCCAGCGAGACGGTGTGGGATTTTGACCAGCGGTTCAAAACGTTGATGGCAAGGGTTAGTTTCAATATGAGTGCTGTCCAACATAAAGAGTGGTTCATCATAGCACTACTACCGCACATTCGGCTACAATTGTTGAAACAGAACATCACAACGCCCAGTGAAGCTTTGGAGATTGCAATGTGATTGGAAGCGTCGTCAATTGGTGAAAATGCAGCTGGGATGTCACAGATACAAACACAACTAGCCAACTTGACCATAAAGCTGCAAGATTTGAAGAAGGGCAAGGAGCAGTGCAAAGAAGTATGGTGCACATGATATCGGGGGGATGGGAATATGAATGACAGTTGCCCCAACTTCCACAACTATTTGGTTTCAGGAGCGCCAAATCCATTGAATGTTGGTGGCATGCCATGGTGTTGCGTTTGTCAGGTACTTGGGAACCGCCATGAAGAATATCCATATATGCAAAAAATGGTCACCAAGCCGATGAATCTGTATTGCACTTTCTGTAAATTGGTGGGACATGATGACAAAGATTTCTGGGCATATGGGTTGCTTCATGAGAGAACATAAGATGCATTCTATGTAAAGGATGTCCAGCGTGCCGTACAACAACCACAACTGCAACCGCAGGTAGCCCAGCCACTACTTCAATCGCAGGTCCAATTTGTACAGCAGCAGCAGTTTGTGCCGCAATATGCCCCGATGCAAATGGCTCCACAACAGCCATAGTATGTTCAGCAACTGCAATATCCAGCTCCGATGCAGCAGCAGTACAACCAACTGCAGTACCAACAGCAGGGTGGATTCCATGGAGGGTTCCGGGGTGGACGTGGTGCAGGATTTGGTCGCGGAGGAGGACAAGGAGGTCGCGGACCGGTGCAATGCTATCACTGTGCAATATGAGGACACTATCAGCTTGATTTCCCACTATTGTTGTCGCAGTGTACATTTTTCTTTGGTATAGACCACACAGTGGAGAACTGCCCACAATTGATTGCACGATGGTAGGCAGGGAACATTGCACAGTTGCAGAATTAGAGCCAAGTGTAGCAGCTAGGACAGAATCAGGTGCAGCAACCAGTGTAGAACCAGAACCAATGTCGAATTTAGAATGCTAACGAAAATGTGAACCAATCGGGGAACCCTGCACCAAATCAAAATTAGGGTGCAAATGTTGTGACAATTTCTGCGGATCCAAGACCACAAGATGCAGCTGTCGCAGCTATTACATGGGGAGGCGCAGCAACAGGAGGGGACATTTGGAAGGCCGGGAAGAAGAATGTATCATTTAATGTTGAGTCAGAGCGTGATACATTATTTCGGGCACGTCGTGCGTTGGACCAGGATCGCGGTAAAGCTATCATCTGCGACATGCCCCCTGTTTTTTATACGACTTCAAAGGCAGGTCCATCAGCACAGTATGGAACGTTGAAGAAGTTTCTTGAGAGCTTTTATTGTTGGCAAGAGATCCTGCAGCCCTTGCTAAGATTGAAGGGATGTTGCAATGTCTAGATAGGGGACGGAAGGAGTCCATGGTAAACTCCTTACAGTGGCGGAAGACAGGTAAGGAGATGCGAATGAATATACAAATTGGGGACTGTGATGTTGATTTAGTTATTTTGGATCTTGGTTCAGATGTCAACATCTTAACCAAGCAGGCATGGCATAAAATGGGGAGCCCCCCATTGAGCTAGTCTCCTGTACATCTCCGGTTAGCTAATCACGCTAAAGTGACACCGATTGGGAGAGTCCCACATTTGGTGGTGGAAATTGAAGGCATGAAGACCTATGTTGACTTCGATGTTATCGAGGTGGTTGAGGGAGGAAGTTCATATCCCGCGTTGCTGGGGATCGGATGGGCTAACGACAGTGGAGTGGTAATCAAATTCAAGCGGCAGATGGTGACTTTTGAAAACCACGATCTCAGAGTCATAGCCCCGTTGGATACGACTGAAGGTCGCAGATACATTGAGCCAGTGAGGAAGGATGATCCCAGTGGATGGGACCATGCATTTAACATTTCCGAAGACTATATTCATCCAACTGCCAATGGTGAGCTGGGATGGCGCAGTGACATCTCTGCGTCTTCCGACTCTGATGACGCACTAGAACACTGGAAAAACCGCTTGCATGAAGTATCGTTCCGCAAGTGTGGGTTAATCACGCAGTCACTATGCCGCGTCGCAACTGAAACGGTCACACTACCAGTATATGAAGGGCTGCCTGGTTTGTATGACTTTCTGGTGAAGTTTGAGGAAAGAGTCTTAGAACCATAGTGATTGCTGGTGTTGGACAAAGCACTGAAGGTTAATCCAACACGTTGGTGGGTGACACAGAAGGCATCAATTGATGGATGGTCGACATATAGAAGATTGTGGATGGTTCGCTTCGGCGATATCGAGATTTACCACACAAGGAAATATGATGGTCGGAACGATCCTGGAGGCCATTTGATGGAGTGTCATAAATTATGGGCATCGCGATCAAGAGATGAGTGGGTCCATGCATTTATCCATACCTTGGATGAAATGCTGCGGTCATGGTATATGGTAGCTGGATTACAGGGAGAAATCACTACTTGGTTGGAGTTGACAATACGTTTTATTCATACATTCAGTTTTGCTGATCCCAACTCGGATGTCCATAATGCGCTACAGATCATCCGCGATGTGTTTCTAAAGGTTGTTCCCATGGCGTACCCGGTGGATATGCATACGCACTGCCAGATCCATACCATAATGGAATGTTATAATATCACTGGTGGGCCTGAAGACAGTGATGATCCGCGGAATGTCAATATTCCAGACTCTGAAGAAAGTCGCTACGTGGTTCCACCTGGTGCACCAACTGATCCGTTCAGTCAACCCTTGAAGCTTTGCAAGATCAATATTGGGATGGAGGGCACTCCCAAGTTCGCGAATGTTGGAGATTATTGGGACAATGAGATGATGGGAAAGGTCACTGAGTTCCTGCATGAGTTCCAAGACCTTTTTCCTACAAAGTTATCTAAAATGAAAGGTATTTTGGGTGATCTAGGCGAGATGAAGATTCCCTTGAAACCAGATGCTAAACCGATCAGGCAGCGACCTTATCGGCTAAATCAGAGACATAAGGAGAAGGTCAAGGAAGAACTTGATCGCATGTTGGATGCTAGTATCATTGAACCGGTTGAAGAGTCAGAATGGATTAGTCCTATGGTGGTACAAGACAAGAAGACTGGTGAGGCACGCATCTGCATTGATTTGCTGAAGTTAAATGATGCCTACTTGCATGATCCCTTTCCAACCCCGTTTACTGATGAAGTACTTGAGGGAGTAGGTGGCCAGGAGATGTATTCTTCAATGGATGGGTTCTCAGGCTATCATCAGATCCGTATTGCAAAAGAAGACCACCACAAGATGACTTTTGTGACAGAATGGGGATGTTTTCAGTATACCGTGATGCCGTTTGGATTGAAGAATGCACCTGCGATATTTTTGCGGGTTGTTGTGGCTGCATTCAAGGATTTCATCCAGAAGTTCTTGTAGGTATACATGGATGATTAGAGAGTTTATGGTTTGATCCACGATCATCTGGCCAATCTGCCGTTGATGCTGGAGAACTGTCGCCAACACTAGATATCGCTGAATTTGAAGAAATGCATCTTTTGCGCACCGTTCGAGATATTGCTGGGTCACATCGTGTGCAAATAAAGGTTGTTAGTCAATCCAACAAAGATTGCACTCATTTTGAGCTTGACACCTCCAACCACTGTTAAGCAGTTAAGGGCAACATTGGGACATACTGGGTATTATCGCAAGTTCATTAGGGAATATGCAGTAAGCACCACGCCTATGGAGAAACTATTGAAGAAAGATGCATTTTTTCAATGGACCACTGAATGTCAGGATAGTTTTGAACAACTGAAGGCTAAGATGGCCTCGGCACCGATACTAGTATTTCCAGACTGGAGTAAGGAATTCCATGTCCATGTTGATGCATCGTCAATTGCACTCGGTGTGGTGCTAGCGCAACCCGGAGAGGGGGATCTTGATCACCCTATTGCTTTCGCTAGTCGGAAACTGTCATCCAAAGAACGGAACTACACCACTACTAAGAGGGAAGTTTTGGCGATGGTCTATGTGCTGCAGAAGTTTCGACACTACTTATTGGGTAGACATTTTAAGATGTTCACAGACCACTCTGCATTGAAGTACTTGGTCAATAAGCTTGTGTTGGGGGGGAAGATATGCCAATGGTTACTTCTTTTTCAAGAGTTTGACTTTGAAGTAATTGTGAAGCCAGGGCGGTTGAATTCCGGCCTTGATCATCTATCACGGATTGACAAAGGAGAGGAGCCAACTAACATTGAAGATGGGTTTTCTGATGCGCAACTGTTTAGGGTTGAAGTAGCCGATGGTTATTTGAAGAAATCATTCAGTTTCTGGAAAACAGTACCACACCAGATGAGTTCACCACTAGTCAAAAGAAGCTGTTGGTGGTTAAGTCTATCGACTTCCAGCTCATCGCAGGAGAGTTATATAAGATGGGTGCAGACGAGATATTGCGATGGTGTGTCTTGCCACATGAGCAAGCACATATTCTGCTAGAAGCACACAGAGGCGTGGCTAGGGGGCACTATGACGGTCGGGTGACTGCCAGGAAGGTGCTTCGTGTAGGGATTTGGTGGCCCATGCTGCATAATGATGCGACAGACTATGCACAGTTCTGTGATGTTTGTCAGAGAACTGGGAAGCCATCTAGGAGGGACGAGATGTCGTTGGTGCATCAACTAGCACTATAGCCATTTGACAAATGGGAAGTGGATTTTGTGGGACCAATCAATCCACCAGAGAAGCGCACTGGGGCAAGATACATCATTACAGCGACAGATTATTTGACGAGATGGGCGGAGGTTGCACGAGTTGTTGATTTTTCTGTGACCACGGCAACATGTTTTTTCTTTGACAACATTGTCACTCGCTTCGGCTACCCCAAGATATTGCTGAGTGATCAAGGCAACCACTTTCTCAATCGCACCATCAGCGCATTAATAGAGGAGTTGCAGATACATCATAAGAAGATTACGCCGTATCATCCGCATGCCAATGGCACGATGGAAGCTTTCAATAAGATATTGGAGCATGCACTGGAAAAAGTGTGCAACGCGAACCACGATGACTGGGATCTGAAAAATCACAGCAGTATTATGGGGCTATCTCACCACATGTAAAAGGTTGATGGGTCAGACACCCTTCAAGTTAGTGTATGGACAAGAAGCGATTATGCCAATGGAGTACATCATTCCAAGTCTACGCATAGCGGTAGTGACATGTATGGATATAGAAACGGCAATTGAAGAACGTCTAGCGCAGTTAGTACAACTGGAGGAAGATCGCTTCATCACAGGATTCCACTAGGGGGTGTAGAAGGATCGTCAGAAAGCTTGGCATGATCGCCACATAAAAACAAGCAGTTTCAGCAGGAAGACTTGGTGCTGTTGTACGACAGAAAGTTTATGAAACATCCAGGAAAATTGCAGATGCATTGGCTTGGTCCGTATCGTGTCAATAGAATCACTTTAGAAGGCGCAGTACAGTTGTAGCAGTTGGATGGAGCGATTCTCCCAAAGTTGATTAATAGTAGTAGGTTGAAGCCGTATCGATCAGGCTTGGAATAGCGTGATGCTTGAGTTGGATCGGGGAAAAAAAAATGCAGGATGATCCGTGGCAGGATGGTGCATCGACTGAGATGAGAATGTGTAGATGGGGAGGCTTGTGCCGCAAGTGAGGAGCGGTCCACGACAAGTGGCAGGGTTGTGACCAGGTCAAATCAGCAATAAATGCCAAAAGCTAAAATAGTTAATAAATGACACTTGTTCGAATGATGGGCATTAATGGCGGATCCAGCTAATAGGTTGATAGGATCGACGACACATTTGTGTCATTAATACAGGATTTCGGTTGAGGTAATTGAAGATTTAGTGATGATTACGGAGGATTCGGTTGGACGCTATAAGAATGGGTTGAAGTTGGTCGGAAGGCACCGAGAATTCAGTTGTTAAGTGCCTGTGAAGAGCTGTAGATTATCATTGTTGCTTGGTGCGTGTAGTTGTGAGTTGGGAAAGGTTCAGGTGAACTTGCATAGTGCTGAGCGTTGAGTGGGTTTGTCAATTACGCTAGTAAAACCATTAGTTGCGAAGCTGGGTAAGGTATGCCACGAGAGCTAGAAACAATTGAGATTAGCAGTGAAGTCGAGTCTCCTTTCACTGGGATTGCCATTGAAGAAGAAGTTGAGTCTGCAAGAGATGTCAATCTTGAGGCCGAGATTGCAAACATGCCCATGGGAGAGTCGGTAATTGCTAAGAAGTGTTGGGGAGTTTAGCTGTCCAAATCACCGTAGAGCAAGCATCAGCTTCGGTCCTCCACTGCTATGGTGGGGGAAGCTCAAGGGGAAGTGGGACCATCCAGCCATCAGGTTGACAAGTCTGCCGCATGGGAAGAACTCTCAGCCACCGATATCCTGGGTATGTCCCCCCCAGTCGACTCGGGGTACCCGGGGCACCTTCCCAGAAGGTGCAGAGTAATAAGAAGTACCCATTGTGGATGCCTGCATTGCCGAAAGGAATGGAGTGCTCTGTTGACATTGGACTAGCACTAATGCATCTGAAATATGAAGACCATGATATGGTGGCGTACAAGGAGATTACATCACACCCGTATGAGCCAGGATCACAATTGAGTGGTAAGCCAATTCCGCGTAATTGGGCGCAGGGTTTGCAACAAGCAGGCCTACTAGGACTTATCAATATGCCCCGTTTTGGATAGATGCCAGAGGTCAATGCTTGTGTGAAGTAGCTACTGGCATGCTTTCATGGCGGTACATTATGGTTGGATGAAGGAATTCCAGTCATAGTGCACTTGATCGCAGAGATTACTAGGTTGCCCAAGCATGGGGTTGACCTGTCGCAGTATCTCCGCGGAAAGGAAAAGAACAAAAAACTGGCTGCGCAGTTGGTCAAGTGCTATGATTTGGAGAAGGATGGCTGGGGTTACTGCACCAGTAGAATCAATGACCAGGCGGTGCTCACCGGCACCAAGATACTCTCCTACAAGGTGGTACGGGGTGGCCGACCCAATCAGTGTAATTCGGGCATTGTGGCGTGCGCTGAACAGTGTGTGACCGGGCTGCAGATGAACTAGTCACTGTTTCTCTTGAATCAGTTGGAAAAGGATGTCGTGGTGGTCCAACCCAGTAAGGGCTCACTCACATATAGCTGGCTACTACTACTGATTGCATTCATGGCTTGGAAGGAGCCCGACGTGTACCAGGGTATGGAGGTTGACACTGTGAAAGAGCATCGTGGCGCGCGGTATCAAAACTTGTGGTTTGACCGAGAACAAGAACGGAATAAGGAATGTACATTGTTGTTTTGGTTATACTGGGAGATGCTTTGTGCGGCTGCGATGAGGGTGCCTCGTTTGTATGAAGAAACTGTAGCACAGTTTAAGTCAGTCATTGTATTTGCAATTCGACCGCATTCAATTTATGTGCAAGCTCGCTGCAACCTAGATAGGAAATGGTTGTTGACATCATATAAGGTAACGATGGCAGAGTTGGAGGCTATTGTGAATGACTAGCCAGAGGAATGGCGTGAACCTATGGGGTTAGCCAAGATTGAGGCTGGGGAACCAACGCAAGGTCTAGATGATCGTGTATCGGCATAGGACTAGCACAGTCATCATGACTCAGACCAAGAATCCATCAAGACACTGACAGATGATGACAGTGACTGCACCCTAGAAGAAAACAGAACGAAAGGGCACCAGGACCCTGCGACAATCAGTGGGCTGCCCCTGTCGATGGAAGTGCACTTGGGCCGAATCATACAAGCAATTGCTGATGCATCCATCGCAGCAACTTAGAAGATGACCAGGGAAACAGATGAAGGATTCCATTCCCTCACTGCTCGTATGGACTCTTTGTGTGACATGGTTTCGCGGAGGGCACTTTAGTAGCACCGTAAGTTAGCAAAATCAGCACTGAGCCACGGGTCAGGAATGTGGAGATTCCCCCGACTGTGATTGTGACTAAAGATGAGGCCATGAACACCTTGCTACAGTAGTTGAAGAAGGTGTGCATCAATGTTAATGGATTGTCGGGGCAAAGATTGACAACTATGCAGATGGTGGCTAGCCGATAAATGACTGACAGAATGCACGAGATCAGTGTTAAGTGCACGACATTGCAGGAGCGCGAGCAGGTTGCAAAAGCAACCATTGCAGAGTTGACGGGATGGGCCACTGTGGCACGGCAGGATGTGGATGAGCTCGAGGAAGACATCAAGAAGGAATGAGCTGAGAAGGCTCGCGAGATTGAATAATTGAAGAAAGATTAGGACCGCCTCATCACCGAGAAGGCCCATATGTGGGATGACAGTGTGCGGGTAGACCGGGCCATTGTGAAGGCTTATCACTATATTCTGAAACCCACTAAAGAGGTGGATATGCTTCAACATGTGCAGAAAATGGGGGCTGTCATTATCCAGTTATGGCACAAGAACTAGGAGCTAAAAGATCAGGTAAACCACCACACCCCTCAAGCAGAAGTGGACGACCGTAAATGCGCAATTGACGAGATAGCAACACAGCTGGTGGAGATGGAAACAGCAGCAATAAGGCTCACAGCTGACACTGTGCAGTTCTGGGTTCGGATCGTTCAGGATGCGTAGGTTGCACAACTAATGAAGGTTCGACAGGATGTAGAGGGGCAGTTGGCAACGCTGAAGGCGGCGATGCGCATGATGCCACCCATGGAGCAAGTTTCCAAGTCTACGGATTTGAAAGATCTGCAGCAGCACGTCGCCAAGGCCGATGAGCCCCAGAAGAAGCATGTCGCGTAGTTGGAGGAGTTCCAGGATGTTGGTGGCCAGTTTATGACAAAGGCTAGTGAATTTCTCCAGGAAGTACAGGGACATCATCAACAAGTGGCTGCGAAGCTGATCAAACACCCATCGGCCCAGGATGTCGTCGATAGTCAGGAGGTGGCTACGACAGCAAAGGAAATGGTGACGACAGTTGAACAGCAGTACGAGGAATTCAAAGTCAAGACAACAGAGTACACCATGTCCAGTTGACGTGGCTCGAGGGTGAGCCACAAGATTGTGTTGGGGGCTTGTTGGCAGGAGGTTTGGTAAGGAAGAATCGCAGCATCACCGATGCTGCGACACGTTAGAAGAGGCTGCGGAAGGCAAAAGGCTAGATTATTTTATGTAATTTTGAGTCGATTGAACCATAGAATGCGGGTTTTTGGGTCATTGGACCATATGATATGTAATTTTGGGTTAATTGTACCACAGTAGGCGGGTTTTTGGGTCATTTGGACCGCGTCAGTTAGATTTTGGGTCATTTGTCCAAGTGTCGGTAAGGAATTTGTTAGTAAGTGGACAAGCATTGTAAAGGCGGAAGCCTATATATAGTCATAAGTTGTAAGTGTAATGGCATCTTAGTACGGATCTTTTGGATGTCGATTGTGCACATCTTTGAGTCTGTATGTGAGATCAAGAGATATTGTTGAGATCTGGTCCTATGGAGATGGTGTACCAGGGTTTTTTTGAAAGTAATATGACATGATGAAACTGTTTGGTGAAATTCCTTATGTACCTTTTATGCATGTTGCGATGGTTTCTTGCTACAGTTAATACTTTAATGTTATACTTGTCAGGATGAATGTTTCTGTGGAATGATGCTATGAATGTGAATGATGTTAAACTTGAATGCATAGATCTATCTTGAATGTTGTGATAAGTTAAGTAAGCAAGTATTGCCACAATCATGCTCCTTCATTCGGCAGAAACATGGTTAGGTCCACTCTCCCTTGATCACCTTGGGTGAGACCTCATCTGCTCCATAGGTGTTGCTGGACAGGGTAAAACCTGTCTGGGCCGATGCTCAGAGAGATCACGGTGGGTTGGTGTCAACAGTGATGGGAACCCATATCGACTGGGTTTGAGTCAACAAGATCTATTTGCCAAGCAAGCCCATAAATGTCAAATAAGCGTTAATAAATCACAATATGATGATATTTGACCAAAATTCAAGTGATATGCAAATGCGTTCATACCTAGTCTGATTGATGGTCTGAATGGCAAGAAGAATGACTTATCATATAAAAAATGGTGAAAATGACGCCAATCAAAATGTGTTTGATGATAAAAAATGGTTACAAAATGCGAACCAACAATGCCGAGAGTTTCATGGAGAGAGCGGGAGGTGGGGATCATGTTGGTAGATGCAATTCAAGACAATGAGGATGTGCAGGAGAGCTTGGCTCACTGCAGACTACTGAAGTGCTCACAGGTGCCTCTGATGCGTTTAGAGAGATTGTTGTTGAAAAAATTGATCACGTTTTGGGATGCGAATGCTAAGGAATTCATGATTCAGGGTGAGCGGCTAGATATCATGCTCACAGATGTGTACTATTTTACTAGGATTCCCCAATCGAGCATGATTGTGGATACTCAGCCGTGGAAGCCAGGGGACATATCTATGGAGGATTTGTTGGAGAGGCATTGTTATATGACAACTTATGTGCATGAAAATCCTCTATTGATTTGTGACATTCAGAGTGCGGAGACTCTAGCGGATGCGTCACTGGTGGTGCACATATTGGGGTCGAACGCCCCTCATCAGATCTCTAGGGGATAGGGTTCTAGTGGAGTGGGTTCTAGCAGGTACTGATTATGGTTGGGGTCAGGTGTACTTGGTGGTTGTTCAACATGAGCTGAACAAGGTTATTCAGATAGGAGGGGAGTTCTATTTTACCTCGTTGCTATGCTCATTTTTCTTTGAGTGGATTCCAACACTGTGGGAACATACAACGGTACGCGATGGAGGGCCTACGGAGTTGCGGATGCGGCACTGGGGTGAGATGATGACTCATGGGGGTGGAGGGATTGTGGGGCGGTTCTTCACTGAGGATTTTTTCACGTAGTGGATGCAGCTGTCGGTGGTGATTGATTACAACCCATACTATAGGATGGACTATAGAGGGGACCGAGAGCTACCGCGACTCCATGGACAGGCATGGGGACCAGATGGTATGTGTTTGTTTTGTTTACAGTATCATGTTGTATCTACTTGATAGCATATATTATAGCTAGAGGAATTTATGACATTTATGATCTATTATTGCTTGTGCAGATCTGGGACCACAACCAATGAAAGGATACCAGGCCCGGAGGGGGCGCGTAGAGGGAGTATACTCCCTTGGCCGTGGACAGGGTTGACAGAGGAGTAGTTTGAATACTTTGGATACATTGTGGGTCAGTATTGACCGTCTTCTGGATGGGGTGGTAGAGGACAGCTGGTGGAACTGTCTGGCCCAGGTTGAGACAAAGTTTTGGAAACACCTTTTTGAGATATACAGGGAAAGCTGAGCTGAGCGCAGCTCGGGAATACAATTTTGGCTAAGTATTGAGGATGCTGCGAAGTTGCGTGCAGCATCCAACTTTGGACCAGACTGCGGAGTTGTGCGCAGCATCGAAGTTTTGGCCGTGATGCGAAGACCAGTACTACACCGAAGCAGTGCTGTCAAGTTAGGAGGCCACGTGGAGCCAGCAAAGCAGTGTGCTAGACAAGTATCAAGTGCAGGTACCCATTGTACTGGTAGGAGCCATTTTTGGAAAGATATTCCAGGATTTCTGAGCGGCGGACATAGGCAAATCAGGAAGGCAGCCATGCGTGGATTATTAAGGAAAGCGACGTTCGGCATGCTGAGAAGGTAAAACCGTTAGAGAGAAATGGTTCGGCAGAAGCAGCCTGTAGGCATGCATGCGACAGGAAAGCCGATAGCGACAGGATGAGGATGTGGAGATCCACCAGGATCAAACAAACGCTACCAGGAGCCAGCAAGCCGGTTTGGAAAACCGACGCAGTTGTGGAAACCCTTATGGTATTGGGTTCTAGGTCTTCGACATTATATAGATATGACCTTCGGGCATGATCTATTTAAGAAGACAATTTTGTATGGGATGGGGTTGCTCTATTTTTGGGGGATAGATGCTAGTTGTTAGAGTAATCTTGAGATAACCTTTTGTATTGTAAAATCTCTTTGAGCTGAGAATATTGTAAAGGTTCTGCAGCTGTGTGCGTAGAGACCTAGCCAAGAGAAAGGAAAGTCTACAGCTATGTGTGCAGATAAGAACGGTTGCCCCATCCCTTTTTGCAAGAAATATATTACCAACCGTTCTTGCGGACATAGCTTTCAATCCAGGGAAGTGAACCACGTTAAATCCTATGTTATGCGATGATGTTATGAATGAACGACTGTCTGTATTACCTGTAGAATGAATGTTTGAATGTTTCCTTGCAAGCTGTAGTAGGAGAACTTTGATATGCATTTACCAATAGGAGAAGTTTGGGAATGATATGCTAAGTTCCATGTGGACAGATGAATGGCGAACATTTTAATTATATGTTAAGATCGTGAATCAGTCATTTAAGCTTAAATACTTTCGTAAACACAGTGAAGGAACACAGCAAAGTTAGTCATGTCTATCATTTCAGTTCACGTTGTACAGATCCAAGTTCTTGAACAAATGCTAGAAAGATAACCAGTAAGTGCCTGAATGAATGGACGAGTGATATTCATTTCAGTGCCTTAGCGTTTTCAATATCTTCCAAGTAAAGAATCAATGTGGTGGAATCGCAGTTCCAGTAGAGAACTCGCAGCAGTAAGAAGTCTTTAAGTGAAGTCCGCAGTGTTGCCTTCACTGTGTAGACCCTGTTGCGTACCGCATTGCTTTGCCTCGTAGCGCACTCCTTCTATCCTGCGCTGCGTAGCTCGTTCATATAAAAAACTCATCATTTACTATGGAAACCTGATTCCGTAGTACCCCATAAGATACACCTCGGGTGAGACCTCAACCTACTCGTAGGTTGTTGCCGAAAGGGCCGGTGCGAAGGGGTTTTGTTTGTCAAAAGGGAGAACCGCAAACAACCTGGGTCTACTTGGAAACCTATGGTTCAGTTTAAGCCAACAAATGGTTCCATTTTCGTGATAGAATCCATGATGAGTTGAAATCATGATGTGTGAAGAAGAATATCAGTTCCCCGAAGGATCTGACTATTGGCATCCTGAAAAGACCAAAATCCAGGCTTGGTGGGATAAGACCGTAAGAGATTTTAATAGACAAGAGAACAGACATTTGCATCTAAGCGACACAGAGTGGTTGGATAGATATCTGTTGGGTGACATTCACAAGATTTTTTGGGCATCATTTACAAACGAGCTGCATGCATAGATCTCACGGCTCGTAGAGAAGAAAAACTGTTTCCAGGGAGGAGTACCCACGGAATGGAATCCTGAGCTCACAGCACAGCTCAAAGTGCTAGATATCCCGTTGTCATGCACAGTTGACTATTGGGTCGATCATATGTTATAAGGCTTCGTAACAGAATTTGCTGTAGAGCACACTCAAATCCTACAGCCAAGCAGAAGCAAACTTTTTCAGAGGATTTCAAGGTAAGTTCCTGAACAATCTCAGTCTCTACATTAAGATGTTGTTAGTTGAGAAAGGTGTTTTAAGAATGCAGTAATATTCTTGAAGCTTGTCATGATAAACAATACATATATTGATTCTGATGAAGAAACACATACTCTTAGAAGTGGTAAGAGATATAAAATTAATAAGAATCTGGGAGGCCCTGGACTCCATATTAATACTGAGATCCTGTGTAACATTGACAACGAATCTGTACCACCATTTACACCTGAGACCGCACCGACTGCAGAGACTGTACCACCTTTATCTCAAAAACCACTCGCTACTCATCCCACCCCGCAGAAGAGTCAGCCTAGTCCATCTCTCCCGATAGTCCCATTTGTATTTACTGTGCAGGGCCCTTTACAGTAGCCGCACACTAATACCGACGGTCCACCACGTAGTAGCATAATGGCAAACATAGATATGAAGCTACCAATATTTAGAGGAACTAGCTTAGAAGACCCTGACCAACATTGGTTTCTTTGTGAAGCTGTATGGAGTGTAAGACAAATCCAGGATGTGCCAGTAAAGCAAGAACAGCTCATCACCACCTTTAGAGACAGATCTTTACATTGGTTTATGAAATACTCTACCATACAGGCGAGAACTCGCAGAAATTAAAGCTGTGCTCATAGCAGAATTTAAGAAACCTAAATCTGAATCTCAGTGTATAACCGAGTTGAAAGAAATAAAATAGAAACCGACTGAAACAGTTTGGGAGTTTGATTAGAAGTTCAAGACCCTATTAGACCAAGTGAGCTTTGTTATAGCTCTGGAACAGCACAAGGAATGGTTCATTGATGCGCTGTTGCCCCATATTCAGTTACCATTGATGCAGCAAAAGGTTGAGTCCCAGGTAGAGGCCTTGGAGATCGCAATGAAGCTAGAGGCTTTACCGATTGGTGAGACTAGTTCTAGGATGTATCAGATCTAGAACCAGATGATCACCCTGACACTAGAGTTGCAAAGCATGAAAAATGGAAAAGAACAATGGTATGAACCTAGACATGAGGTTTGGTGTACAGCTTGTGAAGGAGAAGGCCATGACAGAGAGCATTGCCCTCTATTACGCGACTATCTTAACAGTAGTGTGCCAAACCCATTGAATCAGAATCAGGCCCCATGGTGTAAAATCTGTAGAACCACGGGACACAAACCTGAAGACTCTTATCTTATACAAAAATATGTAAAAATGCCTAAAAAATTATATTGCAGTTTCTGTAAATTAGTTGGACATGATGAATCCAACTGCCGTGCATATGAATTAATGAATGAAAGAAAAAGGGATATGGACTCAATGTGAGGCACTAGCTTGTACCACGTACAAGAAGATGCCTAGCCGAAACAAGAAAATGCACAATATGACCAAGGAGGATAGAGAGGTCGTGGTGGTGGATACCGCGGCAGAGGAAGAAATGCTGGCCCTGCACAGGGAAGAGGCCGCGGCCATGTCATTTATTATAATTGTGGCCAGCAAGGTCACGTATCCAAAGAATGTGTTAACCCATGCACTACGTGCAATTATTGTAAATCATTTGACCATGTTATTGAAAATTTCCTAGTGCTAGAGGTCGAAATGCAGAAACGAAGACAGACAGATGCACCAAACTTGAATGTCCAGTGGATCGCAGTATGAAATAGACCAATGGATCCGAGCATCAATGTGGTCATGCACAGTGGCACTGAGAGAGGCCATGACATAGGAACGGAAGCTTCAACATCAGGGGAGGCACATACGAAGAGGGATCCCCTTGAAATAGTATGGATAAGGAAAGCTCCAGGAAAAGCACCCCCTCTTAATTTACAGAAGAACAAGGAGATCTTCATTGACGCATGGGATACCTTTAGAGAACCAGTAGATAAGTCATCAAGGATCCCGCTGTGCAGTGAAACACCGCATGTTGAAGACATGCCGGCTCCTTATGATAACATAAGCACCGCAACAAATGTCCGTACTTCTGTTGCATAATTCTTGCGAAGCTACATGCAGTTACTAAAAAGCGAGAAAGCCATAGTAGAGCTCCAAAAGCTCATCAGCCAGTATGAACCTCAGATTGCAACAGAGACTTCAGACAGCACCGTACATCATATAAGGAAACACAAAAGAATCGGCTGAGAGATGAGGCTTACTGTGCAGATAGGAGATTTTGAAATGGGTGAAGTCATCCTTGATTTGGGATCACAAGTGAATGTCTTGACTAAGCAGACATGGCAGTAGATGGGTCGACCAAAGTTGCTATGGTCACCTATCCAGTTACAAATGGCTAATCAAGAGAAGGTCATACCTTTTGGCCGCTTAGCTAATGTAGTAGTTGACATCGACGGAGTACATAGTCATGCAGACTTTGAACTTATTGAAATTGTGGATGATAGTCAACCTTTTCAAGCAATATTGGGGTTTGATTGGGCTATGGATAACTTGGCTATCATAAACTTGAAGACAAAGAAGATTATCTTTGAAGGGAAGCATCTTAGAGTCATCGCACCATTGGATCCTAAAGATGGTGACAGATACAATGAGCCGATTCAGGAGGAATCCCAAGCTCAAGATTTAGACTGACTATACCAACTGACTACGAACAAGGAAGACTGCATTGATCCTACTGCGGATGGTACGCTCAGCTGGCGATGTGACACTTCTTGTATCTCTAAATCGGATACAGGATTGGAGAATTGGCAAAGCTGCATGCATGAAGTATCAGCAAGAAGATGTGCACAGGTTACGAAATCACTACGCTGGATCGAAAAAGAGGTGAGTCCTATTCCCACATATGATGGCTCTGCTAATGTTTATAGTTTCATAAGGGAATATACTGCAGCTATACCAGATGAGCATAGAATATCAGCTTTAGATATGGCATTGCGCGACACACTTGCCAGATGGTGGAATGCACATAAGAAAACATTGACCACTTGGGATCAATGCAGAACTAAGATGCAGATCCGGTTCGCCGAAAGGGTTACTTTACCCTTCAAAAAGTATAATGGACAGACAAACCCTAGCCAGCACATCGAAATCTGTTCAAAGGCATGGGTGGAAAGACCACCTACAGAATGGGTACATTTATTTGTACACACATTGGATGCAGGTATCCCAGAGAAATAGTACCTAGACCTGGAGTTGCGCAGCGAACTCACTAATTGGGAGCTGCTCACTGTGAACTTCCAGAAGGACTTCAGTTTTGAAGATGAGAATCCACTAATCCATGAAACATTACAGCTAATCAAGAAGCGCATATTCCAGGATGACTTTCCTCATCAAAACATGACATTGTAGGAGTTTTTTGGGACAGAGTGTGTTCCTGTGCACCTACAATCAGAATGGAAGGAGCATGAAGAGCACTTTATCGAGTGTTACAACCTAGTTGAAGATACCAATGATACAAATGAATACGATGAGGAGGACCCATGCAACATAGATATACCAGAGTCAGAAGGTGTGCGCGAGGTAGAAGGACCTCCGTTGGAAATCCCATATATGACCGGACCAGTAAAAACACAAAAAGTTAACATTGGCACAAAAAAAGAGCCGAAGTTCGCATCAATAGGAGATTATTGGGATGATAAGACTGTTGTAGAGATCACAGATACCTTACATGAGTATCAGGAACTATTTCCAACAAAATTTACAGAGATGAAAGGAATTTTGGGGGACCTAGGGGTCATGAAAATACCTTTAAATCCAGGTGCTAAGCCTGTCAAGCAAAGGCCATACAGATTGAATCCGCGCTACAAGGAAAAAGTCCGCGCAGAGCTAGATAAGATGCTAGAGGCAAGAATCATTGAACTGGTCGAAGAATACGAATGGATTAGCCCCATTGTTGTTCAAGACAAGAAAGCAAAAGGCAAGATCAGGATTTGTGTGGATCTCAGAAAATTGAATGATGCTTCCATGCATGACCCATTTCCTACTCCATTCACAGACGAAGTGCTTGATAACGTTGGAGGAAATGAGGCATATTCTTTCACTGATGGTTTCTCTGGTTACCATCAGATCAGGATTGATCCTATGGATAGGCATAAGATGATATTTGCTACAGAATGGGGGTCATTCCAGTACACCGTCATGCCTTTTGGGCTGAAGAACGCACCTGCCATATTCTCCAGAGTTGTCGTCGCAGCATTTAAAGATTTTATCCACAAGTTTCTAGAAGCATACTTTGATGATTGGACTGTATTTGGTCTATTGAAAAATCATTGCACGAACCTCCGTATGATGCTAGAAAAGTGTCGACAGCATCAAATATCCTTGAATTTCAAGAAATGTATTTTCTGTGTGCCTTATGGAATTTTACTTGCCCACATTGTCTATAAGCAAGGATTGATGGTAGACCCTGCGAAGATTGCAGTTATTGCAAACTTACCAATGCCAAATTTAGTCAAGATGTTGCATTCTACCTTAGGCCATACCAGATACTACAGGAAATTTATAAAGGGTTATGCACAGATAACCGCAGCGATGGAAAAGCTGTTGAAGAAGGATGCACCGTTCATTTGGAATGTAGAATGCGAACAGGGTTTTGATACATTAAAAGAAAAGATGGTCACTACGTCAATTCTAGTCTTTCCAGGATGGACAAATCCATTCCATTTCCATGTCGACGCATCATGTATTTCCCTAGGGATCATGCTAGCTCAACCAGGAGAGGGAGGTATTGACCACCCTATTGCATTTTCTAGCATAAAGCTTTCAATAGCAGAGAAGAACTATACTACTACTGAGAGGGAAGGCCTTGCGATGATATATGCCCTACAGAAATTTAGACACTACTTGCTGGGATCGTACTTCCTTATGTTTACTGACCATTCTGCATTGAAATACTTGGTCAACAAGCCAGTGTTAGGGGGGCACATATGCAGATGGCTATTGCTCTTCTAGGAATATGAATTTGAGATTGTTGTCAAGCCAGGTAGACTAAACTTGGGACCTGATCATCTATCAAGGATTGAGTCAGGAGAGGAGCCGACGAATATTGAAGATAGTCTACCTGATGCACAGTTATTTAGTATACAGGTTGCCGATGATTATTACAAGGATATCATTGATTTCCTAACCATAGGGATGGCACCCCAGGAATTCTCTATCTAGCAAAAAAAACAGTTAGTGGTGCGTGCCGCGGACTTCACTATAATTGCAGGTCAGTTATACAAACTTGGGTTGGATGAATTCCTACGCAGGTGCGTACTCGATCATGAGAAGCCATTTATTCTAGCGGACGCACACTCAGGAATCATGGGAGGTTACTATGCATGAAGGGCTACCGCGCAGAAGATATTGCACGCAAGGCTATGGTGGGCTACGCTCCATAAAGATGCCAAAGAATGTTGCAGGAACTATGACGTCTGTCAAAGGACAGGAAAACCATCATGTCGAGATGAGATGCCACTAAATCCACAGTTGACACTACAACCATTTGAAAAATGCGCAATAGACTTTGTGGGTCTTATAAACTCACCAGGAAAAAGAACGGGTGCAAGGTATATTATTACTGCTACTGATTACCTCACCAGATGGGCATAAGCAAAACCAGTTAAGGATTGCAGCACCAGTACTACTACGCAGTTCATTTTTGAAGAAATACTCACCAGATTTGGCTGTCCGAATATTTGGATGAGTGACCAAGGTACTCACTTCTTGAACAAGACTATTGAGGCACTTACGGAGGAATTCCACATTCGTCATCAGCGCAGTACTCCATATCATCCACAGGCGAATGGTACTGTAGAGGCTTTCAATAAAATATTGGAGAACGCACTTACTAAGGTATGCAATGTAAATAGAGACAATTGGGATCTGCGTGTCTCTTCTGTGTTATGGGCATATAGGACCACATGCAAGAAATTGATAGGACAGACACCCTTTCGCTTGGTATATGGGCAGGAGGCTATAATGCCTATGGAATATATTGTCCCTAGTTTAAGAATCATTGCATTTACAGGGATGGCAGACTGCAAAGCTCTAGAAGAAAGATTGCTACACTTATTGGGCTTGGAGGAAGATCGCTTCATCGCAGGATTCCATCAGCAAGCATTGAAGGACCGTGAGAAAGCATGGCATGATCGCTATATAAAGAACAAGTGTTTTCAAGTAGGTGATCTAGTCCTCTTGTATGATAGCAAATTTATGAATTCCCTGGTAAATTTAAGATGCATTGGCTTGGCCCATATACTATGATACATGTTACTAACACTGGTGCAGTCCAGTTAGCCAATTTAGCTGGTGATACCTTGCTAACCTTGATAAATGGAAGTAGGCTAAAGCTATACCATGATAGCACTGCTTCGCAGAACCCTAAATAACAAGCAAAGGAAGGAAGTTCCAAGTGTCAAGTATAGTTGAAATTGGACACTAGAAATATAAAGAAGTCTGTACATGTATGATAAAAGGAAGAAGGTATGATAAGAAGAATAATCTATGTACTGCACAGCACTATTGAAGTTGTGCGGAAGAAAAAAAAAATGGAAGCCACACAGTTGGAAAATGTTGGCACTGCGAAGTAGTCGCGCAGGGTTGCAGATGCGTTACCGTGCAGCACTCCGAGGAAAATAGCTGTTACATGGATTTTTAGAAAAATAGCCGTTAGATGACCATTACAGCAAATGCTTTAGCATTTAAAGAGAAGATAGCCATTTTGATCATGCCGACGACAGAAAAGACTGAAGGATCCGCTCAAATTCATGAACGGACACCACATTAAATTCCTATCTAGCCATTGAAGGGCGTGGGAGGGGGTCTGCTGTGCCTATAAATAACACCGTTGGGAGACTCGCAGGTGTTACCGAGCACTTAGAATTTTCTTGTGATTAACCTCTCCGAACTAGTAGCCATCTGTATTTTGTCTACCTTAGCCGCTATCTCATTAATGAAAGTCCGAACCTTCCTATAGAGAAGAAGAAATGACCGTTGAAGAAGCACTGAGGATCTTTTAGCATGGAGGGATTCAACAGCTAATGAAAAATCTAGTTAAGAAGGTCACTGTAGAACAAGGTGAAGGATCCCGTAGATCACCAAGAATTAATCCGACAATGCAAGAAAAAGCGAAAGATAAAGGAAAACATGTAATGCGACTTCGAAGCAAGGTCATAAATATGGGCTCCTCGGCACAAAAATCGCAAGTCTATAAGAAAGAACCCTTGAAGATGACACCCGAATATATCTCCCTACGGGCACTGAATGCCCCTATGTTTAAATTGTCCAAGAATGTGAGATATGACATTCCTCTGTCACCTATCTCCAAGCATGTAGCGACTGCTAAGAATTTGCTGGGAAAGATAGAAGAATGTAAATGGGAGGATTATGACCTCTTGGGAATGAAGAAGGATGAGCCAGATGCTCCCAAATGCCCAGATTTTCAACCAGACCAGTATATGTGCTGGAAAAAGTATGCCAAGGGAACTCTTAACCTGGTTGCCGAGAGCTGGCTAACACTTGTCATTTAGTCGGGGTTACTGAACTTGCTAAGATTGCCACATTTTGACCGCTCTCCAGAACTTAATATTGTGGTTCGCACACTCATGGCGTGAATCCACCAAGGTTATCTATGGCTGGACAAGAACATCGATATTAACATCAATTTGATCCGCTGCATCACCGGGCTAAGCAAGTGCGATAAGGATCCTAAGAAATTCTTCCAGGGGAAGAGCAAAGATAAAGAGGCTGTTGAGAAGATGAAGAAAACCCACCAGGTGGCGAAGGGAAAAAGAGGTTTCCCAACAGAAGATATAGAGGACAGAGCAACAAGATTTGTAACACAGTTGCTCGCAGGCAAGATACTCAAAACAGCTAGGCCTTCGGAGGTGCCTGCGGGTGCAATACTCCTGGGTGCCACAGCAGCTAAAGGCACCAACTTTAATTGGTGTCAGTTTCTGTTGAATGAGTTCCTTGAAGAACTCAATGACACGCAGGTGAATGGCGACCAGTTCCATTTCACCTGGCTCATCATCCTTATTGCTTTTTTTGGATGGAAGGAGCTGAGAGATTATGTGGGCGTCATTATGGAAACCAATGATCCTAAAGGGTTTAAGTTCGTTAACCTTTGGGCGAACAAAAATGCAGAGCGCCAGCATGCGACATCAGAAGTCTTTTACTAATACTATATTCAGCTACGTGATGCAATCACGAAGATAGCATGCATTACAAAGCAGGTCACAGCGAAGTATATCCCCGTCATCGACTTTGAGGTGGATATGAAATGTATCTTCATATCGCCGAAAGCACAAACGAAGAAACCAGAGTGGTTCCCAGGGAACTACATCATGTATGAGCAGGACGTTGAAGACCTCATGAAAGATTGGCCACCAGAGTTCCACGTAGAAATTATGGACGTGGAGACAGATTTAGCAGAGGATGAGCCAATCCTGCTCTCATACCCAATCACTGAAGAAACAGGGAAGAGAAAAGAACATGAGACTTCACAGAAGCCAAAGTCGAGGAAGAAGGTAAAGGCCACAAACATTCATTCGGAGGCCATCCTCAATGATGATGACTATGAGATGATATCCAAAATAGTCTCAAAGCAGATGAAGGAGCTCATGGAAGCTAAAGATAAAAAGGATAAGGTTCTCCAGGATGACCTACAGAAGAAGCGGCTCACAATGCAAGGTCTGATGAAGAAAATGGATGATGTCCAGAAAATCCTGAGTTTGCCGTGTGACACGGGAGCAGAAGGGAGGTTGGTAGGAACCTCACAGCAAACGTTGCCGTAGTTAGCAATAACGTTGCCATCAAAGACTCGAATTGTCCATGTGGACCCATTAGCTGTTGCATTGCCAATGGCAAAACAAGTTGTGTTGGACACAAAGGGAGTTGAGAGGGTAGAGCTCGACTTAGCCAAAATCCCCTTACCAGGATTGCACTTCATCTACACGTAGACTGTTGAGGAGATGCATGACCAAATGGTGGTGTCAATGAAGTCACAAGCAGAGCTCACTACAGCAAACAGACAAATGCAGCTGCGGAATGAATTGGACCGCCAAAAAAATTTGGAGACTACCATATCCAATGTTGCACAGGATATTGAAGGTATAGAACTCCAGGATGATCCTGCGGACACAGTTCTGAGGATCGGGTATAGGGTAATATCTTTGCAGTCAGAGATGCAAGATAAGGAAATTTTTTATTAGGCTGATATTACTTCGTTGAATGCACAAATGAACATACAAGCACCATCAACTGAACAACAAGTCAGAGAGCAAGCAGTAAGCACCGCCTCGAAAAGCATCACAAATGAGATGGCCAAGTGCCAATCCCTCTTGGATAAGGCTTCACAGGAAATCACGACCCTTGAAGAGGATTAAGGGTTTCTACAGGTCAAGACCGCGGTAGAAGAAAAATAGACCGCGCTGGACAAGTTGAACGCAGAGGTTAAAGCTCTACACCTAGAGAGAGGCTGCCAAGATACAAGGAGATATCTGGTTTAAAGAAAGAAGTACAAGAATTATGACAAAAAGAGATTGAGATGGATAATCAGTCGCAGCAGCTCCTGGAGGATGCCATGACGGTATCACAGCAGATTGAAGACCAGTTAGTAGAACTATTGGAGCAGTTGTGCGGTACATATGACGAGTTCGCGGCCAAGTTCATTCCACCGGTCGCGGCACAGAGTGAGACAGCTGAAACAATCAGTGGCTCGAGGAAGAGCCACATGTAAGTGTTAGGGGCATGTTGGCCCGAGGTTGAGACAATGTTTTGGAAACACCTTTTTGATACATGTAGGGAAAGATGAGCTGAGCGCAGCTCGGAAATACAATTTTGGCTAAGTATTGAGGATGCTGCGAAGTTGCGCGTAGCATCCAACTTTGGACTAGACTGCGGAGTTGCGTGTAGCATCAAAGTTTTGGCCATGACGCAAAGACTAGTACTGCGCCGAAGCAGTGCTGCGGAGTTAGGAGGCCACGTGGAGCTAGCAAAGTAGTGTGCTAGACAAGTATCAAGTGCAGGTACCAGTTGGACCGGTAGCAGCCATTTTTGGAAATATATTCCAGGATTGCTGAACGACGGACATAGGCAAATCAGGAAGGCAGCCATGCGTGGATTGTTAAGGAAAGCGACATTTGGCACTCTAAGAAGGTAAAACCATTAGAGAGAAATGGTTCGGCAGAAGCAGCTTGTAGGAACGCATGCCACAGGAAGGCTGATAGCGACAGGATGAGGACATGGAGATCCACCAGGATCAAACAGACGCTACCAGGAGCTAGCAAACCGGTTTGGAAAATCGTCATAGTTTTGGAAACCCTTAGGGTTTTGGGTTCTAGGTCTTCGACATTGTATAGACATGACCTTCGGGCATGATATATTTAAGAAGAAAATTTTGTATGGGATGGGGTTGCTCTATTTTGGGGGGCTAGATGCTAGTTGTTAGAGTAATATTGAGATAACCTTTTGTATTGTAAAATCTCACTGAGCTGAGAATATTGTAAAGGCTCTGCAGCTGTGTGTGCAGAGACCTAGCCGAGAGAAAGGAGATTCTGCAGCTGAGTGCGTAGACTAAGAACGGTTGCCCCATCCCTTTTTGAAAGAAATATATTATCAACCATTCTTGTGGACGTAGCTTTCCATCCGAGGAAGTGAACCACGTTAAATCCTGTGTTATGCGATGATGTTATGAATGAATGACTATTTGTATTACCTGTAGAATGAATGTTTGAATGTTTCCTTGCATGTTGTAGTAGGAGAACTTTGATATGCATTTACCAATAGGAGAATTTTGGGAATGATATGCTAAGTTCCATTTGAAGAGATGATTGGCGAACATTTTAATTATATGTTAAGATCGTGAATCAGTCATTTAAGCTTAAATACTTTCTTAAACACAGTGAAGGAACGCAACATAGTTAGTCATGTCTATCATTTCAGTTCACATTGTACAGACCCAAGTTCTTGAACAAATGCTAGAAAGATAACCAGTAAGTGCCTGAATGAATGGATGAGTGATATTCATTTCAGTGCCTTAGCGTTTTCAAGATATTCCAAGTAAAGAATCAGCGTGGTGGACTCGCAGTTCCATTAAAGAACCCGCAGCAGTAAGAAGTCTTTAAGTGAAGTCCATAGTGTTTCCTTCATAGCGTAGACCCTGCTGTGTACCGCATCTCTTTGCCCTGCAGCGCACTCCTTCTGTCCTGCGCTGCGCAGCTCGTTCATGTAAACAACTCATCATTTACTGTGGAAACCTGATTCCGTAGTACCCCATAAGATACACCTTGGGTGAGACCTCAACCTGCTCCAGGTTGTTTCCGAAAGGGCCGGTGCGAAGGGGTTTTGTTTGTCAAAAGGGAGAACCGCAAAGAACCTGGGTCTACTTGGAAACCTCTGGGTTAGTTTAAGCCAATAGGAACTTAGACCAAGACCTAATCGATGTATGCTATGATGCTCCATGGGAGAGGAGGCCTATTATGAGGCACATCGCGATGGCGGCTGAGACAGTGCGGGCCATGGAACGAGGGGACGCCCCCTATTATGGTGATTCATACGTTGAGACAGATTCTGATGAGACGGAGGAGGAGGAGGTGGAGGAGGAGGATGAGGAGGAGGAGGAGGAGGAGGATGACGAGGAGGATGAGGACAACGATGATGACGACGGAGATGACTCTGATTGATCAGGAAATTGATGGAACTTCCCCCATGCGATGAGCATGGGTATTTTGTGTTCGAATGTATTATATGATGAGGATGTTATTAGGGCTCCTCTATGTCTGTATGTGTATGGGGTGCTATGGGAACGCTGGCATTTTTATTATGATGTATATATATATGCATGTGGATGCAACTTATGATGATGGTTATGTTTATGTATATGCGTGTGAATGCAACTTATGATGATGGTTATGTTTATGTATACGCACGTGGATGCAACTTATGATGATTATGATGATGGATTCTTTTTGTTTTTTATGATGTTTATGTACGCCTATATGGTGGATAGGTGTATGTGGAGGATATGATGATGCAATTTTATGGTTTACTTCCTACATATTGTGATTTATGTGCCAGTCTAAAATATTGTTAGCCATCTAGTCTACTACACTGTTTCGATTCCTTGGGACATGAGTGAATGAAATGGATTCAAACTGTCTGGCCATTTGTTTAGTCCGAAAGAACTTTCTAAAAAGGAAAGGATCCCGTACCTAGTAAAAGTTGTTGAGTTGGAAGACGAGCAGCTGGGAGTCGATGAACACACAAAGGTGACTTATGCCCATCAGGAGGGTAGCAGTTAGGAGACAGGTCACAACATCGTACTCAGCCTGGTTATTGGTGGAAGCACTTATGCACATTCCATCGAGGTGGATCAACTCATGTGAGGAGGAATATAATACCCAAGCTGCAGGGGAGAGGTTTGGAGACCAGTGACTTGCACCATCGCCGAAACTGACATAGTGTGGTGGAACAAGATCCATCTATGGTCATGTATGGAAGCAATGTGTAAGGTTCTAGATGAAAAACTAAAAAAAAATAAATAAATGAAACTGTACAACATGGACTAGTGGGTCCAAAAAGTGCTAAGGGTAAAAATGTTTGAGATACAACCCATTACGGGGGTTGCGCAAGGGGTTTCCTTCGGAGTCGGTGAGGATATATGTCCCATTTCCTAGGAAGGTATGAACGATGTATGGGTCTTGCCACATGGACTCAAACTTTCCTTTCCCAGTCTTCTCATGTGCTTGGTCATAAACAAGGACTAAATCTCCTTCTCGAAAATTACGTGGGTGGACGTGTTTATCATATATGGCTTTGGAGTGGTTCTTTGCAGCCTCAATGGTTTGGAGGGCTATGTGGCAATATTCATTGGCTTGATCCAAAAGTATTAAGCATTGCTCAAGCATTGCGCTGTCCGGGAGGAGTTCAACAACAATATGCAATGCGGGGATATGACATTCGATGGGAGGCACAGATTCAAAACCATGGACTAAATGAAAAGGGGTAAAAGCAGTGGCGGTCTTAGTGGACATATGATAAGCCCAAAGTGTAGGAAATAGCATATGATGCCAATTGGACTTGTGGTGGTCCACAGTGCGTTGAAGAATAGTCTTCATAATTTTATTGATGGCCTCCACTTGGTCGTTCCCTTCAGGGTAACAGGAGGATGCATACTGGTGTTCAAATTTGAGAAAATTTGAGAACTCCTTCTAGACGGAGTCCTCAAATGTTTTCCATGGTCGGAGACAAGTTGCTTTGGCACCGCGAACTGAGTGATGATGTGGTCAAAAAAGAAATGGGCTACAGTGTCAGCTTTGTAGTTAAAAGTAGGCATAGCCTCGGCCCACTTGGTGAAATAGTTGACATACACGATGATACATTTATGGCCATTTTCCAAGGGGGGGTTACACTCCATAAAATCAATGCCCCATTTACAAAAAGGGCCAACGGTGATGAATGGATGGAGGGGGGAGGGAGGGGTCTTCACCTTGGGCGCAAAGAGCTGGCAATTTTAGCAATGTTTGACTACTGTGATGCAATTAGTAAATCGAGTGGGCCAAAAATATCCAACGTGGATAGCCTTTTGGGAGGTGGCCATCCCGGAGAAATGACCGCTGCAGGCTTTGCTGTGACAATCATTGAGAACTTGTTCATCCTCGTCTCGAGTGAGGCATTGATGTAAGATGGTGTTGACACTGTGTCGATACAAGACATCACCAAGGAGGAGATACCACTGTTCGGATATCCACATCATCACTTTCAGGACCTTGCATGCAAATTCTATGGTTTGCATGCATCCCAGTCACTAGGTTGATGCCTCCAACACCTTAGCCACCTTATTCTAGCACCCGGGAGCTTCTGACATCAGTTCTTTATCCCTCCTAGTCAGGAAGCTGCTCAATTCTCACCTACTGCCAGAGAAGGGTGCACTTCTTCACCTACCACTTGAGTTCCACTTCAGTTACACTCAGTTAGATCCGATTCTCCTTGATTTGAGGCTAGTTTCACTCCTAACTGACTGTTTCACTCCTATGGACCTCCAGATTGACTAGATGACTTGTTCTGACTTCAATTAAGCCTCCCATGCACCCTCCACTGAGTCTCCTTCCCTATATCAGTGCTACACACTTCAGTTACACAAGTTACACTCAGTTAGACTCAGATTGACACCTTGATGACTGGTTCTTGTGCATTGATGACCATCACTGATTGATGATGAGGAATCCTAGTTGGAGTCAAGCTACTCCATTCAGTGATTCGAATGGCCTACTTAGTCAATTCGAATTGCTCACTCACATTGTTAGATTATTGTATTGTAATTATTCACCCTTATTGGGATATTGAGCACTGTGCATGTTTTACATAGTTTTACACCATATTTTCTATGTTCATCTGTTGTGATTGATTTACTTGTTCATTAGATCTGTTGTGACTAATTTTACATGGTATCAGAGCCATGGAAGGGACAAGACTTCTTTTCTGCAGGTGTTCTACATGAAGATTGAGTGAATTGCTCACCAATATACTTCAGCAACGGCATGCAAAATCTCATGTTCATTCGCTCATGTGCATGCAAGGCTGAAAACATAGTGTTTGTTTGTGTGTGATTTGCAGGTTTCTTACCTCCTCCATGTGCATTCGCTAATGCAAAGATGGAGACTTATTCTTCACAAAATATTCTTACTCCATTCAACTATGATGAATGGAAACCAAAGATGATTGCATTCTTGAAGAGACAATGTCTTTTTGATATGTGCATTGGTAATACAAGAGATTTTGATTCCGATGAAGAGGAGAATGATTGGCTCAATGATTGTGACAGAGATTTTGGAGCAATGTGTCTTGCTATGTCTCCTTGTATGCGTTATCTCAGTAATACTGCTGAAAATCCAAGTGATCTATGGGTCCAACTTGACAGAGAATTTGGAATGCAGGAAGAAGAGGATCATGCTAGCCTTTTGGAGAACAAGCCCAGTGAGATCTCCTTATGTGGTCTTTCCGATCATGTGTTGGCCTCAACAATTGTTCAAGATGAAGAAGAAACTGTAGATTCAAAACTCACTCTCTCAAAGTCTTCTATTTCGAATTCTGAGCAAGATAAACTAGCTCATACTTTAGATTCTGAAGAGGTTCTTGAATCCTCTCTTTCACGTGAGTTTGCCAGCATGCAAAATAATGATCTACTTGAGTTTTTGGAGGTGAAGCATTCATCCTCCTTGATTTCATGCCTCTTATAGACTTATGTTCTATCATTTTCAAAGTTTCTCATATTTTTAATGAAGATGAATGTTAAATTTTCAGTATTAAATCACAATACTATAGGATCTTTGCTGAGAGAATAACATCTACAGTATATCAATGCATGACAATCATAATATGACAAGCATCACAAGCATCATAAGAATCAAAAGCATAGAGACAAGAGACACAGAGTTTCCGTGGGGAAAACCCTAAGGTGAAAAACCCCACAACTTCCTCAGAGATAGAGAGAGCAATGGCTCAACCAAAATACAACCAAATAATACAGAGATAGTCTCCTAGCAGATGATCCTCCTCCTCCTCACTAGTGCGCCACTTTCCAGAGAGAGAGATAGATACTTTTCCGAGTGAGTAAAATAGAGATCTCCTATCTCTATTTATACTCACCTTTTTGCCCAGTGACCTACTGGGGCCGACTTGTCTACTTTAGTACATCCACATTATATTATATATTAATTAGGGCCGACCCCATAAGGTGGTCTAATAACCCATCGGCAAGTACACACACTTGCGACACTTGTCAATCCACATGACGACACTTCCTTATAGAGGAATAACACATCTCTTATAAGGGTACAATAAATATACATATAATATACTGATGAAATACATTCCGAAGTTACATATACATCAACACTCCCTCTTAACAAGGAAGGTATTTCTCGACACAGATTTGCTAGACAAGTCTTCTTCTCTGGATCATCATCATCGATGCATCGTCATCGTCATCGTCACTGCTGCTGCTATCTCGTCCAATCTCTGTCTCTACTCGTCATAGGAAGTTCTACAGAGCCAGTCCTTTTTCATACTGGATGTAGGCCCACCACCTGCAGGTCTTCATCATCACTGGCCATACTGTGGAATCCTCAGGACTTTTACGTGCGTCACAAAACCTCGAAAGAGCATCCCAGGATATTACGGGTACACAACTCCAACCTGTAGGATCTCCCAGGGCGCTATTACATGTGACCCCACCACAAAACCTCGAAAGAGCATCTTAGGATGTTACGGGTACACAACTCCGACCTAAGATCTCCCAGGGCACAAATTACATGTGGTCCACCACAAAACCTAGCAAGAGCATCTCAGGATGTTACGGGTACACAACTCCGACCTGAGATCTCCTAGGGCACAAATTACATGTGGTCATGGCAAAACCTCGCAAGAGCATCTCAGGATGTTACGGGTACACAACTCCGACCTGAAATCTCCCAGGGCCCAAATTACATGCCATAGGACAAAACCTCGCAAGAGCATCTCAGGATGTTACGGGTACACAACTCCGACCTGAGATCTCCCAGGGCAACGAATTACATGTCCTCCCAGAGCAATGTCTCGAAAGAGCATCCCAGGCTGTTACGGGTACACAACTCCGACCTATAGGATCTCCCAGACATGCTCATCTGCACAACCTGATCCACGGCCACAGAGTATCAACCTGATACTCACCATACATCATCCTGATGTACTCATGATCGTCTTGATCATAATCACTGCAACGTCCTGCTGCAAGTCATCTGGAGCAACATCCTGAAGCTCGTCATCTATGATCATCCTGATCATCACTGCAACATCCTGTTGCATGTCATCTGGAGCAACATCCTGAAGCTCGTCATCTATGATCATCCTGATCATCACTGCAACATCCTGCTGCATGTCATCTGGAGCAACATCCTGAATCTCGTCATCTATGATCATCCTGATCATCACTGCAACATCCTGCTGCATGATCTACCTGATCATCAATGCATCTTCCTGATGCATACCAAGTATCATACATGATCCTCCTGATCATTAATGCATCTACCTGATGCATACCAAGTATCTACCTGATACATATCATCATACATGATCCTCCTGATCATCAATGCATCTACCTGATGCATACCAAGTATCTACCTGATACATATCATCATACATGATCCTCCTGATCATCAATGTATCCACCTGATACAAATACAAATATATGATACAAGCATCCAACATGATGCATAAACAATACATACACATGATCCAACTGATCATATCCTGCATCCAACATGATGCGTACATACAAAAATGATCCAACTGATCATATCCTGCATCCAACATGATACATAAAATGATCCAACTGATCATATCCAGCATTCAACATGATGCGTACATACATACATAAAATGATCCAACTGATCATATCAAGCAGAAACTAGAACATCATCCTGATGCTCATCATCCAGCGCTTACATCCACAGCCATGTGAAGGATCCTCCTTCCAACATGCTTGGAATGGCTTCAGCAAATGTGTCCATCACTTCTTCCTCGAAGTGTCCTCGATCTGAATAACGCTAAGCCTCTCTCTGAAGTACTCGAACTTCACCCTGGCTAGTGGCTTCGTCAGCACATCTGCAATCTGCTCGTCCGTCGCAACATACAGGAGCTTCACAGCTCCTCTCTGCACCATATCCCTGATATAGTGATATTTGATCTCTATGTGTTTCGACCTGTCATGAAACACTGGGTTCTCGGACAGCTTCACACAACTCTGGTTATCACAGAAGATACCAGTAGCCTCCAACGGGAGATCAAATAACTCAGACAGTAGCTTCCGTAGCCATACTGCCTCACAACTAGCTGAACAGGCTGCAACATACTCTGCCTCAGCTGTACTCAGTGCTACGCAGGACTGCTTCCTGCTAAACCAGGAGATCACACCTGATCCCATACTGAAGCAACACCCAGATGTGCTCTTCCTATCTGCAGCACTGCCATCCCAATCTGAATCAACATAACCCTGCAGGTTAAACTTTTGATTCTCCTCATACCTGAGCCCATAATACACTGTACCCTTCAGGTACCTCAGAACATGCTTTACAGCAACCAGGTGAACACTCCTCGGATCCGTCAGGAACTGGCTCAATGTGTTCACATCAAAGTAAATGTCTGGTCTCGTGTTCGTCAAGTACATCAAGGACCCAATCATCTGATGATACATAGAGATATCAACCGGCTCAGATGAAGCATCACATAGAAGCTTCAGATTCGATGCCATAGGTGTGGCCATGGCCTTGCAATCCATCATCCCAAATCTCTTCAGGATATCTACTGTGTACTTCCCTTGACCAAGGAAGATCCCACCTGCATTCTGCCACATCTCCACGCCAAAAACAAATAGTGCATCATCCCCAAGTTCTTCATCTCGAACTCGGTAGTAAGCTTCCGCTGCGTGTCGGCAATCAATCTATCTTCACCATACCAAGTTCTGCACATATATGATTTCCTATCATGTGTCTCAGAACGAAGTGGCTGCTTCTTCTTCAACTACACCATTCAAGAAAGCTGTCTTGAATCCATCTGGTGTATCTTCTATTTCATCACTTTTATGTTTCTCTATGCTGCCATCTGCAACATGCTTGATCTGAAAGTTCTATTTGGAAGTCACAACAGACTTCCCTTTAGCTCTTGGGATCGCATCCTAGACATCATTCTTCATGATCGACGGATCATGGTATTTCATTTCTTCATCCCAGATCCTGGGAATTTCAATATCTTCAATAGATATCTTTGTTGCTGGAACAAATGTTGTAGTCCTTTTTGTAGGTGAAGATATACGGTCTTTCCTACAAAACAGATTAAATTGCATGATTAGAAACAACTCATAATTTTCAGAACAAAATCTTACACATGAAGAAATATGTCATACAGTCATGCAGTCATGCAATTATCTTAGCCAATGCTTCAATACAACATTTATCCATATCCCGTAACTTTCTAGATGCCTTCCAATCTCTACCAGAACATTGTTAAGAGTGTGCACAACTCCCAACATGTCAGCAAAGAGGTTTCATTCTAGATAAGTAGCAATGGAATGTTGTACAGTGCCATAGGCCACTTACCCAACACATGCATATTAGTAGTATACTGTTCATTAATTCAATCATTCTAATATGCACAATACATATCCTAAGTCTAGGAACATGAGCATATACATCATTGAACAATTTTATTTAAGCAAACAAATATGCAAGATAATTAAAATACTTATCTTTGTTTGTTTGTTGGGTGGACTCCCTCTGAGTCTTTTCTTCCTTGCAGGAGCTGCTGGAGTCCTTCTAAACCTTCTTGTTGTGGAATGTAGAGATATGGACAACTCCCTCTGAATATCTGCACCCTTGCAGAAACCACTGGAGTGTGCTCCCTCTTGATCTTTGCTTCCTGGATTACCTGTTCTTGAACTCATATTCATCCTTGGTCCCTATGCATGCTTATTAGTATCATGATTGTGTTATCCTTGTAAAATCATACATTCATTAAAACACCATAATCTCAAGTATGTATAGTCATGATCATTTCAAACAGAAATAATAAGCATTAGCATTCAAGGTTTATATATAGGACTCTTATGGTTAGTCATATCATAAGAAACATAACATGTATAAACCTATAATTACTCAAACCTATGACTCTTCTGGTTAGTCATATTATTAATTAAGGTAAGACACATAATATGCATATGCCCATGATTATTCAAACTTATGACTTTATGAACAATCATCATCAATCATGCCATGCATACTTATATGATAGATCCTATGATATAAGAAACACATACCTGGTCACCATATTTGCTAGTTATGTCTAGCAATGTGTTCTTGTTCTCTTCAATGACCTGCATAACTCATTAGTTAACTTTTGCAAAAACAAATTATACATACCTCTATGTGATCCATGACTATGGATGAATCTTTGTATTTATGTCACCATGGCATGTTCAGGTTGTCCCTTCAAATTGTACAAACCTCCCTCTTGCTTTCCAATCACTACTGCATCATCTATGGTCTTTCCCTTTGGCCACATTAGGACTTGGCCATCCACAAATGCAACCCTCATACCTTTTGCATCTAATGCAGAAATGGAGAGTAAGTTCTTCTTGAGCCCAGGTACATAAAGTACTTCTTTCATCTTCAATGATTTTCCAGAATCTAGATTGTAGGAGGCTTCACCACTTCCTTTGATTGGGTATTGATAATCATCCCCAAGTTTCACTTTATGGGGTGATTCATGTTCAGAAAGATTCACAAAAGATTCCTTGAACCCAGTCATGTGTTTGGAGGCCCCACTATCAATTAACCAATCATTACATCCATGGGAGATGGTACCTGTAAGAGCAGAGATCAGAACATACTCTTCTTCACTTGATGAGTCATCAGCACTATCACTTTCTGCCCTAGCCTTCTTCTTTGGAGGTTCATCATCTTCGGCAGCATGAGCATGAAACCTTCTTTTGCTGCCCTTCTTTTTCTCACTGGAGTTGTTCTTATTATCCCTTTTGTTCTTGGGACAATCTGAAGCAAAGTGACCCTTCTCATTGCATGTGAAGCATCTTAGGTCCTTCTTATTCTTTTGATGAAATCTTTTGGGGTGAGGGTGATCCTTCTTGGTTTTGCTTCTTTTGGTGTGAGCTGCAAGAGCTTGATCTTCACCTCCCATCTTTTCCTCACGAGCTATAAGTCTAGCTTCTTCTTGAGAACATTCTTCCCGAAGTCTACTGAAGGAGATCAACTTCTTCCTTGCACAAATTCCTTGAATAAAGGAATCCCATGACCTGGGTAGGCCATTTAGAGTGGTCATCACCACTTCACCATTATCCACTATTTCATCTACTGCTTCTAATTGTTCCTTGATCTGAGAGACCCTTGAAAAGTAGGATTGAATGGTTTCCCCATTCTGAAACTTTACTGCTTTCAATTGGTTCCGCAGGGTCATCTTCCGATTTATGTTCTTTCCTTCAAATACCTTGGTCAAAGATTCAAACATCTCTTTGGGTGTCTTGAGAGAAGACACATGGGGTATGAGATGGTCTTTGATAGAATCAGCAATGATTCTCTTTGCCTTGACCAAGTTCTTCTTGTGCAATACCTTGGCCTCTTCATCCTCTGGGATAAGGATGTCTTCTTTCACATATGAGTCCAACTCATTCTCTTCCAGGATTAGCCCAATCCTATACTTCCAGGCTCGGAAGTTATCAGCCCCTTCAAGCTTATCCTCAAGCTTGGTGTGAAGAGATATCTTTAAGAGTACTTCAAATGGAAATAGAAAAGATTTAGAACTTACCACTTGAAGTGCTGAAAACTGGATCTGGTCCCGGATTAGGGTTTGTCAGAGAAACCCTAAAAATTCAAAATGTGAATTTCAAAATTCCGAAAGGATAGAAAGATGCGCCTTGGAGAGCTGATCAGCCTAGTACATTCAGAATTTGAGATCAGCAAAGTCTTGCCCTTCAAAATTGCCTTTTTGTCCTCCCGGGTTCACTGGGGAGAGCCCTGAATTAGGGTTTGAGTTTCCCGGAGATCTACCCAGCCAAAAATCTCGATCCAAAGCTCAAACCTTCGATTTTTGCAAGGAGCTTCCAGCTGTACCTTCAGTTTCCAGAAATTCCTATTTTTGTGGAAACCCTAATTTTTAGGGCCAAAACTGAAAATGCTCGGAACTGAAATCTGATTGGACAGAAAGATGCGCCTTGATGAGTAGATCCAATCTACTATACTGAATTTCAAAAATCTGTGGAGAGAAACCCAATAAACAAGCAATACAAGCTTCCGTCACTGCAAAATGTCTTCTTCTCAGTTAAGCTCTGATACCATGTTAAATTTTCAGTATTAAATCACAATACTATAGGATCTTTGCTGAGAGAATAACATCTACAGTATATCAATGCATGACAATCATAATATGACAAGCATCACAAGCATCATAAGAATCAAAAGCATAGAGACAAGAGACACAGAGTTTCCGTGGGGAAAACCCTAAGGTGAAAAACCCCACAACTTCCTCAGAGATAGAGAGAGCAATGGCTCAACCAAAATACAACCAAATAATACAGAGATAGTCTCCTAGCAGATGATCCTCCTCCTCCTCACTAGTGCGCCACTTTCCAGAGAGAGAGATAGATACTTTTCCGAGTGAGTAAAATAGAGATCTCCTATCTCTATTTATACTCACCTTTTTGCCCAGTGACCTACTGGGGCCGACTTGTCTACTTTAGTACATCCACATTATATTATATATTAATTAGGGCCGACCCCATAAGGTGGTCTAATAACCCATCGGCAAGTACACACACTTGCGACACTTGTCAATCCACATGACGACACTTCCTTATAGAGGAATAACACATCTCTTATAAGGGTACAATAAATATACATATAATATACTAATGAAATACATTCCGAAGTTACATATACATCAACAATGAAGAGCACTACCATTCGCTTGAGTTCAATTCTCATGCACTTTTTGTTGATTTTGGTTTTGATCTCACCCTTGTTGGTTCAAAGGGGATCTGAAGAAACCATTCATCTATTTTTGGAGCTGATTTAACTTCCATTCATAAGAAGTTCAAGTTTCAAGATCTATTTGATCCGATTGGAGCTATTCCTACCTCACTTGGTTCGAAACACAGGTTCCAGGATCATCCTCATATTTTCAGATTTGTTCTCACCTTTTTCGGTATGAAGAGCAAGTTCTTAAAGTCTCCACATTCGCTTGCATCCACTAATGGAGAATTCAAGAACATGTTTTTGGAGCATGATCCATTTACTCCCAAGAGTAAGATACCTCTAGACATATCTACTTTATTTTGGAGTAGTTAAATCTTTTGGTGTACTACAGTCTATTTTGAGGGGGGGTATTTTTCCCATGAGGTTTTCCCCATTTCCTCAGTTTATTGACTGTTATTAGTTTGGATTATTATTGTATTAGGGTGACCTTTGGTCTTAGTTACCAGGGCCCCACATTATTTTTTGCACATCATGGTCTAGATTGAGGGGGGGTGCTCAGATATCCACATCATCACTTTCAGAACCTTGCATGCAGTTAGGGTTTTCATGCATTTTGCATGCATCCCAGTCACCAGGTTGATGCCTCCAGCACCTTAGCCACCTTATTCTAGCACCTGGGAGCTTCTTACATTAGTTCTTTATCCCTCCTAGTCAGGAAGCCGCTCACTTCTCACCTACTTCCAGAGAAGGGCGCACTTCTTCACCTACCACTTGAGTTCCACTTCAGTTACACTCAGTTAGCTCCAATTCTCCTTGATTTGAGGCTAGTTTCACTCCTGACTGACTGTTTCACTCCTGACTGACTGTTTCACTCCTATGGACCTCCAGATTGACTAGATGACTTTTTTTTACTTCAGTTAAGCCTCTCATGCACCCTCCACTGAGTCTCCTTCCCTATATCAGTGCTACACACTTCAGTTACACAAGTTACACTCAGTTAGACTCAGATTGACACCTGGACGACTGGTTCTTGTGCATTGATGACCATCACTGATTGATGATGAGGACTCCTAGTTGGAGTCAAGCTACTCCATTCAGTGATTCAAATGGCCTACTTAGTCAATTCGAATTGCTCACTCACATTGTCAGATTATTGTATTGTAATTATTCACCCTTATTGGGATATTGAGCACTGTGCATGTTTTACACAGTTTTACACCATATTTTCTATGTTCATCTGTTGTGATTGATTTACTTGTTCATTAGATCTGTTGTGACTAATTTTACAACCGCGAGGCATGATGGCATATGCGATGATGATCATCGCGGCCGATATTGGATCAAAACTTCTTTGTGCATAGGTACACTAGGATGTCACTGTACCAGGGGTCATCCGATGAAATGATAAACAAGTGGTTGTCAGGTAAGCTACTGTTGATTGGTGGTGATGTAGATGAGGATGGGAAATTTGTCATGAGTTGTGCCAGTGTGAGGGCTTTGGTACTCTTGGGTGTTGTGAACATGAGGTCGTACTCTTGAAGTATGATGACCCATTTAGCCATGTGGCCTTGAAGAAGATGACGACTCAGGAGATAGACCATGGGGTTGGAGTCTGCCACAACTGCAGTTCATCTTAATAAGATATAGTGACGAACCTTTTGGAATGAGAAGACAACGGCAAGGGCCAACTTCTCCTCGTGGGGGTAACATAGTTGTGTGTTAGATAAGGTCTGGATCACATAATAAATGACGTGTTCTTGTCGTGCACTATATTCTTGAATGAGCACCCCTGAAATGGCATAGTTGGATGCCAAAACATAAAGGAGAAAATCCTTTGAGAAATCAGGAGGTGAAATCAATAGGGCGTTAGTCAAGGATTCTTTGAGGGCTCGAAAAGATGCTTGCACTTGTTTAACCCAAACAAAAAGGATGTGGGTATGAAGCAAGCGAAGGAAACCATGAACTGTCATAGCATTGTCTGGAACAAAGCGATGAAGAAAGTTGGATTTCCCTTGAAGACTTTGTAACTAGCGTAATGTATGTGGGGATGGGAGGTCAAGGATGGCTTGAACCTTCAACGGGTCGACAAAAATTCCTTTTTTGGGAAATTATAAAACCCAACAACCAGCCTACAAGAATGAAAAATACACACTTGAGGGGGTTCAAGTGAATTCTATACTTACGACAATGCATAAAAAATTGCTGGAGGTTGTTTAGATGGTTGGACTATTTCTTGGATCGAACCGTGAGGTCATTTAGGTAGACCAAAATGATATGCGCCAAATCATGAAAGCAATATGTCATGGCCTGTTGGAATGTGGCGCCAGCATTTTTAAGACTGAAGGGCATGACACGATAGGAAAAGGTGCCCCATGGGGTAGTGAAAGAAGTCTTGTATTGATCTGCCTTGCAAATTTGAATTTCATTATACCTAGAGAAACCATCCGTGAAGGACAGTATCTAATGTCCCACACACGCATTAATAATTTGGTCAATGAAAGGTGTGGGGAAGTTTTCTTTGGGACATGCTTGGTTTAGATTGGGAAAATTAGTATAGACGTGAATGGTGCCCTTTTTTTTTTAATGGGCACCGGATTGGAAACCCAGGTTTTAACACCCAAAAACTGCTCACTAGCTCATTCCCTTATTCACATGACCCACTTGTCCACTTTTTCCACCATTTGAGCCTCTAAAACCTTCAAAAGGTCACCAAAAAGACCATAATACACCTTTTTCCCCTCAAAATATGTATTTTTCCCCAAAAAACACAAAAAACGCTAAAAAAGGGTCCAAAATCCCCAAAAATCAATTAAAATGGAATAATATTCAAAAAATATTCAAAAAAGGAAAAAGAGGGAAAAATAGACCTAAACCATGTTGGTCAATACCATTGGTTTCCTTAAACCATAATGCTATTCCCCATCACCAAAAAACTATAAAAAGGTGATAGAGGCTCCTCACTATTCATCCACATTTCATCCTATCCTTCTGCTGCCAAATTCCTTTTGAGAGCCATTGCCTCCCTTTTTGAGTTTGAAGATCCCCATTGAAGCATTGGAGAAGAAGAAACCATTGGACATTGGAGCACCTCAACCTTGGAGCTACTCAAACTCACCATCCTCACCATTTGAGGTAATACAAAAGATCAAATTTTTTAATTTCTTGTTTTTCTCATAGATCTCATTGTTTATTGTTCTTAACTCTAGTTTTTTATTTCTTTGCACATGTTAATGTTAGATCAGATTTACTGTTATTTACATTAGTTTTTACTTTTACATTGAGACTACTGCTACTAGTTAGCAGGTGCCCCTTAGCACATGCTTGGTTGAAAAACCAAGCAACAGTTTTTGGTGACTCCGCTAGTTTTCGAACTTTGAATCTTTGATTTAGATCTATATTTTAGTTGTTTTTTCCCTTTAATGTTGTAGATTTGCTATACTAGTCAGCCCCTTGCTTTTTGCCCTAGCCATTGGCCTTTTGATCCAGATTTATGTTGGAACGAAATTAGATAGCACATACAGAATCATATACAGAGATATATTGCAAAGAACATAGTGATACAGTAAACACACATGCTATTAAATAGCGGAAATAGAACAAACTGTAAAATATAATAGCTGGAATGGTGGTAGCTATCTCTGAGAAGAGATGTGGCCGCTATGCTCATTCATTCCAAGATGAATACAAAGAGAGGCTGAAAGGGCCTATTTATCATAAGCATGAGGGAGAGAATCCCAAACATCCAAAAACCTAACCCTAGAAGATGAACCGTCATAAAGTTTGCGGCCCCAAGGTGGTTAGTTGAACAGTCAACTTCCTGGGGTCATAACGTTTGCATACGATCTCTGTTTGGGGTGATTGGTAGCCTGTTGGAAAGGTCTATCCGAGATTTAAAACTTTTGACTAGGGCCAAATGCATGCCAAAGAAAACCATTTGACCCCCCCTGAATCGCCAAAAAAGGTCGTTTAGGGCCTCAAAATGGCTCCGGAAGTTTAGGACCCGAAAAACTACTAAAAATAGTAATTTGCCAAAATTGCCACAAGACTGTTTTGAGCCAGTAGGAAGAGGTGGGATGCCACCGATATCCACCTGTATCAATCCTCCCTCCTTAGGAAGCAATGGTCTCCATTGCGTTAAATCCCTTATCATATGTCGAACTGTGTGTTGATTTGAGCTCCTGGTGCGGTGTTTGCTGAAGCGAAAAGGTTTCCTTTCTTTGAAATCTTCAGAGGGTTGTAATTGTTGTTGCTGGCTGCGCTGGAGCTGTTCAACAGTTTCGGTTTTTGTGGTATCCTTGGTCTGCACAGGTGTGGATTGTTTCTTTTTGGAGGAGCACCTTGAATGCGTGGCCTTACACTGTAGAGGTATCCGAATAGGTGATGCTGGACTGACTTTGTGCTCTTCTTGTTTCTGCTGAGTAGAACGATAATGTGCAGAGGTTGTGGATGTCTCTGTGATATGATGTTCTCCTTTAGTGGCAATTGTGAATAGAGAAAATTTCCCAGTGTGAGAGATTATCTTCCTTCCCTTCTTGTTTGGGGTAGGTGCAACTATCTCTGGTATCCGATAGAGTTGTCCTCCCAAAGTGACAATGACACTGCGAGGTCGTGATTCATATATAGCATGACGCTTCCACATATATGGTTGTCCTAAAAGAACATCACATACTTCAAGTGGGGCCACATCAGACAATACCTCATCTTTGAAGGGGTTGATGCCGTATGGTAGGTGACATTGATGACTGACACGGATCCTTCGTCCTTGGATTAACCATCCAATGGTGTATGGTTGCAGGTGTGGTGTTATCGATAGTTCCAGTCTCTTGATGGCTTCTGTTGAGATCAGGTTCTTCTGGCTGCTGCTGTCCACAACAAAGTGTAGGGGAATTCCCTTCACCCACATCTGTGAGTGGAAAAGGTGCTCCTCTGCCTTCGACTCTTCAGGTTCCTCTGGTTGAATCTGTGTGGTGGAAACAACAGCACTGGGTTCTACATCAATGATCTGCTTCCCTTTTTGTGCAGCTGTGAAATTAGGTTCTGATTCAAAATCGGAACTGGCATATGATTCTGAAGCTTTGATCTCAGCCACCAATGACTGTTTTGAGTAACATTCATCAGTGTTGTGCCAGGGGCTTTTGTGGAACTCGCACCACTTCTCGATGTCCTTCTTTGTCTTTTCGTTACCCTTCTTCGCTTGTGGTTGTGACTGGTTGTCCTTTCCCTGCCCTGTGTTCTGCGAGCCAGAGTTTCCCTTGCCGTGCTTCTACGCAGGTCCGAAGTCACGCTTGTTCTTTTGTAGAAATTTCTGCTTGATTTTGATAGCATATCGATAGGTGGATCCGAGTGAAGAGATTTCAAGGAAATCCATCTCTGTTCGTATGTACCAGTGTAGGCCATTGCGATATTTCAATACTAGGTGCCACTAGGAGTCCTTGATACCTAGCTTTGTGTGCAAGGTATGGAATTTGTTGGTGTACTCCGACACCATTTGGTCCCTCTCTTGGTGCAGAATGGTCCATTTTGGGTATTGGTCGTCATAGTTTCCAACAGGGTAATATTGTTCCTTGATGGCATCTATAAAAGAGGTCCAAGTGGGATTGGAATATTCAAACAATCTAGACTCGTCTGATGAGTTTTTCTCACAATAAGTTTCTCACCAATTTTTGACATGGGGGACGGCCTTGAGGAGTGCAAAGACGATCTTTTCCCTGTCGAAAAAATTGTGGACAGAGAAATACCCTTCTAGTAGATTCAACCATTTATCTATGGCATCGGCATCTATTTGGCCTTCAAATAAAGGGATATCAAAATTAACTTGTACCTTGAAGGGAGTCGTATCTCCGAAATGGCTTCTCGTTGAGGGTGCATTTGCCGCTGTTGGCATGCATCAAAGGATCTCGGTGAAATTATCCATCATCTCGTTCCTCTATCATGCGAGGGCTTCCTCGAGCAACAGCTTGATAGGATATACTACTCCATCGTCTCTCTTTTCTTCCGCCATGGGAGGTCGTTTGGGGTGGCAAGAGTGGTCTTCCCCAAGTGAAACTATCTCAAGACCCAACTCTTTGTATCCTGACCTCGTCGGGGACATGCACTGAGAAACAATCAAAGAGAAGACTGCTCTAATACCACTGATCCGGATTTATGTTGGAATGAAATAAGATAGCATATACATAATCATATACAAAGATATATTGCAAAGAACACAGTGATATAGTAAACATGCATTCTATTAAATAGCGGACATAGAACAGACTGTAAAATACAATAGCTGGAATGGTGGTAGCTATCTCTGAGAAGAGATGTGGCCACTATGCTCATTCATGCCAAGATGAATACAAAGAGAGGTTTAAAGGGCCTATTTATCATAAGCATGAGGGAGAGAATTCCAAACATCCAAATACCTAACCCTAGAAGATGAACCGTCATAAAGTTTGCGGCCCCAAGGTGGTTAGTTGAATAGTCAACTTCCCGGGGTCATAACTTTTGCATTCGATCTCCATTTGGGGCTCTCGGTAACCCGTTGGAAAGGTCTATCCAAGATTTACAACTTTCGACTGGGGCCAATGCATGCCAAAGGAATCCATTTGGCCCCCCAAATCGTCAAAAAAGGTCGTTTAGGGCCTCAAAACGGCTCTGGAAGTTTAGGACCCGAAAAACTGCTAAAAATAGTAATTTTCCAAAATTGCCACAAGACTGTTTTGAGATAATAAGAAGAGGTGGGCCACCACCGATATCCACCTAGATCACCTTTTCTACAGCTTAAACAAACCAAAATTTCAATTTTCGGGTTCGTTTTTCAGCGACTGTTTTCCATCCACACATCGCGGCTTTCAGCACCCATAGTCGTGCTGCACATCATGACTTTTCGCTTATTTTCCACGCTGCACATTGCAGCTTTTCACCTATTTTCCGTGTTGCAATTCATGGATTTGGACCTGTTTTTCGCGATTCACATCGCGACTTTTAGCTTGAAAGTCGTGATGCCCATCGTGACTTTTGCCACTGACAGTCATGATGTACTCTTCTGGAAATGCGACTCAACTTTCTGTTTCGCGAACAATCTACCAAGAGCGGACTCAAGGCCTGATCTCCCTAGCTTAACGTAAGTCTAGAAAAAATAGGACAGAACATAAAATACTTTCCTAGATCATATAGAGGTACAAATGTAAGAGTAGATCATTTACCTTATATTCATAGATACCTTTCTCCTCCGTTGATCCAATGCTCCAGCGCTTCCAGATTACAAGTAGCTAAACCCTGTTGAACATATGACAGACCACGAGAAGTGAAAGCATATATTTCATATGACAGATCTAAGCTAATAGTTAAGGATGAAATCTCTAAACATCATGAAGGAGACAATATTTATGGAAAGCAATTATATTAACTGTATTGAAGAGTGGAGAAGTACAAATAGAAAAGAGGATTACAACCATTGCCTTAACGTTGCAAGCTCCTTCCAACAAGCCATGCCAAAGCTCCTAGAGAGAAGTGGATGTTCCCCAAGCTAGAGTATTAGATCTATTGGGCTTGATTTCACCAGCATGAGAGTACCATAGACTTCCTCCCCTTAGAATGGGAGTGAGCTTCATTTAAATAGGACTAAGTTGATAGGATAGGTTGAGATATGATAGGAGAGGCTTAAGGGATCTTTCCAAGGTGTTAGGAATCGAGTGCCAACTCTCCCAAGAGGTCAGGGATAGGGTCCCAAGTCAGCAAGCTTCGAGAAGGAGCTCGAAGAAGCTATTTTTTCCATCTAACTAACCTCGTCACACCCTGTAATGGAGCAAGGTATGACATCGCATGCTGCATGAGTGCAACCTATGACAACCTCTCAAAACCTAGTACAAATGGGTACAAATCCTTCTCGGTCAATCACTCAATCAAAGTAACTCCAGGGGTGTATACACTAAATCTCATGATAAGAAGATTTTAGGTGTAACAGAATGCCCCCTAAAGCGTGAAGCTCTTGAAAGATAGACAGGTGAAGTGCTTTGATAGAAAAAATGGCAATGGACTTGTTGGAGGAAGAACACTACTGCACTACAATTGACTCTGAGCACACAGTCTCAAATGACTCACAACATGGCTGTTGACCAATACAATGCAGATCCATGGTAGTAATGACCGACTGAACACAATCATGGCTACTAGACACAAGTGTAGATCCATGATGAGATGGTAACATAGCCACGGCCAATACAAATGTGGATCTGTGTAATATAACTCAATAAAAACTCCATCGCAACCTGGGTAAAACATGACTCCCCAGGGTCTTCAAGATGAACCCACAATGATACGAATCTATCCATGTGATTACAAATGTCTTGATGTCGAACATGGTAGAAACCACTTGATTACTGGTCGTTGATGTATACCGTTAACAAGTACGAGGGAGATCACCATTAATGTTAATGATTCCCAAGGTATCACAGCACATATCATCACGCATGAATAAGTGAGTTAAAGTCGAACGCAAGATGAAATCTTTCAATCAAGAGTCAATGATGTAAAATCATGTTGAAAGCGAGGTAACCTGCCATTGAGGCATGCAGGGCCAAGGTACTTGGTTGGTTTCTAGATTCAATCCTTGGATGATAAGTTGATGTCGACAAGGATGAATCCATCGAAGGAGGGCCATGATGAATCTCCCATCAATCAACATGGAACAAGACAAAAGATGTGTAGAGTAGATCGGACGATACATTAACATGCAAGACTGACTCAGAGTAGACTGACATGGTGGTGGGCGTACTCACTGTAGATGATAAATGACAGATGTATTCTTGAACATGGGCATGGCATGACTTGGCAGTATTTACATGACGAGTATGACACAAATTCCTACTGCAACTGATGATGGAAGCTTTCTTTGAATGACTCAAAGGAGTAACAAGACTTAGGAAGTAAGCGAAAATCGAGGACAAACAAATGATCCAAGTGTTGTATGCAAATGCAGATGAGTGCCATGTTCAAGAACGACTACGTACTGCCACTTACAAAGTGTGAAACATAAAAGCCTTCATTTTTCCCCATCATGAACGATGAGTGCCTCATGTTTTTTTTACGAGCTTGATGAGGGTAACAAGATGCTCGGTATAGATCATCTCAGAGATGAGTCCAATCCCAAATATTTTCCGAACCTGGGATAGGAGGGGTTCGTCCCATGGCAGGCCCTTCAATGTAAAAGTTTAACGAGTCCATAGAAAGTAAACTCGGTCCTCATTTCATGTTTAGAGAGTCTGAAAAGAACTAAAGAAGACTCCAATGGTCGTTTTTCATAAAGTAAGCCTCATCGCCCGAAAAAAGGGTAAAACAATGCGAGAGAGGAATCTTCTAGTCATGATTGGCTAGAGTATACCTTTCTCGTAACGAGTGCCCCCTGTTCCGTAAAAGGGGTAAACAATCACTAGGAAGCTGGCCGTTCAGATTCTTTTACAAGCGTGAACGTGACAAGCTCGCTTGGCAATCTTTTCGTATTTTGAGAGCCTGAAAAGAGCTTAAAGATAGACTCCGGGGGTTTCCTTTTCCATAGGCGTTTAACGAGCCAGGAAAAGTGATAAATCGTAACTTGGTAACGTGTTCTCATGGTTTCAAGAGCATGAGAAAGAACAAAGAGTAATCTCATGATCATTAAATAATTAAAATATAATGAATTGAAAAGATAAACAACAAAATACAAAAGGGGTGTTCATACCTAAGATGACCATTCCAATACGAAAAATGGCGTAGAAAGGTACTTCATAACTCCCGCACACTCGGAAACTAGGTCAAATAGTCAACCGAACGTTCAAATATAATAAAACCGATCCAAACTATGGCATAATGGCATCAAATATTTGAAAAAGGAATATTCCATTTTGTTTATAAATAGAAATAAAAACCAAACATAGTCACCATTGTTCTATTTTCCAACTTTGGGAGGAGTAGTGCCATTTGGAGCCAAATCTTCATTCATCGATTCTGGGAGCTATGAGTAGCCATTTCACTCTCCGTCAGGAGTAGGTAACCCTAAACTTCATCTAGCAAGATTGTAGTGGTTTACATTTTTGAATTTTAGTCATTTTTTTGGGTTTTAGCCTGATTTGGGAAGGGCCATTGCGCCCTCGGCTTGTCTCAGTTGTCCCTTTCGGGAACTGCGACGAGACTGAGTCATTGCTAGGGTCTCACAAGTGGACTACGATGACATCATTCTATTTGCAAAAATGGGGTGAGACGATGGCGACGTCCATCCCGAAATTCAGGCCAAGCTCAAAAGAAAGACTGCCAGTGGTTGAAGAAAGTTCTAACATTGTTTATACTCTCCTATTGGCAAGTTCTAAGCATCGAAATGATCATGGAATGGCGAGAACGGGAACATGAGTTGGATGATGAACAAGCTACAGATGACCCACGGTGTGTGGAAGCATTGAGGAATTGTGGGATCCTCAAGTTATTCCGTGTCCAGGGGATGAGATCTCAAATCCCACTATTGACTCATATGCTCCGATGCTGGGATGCGGCCCATGAATACTTTGTGATCGATGAGCACGAGCTTACCATAGATGTCGAGGACATCTATTTTCTAACTGGATTGTCCTGAAGAGGGGACAACGTGCTACTTACTAGATCACATGGGAGTGATCGGACCGTGGATGATATGATCCAACAACATTGTGTTCCCAACACCCGTGCATGTAGTGGGAACATTCCCATTAAAGATGTACGGGAACACCCATTACGTGCCATATTATTCACCATTATGAGGATGGTGGGGAGCCAAGCTCCTCACTTAGCTACTAGGGCACAGATGCTTTATGCGGAGGACTGTATGTCTTCAAAGATTTTTAATTGGTGCGAGGGGTTCCTCACAAACATGCGAGCTCAACTGACAAAGTGTCGGTGGGGAGAGCTCAAACAGTTTGGCTATGGATCGACAGTAATCTCGTTCTTACTGGAACGGGTTCCCCTTTTACGTCCTTAGGTACCACTGGAGGATAGGGATCCTAGAGATCCTCACATGGCTAGGTGGACCGATGTGATGGACTGACATGGTGGGGGCCCTATTATTGGATACCCTCTTGAGTTCTTCACTTGGCTAGAGGGCCAGTTATTGATGGTGGAGGATTTCCCATACAGTGGCATGAACTTTAGAGATGACCCATACTTGCCACTGCCAAAGGGAGCAGCATGGGGTGACCTTGGTAAGAATAAATGACCCTTGTACTTTTTAAGTTTTGTGCATTTATAATTTTTTTTTATATAGTGCTGACAAATGAACAACATGTGTTTGCAGATGTGGGACCTGTATGACCTATGGGGACCTCTCTTCTGGCTAGGACAGAGAGAGGGAAGGGAACAGTTGTGGGTCTGGCTGTGCATGCTACCATCACGGAGATGGATAGATGCTATGCCAACCTGAGTGGGTTGACATTAGACATTCTTGAGCCATCGGTAGATGAGGTGCTGTGGCCAATGCAGGTACACATGGTTGGAGCTACTGCACGCTCCAACGCGTTGCTTCGCAAGGTTGCGAGAGCAGTCGACTGTTTTCAGACTCAGCAAGCTAAGGATGCTAGACCTCCTAGAGTTGTACGGGCCAGGTGATAGGCCATATGTTGTTATTGTGTGTGTACTGAGAGCTTAGAGGTCTCATATTTTGTACTATTGAAAGCTGCGAGGCTTCAGATTTTGTAGAGACTTACTGAAAGTTTTTGTGCTTCAAACTTTTGTATCAACACTACCTTTTTTAGATTATATATATATATATACAGACAGTCTCGCGATTTATACATTATGTGTTCCAAAAATAATGATGTGATCTTGTTTCTATGCTTTTCTTTTATATAGTGTATTATTTACATGTTGTGAATTCTATTACATATTATTAGTATTATGTGTGTGTGATGTACCAATCTAGAATGAAGTTGGCCATCGAGTCAGCAATTGTGTTTAACTCTCGTGGAATGTGCAGGTATTGAATGGATTCAAAAGACCTTTCCAGGAGACGAACTCGTCTAAAGAGACAAAGTAGGGTAGGATCACGAATAGTGTAGACCTGGTTAAGATGGGAAACCACTAGTTGAGAATCCATGTGGATGACAATGTGGTTCATACCCAAGGAAATAGCATCAGTTAAGGTTCCAATTACCGCCATATACTTTGTGGCATTATTGGTTGCAAATTCAAGGCAACTTCATCCTGAGCTGATGAGCTCGCCTGTTGGGGAATACAGCAACCAAGCTGTCGAGGCAAGGTTACAGGTATGCTGGTGGTGCCATCCATGAATCTGTAGCATGTTGCCATCTGTACACGCAGACAGAACATGGTATAAGAAGCGGAAAAAAGATCCAAAGACACTCAAAAAATAAACGTGTCACACCATGCAAAAACACACAAACATGACATGTACAGTATATACAAGAAATTATATGCATGACAAGTTGAGGCATAATATCTCTTCAGGTAAATCCCATTACGGGGTTCACCCAAAGATATTCCATCATAATCTTCAAGCTTGTAAGATCCTTTTTCCAAAACACATTTGACAATGTAAGGTTCGTGCCACATGGACTCGAACTTTCCTGCCCCTAGTTTGTCATGTTTTTTGGTCGTATGTGAGGACCAGGTCACCCTCGTTGAAAATCTGAGGTTCAACTGACTTGTTGCATTGAGCTTTGATGCTTTTCTTGTGTGCTTCGTTAGCAAGAGTGGCATCTTGGCAGGACTCGTCAAGTTTTGCTAAGTACAGGAAACGTTTTTCCTCGGTAGTAGTGTTAGGAAGAAGTTCAACAGCGAGTTGTAGAGACAGAATTTCGCACTCTATGGGAAGGACAGCCTCCAATCCATACACCAATTGAAAAGGAGTTAAAGCTGTGGAAGTTTTAACAAAAGTTCTGTAGGCCCACAATGCTGAAAAGAGCATATTATGCTAGTTGGACTTATGTGTACCTACCATCCCTTGGACCATAGTTTTCAAGACCTTGTTAATGGCCTCGATTTGTCCATTGGACTGCGGGTATTAGGGTGTTGATTTTTCATGACAAAAACCCAATCTATCGCTCAGTTCATCAACCATATGGTTCTGAAAGTGAGAACCATGGTTGGTAACTATCGCCTGCAGAACTCCAAACCACGCTATTACATGATTAAACATGAAGAGTGTGGCGGTTTTGTTGTCGTTTTGGTATGTAGGCATTCCCTTGGCCCACTTTGTGAAGTAATCCATAGCTACTATGATGTAACTATGTCCCTCGGCCGAGGTCGGCTTACAATGCATAAAATCAATGCCCCATTTTGTGAAGGGGCCCATGACAATAACCGGGTGTAACGGGGCAAGATGGGTGCGCTTCTTTGTATGGAAGTGTTGACATAAAGGACATCTTTTCACAGCCTCAATACAATCTTTGAAGATAGTAGGCCAATAATATCTTGCACGCAAAATCTTCTGGGCTGTATCCATCCCAGAGAGGTGACCACCACACGCCCCAATGTGATGGTCATTCATAATGCATTCAACCTCATCTTGAGTTAGACAATGTTGGAGAATTGAATCGACGCCACGGCGATACAAAGTATCACTGATGATTAGATAATACTTCGCATGGTGATGTATTCTATGACAGTCGTCGCGAGACAATTGAGGGTTGAAGCATTGGGTTTGAAGATATAATGAAATATCTCCATACCATGGATCAGTCGTATTGATGAGAAACAACGATTCATCCATGTAGCTAGGTTTTTCACCCTAGCTTTTGCAAATGAGCACCTACTAAGGAGAAGGATCTCCTTAGTAGCAGTTCAGAAAATAGGAAATAAAAGACAGTAAACTACTCTAAGCATGTGCATAAAAAGAAATGACAAGATTATAAAAATTGATTTTTGTATTGAATATACCTTAGGTGTAGAGGTTGGTGGAGCCTTTGCAGTAGTCCAAGAGGGTTGCTTCCAAGCTCCAGTGTTTTTCCTTTCTCCTTCTCCAAAGGGTTTTGGAAATGGGCTAAAGGGGCACTCAAATGTGAAAGTAGCTCAAGGGTGAGCTAGGGTTTCGGGAGTGATTTTGGCAGAGTAAGGATAGGGATGACTGTGGATATGAAATGGGGGGCCTCCATCACCTATATATAGGTTTTTAGTGGTGGAGTGCTGACCCATGGTTTTGGGCACCATATGGTTTAGGTCAGCTGTATAGGGTTTTTGCTTCCTTTTTTTCCCTCTTTTTCCTCTTTTTTGTATTTTTTATTCCCTTTTTAGAGGGTTTTTGCTATTTTTTGAGGAATTTACATTATTTTGGGGAAAAAAGGGGGTTTTTGGCCTTTTGGAGGCTTTTTAATGGGATTTTAAGGTTTTGGAGGCAAATATGGTAGGAAATATGGACAAATGAGTCATGTAATGGGGTAGATGAGGTAGTGAGCACTTTTTGGGTGTTAACAATCCAGAAAAGAATCATTGTGCTCAACTTCTACATCAGGACAGGGAAGGTCACAAATAAGCTCAGCAAACACCAAGGACTTTTTAGACTTGGATTTCTCGAAAATAAGGTCGAATTCTTGTAGTATCACAATCCAGCGTGAGTACTTGCCCCCAAGCACCTGATGTGTCAGTACGTGGTACATGGGGTTCAAGTTTGCGATGATGGTGGTGGTGCAGAGCAAGATATAGTGCCGAAACTTTTGGATGGCGATGATAGCTACGAGAGAAAGCTTCTCAACATGTGAATATCTAGTTTCAGCGTCAATGAGACCCTTACTCGCATAGTATATTACATGTTCCTGGGCATTTTGATCCTCCTGTACCAAAACCATTGCAATAGTGGTAGCAAAAGTAGCGAGATATAAGATGTAATCTCGAAAATAGTTTGGCGGTTGGATTACGGGGGCATGTATGATAGCATGTTTGATGCTGTCGAAGGATTTCTGAGCTTGATCGTCCCAAATGAACGGGATGTCCTTAATCAGTTTCATATACCCCTTACTCTTCTCCGCGAAGTTACAAACAAAATGCCTTAAATAAGTCACCTTCCCTTCGAGACTTTGAAGTTTCGTCACGTCGGTTGGAGGTGGTAGGTTGAGAAGGGATCGATGTAGATCCCTTCCTTCGAGACAATAACCATAAGAGGCATCCAAACTCAACGCAAAAGATACACTTATGACGATTTAGATGGATATTGTACCGTCTGCATCTGAGGAAGATGGCCATCAGATGATCCATGTGGAACTCATGCTGCTTTGAATGAGCAGGGATATCATCCAAGTAAGGTTCCACAAAGTCCTTAATGTCATGGAAGGCATACGACATGGCCCACTGGAACGTGGCGCCAACGTTTTTAAGGCCAAATGGGAGTTTGCGGTATGCAAATGTCCCCCAAGAACAGATGAAAGCCGTCTTATATTGGTCGGCTAGGTTGATCTCAATCTGGTTGTAATCGAAAAAGCCATCCATGAATGAAAAGATGACGCTTCCGGTACAATTGTTGATAATCTGGTCAATGAACGGGGTCGGGTAGTTTTCCTTTGGACAAGCCTTGTTAAGGTCCTGATAATCGACACAGACGCGATTGGTACCCTTCTTTTTTGTTCACAGGGATGACGTTTGAGACCCAATCCATCAATGGGACATGATAGATGAAGCCAGCCTTTAAGAGCTTTTCAATCTCTACCTTGATCGCTGTAGTCTTCCGGGGGTGTACCAGTCACAACGTTTGACATATAGTTTTGATGTCGGGATAGGTTAGTATTTCATGAGAAACAATCGAGGGGTCTATCGCAGGAATCTCCTCATAGGACCAAGAGAATACGTCTTGAAATCACTTAAATAAGGCCGTACCAATAACGATTTCTTTAGGGGAACACTTCTGGCCTATGCGAATGTGTTCCACTACACCAGGTTTTACCGAGATGTCTACCGGGGTGGTAGGCTCAATGTTGGCCAAGTTTCCCTCAGTGTTCGAAAGACACGTAAGTATGGGGGAATGAGGGAACGGGTAGATATCCGGTGACAAGATGGTGTTAATGTTGTCCTCTATGTACTCCAAAGGGGGGAGAAAAGATGACCTATGGTGGATGTCATCCCACAGACCATCATCAACATTCATAACTTCCATGATGGACTCGTTTGAATGAAAAGTCTGAAGTAAGAGATAAGGTAGAGATGATGCCCATCGTAGAGAATGGGATGGGGGAGCCACAAGTAAGTGGTTCTCCGTTGTTGACTAGATAGCCTCGTAAATACGTTCAGCAGGTGAAAAAGGCATTGCGTCTCCAATCAGGTGTGTTGTGGCTTCGTCAGGTACAAGCCAAGTATTAGTGGAGTGAGATGAAATCTCTATGGAGATAATGTTCACTGAGGCAACATGATTAGGGGGGTCCAAAATTGGAAAAACGCCCATGAGAGATGAATCATTCAAAAGGCCAACCCCTATACTCTCATACTGTTTTGATGGTTGTCCAATGGAAGGAACATGGTCACCAGGATGAGTAGTAGTGTCCGGTGTGCAAAAATCTAGTTGGTCAACAGTAACAATTTGTCCTTGCCCTTGGTGGGGGAATTGTACTACGCGAAAGACTGAAGAGGTTATCGCCTGCATGGCACAAAACCAATTGCGACCAAGAAAGAGATTATAATCCATCAGGGCCGAGACCACTTCCACATTAATGGTTACGGTCTTTCCTCCCAACTCAACTGCGAGGGCTTGTAGGAGCCCATGAGGTTGAAAGCCATGCCCGTCAAATGCTTTCAATGTGGTAGGAGAACGATTCAATTCGGGAGAGCCAATGGATCTCCAACAGGCAATTGACATGACAGAAGTAGAGGCACCTTCATCCAAAATGGAACGATGGACAATTTTCCCAGCAATGTTCGTAGATACTTGGAATGCGAGCTGATGGGAAAGCCTCGGCTTGAAGTATTCAAGTCAGAACATGATGGTATTCACAGAATCAGGGTCGACCGCACTGATTGCTGCGAGGAGAGTTTTGTGTTGATTAGGACAATTCTGCAAAACTTCCAGGGTAGAGATGGCGCAAGGGGCTTGTGCCAAGTCCTCTATGATATTGTAATTTTGTGTTGCCCGACCATTAGGTTTGAAAATGGCTTTTCGAATCATGCTCTTGGGTGGTCGCAATATCGGATCTAAGGATGGCTTCTCAATGGTGAGATAAGTTGACGGTACAGTGATATCAAGTATAGAGTTGGAATCTTTTTTAGTATTACTTCCAACAGGTTCTTTTAAAGAGACCGGGTCGTATGATCGCGAGCGAGTGTTCAAATTGAGCATCTCGTTACATACAATGAGAACATGCGTGGTATTGGATGGTTCCCCCTAGGTTGGGGGGGTTGAGCAATCATTTGGTGATTTTGAGTGGGAAATGGATCGTTGAGGACTACGGGAGTCGGTTTACCCTTAAGAAACTTTTGGACTTCGTCTCTATGGGGACACTCTTTGGAAAAATGATCATCTTCGCACAGTAAACAATGAAATTTTAGTTTCCATTTCTGTTTGGTGTCATCAAGAGTTCTCTTTTGTTCCTACTATGAGGAAGAATTCTTAGGTTTCCCTTTATTCTTATTCTTGCCACTCGACTTTTGAGATGAAGCTGATTGGACAGAATTCACCTCTTTAGTGACAGCCCGAGTGGTTGATTTGGTGGTGTTGTGCCCAGCCTGAGTTGGTAATGGGGAGAAACCATGAAGGTTCGACGATCCAGCATGCTGGGTGGTAAGGGATCCAATGATTCCATCAGTGTGGGGTCCCTTAGGAGGTTTCATGGGGTCATAAGTGTCGCGGGGTGCGTTGGGAAGAATTTCAAACAAGGTGCCCGATTGAGCGTAGACCAAGTCTAGGTAATGGGCATGAGCGATAGCTTGTTCTTCAGTAACACTACCGCCCATGGCGACATCTCGAGCTATGTGAGGGATGAGAGACTTCGTAAACCAATCTGCTAGGAATTGGTCTAGAATGGGAGCCTTAATCAAGCATCTTCTCCTCTGCCACTCATGTATATGAGTAGAGATACGAGTAGCAATATTCTGGCGAAGAGAGGTGAGAAGGTCCGTACTATTTTCGTACTGTATAGGCAGTTGGAAGTGAGTCAAAAATTTCATAGCAAGAGAACCGAAATCATGAAAAGAATGAGGTGGTAGTTCGATATACCACTTGACAGCCGAACCAGTGAGATTCCATTGAAATAATCTTAGACGGATCGAGTCGTCCATCATAGAGTTGGATGAACACCATAAATGGTATGTCATCATGTGGTGTTTAGGATCCTCGTTCGGCTTGCTGTCAAACTTAGGGATATCCAATGGAAGTTTCACCAGAATTGGGGGCCAGTTAGTTCCGTGGTAGATGGGGTCATTTGTCAGTCGAGATAGATCAGGTAGGTCCAAAGTAGCCAAAAAGGGTAGCTGTTGATTAGGCTGTTGGTACTAGTAGTAATGGTAAGGCATGTAAGGACTGGTAGGACCTCGTATCGACTAATTAAAGGGTGACCATGGAGGAAACTGACAGTAGGGGGTGTGCCACCCGGATCGTAAGGTGGTTCACCACCATAAGGTGGTCCATTCCAATAATGTGGGGGTCCACCTCCACCAATGGGAGGAGGTGGGGTTCCATAACCATAATAAGGTGGCCCACTGCCACCTCCTTTTGGAGGGGGTGGTGGACCACCTCCACCGCTAGAAGGATGGGGGCCCCCACCACCTCCGCCACTAGAAGGATGAGGGTCTCCACCACCACCACTGCCACCATAATAATTAGATCTGCCACCGCCTCCTCCTGGAGAGGGTGGTGGACCACCTCCACCGCCCGAAGGGAAATGTACTCCTCCACCATAATATGGTGGTCCTCCGCTTGAAGGGGTGGTGGACCATTCCCGCCACCGCCGGAAGGGTGGGGGCCATTGTTGGTAAAATGAGTTGGACCTCCGCAAGAAGGGAGAGGTCTGCCTCCTCCAAAGATAGGTGGGGGCCTCCCGCCTCTAGTAGGAGGTGGAGGTGGACCGATCGGGGGTGGTGGTGCTTGAGTTATAGTTGGTTGGTGTCCATGTTGTGAAACAGGCTGTTGCCCCCATAGAGTGTAGGTATTTCCAGGATGAGGTATCCCATATGGTGCGTTTCTGAGATTAGATTGACCCGGCCCAGGGTTAACAGAACCTGGATACACTTAACTCCATGAGGGTTGAGTTACATTGGATGGCCCCCCAACATGATATAATCCCATGGTGGATGGTCTAGTGGGTTGGGGAGGTCCAATGAGAGGTCTGTTGGGGATTCCACCACCTACGTTTTGGTTAGGAAATGGGGGTTGTCCCCCAGCCACAATAGGCTGACCATTCTTCAAAGGTTGAACTAACATAGTTTGTTGATTAGCTACCGTAGTAATAACATTACCAATGAGATAATCTGGGGGAATGGAGTATCCCCCCCTCGAATTTTGAGGTGGGGGAGGAGATGGTAAAGTAACTATGGTAGTAACAGGTTTGTTGGACTGTTGTCCTTCAACCAGTTGGTTCACATGAAGTGCAGGACTGGACTCTTGTGAGGGTTGACCAGTCTCATTAATGGTTGCATTGTGGGGAGATGGTTTGGGTGAACCAAAGGATTGTGAAAATCCTCACAGCAGATCTAAGAGATGATGTATACCTCACAAGAGAATGATTATGATTAAGAAAGAAAATAGAAGAAGAGTGGTCAATACAGTATAATGAGTAACATAATAATATGGTACAGTAGAACTCAGATAGAAGCAATAATACTTCACACACACTAGTTAATTAATCACAAGATGGACAAATAAATAGTGCAATGGTAGAGAGGATTCGAATGCCTAAGGTGGCAATTTGAATTAGCCTCTCAGAGTGATCATAAGATCAATAGAGTGTCATCGGAGCACAACTAGGTGTCCTCATGATCATCGGAGCACAACTGGAAGTCTTCATCATCATCAGTGGAGTCATCAATGCTCAAGTAACTGTCAACCATCAGTCAAACTGAGTCTGGTAGGTGTAACTGAGTGTAACTGAATACAAATGGACTGGTAGGTGAAGAAGGGCGAGTTGCTTCCTAAAATCAAGGAAGAAGGGTGCATTAAGCAACTAGAGGGCTAAAACTGATCAGTGAGAAGCTCTTAGGGGCTGGCTAATTGAGGGTTAGGTACTGGACTGATGAATGGGATGCATGCAAACCCTAGAATGCATGCAAACCCTAAAAGTGCATGCATGATTGAAAATGTAAATGATCAAAATACTGGTGGGACTAGGATGTGTTGAATATTGTAACTTCTAAGAATATTATATTTGTACATTATTATCCCAGAGATGTTTCATTCCTTCGAGGTGATTCTATCATGTATCCGGAGATGTTTACTCCTCTGATGGTTTGTGGGAACTAGGGTTATTAGACCCACCATGTGGGGGTCGGCCCTGGTTTTATATTTTAAGGGTTATTAGACTTCTCTAGAAGAGGTCGAGCCCATGAGGGATTTTTGGTCAGTCGGGAACTAGTATAAATAGAGGAGGAGAGCTCCTCATTTGGTAGACTTCCACAACTCAGAAAGCAGCGCACTTGTGTCTGGGAGGTCTACATGTGAGGTAGAGAAGAAGGACAAGTCTTCGAGCTTATCTTGTATTTTGGTTGATCATCTTATTGAGGAAAGATTTGCTGGGTTTTCTACCCCATGAGGTTTTCCCAAGGTAAATTCTGTGTCTATCTTGTGATTATGTTTCTTTCAGTGATCTTGCTAGTCTATTTGGTTTAAACTTAACATGGTATCAGAGCTAGCCTGAATAGAACATCTTTCACAAGGTGAAATTATATTTCTCTCTCTCTCCCAAAATTAGGGTTTCTGCAAAAGTTAGTATTTTTGGTTTCTGGTTGCATGGCTGAATAGATCTTCTAATGATCTATCTTTTGAGCCTTGGATCAAGGTTTTTGGTTGGGTAGAACTCCGAGAAAGTCAAACCCTAGTTTTACCAAAAGTGCGATAAACCAGAAATTCTGTTGCAGATCTGGAAAAGTAAAAAGTTAAAGTTTCCGGGAAAGTATTAATCTATCTCTTATCTCTTGGACTCCCCCAATAGAAGATGGCTCCAAGCACTACGCTTGAAGACAAACTAGAAGGTATAGAGAATTTTCGGGCATGGAAATACAGAATTGGTCTCATTCTTAAAGGCAATGATCTTGCTCATTATATCAAGGATGAAGTTGCAGAACCTGAAGGAGATGAAGCCAAAGAGAAGCATAGGAAGGATTTGATTAGGGCAAAGAGAATCATAGCTAATTCTATTAAATACCACTTGATTCCCCAAGTGGCTTCCAAGAAGACTCCAAAGGAAATGTATGATGCTCTAGGAAGAATGTATGAAGGAAAGAACATCAATAGGAAGATGAACCTAAGAACTCAGTTGAAGAGCACCAAGATGCACAAAGGAGAATCCATTCAAGACTACTTCTCAAGGGTCTCCCAAATCAAGGAGCAACTAGATGCCATTGGTGATACTCTTGATGAAGATGAACTTGTGATGACTGCTCTAAATGGTCTCACTAAACCTTGGGAGTCATTTATACAAACTATGTGTGATAGAAAGGAAAGTATGAAGTTTGATGTAGTTTGGGAGGACTGTGTTCAAGAAGAAGCTAGGGTAGCCAACAGAGAAGCCCTTCTCAAAGAAGATGACCAAGCCTTGGCCACACACACTAAGAGAAGGAAGAATCAATCTCACTTCAAGAAGTTCAATCACAAGGAACCTCATTCTCCTCAAAAATTTCAGAAGAAAGGAAAATGAAAGTTCTCTTCTTTCCAATGTTTCCATTGTCATAAGGAAGGTCACATTGCTAGATTTTGTCCTTCAAAGAAGAAGAAAAATCTTCATTCTAAAAGACATCAAGCACATCTTGCAGAAGATGATAGTGAAGAAGAAGAAGAGGAGGAAGTAAGGCCTCATAGAAAAAGATCCAAAAGAGATGAAGAAGAAGAAGAGAGGTCCCTTCCTAGGAAAAGATCTAGAAGGAATGAAGAAGAAGATGCATAGGAATATGTTCTATTTTCTGCACTCTCTGGATCTGTGTCTCCTGGAGAAGATACATGGCTCATTGATAGTGGTGCTTCAAAGCACATGACAGGCCAAAAGAAAACTCTCTCAAGACTTGAAGAAACGTCTTCTCCACAAAAGGTATCTTTAGGTGATGATTATCAATATCCCATCAAGGGAATTGGTGAAGCAAATTACAAGCTTGATTCTGGAACACCTTTGAAAATGAAAGAAATTTTGTATGTACCAGGTTTGAAGAAGAAACTAATTTCTATGTCAACACTAGATAAGAAAGATTTTAGAATTGCATTTATTGATGGACAAGTGCTCATGTGGCCCAAAGGAAAGTCAATTGATGATGCAATTGTTATTGGTGAAGAAGAAGGAGGACTTTACAAACTCAAGGGTTATCCAGAAGCTGCCCTTGTTCATGAAACCACTAGCCCCAGTGAATTGCGGCATAGAAGGCTCGCCCACATTAATTACAAGGCCCTACCCTATGTGAGCAAGGTGGTCATATGTCTACCAGACTTAAAGATTGATCATAATGGATCATGCAAAGGATGTGAAAAGGGGAAGAATGTCAAGAACCCCTTTCCAAAGAGTGAAACAAAGACTAAGAACATTTTAGAGTGAATTCACTCAGATGTATGTGGACCAATTCCCACCACATCCCTAAGTGGGTTTGAATACTATCTCACATTCATTGATGACTATTCAAGGAAGACTTGGATATACTTTCTAAAAGGAAAGAATGAAGTCTTTGGAAAATTCAAAGAATTCAAGGCCTTAATAGAAAATCTCTCAGAAAAGAAAATCAAGATTCTCAGAATAGATAATGGCGGAGAATATACTTCAATGGACTTTGAAGACTTTTGTAAGGAAGCTAGAATCAAGAGGGAATTAACCACTCCCTACAATCCCCAACAAAATGGGGTTGCTGAAAGAAATAATAGAACTATGATGGAAGTTGTAAAGACTATGATACATGATCAAGATCTTCCCATGTATCTATGGGCTGAAGCAGCCAGGATAGCTGTCTATGTACAAAATAGACTTTCTCATAGTGCTCTTGAATTTAAGACTCCAGAAGAAGTGTTCACAGGAAAGAAGCTTGAGGTAAGTCACCTCATAATATTTGGATGTCCTGTGTATATTCACATTCCAAAAGAAAAGAGAACCAAGTTAGATCCCTCTGGTAAGAAAGTAATATTTGTTGGATATTGTGAAACATCCAAAGCTTTCAGAATTTACATACCTGGTTTTCATCATATGGAGATAAGTAGAGATGTAACATTTGATGAAGAAGCAACTATCAAGAAGTCTAGGAAGTGCCAACTTGAAGAAATCTATGAAGAAGATACACCTCCTAAAGTCACAGAATCTATTCCCATCCCTGAAAATGATGCACCCGAAGACCATGACATGATAGAACCTCAAGAACCCCCCATTGCAAATCTATCTAGAAAAAGAAGGCCAGCTTGGGCTAGAGACATTATTCAAGGAGATGAAAAATATGGAGCTCCTGAAGGTTCCACTAGAGAAAGGTAGAAACCCAAGTTAGTATCCAATTATGTGGCCCTGATATGTGATCTTGTGGATCAACAACCCACCAGCTATGAGGAGGCAGCTCAGAAGAAAGAATGGGTAGAAGCTATCACAGAAGAGTACCAGTCAATAATGAAAAATGATGTTTGGGATATAGTTCCCAAACCAAAGGATAAAAGTGTGGTATCTTCCAAATGGATATTCAAGATAAAACATGTTGTAGATGGTAGCATTGAAAAATATAAGGCAAGATTTGTAGCCAGAGGATTCTCTCAAAAGGATGGAATAGACTATGAAGAAACATTTGCACCAATTGCTAGGTACACATCAATAAGAACTATCATGGCACTTGCATCTATGATGAAGTGGAAACTACACCAGATGGATGTTAAAACAACCTTCCTGAATGGTGAATAAGAAGTGTACATAGAACAACCACAAGGATTTGAGGTTAAAGACGGGAGAACTCATGTATGCAAAATGAAGAAGGCATTATATGGATTGAAGCAAGCTCCCAGAGCTTGGTAAGGAAGGATTGACAGTTTCTTAACAAGCATGGGCTTTACCAAGAGTAAAGATGACCCCAATCTTTATCTCAAGGTGATGGATGATGAACCAGTTATACTGTTGTTATCTGTAGATGATCTATTTCTAACCGGAAATGAGAAACAAATTGTTGAATGCAAGAAGAAGCTTTCTTCAGAATTCGAGATGAAAGATCTCGGATTATGCACTACTTCTTAGGTCTAGAAGTATGGGAAGAACCAAAAGGAATCTTTCTAAATCAAGGTAAGTATGCTATGGAGATTTTAAAAAGATTTGATATGTTGGAGTGTAAAGCCATGGCCACTCCCATGGACTCCAACTTGAAGTTATTAGTTAATGACTCATCAGAATTAGTGGACATAACTCTATATAGACAAATCATTGGGTCATTGATGTATTTAACAAATACTAGGCCAGATATATGCTTTGCTGTAAATACCTTGAGTCAGTATCTAGTATAACCTAGAAAGGTTCACTTAATAGCTACAAAGCATGTAATGAGGTACCTAAAGGGTACATTAGATTTTGGTCTATATTATCTTGGAAACCATGAATTCAGATTACATGGTTATTCAGATTCTGATTGGGCAAGAAGTGTCTCAGATAGAAAGAGTACATTAGGTGGATGCTATGGTCTTGGATCTGCCATGATCTCATGGTTCAGCAAGAAACAATCTAGTGTGGCTCTCAGTACTGCTGAAGCAAAATATATAGCTTCCTGCTGTGCCAGTTGTGAAGCAGTGTGGCTTCGGAAGCTATTATCTGGAGTGTTTGACTTAGAATTGGATCCCACTGTGATCATGTGTGACAATCAAAGCTATATCAAGATGACAGAAAATCCAGTGTTCCATGATAAGTCAAAAGACATAGAGATCCAATATTTCTACATACGAGATATGGTGGAAAGAGGAGCTATTAAACTCGAGTATGTGAGTATTGAGGAACAAATTGCTGACATATAACCAAACCTCTGTCTCGAGTAAAATTTGAATATTTTCGAGACAAGCTTGGTGTAGTTCAAAAGGACCCTCCTCGAAAGGGGGAGTGATATAATCACTGATGATGAAATTGCCCTCATCGACAGCTAAGGTCGATGATAAGGATACCTGTTTATTAAACCTAGATATTTATATGTGCTTATATTTAGGACTCTTATACTTAGAATACTTATATTACTTGTTTTTGATGTATTGATGAGGATACATGTTTTATATTGATGTATTGATGAGGATACATGTTTTTATATTGATTTATTGATGAGAATACATGTTTCTATATTTCTGATGTACTGATGAGGATACATGTTTTATATTGATGTATTGATAAGGATACATGTTGATGTATTGATAAGAATACATGTTTCTATATTTCTGATGTATTGATGAGGATACATGTTTTATATTGATGTATTGTTGAGGATACATAATTTGATAACATGTAGACATGTACTGATGAGGATACAGGTGGGGATTGTATTGTCCCCAGACATCGGTCTCTTGAATTGATCTGTAGACGTATGGTCTCCAAAAATGAAGTCCTTATTGGATTGGTGGGGATTGTATCATCCCAAACTTCGGTCCCTTGAATTGATCTGTAGACGTATGGTCTCCGAAAATGAAGTCCTTATTGGACAGGTGGGGATTGTATCGTCCCAGGACTTCAGTCCCTTGAATTGATCCGTAGACGTATGGTCGCCGAGAATGAAGTCCTTAGTGGACATGTGGGACTAATCATCCTTAGACTATAAATCTTGTAATTCTGAAAGGAAGGATTGTCTTAAAAGAGATTGAGTGGGACTATCATCCTTAGACCATAAATCCCATAATTCTGAAAGGAAGGGTTGTCTTAAAAGAGATTGAGTGGGACTAATCATCCTTAGACTGTAAATCCTGTAATTCCAAAAGGAAGGATTTTCTTAAAAGAGATTGAGTGGGACTAATCATCCTTAGACCGTAAATCTCGTAATTCTGAAAGGAAGGATTGTCTTAAAAGAGATTGAGTGGGACTAATCATCCTTAGACCGTAAATCCCGTAATTCCGAAAGGAAGGATTGTCTTAAAAGAGATTGAGTGGGACTAATCATCCTTAGATAGTAAATCCCATAATTCTGAAAGGAAGGATAGTCTTAAACATGATTGTGATGGATCCCATAATTCTGAAAGGAAGGATCACTAGAGTTGATAGGACTGTATCGTCCCTGGACCTCGATTCAAAAGATACGTGATTTGGATTGTATCATCCATGGACCTAGGTCCTAAAGAGATCAAGATTGAGCATCTTGCTGATGATCATGTGATGACGATGCTGATGATCGTGTGATGACGATGCTGATGATCGCAACGATGATGTTGATGTTCCAGTAATTGGTTGAGTTACTGAAGATAATGTAATAAAGAAAGCTTCTGATGATATACATATGTATAATGTGTGATGTAGTTGATGACTCTTTGCTCCTGCAGACATGGTTATAATATCCTTCTCGTTAAGGGTGAGTGTTGAATATTGTAACTTCTAAGAATATTATATTTGTACATTATTATTCCGGAAATGTTTCATTCCTCCAAGGTGATTCTATTATGTATCCGGAGATGTTTATTCCTCCGATGGTTTGTGGGAACTAGGGTTATTATACCCACCATGTGGAAGTCGGCCCTAGGTTTATATTTTAGGGGTTATTAGACTTATCTAGAAGAGGTCGGCCCCATTAGGGATTTTTGGTCAGTTGGGAACTAGTATAAATAGAGGAGGAGAGCTCCTCATTTGACACACTTCCACAACTCAGAAAGTAGTGCACTTGTGTCTGGGAGGTCTGCATGTGAGGTAGAGAAGAAGGACAAGTCTTGGAGAATATCTTGTATATTGGTTGATCATCTTATTGAGGAAAGCTTTGCTGGGTTTTCTACCCCATGAGGGTTTTCCAGGGTAAATTCTGTGTCTATCTTGTGATTATGTTTCTTTCAGTGATCTTGCTGGTCTATTTGGTTTAAACTTAACAGGATGGAGTATAGGAATATCCTAACACCCCCTTTTAATCCATCTTGGGCCCTGGTAACTAAGACCAAAGGTCACCCAATACAATGAATAATAACAGTAATAAACCAAGGAAATGGGGAAAAGTTCATTGAAAAAATACCCCCTCCTCAAAAACAGACTGTATGGCACACACAAAAATAAATGCTCCAAAGTCAAGAAGGTGTGATGCTTGGTCATGTGTCTGGAGGTATCTTCTTCTTGGGAAGAAGTGGATCATGCTAAAAAAACATGTGCTTGTACTTGCTCTTCAGATCGAATGTGATGAGAACAAATCCAAAAGTATGAGGATGATCCTTGAACCTGTGATTCGAATCAGCTAAGGTAGGATCAAGATCATGAATATGCAAATAGTCTTTTGTCTTCTCCTTCGAACCAGCATGGGTGAGATTATGCCAAAAAGAACCATCAAATAATAATTGCTTGAAATCCAAATCAGATTTAAAACTTGAAGAATAGTTTCTTGAGATCTCCTTTGAACCAGTAGGGGTGAGATCAAAACTATCATATGCATGAGAAATTATCCCAAGCGAATGGCAATGGTTTCTTGAGACCTCCTTTGAACCATAAGAGGTGAGATCAAAACCAATGGATGCATGAGAAATTATCTCAAGCGAGTGGCAATGGCCATATTCTTCAATAACCTTCTGAAAGCATGTGCTAATGATCATATAGTAGTAAATAAGAGATGATTTCTTGAGAGGAGCGAATGCATTACCTCCAATGGCTGATTTTACCTCCGAAATAATCATGTGATCATGATGCAAACCAACAGACTCTGGTGCAAGAGAGGATTTAGGACCTTCTGCAATATCTAGAGTGTGAGCTGGCACAGAAAGAGAAGAAGGTTGGAGCATGAGTGGAGAATTTGCAAGTTCTTTGTCAACAACTTCAATATGAGATGATAATGGTTCATGATCTGAGAGACCATCAAGGGGAGCGAATGCATCACTTTGCTTGCTTTCGAATGGGTTGGGACCAATCCCTTCATTCTGTCTGCCAAATATTACATCCAGGTGAGCCCATAGCTCTTTTGGTGATGAAAAATCAGGGAGGTTATATAACATCCATTCATGCATAGCATCAATCATTGATCCAAAGGCTCTGTCACCTTTATTTAACCAATCAATCTTCTCTTCAGAAGATTCAAACTCTCTTTCAAAACAATAGTCAAGGAGATCATGGCTCTTCAAGTATGCTATCATTTTCGGTTTCCATTCATCATAGTTGAGTGGAGAAAGAGGAGGGATTTCTTCTGAATTCATTGAAGTTGTAGAAGACCTGCAAAAACAATAGAGAATATCTGCAACTGCTACTGCTACAAAAATGCAGAAACTGCTGCACTCGAAATCTTGGTAATAACCTGCAAAATACTCTTAAGAATGGAGATAAACAATACTCTCAACATGCTCTGATACCATGTGAAAATCCTCACAACAGATCTAAGAGATGATGTATACCTCACAAGAGAATGATTATGATTATGCAAGAAAATAGAAGAAGAGTGGTCAATACAGTATAATGAGCAACAAAATAATATGGTACAGTAGAACTCGGATAGAAGCAATAAAACTTCACACACACTAGTTAATTAATCACAAGATGGACAAATAAATAGTACAATGGTAGAGAGGATTCGAATGCCTAAGGTGCCAATTCGAATTAGCCTCTCAGAGTGATCATAAGATCAATAGAGTGTCATCGGAGCACAACTAGGTGTCCTCATGATCATCGGAGCACAACTGGAAGTCTTCATCATCATCAGTGGAGTCATCAATGCTCAAGTAACTATCAACCATCAGTCAAACTGAGTCTGGTAGGTGTAAATGAGTGTAACTGAAGACAACTGGACTGGTAGGTGAAGAAGGGAGAGTTGCTTCCTAAAATCAAGGAAGAAGGGCGCATTAAGAAACTGGAGGGATAAAACTGATCAGTGAGAAGCTCTTGGGGGCTGGCTAAATAAGGGCTAGGTGCTGGACTAATGACTGGGATGCATGCAAACCCTAGAATGCATGCAAACCCTAAAAGTGCATGCATGACTGAAAGTGTAAATGATCAAAATACTGGTGGGACTAGGATGGAGTACAGGAATATCCTAACAAGGATATCAGATGAACTGAGGTGTCTCTATACCCAGGCCGTTGCTCAAGACTTTGTCTTCGAAGTTCATCACCCCTAACACATAATCATTCCAGACGATCATGAATAGGACCGAAAATCTCGGCGGGGTCAGGCCTGTAGAAGGGTCTAGAGAGTTCTAGAGTATTCCAGTTGGGTGGGGATGTGATGTAAAAATGAGACACTGGGTGACCGGTAGAAGATGTCCAGTTGTAATACCCCATTTTTCCCTTGATGTGAATACTGCTTATGTACAGTATGTGTAAATTCCCTAGTGTGGAGCTCAAGGTCAAGGCCCCACTAGTGGATGTTCTGGTTTATTGCTTAGGCAAGTATTGATACAGTTTGATTATTCATGGGTTGCTGATCCATGAAGAATGTAAATGATGTAATTATTACTGAATGAATAAAATAACCAAGAAGCTAGCTAAGGAGGCAACGAATGAGAAGGGGGCCTAGTGTGTCCACTAGGAAGAGGTGACGAGGTTTGGGATTGTTTGACCATGTTGCCACATGTCTGACTGAGAACCCATTTGAACTTCCTATTGACATTAATGCGATTTCAGAGAGTGTTTGAGAACCAACTACTGAATCTGATGGAGTATGGAGCATGCCTACGATTTCATATGGCAGGGCATGGCTCTGATCACTTGTGTGTGAAGGCATCGAACTGCCTGGGAAGAAACTTGCAGAGCTTGTTGTGAACCGGGGGGTTGGGGAGATTCAGACACACACTCATCCATTGAGGACTCACACACTCGGTTCTCGGTTGGAACACTTGCGCTACCATTGTTGAGACCATTGAACCTTGCAAAGGATTCACCCGCGTGTTTTCCTGTAAGTGGTGTGCCCCTGTGTGTGAGAACTACCCAAGAATGAGTAGCTATGACACCCTATGTGTAGAACCCTGGTGCAGCGACGGACAGAGTCAATAGAGAAGGTTGGAGAATGGTTTGCGTAGAGCAATCATGGGAAAATCCTAAGCTGGGATATGTCTTGTTGTAAACTGTGGGAGAAAGGTTGGATTGCTGGAGAAACTTAGTGAAGGCTATAGTCTCAATGAACTAGTGACTGGACCTTTCTATGCCCATCCTGGAATAGCATTGGAAGGGAAGGACCTTGTGAGACTATACAGCAGTGATAGGATCTTCCTTATGTTGGATGTGGTAGGTATTGTGGGTGCTAAGTCGGCTATGAGCAACTAGACCTTTCTATGCCCATCCTCGAATAGCACTAGAAGGGAATATTTCTTGAGAGACTGTGTGATTGTGTAGTAGGTCGTCCTTGTGTTGGATGTGGTAGGTATTGTGGGTGCCAGGTCAACTAAGTGCTGAGATGCCCACAGTTCTGTGGTTGAACTCACTGGTTTAGCAATACCTCCTTGTTATCCCTGTGTTCTGAAGAACCCCTGTAGGTTGGCTTAGCATGGGTAAGTGCCCTGGAATGCTTGGTAAACCCAACTACAGACTAGTTTAGCATGTGAATGGAGCCTTGAATATGAGAGAACCTATTAGCCCTCCTTAGTGGATACACTTCCCAGCTCGGGGGTGATCTCTCAGCCGTAAGAGTATAGGATGGACAGAGATCTAAGGTTGGGTGGAACGTTGCTCTCACTTAGCCAGTTGCTTCGGAATTCAAAGATAAGTATTCTGTTATGGTAAATGATGTGGTTTCATTATTATGATAAATGCTTGTATAGTCATGGAATTGTTGTATGTATGGTTGTATGAATGGTTGAGATGAAGTCATGTACAGGCCTGAGTAACAGGCTGAATCCACTGCTTGTATTTATCTTGTATTGCAAGAACGAATGCTTGTAATTCCTGCATATGATAGATGTGTGAGTTATGTTTGTGGGTGCATTTGATATGTGATGATGTATGATAGAGCTCCATTGTTTTGGTAATGAATGTGATGTGTACTAACCCTGTGAAGGAAAGATATATCTATATTGATCCTTGAGAAGTTAGAGAAGACTGAAAGTGGTTTTCAGGAACCTCTGTGGGTCTGATAGCAGGAAGGGACCTTAGCTGGTTGAAGGTTGGAATGTTCAAGTGTGGATAGGAACAAAAATTCAGAGAAGGAAATGAGGTAGTTAGGTGCCTCACCTGGTCAAGGGAATGATACCATTGGATAGAGCTCTCCATGAGCTTTCCAGCAGTACCAACCTTGCCTCATTTGGATACCGGAGGGAGGAGTTATGCCCCTTGGAAGATTGATGAAGTTACCCTTGCAGAAACAGGGCTCCGCACGCATGATTTAGTGGGTTGCATGTATGCCAAATCCGCGTTGATAGTTTTGGGCCTCCCGCAATCCCGAACCCAAAAGTAGCGGGTTTCAGGTTTCGGGTTCGTCAAAGCTCGCATGACGAGATTTAGGCCTCCCGCAACCCCGCACCCGACATTGGCGGGTTTCGGGTTACGGGTTCGTCAAACTCGCACTACGGGATCTGGACCTCTTGCAACCCCACATCTAACATTGGCGGGTTTTGGGTTTTGTGGTGACCCACCCTCGCAGTGGAGTAGTTGGGATCGGGTTTCGGGTTGCCAAAAATCACGCTAAGTGTTTGGACCTTCCGCAATTCCAAACCCGAAAATGTGGGACCCATTGTTGCGAAATTCGCATTTTGGGATCGTTGTGCGAGATGTGCATTTCGGGATTCATTGTTGTGGATTCGAGTTCTTCGACTGAGTGTATGGGCGCTCAGTCAATGGTTTTGGAGAAAAAAAAATGGATCACGGTCTCTGGCCTGCCAGGTGGGTCGAAGGGGATGTGACAGAGTGGTATCAGAGCTTCAGTTGTAGCACTGGGAGTTGTTTGGGCCGGACGACATATGAATTTTGGTCAAGAAATGTGCCCAGGGCGTGATGTCTCTATGAACTTAATTTCTTGATTTATTGCTCAGATGAATAATTCTTGGTTTAGATGAGTAAGATATAGTTTATTTGCATGTTTATGATGTCTAATAGAATGTATGTGATCTACACAGAATTAGCAGCAACTGTCAGACAATTGTATTACGATGTAGCACACGATACAAGGTGATAATGGTTACCCTGAATGATGCGCAGGACCCATTTGGGACAAAAGATGATGTATTGGGTGAGAATGTGCAAGAAGCATATACAGAAGCTGAGTTTGATGGAAGAAGGGAGCAAGTAACGCCCCCAAACTTAGCTGAAACTATGGTTAGCTTCAATGAGCAGATGATGAAAGCACAAGAAGAGTAGCATCAGCTCAATGCAGCCATTTTGCATACTCTCACGGACTTGCAACAAAGTATTAATGGTGGTTCTAACCCGATCCACAGAGGCCGAGAAGGAAGAAATGCAGAAAGTCAGTCTAGGGGCCATTCCATGAAAAGAACTCCAAGCCCTAGAAGGGGTTCTGTGGGATGGAAGCACAGGACACCCTCTCCTAAGATTTCTTCCAGTAGGTCAGAGGATTTTGGGGGTTCTCAAGAGAGCCCGGGATGCACTGCCAGTAAGAGAAAAGGTAGGAAGAAGCACAGAGGTATTCCACAGGGTGAATTCAGGAAGGCTAGGCCTCCTACTTTTGATGGTGAAAGTAAAGAAGGTCAAGAAGCAGAGGCATGGCTTCTTGGGATGAAGAAGTACTTTAGAATGCATGAGTATTCAAAGAATGAAAAGGCTAAGGTCACTATATACAACCTTAGTGGAAGAGCTTCTATCTGGTGGGATCACCTGATGCAGCTGAAGGGAATCAGTGAAAGACAGGTTAGCTGGGGTAGGTTCCAAAGGTACTTCCAAGAGAAATACCTATCATCTAGATATTATGATAATAAGAGGAAAGAGTTCAATGAACTCAAACTTGGACAGAACATTATGGACGAGCATGTTCACAAGTTTCTGGAGTTATTGAGGTATGTAGAATACATCAGGGATGAAAGAGTGAAGATCCAATGCTTCCTTGGTAGTCTGCCACAGAATTACAGAGAAAGGATAGAGTTTGTAAATCCACCAAGCTTGGATGAAGCTATCAGGATGGTAGAGCATTGCTATGAGCAGAATAAAGGTAAGGAAGAGGCACATCCACCGTGGAGAGGTAAACCCAAGGGAAGGTTTGATCAGAAGAAAGGTGAGTCTAAACCACCACTCAGGGATCAACCTAGGAGATTTCCACAGGGCCAGCAAGCAAGAAGAGAATTCAGGCCAGCAACGAACAGGACACCAATGGGTCCACTTCAATGTTGGGGTTGTGGAGAGAACCACAGGCTCATAGATTGCCCAACTGCAATGAAGAACCCCAGGGTCTTGCACAATGTTAGAAGAGAATCTACAATAGGGGATATGGCTAGAGCAACACCCAGGATTTATGCAGCATTGGATGATCACCAAGAAGACCATCAGTCAGCAGTAGTAGAAGTTGCAGGTAAGATTGTTGAGCAGCCTATTTCTGTTTTGATTGCTCCAGGGTCTACTCACAGTTATGCATCTCCTAAGGTAATTAAGAGTTGTTCCCTTCGTAAAGTGAAGCATGAAAATGCTTGGTTAGTTCAGCTAGCCACTGGTACCAAGAGAAAGGTCAGTGAAATGGTGAAGGAATGTACTATAGAATTGAATGGACTCCTCACACATGTAGAATTGAATGTCTTGCCACTGGGGTCATATGATGCCCCGATTGGCATGGAATGGTTGGAAAGGAATAGATCCAAGGTGGACTATTATGATAAAGCATTGGAATATCTGGATGATGAAGGCAAGCCAAGGTTGGTTAAAGGGATTCCAAAGCATGTTTCAGTAAGACAGATTTTAGCTTTGCAATTGAGGAAGTTTCATAGAAAGGGTTTCCAGTTATATGATGTACATATATCATGTTCAACAGAGGATAAAGGACCTAGGATAGAAGACTTCCAGATATTGCAGGAGTTCCAAGACATGTTTCCAGATGAGGTTCCAACATTGCCACCTAAGAGGGACATTGATTTTTCTATTAATCTTGTTCTGGGAGCAGCACCCATCTCCAAAGCTCCTTGTAGAATGAGCACACCAGAGTTGGTAGAGTTGAAGATGTAGCTGTAGGAATTGATAGACAAAGAATATGTCAGATCGAGTGTATCCCCATGGGGTGCACTAGTATTTTTGGTTAAGAAGAAGGATGGAACATTGAGGCTGTGTATTGATTATAGGCATCTCAATAAGGTGATAGTTAAGAACAAGTATCCCTTGCCAAGGATTGATGACTTGTTCGATCAGATGAAGGAAGCTAGAGTATTCTCCAAGATTGACTTGATGTCGGGGGTACCATCAAGTAAGGATAAAGGATGAAGACATTCATAAGACAGCCTTCAGGACTAGGTATGGTCATTATGAATTTATAGTGGTGTCGTTTGGTCTTACCAATGCACCTGCTAAATTCATGTGTCTCATGAATAACATCTTCAGCAAGTATCTGGATAAGTTTGTGATTGTGTTCTTGGATGACATTCTTGTGTATTCCAAGAATGAGGAAGAGCGTGATGAGAATTTGAGGATGGTGCTACAAGTCCTTAGGGAGCACCAGCTGTATGCTAAACTAAGTAAATGTAACTTCTATCAAGAGAAGGTACAGTATTTGGGTCACATTATATCCGCAGAAGGTATTGCGGTAGATCCTAAGAAGATTGAAGCCATTATGGATTGGTCCACTCCAAGGAATGTAGCAGATGTTAGATCTTTCATGGGCCTTGCTGGTTACTAAAGAAGGTTCATTGAGGGCTTCTCTAAGATAGCCCACCCCATCACTTTATTGCAGAGGAAGAACATTAAATTCGCATGGTCTGAAAAATGTGAAAGAAGTTTCCAGCGGCTGAAGGAGTTGCTTACTAGTGCACCTGTTTTGAACATTGCAGATCCAAGTAAGGATTTTGTGGTATGCACAGATGCTTGCATTGAGGGACTCGGTGGAGTGCTAATGCAAGAAGGTTCTGTAATTTGTTATGAGTCAAGGAAACTGAAGGAGCATGAAAGGAACTATGCCACCCATGACTTAGAGCTAGCAACCATAATTCACACTCTCAAGAGATGGAGGCATTATCTTTTGGGAAGGAGATTTGAGCTCCGAATTGATCACATGAGTTTAAAATACTTGTTCGACCAGCCAAACCTGAATGAAAGGCAAACTAGAAGGGTGGAGTTCCTTTGCGAGTTTGATTTGGAGATTAAGCATGTCAAAGGTAAAGAGAATAAAGTTGCTAATGAACTTAGCAAGAGATTCCATATTGCATCCATAAGCAGATGTGAATCAGATTTGAAAGAAAGAATTTTAGAGGCTTAGGATAGTGATGAAGTCTATCTCTAGATTAAAGAGAAATTGCAGCAGAACATTTTAGAGGAGAATTATGCAAGATATCAGCTGGGTAAGGATAATGTTCTCATCTATCAGAACACCAGGCTGTACATTCCAAATAGTGCAGAATTAAAGAAACTGGTGATGGATGAGATACATCAGAAGCCATACTCAGGACATCCAAGGTATCAGAAGACTATAACAGCAGCAAGGAAACAATACTTTTGGCACGGTATGAAGAAGGACATAGCTAAGTATATTGCTAAATGTCAGAAGTGTCAACGGGTCAAGGCAGAGCATCAACATCCAGCAGGATTGTTGCAGCCCTTACCCAATCCAGAGTGGAAGTGGGAAGTGATTTCCATGGATTTTATAACAGGACTTCCCATGAAAGTGAGGAAGCATGATTCAATCATGGTTTTGGTGGAAAAGCTATCAAAGGTAGCTCATTTCGTCCCAGTCAAGTCCACTCACAAGGCCAATGACATTGCAAATATCTTCATGAGGGAGATATTCAGATTGCATGGATTTCCCAAGGCAATAGATTCAGATTGTGACACCAAGTTCACATCCAATTTTTGGAAAGGTTTGTTCCAAGAGTTGGGAACTTAATTGAAATTTAGTACAGCCTACCATCCTCAAACAGATGGTTAGACTGAGAGAGTGAATCAGATCCTTGAAGATATGCTAAGGATGTATGTGATGGATAAGCCATCTAAGTGGGAAGACTATCTACACTTAGTGGAATTTTCTTACAACAATGGGCATCAAGCATCATTGAAGATGAGTCCTTTTGAAGTGTTGTATGGAAGAGGATGCAGGACTCTAGTGGGCTGGGACATCCCAGTGAATAGAGTAGTGCTTGGACCCGAGATGGTTAAGGAAATGGAACAAGAAGTTGTTAAGATTAGGCAGAATCTGAAGGCATCACAAGATAGGAAGAAGAGTTATGTACATCTGAAAAGAGTGCATAAGGAGTTTCAAACTGGGGATCATGTCTACTTGAGAGTGAGACCCAAGAAGAGCTCCATGAAATTGGGAAGTTGTGTCAAGTTGGCACCAAGATATTGTGGTCCATTTGAAGTTCTTGATAGGATAGGGCTAGTTGCATATAGAATTGAACTGCCTACTAACATGAAAGCTCATAATATTTTCCATGTATCCTTACTTAAGAAATATGTACATGATCCCAATCATATCATTGATTGGCATGTGATACAGGTGGAACTAGAGGGAGAGTTCCAAGTGGAGCGTATGTGAATCCTCGACAGGAAGGTTACCTTGCTCCGAAACCGGGCCATAGGGCAGGTAAAGGTGCAATGGGGGCACCTTAGCCCAGAGGAGGCCACGTGGGAGCTGGAGGATGCCATGAGGGAGGAATTTCCATTTTTTTCAGCTTTGAGAACACCGAGGACGGTGTTATTTTAAATGAGAGGGAGTTGTAATAACCCATTTTTCCCTTGATGTAAATCTTGCTTATGTACAATATGTGTAAATGCCCTAGTGTGGAGCTCAAGGCCAAGGCCCCACTAGTGGATGTTCCGGTTTATTGCTTAGGCAAGTATTGATACAGTTTGATTATTCATGGGATGCTGAGCCATGAAGAATGTAAATGATGTAAATATTATTGAATGAATAAAATAACCAAGAAGCTGGTTAAGGAGGCAACAAACGAGAAGGGGGCCGAGTGTATCCACTAGGGAGAGGTGAGGGGGTTTGGGATTGGTTGACCATGTTGCCACATGTTTGACTGAGAACCCGTTTGAACTCCCTGTTGACATTAATGTGATTTTAGAGAGTGGTTGAGAACCAACTACTGAATCTGATGGAGTATGGAGCATGCCTGCGATTTCATATGGTAGGGCATGGATCTGATCACTTGTGCGTGAAGGCATCATACTTCCTCGGAAGAAACTTGTAGAGCCTGTTGTGAACCGGAAGGGGGGGGGGGGGGAGATTCAGACACACACTCATCCATTGAGGACTCACACACTCGGTTCTCGGTTGGAATGCTTGCGCTACCACTGTTGAGACCATTAACCCTTGCAGAGGATTCACCCGCTTGTTTTCCTTTAATTGGCGTGCCCTGTGTGTAGAACCCTGGTGCAGCGACAGACAGAGTAAATAGAGAAGGTTGCAGAATGGTTTGCGCAGAGCAATGGTGGGAAAATCCTAAGCTGGGATATGTCTTGTTGTAAATTGTCGAAGAAAGGTTGGATTGCTGGAGAAACTCAGTGAAGGCTATAGTCTCAATGAACTAGTGACTGGACCTTTCTATGCCCATCTTGGAATAGCACTGGAAAGGAATGACCTTGTGAGACTGTACAGCAGTGATAGGATCTTCCTTCTGTTGGATGTGGTAGGTATTGTGGGTTCTAGGTCGGCTGTGAGCGACTAGACCTTTCTATGCCCATCCTCAAATAGCACTGGAAGGGAAGATGCCTTGAGAGACTGTGTGATTGTGCAGTAGGTCTTCCTTGTGTTGGATGTGGTAGGTATTGTGGGTTCCAGGTCAACTGAGTGTTGAGATGCCTGCAGTTTTGTGGTTGAAATTACTAGTTTAGCAATACCTCCTTGTTATGCCTGTGTGCTGAAGAACCCCTGTAGGTTGGCTTAGCATGGGTAGGTCCCCTGGAATGCTTGGTAAACCCAACTACAAACTGGTTTAGCATGTGAATGGAGCCTTGACTATGAGAGAACCTATTAGCCCTCCTTAGTGGATACACTGCCCAACTCGGGGGTGATCTCTCAGCCGTAAGAGTATAGGCTGGATAGAGATCTAAGGTTGGGTGGAACGTTGCTCTCACTTAGCCAGTTGCTTCAGAATTTAAAGATAAGTATTATGTTATGGTAAATGATGTGGTTTCATTATTATGATAAATGCTTGTATAGTCATGGAATTGTTGTATGTATGGTTGTATGAATGGTTGACATGAAGTCATGTACAACCCTGAGTAACAGGCTGAATCGACTATGTGTATTTATCTTGTATTGCAGGAACGAATGCTTGTAATTCCTGCATATGATAGATGTGTGAGTTAAGTTTGTGGGTGCATTTGATATGTGATGATGTATGATAGAGCTCCATTGTTTTGGTAATGAATGTGATGTGTACTAACCCTGTGAAGGAAAGATATATCTATATTGATCCTTGAGAAGTTAGAGAAGCCCTGAAAGTGGTTTTCAGGAACCTCTGTGGGTTTGATAGCAGGAAGGGACCTTGCTAGGTTGAAGGTTGGAATGTTCAAGTGTTGATAGGAATAGAACTTTAGAGAAGGAAATGAGGTGGTTATGTGCCTAACCTGGTCAAGGTAATGCTACCATTGGATAGAGCCCTCCATGAGCTTTCCAGCAGTACCAACCTTGCCTCATTTGGATACCGGAGGGAGGAGTTATGCCCCTTGGAAGATTGAAGAAGTTACCCTTGCAGAAATAGGGCTCCGCACGCATGATTCCGTGGGTTGCGGATTGCGAGTATGCCAAATCCGCGTTGAGAGTTTTGGGCATCCCGTAATCCCGAACCCAAAAGTAGCGGGTTTCGGGTTTCGGGTTCATCAAAGCTCGTATGATGGGATTTAGGCCTCCCGCAACCCCACACCCGACATTGGCGGGTTTCAGGTTGCGGGTTCGTTAAACTCGCACTATGGGATCTGGACCTCCTGCAACCCCGCACTTGACATTGGTAGGTTTTGGGTTTCGGGGTGACCCACCCCCGCGGTGGAGCAGTTGGGATCGGGTTTCGGGTTTCGGGTTTCCAAGACTCACGCTAAGTGTTTGGACCTTCTGCAATTCCGAACCTGAAACTATGGGACCCATTGTTGCGGAATTCGCATTTCGGGATCATAGTGCAGGATGTGCATATCGGGATTCTTTGTTGTAGATTCGAGTTCTCTTACTGAGTGTATGGGCACTCAATCAATGGTTTTGGAGAAAAAAAAAATGGATCACAGTCTCCGGCCGGCCAGGTGGGTCGGAGGGGACGTGACACCAGTAAGCTGCTGAAGGACCAACAACTGCTATGGGGTCATCCTGGGGTTGATTTATCCATTCCAATGATGAAGCCTCTTCCGGCATAACTGTCGGGAGGGTATCGTCTTGTGAAGTAGAAATGTCCACCTCTTCACCCTGTGGGGGGTTGGAGGTGGATGAATCTGGTGGAGTTGGGGGAAACAAAAGTACTCCAACATTCACAGTGGGGTTTTCAACTTCAGTAATTATGACCGCGTTACGCTGATCTATTCTTACCCTCGAAATAACCTCCAGGTTAAGGGGATATTCGGGTGATAAGTTTAAGATCCTATGGGACCTTATCTAGGGAAAATCCTCCAGAGCATCAGGAAAGTCAGCCAGTGGGGCTGAAATAGCGTTTCTCTTAAGGGTATGCTAAAAAAGAAAAGCAGTCCAAAAAAACCTACTCAAACTAAGGCAACAAGCAAACTTATGTGACAGAGTGGATTCAAAGTCTGGAACCTCATAGGATTATCAAGGCATCGCAAACCGCTATATACTCCAGGGTCCAACAATATGACGCTGTTGTAGAAATTTCTCCCTACGGATAGGTAGAAACTCTCTTAGGATAAAGCAGGATGCACTGACTCTATACTAAGACAAAAAAGAAACAAATGCTACCTTGAATCCCTAGATCTAACAAACATCTCAAGATTAAAATGCTAGAAAGGGTAGAAGAATTTTGACTGACCTTCTATCCAAACGCTTGTCTTTGTAGTTGCTCCAATCTCCAAGCCCTCACGAATGAACCTGTCAAAATGGAACCAAGACACAAGAATGCACTATTCTCTAGCAACCTGAAACATGAGTTAGAATCTAAATCTATGAAAGATACAAATCATATCATCAAAACAAAATTAACACAAATGATTTGGGAAAACAAGACAAGTTATTCCATTACCAACTTGAAGTCATGTACAATAGTTGCTTGATGTCCAAGCCAACTTCCAGCTCCAAGTGCTTCCTCTAACTATCTCTGCAGAAGTATGAAGATCATAGGTTTGATGCCCCAAAAGTCCCCTTTTTGGCTCATGGAAAGCTTCTCTCTTATAGCACATGGGAAGGCTAACCAACAAGAGAGAAGTGTGGATCTATGGAGGGTTTAGTGGATTAGGCCAGCTAAACAAAGAAGGAGTTAGGATCGAACCAAAGTTAGTAATCCCAACAAAATCTCCTCGAAGGTCGAAATCCCAAAATCCAAGGCAAAAAGGCTAATTTCAGACTACCGCGCCCCTATAACTGAGCATAACGCGGTAGTACCGCGCCCCAGAGAAGGAGCAACGCGCGGTAGTGCTAACTACCGCGCCCTTGTAGATGTGCAAGGAGCGGCAGTGCTCACAAACAGGGCTAAGTTGGGCTGGAAGATGGTAGAAAAAGGTTTTGCTTTCAGTATTCAGTCAATGGTTTTCACTCTGGATGTTCAGATGATCTTTAAGGGAAACTGTCGTTTAGGTCGGTAATGCAAGGATGCGACACTAATATGTAATGTGTAATATTGAGGTATAACAGATGCCCCCTAAAGTGTGAGGTCAGAAGAGACTGATGGCCGAAAGACTTTACAAATATGGTTCGGAGATAGCATCGAGGAGAGCAACAAGGAGCTGAAAAATAGAGACAAAATGTCAGATATACCACCGAGGCGGGCATTCCCATGCTCGGAAACAAATGACTCAAAGCATGGCTGCCGACCAATACATTGCAGATCCATGAGTACTGAGATGATATAGACTATAGACAAATCATGGCTACTATGAACAAGCGTAGATCCATGAGATAGTAATGACACAGCCACGACCAATACAAAAGTGGATCTGTGTGACAATACAGAAAAATCTCCATTGCAACCTGGACGTAATCAAAATACAAAAGGGTATCCAGGGTCTTCTACTCAATCGCAAATGATACGAATCTAGCCATGTGATTACAAGGTGTTGAAGTCGAACATGGTAGAAACCATTTGATTACCGGTCAATGATGTGAACCGTTAACAAATGCGAGGGAAATCACCAATGATGACGATGACCCCCAAGGTATCTATAGTACATCTCAACGAAATGCGAATAAACGAGTTGATGTCAAGCATTCGAGAGATCATTCAATCAGAGGTCATTGATGAAAACCTACTGTTGAATACGAGGAAACCTGCCATTGAGGCATGCAGGTACCAAGGTACTAATGGTTGACTCCTAAGCCTAATTCCTGGATAGTGATTTGGTGTCGACAGGAATAGACTCGTCGAAGGTGGGCCATAACGATTCCCACATCATCGACACGAAATCAGAACGAGAGATAGTATGGACCGATGAAACAATAGAATATGTACTGACACAAAGGGAAGTTTTGACATGAAGCGGAGGTGGACTCAAGGTAATAACCCTTTGAACATATAACGGCATGAAACAGAGCTTGGCAGCAGGGATTACTTAAATAGACAGAACCACAGGAAGTGTGAACTCATAGCAATAATGAGGATGCATGATCATAATGATGACACTATCAGCAAGACTGACTACCCAAAATAGACAAGGTGAGGATGCATGCCATGTTCAAAGGTGACGACTCACAAGCTGCCAACAAGGTAAACTTGACTCATTTTCCCATTTTTCCCCCGACATGATGGACGAGTACCTCTTTGTTTTTTAACGAGCTTGAGGAGGATAACAGATGCTCGATATAGCTCATCTCATAGATGAGTCCAATCTCACATGTTTTTCGAACCTGAGAAAGGAGGGGTTTGTCCCAAAGTGGGTCCTTCGATGTTTGATTTTACGAGTCCAAGGAAGGAAAACTCGGTTGTCATTTCATGTTTAGAGAGTCTGAAAATAACTAAAGAAGACTCCAATGGTCCTTTTTCGTAAGGTTAGCCTCATCGCCCGAAAAAGGGTAAAACAACGCGGGAGAGGACTCTTCTAGTCATGATTGGCTGGAGTATTCCTTTTTCGTAAGTAGTGCTCCCTAGTTCGAAAAAGGGGTAAACTATCACTAGGGAGACGATCATTCAAATCCTTTTACAAGCGTGAACGAATCAATTTCGCTTGGCAATCTTTTCAATTTTAGGGAGTCTGAAAAGAGCTTAACTATGGACTCCATGTACAACTTTGTCATGGTTGATGACCGAGTACGACAAAGGAAAAGTAAACTCGGCACAGTTCCTTTTCCGTGAATAGTCTAGCGAGGCCGGATAAAGTGATAAACCTATACTCGTTAGACACACCTTTTTACTCCAATTTGTTTAACGAGCACGATAATGGTATCAAAAGCACTCGGAATCTTTTTCATGTTTGGATCCAGAGCACGAAAAAGGAAAAAGTAAGCTCAAACCACTTTTCATGTTTTAAACCAGAGCACGAAAAAAGTGAAAAGTAAGCTCAAACACCATCTTACTGTTTTTAACGAGCTCGAAGATAGGTTGGAAGAATGCTCATAATGTCTGCTTCATTTTTTAACGAGCTTGTAACAGAAAATGAACTATGCTCAGGATAATTTTCATGGTTTAATGAGCTCGAAACCTAAAAAAGGAAAGTATGCTCTAAAATGTTCCCAATGGTGAACTTCTTCCCGTCATGAAATCCAAAGGTTGGTACATGCCCCCCAGCATGATTGCTAGAAGTAAGTGACTTAGCTCCAACGTGGTGTGGAGAGGCGATCGAGTTGACTTCAACGTAACTTCCAGAGGTTGAAGACATGCCCCCAAGCTTCATTTCATTCGCCTAAGGTATAGGCAAGTGAAAAGAAGGTTCATTTACTAAGTCTACGACGAGACTCGACTCAAAGGGAAAGGATATGTTTCATTTTTTAACGAGCTTGACACAGGAGTAGAACTTTGCTCAGACTACTGATTTCATTTTTTAACGAGCTTGAAGCCAAAGGTAAACTCTGCTCACGATTAAGGCCCATTGATGGGTTCCCTCCCAACATGATGATCAGAGGTTGGTAAATGCCCCCAGCATGATTGCTAACGGCTAAACATGCCCCCCAAGCTTCGTTTCGTCTGACTACTCTTCTTCCTTACCCAAAAATCCTGGCTACTAATCCGAATGTGTTCACCAGGGGGGTAGGGAGAACCAGGACCAAGTGACCCAGGCAGATGAAATGAAGGTTCAAATCCTAACTCTAGCGATAGACTCGAACAAATGGAAAGGAGATCTATTTCATTTTTACACAAGCTTGAAATAGATAATAACAATGCTTGAAAGGGTCCTTTTTATTTTTTAATGAGCTTAAAACAGAAAGAAATTATGCTCGAAGGTAGTTTCATTTTTACGCAAGCTTGAAACTGAACGTAAACTATGCATGGGATTTGGTTTCGTTTTTACACAAGCTTAAAACCAAAAGTAAACTGTGCTTGAGGGTAGTTTCATTTTTACGCAAGCTTGAAACCGAACGTAAACTATGCTTGGGATTGGTTTTGTTTTTACACAAGCTCAAAACCAATGGTAAACTGTGCTTGAGGGTCGGTTTCATTTTTTAACGAGCTTGAAACAAAGAATAAACTATGCTCGTAGGAATCTATTTCATTTTTTAACGAGCTTGACATAGAAAGGGAACTATGCTCATAATGATGGTTGGTTTCATTTTTACACAAGCTTAAAACCAAAAGTAAACTATGCTTGGGATGATGGTTGGTTTTATTTTTACACAAGCTTAAAACCAAAGTAAACTATGCTTGGGATGATGGTTTCATTTTTTAACGAGCTTGACACCAGAATAGAACTTTGCTCCAACGTCCCCCCTCCTAGGGGGAAGAAACCACTAAAACATGTGGAACATTTAGGGAAGTCTGGTGACTAGGAGTCATGCGATGAGTGGGCGTCACAAAGGAAAGCTGATCGATGGTCACAATATTCCCATGATGGGGAAAATACATCACTCGAAAGAGTGAGGACACTACAGCCTTCATGGCATGGACGTAATCGCGTCCAAGGAGTAGATTAAAATCTAAGGGACCTTGGATGACCATGACATCAATACAGATAGTTTTCCCTCCCAAAGTGATAGGTAACTGAGGAAGGGACCCTAAAGGTCCAGTAGGCCTTCTGTTGAAAGCCAGTATCTGATCAGTGACGGGCACAAGCCGAGGAGAACCTAAGGCTTGCCAAGCAGTTGAGGATAGAATACTAACAGAAGCTCCTTCATCAACTATCGTACGAAAAATTTCTTTATCGGAAACTCCTACAGATATTTGAAAAGGAACACTCGAAGGAAGACGAGATTCTGTTAGACCATTCCAATCAAAGGAAATAACCTCAGTGCTTGGAGGGGGTCTCGCGGAAACGGACAGGGTTTCCCCTTGCCGAGGACGTTCTGAATCGATAATGAAAACATCAGTGGTTTCCAATTCACTCTCTCTTGGAAGATAAGAATGAGACGAAGGTTGTGTCAAGGTGACTGCTTCAATCTGGACTTTCTCCAATGAAAGAGCGGGATCGAGTGGGGATGACAGCGACTCAATCACTTCACTCTCGGAAGGGAGAGTGGGATCAATTGCAGATGAAACTGAATTGATCACTTGGTCAACCAGCGGGGGGTCGAGGGACAGTTTACCATGGTCTGTTAGAGGTACCAGTTGAGAACTAGTAATATCTTCCAACCACCGCGAGGCTTCATCCATGCTCGGACAAAGGAAAGTACGGTGCATACCCTTGCATATCAAACAGGGATATAGGACCTTACCCTTACGACCCTTCACCAAGGGGTCACTGGTTGAGGGGGTGCCATCGACATGATGGTCAGAGGTCGACGATACGATTGGTTTGGGGTTTTTAGACCACACTTCTGACACACGGGAAAGATCAGGACAATCCTTGAGAAGGTGATCACCCTTACAAAGTTTGCAAGGGAACTTGGGCTTACGGGGTGTTTTCGTAGAATGAGTGCCATTAGGGGCAACTGGTTTATGCTTGGTCTCTTCTTTATCCTTCTTCTTCTTAACTTTCCTTTTCTTCTTCTTCTTATCCACCTGATTACTAACACTATTGCTTTGGTCAGGCGAGGAAGAAGGAACGGAAGAAGATTCATCCGACGAAGAAGGGGAAGGATTAGTTTGGGATTGACTCTCTCGTGGTGGAGAGTTAACATTCAAAACATTGGGCGCAATCGGAATTACCGGATTGAATAACCATACCGGTAATCCTATGGTTAATCCAGGAAGATTTAACGTGGCAATAAAGGGAGGACCAATATCTCCAACTAGAGGAAAAGTAAAAGGTACCCCTTGAAAAGGGGTCTCCAGATTGGTAGTCCCAGAAGGAGCATGGGCGCATGGAGGTGGATTCTCCATGGAACAAAACTAAGTGATGTAGACAAAGTTTTGTTTAAAAATAACTCAAAAACCCTTAGGCAACCGAGCGTGCGAAAGGGGAGCTAGGAAAAGACAAGGCTCACAGGCCAAAAGAGCAAGCTCAAAAAACTATACTGAGGCCGCTGCCAAAGTAAGCGAGCTGTACAACAAAACGGCCAGAATGCCAACAAGCAGCCCTACAAAGAAAAAGACCCTCTACAAGATAGCAAGCAAAACCTCCTAACTAAGAGCTGGAGACCTCAACAAATTGTATCCTTCGCAAGGTGATGAAATCCAAGTCGAACAATACAACATGAGAGACCGATATAAGAAGGATATCCCTCTACCGAAAGGGATCCTGGGTAAAAGAGCCCTAGTAGAATAGATACTAAGCTACCTCGTTCATGACACGTCGGAAAAGGTTTTGGGCACTTCAGCCTTCCGAAGAAGACAATGATCGATGTTGCCTTAGGGCTAAGTGGAGTGCGGTATTCCACAGAGTCCGTCCGGTTCTCAATCTCGCGGCCGTTTAACCCCTGAAAGTTGGAAACAGTCAGGAGGCCCCTCCACAAACTAGCTGTGACCGTGTCAATAAGTACTAGAGGATTTTAGTTCCCTAAAGACAACGACTATGTCTCAGATGAAAGTGACAAGGGGGAATTATTTTGATGCCTATCCCCGGTGTCCTACCTAACTACCAAATTCTTTTGATTTCCTCAAGTGAGGTTAAAGTTGGTTTAATTAGGGTGATTAATTTTAGTGGCTGCCTTACTCAATCGGGTAGTGGACGTGCGACTTGATGGTGTTATGACGACCCAAACCATGCAAATGAAGATGAATCGAAATGAGCCTTTCTCTTCGATGAATACTAGCTAAAGTAAGGAAGAATTCTTTCTGTTCCCAATATGCACAACCCAATGCACATGCAATTTTATTTCTTTTCAAAATGATAGAAAGAAGTAAAATATGTACCCAAAACTAACCCAAAGTAATGAAAAATTTCTTCATATGAACACCAAACGTAATGATTCTAATCCATTTCCTATCTTTTCACACTTGAAAAAGACACATCCAAGCTACGGAAAGAAAGATTCTACAAATGCTTCCAATCAAATGCAAGACAAAGAGAAGAACTTAATGATATTGTCTAACTCAAATGCACATAAATATGAAACAAGCATTTCTTCTTCTTATGAATGTAATACCAAAAATGTCAAATGATTAAATTAAAGCAAGAAGAATACCTATGTGTTTCAATTTCATGAATATGGTAAAATAACGACAAAATCAAGCTTCTCTTTGAACTAAAGTGGAGGCAAGGAATCAATCTTTTCAAACAATCATTAGATAGGATGTAAAGGAAATAAGATGCCAAGCAATCCAGACACGCCAAACACACCAAACCAACAATGATCCCAAAACCTTAATATCGGTCAAAACGACTAAAGGATGCACGATTCATGGCCCCCCCATTTCGCTTAAAAATGCAAGCAAAACACTAGTATTGATTCAAAGGGCCAACATGGATCCAAATCTCGAAAAGACCCAAAAAATAACCAAACAAACCAAATAAATACACTTTCCAGGAACTGCCGCGGGCCCGTGGGCCACCTGGGCGCGGTACTGCAAGACTACCGCGCTGTAGACAGCGCTTAAAGGGCGGTACTGCAAGACTACCGCGCTCTGGAAGTGGTGAAGGCGCGGTACTGCAAGACTACCGCGCTCTGGAAGTGGTGAAGGCGCGGTACTGTAAGACTACCGCGCTCGGGAAGTGGTGAAGGCGCGGTACTACCGCTCTGTAGGCAGTTACGGGGGCGCGGCACTGTGTGAACAGGGAAAGAGGCGGAAATTTGAGAAAAGATCTTGACTTTTCAAGGGTTCGCCAACCCAGAGGACTTACTGATCTGTAACAGAAGTCTAATGCAGAGAACAGGGAAGTGAATGAAAGTGAAAGAACTCAATTCTTACAATCAATGAGTGAAATTGAAAGCAAACTTCACAAGCAAAGAAAATGGATTCAATTTCCCCAGTATGGTCGCCAGTTTTTGTTGTAGAAATTTCTCCCTACGGATAGGTAGAAACTCTCTTAGGATAAAGCAGGATGCACTGACTCTATACTAAGACAAAAAAGAAACAAATGCTACCTTGAATCCCTAGATCTAACAAACATCTCAAGATTAAAATGCTAGAAAGGGTAGAAGAAGTTTGACTGACCTTCTATCCAAACGCTTGTCTTTGTAGTTGCTCCAATCTCCAAGCCCTCACGAATGAACCTGTCAAAATGGAACCAAGACACAAGAATGCACTATTCTCTAGCAACCTGAAACATGAGTTAGAATCTAAATCTATGAAAGATACAAATCATATCATCAAAACAAAATTAACACAAATGATTTGGGAAAACAAGACAAGTTATTCCATTACCAACTTGAAGTCATGTACAATAGTTGCTTGATGTCCAAGCCAACTTCCAGCTCCAAGTGCTTCCTCTAACTATCTCTGCAGAAGTATGAAGATCATAGGTTTGATGCCCCAAAAGTCCCCTTTTTGGCTCATGGAAAGCTTCTCTCTTATAGCACATGGGAAGGCTAACCAACAAGAGAGAAGTGTGGATCTATGGAGGGTTTAGTGGATCAGGCCAGCTAAACAAAGAAGGAGTTAGGATCGAACCAAAGGTAGTAATCCCAACAAAATCTCCTCGAAGGTCGAAATCCCAAAATCCAAGGCAAAAAGGCTAATTTCAGACTACCGCGCCCCTATAACTGAGCATAACGCGGTAGTACCGCGCCCCAGAGAAGGAGCAACGCGCGGTAGTGCTAACTACCGCGCCCTTGTAGATGTGCAAGGAGCGGCAGTGCTCACAAACAGGGCTAAGTTGGGCTGGAAGATGGTAGAAAAAGGTTTTGCTTTCAGTATTCAGTCAATGGTTTTCACTCTGGATGTTCAGATGATCTTTAAGGGAAACTGTCGTTTAGGTCGGTAATGCAAGGATGCGACACTAATATGTAATGTGTAATATTGAGGTATAACAGACGCGACAAGGAGGATTGGGACCGTACCCTTTCCTGCATACTCGATTACCTGGACAATACGTGCATCCTAATCTCCCCGAGTGATGTTCTCGGTGTATTGCTTTTCCAAGACGACCAAATGGTTAACTCAGTTGGTTTCAAGAATCCTAGTGGTGTCTCCTGATATACGCAAGGTACGTGGGATCTCAAATCCGTAGTGGTGCTGTCTAATGCACAACCGTTCAGCAAGAGTCCTTCCGATATACGACTGAGTACGTTATACACCCTTCGATATATGCAAAGTATGGATTATGGTACTTGGTGGGTACGTTAAGGAGCTTGATATATCGATAAGTATGTGGAAGACTACAATACCCCCAGGATATAGTGCTAGCAAATAACGATAGCTTCCATGCTTAACGACACTGGAACACATCTCTAACTTACACACAAGTTGCTAAAAATTTTACCTAGTGCTACCGTTAATTTTATCTGGACGGTTAGGTGAATGCATGAGGTTGTTAAATTTTCTGAATTTACTTCAATCTGATCTAGGATCTTAACTGAGAGAACAACATGTACAGCATATCTACAGCATATCAATCATGGAGACAATAATGCAAGCACACAAGAGACACAAAGATTTACTTGGGGAAAACCATAAAGGTGAAAAACCCCAATAACTTCCTCAGAGATAGATAGAGCAATGATACAACCAACCAATAGAGATAGCCATAACCTAGCAGCAATCCTCCTCCTCCATAAGTGCGCCTCTCCTCCTTGAGAGCATGTGTGAGAAGTGAGTGAGTAAATAGAGTGCCTCCCGCACTCTATTTATACTTGACTTAACTTGCCTTTTTACCTAACTCATGTCGGCTCGAACTTAACCATATAACATAATGCTGAGTGGGCCGACCCCCAATAGGGTGGTCTAATAACCCTTTGACCCACATGGCCGACCCCCAATAGGGTGGTCTAATAACCCTTTGACCCACATGACTTATACAGGGCCGACCCCAAACAAGGTGGTCTAATAACCCATCAAGTATAAGTTACGACACTTACATTATAAATGACGACACTTCCTTATAGAGGAATAATACCATCTCTATAGGAATACAATATACATATATGTGAAATACATTCCGAAGTTACATATACATCAACAGAGGTGGGTACATAATCGGAAGCATAATGCAAGTCCTAGCTACATGCATGCAATATTCTTTTCTTTCGATGAATTCTAGCTATGGGAAGGAGAAATCTTTTTCTTTCCAACGAGATTTTCCAAAACAACGCAATGCAACAATTCCCAATTCAAACAAGTTTGACTATGAAAGCATTCTTTTCATTTTGTGTGAAACGCAAAAAATTACAACACTACTAATCCAAATCACAACATTTTTTCCTTTTCTTTTCCTTTTCAAAATGAAAATGATGCTAGGTAATGAAAAGAGAGAATTCTAAGATGGAGTATGCAAGCTTTTCAATTTCACTTTCAATGGCCTAAAAGCAACAATAATTAAAAATGCATCTATCTTTCCTTAGCACGGAACTAATTTTGTAAAAAACTGAAGTATATTTTGGATTTTTCGAGAAAATGAGAAACTCATAATTCAAGAAAAACACAAGCGATCACACATTCATTCATTTTTTTCCAAAAATGCATAAGCAAATAATTCGAATGCACGAACAATTTTATTCAATAATGCTTGATAAATGATGGGAAAGAGGGACTTTTAACTTTTCAATGGATGCATCAAAAGATTAACTTGATAACAATTATGCTTTCAGAAGTAAATGACTGAAAATAAATCACTACTTGCAGCACTCAGTGCACTCAGAAAACTCAAGAAAAGACAAGCACTCAATCAAACTGAAAGACACAATTGACTCAAAGTCAGACAGTAGCAAGAAAACCAAGCAAGCAAAGCTCAAAAAAAAATGTAAATGAGGTGTGGGAGCTGATCTAATGCGGTAACTAGATAAGTTAAGGAGAGGAGGGAATGCAAGGGTGAGTGGATGAAGGTGGAGGAGACAAGAGTATCCACCACTACTGGTTCTCAGACTTGTCCAAGGCAGAACCAAAAATCAATCCAAACAAAACCAAATACTCAACACACAAATCAAAGATGGGATCCCTGGATGGATCTTGCAGCACAGAGGGAGTTCATACAAAAAACCAAAGATCAGATTAGGAAATGGAGATGGGATGCCTATATGCCAAATTTGACAAATCGGTGTACTCTGTGCTTGTACATAGTGCGACGTCGCATTTCACCAATGCGGGGAGTGTGACGATGTCACAGTATGCCAATGAAAGGACTGCGACGAGTGGCTAACAGACAAAGAACAACGACCAGTGTTGCTCTGTTTTCACTAACCAGGTGCGACAGGTGAGATCTAAGTTAAAAAATAATCAAATCTCCAAGCAATGAACTATGAGACGGTTTGAAAATGAGTGGTATAAACTCAAAGGAAGTAGATCAAAGTCTTCAAAATGAAGATCTGATAATGAAATCAACTCAAGAAGCAACTGACAAATAAAAGGCTTGTGTCAAGCAATGAACTGAAAATGACACTCAGGTACTTACAGAACAAGACGTAATCTTCCCTAGTATGGTCGCCAGATTTGTTTCACGGACAATCTACCAAGAGGGGACTCAAGTCCTGATCTCCCTAGCTTAACGTAAGTCTAGAACAAAGAGGACAGAACATAAAATACTTTCCTAGATCATATAGAGGTACAAATGTAAGAGTAGATCGTTTACCTTAGATTCGTAGATCCCTTTCTCCTCCATTGATCCAATGCTCCAGTGCTTCCAGATTGCAAGTAGCTAAACCCTATTGAACATATGACAGACCACGAGAAGTGAAAGCATATATTTCATATGACAGATCTAAGCTAACAGTTAAGGAGGAAATCTCTAAACATCATCAAGGAGACAATATTTATGGAAAGCAATTATATTAACTATATTGAAGAGTGGAGAAGTACAAATAGAAAAGAGGATTAAAACCATTGCCTTAACGTTGCAAGCTCCTTCCGACAAGCCATGCCAAAGCTCCTAGAGAGAAGTGGATGTTCCCCAAGCTAGAGTATTAGATCAATTGGGATTTATTTCACTAGCATGAGAGTACCATAGACTTCCTCCCCTTAGAATGGGAGTGAGATTCATTTAAATAGGACTAAGTGGATAGGATATGGATAGGATAGGTTGAGATATGATAGAAGAGGCTTAAGGGATCTTTACATGGTGTAAGGAATCGAGTGCCAACTCTCCCAAGAGGTCATGGATAGGGTACCAAGGCAGGAAGCTTCGAGATGGAGCTCGAAGAAGCTATTTTTGCCATCTAACTGACCTCATCACACCCTGTAGTGGAGCAAGGTGCGACATTGCATGCTGCATGAGTGCAACCTACGATGACCTCTCAAAACCTAATACAAATGGGTACAAATCCTTCTAGGTCAATCACTCAATCAAAGTAACTCCAGGGGTGTATACACTAAATCTCATGATGGGAAGATTTTAGGTGTAACACTTTCAAACGCCCATATCTCCCTATCCCGTACTCCGTTTGAGACGATTTGTTTTTTGAAATTGGGTGTTTTCGAACAAGCAAATAAAATATCCTATTAGATTTAAGAAATTTTTCTTAGAATTTTTGCTAATTTTTTATTTATCATTTCAGTTCATCCTCTACCCATTGTAGTCGTCCCTCTCATACTCTATTTTATGCTCATAGCACTTTTTCTTACTTTTGTCTTGTTGTAGCACTTGATAGACTCATGTCTGCATGCATTCCTATCTATTTCATCATATTTTTAAGTAGGCTTATTTACTTGCACCCATTTTGCTAGTTGCACTTTTCTGATATTGGCTTTACTACGTCATTTTAAAAATTTTCAGTTTATTGAAAGAAAAAGTTATGAAGCATTTTTTCAGTAACAAATCTCATGTTTTGCAAGTTAAAATCAGAATTTTAAGCTGCTTCATTTTTCACCCAAGTGGGACACTAAAGATTTACTCATTTTTATGATATTTTCTCTACCTCAAACATTTTGAAAAATCCAAATTTTTTGAAAAGGTTATCAAAAGCATTTACATTTAAATCGTTTTCCATATTTACATTGTTGTCTACTTTGCAAGTTTAAATCCTTATTTTCATTTGTAAATTTTTTGCCCATGTGAGGCATCTTTGTTCAAGTACATAACCACACCATCACACAATCTATCACAATAAATCCAAGTGAGCCTTAAAAATTCTCTTAACTCAACCAACATTCTAACCCCATTTGGGGAACACCAAAAGAATATTGTAGTTAGGTAGGACTGAGGGGATAAGTATCCAAATAACACCCCTCACTCACTTTCATTTTGAGACATAGTGGTTGACATTTAGGGTACAAAAATCCCTTATTATTTGTTGGCACGGTTTAAAACCAATTTTTCAGAGAGGCCTCTACCTTAGGAGGGTTGAAGTAGTAGACTGGTTTCGGAGGCCTGAGTGGAATACCGCAATCCATTCAGTCACCGAAGGATACTTACTCACTGTTCTCATCGTTCTCGTTGTACCACCCTTGTGGGAGTACACGGGTGATAGAACAAGAGCTATAGATTCACCTAGCTGGACGTGTCATGAACGGGGTATCTTAGTGACCTATCTTCTAGGATTGTCTACCTAGTATCCCTCCCGGTAGGGGGATATCTAGCCTTTGGTTCTAGAATTCATATTGTCTGACTTGGATTTCATCACCTTGAAGAGGATATGTCTTGTTGAGTCATAATACTTTTTAGTTAGGTGTTTGCATGCTGTATTACCTCCCTTTGGTCAGTGAGTAAACCTTTTTCTGTTTTTAGGAGCCGTTTGCATGTTGGTTTTCTGACCACATTTTTTAATTGCTCCACTTACTATAGCACAGCTGTTATAGTAAGTGTTTTTAGTTTGGTTGTTGGCCTGAGTGCCATTATTTTTTACGCTCCCCTTCTGCACACATGGTTGCACTAGGGTTTTTTCGAGCTTTACATTCACCACCACCCACATTAGATTATTCAGACAACTGTCACCATTGAGTCCCCGAGACGTTCTCGACGTTTCAGGGGTGAAACCCCTCAGTTTGGTTCACTTGACTGCACATGTCATCGACACAATGCCCCGTCATCCGATTCTAACGCACCTCATTTCAAATCTAACTCTGAGGTAGAATCCGAAAATCCCATATACACCACACCTACTGGCCCCATGGATGGTTCGCATTATGACTCTTTTTTCACAGGGACTATTGGTGGAACATCATCCACCCCCGCCACAACAACGGCCACCATGGTAGCCACAACTACCACACCTCCCTTAGAGATTCGCAACATGGGACCCACACCTACCTTAGGTATTCCCAACATGGGACCTACACCTACCATCATCGCCACTACTCAGATTCCATTAATTACTAGAACCATTCCAAACCCATTTGTAACTCAAGTTGCACTTGGGGGCACTGGGCCCTCTCACACATCTTTAGGTGGAGGGAAAATCCCTTTTACAATTAATCTCCCTTTTGGGGGAAGTGGCTCAATTCATAATGCTACCACTAGCACTTATGCCCCACCAACCATGTCACACCCCTCTGCCAGTCTGCCATTTATGGCTAGTATTAACTTACCAGACCTGGCAAGGTTAAAAAATGACCCAATTAGACATGACCCTACTTGGCCCCCCATTCCCACAAAACTCCCCTCAGACATCCCAAAGTTTGAAGGGAAGGTTGGAGAAGACCCACAAAATAATGTTATGTCCTTTCACCTATGGTGTTACTCAAACTCCATAGTCGATGATTCTATTCGACTCCAAATTTTACAAAGAACTTTCATTGGCTCAGTAGCCAAATGGTATATTGAGCATCCACATGGGACACACCCTATGTTTACATCCTTTGCCTCAACTTTCTTACAGTTCTTTCAACTACCCGTACGCTATGATGCAGGAGTAGAAATCTTACTGTCTTGTAGACAGAATACGGCCACCCATATCACATATCATATCCATGAATGGCGTAAACGCCGTAGTCTCTGCAAGATCAAGCTAGACAACCGTACCTTCCTGGATTGGTTCCTAAAATCACTCCTTCCTCAAATAGCCAAGGATGTAGCTTCTGAACGACCCTAGTCGAAAAAAGAAGCCATTCTAAAAGCACAGCAATTTGATTTGATATATGCCCAGTGTGGCTACTTGTATACCATTTTACCTGATGCTCTTCGCGGCGATTCCTCTCGGACTGACACACCGGGGGCATCCCACGCTGCCGACGGCATCATTAGACAAGTTGCATCCCACAACCACCCATTTTCCATTATGCACAATAATACCTACCTTGATCTTTCGTGGCCTACATCTCACTCCGGAGCTACAACTTCCTATGCTCCCATGGCCCACCCCCACCACACTCATGGACCCTCATGTCCACCAAAGTGTTATGGTCATGCACCTTCAGCCTATCCACCTCCGGTTGCACCCCCTACATATTACTATCAATAGGCCACACATGCTCCTGTTCACTCACAATCCCTAGCGACTTATTACCCACCACAGGCAGCGCTTGCTGCACCACAACCTCCAGTCACTCAGACTTATCCTCCAAACAACAAAAACGCTGTCCCCGCCAACCAAAACCTCGATCGACCACTGAAACATGGTAAGAACCCCAATTTATGAACAAACCACCCATGTTCCATATGCGGGGTATACGGCCATTACACACACACTTGCCCCCATTTGGAGTGAGCGCGCCAACTATGGACTAATGATTCCCAATGCCAAGGGCACATGACACAACTAGCACCACCTCCTACACCACAACCCATGGTGCTGCAGAATCCTTTTCCCACACAAGGAGTGGCGAACACTCTCCGTTGGATCCTCCTCAAGGAACCACAACACCACAACAGCAAATCACATACGCTGCACACACAAACCAACTGATTGATTCAGGTACTCATCATCTCCTTATGATGTCATCAACCGACATGAATCTCCAAATGCATCAAAACCAATATGCCCCCACTGCATCTGAAAATGTTCTACCTATGCTCGAGCAACCCGTTCAGAGTGCACCCACATCGTTCGTCTCCTCAGTCGGACACGGGACATATTTGGATACTCCCATGACCTCCACTTTCCCATCTATCCCACCCCCACTGCGGATAACTGAAATATCTGATCTGTGCACCCTTTCGCACAATACACAGCCACATACTCAACAACCACCATTACTTCCACAACCACCCATGCTGCCTAGTCACATCGGACCAACACCGATTCATACTATCCCATTTTTATTTCCCCCTTCAGGCGCCATCAGCACACTAGTCATGGCTACACTTAATCTCCCAATATTAACATTAGGACTACCTGTGTGGTACCTACCTGCCCCAACCTCTCCTCCGACACCAAATGTCGTTTTACAACTGGTGCAACCCATCAATACTTCAAATCGTCCACCACCCGGTGTAGTGAAAATCCAAAACCGACCACCTCCAACAAGGGCCACTACATCAACCTCTAGTTATGTTCCCCCTCAATCTCGCTACAATTGGGGCAGAGGTCCACAAACCTACACCACTGGATCCACAACTCGCACCCCCCCAATAACCCCCAAATTAGCGAAGAATCCCCCAACAATCCGCATACCCCCCAAGTGATCCTTGTGCGACGATATAGGCCATGCTACCCATCTATGTCCACAATTACCAGCTCTTCAAGGGCACATGCAAATGTTGGACGATGTCACAAACATTCTGGCTGTTAAACTTCATCTACCCCCTCAGCCTCGCAATAAATCACTACGTACGAACCACCCTTGTGTGATTTGTGGCATCTATGTCCATTATTCACATCACTGCCCCTATCTACCAGATTATAGAGCAGCACTATACGAATTGAATAATGCCGACCTAGAGATATCCCCCCCGATCATTGAGGAGATATTCCCCCCAGATCTTCCCGTTCAGAAGAAATCAATACCATTTATATGATTTAAACTACCTACAAGCCTGAACCAATTGATTTAATGACACACTAATTCCGCATCGATGAAGAAATCCTAGAAACACTTACTGCACCGGACTACCCCTGGGATGATATGCACCATCGATCATACTTCATCCCTGAGGCATCTACCTCCACCACAGAAAACCAACTGTCCGTCGAATCAAAATATTTTTTACCATCCAAGGTAGATTGGTTCAAAGATCCAATCCTAGCACCAGAAGCCTTTGAAGAAGGTAATATGGCCAACATTTTGCTGATCATAAAAATTGACATCTCCACCACCCCCGACAAACCTGAGCTTATCACTTTAGGCACATCGTGCACAGAAAAGGAAACCCAAGCCTATAAGAAACTCTTTCAAGAATTTCGCGATGTCTTTCCCTGGTCTTACACCGAGATGCCTGGTCTTGATCCTACTATTGTAGAACATCACATAGACACTTGGCCCAACATATCCTCGGTCCGCCAGAAACAATGCCCCATTCACCCATCCTAGCTTCCAGCCGTTAAATCCAAAATTGAGAATCTTCAAGTAGCAGGTTTCATATATCCTATTGCTTATACCACCTGGGTTTCCAACTTAGTTCCAGTCAATAAGAAAGTGGGCACCATTCGTGTCTGTATTGATTTTTGCGACCTCAATCTAGCTTGTCCCAAAGACAACTTCCCAACACCATTTATCGACCAACTAATTGATGCATGTGCAGGGCATGAGATACTATCTTTCATGGACGGTTTCTCCGGGTATAACCAAATCCAAATCTGCAAGGAAGATCAATACAAGACTGCTTTCACTACCCCATGGGGCACCTTCACCTATCGCGTCATTCCTTTTGGTCTCAAGAATGCTGGAGCCACATTTCAACGAGCTATGACTTATTGTTTTCATGACCTGATTAACATCATATTGGTTTATCTAGACGATCTCACAGCTTGATCTAAGAAACAATCCGACCATTTAGATGACCTCCAACAAGTCTTTTTACGTTGTCACAAATACGAAATCCGCTTGAACCCACTCAAGTGTGTCTTTTGCGTTCCAGCAGGCCATCTGTTGGGTTTCATCATTTCAGAAAAGGGATCACCATCGACCCTCTAAAGGTCCAAGCCATCGTAGACCTACCATCACCTCATACACTAAGACAATTACAAAGCCTTTAGGGGAGGTCCAACTTCCTCTGTCACTTTGTCCCAGAATACGCCACGACAGTACATGGTTTCCTCTATTTGCTACACCTTCATGCACATTTTGTATAGGACGACCAAGCAGAAGAGCTTTCACAGACCTAAAGAAAGCAATCACAAGTGCCCCCTTGATTTCTCCTCCAGACTTCACAAGAGACTTTATCCTTTACATTTCGGCATCTGATTACATCATTTCTGGAGTACTCATCCAAGAAGACTCTGCTCATCAAGAGCATGTCATTTACTATGTGAGACAAACCTTATCAGGCCCACCACTGCACTACCCACATGAAGAGAAAATGGCCCTCACCATCATCTTTTCAATACAGAAGCTGCACCATTATATTCTCCTCAACCATACCACAATTGTGGCAAATTCCAACCCAATGGTCTATCTCTTGAATCGCTGCCTTCTGCAAGGCTGTGTTGCCAAATGGGTGATTATCCTACAAGAATATGACCTAGCTTTTAAAACCCCGAAGAGTACCAAAGCCCTAGCACTCACTCAGCTCATTACAGACCTACCATCCTCATCGTCATCACCAGCTATCCATACTGATATAATTGACTAACATTTATTCATCATCTTGTCTGACGACCCTTGGTACGGTGACATTTTGGTATACCTCCACACACATAAGTTTCGACCAAATATTGACTGTGATGGGCGCCGTTGCATTCATCACCATGCCCCCCATTATCTCCTCTTAGGAGATGTCCTATATCGACGTGGAATTGACACAATCCTACGACGATGCCTTTCCCAAGAAGAAGAAGAACAAGTCCTTAATGACTGTCATAGCGGTGCCTGTGGTGGCCATTTCTCTGGAATGGCCACCACCCAAAAGGTAATCCATGCAGGTTATTTTTGGCCATTGTTATTCAATGATTGTATCACAACAGTCAAACATTGCCAAAACTGCCAGCTCTTTGCCCCCAAGGCAAGAACCCCCCCCTGCCCCCCTTCATCCAGTCGTCACCGTTGGACCATTTTGCAAATGGGCCATCGACTTCATGGATTGAAATCCTGCATTAGCTAGTGGCCATAAACACATTATTGTGGCAGTTGATTACTTTACCAAATGGGAAGAAGCCATGCCTACTTACAATTGCAAAGCCGACACTGTAGCCTGTTTGTTTCTCAGCCATGTTATTGCTCATTTCGGAGTACCAAAGCAACTCGTCTCAGACCACGGCTCTCACTTTGAGGACTCCGTTTGGCAAGAATTGTCAACACTCCTTAAGTTTGAACATCATTTCTTCTCCAGATACTACCCCCAAGGGAATGGCCAAGTCGAAGCTGTTAACAAAATTTTGAAGACCATCCTCCAGCGCACTGTCGACAGACATAAATCCAATTGGCATCATATGCTTTTTCTCGCATTATGGGCTTACGGCATGTCCACCAAAACCGCCATCGGCTTTACTCGTTTCCATTTGGTTCATGGTGTGGAATTTGTCCTCCCCATGGAGTGCCAGATACCGACATTACAAATTTCCATAGAACTCCTCTCGGATACTTCACTAATTGAAGAATGCTTACTTCTTTTAGATCAGGAAGACGAAGATCGCTGCGTATCTCTCCAAACAATTGAAGCCACAAAGAACATATATAAACTCCATTACGATAAACATGTTCACCCATGAGCATTCAGTGAAGGAGACCTTGTACTCGTTTATGACCAAGCCCATGATAAAACGGGCAAAGCAAAATTTGAATCCATGTGGCAAGGCCCATACGTCATACACACTTTCCTTGGACATGGGACATACATTTTGACCGATTCAGAAGGAAACCCCATGTGCAACCCCCGTAATGGGTTGTACCTCAAACGATTCTATCCATAAAAAATATCTTGGACACCACAGTCCATGTTGTACAGTTTTTAATTCATTTTTTCACTGTAAACTTTCAAAACCTTACATTTTCATTTTTTCCTGCATGAACATAGATGGATCCTGTTCCACTCTACCATATCAGCTTTGCTGACGGTGCAAGTCGATGGTCTCCAAATCTTGCCTCTCTAGCTTGGGTACTTTATTCCCCTTCACATGAGTTGATCCACCTCGACGAAGTGTGCATAGCTGCCGCCACAAATAATCAAGCTGAGTATGACGTCATAACCGGTCTACTAGCCGTCGCTCTCTAGATGGGAATAAGTCACCTTAGTGTCTTCCTGGACTCCCAACTTCTTGTTTCCCAGCTCAACAACTATTACCAGGTACGCGATCCCTATCTATTTAGAAAATTCCTACGCACTAAACAAATGATTCGACACTTTGAATCCATTTCATTCACTCATGTCCCAAGAAATCTAAATGGTGTAGCAGACCAAATGGCTAACAACATTCTAGATTGGAACATCAACCAAAACATGTAGGACATCACAACATGCATCACATAGGCATCAAAAAATCAAATAAACAAACTAAAAAAAAAAAAATCATCATAACATTGCATCCACGTGCAACAAGACATAAAATCAATGACAAGATGTACATCCACGTGCATACACGACTGTATAATCAAAATACATCAATGTGCATAAATATATATATCATCATATAGTCATAATGTCAAGAGTACCTTCAACACCCAAATATACAAAAAATACACCAGCCGTACAAAATGCGTATCAACTAAAAACATCCCCATATGCTCATCAACATTTGGGGGTAGGTACAAGATAACCTAATCATAATCATCACGGTCAGCCGCTTCCTCCGGATAATACTGATCCCGAGCTCTCCTCTCACTTGCCAACATAGCTACCCTCAGTAAAATCGATCTCCACTCATGTGGAGCATCGAAACAACGGTCCAATACATGCCGATCTAGGTCTCTGCAGCCATCATCAGGTACATCACCCAACAAATCCTCAAAGGTATCACGAACATCCTCTATAGCATCATCTCGGTGATGCACAACTCCTCGTACATGAGGCGGAGGTACCACCACCATCATATGTCCCCTATGGCCCTGATGATCTGCTGGAGGCAGCGAACCCACGTCTGCAGTAAACCACGCTAAAACATGTCAATATCATATATACATCTCTGGCTATCATCAAAAACAAATATACAAAAACATAATATGATAAGAACAACAAAAACAAAGATGTACCATATAATCCCCAAGCCCGTCCTTGAGCTCGAGGCATCTCGATGTCCCCCGGGAAGTCCATACCCTGGTATAGATAGTCATCAATCACAACTGGCATTTGCTCCCACTGCTTGTACATCTCTGTCGTGAAGAACCGTCGAATACCACCACCACCCCGGGGCATCATCTCCCCCCACCGCACCATCTGTGGCTCACTCCTAAGTCCATCCCGAACCGGCACATGTGGCCACAACGTAGGCACCCGCTCAAAAAAGAAGCAACATAGAAAAGAGGCATAACTAAACTCTCCTCCCTCACGCCTCACCTTGTTCAGCTCTCACCGAACACAAGCATGAAACATCTGACCCCAAGAAAAGTAGGTACCAGTCATGACATGATGAACCGTCATCATCTTCCCCCCCCCTGACAAACGATGGGGTGCCTATGCACCAAGCACCCACAAAACACAAGCTGCCACTCCCTGCATCTTCATCTCTCACATATCCGAGACACTCAGTGCGCTATTCTGCGCACGAGCCTGTCGAACACAAAACCTCTCAAGGAGATCCTCTATATCCATACCAGCTGGGATCTTGGGTCGGGCATCCCCTATCTCACCCAAACGAGGCAAGCTAGTAAGGAAATACACATCAGTCAAGGTGAGATCCAGTCGCTCACCTTGCACTATAAAAGCTACCTCCTTTGGGTCCCAGAAGTCAATCAACTTGTTCAGCAATTCCCTGACTGAATGCATGAGAGGAATCTTCGTGAACTTTAGTAGTCTGCCCAAATCTAACGCCGCTCGCACATGTGTACTCACCCAAATATTCTCCATCAACTCCTCATCAATCTCTCTCTCCCTCCACGAAGCCTGCGGCCGCCTGAGTATCCTGCCAAACCAAACACGAAAATTTTTAGAAAAATAAAAATAAAATTTTTTCCCCTAGCTAGCGATCCACATCGCAACTTTCGGCACCCACAGCCGCGATGCACATCGCGGCTGTAATCCCTTACAGCTACGATGCACATCGTGGCTGTTAGCCCTCACAACCATGATGCGCATCATGGCTATAAGCCCCACAGCCGTGATGCACATCGCGGCTATAAGACCCATAGCCGCAATGCATGTTGCGGCTGAGAGGCCCATAGCCGCGATGCACATTGCGGCTGAGATGCCCATAGCCGCGATGCACATTGCGGCTATGAGGCCCATAGCCGTGATGCATGTTGCGGCTGAGAAGCCCATAGCCGTGATGCACATCATGGCTATGAGGCCCACAGCTGGGATGTGCATCGCGCGAAAAGCCTCAAAACCCATGATATTCCATGTTGGCAAGCCAACATGGAATGTCCGCCACTTCTGAGACCCCAAGACCCCCCACAAGAAAATAAATTGAAAAGTTAGAGCACATAGGCTTTCCTGAAACTCGCAGAATAAAAAACCAACGGTCAAATCTCCCGCAAATGAAGAAAATGCTCTGACTAAACCAAATTACTCAGTAAAACTCAACAGTGAAAATGACACTTGTCACATTGGGTCCACTAGCTGTTTATAGAAATTTGACCAATCTTCAGTCAGCCATTTCGGCATCATACGATGTCCGTTTTCCAAACCGTTGCTATCGTTGGAATCAGCACGATGAGGACTTCACGGTAGTCCACTCCTTTTCATGATTCCACGATGTCTTGTTTTAGGCATTTTTCACATGCCCCTCATCCCCTTAGTTTGCATGCCACATTGGCCATTGTCCGTTTTTGACGTTCTTTATATCGCCAGATTCATTTTTCCGTGCTTGTGACGATGCTTGAGATCATTCCTCGCTCTCACCACCAGATTTTTCAGACATTTTTTCACACACCCGTCGACTCGATTTGCATGCCACATCATCCGTTGCCTGTTTTTGATGATCTTTATATCACCGGATTTAGTTTGCCGCACTCGTGATGATGCTTGAGATCATTTCTCACTCTCACCCCCATAATTTTTGGGCATTTTTTCAAAATGCCCCTCATTGCCTCGGTTTGCATGCCACATCAGTCGCTACCCTTTTTAAAACATTTCTCACATCGCTGGATTCTGTTTTCCGCGCTCATGATGATGCTCAAGATCATTCCTCTCTCTCACCAATACCTTTTTGTTCAGTATAATTTTATCCCTTTTTCGGGCCGAGTAATTCCTTTACGAAAAAGGCACTTAGGGAGTTTCTGTTAAGCTCTTTTCTGACTCCTAAAACAATGAAAAGATTGCCGAGCAATCTTGCTTCCTTTCATGCTCACTAAAAGTATCTGAAAGGGCGTCTACCTGGTATAAGTTTACCCCTTTTCCAGACCTTGTAGACTAATTATGAAAAAGGGATACTCTAGTAACATCGGCTAGAAGAGTTCTCCATTTGCATCATTTTATGCTTTTTCGGGCCTTGGAGACTAACATACGAAAAAGAACACCAATGGAGTCTACTTACCGCTTTCAGACTCTCTAAAAATTGAAAGAAACCATGAGAAATTACCGTCTTGGGATCGTACAAATCCACAGGATGATACTCCTCCACCAATTCAGAGTCTTCTTATCGTTTTCAAACTCCTTAAAAATGAAAGCACTCATGAGCATGAACAATCCTGGGCTTGCATAAATCCACAGGACAATACCATTTCAAAGCACACTTTTATCCCTTCTTGGAGCTCATTAAAACTATGAAGAACGACCCAATGGTGCTTTTTGGCGCCACAACAGATCATGTCTACTCATAAGGTAGCTTCCCCATAATGGTTGCCTTTGTTCAGAGTATTCTACAGTATGTCACCCTGAGAGTCTCCCAATAGCATCCATCAGCTTGTCCCCCAGAGTCACTCTAGTCTGCAATACATACTCTTGATCCCTCAAGCTATGACCCCCACACCTAAAAGTCAGTTTCCTATGCTGCCAGGTCAACCATGTCATCATGCTCTGAACAAAGGAATTTTGAGTCCACCCACTCTATTACCCCAGTTATTCCCCATCCCCACAATATGTCAGTCCTACCATCAGTACTATCACACTTCAGTTGTACACCTCGTGCTCCTATCAAGGAAACATCATTTCCTTGGTAGTTGCCGGTCTCCCTCTGTCGATGCCAACCAAATCTATTCCAGAGGATAGACCCAGAGGTCCCTATGCCTTGGACTCATCACCATTAGTGATGAGTGCCTACGGATCATTTTGAAAGGAGTCCTCAGTGCCTCTCCAAATGATTGTTTCTCACATGCTTGACTTCAACACCTTGATCACATCATTGAGACTCGTACAGGGTATCGGTTCTTTCAGTTATTTGTTGAAGACCTCAGATATCACCTGACTCTACCACATTCGAGAGTCTAATTGAGAAACAACCAGTTACACATTCAAATGGATATCCGGGTTGCGCTTGGAGACAGTTTTCAGATATACCCAAGTTTTATACTCCCTCGAGTATACAGTTACATATACTCCTCAGAAGTTGACTCATTTACTGACTCTACCACATTTGAGAGTCTAGTTGAATCCCTACATATGTGGGACACCTTAAGATCTTGTCATTCATCAACCCTTTTGAAACCTTATTCAGAATGGTTGTTGTTCTTTTCCAGTGTATTAGTTATTGAGATCAGTCATGGTATGACCATGAGTACGTCCCAACATTGTGTCCCCTCTGGACCATTATGATGTACCAAAATATTTTTATGTATTATTCAGGTCCCCCTTTGTTGGGCTTCAATCCACTAATGCAGATCGAACCTTAAATTTATATCAATCCGGGTCAGTAAACTTAGAGGCATATCCAAGTTTTAGGACTTAGAGCTAGACTTGTTTGGACAATTTAATTATCTGTGAATTGAACCTACTGTCAGATGAAAAATACTGTAACTTAAAGATACAAAAATCCTTTTACAGGGATAACTTCATTTGTCTCTTTCCAAGTGCACATCAATCTATTTAGGGAAGCAATCTATTGGTGAAATAACTGAGATAGTGAAAGCAATTGAACAATAACTCTAACCCTAAGATACAGACTACAAAGTTCTTCCTGACATTCCAGTGCTGAATGAACAATTAACAATTAAATTCCCTTACAGGACAGTGTTCGTAATTGATAATTGTTCTAAACACTTTATCTTCAAATGAGCAGCAATGTATAACATAGTAAAATCATAGTCTGAACCGTTCTTTTAATATTTAACAAAATAGAAGACAGAGGTCATGAAAAGATAAGTGATGTGTAGCACAATGAAATCGTAGCTTGAACCATTAAATGAGAGAACAGAGTTGTAATAAAATCAATTAAAAACCAACTGAATTCATTCTGCACTAATAAACTAGATACTACAGGGATTAACATATACCAATGGCACAATCTAAATCACATGCATCAAATCAAATCGCTGCAAACATCTAAATCGCATTCACTGGAAATGTAAGGGTGTGCGAACTCAATAATGGGGGCCCTCCAATGCCTCGTTCCACACACAGTTGAAGATTTACAGAACTGAAATTCTAATTGTATTCACCATTAATCAATTACACAGTAAAAACCACGCAGTTCAGAAGCAATATGTGTTCTTCCCAAAATCGTGATCCCCGATCCAATGTTTTGTGAAGTACTTATACAAATTCGAAAGAAAACTGGAAATGATATAATCCTATAAACTAATTAATGAACATAGCCATCAAGATCCTCATTCAGAATCGTGAAACTCAACAAAATCAAAATTGCCCTGCTTTTGTGCTGACTGGTAGCACAGGTGGTCTTCTTTGACCGACTTTGACTTGCCATCTGTAAGAGCCACATCATCTATCCGTTGGAAATTCATCCATCCTTGGACACTGAGGATCTTTCCTCCATCTTTCAGTTAATGCCTATCTGGCCTGCAAGTGCTCAACTTTGGAGACATTATGGGAAGTTAGCACATCCTGTAATTCTAAAAAAACCTTAGTTTAAATGCTCTAAAAATCTCAAAATTCAATTTATTAACAAGCAATGACATTTATACCTTTTTAACCAAAGTCTGTGGTGAACTAAAAGCTTTATAGATCAGTATGAGGGTTTTATGGAGGAAAATGGAGGATATTTAGATGACAAAAAGAGGTCAAAATGGTGCCCAACACCCTTCTTGGGCCAAATTGTTATATGTCTTGATACGAGCATGGGTATGCCCACCTCGTCCATTATCAGAGATTATTCCTCATTCATTTTGAGGCCATGTATTTTTTTAGTTTTTGCAGTTTCAAAGGGACCATTGTTCCAGTATCCAATCGGTCTCTTCTCTTCTCGAAGCTCCATGAAAAAGACAAAAGAACTATGATTTCTATCGGCCATACGATGAGCTCCTACCCTGACACATCAGGGGGCAATCTATTAACACCCAAAAAGTGCTCAATAGTTCATTCCCTTCTTCACATGACCCACTTGTCCACTTTTTTCACCATTTGAGCCTCTAAAACCTTCAAAAGGTCACCAAAAAGACCATAATACACCTTTTCCCCCTTAAAATATGTATTTTCCCTAAAAAAAACACATAAAACCCTAAAAAAGGGTCCAAAATCCCCAAAAATCAATTAAAAGGAATAATATTAAAAAAAGATTCAAAAAAGGAAAAAGAGGGAAAAAGAGACCTAAACCATGTTGGCCAATACCATTGGTTTCCTTAAACCATAATGGTATTCCCCATCACCAAAAAAATATAAAAAGGTGATAGGGGTTCCTCATTATTCATCCACATTTCATCCTATCTTTATGCTGCCAAATTCCTTTTGAGAGCCATTGCCTCCCTTTTTGAGTTTGAAGATCCCCATTGAAGCATTGGAGAAGAAGAGACCATTGGACATTGGAGCACCTCAACCTTGGAGCTGCTCAAACTCACCATCCTCACCATTTGAGGTAATACAAAAGATCAAATTTTTTAATTTCTTGTTTTTCTCATAGATCTCATTGTTTATTGTTCTTAAATCTAGTTTTTTATTTTTTTGCACATGTTAATGTTAGATTAGATTTACTGTTATTTACATTAGTTTTTACTTTTACATTAAGACTGCTGCTACTAGTTAGAAGGTGCCCCTTAGCACATGCTTGGTTGAAAAACCAAGAAACACCAGGTGGTGTTAGCGATGGGATAGATGAACCTGACTTTACATATTTTCTCAACATCACCTTTGACAGCGGGGAGCTTGGATGGGTGGATGGGTCATTGTTTCTGGAAAACGGGTGGGACATCCGACCAAGTATCAATATGGTGCTTGATGATGGTGGTGTCAAGGCCAGGAATCTCAGTATAGGACCAAGCAAAGACATTGCCAAACTATTGGAACAACTTCTTATAGGCATGAACCTTAGCTTCTGTACAAGAAGCGCCTAATGTGATGAGTTCGAGTGTACCGGGTGTGGTGGAAATCTCAACCTGTGTGGTAGGCGAAATGTTGGCCATGTTACCCTCCTTGAAGGCATCAGGGGCTGGGATTGGGTTTTAAACCATTCCACCTTATCTGGGAGGAAATATTTTGACTTGACTGAAAGTTAGTTTGCCACGGTAGTGGTAGCCTCTTCAGGGATGAAGTAGGATCAATGGTGCATATCATCCCAAGGGTAGTCAGGTGCGGTAGGCGCCTCGAGGATATATTTGTCACTATGGAAACACTGTGTTGTCAAATCAGTGGAAGGGAGGCAAGATGATGGGGGCGGAAGGGGTTCACTATCTGTGGAAATCATATAAATCGAGTTGATCTCTCCTGAGGGGAAGGATTCCGGGGGATGAATCTCCTCAATAGTAGTGATTGATGACTCCAAAGACAATTGATTTAACTCTTGGAGGACCAATCTATACCTGGGAAGATCCAGGAAATGATGTTAATAATGGTCGTAGACTTCGCATATGGCACAAGGGTGGTTGGTGTGCAACGAATTGTTACCAGGTCTAGGGGTGGTATCTAGTTCAACGAATGGAAAATCGGGATCGTCCTCCAACATTTGCATGTGCTCTTGAAATTTTGGCAATTTTGGATAGTTATGGGTAGCATGGCCCAAGTAATCACATAAAGAGAACTTAGGGGGGGCACGAAATGGAGGGGGATTTTTTACTGGTTTTGTTTGCTGCGGGGAAGTGTAAGTTTGAAGGCCTCTTCCCCAGGGGTTTTGGGTGGTGGAGGGGAATGGTTGGGTGTAGATGTGGTTGCTACACCGGGGGGTGGGCGATTAGTGATGTTAATCGACTGGACTAGTTGGAGAATGGCGTTCGGTGTTGGGGGGTGGGGCAGGTTGGAGCAGGAAGGTACCACACAGGTAGTCCTAGTGTTAACCTCGAGAGATTCAGCATACCCATGACTGGGGCACTTACTACTCTTGAAGGTGGGAATAGGAATGGGATAGTGTGGATAGGTGTTTATCCTACATGACTAAGTACTGATGGAGGTTGAAAAATCAAAGGTGGTTGTCATTTAGGCACCGTTTGTTTGGACGGAATGGTGCACAGATCAAATATATCCACTGTCGGTGGAGGGGGTGGGATGGACCGAAAAGTAGAGGTCATGGGAGTCTCCAAGTAAATTCCAGGTCCAACGGTGGAAACCAACGAGGTAGGTGCACCGAGAACATGTTGTTCAACCATGGGGAAAATGTTTTCTTGTGTGGAAGATGCATTTGAGTCGTAATATGTAAGTTGATCGATATTAACAACCCATCCCTCATGGGGGAACATCATAATGTGGAAGACTAATGAAGCAACAACCTTCATGGCGTACATGTAACTGCGTCCAAGCAAGAGGTTGTAATCAAGCTGTGCATTAATGACCTCAATGTCAATAAGGATCATTTTACCAGCTAATTGGGATGGAATTTTGGCTAGGAGGCCTTGGGGTTTAGCAGAGCGTCCATCGTAAGATCGTAAGGTGGTCGTGGATGGCTATAGCGTAGGGGATCCGAGTTTCTGCCACAGGAATGTAGACATAATGCATGTGGAGGCACCCTCATCGATGATGCATCAATGGATGAAATTATTTTAGATTGACACAAAAACTTGAAATGCTAATGGGGAAGGCATGCGTGGTTCATATTGGTCCAAGTCAAATTCCATCATCCGTGAGTCGGAAGGGTCTATCACCCTGATAGTAGATAAAAAAAATTTGCACTGTGTAGGACAATTTTTCAAAACTTCGAGGGCTGACATAGCAGTAGGGGACTGGGCTAAGTCATCCACGATATTATCATTGGGGGTAGCGCATGCATTGGGGTTGTTATTAATGTGACATAATGGGAAGCAGGGGGCTTTAGGGGCCCTATCGCACAATGTTGCAGGTATACGTAATGACTGGTCAATGGGAAGAGCGTTAGCATCCTTGTTAGTGGGACTGGTTTCAAAGGTGGAACCATACTGATTTTAGCGTGTTTGAAGGTTGATGTCAGCTGATGACATCAAGAGAAGGTGATGGGTACCCGAGTCCATGGGTTTATTAGCAAGTGAAGCATAAGTTATTTGTTGTTGTGGTGGTGCAACCCTTGAGGGGGAGCCAATGGTTGGGTGTTCACTACTCCTTGTGTGGGTAATGGGTTCTGCAATACCATGGGTTGTGTGTGAGGTTTCGGGGGGTTAGGTGGTGCTGGCGGTGTAGAATGTCCTTGACGTTGGGTGTCATCAATCCAAAGTTGGAAAGCTCACTCCAAATGGGGACAAGTGTGTGTATAATGGTCATATACCCTGCATATAAAACATGGATGGTTCGTTCACAAATTGGGGTTCTTCCCTTGACGAGGTGGTCTATCAGGATTTTGATTGGCTGGGGAGGAGTTGTTATTGTTTAAGGGATTGGGGGGTTGGATGCCTTGATCTTGGGGTTGGTTGTTCTCGCGGTTACATCCTCTTCCCTGGCTTTGTTGTCCTGGTTGATTTTGTTGGGAAGGATGGTTTTGTTGCTGGTTTTGTTGGGTGTAAACTTGCCCTTAGGGGTTGGGAGGATTCTGTGGTTTACCAGGAATTGGTGTTGCTTGCAGTGGATAGCAAGTGGGAGGGGGCTTGGGTTGTGCAGGCATTTCCTGTGGTGGGTAGTAATCCGGAGAGGCTTGAGGTTGTGAAGGTACTGCCTGCAGTGGAGCCTATTGATGGTAATAGGAAGTAGATGCAGCTGGAGGGTGTAAGTTGGTGGTGCATGACCATAAAACTACAGTGGACATGAAGGTCCATGGATGTGAGGGGTTTGGGTCATGGGAGCATACGAGGTCATCGCTCCAAAATGGGTTGTGGCATGCAAAAGGTCGGAGCCACTAGTAGGGGGCATAACAGTATACTGTCTGGGATCTGCCATGATCTCATGGTTTAGTAGGAAGCAGTCTAGTGTGGCTCTCAGCACAGCTGAAGTGGAATATATTGCTGCTTGCTATGCTAGTTGTGAAGCGTTATGGCTTCGGAAGCTGTTATCAGGATTGTTTGACTTATAGATGCACCCCACTGTGATCCTGTGTGACAACCAGAGTTGTATGCAGATGACAGAGAATCTAGTGTTCCATGATAAGTCAAAGCATATAGAGATCCAATACTTCTATTTACAGGATGTTGTGTCGAAAGGAGCTATCTAGCTCGATTATGTGAGCACTGGCGAACAAGTTACTAATGTATTGACGAAACCTCTATCTCAAGTAAAGTTTGAGTATTTCCGAGACAAACTTGGTGTATTGCAGAAGGACCCTCCTCGAAAGGGGGAGTGATATGGTTGCTGATGATGAGATTGCCTGCATAGACAGTGAGGTCGATGATGTGGATATACCGACAGTGAGGTCAATGAATGGTTCTTAGACTGGGTCTAAGTTGACAAGTGGATTGTATCATCCTTGGACACATGTCCTAAAAGAGATCTATAGACATATGTGTCCGAGAAAGAAGTCCCTAGTGGACGAGAGGGATTGCATCATCCCTGGACTTCGGTCCCCTGAATTGATCCGTAGACATATGTCTTCGAGAAAGAAGTCCCTAGTGGACGAGAGGGATTGCATCATCCCTGGACTTCAGTCCGCTGAATTGATCCGTAGACATATGTCTCCGAGAAAGTGGTCCCTTGTGGATGTGATGGGTATTGCATCATCCCGGAACCCTTTGGTTCAAAATGTATGTGATAGGACTGCATCATCCTTGGACCCTTGGTTCAAAATGTATGTGATAGGACTGCATCGTCCCTGAATGTTTAGTTCAAAATGTACGTGATAGGACTGCATCATCCCTGGACCCTTGATTCAAAATGTATGTGATAGGACTGCATCGTCCCTGAACGTTTAGTTCAAAATGTACGTGATAGGACGGCATCGTCCTTGAACATTTGGTTCAAAATGTACATGATAGGACTGCATTGTCCCTAAAAATTTGGTTCAAAATGTACATGATGGGATTTTATCGTCCCTAGACATGTGACTTGTCTTAAAAGGATCGTGGATTGTATCCTCCCTAGACATGAGACTTGTCTTAAAAGGATCACGGATTGTATCGTCCCTAGACATGAGACTTGTCTTAAAAGGATCACAGATTGCATTGTCCATAGACATGAGACTTGTCTAAAATTAATAAGGATTGATCATCCTGGAAGTAAATCTGGATTGCATTGTCCATAGACATGAGACTTGTCTAAAATTGATAAGAATTGATCATCCTGGAAGTAGATCTAGATTGCATTGTCCATAGACATGAGACTTGTCTAAAATTGATAAGGATTGGTCATCCTGGAATTGGATTATGTGTATTGTAGATTATGCTGCTATGATGATACTATCGATCGAGATGATTCAGATGTTGCAGATCGAGATGATCCAGATGTTGTAGATGGAGATGATCCAAATGCTGTAGATCGAGATGATCCAGATGCTGTAGATCAAGATGATCCAGATGCTGTAGATCGAGACGATCCAGATGCTATAGATCGAGATGATCCAGATGCTGTAAATCAAGATGATCCAGATGTTGTAGATCGAGATGATCCAGATGCTATAGATCGAGAGGATCCAGTTGATGCTATTATGATGATGATCAGTAGATCCAGATGATGATGTTGTTGTAGCTGATCGAGTGCTGTAGAAGGTGAAGACTCAATACTGACTATGCTGATACTCCAGTATTGAAGACCTAAAGATATTCCAGTAACTGGTTGAGTTACTGATGATGTTGAGAAAGCTTCCAATGATTTATAGATGTATCATATATGATGTTGATGACTTCTTGCTCCTGAGATGTTGTTATAATATCCTTCTTGTTAAGGGGGAGTGCTGAAATATTGTAACTTCTAAGAATATTAGACTTCCCTAGTGGGGGTTGGCCCTGTATAAGTCATGTGGGTTAAAGGGGTTATTAGACCACCCTAGTGGGGTCGGCCCTGCCACATTATGTTAGGATATTAAGTTGGGGCTGACCTGGATAATATAAAATACAAGTCGGAGATGTGTATAAATAGAGGAGGTGTGTTCCTCATTTAACACACACTACACTCACTTGTGAATAGCACATAGGTGAGGAAGAGGTCTGCTATGGAGGAGAAGGAGCTCATGTCTACAGTTTGCATCTTTGTATTTGCTGGTCATCTATATTGAGGAAGCTTTGTTGGGTTTTCTATCCCATGAGGGTTTCCCTGGATAAATCTGTGTCTCTTGTGTTTATGTTGTGCTTGTTGTTCTTTCAGTGATACTGTATATGCTATTGTTGTGAAATGAAATGTAATGCTGATATTTTCTGTCTTAGCATATTGAATCTTAACAAAATCAATGTGTCTCTTTCTATTTTCCTGCTATGAATGTGATATGATATGAATATGTGAATGATGCGATGTTTCTGTGCTCTAAGTGATGTTATACTATTAGATTTGTTTGTGCATTGACGGTTTTATTGATAATGAGATTTCTGGAATGATGATGCGGTTCTGTTTAAATGCATAAGTTGAAATGAATGATATGTTAGTTAATACTAGGCTTAGTCGATAAGTAGCCACACATGGTCCTCCTTCGTTCGGCGGAAACATGGTTCCACTTGCTCTCCCTCGAACATCTCGGGTGAGACTTCATATGCTCCGTAGATGTTACTGGATAGGTTAAAACCTGTCTGGGTTGTTAAAGAAGGATGTGGTATTCTTATGGAGTCCAGAATGTCAAGTAATTTTCGAGACGCTGAAGGCTAAGATGGCTTCTGCACTGATATTGGTATTTCCTAACTGGAGCAAGGAATTCCATGTCCATGTGGATGCATCATCGATTGCGCTGGGAGTAGTGCTCGTGCAACCAGGGGAAGGAGATCTGGATCACCCAATTGCTTTTGCAAGTTGGAAGTTGTCATCTGCAGAGAGAAATTATGCGACTACCGAGAGGGAAGGTCTAGCGATGGTATATGCGCTACAGAAGTTTAGGCATTACCTATTAGGGGGTCACTTCAAGATGTTCACAGACCATTCTGCTTTGAAATACCTGGTCAATAAGCCTGTGTTGGGGGGAAGATATGACGCTGGCTGCTTCTCTTTTAAGAGCTTGATTTTGAGGTAATTGTGAAGCCATGTCGCTTGAATGTGGGGCCAGATCATTTATCGCGAATTGAGAGAGGGGAGGAACCAACCAACATTGAATATGGGTTTCCATATGCACAGCTGTTCAAAGTCGAGGTGGATGAAGAATACTGTGAAGAAATAATTCAGTTTTTGGCAGCAGGAACCGCACTAGAGAAGTTCACCCGAAGTCAGAAGAAGCAGTTGGTGGTTAAGGCTGCAAATTTCTAGTTGATCACCGAACAACTTTACAAACTCGGACCAGATGAGATCTTGAGGCGCTGTGTCCTGCTTGATGATCTACGACAAATATTGGCAGAGGCACATGCGGGCGTGGTTGGTGGTCACTATGGTGGTCGTGCTACTACTAGGAAGGTGCTTTGTGTAGGGATTTGGTGGCCCACTATTCACAATGATGCAACAGAGTATGTGCAAACTTGCGACGTCTGTCAACGAATTGGAAAACCATCGTGGAGGGATGATATGTTGTTAATACCTCAAGTGACATTGCAACAATTTGATAAATGGGCAGTGGATTTTGTGGGGCCGATTAACCCACCTGGGAAGTGAACTAGTGCACGGTACATAATCATAGCGACAGATTATTTGATAAGGTGGGCGGAGGCCACACCAGTTGTAGATTGCATCGCTGTGACAACAACACGATTCGTTTTGACAATATTGTTACTTGGTTTGGCTGCTCGAAGATATTGATGAGTGATCAGGGGAGTCACTTCATCAATCGCACAGTCAGCGCATGCATAAGAAGAGTATGTCATATCATCTGTATGCAAATGGAATAGTGGAAGCTTTCAACAAAGTGTTGGAGCATGCGCTTACAAAGGGTTGTAACGTGAATTTCAATGACTGGGATTTGAAGATTCCAACAGTGTTGTGGGCATATTGCACCACTTGTAAAAGATTTATGGGACATACACCCTTCAAATTGGTGTATGGTCAAGAGGCGGTTATGCTTATGGAGTACATTGTTCCGAGTCTACGCATAGCAGCAGCAATAGGCATGAATGATGAAGCAACATTGGCAGAACAACTTGAGTAGCTGGTACAGCTTGAGGAAGACCGCTTTATCGTAGGTTTTCATGAGCACGTGGGGAAGGATTGACAAAAAGCTTGGCATGATAGCCATATAAAAAACAAACAGTTTCAGCAAGGCGACTTGGTGTTGCTGTATGACAGCAAGTTCATCAAGCATCTAGGGAAGTTACAGATGCATTGGCTCGATCCATATTGTGTTAGCTTCATTACTTTAGGAGGTGTCGTACAACTGCAGCAGTTAGATGGAGAAATGCTACCAAAGCCGATGAATGGTAGCAGGATGAAGCCCTACAGGACGACTGTGGAGTCACGCGATGCTTAACCGCATTGTGGGGAAATAAAAAAAAATAAAAAAGTGCAGGATATCACACCAATAGGAACTGAATGTGCAAGTAGGAACGATGATAGCACGATGCCGTGAAAACTGCAGGATCGTGACACAGTCCAATAAGCAATAAATGCAGACCATTAAATGCAGTTAGATGCCGATGACCATGGAAGGGGCACGTAGTTATAGCAGATTCGACCGTTAGATGGACAGGATCACCAACAGATTTGGGTACGATTGGCACACCTGACAAATGGTGAAAACATGGTCGACATCTCGCATGATTGGCATGCATGACAAACGGGGGGGAACATGGTCGATGCTTCGCATGTAAGAGGTCAAGTCTGAGCATGCGTGTTGCGGATCCGCCTCACTGGGAAATGGCAGAATGGTATGATGACAGGATCATAAACTTATGTGAATGGATTTACAAATGATTTTAGAGTCAGGCATCCAGGACACGCTGAAAATGCATAAATACAGGAACAGGAGGTTAGTTGAGTAAGGAGGTATCTATCAGACGAGAGCAATCCATGCTGCAAGCAGGTCAGGAAGCTAGATAAGTTAGGAATTCCATGGAGGCTATGGAAATTATCCATTTAATTTCATGCGGCAACACACTAGGTGCGCTGAGGGCCTGAATGACAAGTGTGCATGAGCACCTAGAGAATGAAGCGGCACAGACACTTGGAAGAAACGGAGATGAGGTCTCACCTGAGATGTCTAAGTATGTGGTGGTAGTTCGAAGATTCATGGTCCCCGCAACCACCAGAACGACAACGGCAGAGGCCCCCTAGCCCCGGTAGTCGGTGATCCTAGGTGTGAAACAGATGTGCTAGAGCATCTTCCCTGTCTCACACCTTGGCACTATTAATAAACTTTTCCTTAGACTGGAACAACTGCGTAGTGCGGCGACGACACCTGAAGCAATAGATGACCAAGGTTTGCAGAGACTGGAGGATGAGTTTGAGAAGTACATGACAGTGAGCCTGAGATCGCTGTATCAATTTGAGAAGTACATGAAAGCGAGCCTGAGATCGCCATATCAATTTGAGAAGAACACAACAACGAGCTATAGACAGCAAGAACAGTTTCAGACGAATAGTCCAGCGACGGATGAGTATAGTACACCATGTCTAGCTGACGTGGCTCAAGGGTGAGCCACAATATTGTGTTGGGGGCCTGTTGGTAGGCTGCTTGGATGAGTCAGTTGCATAGCATCGCGGATGTTGCACAAGGTCAAAGACACAACGCAAGGAGGAAAACCGTGCATAAGTCGGAAATAATAGTATTTTATGTATTTTTGTTTCATGTTGAACCGCATTGTGCGGGTTAGGGTCATCCTTTTTGTAGATTTTGTTAAGAAGTAGTTAGGTGGTTTCCTAAGTGGACCACGAATGTAAAGGTGCAAGCCTATAAATAGAAGTAGCATTGCAAGTACTAGATTATCTTTGTCCGGATAATTGTTATTGCGATATGTTTTGGATATTGATCTAAGTCCGTTTGAATCTCGGTATGCGATAGAAGAACTATATTGGTGTATCTGTGGTTTAATGCGAAGGTTAATATGACATGATGGATTTTTGAGCAAACTCATTGTGTCTCTTTCTATTTTCTTGCTATGAATGTGATATGATATGAATATGTGAATGATGTGATGTTTCTGTGCTCTAAATGATGTTATACTATTAGATATGTTTGCATATTGACGATTTTATTGATAATGATATCTGTGGAATGATGATGCGGTTCTGTTTAAATGCACAAGTTGAAATGAATGATCTGTTAGTTAATACTGTGCTTAGTCGATAAGTAGCCACACATGGTCCTCCTTCGTTCGGCGGAAACGTGGTTCCGTCAGCTCTCCCTCAAACATCTCGGGTGAGACTTCATCTACTCCACAGGTGTTGCTAGATAGGGTAAAACATGTCTGGGCCAGTGCTCAGGGAGATCGTGGTGGGTTTGATGTCAACAGAGTGAGGAACCCTTGTCAAATGGGTTTGTGTCAACACTTCCAGCATATGCATACTAGACTGGGAAGGAATAAAGGTGGATTATTCTGATATATGTGGCTCAAAAGGAATTATGGAAATTATTAAACATCAATTTGGAATTGGTTTGAGAATTGGTGAGGAGTTGGTGGAAGTTGGACTGCTAAGCTGATTTTTGGGCCTAGCTTCCCAAATGGTGTACGTCCCTCCCAAATTATACTTTTTAAGGTTGGATGTGGTTCATGGGTCTGTGTGTGAACAAAAGAAACTTAAAGAACCTGAATTGGATCCTATGAATGAATTCTATTTCATTTCTTCCAAGACTAGTCCTCAAAAGGTGCCCAATGAGCATAGGGGAAGGAGCTAAACTTGTATTTGACCACTGTAAGATTTAATTATATATTTAATGGAAACATTACAGCTTATATGATTGAAAATAAAGAGCATAAAACTTTACATCACAACATTACATTTCTAGAGAACTTCTATGCCATAAAAAGCCCCCAAAACCCCCCTAGGTCTACCCATTCTTTCAGTAAAATGTACATATGGCTGAAAATATTTATGTAATGGATTAGGAGAGTTATATCAAAGATTCTAAATCATCTAATCATCTGTATACATCTACCATTCGAAAATACAGTGCTTAAATGGTGAAAACTACTCCAAAATAAGCTAGAATAACAATACTGGAAGCCATTATTACATCATGAGCCTCCGGGGAATATTCAAATGGGAATATGAGAAGATGTTAGGACAAAGTTTAGATTTTTATTACATATATTTGATGGCTTCAAAACAGCATCAAACCATCCTCTCCAATGGCAGAAGGAAGAGGATTCAATCCTTCAGTTCTTCACCTCTTTGAGTTCCAAACATGATACCCTTGGGGAATCTTGAACTGAAATCACTTGGACATGATAGAAGTTGGATGAGTGGATGTAAGTTCAACTTCATTTCTGAATATGGAAATCACTCATCAGATCCTTCATCTTATTGATCAATGGAAATATTTCAATGGAGCAAACCTTCCACCAACACCCTGCAATACTGAAGAATGGGGAAGAAGAGAGGGGATAATGAGAAGGATTCCTATTTGAACTCTTAAAATCCTCTGAAGCAATTCGAACCCAGATGATATCAGAATTTAATGGCTGAAAAATTATCTTCAGTGGCTTCAAATAGATCTCCAACAGCTGCCAATTTGTCTTCTGTACCTGTTAGAGAGAGTGAGGGAGAAGAAGAGAATAAATTAGACAAGATTGGTTATGGGGAGAATCACCTAATGCAATTTGAGGCACATCACTCAACAAGAGAAGCTAAAGCTCTCACATTCAATTAAAAAATAGTCAAAAGATGTGAATGGGAGTTGGAATCATTCTTTTATGGAATCTCCGATGACCTCCTCAACAAGTTTCACCTTGGATGACCTGCTAGAACCCTTCACAAATGCGCCCCCCCTTGGGTGGATGAACTTTCCTTCTTTTCTTTATGACATGCTTTCTCCCTTTGGAAACTACACCCTCCTTGACCTTAGATGTTTCCTTCTTGCAAAAACACTTGTTTTCTTTGTGAACTGGGAGTTGAAATGGAAACTGCACCCTTTTGGATGTTTCCTATTTGGTAAACTAGACTGTCTTTTTGGTAAGTGCGCCTTCCTTAGCTTTTCTAGTTGTTTCATTTTTCTGGTTTTGGAAACCTTATCCCCACATTCCTTCTTTTCATCTTGATTCCATATCTTCACCCCCTTCTCTATTTTTGCAACATCATCCACATGGGGCACCCTCTTGGCTCACTTGCTCATTATCCATTAATTTTATTTATCAAAATTAGCTTTAATAAATAAATTTGCCAATTTATGGGACTTAGGATAAAATTAATTCTAGGAAAATAGAATTAATACAATTTAATTCCCTTAGGGGTTGATTTTGTCCCCTTTTCACCCATGGGACTAGATGAACCAAAATTGGGGACATGACACAGCGGCCTGTGGCATGGCTCTTTAGGAGAAACCAACGGCCTAGGGCGTGGTTGTCTCGCTGAAACCAGTGCCCTAGGGCACGACTATCTGATCGAAACTAGCGGCTTGGGGTGCGACTATCTGGATGAAACCAGCGGCCTGGGGCATGAACGGATGGCCTAGGACTACGATGCGAGAGGCGGTGGGATGGTCGAGGGCTGCGCTGCGAGATGCGGTGAGGGGGCCGAAATTCGGGGCCTGGGGCACGATGGGAAGGATGCAAGCAATGGTTGGGGGCGCTGGGAGCTGATGGGAGGTTATGGTCGGGGGTGCAGGGGGTTGGATGGTAGCTGTGGCTGGGGACATAGGTAGCGAACCAAAGGTAGCGGCCAGGGAGCAGGGATTGATCCGAAAGTTGCGGCTGGGGCCGTGGTGAGGGAGATGAAGGTTGTGTCTGGGGGAACTGTGAGCGGCATGAAATCTACGGATGGGGGCATAGGGCGGTGGCTAGAAGCTGTGGACGGGGCCACGAGGGGGCAGCAAGGTGGATGCGCTCGGCGGTGCTGGGAGTGAGTTGTAGGCTGTGACTGGGGGTGTAGGGTGTTGGAGGGAGGTTGCGGCCAGGGGCGCAGGGGGTTGACTGGAGGTTGTGGTTGGGGCCACGGGGAGATATTCGAAGGTAGTGGCTGGGAGTGTAGTAAGCAAGCCAAAGGATGAGCTCTAGGGCACTTTGGTCGATCTGAAACCTACAGCTTAGGTGTAACTTTCAGGCCGAGAGCTGCGCTCTGGGATGATGTTGTCGGGACGGAAGCCGAGCTCTGGGATGCGGCTGTCGAGCTAAAACCCGGGCCTTACGAAGCAAATTACGACTGCGAAAGGTGTCGGCCAAAATGAAAAAACACAGAGTCAGGGGCTCATAGAGACCGCAGGGGCTAGGCTTGTGAGTATTGGGGTTCATGGGTGAACCAGACGTGTAAAAAATGAAAAATAATGGAAAAATAAAAACTAAAAACTAACCAAATATTCAAACTAGCGGAGTTGCGAAAATTGTAGCTAGGGTTTTCACCCTAGCTTGTGCTAAAGAGCACCTACTAAGGGTTAAGGAACCCTTAGTAGAAGTTCAGTAAATAGTAAAAACCTAAATGTAAAAAGTGAAATGAATAAGCATTAAAATGTGCATAAAAGAAATCTAAGCTAAAACAATAAACAGTAAATATCCATGGGAATACAATAAATAAAATTTACAATTTTTAATTGATGGGAAAAATAGGATTTGCAAATATTTTACCTTGAACGATGAGGTTGGTGAAGCCCTTGTCGCAGTACAGGAGTAGTGCACCAGAGCTCCACAGTTCCCTTCTCTTCTAAAAAATGCTTCAAGGGTGGCTAAAACTCCATTAAAATGGTGGGTTCAAGCTCAAAGTGAATGGGTAGGGCTCAATGGGAATTTCGGCAGCATAAGGTTAGAGTGGATGATGGATAGAAAATAGGGGGCCTACATCACCTTTTTATATATATTTTGGGTGGTGGAGTATTGACCCATGGTTTTAGGCACCAAGTGTTTTAGGTTAATGGTTTTAGGGCTTTTTCCCTCTTTTTTACCCCCTTTTCCATTTTTGAAATTATTTTCCCTTTTTATTTGATTTTCTAGGAATTTTGGACCCCTTTTGAGGGTTTTTGATATTTCTGGAGGAATTTTGATTATTTGAGGAGGGAAATATTAATTTTGTTCCTTTTTGGTAAGCATTTGAGGTATTTTTAAGGTTTTGGAGGCCAAAATGGTAGGAAAGTGGACAAATGGGTTAGGTGACTAGGGAGATGAACTAGTGAACAACTTTTGGGTGTTAACAATGTATAATAGGAATGCAATTGTATTATGTATCAATTTCTTCTAGAAGTGGTTGATCTGCAAAGCTCTCATATTGCTAGATTTCTATTACATTATTCTAGCTCGGTCATTCTTATTCCATTTCCCCTTACTCCTCATTTGAGTATGAATATAAAATTTATTGGATAGAGAAGGCACTACTAGAATCTCAAGCATAACTACTACATGAAATTTATTCCCCTTTTTTGTTACATGTTTCCATTCCTCTTTTATCCCATTTTTGGGCACCATTGCAAGGGTTTTGGTGAAATTCGATCAAAACTCCCATATTCATGACAAACCTTACATTTGAATGGGAGTTTCTCATAGTCTAATTTATGCAAATAATTCCATCCATCCATATAGATACTTCTAGCTTCTAGTATTCCCTTTTCCAAGTATACCTCCACAAATATACAAGTACTTGTATACATTGGGGGATTTGCCTCCAACTTATCAATATAAAGTCCTAGGGAATTTCGTGTAGCCCCTAGATCCTGATCACACCAATAATCAAGTGGATAATGAGGTAGTTTAACCCACACAAGGATTGTCGAAGGGATATACTTCTTCAAATCAATATATATACCCCATATAGTCAAATACATTCCCCTTGGACCCATGAAATATGGGCTATTATTGAATATGAGTTCTCTATATTCCTTCTTCTCAAAGAGAAAAAAAAATACCCTCTCCCACATAAATTGTGCTACAAACTCCATAAGATAAGGGGCCTCTAGTTCTTGTCTATCTAAATCTTCGCTACCTTAGGACATTTCCATAAACCCGGAAAACTACAAACTAATCCATGCTCTAAGAGGGAAAAATATTTATGCTTAGTATTAGTGGAGTATATCTTGACTTTTAGAACTGAACTGAGTTTCTTGAAACATGAACAAGGAGTGTCATGTCCCCATCCACCAATTTAGCCAACAAAGGGGGATATCTATGAATTACATGCTTCTGAATTTCGCCCCATGTCCATAATATGAATTCATAAATAATACAATGCATGATCAAATGTATAATTGTAAAACATGGATGAAATAACTTTCTACCCACACACACATATCATGCATATACAAGCATAATTAACACAAACATAAAATAAAATCATTGCACATCCCAATACAAGAGAATACTTATCTTTAAACAAAGAAGACTAAATTAGTTGGCTCTGTAAGAGAAATTCCCCCCCCAATCATAGGAAATTTATTAATAATATTCTCTTTATACTGAAATTCCACCCCCAAGATGGCCTATGAGGCCACCAGAGAAAAAGAAACACCTGCAAGCTTCTCTCTATGCATCGCCAATTTCTCATCCAGAGCTCTAGAGGAATCTCACCAGCCATCACAGCTATGACACTACTTCCAACTTAACCACACAACAAAAGAACGAATTCCCCTTCACTCATACACATTTCCCTTAGGAAATCAAAACCTTACAGTGTGTACCAATCTACGCAATAAGATTTCAACCTACTCGATGTTGTTGGAAAAGTGTTGGAGAACCTTGTATAATGTTAATTAATCACTTCTCAAGAATTCAAAATTGGGATTCATTTTTTAGGCCACCCTCCCACCCAACATGCCCTCTTCAACTCTTGTTAATATTTGGGTTCCTTTCATGTAATTACTCCACCCCAACATCTCTTCCATTTAGTTGTTTCTTTGGCCATTCATTCCACCTATAGGACTCAAGTAGTTGATAGATTTGGTTTAGTCATGCTCAATACCCACAAAAATATACTGTAATATACCTTGGGGCTATCAAAGGGTCTTAGGGACATATAATTATCTCTTTAGGGATAGTTAGAATATTTTAGCACAACGGAATAATTTTATAAATATTTAATTTTCATTTTCTACAATTTAATTATGACAAAATATCTATAATTCCAAATAAATGAAAATCAAATTCATAACTGATCAATAAAATTGAAACAAGGTTGGGAAATATTATCCGACACTATATAAATTCATTATGCATCCATCCCAAGCCATAACATAGGTTACTTGCACCTACAAAGGTCGTTTTCACCTAATCATGATTAACTAGTAATTAGTATACTAATCACTACACTTAGCGACACTTAGTGCATAATTGACGACACTTAACATAAATTCATTTGTTTATCACCTAATCATAATTTATCAATACAAATGGATAATTAACACCTAATATCTTGTAAATAACGCCTAATTATCATTTTCCAAATAATTAAACAAAACAATTATGAAAATGACTCCACAAGACTAGTTAACTAGTATTTAACACAAACAACTAGTCTTGCACGAATTCAACACACAACCATACCATTGAACCAAAAAGTGAACCTAAAGCCATTATACATATATTTAAGCATGCACATAAAGTGAAATAAATTTTCATTTCCCAGTCATATCCTTCCACATAAACGATGATTCTTTCAAGCTAAATCAATGCAACTAGTTAATAAACATTGCTAGCAACTTAACTCAATCAATTGTAGTGAGTTCCGTAGAACATAGAGACGAGGGTAAAGATACGAAAAATGGAATTCTAAAGAAAAATTAAAGTACCAAAAATAGAGCATATGGATGTACATTCCAAAAATTATGAAAACATAGATTCAATCTACAAACTAGTTACCAATCTCCACTGATTTGATGCTAGTTTCCGTTTCTAGTTTCCAAATGCAAAAAAATAAGAAAGTATTGACTAATGTATCTCATGGACATAAAAAATACTCATAAAAAATCCACTTAATAATTTTTTTACACATCTCAGGAAGATTGGTCAGTGAGATGTTGCACGACGCTCCAAGTTCGATAAGGTTTAGGATTTGAAGTGTTCGCAAGATGGAAACCTTCGGAGGGGGCGACTCCCCCTCCTCCAAGAGACAGTAGGCTAACCTTGATAAGGACCCATAAACGATTGCAAAAAAGGGGCCACCGGAGGGTAAGGGTGGGCCACTGGAGGGTAAGGGTGGGGAAATTGAAAACAATAAAGCCAAAAACAGATCTGGGAAGACACGGGGAGGATGCCTACCTTGATCGAGAGTGATCCCTTCACTTCAGATCCCATTGGAGAAGCTTCGGGAAAGGGTAGAACAATGGAAAGAAAAATCATTGAATGGAAATTTCACCAAGATTTGGAAAAAGGAGAAGGACTTAGCAAGATGGATCAAGGTAACCTGGAACCCTAAATTTCATTACGACCTGCATCTAGGAGCTAAGGGTTTCTTCACCATTTTTTTTCAATCAAGAGGACATAGATCGGATATTGGAGAGAGGCCCATATTTGTTCTTCTCGGATGGGATTTACCTATGCACATGAAAAGAAATATTTAACCCTGACAAAGAGGATATGAATATTTCTCCTATATGGATCAGGATCAATTCCCTTCCCTATGAATACTGGGAGCCTGAGATCCTACAAGACATAGGAAATACACTAGGTAAATTCATAAAATTTTATGAGAAAATGAAACAGAGAATATATAACTCGTTTTCCCGCATCTGTGTTTATATGGATCTCGCAGAAGATCTACCCGAAGCTATTAACCTGACATGGGAATATGAGGACTGGATCCATCTAGTAGATTATCAAAACCTCCCATTCAGGTGATGTAAATGCCATGAATACAACCATCTCAGCCGAGACTGTCAAAAAAATAACATAGCTACTTCTAACTAGCAGGTATCCCATGATAAGGATAAGATATCGACAGACGAGGGGTTTATTCAGGTAAACCGAAGAAAACTGGGAAGACGACAGAACAACTAGCAACAACATGAACAAGCCAAATCCAAAAGGCGAATGATGACAAATAGATTTGAAACCCTAAACACAGTGGGAGAGGATCTAGAAGATCTAGAGAAATAGGAACATGGAAAATAATTAAATCTGGAAGATACCAAAATCAACCAGGAAAGTCCAGAAGATCAACTGGAGGCTATGGAAGACAATATGCCTAACGAAGAAAAGGACATGGATTTAGGCGATTTGGATCTGGATCAAATAGAAAAAGAATGTGATAAAAAATGGAAAGGGTTTGTATAACACAAATAGATAGAAATTTTGTAGGAGGCTATCCTCAAAGCATAAGCTAATCCAAAATTGAGAATAGCTAAAGAACCACAAAAATGAAGCAAAAGGAAATAACCAGAAGAAGGTGAGAAGAGAGGATGAAAGACAAATAGGAAAAGGATAACAGAGGTGGGAACCAAACTCATTGAATTAGGTCAGTATCCCATCATTAAGGTAGCTTTTCCAAAAGTAAAGAAGGTTTTTCAATGAAAATAATCACATGGAACATTCATGGGATTAATCACCCATGCAAGCTAAAAAATTTGATGAATAAGATCAACATGGAAAAACCGGTTATAGTCTTCCTACAAGAAACTAAGTGTGGGGCAGAGATGATGCAGGAAATAGGGAGCAAGGTATGGAAAGGAAGTAAGATAATGGAAATTGATGCTCAAGGTAAAGCAGGAGGAATTCTGATCCTATGGTGACTGGAGTAAGTTGACCTTACAAACTTCTGGGCCACATGATTTGCGCTCTCTACAGATTTTGAAATCCAATATTTCGGGATAAAGGGAGTTACTTCAAATGTTTATGGGCCAAGTATTATCCAACAAAAAATGTCTTTCCCGGAATCCCTATCATGGTATTCAAAATCGATAGGGGACATGCATTGGATCATAGGGGGTATTTTAAAATGATCACAAACTTAGAAGAAAATAAGGGAGGACGAAGGATTCTTTGATCAACCAATGAAGCTTTCAAAGAATTTATTGAGACTATCAAGCTAGATGCTATGGAAATAGGAAATGTTTGGTTCAAGTGGAACAACAAACACAGGGGGGGGCCATCATGCAACTTCCATACTAGACAGGTTCCTTATTTCAGAAGATTTGGTCACCTCAGGAGGAGATTTGAATACTTTTGTCCTGCCTTCAGCAGGATCCAATCATTTGTTAGTCTGCCTCTTTTGGGATAGGACTGGCTCAAGTGGGAGGAAGCCGTTCCGTTTTGAACAATTATGGATGGAATGCAAGGATTTGAAATATTCAGTGTAGCAGTGGTGGGCGGAAATTGACTCCCTAGGGGGACAAGAATGTACGAGTTCCAACAAAAATTGAAAGTGTTGAAAGTCAAAATATGCATGGAATATAGATGAATTTGGGAACATCTTCCAAGACAAAAAAATGTCTAACTGAATAGATGGAATGTATCCAGAGAGAAGGTATGAATAATGGGTACAGTGAATATTTGAAAAGGCAAGAACAAGTCATCCTAGAAAAACTGCAATCTTGGGAAAGACAGGAAAAGATATATTGGAAACATAAATCCAGGAACCAATGGTTCCAAGAAGGGGAAAGAAATACTAAATCCTTTCATTGATCTCTAATCCAGAATCGACAAAATTAAAGGATAAATAGAATAAAAAAGGATTCTAGACAATATGTGGAGACTATAGAAGAAATGGAAGCAGAATTAACGCAATACTTTAGAACCATAATGAGGGACAATCAGGCTAACATATTTGATCATATAGCCAGGATCACCCAATTCATCCCCGCAACAATAACTTCCAAACAAAATGATCCTCTAAAGAGACCACTTACTCTATTAGAAGTTGAGGAATCCATGCATCAAAGGGCAGAAGGAAAAGCCCTAGGACCGGATGGATTTACTACCAACTTTTTTCACCACTTCTGGGACATGATTAAGTAGGATGTTTAGAAAATAGTGGAGGATTATCGCCAAGACAAAGGGGTGCTTTGAGCCTTTAACACCACTTTTCTGACCCTAATCCCAAAATATGAGGGCATGGACACACCAGGTAAATTTAGACCTATTTCTCTCTACAATGTATTCTACAAAATTATTACCAAAGTCATGGCCAATAGGTTGAATCCCATTATCCCAAAATTGATCTCCCCGGAGCAATCCAATTTTGTGGAAGGAAGACAGATCCTGGATGGGTTCATCCTGGTTCATGAAGTCATACAATCCCTCAAAATAACCAAGATCCTAGGGACGCTATTAAAGTTAGATATTTCAAAATCCTATGACAAGCTAGGATGGAAATTCATGAGGGAGATGCTCAAAGACGATGGTTTTGACAGGGATTGTATTAACTAGGTGATGAGCATGAATTCCTCATATTTCTTCTCGATAATGCTTAATGGATCCCAAACTAAAAATTTCATCCCATCAAGAGGCATCCATTAGGGGGATCCCCTATCACCTTTCTTCTTTATCATGGTGGAGGAGGGCCTTAACAGATTGATAAAATCTATGGTGAACAATGGAGAACTAAGAGGTCTCAGTATCCATCCAAATGCGGAAAAACAAACCCACCAGCAATTTGTGGATGACACCATGCTTATAGGACATGCTTCGGTCTAGGAATCCATATCCATAAAGACCTGTCTCAATTAATTCTCCAAATCCTATTGTTTGGAGATTAATAGAGAGAAATCCCAAGTTTTCTTTTTCAATACCCCCAATATATCCCAAAGGAATATTCTCTGGATTCTGGGTTTTCAGGGGAGATCCATTCCATCCAAATACCTTGGATCCCCTCTGGCTGAAGGAGTTATTAAACATGTCTCCTGGACAGATGTTTTGGACAAAATAAGGAAAAAATGGACCAATTGGGTGATCAGACCTCTTAACATAGCTAGCAGACTTATTTTCCTCAAGTTGGTTCTCCAAGCAATGACAATATATCTATTCTCAGTCCTATCGGCCCCTAAATTTGTGATCAAAGAGAGGATATCCATTTAGAGGATTTTCTTATGGGGGGGACCCAGAGAAACCAAAATGGGCACTAGTGAGCTAGGAGAAAGTTTTCCAACCCAAACTAAAAGGAGGGATGGGACTGAAGGACCCCGGAAAAAACAATGAGGTCTTAAGAGCAAAAATATGGTGGAATTGGGTCACCTATAACAAGGAACCCTAAAAACAATTGTGGCATGCCAAATATGCTCATGAAAAACCAAAACAAGAACTCATAAGATTCAACAAGGAGAAACAGGGATCACACATATGGAGAACGACTCTGTGTAGTAGGAAAATTATCCAAGACCACAACTTTTGGGAAATAAGAGATGGAACAACAACAAATCTATGGGAAGAATCTTGGAAGAGAAGTGCCAAACTTGATTCCTCTAAGCTCCTTCAAGAATTCTAGGAGCAATGCAAATCTTTGGACCTCTCAAAAGTCTCTCAGTTCTGGAAACCAGAAGAGGAAGGAAATCCATTCATGGAATGGCAACAAACTGAATGGTGGCAACAAAGATGCTCTGTTGAGGAAAGCCTTTATATGGGGGAATACCTCCAAGAAATATCGATAAAAATCCAAAGAGGACTAGATAAAATAAGATGGGGACACTCCACCAAATTAAATTTCAATATTAAAGAGGCTTATGAATTATGGACGAAGTGCGAGGAAAGACCAGAAGAAGAAATATGGAAGAATATTTTGATGTCAAATCATTGGCTGAAAGTTGCCATTTTTGTGTGCATGGTTTTTTATCAATGGATCCTAATAGGAGAAAACATATGGAAGAGAGGATTAATATGCCCATATCAATTCCCACTATGCAATAGAGACTGAAGAAACTCTAAATCATCTTCTGGACTCATGCCACTTCTCTTCCTCCCTATGGGATTGGGGTGCTGAAATTTTTAGAAGATCGAACCGACAAGATAGGCTCCCCGATCAAACAATTAAAGAATGGGATAAAAATGATTTCAAAAAAATTATTGTAACTCAAATATGTCTCATGTTCCCTAGATTCTTGATAAGGGAAATATGGAAGGAACAAAATTGAAGAATTTTCCAAGACACGAAAGCCCCAATCCAAACAATTTGGACTAAAATTGTAAATCACATAAAGGAGATGCTAAATATTACACCATGGGATGACAGAGATTGGGAAGCGGATGACCGAGAACTCATAATCCTAAATTAGTTAAAGTTACATAAGAAGGATCAAGGATGAATTAGAACGCAAACAAAAACCCTAGAGCAAGATAGCCCTAAATATTGGTCACCTCCCTCGGCAGGCTCATTTAAGCTCAAATTTGACGGAGCCTCCAAAGGAAAGCTGGGTCCAACTGGATATGGGGGGGGGTTTCCGCAATGAGGTTGACCAAATTCTACTGATATTCTATGGCCACATAGGAAACAATACTAATAATTCTACTGAAATCGAAGGTTTATTATAAGGTCTGCAGATTGCTAAAAGGAGGAAGTGGGAACCGCTCATAGTGGAAGGTGACTCAAGGGTAATAGTCAACATGGCTAGAAAAATCCAACTGGGAAAACAACTCGCAAAAGTGACTTTCAGCTGGAGGCTGGCCCATAGGGTGCAAGACCTGGTGGCCTAGCTACGTAGACAACACATGTGGAACTTTAGCCACATCAGAAGAGAAGGTAATAAGGTGGATGATTGTTTGGATAATGCTGGAGTAGACTCGCCACACAGAAACTTCAGATAAATGGAATGGGACACACCATGCGCCCAGTTGGAAAACTTGGACACCAACACCTTCAGAAGGATAAATAATGACACATTTTCTGGGATTGGTGCGCAGGAAAGACGCCACATAGGTAGTCCTTTCGAAACCTTGCTAAATAATTCCCATCCACATGATAGAGGTGTGAACCTGAACAATAAGTACCTCGGAGGTCCGAAGCTTTTAATCAACGAAGTGGATAATAATGGGGACTAAACTTCGGACATTCCTTGACCAATGAACCATTGATTAAAGAGATGAAAGGTAAAGATGCTGGATCAGGAGGATCGGACACCTTAGTACTGTAGTCAGATCCGGAGCACAAAGGAATGATGACAGAAATTAAGGCCAGATGGAAGTGGATGACTATAAATGTGGATAGCCCAAGATGGTTGACATGCATGCCCCAGATTTCGAATTTTTATTCTTTACTGTTAAGTGTCTTTCTTTTTCTGTGTTTGTTTGTTTGTCCCTGCCCTTGTTTCTAGAGGCATAGAATGCCCCCAAAGTAGAGACAACAAAAGAACGAGATAAAGGGGTCCCGAAGATGCCAACCCCAGAAGCTAAAATGAGCCAATTGCATGCAAAATAAGGCCACCGAGACTGCTCATTTATTTCGAGAACGTATTCCCCATCAGATTCAGGAATAAATAGTCCAATTGGAAAAACACTTGTGGTAACAAGTGACTGACTCGAATATAGAATACATCGGATCTAAGGTGGAAGAGTAGGTGCATGACCCTGGAACCACTGCAGCCTAACTAGATGCTTACGACCATATTGTATCTACCTATTGGGTGACCAAAGGGATTCTTGCTCACATTCTAATCAAGTGATAAAAAAAGGCCTTAGGAGAAATTGAGCAAGTTCAAGTGTAGAGGGAGCACCATAACGACTGTCGTTTAATTCACAAGAAAGTGGACCTAATAACTATGAAGTTGGGAATTCCTCTTTACCCCTCGACCAATTTGATGCTGATGGTTCCTAGAAGCAGTTATGTTGGCCAGACGCCCAGAAGTGGAGGATGCAGGAGCACCTGTGTGGCCACAACCATCCCAAGCTCGAGTGCGGCCCCTCTTCTATACCTGTAGAATTAACACGATGCCGCGTAGGTTTATATCGTCCTTTTTTTCCAGTTTTCTTTATACTCTTATGCCTATTAGTGGTTTTGATGGGTCCAATAGTTTATTAGATTGCACCTGTTGTAATTGGGAATTGGGGGAAGTGTTTACAAGTTTCCCTTTTTTGGATGCCCAAGACACCTGTTATGTAGGGAGATAATGTATGATGAACTGAACATGATATAGCAATCTGGTCTCTTGTTTCTACTGGTCTAGTTTTAGGGGAATATGAAGGGTAGTGTTTTGAACAGACATTTCAAGCTGCATATTTTTTTGAAATCTATGTATTTCTCCGTTGGAAGTTAATATGAAATCCTTTACTTACAAAAAATATTCCTCTTATTAATTCATCGAACTAGCTAAATCTACTTCTCCAAATTGGCTAGAAACTGACAAATCAAGTAACATAAATGCATAAAAAATTTGTAGAGTCATTCGGAATCCATTACAAATCTAAATACCATGTATGATCAGTATTATCATAGGTATAATTCATGTAAACATTTCGTCAAATACTTCTCATGCAAAGTCATAAATCCATTTTAAACAATTCTTTCGAAGGAGCTAGTGAATTGAAACAAAACTAGGATTTTGATAAGCAAATATAGAACTATCTAGGAAATATTCCACATATTTCTTCATACATTTCAAGTTTAATTATCATATCTAATATCATTTATCTCACTCATTAATTTTCTCAAACATTTCACATGCCAAGTCTCGAAACTACATAAAACAACCCAACCAGTGAACTAGTTTTCGAATAGAGGCTAGAAAACTATAGAGAGGTGTTTCCAATCATTCCTAATCTATTGAAAAATAAAAGTACACATAATACAAATAACAGAGGAACAATTATCATATCTGTAGTAGAGGTTCCAAATAAAATAATTTCTCAATCACTTGCTTACAAAATACCAAAAACTAGTTAGTTGTTTTTCCCAAAAACTAGTAGCATAATGTAACTAAAATCTATGAGATATTTATTCCATAATTATCTCATATATTTTCTCATACATTTCATGTGAAACCATATAAGAATCATATCAGAGCCAAGTAATTCAAATAAACATGAAATAAATTACTTATCTTGCAAAATACGCAACTGAATTCAATCGTGCCACGTTCCCCCAATGGTATACACAATGCAAGGCAAAAATCACTTTGCAATGGTCACCCCTGATCCAGAACCATGATGCCACAAGAAAGAGTGCATTCAACCAAAAAAATCATCTAACATTGGTCCAATCATAATCCAATTGCAAGTGGATTCCACATCACTTCCAATCCAGGATCTCCAGTGGCAATTTGAGGACAAAGTTTTCAGGAGATATCGGTCCAACCACAACCCAATGGAAATTATTCCTCAATTTCCACTCCAGGTAAATTCCAGTGGCTCCAGCACAAAATATTTAGAAATGTATCATTCCAACCTCAAATCCAATGGAAATCGGATTCCACATTACTTCTAATCCAGGATCTCCAGAGGCAATTCCAGGACAAAACAGTGGCAATTCCAAAGTAACTCAACTTGGGCATAGGCTCAGCAAGGGCGCACAAACCAGAAAAAACTTGTGTCAAGAGAAACCAAAACCAATAACACCAGTACCATAACAAAACAAGATCCAAGATCATGCATAACCAACAAGAGAGACTAGCTCCCATCCACCGAAATCCCAATTCCCAAAAGCAATTCAAATTGGGGGGAGAGAGGGAGACACAAGGGAGGAGTTACAATCCCAAATTAGTAAAATGGGAGTTAAACTTCTCAATATGGTGCATTAGAGGGGAGAGGAAGAGTCCTCATCAAGGTGGGAGTTACAAATTTGCTTGAGGGGCACACTAGGTGAGGGAAAAACTTTGACTCGAAATAAAATTAATCCCAGAATAAAATAAAAACCAAGGGGTAGAATAACAAATGAGGGTGCATAAATCAAGAGGGTCCACCAAGTCCACAAGGAGGGTGTTGTTAGTTTTTCATCATTTAATTCAATATGATCTAGGATCTTAACTGAGAGAAAAACATGTACAACATATCAAACATAAGAGACAAGAGACACAAAGCATTTCACCGGGGAAAACCAAGAAGGTGAAAAACCCCACAACTTCCTTAGAGATAGAATGAGCACCAACACAAAGATCAAACCCCAAAACAAGAGATAGTCTCCTAGCAGCTTCTCCTCCTCCACTTGTGCGCACTCTTCCTCTCTCTTACTAATGCGAAGTAAGTGAGTGAATGAATGGATAAATAGTATGTGCTCCTCTCTATTTATACTTTACCTTTACTTTCCTTTTACTCTAACTGGGCCGAAATCCCTTAGGAGAGTCTAATAACCCATTACCACTTGTCACTGGTCCGACCCCACTAGCGTGGTCTAATAACCCTTTAACTCATATTGGGTCGACCCCTCTAAGGTGGTATAGTAACCTATCAAATATAAGTTATGACACTTACAATATAACTTGCGACACTTGCAAATACAAATAACGACACTTCCAATCGGATGAATAATACATCTCCGTTGGGGATACAATAAAGTACAAATGTAATGTATACAATATACAAGTGAATATCTTCCAAAGTTACAAATACATCAACACTCCCTCTTAACTAGGAAGGTATTCTCTTGACACGGGCCATCAATACATATAGGCACAAGTCTTCAATACTGGAGCTGGATCATTGTCACTGGATCACTGGAGCATCATCGTCACTGTTTTTGTACTTGTCATCTCGATCGCTGGTGCTATCTCTCAATTCTTCTCATCATAGGAAGTTCTATAGAGCTAGCCCTTTTTCATGTTGGATGTAGGCCTAGCCTCCATGTAGGTCTTCATCATCTCTGCGAATGGCCCATCCAATGGAATCTCAGGGATGATTATGTGCATCTACAAAACCTCAAAAGAGCATCCCAGGACTGATTACGAGCTTACTGCTCAACCTATAGGATATCCCGGGGAGCTATTATATGCAGAATTCACAAAACCTCGAAATAGCATCCCAAGATTGATTACGAGCTTCGTGCTCAACCTATACGATCTCCCAGGATTGATTACATGCGACCAAGCAAAACCTTGAAAGAGCATCCGAGGACTGATTACATGCGACCAAGAAAAATCTCGAAAGAGAATCCCAAGACAAATTATGAGCTTCCTACTTAACCTATAGGATCTCCTAGGACTGATTATATGTTATGAGGCAAAACCTTGAAAGAGCATCCCAGAACTGATTACGAGCTTCCTGCTCAACCTATAGGATCTCCCAAGACTGATTACATGCCTTTGCACAATCAAAACCCCGAAAGAGCATCCCAGGACTGATTACGATCTTCCTGCTCAACCTATAGGATATCCTAGGGCGCTATTATATGCTCATGCTACTGCACAACCTATCCACGACCATGGAGTATCATTCTGATACTCATGATCATATTGATCATCCTCGCACGGAGCATCATGCTAATGCTCATGATCATATTGATCATCATCATATAGAACATCATCTAGATGTTCATAGTAGATCATCATCCTGATTCTCATCACACAACACTTACATCCACAGCCATGGGAAGGATCCTCCTACCACCATGCTTGGAAGGGCTCCTGCATCTATGTCCTGTCACTTCCTCCTGGCAGTATCTTCAATCTGAAGAAAACCAAGCTTCTCTCTGAGTACTCGAACTTCACCCTGACTAGTGGTTTGGTCAACACATCTACTACCTGCTCATTCGTCGCAACATACAGGAGCTTCACTCTTCCTCTCTGCACCATATCATTGATATAGTGATATTTGATCTCGATGTGCTTCAACTTGTCATGGAACACTAGGTTCTCAGACAACTTCACACAACTATGGTTGTCACAGAAGATACAATTAGCATCCAACTGGAGATCAAACAAATCAGACAGTAGCTTCCTTAGCCATACTACCTCACAACTAGCCGAACAAGCTGTGACATACTCTGCTTCAACTGTACTCAGTGCTACGTAGGATTGCTACCTACTAAACCAAGAGATCACACCTGATCTCATACTAAAGCAACACCTTGAAGTGATCTTCCTATCTCTAGCACTACCTGCCCAATCTGAATCAACATAACCCTCCAGGTTAATCTTCTGATTTACATCATACTTGAGCCCATAATCAACCGTACCCTTCAGGTACCTCAGAATATGCTTTACAACAATCAAGTGAACATGTCTAGGATCCGTCAAGAACTGGCTCAATGTGTTCACAACAAAGAAAATATTTGGTCCTATATTCGTCAGGTACATCAAGGACCCAATCATTTGACGATAAATCGTGGCATCAACTGACTCTGATGAAGCATCACTTAATAGCTTTAGGTTCGATTCCATAAGTGTGGCCATGGCCTTGTAGTCCATCATCCTGAACCACTTCAGTATCTCTAATGCATACTTCCCTTGTCCAAGGAATATTCCATCTGTGCTCTGCCACACCTCCATACCTAGAAAGTAATGCACCATACCCAAGTACTTCATCTCGAACTCGGTAGCAAGCTTCGTCTTCGTATCAGCAATCAATCCAATATCACCTGTCACAAATAGCTCATCTACATACAGTAGGAGTATCACTGGATTTCCTTCCTCAACCTTGTAGTAAAGGTTGGAATGCACTTTACTCTTGGTAAATCCCAAACTAGTCAGGAAGTTGTCAATCCCGTCGTACCATGTCCTAGGTGCTTGTTTCAAACCGTACAAGGATTTCTTCAATTTGCACACATGTGACTCCCTGTCATGTGTCTCAAATCCGAGTGGTTGCTCCACATACACTTCCTCTTCGGCTACACCATTCAAGAGAATTGTCTTGACATCCATTTGCTATAAATTCCACTTCATCACTACAGCTAGAGCAAGTACTATTCTGATGGAAGTGTATCTGGATACAGGTGCAAAAAATTCTTCATAATCTATCCCTTCTTTCTGGGAGAAGCCACAAGCCACAAACCTTGCCATGTATTTCTCTATGCTACCATCTGCAACATGCTTGATCTTGTAGATACATTTGGAAGTCACAACGGACTTCCCTACTGGTCTCGGGACCACATCCCAGGCATCATTCTTCATGATCGACTGGCACTCCTCGATCATGGAATCCTTCCATTACGGCATCCCTGATCATGGGAACTTCAGATTCTTCAATATCTTCAATAGGTAGATTTCTTGAACTTCTTCGTTGGAACAAATGTCGTTGTCCTTCTTTTGTAGGTGATTGTACACGATCTTTCCTACAATTCAAATTCAATTGCACAATTACAAACATCTCATAGTTTTCAGAACAAATTCTTACACATAAGAATATATGTCATACAGTCATGCAATTATCTTAGCCAATGCTTCAATACAACATTCGTCCATATCTCGTATTCATACGGTAACTTTCTAGATGCCTTCCATCTCTACTAGAACATTGTTAAGAGCATGCACTACTCTCAACATGTCAGCAAAGAGGTTTCATTCTAGATAAGTAGCAATGGAATGTTGTACAGTACCATAGGCCACTTACTCATTACTTGCATATTAGTAGTATCTTGTTCATTAATGCAACTTTTCTAAAATGCATAATATATATCCTAAATCTAGGAACATAAGTATGTAAATGACTGAACAACATCATTTAAGTAATCATATATACAAGAAATGATAATTCAAATACTTATCTTTGTTTAGTTGTTGGTTGGAGTCCCTCTCAATCCTTGCTTCCTTGCAGGAACTACTGGAGTGTGCTCCCCCTTGAGCTTTGCTTCCTTTATGATATTATTTATGTCTTTGAACTTCTATCCATCCTGGACCACTATGCATGCTTACGTGTGCACTGGTGTCATCATTGTGTCATCCTCAAGATCTCATACATAATCATACATTCATTAGTATAATCAAAACATTATGATTCTAAATAATCTTAAACATGTATGGTCATGGTTATTTCATACATAGGTAATTTATCACAAGTGTTAGCATTCAAGGTTTCAGGGAGGACTTTTTTTACTCATGCATAGGACTCTTCTGGTTTGTCATATCATTAATCAAAGTAAGAATCATAATATGCATAAACCCATGATTACTCAAACTTATAACTTCATGAATAATCATTATCAATCATACAAAATTATACTTATATGAGATCCTAACACAAGGTAGGATTCTAAATTGATATAGGAAAAACATACCTGCATTATCATGTTTGCGAGTTATGTCTAACACACCCAAACAATATCTTAATGATTTAGAGACCTTGTGCTAGTAACCTGCATATCTCATAAGTTAAGCATTGTAGAACCAAATTATACATACCTCGTAAGTATAGCTTCTATGTGATCAATGGCTATGGATGAGTCTTTTTCTTCACGTCACCATGGTCATATGTTCTTTATCTAGAACTTGATTTTTCTTTGTTGATGTACCTTTCATGTTAGCGGACAACATCATCCTCATACAACACCACAGTGCATTAGTACAATCATAAGTGTCATAAACCTAATAAATGAATGTCTTCTATCATTCACATGTATTCATACTTTTACTAAGGTGATAAGACAAGTCTAAAATTAATCAAGATTGTATTAACATCAATAATATGAAGACAAACTTAATCATGAACAGATTTCAAAACATACCTATATCTCCTCAAGTCATACCTATCGGGATTGCTTGTAGTCTTCTTCTTATGTAAGGCCTTAGCCTCATCTCCCTATGGAACTGGAACTTCTTCACTATTTATGTGTACAATTCTCTTCTAGGATTAACCCAATCCTATACACCTTGATTTGTTGAAACTGGATCTGGAGCTGGCTAGGGTTTGGCAGAGAAACCCTAAAAATCCAAACTTGGAATTTCAAACTTCTATTTGGATAGGGAGATGCATTTTACTGAGGCGAGCAAGCTGTTGTGCTCATATTTTGAAAACTTCAAAAATTGACCCTTCAAAAATGACCTATGAATTTCGGATCTGCAACTTCTGTCAAAATCTGGTTTTCTGGTCCAAAAACCAAACTAGGGTTTGATAGATCCTGGGGTTCTACCCAACCAAAAACTTCGATCTTGGTCTCTAAATTTTGATTTTTCTAAGGAGAACAATCGTGTGGTGAGAGAATTCCAAAATTTCACTCTTGTCAAAAGCCCTAATTTCCCGCAGCAGTGACAAGCCAAAAAATGGAAATGCTCAGAATCCAATTCTTTGACAGAAATATATGCCATATTGTTTCTAGTGCATCTCTGAAATTTCAGATCTTCAGGGTCTCAAACGTTGGCCTCTGGTAGACTAACCTGTCATCTTTCCAACCCCATAGATCTGAGCTTCAATGGATTCTTGATGAGAGAGATATGCTAAGTGTCGCAACATGACCTGTTTATGGGATGAAATTGCATAGCGAACTTGTACGGAGTGCCACATGTCATTGTTCCAACTTCGGCCTCTGAAAATTGGACATGTGAAACTACAGTCCGTGCCCTAACTGAAAAGTTTTACGAAATTCCATTTGGAGCTTCCTAGACCGAGATATGGCCTTTGTTCCTAGGTCACCTATTTAGGGCTGCATTCTGGAAGAGGTAGAAACCCTAATTGGTACGGATCATATCTCACAAAGTACAATGAATATGAGGATGAAATTTTTACACAGGGTACATCTATGTTTGATATTCGGCTTGTAAAATATTTAGACCCTGAACCTTTTCCAAAATGTATTTATAGCGAAAGTTCCATTATGATAGTTTTTACTATATCAGGCCCTAGCTTCCAATTTGTTGCAAGTGCAACAAGTGTCGTAAATGCCATACGATGCCTTCCTTCAGGCTAGCTCTGATACCATGTTAGTTTTTCATCATTTAATTCAATATGATCTAGGATCTTAACTGATAGAACAACATGTACAACATATCAAACATAAGTGACAAGAGACACAAAGCATTTCACTGGGGAAAACCAAGAAGGTGAAAAACCCCGCAACTTCCTCAGAGATAGAATGAGCACCAATACAAATATCACAAAGATCAACCCCAAAACAAGAGATGGTCTCCTAGCAGCTTCTCCTCCTTCACTTGTGTGCACTCCTCCTCTCTCTCACTAATGCGAAGTGAGTGAGTGAATGAATGGATAAATAGAGAGGCGCTCCTCTCTATTTATACTTTACCTTTACTTGCCTTTTACTCTAACTGGGCCGACCTCCCTTAAGAGAGTCTAATAATCCATTACCACTTGTCACTGGGCTGACCCCACTAGGGTGGTCTAATAACCCTTTAACTCATACTAGGCCGACCCTTCTAAGGTGGTCTAATAACCCATCAAATATAAGTTACGATACTTACAATATAACTTGCGACACTTGCAAATACAAATAATGACACTTCCAATCGGAGGAATAATACATCTCCGTTGGGGATACAATAAAGTACAAATGTAATGCATACAATATACAAGTGAATATCTTCCGAAGTTACAAATACATTAATAGGTGTATCACATCCACATAGGTCAAAACACAAGGTAACACTTTTCCCACAACCCCTTGCTTGTAACATCGTGGTTCCTCATACTCTCTTTTGTGGCATCGGTCGATCTTCAATCTCCATGATAGGGTATTCAAACCTCTTTACAAGGCCTTCAAACTTCAACAAGGATACATCCACCTAAAAATCATATTACAATAAGCCATATGATTAACATAAGGCATAAAAATATATGATACATGATATTCTTCATCAAGAATACTTTATTCACATTCCAACAAAACAATGTTAGCAACAAATCTCTCTCTCTCTCTCTCTCTATCTATCTCTCTCTATATATATATACTATTCATAAAGATACATAAAATACATCTTCAAGATACATGATACATTAAATAAATGAAACTAAATACATTAGTATATACAAGGTACATGAGATATAGATAATTCTTCAACAAAATACTTGAAATGCATCTACCTAAATCTTATTCTAATCAATTTTAATGATATGAAATGCATCAGGTGTATCAATCAATTTCATGAACTACATCAAGTATACCATTCAATCTCATGAAGTGCATCAAGCATACCATTCAATCTCATGAAGTGCATCGAGTGTTTATTGTTTATTCATGAAATACATTCCATTCAATCAATCACATGATATGCATATACTTTACCTACAGATACAAGAAATGCATCATGCATATGCTCTATCAACAAGATTCATCCAATGCATCTAAGATATTCGAAATATATTCTAATCAGTCAATCACATGAGATGCATTAACAATATGATTTTACATTATATATCACTGAAATACTTTCCCTACAAGGATGCATGAGATTTACCATGATACTTTACAAAGATTCCTTTCAACAAAGGTATTTGATATATCCTAAGGATACTCTAAAAAGATACTTTTAGCAAAGAAGGATATTTTTCTAACAAGGATACTTGTATTAGTATTGGATATATATAAGGATACACGAAGTATTTCTTCAATAGAGGTACCTGAATCATACTTTAATTAGTCACACAATTAGTACATACTTTTCAACAAGTCATACAAAATACCACCATGATATTACCAGGATACCTACACATGAAATGTCACCAAGATACCGCCAAAATACCTTTCAACAAATATCACAAATATACCTTTATAATGAATATCACAAAGATAAATATCACAAAGATATCAAATATCGCAAATATCACCTAAACATTTTATGCTCTTAATGTAACAGGTAAGTGAACTTATATGCAACGATTCTAATCTAACTAAGAAACCAAAAAGGTCCATAATGACTAGTAGTTAAACATACTACCTTTCATCTCCACACAAAGCATAAGTCTTCTTTAGATAAGATTCAAAAATAAATTATACATCAACTAATAGTAATTAGTGTCAACTAGTAAAATCAACCAATATCATTCATACATAATTCATACAAACGTTGGTCCAAAATACATCAATTCATAATGCCTCGCCATATATCATTCATATGTTGATCATATATAAATCATACACAATTATCAACCAATGACAATCATACATGCACCAATTGACCATAAAAACATCAATCATAGTACATCAACCAGAACACATCAACCAAAACACATCAGAATACATCAATGAGAAGCAAAATACATCAAATAGAATACATCAACTAGGATACATGAACCAAAATACCTCAACCAGAAAACATCAACTAGAACACATCAACCATAACATGTCAATCAGAATACATCAACGACAAGAAAATAACATCAACTAGAATACATCGAACATAATACATCAACCATAATACATCAATCACAGTACATCAATCAGATTACATCCATCGGAATACATCAATCGGAGTACATCCATCGGAATACATCAATCAAAATACAAAAAGCATATATCGATAATCAATATCAATCAATGGAAACCAATAAATAATCAACAACCACCAAATATAACTATACTTACATTAATCATACCTCGATCACCCATCAATCACCATGAAAATCAAGAGAAAACAATAATAGCCATACATACAGTAATGACAATATCATACATGTATCGACCATTACTCAACAAACATCAACCATTACCAACCAATAGTATCAAACAACATACATCAACCATTCAAACATCATACATCGACCATAGCAATCATATTGAATAAATATTATTTATCATAAAATTATATATAATTATTAGCACATGACGATATATATAATATCCATATATTAATAATACATGTATACAACCAACATCATCACACAAACACTACTAATACTACACTCATGTAAAAACTTAACACATACACAATCATACATCATGCATGCATACATACACCATCAATAGCAATGTTATACATACTTTGACGGCAATCCCATATAATCCCCATATACTAACCAGCCATTACGTTACTAATTATTTACACGTACAACACACTCCTTATACTATCAACCAAAGTAAATACATAGTCACCTCAAACAACCAAACATCCTACCACCAAAATCTTCTAATAAAAATAATAATTACTAGCTATACAACACACCATCATACACTCATACCATACACCATACTTACTATTACTAGGCATCATTTCTATACATATGCCCATTTGTATACATACATATTATAATTATTCAATGATATATCATATTATTATTAATTATATACACAACATATTAGTCATATAAACTATATATCCTATATTTAATATACCTGTATAATTATTATGTTATATCATAATATCCATACAATTATAGCGGTATAATTTCTTAATCCAATGCTATCATATTAGGTATGATTTATAACATATATACTAACATAATACTTATGATCACACTATACTTCCCAATACTTCCAAACACTTCCCAAATACTCCCAAACACTTCCAAAAATTCCAAAATACTTCCAAACTTTACACTTACTTCATTGCATACATTCACATCTATACATATAGTATCTACACAATATTATATACACGTAATACTAATAATTATTGCATATTTTAAAATGCATATTATAGTATATACAAACATGCACACACACACACACACACACACACACACACACACACACACATATATATATATATATATATATATATATATATATACTTTTAACAACTATATGTATACCACACACATAAAACAATAGATAGATAGATAGATATCATCTATCTTACATTACATATTTAAATTTATGTCATATATATAACATTGTCATACACTACTATAATATCTACTTACACACATAAATTAAAATAAATAAAATTAAGATAATATGAACCATTAAAGACAAGTGGCTCTTTTCCTCCAAAAATAGACGAGTTACATATCCATAAATAAAATAAAAGAGAATATGAACCATTAAGGACAAGTGGCTCATTTTCTCAAAAAATGGACAAGGAGTTACGCATCAATGTAACTACCACCATCCAAGTGGCATAAATAAGCCTATAAAGTCATACCATCAATAGAAAAAACCAAAATCCATATAGGGTATAATTGCCACTAAATAAATCATTTTAATATTTAATAATATTAAAAATATATCATCTTAATAACTTATCATTAAATTAATACTGATAATGATACATAGTATATACTATTATAATGACAATTATTTACTTATAAATTAATAATCATATTGTATGAGTAAATAATTCATACCACATGAAGCATTTATGTAATATTCCAACCAAGAATAGGCTAGAATATCAACTTAAAACACCAATTGTAAACATAATTTTAGTGTTAATTTTATTAACAATTTTTATGGCCTGCAAGGTGATAATGCTGATTGTTGACTCCCAGCCCAAGGATGATGGGAATGAATTTAGGTTCTGGTTTTTGTATGGGAAAATGTGCAGAAGCAAGGTATAACAGGGCCAATCATTAATTCCTATGCACAAAGCACTCGAGCCATTTACTTTTCAACAATAAGATAAATCTGATGTCTACTTCGAAGCTTCATGGGCCTTCCATCATATGCATAATAGACTGGGGAGTTATATTGAATGCAAACAGGGGTATTTTTGGCATCTAAATTTGTCAAATATGTTGGATTAGAATTTCTAAGGATTTGGGAGGTTCTGGTGGAGTTTGGGAAAATAAGTTAGATTTCCTCTTGGCCTTCCAAAGAATTGAATGGAATTTTATAATTAGTGTTATGAATATGGAATATGATTCATTATTTTCCTAATAACCCACATAAACTTACATAATTTTATTTCAGTTCATACAATAGATTTTACAGGAAAAACAATAAAACTAGCTCGTTGGACTGCCTGATTAGTTCGACTTCTAGTGGACCCAAACCCTGTACGAACTGAACTAAATTGAATTAGTAATATTGGTATGGATTAATTGTGACCTTAATGACCTGCATAAATTTACATAATGAAATTTATATTTATAAAACTCATTTTACAACATTTTTGGCAAAACTAGTCAAAATTGCTAGTCTAATGAGAATAGGTAGGAAAATGAAAATTAATTGCAGAATTTAAAAGGAATATTTATGAATAATATTAAGGATGGTTTATAATGGAATAACCATCATATTAAAGGAATTTTTGAAGCACCAAAATGACTCTAAGGGTATTAGTGACTTCCAGCATGAACCATGTCTCAATTACATCAAAGAAAGCTCCATTGGTTGGAGTCTGGAATACATAGTGAAAGTAGGTTCTGAGCAGCATGAGTGGACTTGTTGTAGATTCAGAGAGAATATATGGAATCCTCCTCCATCATGGAAGACTTTGAATCTCTATTGATTGATGTCCAACAAAAAATTAGAGAGAAGAGAAGAAGATAGAAGGTTGTTGCAGGAGTGGTTCCTTCTTCAAAACTATTGAACTCTTCTGAAGCCATTTGAACCCAAATTGTGATCAGTATTTAATGGATGCATATAATTCTTCAATGGATGCAAATTAGCCTTCAATGGATTCAAATTAGTCTTAAATACCTACCAGAGAGAGTAGAGGAGAGACTAGAACAAAAATGGCTAAGGGGAGCATCACCCAAAGCAAGGTTGAGGCACATCACTCAATAAGAGGAGTTATAGCTCACACATTCAATTAAAAAATGGTCAAAATATGTGAATAGGATTTGCTTGGATTATTTTATAGAATTCATGGTGACCTGCTAGGTGACTTGTGAGAACCCTTCCAAATGGGCCAATCATAAATGAATAGAATTGCCTTTCTTTTTCCTTACAAGCTTTTCTCTCCTTTAGAAACTACGCCCCCCTTTGTCTCCATATGTTTCCTGCTTTGTGAAAGTTGCATGATTTGTAAAATGGCCTCCCTTTTGGAAACTGCACCCTCCTTCTTCTTTTCTAGTTGTTTCCAATTTGTAAACGGAACTCCCTTTAGAAACTGTGCCCTTCCTTAGCTTTTTCTGGTTGTTTCCACTTTTCTGCTTTTGGCATGTTCTTTCACCTTCTCTGCTTTTATTCTTTTGCTATTTTCTTGCTTTTAGTTCTATTATAGCAACCTTATACTCATGAGGGCTCCCTCTTGTCCCACTTGCTCCATTATTTAGGAATTTAATTACAAAAATTAATTAAAATTAATAAAAATAATTCCTCCACTTGACTTAGGCTAAATTTAATCCTATGCATACATGATGAAGTAAAATTATTTACCTAGGGTTTATTTTGTCCATTTTTTCCTATGGTCACTGAATTGGCCAAAATTGGGGACATGACAGTCCTCCCTCCCAAAATTTCTTGTCCTCAAGCAAGAAACCAACTCCAACCAACTATGAACCCAACCATTGACTTCACTCCTCAAAATATGTTGTTGACTGTCTAGAATTGGAATCCTCCATTCCAAGCTGAAATAACAAGGGTCCATCATGTTTCTGCTACTCCACTTTGATTATATTCATTCTCAAAATGACTAACTCTTCTTTAACAAAATGTTTATCCTAGTTGGGATAACTGAGTAGAATGCTTGGATCCCATTGCTTGCTCTGTAAGGATGAAATTTTTTCTTCCACCTTTGAAAAGTTGTCACTCCAAGGAATGTCTGGATCCCGTGGTCCCTGATGTATACCATCCATCATCATTGTTACATGGTACAACTTGTCAATCCAGGGTATGCCAGGATCCATCCACCATGTTGGAACTGTGCCACTCCCAATGCAAAACTAAATAAATGTGAGACTTCTCCACCAAACATAGAACTTCTTGAGAGCATGAAAATCAAAATGCATCTCTTGTGCATGTGTACTAGAGATATATCATGGCTGCAAAATATATCTTTGTTGTTTCTCTTGTAAAATTAGTCACAACAGATCTAATGAACAAGTAAATCCATCACAACAGATGAACATAGAAAATATGGTGTAAAACTGTGCAAAACATGCATCAGTGCTCAATGTCCCAGTAAGGGTGAATGATTACAATACAATACAGTAAAAATCGACTAAGCAATTCGAATTGCCTAAGGAGGTCATTCGAATCACTGAATGGAGTAGCTTGACTCCAACTAGGAGTCCTCATCATCAATCGGTGGTGGTCATCAATGCACAAGAACCAGTCATCCAGGTGTCAATCTGAGTCTAACTGAGTGTAACAAGTGTAACTGAAGTGTGTAGCACTGATTAAGGGAAGGAGGCTCAGTGGAGGGTGCATGGGAGGCTAACTAAAGTCAGAACAAGTCATCTAGTCAATCTGGAGGTCCAACGAAAGTGAAACAGCCAGTCGGGAGTAAAACTAGCCTCAAATCAGGGAGAATCGGAGCTAACTGAGTGTAACTGAAGTGGAACTACAGTGGTAGGTGAAGAAGTGCGCCCTTCTCTGGTAGTAGGTGAGAAGTGGGCACCTTCCTGACTAGGAGGGATAAAACTCTGAAGTAAGTGGCTCTTGGGTGCTAGAATAAGGTGGCTAAGGTGCTCGAGGCATCAACCTGGTGACTGGGATGCATGCAAACCCTAGAATTTGCATGCAAGATCCTGAAAAAGATGATGTGGATATCCGAACACCCCCCCTCAAGCTAGACTATGATGTGCAAAAAAAATAATGTGGGGCCCTGGTAACTAAGACCAAAGGTCACCCCAATACAATAATCCAAAAAATGCTGAAAATAAACTAAGTGAGGAAAGAGGTAAAACCCAGTGGGAAGAAAGCCCCCCCTCAAGCTAAAGCATAATAATGGATCAATCTGTCTCCGCCATGATGAAACTCACCCCCAACAGTGAACGGAGGTAAGAGAACTTCTTCTCAGTGAAGCTCTTGGTGAAGATGTCTGCAATTTGCTCATCAGTAGGGCAATATTGCAGAATGATGGTGCGATCATGCACCAACTGTCGAATGTAATGCATATGAATCTCAATGTGTTTGGTCCTATGCCACTGAACTGGATCTATGGAGATATTGATAGCACTTTGATTGTCACAAAATAGGACAGTCAAAGTAGTGCCACCAAAACCAAACTTGGAAAGAATACCCTGCAACCAAACTGCCTGAATGCAGGCATTGATTGCCCCTCGATACTCTGCCTCTACTGAAGAAAGTGCAATGGCTGCTTGCTTTTTGCTAGACTAGCAAATAGAACCATGACCAATCATGAAAACATAACCGGAAGTGGACTTCCGATCAATGCTATCACCTGCCCAATCTGAATCAGTAAAACCAATGAAATCAAGCTCAGAATCTACAGCATAATGTATGCCAAACTGTCTCGTACCTTGCACATACTGCAAGATCCGCTTGGATTCTCGCCAATGAAGCTCATGTGGCTGCTGCATATGCCTTGACATGGCACTCATGACATATTAAATATCATGCCTTGAGTGTGTCAAATAATGTAGTGAACCAATCAACTGTCGATACATACTTCAATCTGCAAGCGGTGTAGAATCTCCCTCCTCAAGACTGATTCCTGAGAGGAATGGGAATGGGGCTGCCTTACATTCATCCATATTAAACTTCAATAACAGGTCGGAAGCATATTTTTGCTGAGATATAGTGATCCCATCAAAATTTTGAGCTATCTCCAAGCCCAAAAAGTGACTCAGCAAGCCCAAATCGCTCATGTCAAAAGCTAGATTTAAGGCAGTTTTTAGCTTGTTTATTGAAGTAAGAGTGCTACCAGTAATGAGAAGATCATCAACATAAAGTACAATAAACAACAAATTATCTTTAACTCATTGAATATACACATTCGGATCAGATTTGCATCTTTGGAAATTCTGAGAAAGAAGGAAAGAGTCCATCTTTGCGTACCAAGCTCTTGGGGCCTGTTTTAACCCATACAAAGATTTCTTCAATATGCAAACTAATGATGGATCTGATGTGTAGCCCTCTAGCTGCTGCATATATACCTCTTCAGCAAGGTATCCATGTATAAATACACTCTTCACATCCATGTGGTGCACTTCCTAGTGCTTGGATGCGGAAATAGCCAAAACAAGGCGGATGGAATCCATCTTTGCAACTGGTGCAAAGGTCTCAGTGTAGTCCACTCCTTGGACTTGGGAGAAACCTTTTGCCACCAAACTTGCTTTTTATTTTTTGATAGAGCTATTAGCAGCAACTTTCATGTGGTAGACCCATTTACACTTCACTAATTTTCTTCCAGGTGGAAGAGAAACTAGCTCCCATGTGTTGTTCTTTTGAAGAGAACTGTACTCTTCATCCATGGCACTTTGCCATCTCGGATCTCGGTGGGAAGAATAGTATGATGTGGGATATGAACCAGCCATCAAATAATAAATCTCATGAATTAATGGATTAGCAATAGAAATATCCATACCTGCTCTTTGAAAGTCTGCTCTTGTTCATCTCAGATCAGCAGGATTTTCAAGGTTCGAACCAGCAGATTGAAGAGTGTTTTGGGCCCACTTTGGTAACTGAGGAGGATTATAATGGTCGGATTACGAACCTGATATGTCATGATCATAATGTGATGCTAAAATATCAGAAATATCAGAACTCATACATTCATTATCGCTGCATGGATCTTCTTCTGGTGAAGGCGGTGAATTGACAGTCTCTTCCTCGACTAGTTGCAATTCTTGAAGCGGTTCTTCAAATTGCACACTGCGCTCTATGAATATCTTTTTAGATCTGATATCCATGAGTTTATATGCTTTTTATTCTTCCCCATATCCTATCAGTATGCACTCAATACTTTGTGGATCCAAAGCTCGTCTCTTCTTGGAAGGAATTCTAGCCCATGCAGTAGAGCCAAAAACTCTCAAATTTGACACATCCGGTTTGCGACCAAAGAATGCTTCGAAAGAAGTCATACCTTTCACAGATGAATGTGGAACATGGTTATGTATGTATGCAGCAACATTGATTGCTTCAGCCCAAATATTTGTAGCCAAACCTTTTGATTCAATCATGCATGTAGCCATCTCTTTCAGTGATCGATTTTTCCTTTCCGCTACAACGTTCTGCTGGGGTGTGTAGGGAACTGTATGTTGGATCTGAAGTCCGCTTTGGGCACAAAGTTGCAGCAACTCAGACTTTATATATTCTCCACCATTATCATATCTAAGAGCTTTGATCTTGCTCTCAGTGGCGGTCTCAACAGAAGCCTTAAAATCCTTGAATTTTTCAAGCACTTCTGACTTGTTTTTGAGAAAGAATACCCATGTAAAGCGGGAAAAATCATCAATAAATGTCAAAACATACCTTGAACCATTTAATGACATATGGGGCAGTGGAGCACTAATATTAGAATGTATCAACCCCAAAAATGTAGAAGCTCTGGTAGCTTTGCTGCGGTCGAATCTGTGCTCGGGGTGCTTCCCAATATTGCAACCAATGCATATTCCCTTCGAGGAACGGAGTTGTGGAAGCCCATCTACCATGGATTTTTTTGATAGTAGCAGCAAATACTTATAAATAAGATGTCCAAATATTTCATGCCAAAGCCTACTAACCTCATTACCATGTGTGCGAAGAGCAGTGGGCTTTGCAAGCGGAATAAAGTGTGAAAACTCATAGCATTTTGTAGTGTGGTTTGCCTTTCCGACTGCAACAAGTCTTCCACTTTTGATATCAGAAATTTCAACTATATTAGGGATGAATTTAACTTGCTTTGGTTCACCAGTGTGTGTCATTTGATACACAGAAAGAAGATTTGAAGCCAAGGAAGGCACATAGAGAACATTATGAAAGCTTCCATGATCTACATGAATCGTACCTTTGCCCTTTGAAGAAATTTTTGAGTCATCTCCCAAATGGATGGGGATGGAGCTGTTTGGATCGAATGAAGAAAAAGAATCAATATTTGCAGCCATATGATTCGATGCACCCGAATCTATCAAGAGAGTAGTGGGCTTCGAAACAGTTGCCATGAGTGCTTGTCCTCTTTCATGATCATCATTCCTATCCTTCTTCCTTGGACTGTCAGGAAGAGTTATGTTGTTCTTTTCCAAAAGGAGGGCCATTTGATCTATAGTCTTCTTCATACATGAAATTTCAGGATGAAAGCCATGGTTGCAATAAGTACATTTAGATTTTTGGTTACCTTCTTTGCCCTTTTGCTTGAACTTTGAACTGGATGGTGCATCCGTCTGTTTGCCTTTCTCTCTTTGCTTGTGAGGCTCGAATTTGGGCTTCTCCTTCTTTTGCTTTCCTTTACCATTCGAGATCTTGGGTCCTTGAACATATAGGGATGAATATTTGGAGCTTATGGACCCCATTTGAATCAACTTGTCATGCTCTTTTGTGATGGACTCAATGAAGGCATTCAAGGTAGGCATCTTCCAATTCGGGGTAGCTAGCCGATCGGAATTGAAAGTAGAGACAAATACCGAATAATCTTTCCCAAGCTTGCTGAGAATGGAGAGGATCAATTGTTTATCCTCTTTAATAACTCCACTGTTCTTCAACTACAAGTTCAAGTTCTTGAATTTTGTGAAGAATTCATTAATGGTCTCGAAATTCTCAGGACTAAGGGAAATCAATTCATTCTCTAATTGAAAAGCCCTAAGCTCGTCCTACTTGCCCAATAGTGTTTCAAGTTGCTCCCATATAGCCTTTGGAGTCTTCAATCCACTGAGATGGAAGTGAAGATCTTTGGAGATGGAGAGACAAAGAATACCATAAGCTTCATCAAGCTTGTTGTAGTGTTTGGTTCTATCTGACAAGTTGTTTGGCTCTAATTCAAGACCAAGAGTGACTCGGTAGTAACCTTTTGAATGTAATATGATCTCTATATCATCTTTCCAATCAAAATAATTGAATGGGGTGAGGATAGGCTTTGAAGAAGAGTATTCCATTTCTAGGAGCGAGTGCACACTGATGTAGAGAAGCTTGCAAGGGTAGAGTAGCGAATGCTAATGATGGAGACAATAACCTAAAAATCACAATAAACCAAGAACAATGAGGTCGAACAATCCACCCTTTTAGAGTTGCATCACACCTGGGATTGGAGATCAAACAATGTTGAATGGGTCCAATGTATCAGATCCAGGAATTATGTGGAAACTCAAGCTTCTGGAGTGGTATTGGATGTATTTTCAAGCTTTGCATGCACAGGAGCGAATGCCCTTGAGATCTTTCATGCCAAAACTTTTTGCAATTTTTGAGCAATTCACTCAAATATTCTTGTAGAAACACCTGTAGAAAAGAGATCTTGTCCCTGTAATGGCTCTGATACCATGTAAAATTAGTCATAGCAAATCTAATGAACAAGTAAATCAATCACAATAGATGAACATAGAAAATATGGTGTAAAACTGTGCAAAACATGCATCAGTGCTCAATGTCCCAGTAAGGGTGAATGATTACAATACAATACAGTAACAATTGACTGAGCAATTTGAATTGCCTAAGGAGGTCATTCGAATCACTGAATGGAGTATCTTGACTCCAACTAGGAGTCCTCATCATCAATCGGTGGTGGTCATCAATGCATAAGAACCAGTCGTCTAGATGTCAATCTGAGTCTAACTAAGTGTAACAAGTGTAACTGAAGTGTGTAGCACTGATTAAGGGAAGGAGGCTCAGTGGAGGGAACATGGGAGGCTAACTAAAGTCAAAACAAGTCATCTAGTCAATCTGGAGGTCCAACGGAAGTGAAACAGTCAGTCGGGAGTGAAACTAGCCTCAAATCAGGGAGAATCGGAGCTAACTGAGTGTAACTGAAGTGGAACTGCAGTGGTAGGTGAAGAAGTGCACCCTTCTCTGGTAGTAGGTGAGAAGTGGGTGCCTTCCTGACTAGGAGGGCTAAAAATCTGAAGTAAGTGGCTCCCGGGTGATAGAATAAGGTGGCTAAGGTGCTGGAGGCATCAACCTGGTGACTGGGATGCATGCAAACCCTAGAATTTGCATGCAAACCCTAATTGCATGCAAGATCCTAAAAAAGATGATGTTGATATCCGAACATCTCTCAATTCAAGACAATGTCAGTTATATCAAAAGAATTATTGCATAAACAAGAAAACCTTTTACATCCCAAGGTCTTCATTGTAATGATGCCTCTACCCATCCCATTGTTGGGCCCTGGAAATGCCCCTTTTTTACCATACCTATTACATCATTTTTCCCTGTTACATCCTACTTTCATAAACCATATACATGCCTTTTCCCAGATCAATCATCAATCCTGACAAGGTATAATTCATTATTTTTTCATTTAATTAAATGCCTAAGATTGTTATGGTTATGAATTCTAGCCTTCGATTTGTGCTAACTTGTGTTGATTTCATTAACTTAATATCAAAGCATAGGTGTATCAGTCGCAATGCCTTTTGATTTGATTCCTCATGTTTCAAGGGACAGCGCATCTCTCCATGTGAAGCTGTAATAGGTCGCTGAAACAGAGCATAGCTGCAACAGACAGGACGTCTCCCAATTTGTTAAACCGTTGATCCATTGACTGCCAGTGTAACAACATCCTTCATGATTAACGGCTTTATTCATTATGGATGTAACAGTTTAGCTGTAACTCTGTAGTACGAAGATTAGAGATCTTCATTGCTGCATGAAATTAGTGGATCACGAACTGTATTTTGCATGTATAAATATGGGAAGGCTTTCAAAGTCTGGGGTTGGATAGTTATCATTTTGTACGGGCTGTAACAGAGAACTGAGACTGTGGATTACCATCTTTAATGAAGAGCAGAGTTACTTCCATTTTTGTGTCTTAATTCGTTGTAGTTCATGGCGTCTATGTTAGAAGGCCAAGGCCCACCTTCTCACAGACATTGCCGAGTTAAGTAGGTAGTTAGATTAATTCATTTCATGTTGTGTGTTGTGGAATTGCATTAGGCGTATTTCTGATAGCAGCAATAGAGATTTATGATTGCATTCTTTATTGGTAGTTTATTCTTTGCATTATGAATAGCTACAACTGCATGGTGTGATAGTCGACTGTGTAGGTTAGTTTGATTAATGCATGTGTGTTCAATAGCTATTACATCCAAGCTCGTCTTCCATTCCTTTCAGTCATTTATGCTTTTTAGGATTTCTAATGGTTATCAATTTATAGTTCACGCTTATTTCTTAATTCTGGTTGATGTTGTATCTTTAATTGAATTCATAGATTAGGCAGATTATGGTTGAGTTACACTAGTTGCTGGATGAATCATTTTGGTAAAGATTGAATACTATAGTTTGATAATTATAGGATTTAACTTCTTGCAAAAGTAATCTAGTTCATTTCAATTCCTAAATCAGTAATTGCTAGGTTGATTTCTATAGGAAGGTAGTTGCACTTTGAATTCCTAGATGTATGAGTTAGATTAGTTTTCTTTATGGAATGAGTTTGGCTGAGCAGATAGGTAGGGTTATTATATCCATTCAGTTAATCAACTACTTGAAATGTTTATGCATAGATTGTGCTTATTTCCATTGAAATAAAAGACCTCCCTGGGTTTGACAATTTATATTGAGCATCCTGTCTGTTAGTTGTAATTAATTGACATATAGGGTGACCAACATTTTAGCACCGTTGCCGAGGATGGTAATTGATAGACATAGTTAGTAGTTGGTTTTTTTTATTTCATTTTAGTTTAATCATTTACAACATGCATGAATACAAGAAAAACAAATTGGGAACCCCCTTTGAATACTAACACTGCAGGTGGAAAAGGTCGAGGTCATAATGCAGGTCTGGGAAGATCAACATTTATTGACGATATAATTGCTAAAGCTGATTCTTCTACCAGACTACCGTGGATGTCTATAGGAAGAGGAAATTATGTTCCTCTGAATCTTGAGAATTCAACATCAACTGTGGATAATACAATGGGACTATCTACTCCCATTGCAGAAAAGAAACCTCCTGAAGACAAGGGAAGCGCCATGGGTGTACCAGATCGAGAGGATATTTATCATATCAACAGAACCATAGTTACTAAAGAAGTGTGGTTGGAGACTCTCCGAGAAGTAGAGGAAGAGAGAAGGCAAGAAGAAGAGAGGAGGAGAGAGGAAGAAGCAAAAGCAGAGGAATAACGCATAAAGGAAGCCATTAAATTTTGGACTAAAGACATGGCTGATATAGAACAGGAAGGAGAGAATGAACATAGGGAGAACTAGCAAGAAGAAGTGGAAGATAATCAGCCTAGTAATACTGTGGCTACATTAGAATTCCCTATCCTCCAGACACCTGGAGCAGCTCTTATGAAAAACATCTCACCATCAGTTCTCCCGAATTTCCATGGTAAGTCTTCTCAGGATCCCGATGAATTTATTTTTGAGTTTCATATCCTCTATCGCATCTATGACTATACTTCTAGTGCTCAGAAGCTGAAACTATTCCCAGCCACCTTGAAAGCAAATGCCCTGCGTTGGTTCATGAGTCTAGGTCATGAGACCATCACTACTTGGGACCAAATGAAACACACCTTTCTTTCTAAATATCAAGAATATTGTAGAACCAGGGATAGAAAGGAATAGTTGTTTAAAATGGTTTAGAAGGAAGAGGAGATCTTGGAAGACTTTGTGGAAAGATTACTATACAATTTACAAAGATCTGGACACATTGAGATTGGAAAAGATGTACTTAAGATTATTTTGCTATGAGGAATTAGGGAAGATTGCCTTGATATGTTGATTTTGTTGGGGAAAGGGGACATCTCAAAAGAACCCGTCGAGAAGATCCTTGAATTATGTCGAAGGTACTCAAGGGGATCCTTTAGAACTAACAAATGAGAAAAGGATCGAGATCATGATGTCTTCACTAGGACACAGAAGTTAGCTAGTGGAGGAGCCACTCGAGCAGAGATAGGAAATTTGCTAGAGAATTTTAAAACTGATATGATGAGCTCCATTTCCTCAAAGTTAGATGTCTTGAGAGAAAAACAGAGGCAAGTAGTAGAATATCTTACACTTGGTGTATTCTGTCCCAAATGTAGGAAAAAGCACCCACTGAAGGAATGCCTGCTGGACAAAGTAGACATATGTAGAATATGTGAGTTGGAGCATGACACCGAGGAATGTACCTCACTACCTAAGGTCAAAGTAGTTTTGCAGGAATCCACTTCAGATGTGGAACAAGCTTACTTCATTGCATAGAAGAAACCATGGCAGCCTCGCAATCAAGGTATGAATAAGGACCCATCATTTTTTCTGAATAATATGAATGGGAGAACAATATGAATAATATGAATACACAATTGTATTCACATTATTCTAATAATTAGTGGCATCCATCTCAGAACCCAATGCAAAATCCTAATTCTTGGACACCATGGTCGCAATAGTCAAACAATCAATTTCCCTGGAATTCCAACTAGACAAATTCTTACCAAGCAAATAACTTCCCCCATCACCAGACTCAGTATCAACAGTACCCTCCTCAACAGTATCCTCACCAACAATACCAATAGCCACAGCTGCAATTCCAAAACAATGCTGCACCTACGAATGCACCACTTCGACCATAGCTACATGCACAACCTAACCCAAACCCGAACAATAAAGCAGTCCATCAGTTTGAGACTGCCAACATCACTGTGTATTCCATTTCCAAATTTCCCTGCAACAATATACAATTACGATCAGGGAGGGTAGTGGAACCCATCATCACTAAAGATGTTCCATCCCCAGTGACTGCAATTGGAGTGAATCAACACTATGAGAATATGGTTCATTCAACAATCCCCATTATTGAGGATGCTGACATTCCTACCGAAACAGTGGCTAAAAATCAGGAAGTAACACACGATGAAGCACAACCTACACAATTGATGAGAGAACCGCCATACCCTGAACGATTGGCCCTATAGAAAATAGTGGAACAACCTCGATTGAATCTCTTAGGGGAATTGAAAAATTTGTATATCAAGATTCCACTGTTACAAGACCTCCACGACGTACCCATTTATGCTAATACTATTAGAGATTTGTGTGTCAAGAAGCCAGGAAGAAAACTTCGGGATCCTCCGACTATCCACGTATTGGGAAAACATTCTGAATTGATAATGGGGAAGATGCTTGTGGCAAAGTACGATGACCCTTGAAATCCTACTCTGATAGTTCACATAGGAAACACAAAAATCCCCAACGTCTTGGCAGACTTAGGCGCGGATATTGACATTATGACCATAGAAACTGTGAAGAAACTTGGACTCACTGACCTTCGGCCTGCCCCTACCATTTTGGAACTTGCTGACAGATCAACAATCAAGCCTGAGGGGATCCTAGACGACCTAGTAATCTCTGTTGACTCGTGGGAATACCCTGCGGACTTCTTCATGTTACAGCTGAAGTCTCAGTTGGGGGGACACCCACTAATACTGGGAAGACCATGGTTGATCATAGAAGATGCTTGTATCAGTTGTTAGTCAGTATCTATGACCATCTCAGACGGGGCTGAGATCAAAATCCTAACCTTATACCCTCCAACTCGACCAAGCATAGAAGCTGAAACTCCACTTTGGGTAGATTTGGAGGAGGAGAAAGGTGTTCATCCATTATTAACGATAGGGAGCTCCTTAACGTTTAAAGCTGAAACAAAAGACGATACCATTAATAGTTTCATAAGTGAGCCCACATCCGTCAATAAGCATGTTTACTAGATTCTCGACAGTACATTTGATGAGAAAGAACAAGAAAATCTTACAGAAGAAACTCTAGTCAGTGATGCCAGTACTAAAAAATTCGAAAAGTGTTATAGTGGAAATCAAGCCAGGGAAAACATTGAACATCAATCCAAACCTTACGTTTAGTGAGCTGGAATAGCTAATCACTCTACTGAAACAACGAAGAGGAGCTTTCGCTTGGGAGTACAGAGACATGAAAGGTATTCCTTCTAACTTGTGCACCCATCACATTTATATTAAGAGCGACTCCAAGCCTGTGTGTCAACCACAATGAAGGATGAAACCAAACCTAAGGGACATAGTGAAAGAAGAGATCCAAAAATTTTAGAAGCAGGATTTATATACCCAATTTCACTTCAATGTAAATGCTTGACTTGCCCATAGTATTGTTGATCCATAGTTTGTAATGGCCCATGGTTTTGACCCATAGTATTGGCGCCTAGACTTAGTATATAAGTGTGTGTTGAGGCCTATGAAGGCACTGCGAAGTTATTTGTATTGAGCTTGCTCAAAGGAGGTTGCCCCATCGAAGTGGTCTGTGATCAATAAAAGTGATTCTAAGTTCTGTTATTTCTGCTATCTTGTGTATTTTCATTAATTACTTGTTGCAGGTTCTTCACATCTGGTATAGAGCACGTTCTTGGGCACGTTGGGTGGAATTTCTGCCAAAAACAATTTTTGCATCTATTGCAAGGTCGGATCTGGGAATAATCCCTATCCTCTTAACTATGGGAAGTACTTTGGCATAATCCCTAAAATTCATTGTGAGGAGTACCACCGGAACCCCGAAGTAGCTGGCCCATTGAGAGGGCCTGCCAGCGAAAATGGAAACGACCCCTACCTGATTGACAAGTTCCCACCTCTGAGGTAAACCAAGAGCTGTCATTTGTGGAAAAGCAGTTATTTATTTTACCTGAGCCATGGAGTGAGAGGTACTGCCCCAATACGCAAGTCATCAGACAGCATTGGTGGCCGAGTGAAACCCCTGAACTGTTAGGAAGCTACACATACCTGGGGTCCATATCTATTTTTAGCTGAACTATTACTGATCACTGCCACACTATTTCAGATACATCCATTCAGATCCATTCTGAAAGTCGTTCTAGATCCAGCCATTTCAGATCTATTTCAAATCCAGCCGTTTTTTATCCATTCGGCGCCGTTTCAGATCCCACTATTTCCGATCACTTCTACGCCATAGCAGATCTATCTATTTCAGATCCCTTTCCCTTGAAACTTCCCTAGAACCCCTGTAATCCTATTCTGCATATTTCTTTCCTGAGGACCCTATCCCAAATTCCACTTCTCAAAGCTCGAAATCCCACATTTGTCTATTTTTAGGGTTTGCCATAACTTCCTAAGATTTCACCCAATCACCTTCAAATTTTACCATGGAGTTCATTTCCTAATTCTGCTTTTTTGTCCCTCTCTGCCAAATTTTCCCATTCTTTCACCCCGCTTCTGAAATCCTCCTTTTCTGCTTCCCTGTCCATTTGACAGTTTCCAAAACCTAGTCAAACCCCAATTACCCTTCAGATTTTTTCCCAAATCCAGATTTTCCTTTACTGAAATAGTTTCTGTTTTTATTTTTCTACCCAATCAACCAAAAAAAAAAAACTCCTGGTTATGGTTGTCACCCGCGCAAGAGCAAAAACTATGGAAGAAGCACTTGCATCCATCCAAGCCAAACTCTAGGATCTTGATGAAAAATTTCTCGGCCTCCATCTTGAGCATTCATCCATGAACAACAAACGACAGTCCAAGTCTTCATCAGACATTGGGTTCTCTTCTTCTAGCAATTTCCATGGTCCAAAGCTTGATTTTCCTCGCTTCAATGGTACTGATATGACTGGATGGATCTATCGTGCAGAATAGTATTTCAGTTTGCATAATACTTTTGATGTCAACAAAGTTCCACTTGCATTTTTTCATTTGGAATAGGAAGCTCTTCAATGGTAGCGTTGGTACATCAAGGATCATGAAGAGCCAAAATGGACTGATTTTTGCCAGCTCCTTTTGCAACGATTAGGTCCAAGTGCTTTTGATGACTTCACAGGAGCCCTCACTAAACTTCGTCAAATTGGCACTGTGAGAGAGTGACAAACCGAATTTGAGAAACTAGCCAACCACACTGAAGGATTGCCTGATGACTTCTACCGGATTTATTTTATCAATGGTATAAAGGATGCAATCCACTCTGAGGTCAAAATTTTATGTCCCAACATAATGATGGAAGCCCTAGGGTTGGCTAAGTTGGCAGAAGACAAGATTGCATCACAACAACGCTCCAAACCTACTTTTGTTCCCTTCCGAAATATGGGTTCTCAATGACCTCCCATCCCACCGGCTCCTTGACCAACTCTTATCAAGCATATGTCTAAAACTAAGATGCATGCATGCAGAGAAAAAGGGCTGTGTTACAATTGTGATGATAAATTCACTCGGGGACATAGATGTGTTCAGCAAAAGCTCTATCTCTTGGATATGGATTCTCCATCTGCCTCTGAAATTGGTGAAGAAGATCCAGATACAATGGATCCTCATGTCGACATTCTGGAGCCGCCTATTGACCCTCCGTCTCAGGATGAACAGCCAAAGATATCTCTCCATGCTTTAGTTGGAATCACCACCCCCCAAACCATGCAGGTCAGGGGTTATTTCAAGAATATTCCTCTTACAATACTCATTGATTCTGGTAGCACTCATAATTTCATTGACCCTCGGATCGCCAAACAAGCTGATTGTTTTATCCATCCTTGCTCCAAATTTGAAGTCATGGTTGCTAATGGGGACACCTTACCTTGCAAAGGGAAGTGTCATAATGTGCGTATCTCTATGGGAGATTATAACCTGCGCTCTGACATGTTTTCCTTGACTTTAGGTGGATGTGATATGGTTTTGGGTGTTCAATGGCTACGCACACTTGGCCCCATCTTATGGGATTTTGCCAAACTTTGGATGCAATTTTCCCCCAATCGACAAAAACACACATTGATAGGCTTACAACCAAGGTCTCTCAGCATCATCAACTCACATTGCATGGAAAAAATCCTTAAGAAGAATTGACATGGAGTCATCGCTCAAATCCATTCCATTCAGATGCAACCATCAGCGGTCTCCACTACTCCTTTGGATCTACAACAAAATCTGGATCGATATACCGGTGTCTTTGCTTAACCAGTGGGATTGCCACCTTCAAGGCCAGAGGACCATCGTATTCAGCTCCTTCCTGGAAGCGTTCCTCCCAACATCAGGCACTATCGCTACCCATTTCACCAAAAAACAGAGATTGAAATGCTCGTTCGAGACTTACTAAAGCAAGGTATTATTCGCCCAAGCACTAGTTCCTTTTCTTCATCAGTTCTTCTCATCCGCAAAAAAGATGGGTCATGGATCCTTTGCATTGAATTCTGAGCACTTAATCATCTCACTATCAAGGATAAGTTTCCAATTCCTGTTGTTGATGAGCTTCATGGTGCTCAGTTTTTCTCCAAGCTGGATCTTCATTCTGTGTATCATCAAATTTGAGTTCATGAGGATGATATCCCTAAAATAGCTTTCCATACACATGATGGCCACTATGAATTTTTGGTCATGCCCTTTGGCTTCACTGATGCTCCTTCCACATTTCAGGCCTTAATGAATAAAATATTCTGTCCCTACTTGCGGAAATTCATTCTGGTATTCTTTGATGATATCCTCATCTAAAGTAAAAACTGGGCTAAACATTTCCAACAACTGGATCTTGTAATGAAACTTTTCTCTGACGATCATCTCCACGCCAAACAGTCTGAATGTGTTTTTGGATAGCAGGAAGTCAAGTATCTCAGGCACATTATCTCAACAGAAGGGGTTTGCGTAGATCCTTCCAAAATCGCTGCCATGAACAATTGGCCACATCCTCAGACACTCAAGAGCCTTCGTGGTTTTTTGGGGTTGACTGGCTAAAACCGCAAGTTTGTCAAGGATTATGGGAATATTGCAGCTCCATTAACTGCTCTATTGAAAAATGATGCTTTTACATGGACACATGCTATTGAGTGTGCATTTGAAAAACTGAAACAAGCTATATGTACTACACCGGTTGTAGCTGTGCCTGATTTTTCCAAGCCCTTCACTATTGAGAGTGATGCTTGCAGCAATGGACTTGGTGTTGTTCTCGTTCAAGATGAACACCCCATTGCATTCACCGTCAAATCCCTTTCAGGTAAGAATTTAGTTGCCTCTACATATGAGAAAAAAATGATGGCTATTTTGCATGCAGTCCAGAAGTGGTGCCCATACCTATTAGGGAATCATTTCTGCATCAAGACTGATCATCAGAGTCTGAAATATTTCCTGGAACAATGTGTATCCTCCCCAGCACAACAGAAATGGGTTAGCAAACTCATGGGTTATGACTATGAGATCACTTACAAGAAGCGTAAGGACAATATTGTGGCAGATGCTCTTTCTCGCACATTTGATGACTATTGGAGGGGCCTAGGTCGGCCTGTCGACTAGGACCTTCGCCCTACCACTCTGCAGCATATGTCGACTAGTCGCGTTGACTAGTATGGGTCACTTCAGTTGGATAAACTGACAGACGGTTATGTAACTGTATCTGAACATATATATATCTAGGCTGGTGAGCCGATAGAAAGTAGAGATTGATTCTATCATATTGTTCTGCTATTGCTAGTTAATACAAAGACTATTCTCTCTATTTGTCTCGTCTCTTGTATTTGTGTCATTGTGTATGCCTGCTTATATTGTGTAATGTATCTATGATAACTATGTGAGCTGTGGAATTACAACATCTGGTTTCGTTGCCAGTTGATACATGAAAAATTACTAGCAGCATGACCCATGATTTTAGAAGAAAAGATTAGAGACTGGTGGGAGAAGAAAATCGCGAATTACCTGTAGAATTATGCGCGACGTAACAAGCTAACGATTAACCAAGCAAGAGATCAATTATTCTCCGAGACCCATGAGAGATTTGTAGAATCCATGCCGACCACCTTGAAGAAACTTCTGGATGAACAGACCAATCGATGAAGCAGAGCATAAATTAGTATCGAAGCTAATCAATGGAGGTCGTACAAATCTATCAGAATGGCGTGAAAAGATTACAAAAGATTTCTATGAAGAGCAGGCGATCGAAAATCGAGTATCAGTAGATGAAATAAGGAGAAAGTTCTTCATCGAATTAGCCGATCAATTTTTATGTTCTCTTCCAACATTATTGTTTAAATTTTTGATTAACAAAGGTGTCGCACATATTGTCAAAACAAGACCATTGCTGACCCTGTCGATTCCAAACTCTAACTGGGAGGAGAAAGAACGTAAGTGGGAAAAATTTGTAAAGGAGCGTGAATGGGAATTTTTCTTGAACAAGTGATGGTCTACACTTCCCCAATAGTCTAGAAACCGTCGGGTCGGCATTGGGGGGGTGATGAAGCATGCTCTGATGTACCTAGTTTGATGGAACTCGACATATGAAAAATGAAATGACTAGCAGTGGAAAAAAATCTGACAAAGACAGACTTTTAAGTCACAAAATCACCCCAAATATTCAGAAAAGTGAAAGAGAAAAAAGGAGCCAGTGACGTGAAGAGCTGCGGGAGCAGGCAATTGCGCTCTGGGGGATGCAAGGATCAAATATTGCGACATATGCAGAAGGGAATTTTCCAGAATCAAGCCGAGTCCGCGATGATCAGGATGTCGAAGAAGAACTGTCGCCGATGGATGAAGACTTGTGGATAGAGCGTGGTAGAGCTCTCCAAGTTCAAATACCAGAAAAGGTAGCACCTCCATCTCCATTCTGTTTAACAGAAAGCGTTCAGGTGGAAGAAATTGTCGAAGAAAACCTTGGTCTCCATGCTGGTTAGTCGGGAGTTTGGAGTCGTCGAAGCATAGAAGGCGATGATATCAATAGACTATTGATTCATCGGCCAGAAGAAGCGAATTGGATATCTTTTCAACCCGAATTTTCAAATAGATGTTTTCATCTAGTGTACACAGAGCATGAAGAAGCGCCCCCCCTGCCAATACCAAATTTGAGTGCTTCGACAAGCACGTCGGAAAGTCCAAGATTTAGCGAAATCCCATTTAATGAGCAAAACTTTAACTAGATTTCGACAAAAGTAATTGACGAAGCCAGATCTAGCGACATCGAAGGAGATACAGTCATTGATTCTGAAGACAGAGAATCAAGTCCAGAAAGACAACTAATTCATACTAACGAAGCACCAAGTATTGATTGTGGAAATAACCCACCCACACCTCCATCAGATTCTCAGAATAATACAATAGCAGACATGGCACACACCACAACACACCTTCCATTCTACGAAGGAGATGAAGACCCAAGAAGACACTGGTTTGTATGCGAAGCAATCTAGACAGTCAATCAAATTACCAATGAAGACAGACAAATTTCTCAATTTGTTGGCTCACTAAGAAAGAGAGCACTGACTTGGTACATGGGGTACATCGGAAAAACACCAACTGCAACAAAAGAACAAATCAAACAAAGCTTTTTGGCCTTCTTTATGATTGAAGATGCGACATACCTGGTGGCAAAACGACTGAAGACAACAGTCCAAAAGCCGATAGAAACTATCAAGGAGTACGACAAGAGGTTTAAAGACCTCCTGAGCAAATTAGACTATGAAATCGAAGAAAAACTATTAATCAAATGGTTTATTGTTGGTCTGATCAATAAAATCAGAATACATGTCCGTCGACAAAATGTTAATACATATGCAGATGCACTAAGAGTAGCACTAGAAATCGAAATGGATGATGAATACCCTCTAATATCCATGGACAGACATGTCGATGAATGACTTGAAAGTATGGAGCAGGCTATCAGAAATATGACGTTAAAAGGACCAGAGCTATGGTGTGCAACTTGTCAAACCTTAGGACATACCAAAGATTCTTGTCAAAATGATGATCGACAACAAGATGTAAAACTCATCCAATCCAGATGTTTCTGCGATTTATGCAAAGAATATGATTCACATACCACAATTGATTGTCCATACAATCTGAAAAATAAGAAGACAAGATGGTGTCAAATTTGTGAAGTAAATACACATTCAATCGAAGAATGTCATATGAACCTGAAAAATAGGCAAAATTATCATGTAGTGTACCAAGCAAATTCTGTCGAGCAGAACCAAGACAAAAATCCAGCAAACAACAGATTTGGGAGAATTGATGGAAGAAATAACTAGTATAATCAAAATAGGAATGACAGATACCCAAGGTATAATGACCGATGGAATGATTGGTGATATAATGGCTACAATAGACGTGGTGGATATCAGAGTTGCGGTCGTGGCAGTGGAGGTCGAGGCTTTCGATATGGTCAACCTGGTGCATGTTTTACATGCTTCAGCGAGAATCATCGACACACATAATTTCCTTATAAGGAAAGAACTGATCTCAAATTTTGTACAAAGTGTGGGGTAGGCGATCACTATTTAGAGGATTGCCCTACCATGATCGAGATAATAAATAATAAGAAAAATGTTCATGTTTTATCTTGTGTTCAAAAAAATGATGTGTTGCGAACAAAAAACTTGCAAAATCTAACAAGGAAAGGCACTCATATTGGTCAAGATAAACCTCAGATAACTAGAATTGTCGATAAAGAGGATTATCCAAATCCTATAAAACAAAAATCTGTGTACAAAGATGTGTCTGACATATTTCATGATTTGGAAACACATGAAGAAACTCTTAATGAATTGCTCATATTAATTTCACATGAAGAAGCTATAGGAAAAATGATTGATTTGTTGCATAAATTAAAACACGTCGAACAAAGACAAACTAAAAACATTTTCCGACTAAAACAAAAAGAGAAAAATGACACTGACCCATCAGTCAATCTCGACATAAATGGATATCATGTACGACAAGTTGTACTTGATTTTGGATCCCATGTGAATATCATGACTCGTGATACTTGGAACCAACTCGGTCGACCTCAACTACAGGAATCAGGCATCTACTTAAAACTCATAGATCAAGGATTAATTGAGCCGATTGGAGTATGGAAAGGAGTCGAAACTTCCATTAAAGGTATCACGACATCAGTAGATTTTGAAATCATTGTACCAAAAGATGAAGGCTTCAATTTCTTTGGACAAAAGCCGCATCAAGTTGAAAGGTAATGGCTAGAAGGTTATCGTGCCAATATTCCCATCACAAGGAGAACCTTGGTCAGAACCTACAGAAGTCGATAACGATATCCGACAGCTTTACTGAATAGATAATAGCGAAGATCCCATTGAGCCAAATAACCAAGGAGAACTTCATCTCGGAGATCCTATCTCGCTCGGATATAATTTTGATGCAGAACTATATGACTAGCAAATAGAAAACTATGATCTACATGCAAAAGAATGCTGGAATGTGGAAGCCATCTCGAGGAAACAAATAAAGAAGTGTCTCTCTGTATCTTACACACCAAAGGTTTTCGAACGAAAAATACAAGCATATCCAACACTTGCTCCAGTTAAAAATGTACAATATGGTAGCTCGACATTAAGATATAAAGAATGTGATCCACCTGATGTACATGTTTAACAGGTATCAAAACATGTCGGAAAGCAAGGCCGTCTACAAAGTTTGGTAGAGACATTTACTAGTCAAGCTACGAGATGGTGGGACACTCATCAGTCGAAACTTCAAAGTTGGAATACTGCATCTACATCTTTCATAGAAAGGTTTGGAGAAAGAAACTTGACAAATTAAGCCAACATTCCTTTGTTCACACAAGGACAAAACCTTGAAGCTCACATTGACTATTGTGAAAAAGAATGGAGAAAATTAGGCTATAAAGATGAAAGAAAATGGCCTCACCTCTTTCCCAGAACACTCGACGATCTACCTAACAAGTGGTACAAGATGGAAGAAGCAAGAGGAGAAACTTTCCTTTGGAAAGATCTAAAAGAAAATTTTATTAAGGATTTCCAGTTTTCTCCACAGGATGAGAGATTGGTCGAAGCAAGCAAAAGCATCAAAAAATTCTTACAGCCAACAGAAACTTCAACACTCAGAAACAAACAAGAGAATGAACACCCACCTAACACTTGCTACAATATAAAGACGACAGAAAAGCAGCAGTCGACAAGACTGAGCCTAGAAACAGAGATGTCGGTAGGGAAAAGTTTTCAATGGAGAAAGGATAAGCCCAGTGTGTCGAAGCTCGTAAGAACAATCTTAGGTACAGAGATCGTAGAAAAAGATGAACCTGAAAGATTATCAGAAAAAGATTTCCCACCAACTTTCGTAACAGTCAAGGAAGGCGAAAGATAGATAAGTAACAGTCGTGCACCAGAATGGATGGACGCAAAGATTAAAATAAAGGAAGTAGATATTTCAAAGGACAATCGACCAAAAATGGCAAAAATAGGTGATTACTGGAATGAGGAACAAATCGCAGAAATCTCCAGTATTCTCAAAGAATTCCAAGACGTTTTTGCTCGAGACTATAAATATCTGAAAGGGCTTGTAAAAGAAATGGGCGAGATGAAAATTGACATTAAACCTGATGCCAGGCCTGTGAAGAGAAGACCCTACAAACTTGCTCACAAATATAAGGATATTGTCAAAAAGGAGATCGATAACATGCTTGTTGCAGGAATCATATATCTTATTGACCAGTCGGAATGGGAAAACCCAATGGTCGTTTAGCCAAAGAAACAAGATCCGACTCGACTGAGAATCTGTGTTGACTTTCGAGAGCTAAACAAGGTAACTCTAACAAATCCTTTCCCTACACCCTTTGCAGATGAAATCATCAATGAAGTTGCAGGACACAAGTGCTATTCTTTCACGGATGGATTCTCAGGGTACAACCAAGTACCTATAGCAAAAGAAGACCAGAAAAAGACAACATTCGTATAACCACTTATACTATGAAACGAGAACTTGACACAGTTCTCGTTTTTCTCTCTCCTAATTTTAGTAGGTATTTTTAGCTCCGTTTCAAAAAGGGGTGATGCCAGTATCACACATTTTCATTTCGAGGCATTTTTTGGGACCTTTGAATTATCTTTATCGTAAAAAAAAATTAGTTTCCATTTTTAGGTACATTTTTAGAAATTTAGCAAAATAGTATACATTTTTAAGCAATTTATAATGAAAAACATATACATTTTGCAATTTTTTCTATAAAATAAGACATTTTTATGGACAAAATAAGACACTTTTATTGACAAAATTGTAAAAAATTCCAGACAATATAGACATTTAAAACCATTTTCAATCAATTTTCAGATATGTTTTGTATAAAAATGATACTATTTCATATTATTTTCCGAAAAGTGTTGATTCACATAAATTCAAGAAAAACTATACAAATTATTTGTAAAAAACATATTTCAAACATTATATATAGAAATTTTATTTCTAAAATTAAGTCTGAAAGTCAAAACATTACTAATATATCTTATCAAAATATTATCAAACTTAGCATTTTTTTCAAAACATGAAACTAATCAACAATATCATGGAGGCCAAATTCATGTCCTCTTCTGCTGCATGTTTCCCCCCTCTAACATTATAATAAAATAAATTAAAAAACAAATTAAACTAACCCCTAACAACATTATAATAAAAAATTCCTAACAACATTATAATAAAAAATTTAAAGAAAAATTAAAAACAAATCAAACTAACCCCGTCGATGCCCGACATCAAGGGGGCCGTGAGGGCCGCCCATTGCATTGTTTCGATTTTTTTTAAATTTCGTTTATTTTTTTTTTTAAATTCTGTTTATTTTTTGTATAGTTTTTTTTAATTTTGTTTTATTTTTAATTTTTTTTTTTTTTTTTTTTAAATTCTGTTTAATTTTTGTATAGTTTTTTTTTAATTTTTGTATAGTTTATGTTTTTTATAAATTTTATTTAAAGTTTGTTTAATTTTTTATAAATTTTATTTTGTTTAAAGTTTGTTTAATTTTTTATAAATTTTGTTTAAAGTTTGTTTAATTTTGTATAGTTTATTTTTTTTTTTAATTTATTTTAAAATTTTGCATAGTTTGATTTTTTATTGTTTTTAAATTTTTGTTTTAATTGCTTTTAAGTTTTTGTATAGTTTTTTTTAAAATTTTTTATAATGTTAGTTTGGTTAGTATATAGATACATAGTATTTTTTCTTAATGTAGTTTTAAATTTTTAATTATAATGTTATCTTAGTTTAGTATAGATATATAGTATTTTTTGTTAATGTATTTTTAAATTTTTAATTATAATGTTATCTTAGTTTAGTTTGTTTTTAATTTTTTTTAAATTTTTAATTATAACATTAGTTTAAATGTTAGTTTAATTTGTTTTTAATTTCTTTTTTAAAACCCAAAGCTAATATTCGTGGAATAAGGAGCATTCGTGCAAGATGGGAGTGTATTAAACCAAGTCGTAGATCCCGAAGGAATATGACATCTGAAATGATGGGTATAGATGTAGACTCAGATTGTGCGCCCATTGATAATAGAGAAGAGTATGGGTCATCTACATCTTCATCAAGTCCTTCATCTGCAGAAAATGTAGATTCTGATGGGGTGTCAGAATCCATGGATGAATTTGAAGAAACAGTGTAGATGCTTTTTATTAGTATGATTTTTGTAATTGAAACTCTAGAGGAGTTTTTGATGATGAGGTGTCAGAATCCATGGATGAATTTGAAGAAGCAGTTTAGATGCTTTTTACTAGTATGATTTTTGTAATTGAAACTCTAGAGGAGTTTTTGAATATTTATATGAACCATTTGTTCTTGTATGGTCTAATATATTATCTCATTATGAATCGCATCATAATTCCTTTGTTTTTATATGGTTATAATGGTGAAATTATTAGAGAAATTTGTTTTTTTGTTTAATATGCAATTTTCTTGAAAGTTGTAATTTATCTCTTCAAGAAAAAAAAAATTCCAATTTAAGGTTGATTTTAAAGTTTTGTTAAACAACAATATGGGATGTTTAGGCCATGGTTCTATTTTTTACCCTAAAAAAAAATACGTGTATACTGGCATCAACACTTTTCTATTTGGGGGGTGTTTTTGGTGTTTTTTTTGCAAAAATCATCGTTTTTATGGGTAGAGTTCTCGTTCATAGTATATAGTTCTCGTTTCATAGTATAAGTGGTTGTATGCGAATTCAAGTCATTTGCGTATAAAGCTATTCCTTTCGGGTTGAAGAACGCACCTATGGTCTTATCAGGAATTGTTGTCAAAGCATTCCAAGAATACATTTACAAAACCATGGTTGTATACTTTGATGATTGGAAAATTTATATAATGCTGAAAGATCACTGCAAATGGCTCAGACTAATGCTAGAAATATGTCGACAGATACAACTATCCCTGAACATTAAAAAGTGCATCTTCACGATGCCTATCGGCATATTACTTGGTCATGTCGTGTGCAAAGAAGGTATTAAGGTTGACTACGTGAAGATCAAAATCATTCTCGACCTAAAGCCTCCAGTAAATCCGAAACAAGTACGAATCCTGTTAGGACATATCGGATATTACATAAAATTTATCAGACACTATTCCGATATGACTTATCCTCTGGAAGAATTGCTAAAAGAAGATCGAGATTATAAATGGATGGAGGAATGCAACATTTCATTCAACACACTGAAAAGAAAAATGGTCGAAGCACTGATTCTTCGATTTCCAGATTGGTCAAAGAAATTTCATGTACATATTGATGCATCCGGAATAGCAGTAGGAGCCATCCTAACACAACTTGGAGATGATAACATGGACTATCCTAATGCATTCAGCAGTCGAAAATTGAATAAAGCTGAAAGAAGTTATTCTACGACTGAAAGAGAAGCATTAGGTATGGTATTTTCCCTTCAGAAATACCGCCATTATTTATTGGCTAATCCCTTTGTATTTTATACAGATCACTGAGCTTTAAAATACTTAGTCAATAAGCCATTGCATCACGGGAGATTATGTCGCTGGTTATTACTGTTCCAAGAATTTGAATTCGAAGTAATCATCCGACCTGGAAAACTTAATGTCGGACCAGACCACCTGTCGAGAATTGACACAGGAGAAGAGCCGAAAGGAATCAAAAGATCAGTTACTGCAGCTACAGAATGAGTGGGCTACATTTCTTACTAAGTGTGAAAAATTAGCTCAGCAAGTTATCCCGCTTCCAGCTAGTTTCGACACGACATCACCTCTAGACAAAGCATACCAGTTACTAGAATCTGTCGTGTTGATGTTACAATCTGAGCTTATCAAGAAACAACAAGATTAGGCTATTGAGGTAGCTTCCCTCATGACAAATCAGTTGACAGCCTTTTCAGAAGCCTCCAAAGCACTCAAGCAGTACGCTCATTAGGCATAAAAACTTGCCACAGTTCTCAACAATTGGTGTGTCTACTATGGTGATGTCTACAAAAATCTTCAGAAAACAAGAGCATTGCTAAGCAATCTTCAGCAACAGCGCTTGACTACAGATGAAGCCCATATTGAAATACTTGATAATCAGATCATCATGGAGAACAAGCAATTAGAAAAGTTAGAAAAACAGGAAATTCAGTGGATGTCACAGGCTCAAGGAGGCCTCAACAAACTTGAAGAAATTAAGCCCAGATTCAATCAGTTACTTGCTACTGCCGACAATACAATTAACACATTTGGTCCCAACATGATCCATTTGCATGCTACATCCACTCATGACAAGATGGAAAATCTGTCAAAACTCACAACTCTGACTGTCGACATCCAGAATCTGTTATGCACTTGGGAAGAGTTCCAGCACTATCTATCTGTCTCTGCTAAAGTTATAATTCAAGCTTGTCTCCAGATTCCTGATGTTATGGATTCTAGCATTTCTTTGACATAACTGTTTATGTAATTCATTTTTTGTAATTTTGATCTCTCCATTTCTTCGGGACGAAGAAATATTTTGAGGTGGGGGAGATGTTGGAGGGGCCTAGGTCGGCCTGTCGACTAGGCCCTCCGCCCGACCACTCTGCAGCATATGTCGACTAGTCGCATCGACTAATATGGGTCGGGTCGGTTGGATAAACCAACAGACGGTTATGTAACTGTAACTGCACACATATATATCTAGGCGGGTGAGCCGATAGAAAGTAGAGATTGATTCTATCATATTGTTCTGCTATTGTTGGTTAATACAAAGACTATTCTCTCTATCTATCTCGTCTCTTGTATTTGTGTCATTGTGTATGCTTGCTTATATTGTGTAATGTATCTATGATAACTATGTGAACCGTGGGATTACAACACCATCCATGTCATTTAATACCTTAGGATAGCATTATTGATCATTTTTTATAATTCCTAGGTGTTAGACTATGTAGTTGGCTAAATTAGACATTGTGTGGACCACAAACTTCCTAGACTCACCTGGGTGCATTTATGAATATTCTGGATAAGATCTCCTTGGATTCTAGTTGATCTTATCCAATCTTGGAATAGAAAGGCGCCTTAGCTACTTTTACTAATTTTTACCACTTTTTGGTGAAAGGTGAAAGCATAGATAATTTTAAGGACCCATACTTATTTAAAAGTGTATAAACCTTGGTGAATCTTACCAATTCTTAAAATGTCAACTATAAAATATTTGGCGATATTTTTCTAAAATTATTTCAATTTCTATGGATTTTATATAGTTTGTATAATAATTTGGTGATTTTTAGAGTGAAAAATTTCACCCCATCAAAATTGGGCGAAATGGAGCTTCAAAAAATGCAAATTGGCGAATCTTTTTTTGGAAAACAAACATGGAAAAATAACCCATGGGCTAAATTTCATCCCTAAAATTATCCTTGGGTGAAAGCTAGTTTACTAGTCATAATTGTTTTTTGGCCAACTCATCCTCCATGATGTTTCTTCCTTCTAAACTATGGATTTAGCATGATTTTCCATCATACATCACTATCTGATCAATAAATTAGAAATTAGTGAGCCTTAGAGGTGACTTGGAAAGCATGCTTGCCACCTAGGGGGTTTTGCATATTTTAAGTAAGCCTTCGTTTGTGAGGATTCGAATGGCATACTTATGCATTCAAATCTCTAATGTAATTATATATATTTTCATCCTATTACTTTCCCAAGGTGGGATGATGTATTATTATTCATGAGAGTAATTCTGTTTTCATCATACTTGACTGTTTTTCAGTGTTCTTAACTAGTTGTGTGAGAATTACTTGTGAGAGTTGTAATTTCTTGATCAGATCTTAGTGTGAACTAAATTTCACATGAATAAGGAGAATCCTTTCTTCTTCTGCGGAAGTGTCAGGTAGGAGTTCAACCACTATTTCTAATGATGGGATTTCGCATTCAATCGGAAACACAACTTCCTCTCCATAAACCAATTGGAAAGGAGTGAATCCGGCTATGGTTTTAGCAGTGGTATGGTATGCCCAAATAGAGGTAAACAACACTAAGTGCCAGTTAGTTTTGTTCTTATCAATCGTCCTCTGCAACATAATTTTAAAAACCTTGTTTATGGCTTTGAATTGTCTATTAGCTTGAGGGTAATATGGTGAGGAAAAGTCCTACTGCAATCCTAACCTGTTGGTAAGTTCATCCATAAAGGAATTCCTAAAATGAATTCCGTTATCAGTAGTGATCTCTTTTGGTACACCAAACCTTGTTATCACGTGATTGAATAGGAAATATGCTGCAGTTTTACCCGTGCAGTTGAATGTCGGCAATGCCTCAGCCCACTTGGTGAAGTAGTCCACTACTACGATGATGTAGTGGTGGCCATCAACTGAAGGCGGGTTGATTGTCATAAAATCAATGGCCCATTTTGAAAATGGACCCATTATTACTACAGGGTGTAATGGAGCAGGGTGCACACACATTTGTCTTGTTTATATTTGGCAAGGGTGACACTTTTTAACCGCATTGATGCAATCTTTGAATATTGTAGGCCAAAAGTATCCTGCACGCAAGATTTTCTGTGCAGTTGCCAAGCCAGAAATATGACCACCACATGCCCCAACATGGCAATCATTTAGAACTTGTTCAGCTTCCTCGTGTACTAAATAATGTCTTAAGAACATGTCTACTCCTCGATGGTACAAAGTATCCCCTATGATGAGTATCTTCATGCTTGGTTCCAAATGCGACGTCATTCAATGCTACAAAAATGAGGATCAATCCTTTGGGTTTGGAGATATGTGATAAATGTTCCATACCAAGGATCTGATGTTGCGATGAGGAATACATGTTCATCTTCCCAAGATTCAACAGATATAGTATCATCTTTCTCACAGGGTAACTCAGACATTAGTTCAACAAATGCCAACGAATTTTTGGGTTTAGAGTTTTTGAACTCGAGATTGAATTCTTGCAAAATTACTATACATTTTGAATAGTTTCCACCAATGATATTTCGGGACAGAATTTGTTTCATGGGGTTCATTTCAACCACTATGGTCATTTTTCTTGGAAGTATATAATGTCTAAGTCTTTGGACATCATGAACTACTTCCAAGGCTAGCTTCTCAACCTGGGAATATTTCAATTCGAGACCTATAAGGCCCTTACTAAAACAGTAAATAATGTGCTCTTGTGATGATTCATCTTCTTGTAACAATACCATTCCTATGGTGGAACTAGATGCTGCCAAATATAGCAAAAAGTCTCTATTATAGTTTGGTGGACTAAGTACTGGGGCAGAGACCAAAGCTTTCTTTATTACATCAAATGAGCGTTGATCTTGGTCATCCCATATGAATAGTGCATCCTTTTTTAGGAGACGCATGAAACCTTTAGCTCTCTCATCAAAATCCTTGACAAATCTTCTCAAGTAATTGGCTTTCCCTTGAAGGCTTTGAAGTTGTGTTATTGTTTTTGGGGAAGGCAACTAAAGTATTGCCTCTACCTTGATGGGATCCACCATAATCCCTTTTTTTGAAACTATGAGCCCAAGTAATCTCCTAGAGTCCACACAAAACATGCATTTGTGTGGGTTCAACCTAATGTTGTATTTGCAACATCGAACGAAGATGGCTCGTAAATGTGCACTATGTTCAACTCTCCTTTTATATTTGGCTGCCAAGTCATCAAGATAAACCTCAACAATTTTCTTAATGTCATGAAATGCATATGACATGGCTCTTTGAAAAGTAGCCCCGACATTTTTCAGGCCAAATGGCATTTTCCGATATGACCAAAGTCCCCCAAGGGCATATGAAAGTTGTTTTATGCTGCTTAGTTATTTATTATTGATTCTTTATTGTTTGTTATTTATTGTTGAGTATTTCATATAGAGATATTGTAGGGTTTTTGTTAAAATATGGTAATTACTGTGGTTAAATGTTATTTTCTAGTTAGGAAGTTGTTAGATTTGTGTGAATCTCTAGACTGATATAGTCAAAATCTGTGCATTGTACATATGTGTGAAGCTCTGCCAAGGTATTTCAGGGATTTAACTGTTAAAGTCTACAGACGTGTACATCTCTGCTAAGGTATTTCAGGGATTTAACTGTTAAATTCTACAGACGTGTACATCTCTGCCAATGTATTTCAGGGATTTAATTGTTAAAGTCTACAAACGTGTACATACCCTACCCCCCTTCGGATTTGAACGTATGAACTCTTAGGAGGGAGCACATGTTATTAACCATTAGGCCCACTTAGGCTGTATCGTTAGGCCCACTCAGGCTAGTTGGTTATTCTAGAAAATTTTTTCCATCATAGCATGTTATGAAGCAATGAAGCAATGGAAAGAAAAATGAGTGTTTCTATATGTGCCATGCATTTTTACATGGTATCAAAGCAATGTTAAGCCTATATCAAAGAAATTTTAATCCTCTTCCAAGAACGAAGAGAAGGAGGAATCTTTTTTAAAGATAAAAAAGCAGAGAGAACAAATCAACCACTTAAAAAGAGGAACTATGTAACATACCCCTTTTACTGAAAAAAAAAAAAAACATTTTATGTTGGAAACATTATCTTAACTTTTATTATAAAGTTTTATATTGGACAAGTGTCCAAGGATGACTGTAATTTGCACGATATTTTATAATTAAATAAATTAAATAGGAGACAAACACCTAAGGGGACTGTTGAAAAAGTGTTTATTGACCCACTAGGTGGAATGGAATTTGGGGTAGAAGGCAATGGACAAATGGCAGCTTCATGAGGAAGTAACTAGCTGTTGGTATGAGACAACTCCCTTGAATTGTGGTCTTAGTTTCCTGAAAGATGTGACTGGAGCTTGAGGATCATTATTGAAAAAATGACCACTAAAGACCTAGGAAATCTTTAAAAGAGCCATCGAATTTTAGACTGAGGTTCATCACTTTTCCTGACGAGGAAATTTACCTTGGGGTTTTGCTGCTTGCACCCAAGAGATTCGATGAGGGGATATGCTAGTTTTTTATCATGGTGTAAGTCTGCATATTATACTGCTAAGTGTAGAGTTATACTGCTGAGTGCAGAGTCCTAAAAGCTGAGGAGCAAGTCTTAATAGTTTGCTACCTATACAATTTCTGAGTGCCTTGCTTCTACACAAAGTCCATCTACTTGGTGGTTCAGTAAACAGACTCGGGGTTCCAAAGGAGGCAAGTAGTTTGGCTGCTTCTTCTAGAAAGGTTGGGAGGAATAGGCCTCCTTGGGTGTTTGTCCACCCTATCATCTGTTACAGGTTCTACTTGTCTTTTCTGTTTCTAAGTAGTTAAATTATTTTATGTAATTATTGATTTAGTATTTCTAAGTTATCATTATACAGAAGTATTTGTTTTGAATCCTGATTTAGTCCTGATTTTGTGTAATGATGATTAAGTAAATGAAATGATTGAACAAATAACTTTTATGTATTTTTCCACATATTGTTTTCTGTATAGTACTCTAGTGCAGAGAAGGAGAATTAATATAGATGAATGATAGGAAGATTGCCAAATGAATGAATAGATTAACGCTATTGTATTTCACTAATATTTCTTATCAATTATATTATGTCATACAAAATATATGTTTAGACTCAGGAATTATAAACAACATTTCATAATACAAGCATTATAATATTTTATGTTACATAGTAATATAAGTAAATATTTCATCTCTATACAAAAACCTAGTGTTTACACTTTAGGTCATTTATTTCTTTCAAACAGTATAGTGTTATAGTTTCATTGTATTTCTTTAATTCAATATTCAGGAAATTATAACAGCTGCAAATTAAATAGTATTTACAGCATTTTATTATATTTTTACTTCTGAGAGGAATAGAATAATCTAGGGTTTTATGTTTTCCATGTTTTTGTAAACCTTCCAAAGACTTCTATTCATTCCTGTATTATATTTTATTTTCAATGTAAAAACAATTATTGACTTCCAGATTCGAAGTAACTAACAGGTCAAATGGAGAAACCAGAACTGGTTAACTCGTATCACCTTTATCAAAACTTCTTAAACATAGAATAAGTCTAATTGGACAAATATCCTTTTATCATCAGAATCCTTGACTCCTATACTTAGACATTTTAGAAATCATTTCAACATCATAAATTATAGTCACAAAAACATTTATCTTATACAGTGCTTAAGACTAAATCAAATGAGTATCTCGGCATCAACATCAGACATCAGTTTGACATCTCTATTGTAAACATTAACTGCAAAACCACATAAATACACGAAAACTAGATTTTTATTTTCAAAGTTCGACATTACAAATTTTCCACAGTCACCTCCTGAACCGTATAGGTTACTGTTTCAAAGTTACAAATAAAAACATTGATTTTAGGCTCTCGGCCATCACAAAAAACAACAACATTGATGTCATTTAACACAGGTTATCAAAACTACTATCGAAACCTACAAGTTAGGGTTTCAACTGCACAGCACAAGGCTAAACCCATGGCTCGCAGCCATCTTTTAAAAACACAATCTTGATGTAATTGTAACTTCGGAATGTATTTCATATATGTATATTGTATTCCAATAGAGATGTTATTATTCCTCTATACGGAAGTGTCGTCATTTATCTTGTAAGTGTCGTAACTTATACTTGATGGGTTATTAGACCACCTTGATGGGGTCGGCCCTGTATAAGTCATGTGGGTCAAAGGGTTACTAGACCACCCTATTGGGGATCGGCCTTGTCAGCATTATGTTAAGTGGTTAAGTTGAGGCTGACCTAGTAAAGGTTATTATGCAAGTCAAGTCAAGTATAAATAGAGTGCGGGAGGCACTCTATTTGATCATTCACTTTCTCACTCTTACACTCATTGGAGAGTGGCGCACTAGTGGAGGAGGAGAAGTTGTTGCTAGGAGACTATCTCTTATGCTTGGGTTTTGTATCATTGCTCTATCTATCTCTGAGGAAGTTATTGGGGTTTTTCACCTTTATGGTTTTCCCCAAGGAAACTTTGTGTGTCTGTTGTCTCATGTGATTGCTTGTTGTGATTGATATGCTTGATATGTTGTACATGTTATTCTCTCAGTAAAGATCCTAGAGTATGTTGAATTAATGCTAAAAAATTAACATGGTATCAGAGCTAACTTGAGAAGAAGACACTGTGCAGTTGCAGAAGCTAGGGATTCTTGTTTTTTGGGTTTCTCTCCACAGATCTTGAAATGCAGGAGGCTAGATTGACTCTCCTCAGCAAGGTGCATCTTTCTGTCCAATCACAATTCAATTCTAAGCACTTTCAGTTTTGGCCCTTACAATTAGGTTTTCCACACAAAAGTGGAATTTCTGAAATCTGAGACCATGGATGTATGCTCCTCTGAAAAATCAAAGTTTAGAGACCAAGATTGAACTTTTGGGTTGGGAGAATCTCTGGGAAAATCAAACCCTAATTCAGGGTCCTCCCTAGTGAATCCGAAAATCTAAAAGGCAATTTTGAGAGGTGAAACTTTGTAGTTTTCAAATTATGAGTATACCAGCTTGATCAAATCATCAAGGCGCATCTTTCTATCCTTTCAGAAGTTTGAAATTCAAAGTTTGAATTTTTAGGGTTTCTCTGACAAACCCTAATCCAGCTCCAGATCCAGTTTTCAACAAACCAAGTGGTAAGACCTAAATCTTTTATTTCCATTTGAAGTTTCTCATTGAAAATGTCTCACCACACCAAGCTTGAGGATAAGATTGAAGGGGCTGATAAGTTCCAAGCCTAGAAGTATAGGATTGGGTTAATCCTAGAAGAGAATGAGTTGGATACTTACATAAGTGAAGAGATTCCAGTTCCAGAGGGAGAAGAGTCCAAGGCCTTACACAAGAAGAACTTGGTCAAGGCTAAGTGGATCATTACTAATTCTATCAAAGACCATCTCATACCACATGTGTCATCTCTGAAGACACCCAAGGAGATGTTTGATTCCTTGACCAAGCTATTTGAAGGGAAGAACATAAATCGGAATATGACCTTGAGGAATCAATTGAAGAATATCAAGATCCAAAATGCAGAGACTATGCAGTCTTATTTCTCAAGGGTCTCCCAGATAAAAGAACAACCTGAAGCTATGAGAGAAGATATACAGAATGGAGAAGTGGTAATGACCACTCTTAATGGCCTTCCTAGGTCATGGGATTCCTTCATCCAAGGAATTTGTGTTAGGAAGAAACTTATCTCATTTAGTAGGCTGTGGGAAGAATGCTCACAGGAAGAAGATCGAATTATAGCTCGAGAAGAAAAGATGGGGAATGAAGTTCAAGCTCTCACATCCCACACCAAGAAGAGGATGCTTTTCCTCAGATTGTCCTAAGAACAAAAGGAACAACAACAACTACTACTACTACAAGCAATCTGACAGGTATGACTTACAGGTATGTTTTGAAATCTATTCATGATTAAGTTTATAATATGATTGTCTTCATGTTATTGAGTTTAGTAACAATCTTGTTTAATTTTAGACTTGTCTTATCACCCTAGTAAAAGTATGAATGCATGATAGAAGACATTCATTGATTAGAGTTATGACACTTATGATTGTATTATGATTGTATTAATACACTATGGTGTTGTATGAGGAGAATGTTATCCGCTAACATGAAAGGTACAAATCAAGTCCTAGATCAAGACCATGGTGACATGAAGATAGAGACTCATCCATAGTCATGGATCACATAGAGGTATGTATAATTTGGTTCTACAATGGTTAAATTATGAGTTATGTAGGTCATTGAAGAAAACAAGAAAACATTGCTAGACATAACTAGCAAATATGATGACTAGGTATGTTTTTCCTATATCAAGTTAGAATCCTACCCTATGTAAGTATCTTATACTTTTGTATGATTGATAATGATTACTCATGAAGTTACAAGTTTGAGTAATCTAGGATTTATGCATATTATGTTCCTTACTTTGATTAATGATATGACTAACCAGAAAAGTCCTATATAAACCTTGAATACTAATGCCTATTATCTATGTTTGAAATGATCATGACTATACATGTTTAAGATTATTGTGTTTTGATAGTATTAAGATTATACTAATAAATGTATGAGATCTCAAGAATAACACAATGATGATGCTAGTAAGCATGCATAGTGATCCAGGATGAATATAAGTTCAAGGACAAGTAATCCAGGAAGCAAATATCAAGAGGGAGCACACTCCAATAGTTCCTGCAAGGAAGCAAAGATTGAGAGGGAGTCCACACAACAAACAAACAAAGATAAGTATTTAAATTTCCATTTCTTGTATATTTGATTATTTAAATAATATTGTTCAATGATGTATATGCTTATGTTCCTAGACTTAGGTTGTGTACTATGCATATTAGAATAATTGCATTAATGAACAATATACTACTAATATGCATGTGATGGGTAAGTGGCCTATGGCACTGTACAACATTCCATTGCTACTTATATAGAATGAAACCTCTTTGCAGACATTTTGGGAGTTGTGCACACTCTTAACATTGTTCTGGTAGAGATTGGAAGGCATCTAAAAAGTTACGGGATATGGATAAATGTTGTATTGAAGCATTGGCTAAAATAATTGCATGACTGTATGACATATTTCTTTATGTGTAGGAATTTGTTCTGAAAACTATGAGATATTTCTAATCATGCAATTTAACTTGTCTTGTAGGAAATATCATATACCGTCACCTACAAAAGAAGGACTACAACATTTGTTCAACAACAAAGCTATCTATTGAAGAATTTGAAGTTCCTAGGATATGGGATGAAGTAATGGAAAGATGCCATGATTCGACGATCATGAAGAATGATGTTTGGGATGTAGTCCCAAGACCTGAAGGGAAGTCTATTAGTGGATCTACAAGATCAAGCATGTTGTAGATGGCAGCATAGAAAAATACAAAGCGAGGTTTGTAGATGCTGGCTTCTCCCAGAAAGAGGGAATAGACTATGATGAGACTTTTGCTCCTGAAGCAAGATACACTTCCATTAGATCAGTACTTGCTCTGGCTGCAGTGATGAAATGGAAGATACACCAGATAGATGTCAAGACAGCCTTCTTGAATGGTGTAGTCAAGGAGGAAGTGTATGTGGATCAACCACTTGGTTTTGAGACACATGATAGGAAGCCACATGTGTGCAAGTTGAAGAAGGCTTTGTACAGATTGAAGCAAGCTCCTAGGACTTGGTATGGTAGGATAGACAACTTTCTATCCAGTTTGGGATTTACCAAGAATAAAGCAAATTCCAACCTTTACTACAAGGTTGAGGAAGGAAATCCTATGATACTACTCTTGTATGTGGATGACCTGTTTGTTATAGGTGAGGATAGATTGATTGCTGACACAAAGAGGAAGCTTGCTGCTGAGTTCAAGATGAAGGACTTGGGGATGATGCACTATTTTCTAGGTATGGAGGTGTGGCAGAGTGCAGATGGAATATTCCTTTCACAAGGGAAGTATGCAGTAGAGATCCTGAAGAGGTTCGGGATGATGGACTGCAAGGCCATGGCTACACCTATGGCATCGAACCTGAAGCTTATGTGTGATGCTTCATTTGAGCCGGTTGATGTCATGGTGTATCGTCAGATGATTGGGTCCTTGATGTACCTAACGAACACGAGACCAGATATTTGCTTTGCGGTGAACACATTGAGCCAGTTCTTGACGGATCCCAGAGGTGTTCACCTGATTGCTGTAAAGCATATTCTAAGGTACCTGAAGGGTATAATTGATTATGGGCTCAAGTATGATGTGAATCAAAAGTTTAGCCTGCAGGGTTATGTTGATTCGGACTAGGCAAGTAGTGTTGCAGATAGGAAGAGCACTTCTGGGTGCTGCTTCAGTATGCGATCAGGTGTGACCTCTTGGTTTAGCATGAAGCAGTCTTGCGTAGCACTAAGTACGGCCAAAGCAGAGTATGTTGTAGCTTGTTCAGCTAGTTATGAGGTAGTATGGCTTAGGAAGCTACTGTTTGAGTTACTTGATCTCCCGATGGATGCTACTGGTATCTTTTGTGACAACCAGAGTTGTGTGAAGCTGTCTGAGAACCTAGTGTTCCACGACAGGTCGAAGCACATAGAGATCAAATATCACTATATCAGGTATATGGTGCAAAGAGGAGCAGTGAAGCTCTTGTATGTTGTGACGGATGAGCAGGTTGCGGATGTGTTGACGAAACCACTAGCTAGAGTGAAGTTTGAGTACTTCAAAGAGAGGCTTGGTGTTCTTCAGATTGAATATACTTCGAGGAAGAAGTGATGGGACACTTTTCCAGAATCCATTCCAAGCATGGTGAGAGGAGGATCCTTCCCATGGCTGTGGATGTAAGCGCTATGTGATGAGCATCAGGACGATGCTCAAGTTACTTCTTTGTATATGCATCATGTTGGATGCTTGATATGATCAGTTGGATCATGCATTTGTATATGCATCATGTTGGATGCTTGATATGATCAGTTGGATCATGTATTTGTATATGTATCAGGTGGATCATGTATTTGTGTATGTATCAGGTGGATCATGTATTTGTATATGTATCAGGTGGATCATGTATTTGTATATGTATCAGGTGGATACATTGTATGATCAAGTGGATCATGTATGATGATATGTATCAAATGGATACATTGTATGATCAGGTGGATCATGTATAATGATATGTATCAGGAAGATACATTGTATGCATCAGGTGGATGCATGGTATGATCAGGTTGATCATGGATGTTGAGTATCAAGACGATGCTCTAGATGATATGCATCAGGATGATGCAGTGACGATGATCAGGATGATCATGTGTGATCAGTATCAAGACGATGCTCTAGATGACATGCATCAGGACGATGTAGTGACGATGATCGGGATGATCATGTGTGATGAGTATCAGGACGATGCAGTGATGATGGTCAGGATGATCATGTACATCAGGATGATGTATGGTGAGTATCAGGTTATACTCTGTGGCCGTGGATAGGTTGTGCGGATGAGCATATAATCTTGCCCTAGGATATTTGCAGATACTCTTGCGAGGTATTTCCTATGGCATATAATAATTCCCTGGGAGATATGGCAAATGCTCTTTCGAGTTTTTTCTCTAGGAGGACATATAATATTTCCCTGGTAGATCCGATAGGTTGAGCAGTATGCTTGTAATCAGTCCTGGGATGCTCTTTTGAGCTTTTGTCCTATGGAATATAATATTTTTCTGGGAGATCCGATAGGTTGAGCAGTACACTCGTAATCAATCCTGGGATGCTCTTTCAAGGTTTTGCCATGACCACATGTAATATTGCCTTGGGATATCTCATAGGTTGAGTAGTACACTCGTAATCAATCCTGGGATGCTCTTTTGAGGTTTTTCCATGACCACATGTAATATTGCCCTGGGAGATCCGATAGGTTGAGAAGTACACTCGTAATCAGTCCTAGGATGCTCTTTCGAGGTTTTGTGGTGACCACATGTAATATTTCCCTGGGAGATCTAATAGGTTGAGCAGTACGCTCGTAATCAATCCTAGGATGCTCTTTCGAGGTTTTGTGGTGGGATCACATATAATATTTCCCTCGGAGATCTTTTCAGTCATGCCTAAGCACATAAAGAATCCTGGGATACTCTTTTGAGGTTTTGTGATGCACGTAATAAGTCCTGAGGATTCCACAATATGGCTAGTGATGATGAAGACCTACAGGTGGTGGGCCTACATCCAGCATGAAAAAGGGTTGGCTCTGTAGAACTTCCTATGATGAGTATATTAGAGATTGATTGAGATATAAACAACAATGACGATGATGATGATTCGATGACAATGATCCAGTGACAATGATCCAGAGAAGAAGACTTGTGCTAGCAGATCTGTGTCGAGAAATACCTTCCTAGTTAAGAGGGAGTGTTGATGTAATTGTAACTTCGGAATGTATTTCATATATGTATTTTGTATTCCTATAGAGATGTTATTATTCCTCTATACGGAAGTGTACTCATTTATATTGTAACTGTCATAACGTTTACTTGATGGGTTATTAGACCACCTTGATGGGGTCGGCGTTGTATAAGTCATGTGGGTCAAAGGATTATTAGACCACCCTAGTGGGGTTCAGCCTTGTCAGCATTATGTTAAGTGGTTAAGTTGAGGCTGACTAGTAAAGGTTATTAGGCAAGTCAAGTCCAATATAAATAGAGTGCGGGGGGCACTCTATTTGATCATTCACTTTCTCACTCTTACACTCATTGGAGAGTGGCGCACTAGTGGAGGAGGAGAAGCTACTGCTAGGAGACTGTCTCTTATGCTTGGGTTTTGTATCATTGTTCTATCTATCTCTGAGGAAGTTATTGGGTTTTTTCACCTTTATAAATTTCCCCAAGGAAACTCTGTGTGTCTATTGTCTCATGTGACTACTTGTTGTGATTGATATGCTTGATATGCTGTACATGTTATTCTCTTAGTAAAGATCCTAGAGTATGTTGAATTAATGCTCAAAAATTAACACACAACAGTTCATAAAACAACACAGTACATTATCACATATACTGGAGCATCGCTCACAGTCTCAAACACGCAAACATCATGAAGTTTGGAACCAAATTCTTTTATTTTAACCAGAATAGCCGATGGATAAAACCCTCTCAATAGTTACATCCTTTTACAAATTATCTACGCTGAAAACAAACACCACAGGCTTAGCGCTGAATGGGTTGAGGATTTCATCCTTCCCAAGCTGCCAAAAATCTCACAACATTTCAACGGTGGTCCCTTTCCATAGCCTCACAATAAACATGAAGTCTCGGCTAAGAACACAAGAAGGTCCAACAGTCACTTAACCGAAGCATCAGGGAAACCACTGAAGCCTACCATTTCTTATGCAGCTGCCAGTTATCAAAACTCAAGCTTGGGAACCGAATGTCGAAGGGACCTGCCACACAAATAAGGTATGGTCAAACAAGTATCAAGAAAGAAGTTTCAGTAAGGAAAAATAACAATGACTGCAACTCTTAAAATTTTTTAGAAGGAGACAGGGTTGGAACCTGAAACATTACCTTTAAATAGCTATTTCTAGAGCAGTAACACCATAGCCACTGTAAATTGTATCCATCACCCCACCACCGAATGCAACAAAGATTGAAAACAATTCTGAGATTTACCACTTATCATACAAGAAGACCAACCACTGGTTCAACCTGCACATGAGTTTATATTCAACCCTAGAGTCTGTAAAACTTCAAAACCATTGCTGTAAACTCTTATAGTAAAGCTTGGCTCTTTAAACTAACATCTAGTATCAGAAAACCCAATAGGTCATGGTTTTGAATCATGGAGAAGCTCCCAAACACCTGCTAACGAAACCCTGGAGTTTCTCGGCCTGTCAGCCTCTCCACAGAGCCACTCTCCAACACCTTGAATGCTAAAGGAAAACAATAACTTCGAAACGTAGTGGAGATTAGGGTTAAGTTCCAAAGCCCAAGACCCATGTATGATCAACAGTGGAGATCACTCGATAAGAACATCGTATCCCCAAGCAACCACCATAGTTATGACAACATTAATAACCATGGCCACCGTGAAGACCAACTAGGACAACTTTCAAACTAAATCAAATACAACTCGACCACGTTGACTGCTCTGTCACAATACCTTCATGTGTTAAGAACCATGATGGCAGCCACGGTGATATTCCACTGAACCGGTAGATAGGAGTATTAAATGCCAAGGGTGGGTGAGAATGCTTGCCAGCACAGTTTCCACTACATCATTAATATCCAAACCTTATTACACATTGCCACGTTGAATATGGTTGAAACCCTGTCATAACATATTTTATTTGCTAAGTCATAGTTTGTATTGGTATCAAGTCACTAGGCATCGATCATATTATTCAAAAGGGTCACGATGATGCTCATACTATGGTTATATTAATTCATACATAAGACCATTGCATAAATTATTGCATGGAGTTTGTATGCTATATGAGCTATACGATATCATACATATAGTTTATATGCAAATAGAAATTATATATAAAATGCATATAGTTTTTAGGCTATAGAAAATACAAAGGATTTGTATATAGTTACATTCTAGGAATTGTATTGTAAAATGACATATAGTTATACTATAGGATATGCATATGACTTTGCATATAGTTCTTGCACAATAGTTGCATATAGTCGATATATCAAAGGATTTGTATGGTATTTACATACAGTTTGCATATAATAGAATAATCTTGGTATATACATAAGGTTTGCAAAACATAGGATAGAGCACGAGGTACATAGCTCACAATTTTTAAGACTTAGTCAAGTCATCATAATATTATTAACCTATTTATGTAATGTACAGAGTATGAAATCAATAGTATGGGAAATGAGAATAAGTATAGCAACCATGCATTTTAATATCAAAACCAAATTATAACTGAAGAGATCTCACCAGGATTCATTTCATTATTATTCTCTAAAACCATTAGGAAATTTGGAGATTACTGAAACTAGTTAGGAACTCTTCTGTCACACTTCGTAAGCATTAACACTCTTACCTGTAATCTGCGAAAGGAACAATTCAAATGCTTTAGCATGAATGCTAAGTAAGCCTCGGGGTACCCTTAGGACCCCTTTCATCATCAAGAGAAGAACAATAGTTAGCACTTATAAAAATTATATCGACTGAACATTGACATAAGTAATATAAAAATGTAGCTGAGATGAGAAGAATATTCAATAGCATTGAAATGTAGATATTAATTATCATGTCGTAAATAATACATTTATGATCATTACAAACATTTAGTACAGCAAGATGACATAGAAGCATTTATTATAATTCTGCACAGTTAATATATGCATTAAAAGCTACGTTGAAAAATTTTAAATTTTTGTGAAATTTTGGGATGTTACATGTGGTATCAGAGCACGAGTTCAAACTCTAGGCCTGAAATAGGCTCACACGCGCAAAACAGAAAATAAAACAAAAAACTTAGTTACTAACTTTATTTAAATTTTGTTTCTGTATAGAACAGTTTGACGTTTAAATTGTAGGTATGGATATACTGGAGGAATCAGTAGAGGACAGATCTCCTCAACATAATGAACATAATAACAAAGCACATAATAATGGTAATAAAGGAATTTACGTAGAATTAAATAATCAAGCTTCTGAACTACTACGTACTGTAAAAGATTTAAAATCTGAAATAAGGACTGTTAAAAAAGAGAATGAAAGAATTATGAAGGCACAGGATGAGTTAAATCAGATTTTAATGGAGAAATACCATAACGAGGAAAGAGGGAGGAAATCAGAAGTAAATTCTGATTCTGGTACAATGTCTCACAAACATAAGAGTAAGAAAGCGAAGAATGGTAAAAATAATAATTGCTCTTCATTTAATCTGATCAAAGTAATTTTAATTATGTTCATGACAGCAGTGATAGTGATTATTGTTCTAAGAAGAGGAAGCATAAGCATCATGAACAAATCATAGGAGAGTTTAAAAGGATTAAGCCACCAACCTTTAATGGTGAAACTGAAAAGGGTGAGATAGTTGAAGCATGGCTTTCTGGCATGATGAAATACTTTCGTATTTACGATTACTCTTCTCAGTTAAAAGCCAAGATGGCTATTTACAATCTGACCAAAAAGGCAGATATTTGGTGGCAAGATCTTAAAAGAATTAAGAACATAAAATAAAGAAACATAACCTGGAGTATGTTTAAAAATTTATTTAAGAAAAAGTTTCTGTCACAACAGTACTATGAAGATAAATCTAAGGAATTTTATGATTTAAAACAGGGTACTATGAGTATGAAGGAGTTGTGCAGCAAGTTCCTTAGTTTACTGATGTATGTACCTTACGTGGTCGAAGATAAGCCTAAGGTACAAAGGTTTCTAAGTTGTATACCTTTCAACATAAAAGATAGAATCGAGTATGATAACCCTTCCACCTTGGAAGAGGCTATGAGGAAAGCTAATTTTTGTTTTGATCAAAACAGAAAAAGAGAAGGAATATCTGGCTAGAGAAGTAACAAGCCTAATCATTTTGAGCATAAAAAGAAAAGCTTTAATCATAATTCTGGAAATTTTAAGAAAAGCTTTAATAACAGAAATTTTCCAAGTAATAATTATAAGAGTAATGCACCACATAATTTTACTACTACAAGGAATGTGCCTAATAATAACAACAACAGTAATAATAACAACAACAGGTATGCTGATAAGAAAGCACCTCTGAAGTGTTATGATTGCGGTGGACCCCATACTAGAGCTCAATGCTCACGCAACAGAAAGGCAGTCAACAACATTCACACTATACAAGCAAAGCCTATAGTTGGAGATGTAGCAAGAGAGATGCCCAGGATAAATGTAGCACTCGAGAATCGTCAAGCAGATCATCAAATGTCTATTGTTGAAATTGAAGGTATGATACACAACAAATCTATTTACATTCTAATAGATCCAGGTGCCAGTTTGAGTTACATTTCACTTGAAATAGTGAAAAGTTGCAAATTAAATATAGAGAAATTTGATAATTCATGGTTAGTTCAGCTAGCAACAGGCATTAAAAGAAAGGTTACAGACTTTGTCAAAAGTTGTGATATATTTATGAGTCAGCTAAAAATGCAAGTTAATCTCAATGTTTTAGGGAAATATGACTTGTTGATTGGAATGGACTGGCTTCAACAACATAGAGTAGTGCTTAATTGTTATGAGAAATCTTTTATTTGTTTGAATAGTGAAGGTAAAACTGAAACAGTAAGAGGGATTCATAGGAAGATTTTTGTAAGACAAATTTATGCTTTACAAGTTAAGAGGGCCGCAAGAAAGGGCTGTAAAATGTTTGTTGTTAATGTTAATAATGATGAATGTTCAACTAAAGAAGATAAGTTAAAACTGGAGGATATATCCATCCTTAGGGACTTTTCTGATGTATTCCCAGAAGAGATTGCAGGGCTACCTCCAAAAAGGGAACTTGATTTCACCATTGAGTTAGTACCGGGTACAGTAGCAAACTCAAAGGATCCCTACAGAATGAATATTCTGGAACTGAATGAACTAAAATATCAACTGAAGGAATTAATAGATAAAAACTACATAAGGCCAAGTGTGTCTCCTTAGGGAGCGCCAGTATTTTTTGTAAAAAAGAAGGATGGAACCATGCGACTGTGCATAGATTACCGTCAACTTAATAAAATGACAATTAAAAATCGATATCCCTTGCCCCACATTGATGATCTATTTGATCAAGTACGCAGAGCAGAGATATTCACTAAAATTGATTTAAGGTCTGGATATCATCAAGTTAGAATAAAAGACGAAGACATATTCAAAACTGCTTTCAGAATGCGATACGGGCACTATGAGTTCGTAGTTATGCCTTTTGGGCTAACTAACGCACCAGCATATTCATGTGTTTAATGAACAACATTCTACATAAGTACTTGGATAAGTTTGTAGTTGTGTTCATTGATGATATTCTAATTTACTCAAAAACTAAAGAAGAGCATGATGAATATTTTAGAATAATTTTGCAAGTGTTAAGAGAACATCAGCTTTATGCTAAGTTCAGCAAATGTTACTTTTATAAAGATAAAATACAGTACCTAGGTCACATAATCTCTAAAGATGGAATTTCCGTCGACCCTGAAAAAATAAAAGCAATTAACGAGTGGCCTATTCCTAAAGACGTAACTGACATTCGGTCATATATGGGGATAACAGGTTACTATAGAAAGTTTATTGAAGGGTTCTAACGAATTGCAAATCCCATCACTTCTTTGCAGAAGAAGGGTAACAAATTCGTATGGGATCAAAAATTCCAAGAAAGTTTTAATAACTTAAAAGAGTTATTAACAAACGCACCCGTTTTAAAAATTGTTTATCCTAACAAAGACTTCGTTGTATGCACTGATGCATGCAACAATGGACTTGATGGGGTCTTAACTCAACAAGGTCATGCTATTGCTTTCGAGTCTAGAAAGTTAAAGATCCACAAAAATAATTACGCAACTTACAATCTTGAGTTGGCAGCCGTGATACATGCACTAAATATGTGGCGCCATCACTTGATTGGAAGAAAGTGTGTACTAATAACAGATAATAATGGTTTAAAATACTTGTTGGATCGAACAAATCTAAAAGCAAGGTATGCTAGATGGCTAGCTTTCCTTAGCGAGTATGATTTCGAAATTCAACACATTAAGGATAAAGAAAACAAAGTTGATGATGCTTTGAGAAAAAATACCAGATTAAGTTTTCTAGCAACAATCAGCATGTTTAAGACAGATCTGGAAAATCAAATTGAAGAAGGAATTAAGCAAGATGAAAATTATCAAAAATTGCATGATAAGGTTGCTGCAAATTTAATAACAGATTACAAAATTAATGAAAATGGCTTAATAACTTATAAAAACAGAATTTATATACCTAATGAGTCAAAAGTTAAGCTGCTGATTTTGGATGAAGTTCATAAGAGTCCTTATTCGAGACATCCAGGTTATCAGAAAATGATAACTATGTTAAGGAAAAATTATTTTTGGCCCAACTTGAAGAACAAAGTGGTTGAATACATAACTAGGAGTTTTGAATGGCAGACCATTAAGACTGAACATCAACATCCAGCTAGCCTATTGCAACCATTTCCAATTCTGGAATGGAAATGGGAGATTATAAGTATTGATTTTATTACAGGTTTACCTAAGAATAAAAAACAGAATGATTCAATAATGGTTGTTGTGGATAAACTAAGTAAATCTACTCATTTTATTCCTATTAAGACTACATTCAAAGCCGCTAACATTACAGATGTGTTCATGAGACAAATGTTTCGCTTACACGGGATGCCAAAGGTAGTTATTTCTGATCGAGACTCCAAGTTCACTGGAAATTTTTGGATAGCATTGTTTAAGGGTTTAAATACTAAATTAAATTTCAGTACTACTTTCCATCCACAAACTGATGGACAGACTGAAAGGGTTGATCAGATTTTAGAAGACATGTTACGAATGTATGTTAAAGATCAGCCAACTAAGTGGGAAGATTATTTGCATTTAGCTGAATTTGCATACAATAATCATTATCAAGCATATGCTAGAATTAGTCCATTTGAGATTTTATATGGAAGAAAATGTTGTACTCCTATTTCTTGGGATAACCCCATGGATAGATTAATGTTAGGACCAGATTTGTTAAAAGAAATGGAGCTAACCGTGAAACAGATTCAAGGCAACTTAAAAGTTGCACAAGATCGGAAAAAAAGTTATGCAGATCTGAAACGCACTGAAAGAGAATTTAGGGTTGGAGATCATGTTTTTATAAAGTTAAAACCTAAGAAAAGTTCTTTAAAGCTTGGGAGTTGTGCTAAACTAGCACCAAGGTACTGTGGACCATTTGAAGTCCTATCAAGGATTGGACCTGTTGCATATCAGTTGGCTTTGCCACCTAATTTAATAATCCATAATGTCTTTCACATTTCTATTTTAAAGAAGTATGTGCACGATGCTACTCATGTGCTGAATTGGAATGACATACAAGTGGAACCCGAAGGAGATTTTCAAGTGGAACCAGATTGTATTCTCGACAGGAGGGAAATTATGCTCTGGAATTGTACCATATGGCAGGTAAAGGTGCAATGGAATCACCTTAGCCTCGATGAAGCTACCTGGGAACTGGAAAGTAAAATGCGGGCAACATATCCAGTTCTATTCCAGGGAGGCTCTAATGAAGAATAAGCAACATCGAGGATGATGTTGAGCTTAAGTGGGGGTGTTTGGAACATACCCTTTTTGCTGAAAAAAAACATTTTATGTTGGAAACATTATCTCAACTTTTATTGTAAATTTTTATATTGGACAAGTGTCCAAGGATGACTATAATTTGCACAATATTTTATTATCAAATAAATTAAATAGGAGATAAACACCTAAGGGGACTATTGAAAGAGTGTTTACTGACCCACTAGGTAGAATGGAATCTGGGGTAGAAGGCAATGGACAAATGGAAGCTTCATGAGGCAAGTAACTAGTTGTTGGTATAGGACAACTCAATTGAATTGTGGTCTTAGTGCCCTGAAAGATGGGACTGGAGGTTGAGGCTTATTATTGAAAAACTAACCACTAAATACCTAGGCAATCTTTAAAAGAGCCATCGAATTTTGGACTGAGGTTCATCACTTTTCCTGACGAGGAAATTTACCTTGGGGTTTTGCTGCTTGCACCCAAGAGATTCGATAAGGGGATATGCTAGTTTTCGATTATGGTGTAAGTTTGAATATTATAATGCTAAGTGCAGAGTTATACTTCTGAGTGCAGAGTCCTAAAAGTTGAGGAGCAAGTCTTAATAGTTTGTTGCCTGTACAATTTATGAGTGCCTTACTTCTACACAGAGTCCATCTACCTGGTGGTTCAGTAAATAGGCTCGGAGGTCCAAACGAGGCAAGTAGTTTGGTTGCTTCTTCTAGAGAAGGTTAGGAGGAACATGCCTCCTTGGGTGTTTGTCCACCCTATCATCTGTTACAGGTTCTACTTGTCTTTTCTGTTTCTAAGTAGTTAAATTATTTTCTACAATTATTGATTTAGTATTTATAAGTTATCATCATATAGAAGTATTTGTTTTGAATCTTGATCTAGTCCCGATTTTGTGTAATAATGATTAAGTAAATGAAATGATTGAACAAATAACTTCTTTATATTTTTTCCCATACTGTTTTCTGTATAGTACTCTAGTGCAGAGAAGGTTATATTATGTAATACAAAATATATGTTTAGACTCAGGAATTATAAACAACATTTCATAATACAAGCATTATAATATTTTCTGTTACATAGTAATATAAGTAAATATTTTATTTATGTACAAAAACATAGGGTTTACACTTTCGGTCATTTATTTCTTTTCAAACAATATAGTGTTATAGTTTCATTGTATTTCTTTAATTCAATATTTAGGAAATTATAACAGCTGCAAATTAAATAGTATTTACAACATTTTATTATATCTTTACGTCTGACACGAATAGAATAATCTAGGGTTTTATGTTTTCCATGTTTTTCTAAACCTTCCAAAGACTTCTATTCATTTATGTATTATATTTTATTTTCAATGTCAAAACAGTTACTGACTTCCACATTCGAAGTAACTAACAGGTCAAATGGAGAAACCAGAACTGGTTAACTCGTATCACCTTGATGAAGACTTCTTAAACATAGAATAAGTCTAATTGGATGAATTCCTTTTATCATTAGAATCCTTGACTCCTATACTTAGACATTTTAGAAATCACTTCAACATCACAAATTATAGTCACAAAAATATTTATCTTATACATTGCTTAAGACTAAAGCAAATGAGTATCTCGGCATCAACATCAGACAGAAGTATCACATCTCTATTGTAAACATTAACTGCAAAACCACATAAATTCATGAAATTTAGATTTTTATTTTCAAAGTTCGACATTACAAATTTTCTAAAGTCACCTCCTGAACCGTATGGGTTAGGGTTTCAAAGTTACAAATAAAAACATTGAGTTTAGGCTCTCAGCCATCACCAAAAACAAGGACATTGATATCATTTAACATAGGTTATCAAAGCTACTATCGAAACCTACAAGTTAGGGTTTCGACTGCACAGCACAAGGCTAAACCCATGGCTTGCATCCATATTTTAAAAACAGAATAGTTCATAAAAAAACACATTACATTATCACATATACCGGAGCATTGCTCACAGTCTCAAACACGCAAACATCATGAAGTTTGGAACCAAATTCTTTTATTTTAACCAGAATAGCTGAGGGATAAAACCCTCTCAACAGTTACATCCTTTTACAAATTATCTACGCTGAAAACAAACACCACAGGCTTAACGCCGAATGGGTTGAGGATTTCATCCTCCCCAAGATGCCAGACATCTCACAACCTTTCGACGTGGGTCACTTTCCATAGCATCATAATAAACATGAAGTATCGGCTAAGAACACAAGAAGGTCAACCAGTCACCTAACCGAAGCATCAGAGAAACCACCGAAGCTTACCATTTCTTATGCAGCTGCCAGTTGTCAAAACTCAAGCTTGGGGACCAAATGTCGAAGGAACCTGCCACACGAATAAGGTAAGGTCAAACAAGTATCATGAAAGAAGTTTCAGTAAGGCAAAATAACAATGACTGCAACTCTTAAAACAATTAAGAAGGAGACAGGTTTCGACCTAAAACATTACTGTTAAATAGCTATTTCTAGAGCAGTAATGCCATAGCCATTGTAAACTGTATCCATCACCCCACCACCGAACGCAACAAAGGTTGAAAACAATTATGAGATTTACCACTTATCATACAAGAAGACCAACCACTGGTTCAACCTACACACAAGTTTATCTTCAACCCTGGAGTCTGTAAAACTTCAAAACCATTGCTTTAAACTCTTATAGTAAAGCCTGGCTCTTAAAACTAACATCTAGTATAAAAAAACCAAACAGGACACGGTTTCGAATCATGGAGAAGCTCCCAAACACCTACTAATGAAACCCTGGAGTTTCTTGGCCTGTCGGCCTCTCCACAAAGCCACTCTCCAACACCTTGAATGCTAAAGGAAAATAATAACTTCGAAACGTAGTGGGGATTAGGATTAAGTTCCAAAGCCCAAGACCCACGTATGATCAATAGTGGAGATCACTCGATAAGCACCTCATATGCCCAAGGAACCACCATAGTTATGACAACATTAATAAGCATGGCCACCATGGAGACTAGCTAGGAAAAATTTCAAACTAAATCAAATACAAGTCGACCAAGTTGACTGCTCTGTCACAATACCTTCACGTGTTAAGAACCACGATGGCAGCCACGGTGATATTCCACTGAACCAGTAGATAGGAGTATTAAATGCCAAGGGTGGATCCGAATGCCTGCCAGCACAGTTTACACTACATCATTAATATCCAAACCTTATCACACATTGTGACGTTGAATATGGTTGAAACCCTGTCATAACATATATCATTTCGTAAGTCATAGTTTGTATTGGTATCAAGTCACTAGGCATCGATCATATGATTCAAAAGGGTCACGATGATGCTCATACTTTGGTTATATTAATTCATACATAAGACCGTTGCATAAATTATTGCATGGAGTTTGTATGCTATAGAAGCTATACGATATCATACATATAGTTTATATGCAAATAGAAATTACATATAAAATGCATATAGTTTTTAGGCTATAGAAAATACAAAGGATTTGTATATAGTTACATTCTAGGAATTATATTGTAAAATGACATATAGTTATACTATAGGATATGCATATGACTTTGCATATAGTTCTTGCACAATAGTTGCATATAGTCGATATATCAAAGGATTTGTATGGTACTTACATACAGTTTGCATATAATAGAATCAGCTTGGTAATTACATAAGGTTTGCAAAACATAGAATAGAGCACAAAGTACATAGCTCACAATTTTTAAGACTTAGTCAAGTCATCATAATATTATTAACCTATTTATGTAATGTATAGAGTATGAAATCAATAGTATGGGAAATGAGAATAAGTATAGCAACGATGAATTTTAATATCAAAACCAGATTATAACTGAAGAGATCTCACCTAGATACATTTCATTATTATTCTCTAAAACCATTAGGACATTTGGAGATTACTGAAACTATTTAGGAACTCTTCTATCACACTTCGTAAACATTAACGCTCTTACCTGTAATCTACGAAAGGAACGATTCAAATGCTTTAGCATGAATGCTAAGTAAGCCTCAGGGTACCCTTAGGACCCCTTTCATCATCAACATAAGAACAACAGTTAGCACTTATAAACATTATATCGATTGAACATTGACATAAGTAATATAAAAATGTAGCTGAGATGAGAAGAACATTCAATAGCATCGAAATGTAGATATTAATTATCATGTCGCAAACAATACATTTATGATCATTACAAACATTTAGTACAGCAAGACGACATAGAAGCATTTATTATAATTCCACACAGTTAATATATGCATTAAAAGCTATGTTGAAAATTTTTTAATTTTTGTGAAATTTTGGGATGTTACATGTGGTATCAAAGCGTGAGTTCAAACTCTAGGCCTGAAATAGGCTCATGCGCGCAAAACATAAAATAAAACAGAAAACTTAGTTGCTGACTTTATTTGAATTTTATTTCTGTACAGAACGGTTTGACGTTTAAATTGCAGGTATGGATATACCGGAGGAATCAGTAGAGGACAGATCTCCTAAACATAATGAACATAATAACAACGCACATAATGATGGTAATAAAGGAATTTATGTAGAATTAAATAATCAATCTTCTGAACTACTACGTATTGTAAAAGATTTAAAATCTGAAATAAGGACTGTTAAAGAAGAGAATGAACGAATTATGAAGGCACAGGATGAGTTAAATCATATTTTAATGGAGAAATACCATAACGAGGAATGAGGAAGGAAATTAGAAGTAAATTGCGATTCTAGTACAATGTCTCACAAACATAAGAGTAAGAAAGCAATGAATGGTAAAAATAATAATTACTCTTCATCTAAATCTGATAAAAGTAATTATAATTTTGTTCATGACACCAGTGACAGTGATTGTTGTTCTAAGAAGAGGAAGCATAAGCATCATGAACAAATCACAAGAGAGTTTAAAAGGATTAAGCCACCAACCTTTAATGGTGAAACTGAAAAGGGTGAGATAGCTGAAGCATAGTTGTCTGGCATGAAGAAATACTTTCATATTTACGATTACTCTTCTCAGTTAAAAGCCAAGATGCCTATTTACAATCTGACTGGAAAGACATATATTTGGTGGTAAGATCTCAAAGGAATTAAGAACATAAAATAAAGAAACATAACCTGTAGTATGTTTAAAAATTTCTTTAAGAAAAAGTTTCTATCAGAACAGTACTATGAAGATAAATCTAAGGAATTTTATGATTTAAAACTGGGTACTATGAGTATGAAGGAGTTGTGCAGAAAGTTACTTAGTTTATTGAGGTACGTACCTTACATGGTCGAAGAGAAGCCTAAGGTACAAAGGTTTCTAAGTTGTCTACCTTTCAACATAAAAGACAGAATCGAGTATGATAGCCCTTCCACCTTGGAAGAGTCTATGAGGAAAGCTAATGTTTGTTTTGATCAAAACAGAAAAAGAGAAGGAATATCTAGCTGGAGAAGTAACAAGCCTAATAATTTTGAGCATAAAAAGAAAAGCTTTAATCATAATTCTGGAAATTTTAAGAAAAGATTTAATAACAAAAATTTTCCAAGTAATAATTATAAGAGTAATGCACCACAGAATTTTATTGCTACAAGGAATGTTCCTAATAAAAACAACAACAGGTATGCTGATCAGAAAGCACCTCTGAAGTGTTATGATTGCGGTGAACCCCATACTACAACTCAATTCCCATTCAATATAAAGACAATCAACAACATTCACACTATACAAGCAGAGCCTACAGTTGGAGATATACCAAGAGAGATGCCCAGGATAAATGCAGTGCTGGGGAATCATCAACCAGATCATCAAACATCTATGGTTGAAATCGAAAGTATCATACATAACAAATCTATTTCCATTCTAATAGATCCAGGTCCAAGTTTTAGTTGCATTTCACCTGAAATAGTGAAAAGTTGCAAGTTAAGGATAGAGAAATTTGATAATTCATGGTTAGTTCAACTAGCAATAGGATTTAAAAGAAAGGTTACAGACTTTGTCAAAAGTTGTGATGTATTTATGAGTCAGCTGAGAATGCAAGTTAATATGAATGTTTTACCCTAAGGGTCATATAACATGTTGATTGGCATGGACTGGATTGAACAGCATAGAGTAGTGCTTAATTGTTATGAGAAATCTTTTACTTGTTTGAATAGTGAAGGTAAAACTGAAACAGTAAAAGGGATTCATAGGAAGATTTTTGTAAGACAAATTTATGCTTTACAAGTTAAGAGGGCTGCAAGAAAGGGCTGTAAAATGTTTGTTGTTAATGTTATTAATGATGAATGTTCAACTAAAGAAGATAAGTTAAAACTGGAGGACATACCCATCCTTAGCGACTTTTCTGATGTATTCTCGGAAGAGATTCCAGGGCTACCTCCGAAAAGGGAACTTGATTTCACCATTGAGTTAATATCGGGTGTGGTATCAAACTCAAAGGCTCCCTACTGACTGAATATTCTGGAACTGAATGAACTAAAATCTACACTGAAGGAATTAATAGATAAAAACTACATAAGGCCAAGTGTGTCTCCTTGGGGAGCGCCAGTTATTTTTGTAAAAAAGAAGGACAGAAGCATGCGACTGTGCATAGATTACCGTCAACTTAATAAAATGACAATTAAAAACCAATATCCCTTGCTGCACATTGACGATCTATTTGATCAAGTACCTGGAGCAGATATATTCACTAGAATTGATTTAAGGTTTGGATATCATCAAGTTAGAATAAAAGACGAAGACATATTCAAAACGGATTTCAGAATGTGATACGGGCACTACGAGTTCGTAGTTATGCCTTTTGGGCTAACTAACGCACCGGCAGTGTTCATGTGTTTAATGAACAACATTCTACATAAGTACTTGGATAAGTTTGTAGTTGTGTTCATTGATGATATTCTAATTTACTCAAAAACTAAAGAAGAGCATGATGAACATTTAAGAATAATTTTGCAAGTGTTAAAAGAACATCAGCTTTATGCTAAGTTCAACAAATGTGACTTTTATAAAGATAAATTACAATACCTAGGTCACATAATCTCTAAAGACGAAATTTTCGTCGACCCTGATAAGATAAAATCAATTAACGAGTGGCCTGTTCCTAAAGACGTAACTGACGTTTGGTCATTTATGGGGATAATAGGTTACTATAGAAATTTTATTAAAGTGTTCTCACGAAATGCAAATCCCATCACTTCTTTGCAGAAGAAGGGTAAGAAATTCATATGGGATCAAAAATGCCAAGAAAGTTTTAATAAGTTAAAAGAGTTATTAACAACCGCACCCATTTTAAAAAATGTTGATGCTAACAAAGACTTCGTTGTATGCACTAATGCGTGCAACGATGGACTTGGTGGGGTCTTAACTCAAGAAGGTCATGCTATTGCTTTCGAGTCTAGAAAGTTAAAGATCCATGAAAAGATTTACGCAACTTACGATATTGAGTTGGCAGCCGTGATACATGCACTAAAGATGTGGTGCCATAACTTGATTGGAAGAAAGTTTGTACTAATGATAGATAATAAGGTTTTAAAATACTCGTTGGATCAAACAAATCTAAACGTAAGGCAAGCTAGATGGCTAGCTTTCCTTAGTGAGTATGATTTCGAAATTCAAGCTAGATGGATTGCTTTCCTTAGCGAGTATGATTTCGAAATTCAACACATTAAGGGTAAGGAAAACAAAGTTGTTGATTCCTTGAGAAAAAATGCCAGATTAAGTTTTGTGGCAGCAATCAACATGTTTAAGACAGATCTAGAAAATCAAATTGAAGAAGGAATTAAGCAAGATGAAAATGATAAAATATTACATGATAAGGTTGCTGCAAATTTATTTAAAAATTTAATAACATATTACAACATTAATGAAAATGGCTTAATGACTTATAAAAACAGAATTTATATACCTAATGAGTCAAAAGTTAAGTTGCTGATTTTGGATGAAGTTCATAAGAGTCCTTATTCGGGACATCCAGGTTATTAGAAAATGATAACTATATTAAGGAAGGATTATTTTTGGCCCAACATGAAGAACTAAGTGGCTGAATACATAGCTAGGTGTTTTGAATGTTAAACCATTAAGGCTGAACATCAACATCCAGCTGGCCTGTTGCAGCCATTGCCAATTCCGGAATGGAAATGGGAGATTATAAGTATTGATTTTATTACAGGTTTACCTAAGAATTAGAAACATAATGATTCAATAATGGTTGTTGTGGATAAACTTAGTAAATATGCTCATTTTATTCATGTTAAGACTACATTCAAAGCCGCTAACATTGCAGATGTGTTCATGAGACAATTCTTTCGCTTACACATAATTCCAAAGGTAATTATTTCTGATCGAGACTCCAAGTTCACTGGAAATTTTTGGACAACATTGTTTAAGGGTTTATACTAAATTAAATTTCAGTACTGCTTTCCATCCACAAACTGATGGACAGACTGAAAGGATTAATCATATTTTAGAAGACATGTTACGAATGTATGTTAAATATCAGCCAACTAAGTGGGAAAATTATTTGCATTTCGCTGAATTTGCATACAATAAATAATCATTATCAAGAATCTACTAGAGTTAGTCCATTTGAGATTTTATATGGAAGAAAATGTAGTACTCCTATTTCTTGGGATAACCCTATGGACAGATTAATGTTAGGACCATATTTGTTAAAATAAATGGAGTTAACCATGAAATAGGTTCAAGGAAACTTAAAAGTTTCATAAGATCAGAAAAATGTTTTGCAGATCTGAAACACACTGAAAGAGAATTTCAGGTTGGAGATCATGTTTTTATAAAGGTAAAACCCAAGAAAATTTATTTAAAGCTTGGGAGTTGTGCTAAACTAGCACCAAGGTACTATGGACCATTTGAGGTCCTATCAAGGATTGAACCTGTTGCATATCAGTTGGCTTTGCCATCTAATTTAAGAATCCATAATGTCTTTCACATTTCTGTTTTAAAGAACTATGTGCATGATGCTACTCATGTGCTGAATTGGAAAGACATATAGATGGAACCCGAAGGATATTTTCAGGTGGAACCGGACTGTATTCTCGACACGAGAGAAATTATGCTCCAGAATCGTACCATAGGGCAGGTAAAGGTTCAATGGAATCACCTTAGCCTTGATGAATCTACCTGGGAACTGGAAAGTAAAATGTGGGCAACATATCCAGTTCTGTTCCAGGGAGGATCTGATGAAGAATAAGCAACATCGAGGACGATGTTGAGCTTAAGTGGGGGTGTTTGTAACATACCCTTTTTGCTGAAAAAAAAACATTTTATGTTGGAAACATTATCTTAACTTTTATTCTAAAGTTTTATATTGGACAAGTGTCCAAGGATGACTGTAATTTGCACAATATTTTATTATTAAATAAATTAAATATGAGACAAACACCTAAGGAGACTGTTGAAAGAGTGTTTACTGACCCACTAGGTGGAATGGAATCTGGGGTAGAAGGAAATGGACAAATGGCAGCTTCATGAGGAAAGTAACTAGTTGTTGGTATGGGACGACTCCCTTGAATTGTGGTCTTAGTGCACTGAAAGATGGGATTGGAGCTTGAGGCTCATTATTGAAAAACTGACCATTAAAGAACTAGGAAATCTTTAAAAGAGCCATCGAATTTTGGACCAAGGTTTATCACTTTTCCTGACGTGGAAATTTACCTTGGGGTTTTGCGGCTTGCACCCAAGAGATTCGATGAGGGGATATGCTAGTTTTTTATCATGGTGTAAGTCTGCATATTATACTGCTAAGTGCATAGTTATACTACTTAGTGCAGAGTCCTAAAAGCTGAGGAGCAAGTCTTAATAGTTTGGTGCCTATACAATTTCTGAGTGCCTTGCTTCTACACAGAGTCCATCTACCTGGTGGTTCGGTAAACAGGCTTGGGGGTCCAAAGGAGGCAAGTAGTTTGGCTTCTTCTTATGGAGAAGGTTGGGAGGAACAGGCCTCCTTAGGTGTTTGTCCATCCTATCATCTATTACAGGTTCTACTTGTCTTTTCTGTTTCTAAGTAGTTAAATTATTTTCTGCAATTATTGATTTAGTATTTATAAGTTATCAGCATACAGAAATATTTGTTTTGAATCCCGATCTAGTATTGATTTTGTGATGATTAAGTAAATGAAATGATTGAACAAATGACTTCTCTATATTTTTGTAACATACCCTTTCTGCTGAAGAACATTTTATGTTGGAAACATTATGTTAATTTTTATTGTAAATTTTTTATGTTGGACAAGTGTCGAAGGATGACTGTAATTTGCACAATATTTTATTATTTAATAAATTAAATAGGAGAAAAACACCTAAGGAGACTGTTGAAATAGTGTTTACTGACCCACTAGGTGGAATGGAATCTAGGGTAGAAGGCAATTGACAAATGGCAGCATCATGATTCAATTAACTAGATGTTGGTATGGGACAACTCCCATAAAATGTGGTCATAGTGCCCTGGAAGGTGGGACTAGAGCTTGAGGCTCATTTATTCTGAAACTGACCACTCAAGACCTAGGAAATCTATAAAAGAGCCATTGAATTGTGAACTGAGGTTCATCACTTTTTCTGACGAGGAAATTTACCTTAAGGTTTTGCTGTGCTTGCACCCAAGAGATTCAATGAGGGGATATGCTGAGTTTTTGATCATGGAGTAAGTCTACCTCTGATACTGTTGAGTGCAGAGTTATACTATTGAGTGCTGAAGCTATAGTATTGAGTGCTGAAGATATTCTACCGAGTGCTGAAGTTGAATGCCTTGCTTCCACCTAGAACCTTCTACCTAGTGGTTCAGTGAACAGTCTCGGGGGTCCAAAGGAAGCAAGTAGATTGGCTGCTTCTTCTGGAGAAGGTTGGGAGGAACAGGCCTCCTTGGATGTTTGTCGGGCCTATCTTCATTTTCAGGTTCTACTATCTTTTTCTAGTTCTAAGTAGTTAAAGTTCTATTTGTAATTATTGATTTATTGTTTTTCAAAGATATTATTGAATAAATACATTTATTTTAGTTTCTGAGTCAATTAGGATTCTGTATAATACTGATTATGTAAGATGAAATGAATAAAATATTTCTCTTCATTTTTCCCCATGCTAATGGATCTGCATCGTACTCTAGTACAAAGAAGAAATTAAGGTAGATAAATTGATAGGCAGATTGCCAAGTGAATGAGAAAATCAACCCTGTTATATTTTGTCAGTTTTTCCTACCATTAATATTCTGTATCAAATAACACAATTATATGTCTTTCTCTTATCATTCTTTTATTAGTTAAATGTTTCAAGTTCACTGTATTTCTTTCATCAAGATGTATTGAATTTAACAGCTGCAAAAACATTTATTTTCTAAGTATATAATACTGTTACCCCTTACTGTTAGCAAGTATACTTATCATCAAAATAAATAGTTTTCATATCTAAGTATAGAAATTCTCTTTCTGTTATACAGTATTTAGGAAATTATACTAGCTGTAAATTAAATAGCATCATCAAACATTTGATCTCATTTCTATTTCGACAGTAATAGATTAGTCTAGGGTTTATGCTATTTTGATGTCATCTTTCTAACTTTAGCAATAGTTTCTATTTCCTTTTCCTATATAATAATTTATGCAATAAAAATCGTAGCATTTAACATTTTGAATAGGAAAACAAGAGTCGATCAAACTCTTAAAAACATATCATCAAAACCTCATAAACATAATTTATATCAGTTTTGTCAAACGTTTTCTAAACAGACGATTGGAACCTTAAACACTTTAACATTCTTTTCACAAACTTTCTTTACAACAAAGCTAGTAATTACTTCTTTAAATAGTATCAAATATTTTTGAAATCACATTTATTTTATGGTCTATTGACCAAGGGCTAATATCCTCTTAGCGAAAATCCTTCTCCCATTTTCAATCAAAATCGATGCAGACGCTAAACCTTCCATTAGGATGAAACCATCGATTTAAAAATCATTTTATTTTACAGCTGAGGAAACAAAAACATTTCCCTTAGGTTTTCGTCACTCAAAACTTCTGCAAATCTGAACATCTATCAGAGCGAACGATTAAGCCATTTAGGGTATTCTTTAACTATTTAAATACTCCAATCATAACATCAAACCACATTATAATTTGAACACAAAACTGCTCCATTACTATTTTCAAAATCGAAACACTGTATTATCATTTATACATAAGAGGGTTTCATCCCTCAGTTCGATACTTTTAAGCAAACGCTAAAAACAAAACACGACTAGGCTGGTTAGTAGAACCAACGGAGGAATTCATCCTCTGTCCTGAAAACTTTGCATTTAAATTTGTTACGTTTTTGATAAAACGATGCCCAGAACCATGCATCAAACTATTGATGAGTAGTAGACATCAACAAGCTATGCTAGGAGAACCTACAAGAAGTTATGCCATCGAGGCTTACCAGGTGGAGTGAGCTATTTTCTTCCCACCAAACATTCGACTCTACAAGTCCTTAACCCTGTCAATACCTGCCAGAGCAACATCAAGAGGTTAAAACTCATTCAAATAAAAATAAGAAAATGCACAAGTTCAACTTTAAACATTACAAAGTAACTCTTCACAGAGTCGAACGCATTACCTTTGCATTCAGAAACATGAAGTGGGAACTGCTAGAAAAAACAGGATCACAGAGCAATAACAATAAACAGAAATGCAAATATAATCACACATACACATTACAAGAGAGACACAGATATATTGTGGTTCACCCAACTTGGGCTACGTACACACTAAAGTTCCCAGTTCTTATTATTATTCTGTCCAGCAAAGTGAAGGGATACAACTTGCAGCTCAACCACTGCACTTCCTCTTCACTGTCTCACAATATCTCTTCTGACTTCAAACATATTTACAATGCATAAAACCTAATACATCAACCCTAGCCGTATTACAATGTCTTTCTTTTATAAGGGAGATACAATTGGAAAATACATGGGTTACCCAAAACCATGGGCCCGAAAACTATTGGTAAAAACAACCCCAAATATTTTTCTCGGGGGCTCTGCCCCCGAACCCCCCTAAGGTCATGCCATGATCATAACCAAACATGGGGTACAGACACAGCTGAATAATAATATCTCTGAATCTGGAGATAAGCTCCACAACCAACAGGAATGCCATTAGTAACAAGTTCAAATTCATCTATCAGCCGCAACAAAGAAAGTTTTCAAACGCCACGACTTCCCATTCACTCTCAGTCAAGATCACTGGTTCAAAACTAAACCCAAGGAAACCTCTATCAAAGTACACGACAAAATCCACAGGGAAATTGACACTCAAAGCTCCATTAAAAACCTGAAACTATCATAATTTTAACTGAAGGTCTCACCATCGAACCCGAGGAAGGAGTCCTCAGGCATTCAGCCTTCAAAACCTACAACTACGTAGCGAGTTGGCCTCTCTCCAAGTCCAGTTTCTCCAAATGAATGCAAAGGAGTAATTACAAGCGAGGATGTAGTATGAGCATTTAGTTCAAGACCCAAACCCAAGGACAATCCAGATCAATGGAGGTGATCGAGCCAGTTGGACATCACAGAGTTCAAAACAGTGGTACGTTCGAGGTTTCATTAATAACTCCATTAACGCAGAGTCAAGCTTGGAGGAAAATCATCAAGTTAATATCATATAGCTCGGAAAAACCATAAATGTTTCGCACAAGACTTCACGTGGAATCCACCATTTGGACAGCCAACGAGACATTCCACTAATGGAGTAGATGAGAGCATTAAAGTTCAACTTAGACACGTTAACAACAACCCTCGAAGGACTGCAGAGCAATAAAGGACTTGTCAATTCCCATTAACACTGCATTGGTGCAAATTACATAGTATTAATAATTCATGCTATCAAATTTATTGCAACTATTGCATAACAATGCATCTAGGGTTTTCATTACATTATTTCATATCGCCCCCAATGTATAGTTCACAATCATATAGTTAATTTATACGAAGCAAAGATCGCAATTTTTACATGTAATATATGGGGTTTACATTTTATGTAACATATGGTAGTTGCACTATAGGTAACATATGGTATTGGCATTAGAAATAGAACTCAATGCATGAGCGTCGCATCATTTGATATTTCTAACCTTAACTATATCAATATATGGGGTTTACATTTTATATAACATATGGTAGTTGCACTATAGGTAACATATGGTATTGGCATTAGAAATAGAACTCAATGCATGAGCGTCGCATCCTTTGATATTTCTAACCTTACCTATATCAATATACTATTATATTGCACATAGTAATGTTATATGAATACATTATTACAATAAAATCTTAAATAGTAAGAATGTAAATCAAAGGATCATTCGGGTTTCTATGATTTCACCTTTATGCATCAGTAACCTCATTTTTATAATAGATGCAATATGTCAAACTTTGTTTGTGATAGTAAGAAAATCACTACATATTGACACTTGGAATATAAAAGTTATCTAACCCTTGCAGGTATTAGAATTAGAATGTAACTAATGTTCCCATAACATGAATCAACATAAAAATCAGAGCACCCACAATGTTAAGTATCCTCGATATGTTATTTTTTCATTTGGACACAATAATAGGATCCGCATAACATTTATACATTTGCAATCTAGCATGAAATTAAGAGCCTGTAGAGTATGTATTTTTCTTTCGATGCATTCATTAACGGTCTAGTGTAGATAATGATAACAGTTATTTCCATGAATGGTATGAATAACTAGGTTAGCACTTGTTAAACTGAAAAAGAACTGAAGATCCATACCATCATTAACTTTCATGCATAGAAGTACTCATAACTATCTTAATGCATTGACGGCTAGCTAAACCATATTTCAATTGCTTGAAGTATTGGAATCGTCTTAATACCTTACCTGCGAATCTGCGAAAAGAAAACAGGTTCCATGCTTTAGCTATCAAAGCTAAGTAAACCTAAAGGCACCCCGTAGGAACCCCTTCATCAACATTCAAACATAACAGTCAGTATTTATCGCAAAAACTGTATCGCATGAGAATTTAAATACTGTTTGTAGAATTATATTTTATTACAAATAAACTATTTTTTTATTATGTTTAAGAATTACGAAGTGTCACTTTGTTAAACTACTATTAGTTAAATGGTTAACAAACATTCTATTTCCACAGTCATTAGTTTTAGTAAATAATGCTACTTTAAATTTTTTTAATTTTTAGTGAATTTTCGGGATGTTACATGTGGTATCAGAGCACGAGTTCAAACTCTAGGCCTTAAAAGGATCACGCACGCAAAACAGAAAATGAAAATCAGAAAGTTTATGTTACTAACTTTTATTTTAATTATGTTTTTGCACATAACAGTTTGACATTTTGCAGGTATGGAAATACCAGAGGAATCAGCAGAGGACAAATCTCCTAGTAATGAGCATAATAATAATAATCATGAAGGAATCTATGTCGAATTAAATAATCAATCTTCTGAACTGTTACGTACTATAAAGGATTTAAAATCTGAAATAAGGACTGTCAAAGAAGAGAATGAATGAATTATGAAGGCTCAGGAGGAGTTAAATCAGATTTTAATGGAGAATTATCACAAGGAAGAAAGAGAAGTGAAGTTTGATTCTGTGACAATGTCCCACAAACATAAACACAAGAAATCAAGGAATGGTAAAAGTAATACTTACTCATCATCTGAATCTGATCAAAGTAATCGTAATTCTAATCATGACAGTAGTGACAGTGATTGCTATTCTAAAAAGAGAAAACATAAGCATAATGAACAGATTACTGGGGAGTTTAAAAAGATTAAGCCACCAACTTTTAATGGTGAACGTGAAAAGGGGGAAATAGCTGAAGCATGGTTGTCTGGGATGAATAAGTACTTTAATATTTACGACTACTCTTCTCAGTTAAAAGCCAAGATGGCTATTTACAATCTGACAGGAAAGGCAGATATTTGGTGGGAGGATCTTAAAAGGATAAAGAGTATAAAGGAAAGAGATGTAACCTGGAATATGTTTAAAAAGTTATTTAAGAAAAAGTTCTTATCAAAACAGTACTTTGAAGATAAGTCAAAAGAGTTTTATGATTTAAAATTTGGTACTATGAACATGAAGGAGTTGTGCAGCAAGTTCCTTAGTTTACTGAGGTATGTACCTTACATGGTCGAAAGAAGCCTAAGGTACAAAGGTTTCTAAGTTGTCTACCTTACAACATAAAAGACAGGATCGAGTATGATAACCCTTCCACTCTGGAAGAGGCTATGAGGAAAGCTAACTTCTGTTTTGATCAAAACATAAAAAGAGAAGGAACAACTGGCTGGAAGAGTAATAAGCTTAATCATTTTGATCACAAGAAGAAGAGTTTTAATCAAAATTCTGGAAGTTTTAAGAAAAGTTTTAATAACAAAAGTTTTCCAAGTAATAATAGTTACAGGAGCAATGCACCATAGGATTTTACTACTGCAAGAAATGTACCTAATAACCATAACAACACCAGGTATACTGACCAGAAAGGACCTATGAAGTGTTTTGATTGTGGTGGACCACATAAGAGAGCAGATTTCCCATGCAACAAAAGGACAGTCAACAACATTCATAGCATACAAGCAGAACCAACAGTTGGTGATGTGGCAAGAGAAATGCCAAGGATAAATGCAGCACTGGAAAATCGACAAGCAGACCATCAAACGTCCATGGTCGAAATCGAAGGTATGCTACAAAACTGATCTATTTCTATTTTGATAGATCCAGGTGTAAGTTTGAGCTACATTCTAGCTGAATTAGTGAAAAATTGCAAGTTACAAATAGAAAAGTTTGATAATTCTTGGTTAGTTCAGCTAGCAACAAGCACTAAAAGAAATGTTATAGACTTTGTTAAAAATTGTGATGTATGTTTGAATCAACTGAAAACCCAAGTTAATCTGAATGTTTTACCCTTACGATCATATGACTTGTTGATTGGCATGGATTGGCTTGAACAGCATAGAGTAGTGCTTAATTGTTATGAGAAATCATTTACTTGTCTGAATAATGAAGGTAAAACTGAAACAGTAAAAGGAATTCATAGGAATATTTCAGTAAGACAAATTTCTACATTACAAGTTAAAAGAGCTGCCAGAAAGAGCTGTAAAATGTTTGTTGTTAATGTTATTAATGACGAGTGTTCATCTAAAGAAGACAAGTTAAAACTGAAGGATATTCCCATCTTTAGGGACTTTTCTGACGTATTCCCAAAAGAAATTCCAGGATTACCTCTGAAAAGGAAACTTGATTTCACCATTGAGTTAGTACCAGGTGCAGTACCAAACTCAAAGGCTCCCTACAAGATGAATATTCTAGAGTTAAATGAGTTAAAATATAAACTAAAAGAATTAATAGATAAAAACTACATAAGGCCAAGTGTGTGTCCTTGGGGGGCACCAGTATTTTTTGTTAAAAAGAAGGACAGTACCATGCGATTGTGCATCAATTACCGTCAGCTTAATAAAATGACAATTAAGAACCGATATCCCTTACCCCGCATATATGATATATTTGATCAAGTACACGGAGCAGAGATATTCACTAAAATTGACTTAAGGTCCAGGTATCATCAAGTTAGAATAAAAGACGAAGACATATTCAAAACTGCATTCAGAACGTAATATGGACACTACGAGTTCGTAGTTATGCCTTTTGGGCTAACTAATGCACCGGCAGTGTTCATGTGTTTAATGAACAACGTTATGCATAAATATTTGGATAAGTTTGTAGTTGTGTTCATTGATGATATTCTGATTTACTCAAAAATTAAATAAGAGCATGACGAACATTTAAGAATAATTCTGTAAGTTTTAAGAGAACATCAGCTTTACGCTAAGTTCAGTAAATGTGATTTTTATAAAGATAAAATATAGTACTTAGGTCACATAATTTCTAAAGACGGAATTTCTATTGACCCTGACAAGATAAAAGAAATTAACGAGTGGCCTGTCCCTAAATATGTAACTGATGTTCGGTCATTTATGGGAATAACAGGTTACTATCGAAAGTTTATCGAAGGGTTTTCAAGAATTACGAACCCCATTACTTCTTTGCAGAAGAAAGGGAAGAAATTCGTATAGGATCAAAAGTGTCAAGAAAGCTTTAATAAGTTAAAAGAATTATTAACCACTGCACCAATTTTAAAAATTGTTGATCCTAACAAAGACTTCGTTGTATGCACTGATGCGTGCAACGATGGACTTGGTGGGGTCTTAACGCAAGAAGGTCATGCTATTGCTTTTGAGTCTAGAAAGTTAAAAATCCATGAAAAGAATTATGCAACTTACGATCTTGAGTTGGCAGCTGTGATACATGAACTAAAAATGTGGCGCCATCACTTGATTGGAAGAAAGTGTATACTAATGATGGATAATAAGGGTTTAAAGTATTTGTTGGATCAAACAAATCTTAATGCAAGGCAAGCTATATGGCTAGCTTTCCTTAGCGAGTATGATTTCGAGATTCAACACATTAAAGGGAAAGAAAAAAAAGTTGCTGATGCCTTGAGCATAAATGCCAAATTGAGTTTTGTGGCAGCAATCAGCACGTTTAAGACAGATCTGGAAAATCAGATTTAAGAAGGAATTAAACAAGATGAAAATTATCAAAAATTGCTTGGTAAAGTTGCTGAAAATGTATCTGAAAATTTAATAACAGATTACAACATTAATAAAAAGGGCTTAATGACTTATAAAAATAGAATTTATGTACCAAATGTGTCAAAGGTTAAGCTGCTAATTTTGGATGAAGTCCATAAGAGTCCTTATTCAGGACATCCAGGTTATCAGAAAATGATAACTACGTTAAGGAAGGATTATTTTTGGCCCAACATGAAGAATGAAGTGGCTGAATATATAGCTAGATGTTTTGAATGTCAGACCATTAAGGCTGAACATCAACATCCAGCTGGACTATTGCAGCCATTGCCAATTCCATAATGGAAATGGGAGATTATAAGTATTGATTTTATTACAGGTTTTCCTAAAAACCAGAAACAGAATGACTCCATAATGATGGTTGTGGACAAGTTAAGTAAGGCTACTCATTTTATTCCTGTTAAAACCACTTTTAAAGCTTCTAACATTGCAGATGTATTCATGAAACAAATCTTTTGCTTGCACGAAATTCCAAAGGTAATTATTTCTGATCGGGACTCTAAGTTCACTGGAAATTTTTGGACAACACTGTTTAAAGATTTAAATACTAAACTAAATTTCAGCACTTCTTTCCACCCACAAACTGATGGTCAAACAGAAAGGGTAAACCAGATTTTAGAAGACATGCTAAGAATGTATGTCAAAGATCAGCCATCTAAGTGGGAAGATTACTTACATTTAGCAGAATTTGCATACAATAATCATTATCAAGCATCTGCTAAGTTAAGTCCATTTGAGATTTTGTATGGAAGAAAATGTTGTACTCCTATTTCTTGGGATAACCCTGTAGATAGATTAATGCTAGGACTAGATTTATTGAAAGAAATGGAGCTAACCGTGAAACAGGTTCAAGGTAACTTTAAAGTTTTCCAAGATCGACAGAAACGTTATGCAGATTTGAAACGCACTGAAAAAGAATTTCAGGTGAGAGACTATGTTTTTATAAAGGTAAAACCCAAGAAAATTTCTTTGAAGCTTGGGAGTTGTGCTAAACTCGCACCAAGGTATTGTGGACCATTCGAAATCCTATCAAGGATTGGAGCTGTTGCATATCAATTCGCATTGCCATATAATTTAAAAATCCACAATGTTTTTCACATTTTTGTTTTAAAGAAGTATGTGCACGATGCTACTCATGTGCTGAATTGGAATGACATACAGGTGGAGCCCGAAGGAGATTTTCAAGTGGAACCGGACTGTATTCTCGACCGGAGGGGAATTATGCTTCGGAATCGCACCATAGGGCAAGTAAAGGTGCAATGGAAGCACCTTATCCTTAATGAAGCTACTTGGGAACTGGAAAGTAATATGCGGGAAACATATCCAGTTCTGTTCCATGAGGAATCTAATGAATAATAAGCAACATCGAGGACGATGTTGAGCTTAAGTGGGGGTGTTTGTAACATACCCTTTTTGTTGAAGAACATTTTATGTTGGAAACATTATGTTAATTTTTATTGTAAAGTTTTTATGTTGGACAAGTGTCCAAGCATGACTGTAATTTGCACAATATTTTATTATTTAATAAATTAAATAGGAGACAAACACCTAACAAGACTATTGAAAGAGTGTTTATTGACCCACTAGGTGGAATGGAATCTAGGGTAGAAGGAAATGGACAAATGGCAGCATCATGATTCAACTAACTATTTGTTGGTATGGGACAACTCCCTTGAAATGTGGTCATAGTGGCCTGGAAGGTGGGACTGGAGCTTGAGGCTCATTTATGCTGAAACTAACCACTCAAGACCTAGGTAATCTATAAAAGAGCCATTGAATTGTGAACTAAGGTTCATCACTTTTCCTGACAAGGAAATTTACCTTGGGGTTTTGCTGTGCTTGCACCCAAGAGATTCAACGAGGGGATATGCTGAGTTTTTGATCATGAAGTAAGTCTGCCTCTGATACTGCTGAGTGCAGAGTTATACTATTGAGTGATGAAGCTATAGTATTGAGTGTTGAATATATTCTACCAAGTGTTGAAGTTGAATGCCTTGCTTCCACCTAGAATCTTCTACCTAGTGGTTCAATGAACAGGCTCGGGGGTCGAAAGGAAGCAAGTAGATTGGCTGCTTCTTCTGGAGAAGGTTGGGAGGAACAGCCCTCCTTGGGTGTTTGTCGGCCCTATCTTCATTTTCAGGTTCTGCTGTCTTTTTCTAGTTCTAAGTAGTTAAAGTTCTATCTATAATTATTGATTTACTGTTTTTCAAAGATATTATTGACCAAATACATTTATTTTAGTTTCTAAGTCAATTAGGATTCTTTATAGCACTGATTATGTAAGATGAAATGAATAAAATATTTCTCTGCATTTTTCTCCATGCTAATGGATATGCATTGTACTCTAGTACAAAGAAGAAAGTAAGGTAGATAAATTGATAGGCAGATTGCCAGGTGAATGAGAAGATCAACCCTGTTATATTTTGTCAGTTTTTCCTACCATTAATATTCTGTATCAAATAACACAATTATATGTCTTTCTCTTATCATTATTTTATTAGTTAAATGTTTCAGGTTCACTATATTTCTTTCATCAGGATGTATTGAATTTAACAGCTACAATAGTACTGTTACCCCTTACTATAAGCAAGTATACTTATCATGAAAATAAACAGTTTTCATATCTAAGTATAGAAATTATATTTCTATTATATAGTATTTAGGAAATTATAATAGCTGTAAATTAAATGGCATCATCAAACATTTGATCTCATTTCTATTTCGACAGTAATAGATTAGTCTAGGGTTTATGCTAATTTCATGTCATCTTTCTAACTTTAGCAGCAGTTTCTATTTCCTTTTCCTATATAATAATTAATGCAATAAAAATCGTAGCATTTAACATTTTGAATAGGAAAACAAGAGTCGATCAAACTCTTTAAAACATATCATCAAAACCTCATAAACATAATTTATATTAGTTTTTTCAAACGTTTTCTAAACACATGATTGGAGCCCTAAACACTTTAACATTCTTTTCACAAACATTCTTTACAACAAAGCTAGTAATTACTTCTTCAAATAGTATCAAAGATTTGTGAAATCACATTTTTTTTTATGGTCTATTGACCAAGGTTTAATATCCTCTCGGCGAAAATCCCTCGGCCATTCTCAATTAAAATCGATGCAGACGCTAATCCTTCCATTAGGATGAAACCATGGATTTAAAAATCATTTTATTTTACAGCTGAGGAAACAAAAACATTTCCCTTAGGTTTTCGTCACTCAAAACTTTTGCAAATTTGAACATCTATCAGAGCGAACGATTAAGCCATTTAGGGTATTCTTTAACTATTTAAACACTTCAATCATAGCATCAAACCACATTATAATTTAAACACAAAATGGCTCCTTTACTATTTTCAAAATCGAAACTTTGTATTATCATTTATACATAAGAGGGTTTCATCCCTTAGTTCGATACTTTTAAGCAAACGCTAAAAACAAAACACGACTAGGCCGGTTAGTAGAACCAGTGGAGGAATTCATCCTCTGTCTTGAAAACTTTACATTTAAATTTGTTACGTTTTTTCTAAAACGATGCCTAGAACCATGCATCAAACTCTTGATGAGCAGCAGACACGAGCAAGCTATGCCAGGAGAACCTACAAGGAGTTATGCCATTGAGGCTTACCAGGTGGAGCGACCTATTTTCTTCCCACCAAACATTTGGCTCTACAAGTCCTTAACCCTGTCAATACCTGCTAGAGAAACATCAAGAGGTTAAAACTCATTCAAATAAAAATAAGAAAATGCACAAGTTCAACTTTTAACATTACAAAGTAACTCTTCACAGAGTCGAATGCATTACCTTTGCATTCAGAAACACGAAGTGGGAACGCCATTAGTAACAAGTTCATATTCATCTATCAGCCACAACAAAGAAATTTTTCAGATGCCACGACTTCCCATTCACTCTCAGTCAAGATCATTGGTTCTAAAACTAAACCCTGGGAACCCTCTATCAAAGTAGACAACGAAAACCACAGGGCAATTGACACTCAAAGCTCCATTAACAACCTGAAACTATCATCATTTTAACTGAAGGTCTCACCATCGAACCTGAGGAAGGAGTCCTCAGGCGTTCAACCTTCAAACCCTACAACTATGCGGCCGTTCGGCCTCTCTTCAAGTCCAGTTTCTCCAAATGAATGCAAAGGAGTAATTACAAGCGAAGATGTATTATGAGCAATTAGGTCAAGACCCAAACCCGAGGACAATCTAGATCAATGGAGGTGATCGAGCCAGTTGGACATCATAGATTTCAAAATAGTGGTACGATCGAGGTTTCATTAATAACTCAATTAACATAGAGTTCAGCTCGGAGGAAAATCATCAAGTTAATATCATACAGCTCCGAAAAACCATCAACGTTTCGCACAAGACTTCACATGGAATCCACCACTTGGACAGCCGAGGAGACATTCCACTGATGGAGTAGATGAGAGCATTAAAGTTCAACTCAGACACGTTAACAACAACCCTCGAAGGACTGCAGAGTTGTAAAGGACCTATCAATTCCCATTAACACTGCATTGGCGTGAATTACATAGTATTAATAATTCATGCTATCAAACTTACCGCAACTATTGCATAGCAGTGCATCTAGGGTTTGCATTACATTATTTCATATTGTCCCCAATGTATAGTTCACAATCATATAGTTAATTTATATGATGCATAGATCGCAACTTTTACGTATAATATATGGGGTTTACATTTTATGTAACATATGGTAGTTGCACTATAGGTAACGTATGGTATTGGCATTAGAAATAGAACTCAATGCATGAGCGTCACATCATTTGATATTTCTAACCTTAACTATATCAATATATGGGGTTTACATTTTATGTAACATATGGTAGTTGCACTATAGGTAACATATCGTATTAGTATTAGAAATAGAACTCAATGCATGAGCGTCGCATCCTTTGATATTTCTAACCTTAACTATATCAACACACTATTATATTGCACATAGTAATGTTATATGAATACAGTATTACAATAAAATTTTAAATAGTAAGAATGTAAATCAAAGGATCATTTTGGTTTCTATGATTTCACCTTTATGCATCAGTAACCTCATTTTTATAGTAGATGCAATATGTCAAACTTTGTTTGTGATAGTAAGAAAATCACTACATATTGAGACTTGGAATATAAAAGTTATCTAACCCTTGCAGGTATTAGAATTAGAATGTAATTCATGTTCCCATAACATGAATCAACATAAAAATCAGAGCACCCACAATGTTAAGTATCCTCGATATGTTTTATTGCATTTGGACACAATAATAGGATCCACATAATAGTTATACATTTGCAATCTAGCAAGAAATTAAGAGCCTATAGAGTATGTATTTTTCTTTCGATGCATTCATTAATAGTCTAGTGTAGATAATGATAACAATTATTTCCGTGAATGGTATGAATAACTAGGTTAGAACTTGTTAAACTGAAAAAGAACTGAAGATCCATACCATCATTAAATTTCATGCATAGAAGTAATCATAACTATCTTAATACATTGACGGCTAGCTGAAACATATTTCAATTGGTTAAAGTACTGGAATCGTCTTAATACCTTACCTGCGAATCTGTGAAAAGAAAACAGGTTCCATGCTTTAGCTATCAAAGCTAAGTAAACCTTAGGGCACCCCGTAGGAACCCCTTCATCAACATTCAAACATAATAGTCAGTATTTATCGCAAAAACTGTATCGCATGAGAATTTAAATACTGTTTGTAGAATTATATTTTATTACAAATAAACTATTGTTTTATTATGTTTAAGATTTACGAAGTGTCACTTTGTTAAACTGTTGTTAGTTAAATGGTTAACAAACATTCTATTTCCTCAATCAGTAGTTTTAGTAAATAATGCTACTTTAAAAAATTTAAACTTTTAGTGAATTTTCGGGATGTTACAATTTTTCCCCATACTGTTTTTTGTATAGTACTCTAGTGTAGAGAAGGAGAATTAAGATAGATGAATGATATGCAGATTGCCAAATGAATGAATAGATTAACATTGTTGTATTTCACTAATATTTCTTATCAGTTATATTCTGTAATACAAAATATATGTTTAGACTCGGGAATTATAAACAGCATTTCATAATACAAGCATTATAATATTTTCTGTTACATAGTAATATAAGTAAATATTTCATCTCTGTACAAAACCTAGGGTTTACAATTTAGGTCACTTATTTCTTTTCAAACAGTATAGTGTTATAGTTTCATTGTGTTTCTTTAATTCAATATTCAATAAATTTTAACAACTGCAAATTAAATAATATTTATAGCATTTTATTATATTTTTACTTCTGACAAGAATAGAATAATCTAGGGTTTTATGTTTTCCATGTTTTTCTCAACCTTGCAAAGACTTCTATTCATTCCTGTATTATATTTTATTTTCAATGTCAAAACAATTACTGACTTCCACATTCGAAGTAACTAACAGGTCAAATGAAGAAACCGGAACTGGTTAACTCGTATCACCTTTATGAAAACTTCTAAAACATAGAATAAGTCTAATTGGACGAATATCCTTTTATCATCAGAATCCTTGACTCCTATACTTAGACATGTTAGAAATCATTTCAACATCATAAATTATAGTCACAAAAACATTTATTTTATACATTGCTTAAGACTAAAGCAAATAAATATCTCGGCATCAACATCAGATAGCAGTATCACATCTCTATTGTAAACATGAACTGCAAAACCACATAAATACACGAAAACTAGATTTTTATTTTCAAAGTTCGACATTACAAATTTTCCACAGTCACCTCCTGAACCGTATAGGTGAGGGTTTCAAAGTTACAAATAGAAAAAATGAGTTTAGGCTCCCGACCATCACCGAAAACAATGACATTGATGTCATTTAACACAGGTTATCAAAGCTACTATCGAAACCTACAAGTTAGGGTTTCGACTACATAGCACAAGGCTAAACCCATGGCTGACAGCCATCTTTTAAAAACACAATAGTTCATAAAACAACACATTACATTATCACATATACTGGAGCATCGCTCACAGTCTCAAACACGCAAACATCATGAAGTTTGGAACCAAATTCTTTTATTTTAACCAGAATAGCTGAGGGATGAAACCCTATCAACAGTTACATCCTTTTACAAATTATCTATGCTGAAAACAAACACCATAGGCTTAACATCGAATGGGTTGAGGATTTCATCCTCCCCAAGCTGCCAGACAGCCCACAACATTTCGACGGTGGTCACTTTCCATAGCCTCACAATAAACTTGAAGTCTCGGCTAAGAACACAAGAAGGTCCAATAGTCACCTAACTAAAGCATCAGGGAAACTACCGAAGCTTACCATTTCTTATGCAGCTGTCAATTATCAAAACTCAAGCTTGGGAACCGAATGTCGAAGGAACCTACCACACGAATAAGGTATGGTCAAACAAGTATCATGAAAGAAGTTTCAGTAAGGTGAAATAACAATGACTGCAACTCTTAAAACAATTTAGAAGGAGACAAGTTTCGAACCTAAAACTTTACCTTTAAATAGTTTTTTCTGGAGCAACAATGCCATAGCCACTGTAAACTGTATTCGTCACCCCACCACCGAATGCAACAAAGGTTGAAAATAATTATGATATTTACCACTTATCATACAAGAAGACCAACCATTGGTTCAACCTACACATGAGTTTATCTTCAACCCTAGAGTCTGCAAAACTTCAAAACCATTGCTGTAAACTCTCATAGTGAAGCTCGGCTCTTAAAACTAACATCTAGTATTAGAAAAACCAATAGGTCACGGTTTCGAATCGTGGAGAAGCTCCCAAACACCTACTAACGAAAACCCTGGAGTTTCTCGGCCTGTCTACCTCTCCATAGAGTCACTCTCCAACACCTTGAATTCCAAAAGAAAAAAATAGCTTCGAAACGTAGTGGAGATTAGGGTTAAGTTCCAAATCCCCAGACCCACGTATGATCAATGGTGGATATCACTCGATAAGCACCTCATATCCCCAAGCAACCACCATAGTTATGACAACATTAATAACCATGGCCACCGTGGATACCAACTAGGACAACCTTCAAACTAAATCAAATACAACTTGACCACGTTGACTGCTCTGTCACAATACCTTTCACATGTTAAGAACCACGATGGCAGCCACGGTGATATTCCACTGAACCGGTAGATAGGAGTATTAAATGCCAAGGGTGGATGCGAATGTCTACCAGCACAGTTTACACTACATCATTAATATCCAAACCTTATCACACGTTTCCACGTTGAATATGGATGAAACCCTATCATAACATATATCATTTGGTAAGTCATAGTTTGTATTGGTATCAAGTCACTAGGCATCGATCATATGATTCAAGAGGGTCACGGTGATGCTCATACTTTGGTTATATTAATTCATACATAAGACCATTGCATAAATTATTGCATGGAGTTTGTATGCTATAGGAGCTATACGATATCATACATATTTTATATGCAAATAGAAATTACATATAAAATGCATATAGTTTTTAGGCTATAGAAAATACAAAGGATTTGTATATAGTTACATTCTAGGAATTATATTGTAAAATGACATATAGTTATACTATAGGATATGCATATGACTTTGCATATGGTTCTTGCACAATAGAAATGCGCAATAGTTGCATATAGTCGATATATCAAAGGATTTACAGTATGGTATTTACATACAGTTTGCATATAATAGAATCAGCTTGGTAATTACATAAGTTTTGCAAAACATAGGATAGAGCACGAAGCACATAGATCACAATTTTTAAGACTTAGTCAAGTCATCATAATATTATTAACCTATTTATGTAATGTACAAAGTATGAAATCAATAGTATGGGAAATGAGAATAAGAATAGCAACCATGCATTTTAATATGAAAACCAGATTATAACTGAAGAGATCTCACTCGGATACATTTCATTATTATTCTCTAAAACCATTAGGACATTTGGAGATTACTGAAACTAGTTAGGAACTCTTCTATCACACTTCGCAAACATTAATGCTCTTACCTGTAATCTGCGAAAGGAACGATTCAAATGCTTTAGCATGAATGCTAAGTAATCCTTGGGGTACCCTTAGGACCCCTTTCATCATCAACAAAAGAACAATTGTTAGCACTTATAAACATTATATCGACTGAACATTGACATAAGTAATATAAAAATGTAGCTGAGATGAGAAGAACATTCAATAGCATCGAAATGTAGATATTAATCATCATGTCGCAAACAATACATTTATGATCATTACAAACATTTAGTACAGCAAGACGACATAGAAGCATTTATTATAATTCCGCACAGTTAATATATGCATTAAAAGCTACGTTAAAAAATTTTAAATTTTTGTGAAATTTTGGGATGTTACAAACTATGCATTGAGATCTCCAAAATGAAAATCCACAACTTCTACCAAGTTACAAGAGAAGCATTCTAAGTGAGGGAAATATCACCATCAAGTGAAGATCTGCTGACATAAATATAACCATTCACAAAAGGAATGACCCCAAAAACAGAAAAATGAAATAGAGCCCCCAAAAAACAACATACCTGTCTCCCCATGAGTGAGAGCCATGGCATAAAAAATTCTCTACTTACATTAAAGAGTAAAATATGGGGACAAAAGAGTAAGGAAATATGGATTATGAGCCATAAAAAATACACCTCAATAAATTTGATTGCTTGGTGCTTGGTAGATCCACAATTAAGATGAACCTGTGTTGGTTTTAATTTTATTTTACTAGTCTACATTGATTTTTTTAATTACTTTTCATTTGGTTTTAATTTTTTTAGATTTATGAGAGGACATGGATTTTTTTAATTACTTTTCATTTGGTTTTAATTTTTTAAATTTTATGAGCCAACATGGATTTTTTTAATTAGTTTTCATTTTGTTTTATTTTTTTTAATTTTATGAACTTACATGAATGAATTTTTTAAGTACTTTATTTATAATGTATAACATAATGTTGCATTACATGTGTTGTTACATTACGTGACAACATCTTCCCCATGCTGAGCTATAGAACAGTGTTCAAATTTGAACCCTTCCCGACCCTTCCAAAGGGTTCTATCCCTTCCTAGAAGTATAAATTTAAAATTTCCTTTCAAAAAAATTTAAAATCTGAATTTTACCCTTACAATTAAGAAGGACATAATTTTTATCAACATTTCAAAAGAAGGGAAACATTTGAAATCACCCATCCATTTAAATTTCAATTTCTATGTTGAAATTCCTATGCTATAAAATTTGACTCGTCGATCAAAATATTGGAAATATCATAAATTATAATCACTCACTCACTCATGTCACGCACTCATTGCTTAGCTATGCAAGATGACGAGTGATGACTGATGACTATGAGGCCCTAGCCACTAGGAGTTGACTCTGGCTCCAAAGTCACTTTGGGTTGAGATCTAAGGCGTGACAATGTGTCAGCTACTTCGGTCCTAACAGCAAAAAACCACTACTAGTCTACTACTAGGCCCAAAACGAGCATAAAACATTGTTCCTACTACTTATGTGAACATGGCTATCAATGTCCACTCATTTTTCTTCAAAATGAAATTCAAATGGTCATTTTGATGAGTCCTCCTCTACAAGTCTTCATTTCTTGCATGAATGTCATGGACTCATGGAAACTCTAAACAACACTCAATGGCATGCAACTACAAATAATGCCATGCAGCTAGGACCACAAACCATGCAGAGGGTGATTTATGCATTGATATAGAGAGGTCGCAATGGGAACATGATATGGAGAAACAATGAGGTAGAAAAAACATTTGAACGAAAGCACCACAATGGTTATTAATAAAATTTAAAAAAAAACAATTTTTGGCCCAGGAATAGTCTTCGATTTGATGGGTGGCATGATCATGATGTAATCTCCCTCCATCCTTCCAAACATATGTGGTTTCTCACCACATGTATCTTCGGTGCTCGCCACCAAAATACGTATAAAAAGTACCTTTATTTACATCCTCTTCTCTTTAAATATTCATCTCATAGTCATAACCAAGGATTATTATGCATGCACATCCTCACCTTATAATATCAATTGGGTCATGGCGTAGAGACAACCATAAAATATCAAATGTGTCAAGATGCAAAGAATAAGAGACATCTATAAGTAAGTATTATATTAAATTTACCATATAAGTCTTTAATTGACACTATCAACTAAGATTTGACATGTTGGATTGTTGTGATCTTCTTACCACTCCTTACCGATGTGATTGTAAGGCACTCTTTGAAGGTGAAGTCCATAATTTTAAGTCTTCCTCGTCATTCTCATGCCTTTTGGTAAGACAATAAGCAGGGTAGTGCCCACATCGACATTGAAAACAATTTGACATGGAGGTAGATACATTAATTATTTTCATTAAAAAACTTAAATTTCATGTTAGTGACTGCAAATTCACCAAATCATGGATTAGTAAAAAAATCAAATTTTAGAGCTTCGATCTCTTAATTACTCACATCTAGAATTTTCTCAAATCGAGGCATTAACAAACCTCTTTTAGTGTTCTAGTTCAATTTAAAAGGAATATTGTCAAGACTTGAAAACATGAAGCAAGTTGCAAGGCTCCAGTTGACTTAGGTTTGATTCCATTTCCGCTCCACCCCATACATGTTTGTTGTCGCGACAAGTGTTGAACAACAAAACTTGATGTCGTCACCCCTATCGCGTTGTTAACTTGCTTCGTATGGAGTATTTTTTTAAAGTTTTCTAAGCTATGTATTATTTTTTCTTAGGCGCCCAATGCCCATCATTCTTACATCTCTTAGGCTTGAATGGTTTCCCTCTCCCTTGTTTGAATTAATTTTTTGGTTGGTTTTATATGTATTTTTTGGTTGTAGGTTTATTATAGCCTCGTTTTGCTTCGTGGCTTCCTTTTGTACATAGTTAACTGTAAGTAATTTTCTCACGGTTCTTGTTTTATTTTAAGACTATATCTAGTTACAATGTCCTGCACTATGCATAAGATCATGGGGATGCCCCAATATGGTTATTGCATAGTCTAAGTAGTTTTTTTTGTATAATGAAGTGTGCTCCAACTTGGAAAAATACAACATAATAGTTGTTATTTTAATGAACTGTAAAATTAATACCAGCATAGATCCATCTTAAACCCGTATGTATCAAGCACTGAGAGGGATCCAATTTCTTGAGGTGTATTTCTTTTTTTAAATTTAAATTCAAGAAATTTAATCTCTCTTGATTGATAGATCCGGGTTTAAGTTTTAATTTTTTATTTTATAAACGAACATCTATTTTTTAATTACTTTTCATAATATTTTATTTTATGAGTCGACATGGATTTTTTTTAAATACTTTCCATAATTTTATTTTTTTTTACATTTTAATTAATGGCCAACAATACATTTTACTTTTCTACTTTTCATTACATTTTGCTTTTTTACTTTCATTAAATACTTTCCATTACATTTTACTTTTTTTTACATTTTAATTAATGGCGGACAATAATAAAGACAAACGTTTATAGCAAAAATTTAATTCAAACAAAAATACACATCTATGTATTATATAGCCTAGGATTTAATTCAAACGAAAATACATGTCCTTTTATTATTAATTGCCGACATAATATTAATTTGTTTTTATTATTATGTTAAAGACAAACTTTATTTATTATGGCCAACTATAAGGACAAACATGGACAAACGTTATAGGATCTCCCCCATACTGGGTTGTAGAGCACCTCGTTTCACTCGGTGCAATTACATATATGTCAAATTAATGCGTTCAAATTAGGTTTTAATTGAAAAGATGGGTACTCACACGAAGCTGGTACCCAAAATAACCGCAACAACAGCGTGTGAGCGGAAAAAATAAAATGACGTACATGCGCTTCCAAAGGCGCACACGCGTCTCTGCTTCGGCAATGCCGAACGTCCACGTGGTTCAACCCATGTGGACAAAAAGGGTGTGCACGCGCCTTTGATGCGTATGCACAAAATGGCGCGCACACGTTAGTGGCGCGTGCGCGCCTCTATTTTTTTATTAAAAAAATAGAGCTCACGGGTTTGTCATTTTCGACAGACCCATGAGCTGAATCTCCAACCCGCGAGTGCACTGTCAACCCCACGAACACGTCTTCATGCACCCAAGTCGTCCTCAACACAAGGCAATCACCCCTACACCACAGTGCCATCCATTTCTCCAGATAGGTGCTCCTCAAAGCACAAATTTGTGTTTATTTTTTTTCCATTTGAATTTTAATTTTTAAAAAAATTTACAATCCATTTAAAAACCAAGGAAATTTAATTGCAGGCCATCTACACACCTTAACCATTCGATGAAACCAATGAAACCCAACCTCTAGAAGACAATATGGGAACCGACAATGAACCTAATGAAAACCCCGAAGATCAATTAAGTAATGAATTGAACAGTACCAAGGAACCCTCTTGGGTTTCCTTGGCTTCATCACTTCAAAACATTATTGAATCAATAAATATTTCACATAGTGAGATAACAAACTTGAGCCAATACAGGGCTTGAATGAGGGAACACTACTCCACTGGGTTGTCCAAAGAGCAGATAAAAGACCTCAACATCACCAAAGCCCAGTTGTATAGCAAGTTCATAGTTCCCTCGACAGGACAACCTCTAGCTATGACGAGGGCTCGGGTTTGCATGGACTGGTGCATTTACCAGCCATGGAGAGATAACTGGAGAAAGAGGTGGTTCATGGTGTTTGACAGGCCCCTGTGCAACAATTTGGAGGTCCCACAGTATTTACTTCAGAAATTGTGGGTTGAGTTTGAGCTAGGGTACCATGTCAACTATTTTGACATCATTGAGTTTCAGGGTGTCGGTCTTGGCTCTTCCCAAGATCGACCTCAGGTGCATCGAAACCCACTTAGAGGACCTCCTGCACCCAAGAGAGAGCCAAACCACCCTCCTCAACCACCCGGGTTTGGTAGTGGTCTAGATGAGATTCATGACTCCGTAAGACATGCCACACATGACTTGCTTAGACATACCAAATTTGTGGCCATGTCTTCCAAGAGCTGGGAGGACATCGATGAGACACAGACAACTGCACAGTCTATGGGTGGTGGCCGAGACCAGGGAAAATTTTAAGGATCCATAATTTTTTCAAATTGTAAAAACCTTGGCGAATCTTACTAATTCTTAAATTTGGAACCATAAAATGTTTGGCAATTTTTATAAAAAAAATTCATATTTTTACGGACTATAGTTTTTGGATAATTTTGGCGATTTTTAGAGTAAAAAAAATTATCCCATGGAAGTTGGGCAAATCACCTTTGAAAAAAAGGCAAATGGGCGAATCTTTTTTTTGAAAAAAATGTCGAAAAATAGCCCATGGGCAAAATTTCGCCCCTAAAATTTTTCTTGGCCGAGACATGCCGGGTACAGGTGGAACCCAGGCAGGGCCTTCTAGTTCTACTGGAACAATGGCACATCAGTGTTCTCACTATGGTTATTCTTTCCATGGTGATACGTAGCAGCATGCCACAGGGAGCTTCATGGATCAGGTTTGCTATTGTTTTATTTAATGTTCAAGTATTTGTTGTATTTTATTTGATATCCTATTGTTTAATATATTTAACTTTGAATTACAAATTGTTGACTTTATTTGTTTTAATGTTCTGTTATTCGGTGTCGGGTCTCCATCCCCCAGGTGGGAGGACGTCGGTTCCTTTGACCTTGATGGAGCCATGGCGGCAGCAGACGAGATTGTGGCACCATACACACAGGTAACTTCTTTACTTTGAATAATTAGATCCAATTACGAGTAATTTGTGTTCAGTAATTACAAATTAATTAGCATTGAGTAATTACCATATTATCATTGTATTTTACAGTTATGTTTATAATATTATCTAATTTATTTGAAAGCTATAAATTCGTATAATCCCACCAAAAAAAAATGAAACCTTATAAAACATGAAAACCTAAGAAAACTATAAACATTTATGTTAGACACAATGCTCACTGAGAGGGGGGGGTGAATCAGTGAGCTTATACTTTATTTAATTTCAACTTCAATCACCAACTCTTATATCATCATTTCACATTCACATCATATTTATCAATGAACTAACTATCAACTAATGAAACACATCAACACATAATACAAGACTAGATATAGTTTTTGTAATCTTTTGTATTTGGTTCAACGGCTACAACCGTGAGGCAATTCAGCACCAACTGACACAATGAGCACCAACTCATCATCTAGGACCCAACTAGTTTTTCTTAGATCCTACTAAGAAAATGGATACAAGACCCTGCTTGTATTTACAATTACATATTTGTCACATATCATACATATCACAGTCATGTCATTATTCACATCATCTCATTCATCAATCTACTGCCAACACCTTGTCTTCAATCATCATTCTGTCCCTGTTTCATCATGTCCAGCATCTTCTCAAACATATCGATATTCTGTCTACATGCACATCTTTAACCTGTCATCAAACTGTCATTAACCATAGGCAAATTATCATTCTGCTGTCAAGATATCAAACATATCCACATTTATATCACTTTCTTCTCATCATCACTCTGTCATAATTTTAACCAGCATATACACAAATACATCATTTTCTCCTTTCACTATACTGCTGCCCAAAATATCATAGTCTCTTCATACTGTCTACATCGTCATGTCTTTCTGTTGTACATGCACATCATATCACAGGATATTCAATCTAGTATGTAGAAGTGCATCATTATACATTATTCATCATTGTATACTATACATAGATGCCACTCTAGGTATACCACATCATCATCACTGTATCATACTCACCACTGTTGATACCACTTGTCTACTCATCATTGTTAATGCTTCACTGCATGTACATTATCATACATACCTTGTACAATGCATTGTTGTACTGAACCACTGTATATCTTCCATTGTATACAGACTTTTCACAAAGTTGATTGTACAGTATTATCATGAAATAATATCATCATACTACAGTGCATCAACATAACATTATCTCTATACATTTGTACACTATTGTTCACACATCATTGTGCATACCTTGTACATGACTGGAAATGTATCACTGTTGTTCATACAGACTTCCACACTTCACTAGGAACATTAGTGTTCATATGTACCTTGTTGTAGAATACCCCAACCCTTGACTGTTTGAAGAGAACACTGTAAGGAGGCTTGGATCCAGTAGTAGAAAAATCAGACTTCCACAAACTCGGGCCTGTACCAACCAAAGAAAAAATCTGCTGCACTGCTGTTCTTCTGCCAACTGTGCTATAGCAGCCACTATCACTATACCCGAAATTCCTCTATTTTGCAGATCCAAAAATCTCAGTCATTTAACTGCTGCTGCTACAGTCTACCTGAAAATTTCAGAGCAACACATCCAAAAAAAAAACTTCTCCCAAAATGAGGCAGATTGCCTCTATTTATACACAATTTTTTTGAATTTTTTTATGGAGCCGACTTGTCCAAAAAATTAATTTTGAATTTGATTTTGAATTTATTTTGGAGCCGACCTGTCTATGCAATTTTCATTTTATTTTTATTTTTAATTGTTGAGCTGACTTTGTCCTTTGAATGGACACATAATAGTTCACATACAATGTTTTATTTGCATGCTTGTTTTGGTTTGACTTCACACAACCACATCAAAGGCCAAGTTAGAAACTTAGGACTTCCTCATTTTTTTTGTGGGCTTCTACATCATCATGTTTAAATACTTCAGCATCAAAGGTTTCGTCAAACAATTATAAGGGCAAGGGCTCCATCACACCCACAAGAATAGACCACAAACAATGCCAAGAACCCCAAGGAAACAATACATTATGTCTTCATCACCATACATCGAGGATTCCACATATGGACATCTTCAAGGTTCAAGGGCTTCAACATCCATCGTAAGTGCCATTAGATAAGGGCTGATTCAATTTGTATGTGGGTTTCAATGTGGGTTCCACCATCAAGAGTCAATCATTTAGTATTTAATCAACATGCTTTCAATGGACATCAAGCCCATGATCAAATGGTAGCATGGATGATCACCAAGGGTTCCATTGCCCCATTAAACCACAAATGACCATAGAATGGGTCATTTGGCTCATTATGTGTTCCAATGGCTCCAATGCCCACCTCCATGGTTCTTCATGCCATGTGTGTTCTTCAAGCCATCCTCATCATCGTCTTCTTTTCCATTCCTCAAGCCTTTGTCATTAATGTTGTCATCAATGAAAATCATAGACACCCATATTCATCAATTTGTCCATGTTCACTTTAGGCATCCTAGACCTCTGATGATTATACAAATGGGAGAGAAATTTCCAAAATCTGTCATTCTTACTTGACCAATGATGAGCCCGCAGTTGGGGTTTTGGTGATGCCCGCAGTGTCCTTCATCCTCAGACTACCATCCAATTCTTGCTTGCTCTTCCTGTGCTTGACCAATGCCATGTGTGTTATTGTTGCTTTGCCATTTGTCACCATGTCATCCAAGTTATCTTTGCCATGTACTCTCCTTGTCCAAATCATCCTCAAATGACGACAGTATGGGTCATTTGACTCTTGGCTCAATAGGTGTGCCAATTGCTCCAATGCCCATCACTTTGTCCACCAAATCAACCTTTGCTGCCATGCCCTTATGCCATGTGTTCTTCAATCTTAAACTTTGAGAATATATTACCATGGTAATTATCACTTTCCCCCGTATTCTACTAATAGGTTCTTTTAATGGTAAAGGTGGTCAAATCACTTCTATGCTTCTGCTAACTTTGTTGCATCAATTGAGTTCACTGAGATGTTGTACTTGTCACTTTCGCATCCACTGAGACCAATAGGAAAACTATTTATTGCTATGAATTTTCACTGCATTGTGCAAAACTCTCGGGAAAAAGAGAATCAGTGGCTAAGCTTCTAGAAATTCAAGAACCCGATGTTTCTCATGTCCTTATTACCCTAGTTTATTATCACAGGATTTCCAATTTATTCTAATACTTGAGACTGAAAGTAATCATACTACTACTCCTAGAACATGCTATTAGGAAAGACATATAAACAATGTAAAACAACTTATCACATGTATTCTCACTAAAGTTTTTGAAAATGATGTAAGGCCCATAAGGAAGAGCGATAATCTTACAAATATGGTCTATGGGGCCTTGCTATTATCTTGATTCAAATTCAACATGGTAAAATATTTGGCATCAAGAATACTCATTTAACTCATTCCACTCAAGATTTCTTTGATTTCAATCAAGTGATATCATTCTAACAACATAGCTATTCAATCAAGAACACATAATTACTCATTCAATGCAAAAGAACATGGCACATTCAAGCTTGTAAGTAAGTTAATCATGAAAAAATATTTCTCTTTCTTCCTTTTTCTAGCGATCAACACTCTAAAGTGTATTAAATAGCATGCACACTAACTTAACTGCTATTTAGCACCTCTTTGCAAATTTAAACAATGAGATGCCATTTTATTTGATGATGTAAATGTTATGGAAATAAAGGGACTCAAGATCCTCACTCTAGGGATGCAAATACTTTTCCACTGGGTGAATCAAGCTTATAGGAAACTACAAATATATAAGAAGACATCAAAACCTAGGAACTCTTCATCAAGAACCCAAACACATTACATAGGTTTCCAATTCAAATTTGTAAATGGACATGAATTCCATTCGCTTATAAGACACTACACATCTCTCTAGGGCCAAAGGAAAATCTCACTTACTCATGGGGATGACTCTAGAAAATGAAAAGCTCACCATGTCACCTTCTATGCCCTCTCACCTTATTTAATTTTAATTTCATGCCATGCCACCTTCTATCCTTTCAGAATATTGAATATCATCTAACTTGAATATAAATTTATTGTAGTCATGTTTTTTAAGTACCATCGTTCTCATTCTCATTTGCATTGTGTTTAATATTGTTAATATTGTTTTTATAAATTCAGTCTAAAAATTGTAGTGTTCACATAGGTGTCCGTGGGATCCAGAGACCAGCCATCGCCACCAGGGACTAGCAGTTCTCCCCGTGCACAGGTATCGTGTGTATTAAAGTATAAATTTAATTTCAAATATGATGACTTGTTTGTGTATATTTATATTTTTGTATATTAAACTATGAGGTTATAAATGTGTATGCAGGTGCAAGCACCTCGGCCTACCAGTGCCTTTATTCCTCCCTCCCCGACCTTTCGGCCACCCTATATTCCAGTTGTATCCCCTGGCATGCATGACCCATTCCCCAACCCCTTCCATCCATCCCTGCCTCCTATATAGCACCACAGTTCCATCCAGCTCCCCCTTATGCATCATATCCAGCTCCACCTCCGTATCAGTTTCCCATGTTCCCACCCTCCCCCATCCAACCACGGCACACCACCCATCCCTCTACCACAACACAGACCTCACCCCCCCCACATTCCCCCACCACACTTGCTTCCCCTTCTAGGGTGCCCCGATCCATACTACAGCCAGTTGGGGTTTATAGCCCTAGACGTCCATCTCCACTTTGCCCACCCCAGTCCATGCCTCCTCCTGCCAGCCCCCCTTCTTCCACTGTTCCCCCCAATGGTGTAGCCACCGTTGATGTGGCTACATCCTCCCCTTTACCGTCCACCCTAGCATCGGAGCAGGCTGTCCAGCCGATTGCTCCATCCACCAGCCCCGAAGACTAGCCAATTTTGTTTATCAAAATCTCGTTCAATTTTAACGGAAATTACTATATGCATCTAGTTTCAGCATTGATATGATTGTTCTAAATGTTGCAGGGTGGCATTGCCGAGAGACTTGGATCACAGAGGAGGGAGACCCCCTCACGACTTACAGTCTCGCATGCGGTGAGTTATCCAAGATTTGGAAACTATTTTTATTTTGAAATTATGTTTTATACTTGTATAATTGCCAGGAAAACTTGACATATTATTGTTGTCATTTTAGGGCTCAGGGGGACGTGCTCAAAGAAGCCGGAAGGACCCAACTTCCTCTAGCATGAATAAGAGGAAGATTGATTTTGGAGATGCACTTGGGAGCTCTGAGGGTGGGCAGGAGGATTGAGAGACCCTCCTATGTACACTAGCCACGATGTGGCATTTTCGGCATGAGTTGCCATATTTTGTATAGGGCACCATGGGCCATATTTTGTATAGGGCACGAGTTGCCTTTTTTTGTACGGGGCATGAGTTGCCATTATATAGATGCTGGGAAGGATGTTCCATTTTTCCAAAAAGTGTACATGATTGGATCATTTTTTCATATTAATATATGGATCTTCACTTGTGTATATGAGTTTGTCTTTGATTACATTTTTGCATACATGATTTTGTCTTTGATTCACAATTCTCATCTATGGATGATAGTGTTAATTGCATGTTATTTGAATGGTTATTATTTCACAAATTTGTCTTAAGAAATTACACACAACATATCCTAAATGTTTATGGTTTATTGAATGAATGTTTACAATCATCTAATCATTTACATTCTAGAAGTTACCAAACCTGCACAAGTGGTTTACTATTTACAATCATCTAATCATTTACATTCCTTCTATAACTCTAGCCCTAACCCTCACCCAAACCCTAGCACTAAGCCATCTTCTTCTTCCTCACCATCACCATCACCATCACTGTCACCGTCACCATCATCATCATGTCTTCATCATCATCATTAACTCTAACTCTAACCCTAATTCAATTTCCTTCTATGACTCTAGCCCTAACCCTCACCCAAACCCTAGCACTAAGCCATCTTCTTCATCCTCACCATCACGATCACCATCACCATCACCATCACCATCATCATCAACGTCTTCATCATCCCCACCATATCCATCATCATCATTAACTCTAACTCTAACCCTAACTCTAACTCTAACTCTAACTCTAACTCTAGGTTCCTCATCAACATCTCCATCATCATCATCTTCTCCATCGTCATCATCTTCATCACCATCAGCATCACCATCACCGTCACCATCAAAATCATCATCACCATCATCACCATCATCATCATCATAAGTGCCCGGCGGATGATTTTGCAGAGTTGACCCCCGTGTGCAAAAATTGCACACTCCCTCACTGAGCAAAACCCTAGTTTCCAAACTGGACGTACAATATGGCATCGGGGCCACGAGACCGAAGGAGAGAGGCACCCCTGGCACTATTCCGGCGTCTTGAATCCAACGAAGTCGATGGTTCGTCGATCGGATCCACAGTCGTCATTCTATGGCTCATTCTGTCTCGCATCCAAAAGGCCTTCAGGGACACCCGCTGAATACCTGCCGGGGGCATAGAAGTCCAACTGTGCAGCAAAATCGGGCTCCGGGGAGTCCTATAGGTGTGTCTAGGCAGGTTCCGACTGGGAACGCTAGCAGTAAGTGCCTGGCGGACGATTTTGCAGAGTTGACCCCCATGTGCAAAAATTGCACACTCCCTAACTGAGCAAAACCCTAGTTTCCAAGATGGCACCAGGGCCACAGGACCGGAGGAAGGGGCACCCCTGGCACTATCCCAGCGTCTTGAATCCAATGGAGTCAACGGTTCATCGATCGGAGCCACGGCCATCATTCTATGGCTCGTTCCGTCTTGCATCCAAAAGGCCTTCAAGGACACTTGTTGGATACCTGCCGGGGGCATGGACGTCCAACCGTGCAGCAAAACCGGGCTCCGGGGAGTCCTGCAGGTGTGTCTAGGCAGGTTTCGGCTGGGAATGCTGGTCGTAAGTGCCCGGCAAACGATTTTGCAGAGTTGACCCCCGTGTGCAAAAATTGCACACTCCCTCACTGAGCAAAACCCTATTTTCCAAGATGGACATACAAGATGGCACCGGGGCCACAGGACCAGAGGAGAGGGGCACCCTTGGCACTATCCCAGCGTCCTAAATCCAACGAAGTCGACGGTTCATCGATCAGAGCAACGGTTGTCATTCTATGGCTCATTCTATCTCACATCCAAAATGCCTTCAGGGACACCTACTGGATACTTGTTGGGGGCATAGAAGTCAAACCGTGCAGTAAAATCGGGTTCCGGGGAGTCCTGCGCGGGTGTGTCTAGGCAGGTTCCGGCTGGGAACGCTAGCCATAAGTGCTTGGTGGACGATTTTCCAAAGTTGACCACAATGTGAGGGCCATCCAAATTTTCTCAAGGGGTCCATTTACCGTCCCGAGGTCCTCAGGCAGGTGTGGCCACCGGGGATAGGTCCAAAATGGCCACGTGGACCTGTGGGAGGTGACTGAATCCAAGTCCTCTCGTCGGTCTAGGTTCTGTGGCCCCAGGGAAATTCCTCCAAGTGTCCATGAACGGCTTTAGGGTGCCCGACTAGAATTCCCATAGCACCCGAACCATGGCTCAGTTCGTGAATCTGTCGATTTCGGTGGGTTCGGGATGGTGGGTTTCAGCTAGGGGTCCACCCACAGCGTCCCCCGAAGACCCGAAAGCGGTGCCAATGGGCCATCTCTGGAGCTAGGGTTTTTCTCAGTGATGGCCATTCCAGATTTGCTCAAGGGGTGCATTTCTCTTTCGGAGGCCCCCAGGCATGCGTGGCCACCATGGATAGGTCCACAATGGCCATGTGGACCTGTGGGAGGCAACATAATCCAAGTCCTCTCATTGGTTTGGGTTTCGTGGCCCCGGGGCAAATCCTCCAAGTGTCCTTGAACGACCCCTGGGTGCCCGACTAGAATGCCCATAGCACCCGAACTGTGGCGCGGTTCGTGAATCCATCGATTCCGTTCAGTCCGGGATGGCGGTTTTCAGCTAGGGGTCCCCCCATAGCATCCCCCGAAGACCCGAAAGCAGTGCCAATAGGCCATCTACGGAGCTAGGGTTTTGCTCAGTGATGACCATTCCAGATTTGCTCAAGGGGTGCATTTCTCATCCGGAGGCCCCTGGGCGTGCCTGGTCACCATGGATAGGTCCACAGTGGCCACGTGCACCTGTGGGAGGTGACAGAATCCAAGTCCTCTCGCTAGTTTGGGTTCCGTGGCCCCGGGGCAAATCCTCCAAGTGTCCCTGAACGACCCTGGGGTGCCCGACTAGAATGCCCATAGCACCTGAACTGTGGCTTGGTTCATGAATCCATCGATTCCAGTGGGTGTGGGATGATGGACTTCAGCTAGGGGACCCCCCACAATGTCCCCCGAAGACCCAGAAGCGGTGCCAATGTGCCATCTTCGGAGCTAGGGTTTTTCTTAGTGATGGCCATTCTAGATTCGCTCAAGGGGTGCATTTCTCGTCCGGAGGCCCCCGGGCATGCGTGGCCACCATGGACAGGTCCACAATGGCCATGTGGACCTATGGGAGCTGACGAAATCCAATTCCGCTCGCCGGTTTGGGTTCTGTGGCCCTGGAGCAAATCCCCAAAGTGTCCCTGAACGACCATCACTGAGCAAAACCCTAGCTCCGGAGATGGCTCATTGGCATAGATTTTGGGTCTTTGGGGGATGCTGTGGGGGTGTCCCCTAGCTGAAACCCGCCATCCCGGACCCACCGAAATCAACGGATTCATGAACCGAGCCATGGTTCAGGTGCTACGGGCATTCTAGTCGGGCACCCCGAGGTCGTTCAGGGACACTTGGAGGATTTGCCCCGGGGCCACGGAACCCAAACCGGCGAGAGGAATTGGATTTCATCACCTCCCATAGGTCCACATGGCCATTTTGGACATATCCACGGTGGCCACGCATGCCTGGGGGCCTCCGGACGAGAAATGCACCCCTTGATCGAATCTGGAATGGCCATCACTGAGCAAAACCCTAGCTTTGGAGATGGCCCATTGGCACCTCTTCTGGGTCTTCGAAGGACACTGTGGGGGGACCCCTAGCTGAAACCCACCATCCCAAACCCACTGGAATTGACGGATTCATGAACCGAGCCATGATTTGGGTGCTATGGGCATTCTAGTCAAGCAACCCAGGGTCGTTCAGGGACACTTGGAGGATTTGCCCCGGGGCCACGGAACTCAAACCAGTGAGAGGACTTGGATTTTGTCACCTTCCACAAGTCAACGTGACCATTATGGACTTGTCCATAGTGGCCACGCATGCTCGGGGGCCTCTTGACGAGAAATGCACCCCTTGAGCAAATCTGGAATGACCATCACTAAGCAAAACCCTAGCTCCGTAGATGGCCCTTTGACACCGCTTACGGTTCTTCGGGGGATGCTATGGGCAGACCCCTAGCTAAAACCCATCATCCCAGACCCACTGGACTTGACGGATTCACGAATTGAGCCATGGTTCGGGTGCTATAGGCATTCTAGTCGAGCACCTCGGGGCCATTCAGGGACACTTTGAGGAATTGCCCCGGTGCCACGGAACCTAGACCGACGAGAGGACTTGGATTCTGTCACCTCCCACAAGTCCACATGGCAATTGTGGACCTATCCATGGTGGCCATGCATGCTCGGGGGCCTTGGGACGAGAAATGGCCCCCTTGAGCAAATTTGGATGGCCCTCACATTTGGGTCAACTTTGGAAAATCGTCCACCGGGCACTTACGGCTAGCGTTCCCAACCGGAACCTAGCTAGACACACCTGCAGGACTCCCCGGAACCCGATTTTGCTGCACGGTTGGACTTCTATGCCCCCGGAAGGTATCCAGCAGGTGTCCCTAAAGGCCTTTTGGATGCGAGACAGAACGAGCCATAGAATGACGACCGTGGCTCCGATCGATGAACCGTCGACTCCGTTGGATTCAAGATGTTGGGCTAGTGCCAGTGGTGCCCCTCTCCTCCACTCCCGTCGCCCCGGTGCCATCTTGTACGTCCATCTTGGAAACTATGGTTTTGCTCAGTGAGGGAGTGTGCAATTTTTGCACATGGGGGTCAACTCTGCAAAATCGTCTGCCGGGCACTTACGGCTAGCGTTCCTAGCCAGAACCTACCAAGACACACCTGTGGGACTCCCTGGAGCCCAGTTTTGCTACACGGTAGGACTTCTATACCCTCGACAGGTATTCAGCAGGTGTCCCTGAAGGTTTTTTGGATGTGAGACAAAATGAGCCATAGAATGACGACCGTGGCTCCAATCGATGAACCGTCAACTCCGTTGGATTCAGGACACCGGGATAGTGCTAGGGGTTCTCCTCTCCTCCAGTCTTGTGGTGTTGGTGCCATCTTGTACGTACATCTTCGAAACTAGGGTTAGAGTTAGATTTAATGATGATGATGATGATGGTGGTGATGATGAAGATGGTGGTGATGATGAAGACATTGATGGTGATGGTGATGGTGACGGTGATGGTGATGGTGATGGTGATGGTGATGGTGATGGTGATGGTGATGGTGATGGCGATGATGAAGATGATGGCTTAGTGCTAGGGTTTGGGTGAGGGTTGGGGATAGAGTTATAGAAGGAAATTGAATTAGGGTTAGAGTTAGAGTTAATGATGATGATGAAGATGGTGGCGATGATGAAGACGTTGAAAATGGTGGTGATGGTGATGGTGATGATGAAGAAGATGATGATGATGGAGATGTTGATGAGGAGCCTAGAGACGATGTTGGTGATGATGAAGAAGATGATGATGATGGAGATGTTGATGAGGAGCCTAGAGACGATGTTGGTGATGATGATGACAAGTCCCTCTAAGTGGTTATCTATATGAATAAAGCATCAATCTCCAACCATAAATGAGTATGTTTTAAAATATATTAGTGGAAACCCTAGGTTGATGACACGATGCTTGGATAAGGGAAAAAACCCAAAATCTAGCTAGATTTGTGTGAGCATTGATCATGGGGAACAAAATCTATGAAAAATGTTGGGGATATAAGAGTTTTTTGGGTTATAAGAGCATGGGGAACCAAAACCCTAAACCAACATAATCATCATAATATAAGAGTTTTTTGGGTTGGGGATATACCTCAAGGTACCCAAAGCATGAAAAAGGATTGGGTGGACACAAAACTAAAGAGAGAGAAACTAAAGAGATATTTGATCGATAAGGAATTTCATAGTTCCCCAATGCTTTTCTCAAGTATAGATCTCAAAAATGCCACCCTTGAAACTTTATGATAACTCCCTACCCCAAGTGGAAGACCCTTCTATTCATACATGGATTCCTAGAAGGTTTCATCTACTAAGTTAAATTTTCAAGACCATTGTAATAGATTATGTACTTCAAAAAAATTCCTAAAACCTAGGTAATTCTAATATTGAGAACCTATCAAAACCACTATCTTCAAATGCTACAAACATAAATAGATATATTTAAGAAAATACTAACTCAATTTACTCAAATTTGATCCAAATCACATCACCATTTTATTCAACATAAAAGAGAAGCAGGGAATAGTTTAATACATATAGGAAAAATAAAAAACATAGGCAAAGACATGTATGTATGTATGTATCAACAAAAAATGCATGTACCAACGAAATAACATAAAACTACACATACCTCGATGTAGAACATAACATTCTTTGATGCAATTCTTTCTCTTATGTAAAGTTGACTGGCCTCATTCAATAAATCCATCTGGATCCTCTTTGTTGCTAATTGTCTCCATAAATCTCTCGTGCTCTGAATGAGGCAGGTAGTAGTGTACCTTGGTTGAGCTCTTGATTGACATTGTCTGAAGATGGATGTTTGTGCCAACGATCAAGTTTGAGAAGTGATACACCACTGAACCTGGTCTGTAATCCATGAATACATGCCCACTAGTCTTTCTTGACTTCCCATCTAGTGTAAGATATTCCCCCTTAACCACCATCGAACCAGTAGGAAATTCAATTCCTTCATCGTCGATTAATGATCCGTAGAGGGTTTTCTTACCTTGGATGCACCGTGCCAACCAATAATCCACGCCCCATTCATTGTCTTTCGGTGCAAAAACTGCGTATATGTGTCCTAGTTGTACAAGATCTGAGATATGGTCGTAGTCTGTAGAAATCGCTGATTGGCCCTCCTCTAACTGGGTTGTTTCAACAACTGCACGTTGGTCTACTACAAGTGACACACAATCCCATTCATCAACCTAGTCCATGCATTCGCATTCATCCCATTCGCCACTATTGCAAGGGTTGCAAAAGCATGCAAGCTTTCGCGTCCATATTTCAAATAAGTGGTTGTTTGAGCTTCGAACTAAATGAAATCCACGTGTTCCTTGTACTGTGCCACAACTATAGGAACACGATCGATCTATGTCAACCACTAGCCAAAAATTTCTCACCACACGTCCTGCCACCGATGATGTTTGTTGATCTCTTGCTCATTTTGACATTGTTGTGGAGCACCATTGAACTGTGGACTGTGCATCTCGGATATGAGGCTCCTTGTCAAACCTCATCTCTTCCCTTCATGGTGCGGCCTTGATGCATGCATCGGCCCCATCATACTTGCCTTTGCTGTGCCCGGTCTCAAAATAGTTCCAGATATGCTGCACATTATAAGTCTTATGCAAAGTACTCATCCATTGGAATACTCAGGAATTTTTGAACTGGCCCGCACAACCATCCGACCATATCCAATGTTGATCATATCTCTCTCCTTCAACTGATCATAGACAATTCGAAAACAATGTTGCACATAATGCAGATCATGGGTTCTATCATCACTTATGTAAAAGTTTGTCTCCTTCAGTATTATCCTCTTGTCATTGCTGCTCTCTGGCCCATGCCTATACATAATATGTACCATGATGCTTACTTGGTCTGAATGGTAGTATTGACTCTAGATTTCATTTTGTGGCTAAAGGGTGTAATTTTCTGCAAAATTCACAATTGACACTCTGGTTCCAATGGGAAATGTGTCCCTGCATTTTCTGTACTGCTCATCTTGCCATTGCACTACATGCACATGTTGAACATACTGCTTGGTTTTCTCATAGAATTCCGTTAAGAAGTCACATACCGGTACCTGTTACCATGGAAACAAGGGAATATTACAATGTGGCCTTTGGAAAAATGTATATGCCATAAATTGAACATGTAATATGAAAAATATGTAATATTCATTTGTACCTGTGACTTTACCAATGCAATGTTTTTACTTTCTTTGACACTATCTAATTGATAGGTTACGTACTTGAAGCTCTGCATCTCCACACCCATCATGCCAAATTTTGTGTCCTTGCTTTCATGAATGCAACGGTTCAAAAGAGAAAACCCACTGCACATAGAACATGTCCCATATAGACAGGATTTTTCATAACACTTTTGTCCCTTGGGCCTTGGACACATGATGTTGTGGATAAAGTCTCTTGATGCATTCGGTGGTAGTATGGATTCATTGTAGCCCTGCACAATGTTAGTATGCAAATCACAAAATATATGTTTATATGTGTCATAATAATATTCATATTCTACGTGGTATCTACAACAACAAGTGTTCCGATCAATGCATATATGAACATACCATGGTTTGCATTTCTCAAAGGACCTTTGGCCTAGGTTCAATTGTGTGTGCTCGTTCTTGAATCTTTCATAGAGTTCAGTCTGTGTGGTGTCAAGGAAGTGTTTAACATGGGGATCACGTTCAGTAGAACCTTTTCTCAGTTTTAGCACGTCTCTTTGGTTTGATGAAGGTCTAGTATGATCATGACAAAACTTTTGTACTAACTCCTTAACAACATCAAATAGCTTGCTATCTACACGAGGCAACCTACCAACAAAAGCCCAACAATCGTTTCCACCCGGAGTGTCAATATTTTCTCTTATAACAGAGTACTTTTTAATAGTTTTTCTATTTAATTTGAGTATGTGAGAAGTGTGTGATAGCAGGCGACGTTGCCTTGTGGACTTGCTTACAACTGATTTTGCTAAAACACGATGAGATGCACAAAGATCTTTTGTATGAGACTTCTTCCCAATCGCATTAAATGCAGATTGGATATTTCTAACAATATGACTGTTGGCCTTGAACTTTTAACCATCTTTATGCCTGAAATTCTCCTAACAATAGCTAAAGAATGTGACTTTAACAAACATAGCAATAATTGACATTTACCTGCATCACCTTTGGATTCAAATTATTCTTTGACAATTTTGTTGCATTGCCATTCGATAGTGTGTTTTGGAAACTTTCCTTCAAGCCCCGACATAGCACTCTCATCCACATGAATACGTCTAGGAGTTCTTCTTCTTGCATTGGACAGTCGAGGTAGGGAGGGTGGACATGATACATGAATACCTGAGCTTGTTTGTTGTGGTGCTTGGTTCATAGATTGGGCCATAATGGGAGTGTGGTCAATAGGGTTGTGGTCTTCTTAGGGAGATTGCAAATTAAGCAAGGCTTGTATGTCCATCTCTACACATGCAGTGTCTCCCAAAATTCTTGTGTCGTGAGGAACTTCAGAATGACTCGTTGATGGATTGTTGGTTGGAGATTGTGTTAATGTTGGAATTTGAGTTGGTTCCATTGGACGCAACTGCTTTACACGTGGTTCTGAACAAGAGGTTGTCGTGTCAACAACTATGTTAGGATCAGTGTCATTATCCAGGGCAATGATAGGACCATGTCTCAATCTTTCCATTCCCAACCTGGCCTTTTCTCTTAAGTCATTGAATTTTTCAATGGGCAGATTCCTTCTATTTTTTTTTTTGCGTTTCGTGGGTTTCCCATCTCCAAAAGTCTCTCCAACACAACTATCGGGCCTACCCCTGCAAAAGAAACAACAAATAGGATATTAGTGCCATTATACAATGAACCTGACACATTCCAATATAGCTTACCACTTTACAAATTAACATATACAATTACAGACTATGTTGGTTTATTTGTGTTCGAATAAACATCATTATCCCTTACAATTCCAATCAATATAGATGATGTTTGGTCAAGTGTAGAGAGGAGAAACTAGTGTCTTTCCTGGCTGTGAATTCATAAAAGTTATGGTAGCACCACCCTACAACAGAGATGGCTAGAGATTCCTTGGGAATAGTTTGATAGTTTTTCTACATCAAATAAGGTAACCTTAATTAGTTGCATTTTTTGCTTTCTCCCTTAATGTTATCAATTCTAAATTTTGCACCTAGTTTGATTGCTTTGTCTTCCTAGTGGAATGGTATATCCTTCCATTTGAGGCAATGTCCTTTACCATCGTAAATTACTAGGTTATATAACACATTAAGGAGTTGAAGAAACAACAACAAACTATTTCCTTAGATCTATAAACCTTGAGATGATAGAATGTGATTTTGAGTTTAAAATACGCATGGTTGAATTCAACAATGCATCACAATAGAATGAATGTATACCTTGTTTTGTGAAAAACCTTAAGGAGGATGCAAAGGTTTCTAACAAGGATCATGGTCTTGGGAAGGTTGATTAGGGGGAGTATAATTTGACCTTTCAATGTGCAATATCTAGGGTGGGGAGGTGTTGGAGAGTGGGGAACTAGGGACTATACCAACAATCATCATGTTGAATACAGCATGAAGTGGGAGAGTCTTGGTTTTTGGAAAAAAAATCATTATTAAAGGTGAGGGGATATTGTAAGGATGGTAAATATGGATGAATATTATCATATTGGATTCATAGAGAAAGGAAAGGTGCATATACTTACAGATATCCTCATTCCATACAATGGTATTGAATAAGAGATGAGAGAGTTGAGGTTTTGTGGATGAGTTGAAGAGATATTTTTAGTTATGTTTAGTGAGTGTGTGGTTTTTTTTGCTAGAATAATATGAGGTGAAAAGAACAAAATTAACTTGGGAACTAATTACACAATGAGGAGGTTGCATACTTCATCTTGTCTAGTGTTCATATCAGTTTTTTTAGATGTGAACTTAGAAAATCTTCTTGTCAAATTCATTGTTGTCTATGCATGGATACTATTGTGGGAATATGATAAAAACAAAAAGGCACGGGCTCATCTCAAATCTTGTGAATGAAAAGACTCATTTACAATTCACCATACCTCTATAGAAATGATCTCCACTTGCAATGGAAACTGGTAGCTTGAATGAATCCACTAGATTCCAAGACCACTGAATATGTTTGATAGATTCCAAGGGTGATTTTGTGTCCAATAGATCAAAGAGTGTCCAAAATATCAATGAGTGTGAGCCAATGAGCAACCTGTGAGACCTTGAAACCCGCAGAAGAAGTGCAACCCGTGTTTTTGGTAGAATTCCCGGGAAACAGAGAACTTTGTTTTTTTTAAACTAGGAACATGGCCACGCATGCGTGTTTTTTGCGCATGCATGTGAGGAGCGCGCATGCGCCCAAACCTACGCACGTGCCCCTGTATAATGTTTAAACCATTTATTCCCCAACGTTAACACCATT